>CM075806.1:87465282-88739563 GCA_037975025.1 Excoecaria agallocha
GTTGTTTTTGTTGTCTTTAGGCCATTTTTTGTTTTTGTTGACTTTTCACATGTTACTTAGGCCACATGTTCTTTATTGCTGTATCTTTAAAAACTTAAAGATAAATCTTAAACAAATAATATCAAAATGGGCAGGAAATCCAGCACTTATTACAGGATACTAAGAGAGCATGAAATTTAGTACAATACATTCGTGGGGACTCAAATTATAACAATTGCGCCTGATTTTGTCATTATTTGATGATCTCGACAGTCGGCTTGTGTCAATTTTTGTGCTTGTCATATTTGTCTAAACCGAATGCCTTTCTCTCCATCGCTGGACTGCTTACAGGAGCTTTTTCCCTCTGGTCATGGTCTTTATTGTTTTTTTACCTTGTTTAGACATTTTGGGCCGGTTTAACTTTCCCCGCATTGATCATTGTATCGATCGGGATGTACTCTGTTCGGTCCTTTTTCTCCTTCCCATAATCCTCAAAAAGATTGACCTGTCAAGATTCCTCTCTATTCGAGTAGATGAGAAGGTTTTGCTGAACTTTCAACCGTTTGGATATTGCAATCTATCCATGACATTGGTCTTCCTTGCTCTATTGGATTTGGGAGCATCATCCAGCTGGATGAGCTGTCTGGCTCTTTCCATCAGGTCGGAAAAGCTAACCGACAGCGTTGTTGTCAAAGATTCAAAAAGTGGATGACCCATTATGCCTCTTGCTAAAACATTTGATGCCACTTTCACGCTTACGTTCCCTACTTCCAACATTATGGCTTGAAAGCGATCGATATAGTCTCTGAGACTTTCATCGGTTCTTTGATAGAGGTTGCACAGGTCATTTACTGACCTTGGTGCACGTGTCTGCACAGTGAATCACGTGATGAACAACTCTTTGAGTTGTCTGAAGGAGGCAATCGATTCTTGAGGGAGTTCGTGGAACCAGTTCAAGGCGTCTCCTCCTTAGGTGGTGGGTAAGACTCTACAGGCAGTCCTTTCATCGTAGGTGTAGACCTGCACTTTAGACAAATACTCCGTCAGGTGAGTAGTGGGATCGATTTTACCTGTATACCTTTTCATCACTACATCTCTCCACCTAGGGGGTAGTTCAGATTCCGTTATCTCCCTACAGAATGGGGAGGGCGGTGATGTTGCAAGTGTTTCGCTTAAACATCCCTTTCTTTGGCTCTATCAAGCCAAACTGTTTAAGTTTTTGCTTAAACCATTTCCTGTCTTCCTTCTTGCTCATCTCTATAGAAGTGAACTCTTCTTTTGTTCTTTGAAAGCGATTGTGATTGCGCATACGCATGAAGGATGGATCATCGCTAAAGGATGGGGTGGGTGATCTACTGGGGGTGTAAGAAACATCTCTGATCGAGGACATTGTCCCCTTCCCCTTATCGTATCTGTTTGTGGTTATATTTCCTAGTCTTCCACCATCATGAGCTCATGGCTCATTTATGGAAATCCTTTTATTTCTTCTTCTCCTAAAGTCTTAGGCTACGAAATTTATTTCGCCACCTCTTTCAGAAGTTTTTGGCCTCTCCCCCTTTTTAAATTATTTGGAATATGTTCTTAGCGAGATTTACTAAGAATGGGGTGTATGTCCTTGAAAGTAACAGGGGTGTCATCAGGCTGCTGCATGATGACATCATCAAGCTCCGAAAGGAGATTATCTCTTGCAGGTGATCTGAAAGGTCTCTTTCTTCTCCTTACAGGCCTATCATACTCTTCTGAGACAGCATTCTTATTAGATCTTGAGTCTGCCATATCTCTCAACGAGAGCACCAAATGATAAAGCACGATTTGTCTTTATCTATAAGAAGGAGAGCTGACAGCTGATGATCCGATCGGAATGAAGGAATCTACAAGAAAGGAGTACTCGATTGGACCCGGGCGTTAGCACTCCAAAGTTTAAATTAGTAGCCTTTAGAGAGAGAGTCTCAGATAGTCAATACCTGAAGCCATTGTAATTTTAGGCTATTTATAGGAGCTCTTTTGGGAGGAGTACTTGAGTACCTTGGGGTGTGATAACTGGCATTGGAGTAGGTGTACGGCGATGTGATAGGGAGCAGGTGGAAGATATGGGTGTTTGCTTGTATCAGTGGACTAGACAGGACAGGGCATCATATCAGTCCGATCGAACATCGCTCCTTTATGTTTTATCTTCCAGCTCATGCTTTGTCCTTTTTTGTTGATGGGCTTTGGACCCTACTGAGCATTGTTGGGCCGACCTGACTAGGCATTGGAGATGTTTTTTCGGTAGTTATCAAATATAATAAAAAATCACAAATATTCAAAAAAATTATCAAATATACATTATATTTTTTATTTTATTTCTTAAAAAATTCATCAAATTTTGATTCTTTTGTATTTATGTTTTATTTATTTTTCTAGCAAAATAGATGTATGGACATTTTGGACAAAATGGATTTTTTCTCTATTCAAACCAATTTTCTTGGTTTCTCCTTGATTCATACGAGTTACATCTATTTTTTGCTAGTCCAGTTTTATATATAGAATCAAGTCTAACCAACTACTATTCGCAGTTAAATCTATCCAACCGGTGGTCTAGTCTCATTTTAATATATAGCATTGCCCATAATTGACCTTAAACCCCAAAAGCCACAAGGTTCTCCATATATGAAAAAGGTTGAAGGTACAAAAACCCCTAATTAAATTATTTTAAAAAAAAATAATTTACTTGCTAAAGTTTGATTTGGTGTAATATTTTCCCTCAAATTTGCAACTTGGAGCAATTTAATTTCTAAATTGACGGAACCATTATGATGACTTTTTGCCATTAGTTAATTGATGATGTACCAATAGATTTGACATGTGACAAGTTTACTCATAACTAGAGGTGTACACGATGTGGTACAATTCAAAAATTTATAATCTCCGTATTGTTTTAAAATTTCTGATATTTTAAAAATTAAATATTATTATTGTCTTGAAAATTCAGGATAATTTAATACAGTTTTCATAAAAATTTGGTACAGTTCGGTTCGATATTTCGATTCTTTCGATACTAAACAATATAATACAATACAATACAATACAATTATGTATTTTGGATAATTTAATATTTTAAAAAATTTATAAAATAATAAATATAAATATAATTAAATATATCTGAATAATTACAATTTAAATTTAAATCAAAATACAAAATTTAAAAATTAACATTTGATAGTCTTTTTCTATATTATATTGGCACTAATTTGATAATTTTGAGCAATATCTAAAAAATATATAGATTTTGAATAATTAAATCATAAAAATCCTAAATATTAAATACATAACTTAAAAATTTATGTGAATATAGTGGTTAGTGGCGGAGCCATGTTTAACTGAGGGTGTGCACACACCCTCAAATTATATATATATATATATATATATATATATATATATATATATATATATATATATATATAATATATATATATATATATTCTACTAGGAACCCTCTAATTTATTTTAATTGTTTTCTCCTTCAAATTTTAATCTAATAACAATTATATAATCTTTTTTAATTAAATTATAAAAATTAAAATGGGATCACCCAAATTCATTTAAATAGAAAATCAAATAAATGGTAAAATCTAAATACTCTATCTTTTGCCCAAAAATAAAATTATGTTAATTTTTTTAAAAAAATAAAAAAATAAATACTAACTTATTTAACAACTTAAGTTTGCAACAAAAAGCCAAACACACTTACCATTTTCATTTCCACTTCCATGCACACTTCTCTTTCCCCCTTTTTCTTCTTCTTATTGTAACTTTTGAAACCTTTCAAATTTAAAATAGGATTAACAAGTATTCTTTATCACTTTAATTGGCACTTGGTAAAAAAATTTTATTTTATTTTTGTAATTTTTAATACTATGTTTATTCATTTTTGTTTTCATTAATTTTTTATTATTTTATATATTATTTGGATTTTGATAAGTTGAATGTATATTTTAACACTGATTTTGAATAAAATAAAATAGATAATTTAAGTGATAATTGATTAAAATATTTTTTTTTGTTGATTTCGACAATGTTGACATTGAACTAATTATTCAACAGTTTAAAAATATGAAATTGTGTTGAGTACAACTGTAAAAATAGTATTTTTATTTGATTTTAAAACATTATCATTTTTCAAATTTAAATTAATGAAATATATTATCATGGTATAATTTATATATTTTTAATTTTTAATTTTATATTCAAATTATAATATATGCTTCCGTTGATCCTAGGGTCCTGACTCTACTACTGATCATAGTTACTTGATTCAAGCTTTTAAAATTTTTTGTTTGATACCTCTGAGCCAAAAGTTAGATTATTTCAATTAGTTTTGGCAACAAATAAAAATCTCAGTTTAATCAAATGGCAATGGCAATAGGCAAAGCCAATTTGCTTGTTCAAATTTGGTGATGATGAATGGAGAAGATGCACCGATCACCAAGAAGAGTAGAAGAGAGCCGATGACGAGACTGATGGCAATGGCCAAAGGCGGAGGGTGATGGTGAGATAAAATTTCATTATATATTATAACTATATGTAATTATATTATTACCCGTATACACATTGTGCTAAAAATAAATAAATAAATAGTAATTAAGTGATATTAAGGATAAATGAAATTAATTGATAAAATGATTATATACTAATTGATATATTATATGAATTGGTAAATTTTATTGTAGATGATAATTGTACATAATTAAATTGTTAATTTACATACTCGATTACTCATATAACTATTGTGCCAAAAATATAATGAGTACCGGTTGAGTTATGCTAAAAGTAAATGAAATTATTAGTAGAGAATTATATACTCATTTATTTACATTAATTGGTAAAATTTCATTATAAAGAATAACTATATACAATTACATTTTTAATTTACATACTTGTATAGTTTTTGTACTCAAAATATATCAATACTAGTTAAGTGACATTAGAAATAAATGAAATTAATTTGTAATATACTTATGTGATAAATTGCTTAGTTTATATATTTATATAGATATTTGTACAAAAAAAATTAAGCAGTAGTTGAGTGACACTAAAAGTAAATTAAATTAAATATAAATTATTTTAATGCATATTCATATAGATACAATAATTATAATAATAATTAAATTTATCTTATTAATAACTAAAATATGTAGTTTAATTTATTAACTAATTATTATCTTAATTTTATACATTAAAATATATAATGCAAATAATTATGAAGTTAAATTTATATAGTAAATATAGAATATAAATTATAAAAAAAATATTTATATATAAATTATATATAATAATTAATAAATATCGATTCTTTTAGTACAATTCGGTTTCAGAACAATTCGGTATAGTTCAATACAGTGTTTGGTTCAATTTTTGATAACCATATTTAGATCCATTCCAAACACTACAAGAAAATTGCAATTTAGCAACGGAAATTAGCAACGAAAAATATCAATTTTCCGTTGGTAATGAAAAAATAGCAACAGAAATTTCGGTTGCTAATTTGGCAGTTGCTATTTTAGCAACGAAAATATTAATTTTTGTTGCTAAATTCACCCATAAGTAAAAAATTTAACGACAGTCCTATCCGTCGCTAATCCGTTGCTAACATATGACTGAAATCAGTAGAGAAAGGAATAGCAATTCTCCACCGAATGATTGAAACCTTCAAACCCCTAAAAACATTGATAAAAGGACAAAAAAGTACAATGCAAAAAAATAAATAAATAAATTAGAGAAGGCAAGTAATTGTAAAAACCCAAACAATAAGAGCATTCCATCGCAATGCTAAACAGAAAACAATTAATAAGAAGCAGAATTTAACAATAAGAGCATTTCATTGGTTCGGTCACCTATATCTTAAGGTTGAGTGATGATCTGATGATAAAGAAATTCACTTAAATATGTAGCTATATGTTTGTATATATATCTATCTTGTATTTGATAAAGAAATTCACTCAAAGATCTAATCAAGATCTGAAAGTTTTAATCTATAGATATAAAGAAAAATAAATTAAGTCAGTGTTAAAAGATCAAATAATAACAGTTAAAATTTCTCAATTCTATTCCTCTCCAGTTGCTTAATTTAACAGTACAATCTGGTGATTTCATAGTTTAGATATAGCTTGTCAATGGTAGCTATCAAATATATTGATTTTATGAGACTGAGGTGGACAATTTTGCATGAGCTGTTGATAGAGTGCTAGACAATGTGGACAATTTTGCACTAAAATAGCTTGCTATTTTAGTGTAAAACAATGTTGACAGCAAGCTGTTTTAGTGCAAAACAGCTTGCTGTTTGTATTTCATTCAAAAAATTAAGAAAGCCCTGATTAGTAGACATAATGTATATAGCAAAAAAATGTGACCAATACATCATTCAAAAAATGTCCAATAGACGTAATGTATATACCAAAAAAATGCTAATTGCACATGAAAGCAATATATTGTAATAAAAAATACATATTATTTAACCTCAGCATTAAATTGTTTAATATAAGCAGTTAATCACCATGTGTGGGTATATATATATACACACACATACATATTAAATATTATAATCGATTGAATAAAAATCTAATTGCCAGGTACTTACACATGAAGTGACAGTTTTAATAGAGGTCATATAATTCAAGCAAAAGATAAAAAAATTATTTACTAAATCAAGGTTACTCAGTTATATAATGAAGGAGGCTAAAAGCGACTAATAAAACACCTAAACCAGCTAAATCAAGCAGCAGAACAAGTGTTACAGAAGCTCCTAAATCACAACGATTATGTGATTCTAATTGAGCTGTTCATATTAATGATGAAAGTTCATCTTCATAAATAGAAATGGGTAAAAAGAAAGAGATGATTCTAATAAAGAAAGAGATGATTCTAATTAGGCAATCACTCAAAACATAGCTCTGGCCCATTTGAGATAAATTAAAGTTAGTAGAATAAATAAAAGCACAAAAAAACAGAGGTATATGTGTCTCACCATGTGTGAAAAATCATTTATCATCTACATGAAATTGAATTAAAATCATACTAATCTACAAATAAAACTAAACTCTGTACTTTAATTAAGAGGAAGACTGTATAAAGAAACAATTAATAAGAGGTAGAATTTAAAGAATCACCTGTTGAGGAGCATTATAACCAGGAGGCACGCTAAAGACATCGCTATCTAATGGTATATCAAGAGACAGATTCGCATTTCTAATAGAAGTAAAAATGCCAAGTCCAAACCCATTTGACCTCCGTGAGTTTGTTATTTTGAAGATTCATTTAATATCAATTTAAAGAAGAAAAATCAATTTTAGAAAATGAAACTATTACTAATTAGGAAAGCAAGTGTTTATTAATTATACATATGTCTATCTATTCAATAAATTCATTAGAGAAACAAAGTGGAACCAGTATAAAATTATTGTAGAAATATGAGTGTGTAAATAAATACACTAAAACAGCTTGCTGTTTTAGTGTATTATAGCATGTTGGATAAATACACTAAAATAGCAAGCTGTTTTAGTGTAAAAAACCAACATGCTATAATACACTAAAATGATGCCAAGTAAAATGTCTACTTTTTAGTGTGTATTTTCTTATATTTAAGTAGCTAAGTATGTAATATTATGTGTATTTTATGTGTTTATGTTTAGTTTATGTGATTATTTGTGTTTTAGGTCAACATTGGTGCAAATGTGAAGTAATGGTAAAGATTCATGGATGAAGCTCACGAGTCGTGAAGTGGCTCACGACTCGGACAGGATGCTCATGAGACGTGAAGATGCTCACGAGAGACACAGAGGCGACATGTTCACGACTCGGCAGAAAGTTCATGAGTCGACGGAAGATCACGAGTGAAAAAGATTTGATGGAGCTCACGACTTGTGAAGGTATTCACGAGTCGAACAAGACACCTGTTTTCAAACGATGCCACCTTTCTGCACCCGATCCTTCAGCCAACCATCAAGACTTTTCAGGGCAACTTTTCATGATTGACAACTATTCTGAAGGGACATATCTGTAGACTTAATCTCTATAAATATGGGAGAAAAGCTCTGGATAAAGGGATGGGAGAAAATTGCATTAGTTTTACTTAGATTTGTTTTAGTTATTTTTGGACAACATCTTTTTACTTAGTTGGTATATAATGACCAAAGAGCAAAGTCAAAGAAATAAGAGATATATCAGAAGGTCTAAATAGAAAGTAAACCCTGGGGAGTGATGATGTTCTTTTCTCTTGTTTATTTTTATTACAAATGTGTATTTGGCTAGTTCTTTTGGTATATAATAACTATGTAGTTCAATTTGTTTTTAAACAAGTTATCTTTGCTTTATGAATGTTTATTTCTTTTATGTATGAAGTGTGATTTAAATTTATTTGGGTGCATTGAATTGCTTATTATGCTTGATCACCATAATTAGCATGTTAGTCATTTTATTCACAATGAGAATTGGAATTCTTTGATGGAAAGGCAAATAAATTTACTTGAAGCATTGAATTCACTTAGAGATAAGGAATTCACTTTAAGGGGTTAAATAATTAGCATAAAACTTCAAATTTTTATTTATCTCTATAATGTCATGAGAATGCTTATAGACTCTAAATAAGGACACATTTAATGACAATGATAATTGCTTTAAAGAAACTTGGCTAAATTCTCCAATCATATCATTCATACAATTGTTAAATAGTTCATAGATGAAATTGTTTCACTTATTTATAATGTATGTTTACACCATCTTTTAATTCATTTATTATCCAAAATTAACTCACTATATTTAAAATAGTTTAGTCTTTAAATTAAATGCATGATACTTATTTTAGTTGATACCTATCCATCTACTTATTGTTATTTCAATACAAAATTACCTCGTTCCCTTTGGAACGATACCCTACTCATTTTATACGCAGTCTAGTGAGACCAAGGGTTCAAATAAATCCCCATCATAAAACAGCAAGTTGTTTTAGTGTAAAACAATGTTGACAGTTTTGCACTAAAACAGCTTGCCGTTTTAGTGCAAAACAGCATGTTGTTTGTATTTCATTCAAAAAATAAAGAAAGCATCGATCAACAGACGTAATGTGTATAGCAAAAAAATGTGACCAATGCATCATTCAAAAAATGTCCAGTAGACGTAATGTATATAGCAAAAAAATGCTAATGCACATGAAAGCAATATATTGTAATAGCAAAAAAATGCTAATGCACATTAATATAATATACCTATCCTTAAATCAATTTAATTACTATAGTTGAGCATTATTTACCCAATTCCCAAAACAATAATTATTTTTGCATGCTTAATCTAAGGGATAATTAAACTTTCAATTAAACTTTCACAGCGTATTTGGTGAATTTAAAGCTGAGATTTATATAAACAATATGCCACATAGTACGACTAAATTACCAGCATGTGAATTTAGTACAATACCCTTATTAAAATATTGAACTTAAATATGAAACTTAAGATTATACTACTTAAAATAGTTAAAGAATGAGGCTGGACTATTGTTTGTTCCCCACCAGGATTCCTTAATGTATTCTAAAAACACAACCAACCCACAACTACAATATAAATACAATAATTATCCCAATTACAATTGTTAAAATAATGCAGGTCCTGAATCATGGCTTCATCATTCTTAAACCCCCATAAAAAAAGTCAGAAATTCATCAATTTGAAACTTTAGGCATCTTAAGTGTAATTTGTATTACTCATTGAAATTATTAGAAGGAAATATATCTATGATCTTCACCCTAAACCTTAATAGGATTCAATAACATATATCTATGAACAATCCAACCATTATAGGTCACTTGAGTAAATTATTGAAGGATTTATTTAGTTAAAGACACATTGACACAACTTTAAATAACAAAACAAAAGTCACAAATTTTTAGGAAAAAAAGGGTGACCTAGTGGGGACACTAGTTATATCAGCTGGGTCAATAGTTTCTGGACTAAGAATGGATCAGTGACCTGGTTGAGCCAAAAACTGTCTCCATCGGGTTGATTATCCTCTCTTGACTCTGCATGCTGGTTTTTAACTTAATATACATCAATTTCTCTCTTACATTTAAGACATAACCTCACAAATACTCAATCACATATATCCAACATAATTTAAGTTTTGAAACCATAAATTCTTCCATTTTCAAATCATGTTTATGTGTAAACTACACAACTACACAACCAACTATATACACAACAAAACACGTGACTAAAAAACTAACTAATGAATAAACTGTACAACATCACTGTGAATTATTGTCTATGTTTTTTTTATTATTATATTTTTTGGAATAAAAGTGGTGAAATTCAATATAAGTGATATTGCAAGAATATCGCAGAAACAGCAAGCTGTTTGTGTACAAACAGCAAGCTGTTAGCAAGAATATCACACAAACAACAAGTTGTTTGTGTACAAACAGCAAGCTGTTTACAAACAGCAAGCTGTTAGCAAGAATATCACACAAACAGCAAGCTGTTTGTGTACAAACAGCAAGCTATTAGCAAAAGTTTCCATTAACAAGTAATTTGATTGCATAGATTATAATATCAAAAACAAATTAAATTTACAATACAAAAATAAAAGAGCAGACAGAAAATCTAACCTAATTTTGGCCGACAGAGAGACTGTGGTTTCGTGGCATTCATCGAACCCTACAGCTGTAATAGCCTTATTATTTCTTCAACATCTCAAGAGCTAAGCCCTGTTTTGACTCTAAGTAACATTAATGAAATCTCCATGCGAGAACAAGAAACAAGAAACAAAGAACAGCTAAATCATAATCCAAAAGTTAACAAAAATAATGAAAGTGAATTAATTTCAGTAATCAAAAAAGGAAAGAAACAAAACAGAGAAAAGGGTACCTCTATTAGAAGGAACCTTAACATAACTTCTTTCTAATACGCTCAAATGAATTTCATTTCCTTCTACTCTTTAATAATTTCTTAGGAAACAAACAGACTACAAGTGAGATCAAAGCCAAACAAGTTGTAGAGAATCTGGTAAGTAAAGAGTGAAAAGGTACCTATATTTGTGAAAATTGATGGATTTTGAACCAACGGATCTCTGTGGATTGATTTGAAATTCTCCATAGTCGAGCTCCAAAAAGCAGAGAAAATGAAATAGAATAAGGCCGAAGAGAAGAATAGAAATAAAAGACATACGGTTTTTTCCTATATATATTATTTTTTAGCAACGGAATTTAATCCGTTGCTATTATAACAATGATTTCAAATTTAGCAACGAAAAATAGTTTACGTTGTTATTTTAGCAACGGAAATTAGATTTCGTTGCTATTTTAGCAACGGAAATTAGAATATATTGCTATTTTAGCAACAAAAATTAGATTCCGTTGCTAAATTTCATTCAAAATTTTTTCTACAGCCATATTTAGCAATGGAAATTAGATTCCGTTGCTAAATTTCATTGCAAAAATTTTTCACTATTAAATGCCGCTATATTTAGCAACAAAAATTAGATTCCGTTGCTATTTTAGCAACAGAATTTAATTTCCGTTGCTAAATTTCATTCCAATTTAGCAACGAAAATTAGATTCCGTTGCTAAATTTCATTCCAAAAATTTTTCGCTATTAAATGCCGCTATATTTAGCAACGAAAATTAGATTTCGTTGCTATTTAAGCAACATAATTTAATTTTCATTGCTAAATTTCATTCCAAAAATTTCCCGCTATTAAATACCGCTATATTTAGCAATATAAATTATATTCCGTTGCTAAAATAGCAATGGAAATTAAATTCTGTTGCTAATTTTCGTTGCTATATGTTGGCGCTAAAATCTCCCTCCCTTTTTAGCAATGGAATCTAACCATTTTGTTTTCCGTTGCTAAATCCCAAAAACTTCACCCAATGTTAGCAACGGAATTGATTTTTTGTTGCTAAATAGCAACGGAATGAATTCCGTTGCTATTTTTCCTTTGCTATTTTGATATTTTCTTATAGTGAAATAAAACTAACTATACAATTCGGTTCTATTCTAGTAAAAAAGTCAACGGTATAATTCTATTTTGGATCTTTTTCTTCGGTAATTATGTTCGGTATAGAAAGATTTAGATCCGTTTACACCGCTACTCATAGCGCATCAAACTTCACATGTTGTAAGTGTGACACTTCAGGAGCCATGTAGCTTGAATGAATCTTTTGCTTAACAAAACTATATATATACTCGTCTGTGTGCGTATGCGTGTGTGTATATATATATATATATATATGATAAAATTGGTTCAAATTCAAAATTCCGTCGCCAATCCAAAAATGATCTACTAAATCTGTGATCCGTTTGGATCTTACCACGATACCCAACGGATCTCCTACAAAATCCTTTAATTCTACCCCTTCCAGTCCATTGTCTTGATTTGATACGAGTATAAAATAGGTATCCTCAATTGAACCCACCTAGCATAAACTATGTTAAATGAATAATAAAATTTAATTTTTTGATAATGAATGTGTTAACATTATAGATCGAAAGATGTATTTTTTTTCGTCCAATTAACAGACAGAAAATTCAATGAATTAAAGAATTGAAAACAAGATAGAGCAACAAGTCGAATATACATTAAACCCATGGATCGATCCAAATTCGTTCAACTCATTTGGATATTAGTTCAGCTATAATCCTATACTTTTTTATCTATTTATGACCTGTCTATTTATGATCGAACCCAAATTCATCTAATCCACGTGCCACCTCTCTCTCTATATATAAAATCATATGAAATCTGTGGAAATATATATACTCTTGACTCAAACTAAAACCTCTGATTAAAGTAAAAGAAATTTTTAACATCTTATCTCATCTCTTGAATGTAAATTTTTTTCGATACCAATTGTTTTCAAATTCATTTTCAAGGACTTTTCGTAGGTCTACATGACCAAAGACTTTTGACTTTTTTATTATTATTTTCTTATAATTATATTTTATTTAGTAAGTCTACATGACCAAAGACTTTTGACTTCTTTATTATTATTTTCTTATAATTATATTTTAAAAGCAGAGTAGAAATCAAATCCTAATCAGTATTGGAAAAGTTTTTTGGCAGAGTATTGGAAAAGTTGTCACCCTCAAATTGAGGTAATTTCTATAGACTTTTGACTTAAATATAAACATACCAAAATTTTCCAAACCTCTATCTAAATTAAAATATGAATTTGTTTTTCTACCAATAAAATAAAATAAAATATGAATTTGTTAATTTTTACATTGGCAGATGGGTTCATCAATAAAACCAACCATATTCAAAGAGTAGCGGCAGCTTTTAAAAATTGGCACCAAACGGCTAAAAAACACTTTAAACAAAACAAGGGATCGGCGAGCATGCCGCCCATTTCAAGCAGAGCTACCACACCCCCTCACCATATGTCGCCGGTGCACTTACTTGGTCATTATAGAAGCGAATTGGATTCTCCCAGAATATCCAATTTTGGTTGGGAAACGGACTCTCCATCCCCTTTTCACCTTGCTGATAATTCTTCATCAAATAACTTTCAAGAATACCTTTTCTTTTTGGATCAATTTTATCTATAATCACTGAACTTATACCTAATTGCCAAAAAATAACTGACTTATTTTTCATAATTTAAATGTCACCGAATTTATTATTTTTTTGCCGAAAAATTTTAACTGATTTTCGACGATAATCATTATCGAAATGCTGACGTGACATGTCATATCATATGTCTGGATACACGTGACACGATACGTCAGTAGCCACATTTTCTGAAGAGGCCAAGTGTATCCTGACATATAATGTATCATGCTGACATGTCGTGTGATATGGCTTTTTTGGTGATGTGGTTGCTGACGTATCATGTCACGTGTGTCCAAGCATATGACGTGGCATGCCACATCAGCATTTTGGCAAGAATTATCGTTGAAAACAGGTTAAGATGACTTTTCTGCAAAAATATGATAAGTTCAGTGACATTTAAGTTACAAAAAATAAGTCAGTTACTTTTGTACGATTAGACGTAAATTCAATGATCATGGATGAAATTGACTCTTTCTTTTTGATACCGTGATTTTATATACCGATATTTATGAATATCTAATATTTCACATGTTAATTTATTTGTATCATATGTCTATCTCCAATGTTATCATAATTTTAGAAATAGTCTACATATAATTAATTATTAAAAGTCCGTACATTATACCCTGCAAATACACACATTTACTCTTTGCATTGCATCATGTCTTCACTTTATTTTCCCACAATTGTTCATTTTTCTATCTCTCTTTAAAGTTTTTGTAGTATTATTTTTTCTTTCATGATTTTTTTTCTATTCTAATGTAATTTTAAAGATTTTTTTTTTTAGTCTCTTACAAATCGCAAAACACGGCCAAATGACTAGTAATAAAGTAACTAAAGGTTATCTCCAACTAGACTCAAATTATCAAACTATTAGAAAAATCAATTTGGATTACTTCTGTATCAAACATTCTAACCTATATGACCCGTCCACAAATTTATTTTCTCGTCAAATTCACTCTCACGTAAGTTTTTCTTTAGAAATGTTGAGGGGCAAAGATTCTTGCCTCGTGGATTAATACAAGTCTCCAGTATCAAATTTCTAATAATCAATTTGAATTTATGTCTATTTTGAGCTCACTTTTCCAAACGTATAGAAAAAGACGGTTTAAAACTAATTCTAGCAAATATTCTTGGGTTTTGCTTAAATATAAATATATATATAAAATCATATAGCTGGAATGAAAGTATTCGCTTATATATATATTGGGAATTTTTTTAAAATAATGATTTGTAAAAAAATTAGGAAAATGGGATGTGTTAGAAAATATTTAGAATTTTGAGGTTATTTTTAAAACTGCAATAATGTTTTGCGGTTTCAAAAAATAGGACCCATGCACTGCAGATGTCATTTACAATGTTGCGGTTTCAAATATACGGGTCCTACTACCAAAATATAATTAATATATTAAATATAACTTTTGAATACCAATTTATGTTCTGGTAGCACAATTGCACTCTCATTTCTTCTAACTCGTTTGTTCAAATTTTGAAACACATCATTTTTAATTTTTTCTATTGTTTTTTATTATTTTCCACATTAGAATTTATAATTAATTTTTTATATTAATTTTCATATTTCAATTAATCAAAATTTATAACTAATTTTTCATTATTCACATTCTTTTTCGTTATTGTAAACCTCTGTCCAATATTTTAATGATTCTTTTTCTCCATATTTAATTATGTTTAATTGAGAATTATTAATTCGATATTCAAAACTTATCAAAATTCACCATGTTCATTTTTTAATATACTATATTTATTTTATTTTTTTAAAAAAATAGTTATAAATTTTAATTAATTAAAATATAAAAAGTGGCTTTGTACAAGCTGCAAAATAGCACACATCCAGAGTGTCCATCCTGAGTAACGTAGTAAGGTATTAGCCATGCACACATGAAATTGATGTCATTATTAGCCACTATTGCTAGCCATATGAAGCCTTTCTGCGTGGAGTCGAAGTCATAAAGCCGTCTTCTAGGAAGATAGTGCCTTAAAGATTATGTGTTGATTACCTTGAGAGGAGGTTCTTCTAGTAATTTCAGTTTCTCTTGTAGCCATATCGGAAAAGGAAAAATAAAGGATGAAAAGGCAAAATTAAAGATAAAAAAAGATGAAAAATGAAAAAAAAATGATAAAATAAAAGTCATTGGGGTGGGTTTGGTTTCATTCCAAGCAAAAGTAAGGCACGTGATTTCTTAAAAATTTGAAAGGATACATTTTTCATTAATAAAAACTAGTGTGAAAATCCATAAGGGATGCACTATCTTTTCAAATAATGATTGTTACCTGGAGTAATAAAGGGCTTCTAGAGAATGAGGTAGTAAGGTCAGTACAGATAGTACCCAGGCCGAGGATGGTTTCTACCAAAATTAGAGAAATTGAAGTCAAACCATTTTATATGCCTTTGATGATGCTGAGCAATCGGTAGTCGTCAGTTGGTTCCCTTGAGTTCACTGTTAAATGCAGAGCAAGGAAGATCAGTAGAATAATGCCAATATAAAAGGTGGGAATGTTAGAGAAGTCATCCAGGGTATCAAGTAGTGACTCTAAAAGAATGGACCCATATCGAGGCACTAATCTGATAACTGTAGAGGGAAGAATTTCTAGGACTTGATTTGCATCTCTTGGATAATCCTGTACATAACTCGAAACACAGGGTAAGGTTCTAGGTGTAAAATTCACATCGATAATTGTGGCAAACTCTTCAGCCAAAGGACATAACTACTGATGGGTAAATCTAAATATGTGGAGTCTGGAATCCCAGTATCGGGCATCCGCCAATAGAAGACTCATGCCAAGTCGAAATCTTCTTAGGAATCTTATGCTAGAATATAGGGCTAAGATAAGATTTTTCCAAGTTTTGAGGGCACTGAGTAGTCTATGTACCTTAGCAAACAAAGCAGTGGCCATATAGAATGATAGAATCTATAAAAATAAGGAAAGATATGCATAATAAATAATAAGAACTTTTACAATAGGTAAAATGTACAAAATGTTAATTAGTCAAATAATAATGAGAGGTGCATAATGAATAAATATATATATATATATAGTAAAAAAATGATGATGATGATGATGATGACGACGACGACGACGATGATGATAAAAATAATGATGAAAAATATATACAATAAAAACATAATATCACGATAGCAAGAGAGCGTTAATAAAAAGTAATAAAATAAATAATAAGTAAAACATGTAAAAGCAATAATAATAAAGGCGAGAATAAATAATAAAAAATAAAAAATTAATAATAATGAAGGAAGAGAAAAGGAGTAAAAAGCACTTACCTGGGAGAAAAAGACCAATTGAAAAAGCCCAGCATGCCAAATGAAAAGATTAAAGGGGTATTTATAGGCCAAGGTTGAGCCACTCCCTTAACTTATTTGAGTCACACCCTTGGGCCGTGACTCACTCCTAATACACTTGGATGATGCATTTTGCATGGGACATGCATTCTTTTGACTTATTTTGCAAATTATTTAAGTTTTACAGGAAGCACCAAAAAGATTGCACGGTGGATCATATGCATCATACAATTCAAGGAGTAAATAATAAGTGTAATATAATATTTTGGATAATAATAAGTGAAGTAATAAGGTGTAGATAATAATACAATAAATAAATGTGTTAGTAGTGTAAAGTAATTTTGTTATATAACAAAATTAATAAATTAAATAATTAGTTTCAATTATATTGTAAAGATAATAATGATAATTGATAATACTCCAAAAATCAAAACTAGCCCAAACCTTCAAGGGACATCAGAGGCCTATCTTTAGAAGGCTTGTAATGTCTAGGCCATTTCATCCGATAGCTAAAGCACGGGTAATAAGGCCATCCAATTTGACGGGACCTATCCCTGCTATGATAAAGCTATCTGATACATATATCTGTCAAATCACCATTACCTCTACCATAGACCATACCTACTTCAGAGTAGGCCAACTATTCAAAAACATTATTCATCTTCCTCAAGCTTTATAAATAGGAAGTTCATTCCATAAACTCACACTATCTCTCTCTAGTTATATCCATATTCTCTCTTTGAAAAGCCTTTCTCCCAAGTTGCTAACTTAAACATCAGAGTGCTAACACCTGGTACAATCGGGCAAGCACCTTTTGCAAGGCTTACATGCTTTATCTGATTGGAACCAGCCCTTCAGAGCGCATTAGCTTCTCACTCTTTCCTAAACCAGATCTTGTCCCTCTACTATGAAAATTTTTTATTTATCATTTGGTGCTTTCATTAAGAGTCGATGGCTGAGCAAAAATATCCAACCTCCATGCTGTTAGGAGGAATAAAGATTCATAATCACAAAGAGAATGTCGAAATACAAAAACTCTATGAAAGTCTTCGAGACTACATGGGAAAATCAGGTATGGTAGAAATAAAATCCAGGATTGAAAGAAAGCAAAAAATTATGTGCCAAGTTCGAATGGAAGCAAAACATCTTTCTTTCGAGACACTGCACAATAAATGTAGGAGATTCCCAGAAGTAGCATACTGGGAAAGATACTGGGAGGGATGAAACGATTACCCCTCTTCTCATCTCTAGATGAATCAAATAAGGGAATGTTTATACTCTTACGAACATCTCGAGCGAGCATTAGAAGAAAAATGACTAACCTTGTGATCCAAGTATTAGGACCAAAAAGTCATCTGGAAAAGATCTTTCCCCATAGTGATAGAGCCGACAGAATTGGGATCCCCGCCAATGAGATTTCATAGGTAGGCCTGGGGAAAACATACCTAATATTGAAGGAAGATGAAATTGTCTGTGTTAATATTAAAGGAGGATGAAACATTCCCCTCCCTTAATATTATGCATTAAGATGAAAATCTTTACAGTTCTCCTGTAAAAAAAAGATACGAGAAGAACAAGGAATATCCTTTACACATTCTGGCAATCCAAAATATGGGTGCTGATGCTTTTACCTCACCAGGTTTTCCTTTTAGCAACCATAAAGAAATAAAGTAAGGTTGGAATGATCGAGTATAATTGGACGTAAAGGAAAGGAAAAAATCAGGCGAACAGGGGCTTTTTTTCTGCATTTGATCAACTTAAAAGGTATTAAGAGGATGAAGTTGAATTGGAAAAAGGAGGTACTAATTCTAAAAGAAAGGGCAATCAGAGAAAATGCTAGATAGGAAAGGAGAAAAAAAATGAAGCAGATTCTTAAGAACCCATGGTGATCGATGTCAAAAACTGATAGGTCGATGCCCGATTGATACATTTTCATATAGCGAAGAAGGCCCTAAAAGAAGGGGTGCCTTAGATTAAAGAAAAGATAAATATTGTTCTAGGATTGGCCGGGTTTAGCAAAATTGCAGATAAAAGCACAAGGTTTATCAAATGGATTGTCGTAATCCCAATCGAAAGATCGATGAAAATTTATTATTATCTCGATTGAAAGATAGATAAAAATTTATTATTATCCATGATCAAAAGGTCAACAAAAATTCTATTAATACCAATCAAAAGATCAATGAATAAAATTTCTTTATCAAATTTGATTAATTTCTCATTTTTGCTTGATCGACGCTCTTCTGATCGAGCTAGTAAACATATCGATATGTATTGTAACTAATAAAGTGACAAGCACAAAAATAAGGACAAAGATCTAAAAAAAGAAGTTTATTGAAGTTCTTTCCAAAACATTACATTTGAAGTCTATAAAGAGAAAAACATAATCCTATGCCTACCATTGATTGCAATTGTTCTTCCTCAACCTTCAAGATGTTGCAAACATCTCCCACTTATGGTACGTTGAAACCTGGGAAGTGAAAGAAGATCAGCCATGGCTCTAGAAGATAAGGATAAAAAGAGCAACAGAAGATATAGGATGCATCACCCGAAATAGTAGGTGATGCCATGGTAGGGAATTGCCTGACCATTCATTTGTCTTCCTAAAATGGCAAAATCAAGGCAGGTTAAAAAGACAATTAAGGGATTCTATGGGAAAAGTAAGAACGAAAAATGAAAAATAAGAATACAACAAAGAAGAAAGTTGATAGATAAGAATACAAAGGAACGACTTTATTTATAAGATTCTGGAAGCACACGTGCCAATCCAAGTAAATGAGGAGTCAAAAAAATAAATATTTGTAATTAAAGCTTAAAAATTGAAGCCATAAAAGGCATTAAATTAATGACATTTCTCAAGAGACACAATAAAAAAGGTAGCAGTTTGAAAAAATAATGATCGGAGGTTCGTGCAAACATAAAAAGTCATCAGCAAAAATGTCAAACTTTGACCCATGACTACCGATCAAAATAAAGTCACCTTTGAACCTACCACAAAGGACAAAATGCATTGGCTTCTGCAAAACTAAATCAATCGAAATAAATCTACAAACAACATCTTCACAAGATAAGTTGAACTACCACTCAATTATAATATCTCTTTCTTCATTCTTAGTCTTTAGCAGTAAGAAAGATAGAAAGGAAAGGTAAGTACATAAGAAATTACAAAAAATAAAGTTTATTGAAATTTTTAAAGTCGCATAATACAGAGTACATAGATGTAGAGCTTTTTCGCTTGAAAAAAAAAACAACAGTGAAGAATCCGTAGCTCTGCTACAACAAGACCACCTCTCATTCGAAGCAAATCCCTTTCTATCAGGTCAACATCTAGAAAATAGAGAAGAAAATATAGACTTAGATACTCTACTATGGTTCTGATAAAGTCCAAAGCTGAGAGAAGGAAACAACAATAAAGATTTAAGGTCATATAACCTGCTATTGCAAGTTATGTATTACTAGGAAAAAGCCTAGCTTTTCATTCATCTTCCTAAAATGAAAAAGAAAAATAAGAGAAATTGAGGAAAAATCAGGCAGCTTCATAGGGAAAAACTTTAAGGAAAAGAATAAAAGCTTTAAGGGGAAGAAGAGAGGTTCAGGAAGAAAAAGAGAAAAAACACACCCATTTATGGTATTTTCCATCTCCAGAAAAACTAATCGTGGAAAGTCACGTAGCTCTACTATTTAATATAGGAATAAAGATGCAATAATAAAAGTGTGGAAGACGAAGCAACAAAATTTAAAGATGCACCATTTCCAAAGCGATATTTTCAAAGTGACATGAAAAAGAGGCGACGATCCAAATACCTATTATCTAAACGAACAGAAGCCAACAGCGAGCGAAAATGTCTCTAGGTAACTTTAACCTCCATTTCATAAAAAATATGATTAACTTATAGAGACTGAAAAATATAACAGGAAAGAAAAACGGTTAAGCGTCAGAAGCCTAAGCTAGAAAAAGGTCATGCAACTTTGAATGACAAAAGCAACCAAAAAACATCAAATAAACAGGTTAGGAAAATAAACTTTGAAAAATAGTTTATGTTTATAAAAATTATTTGCAGAAAAGATGTCCAATTTTCCCAATTGATGTACATCCACATCAAAGTAATTAAAATTTCAATCTTTCAATTGACACCCAATTTTCCTGATCGATGTATATCCCGATCTAAGTAATTAAAATTTCAGTCTTTTGACTAACGCCCAATTTTTTCAATCGATGTACATCCCGATCAAAATAATTAAAATTTCAATCTTTTGATTGAAGTCCAATTTTCCCAATCGATGTACATCTTGAATGAAGTAATAAAAATTTTAATCCTTCGACATGGAGCACCATCTTCTCGATTGATGTGCATTTCGATTAAAATAATCAAAATTCCAATCTTTGAATTGATGTTCATTCTCTTGGTTGATGCTCAATGTACTTACAATCTCAGTCCTTTGATTGATGTATCACTTTCTCGATCGATGATTGATGCAACAAAATTCTATTCTCATAAACTAAGGACTTCATCATTAATCACAAAAATAGTCAAATGGTCAATTGGGGAAATTTCAAAACCCTAACCTTCGATCTCTCTTAAAGAATGATCAAACTACTCAAAGGGGGATAAATGATAATACTCCAAAAATCAAAATTAGGTCCAAACCCTTAAGGGACATTAGAGGCCCATCATTAGAAGGCCTGTAAATGTCTAGGTCCTCTCATCCAATAGCTAAAGCACGGGCAATAAGGCCGTCTAATTGGATGGGACCTTTCCCTGCTATGATAAGGTTGTTTGACACACACCTTTGTTAAATCACCATCACCTCTTCCATAAGCCATACCTATTTTAAAGTAGGCCAACTATTCAAGAACACTATTCTCTTCCTCAAGCTCTATAAATAGTAAGCTCATTCCATAAAGTCACACTATCTCTCTCTAGTTATTTCCATATTCTCTCTCTAAAGAACCTTTCTCTCAAGTTGCTAACTTAAGCATTGGGTGCTAACATCTGGTACAATTGAGCAAGCATCTTTTGTAGGGCTCATAAGCTTTAGTCCGATCGAAACTAGCACTCTAGAGCGCATCAACCTCTCACTCTTTCTTACACAGGATCCTCTCCATCTACTATGAAAATTTCTGATTTATCAATAATAATTAGGTAAGGTTTAAATTAAATCAAAATTAATTAATTAATTAATGTAATTAATTTTTTAATTAGAGGTCTAAATGGTATTAAATGTTATTTCATGCCTGTCAGTTGACCTTTGACATTGCTTGTGCAAGTCACTTCTCAAGGTCGTGACTCATTCACTACTTCATGGCTCAAGACCGTGACTCTCCTCTTTTATTCAATCCAATACCATTCTGCTTGTGAGCCACAGTACAAGGCTAGCGAGTCATGCCTTTGAGCCATGACTTACTAAAATCCATTTAGTTCATTCAACTGCTAGTTTCATCGAGTTTCGTCCATTAAAGCTCAATTTGTCATTAAAGGTTTGAGGTTAGTATTTCTCAATTTCCTACTTATTTTCTATGGTATTTGGCTTATAATACATGTTTTTAGTTATTGTTTTAATTATTAATCCAATTTAAGTTGTTTCTTTTCATATAGCATTTTTATTATTTATTTTGGCCTTGACTAATTTCTTTATTGTTATTTCCTTTCTTTATTTTTTTCGTTTATTTTGTTCTTTTCATTTTTTTAGCAATTGTTAGCTCAAATCTTTAGATAAATAGAATAGTTAAAGAGAAGAAAAGGATGGTAATTAGTAGGAAAAGAAAGAAATAGTAGGCAAGCAAAAAAAACAAAAAAAGAAAAAATGTAAAAAAATGATACAGGTATTAGAAAGAGCAAAGGAAAAAATTAATTGAAGATAGAATGCCTATGACAATGCTTAGTTTTATAGATATAATTGTCATAATTGATCTTTTTATGTGTTCATGGTTAGAAATTGCTGTGTGTGATATTACAGTAACTAGGTGGTATTCTTAGCTGCGTAAAGAATGTAATTAGCACTAACATAATAGGAGAGTATATTTAAAAGAAAGAAAAAACAAGAAAAATGAGTGAGTAGCTATGTTTAACTTAAAGTAGTACAATAGTTGTTGTATAGTTATATAAAGAAAGGAAAAAAGATAGTTTTGTCAAGAAATAAGCAATTTTGTCAAGTAATAAGCATGCAAAATAAAGAAATTGACTTGTAATTCATTAGCTTACATTTGCCTCATTGACGTTGCACGAAAACGAAAAACATGATAGTATACTTAAGTTCATAATTTATAACATTACTGTGCATATTCAAATGAGTGAGTAAATGAGTTGTGTAGATGTGCTTGAAATGCAATTTAATTTGACTTGTTACAGATACAATTGCCTTTGGAAATAAATGAGTTGTTGTAGGCGTTTTTCGCATCGTTTTTGTGCAGGGAGCCATTAACTCCTAGCCGTTATGCTGCCAAATTTTTATCAAATACATCGCTAATTTCTATATGTATATAGTCCATATTTAGTTTGTCGACACCGGATTTGAAATCAAATCGAGTTTTAATTTGAACTTTGAGATTAAACATGAATGCACATTTCCCCATGCAAATTGTTTAGAAAGCGATTGATTAGTATGCCATTGAGATTTGATAAATTTCAATTTATTCTCCCATGTTGGCAGTTTTGGCAGTTTTTATGAATATTTTTAATTGTCCAATTTTAGTAATCTTGCTAAGACTTATGTTGTCTAAATTCATTAATTTATTAGAATGTACATTATTTTATTTTCACAATTTTCCTAGCATTTCTAGTATTTAGGCTAGCAATTTTTGCTAACGTTCAAAATCAATTAGTTTTAATGGATTATCATAATTATTCACACCGTGGTCCAATATTTCAATCATGATTAGCTCTCAATTTAAAGATCACAATTAACTGTGTATTTGACATGATTGGTTCATCAGACAGGTTAATTAATTTTGCATTTATGTAGATGCCTCATTGTAGATAGCCACAAGCACAACCAAATGTTTAGGCACCTACTTGGATGATACAGGAGCAAGTCAACATGTAATGGCCTGAACATCGGATTAGTCATGAATGGTGCATCCGGGCTGAAAAGTACATCCGAAAATGAAAAATATTTTATTGTACCATCAAAAAATATGGTTCACGGGTAGTCTGGGGTTAAAATTTAAAGTAAAATTGAGATCAAATATGCCTCTAAAAGTCAAAAGTACGAAAAATGATGCGGTTCGATTTTAGGTTAACTAGTTTGATCAAAGTTTGATCGAGTCATTAAAAATAGCAAATGAAGTCTAAAAAATTTCAAAATTGCAGATATGCCTAAAATAATGTGTAGATTATTTTGGTTGCAAAAAGTAATTTTTTGGTAATACTGGTATTTTTAAATCGAACCGATTTAATCAAATTGAATCACTAAAGGACTTCAATTGGGATAAAATTTTATGTAAAACCTATTTTTGATGTGATAAGAACGATGGAATTAATTTTTGAGTGATTTGGAATTAAGAAGAGAGAGAATTATAGGAAAATAGCAAAATAGACTTAATTTTTGGTTGCGGGGCCTTAAGTGAGTGGGCTTTGGTTGAACCAAGTCCAATCCACCCAAATCCACTATAAAAAGGTGATAAGAATAGTGGCATATCGTGGCTTTCCCCTTCTTCAGCTCCTCTTCCTTCATTAAAGATCGAATTCCCTTTTCTTTCTCTCTCCCTCTCTCTCAAAATTTCTTTAAATCCTTCACTTATTTTCTTTTGATCCAAGCATAAGAGACGATCTACTACCTCTCTAGCTTATCCTAGTAGCCTCCATCCTTTGATTTTAGGAGAGAAAGCAAGAGAAATCAAGTAGGAAAGGCTTAGGGGTCAAAATGAGATAAGAGATTTTCAAGGTTTTAATTTTGTTCAATGGTGCCTACAAGTAGTTTTAGGTACCTAGAGTCTATTTTTGATATTAATTTAAGCAAAAACCATTGAAATCTTGGTGTTTTCTTTGATAGGAATTTCGGCCTCTATTGGAAATTCATGGTTATGGATGAATTTCTTTGGTTCAAGGCATGAAAAAGGATGCCTAAGGAAGGTGAATCAAGTGAGAAAGGTATGTGGCTATGAAATCTAACTATTTCCCTTGATTTAGCATAATTTTCATTTAGATAAAATAGGAAAAATTATGAAATTATATGTATAATTGAAATTGACTTCATAATAATGTAATTGGACCATAAATAAGCTTATTAGAATGCTTAAATAAATTTTAAAGAACATGTATGTTAGACTTCTCAAAGTGGCTGAATTCTTTCTTAAAGGAAAGTCATGTGCAATGTAGTTATTTTGATGTTTTTAAGCCTTTAAATGATTATAAGCATGAAATAACATATCCATATATTTTTATAGAATTTATGAAAATTATTTGAATATTTTTAAAATAATTAATTGATTATGTAATTAGTAAAAATAAGAAATTATTATGAAATAATGCATGAAATGAGTAAATATTGTACCCATGAATTTTTAGAGAATTTATGAAAATTATTTGAATATTTTTGAATAATTAATTGATTATGTAATTAGTGAAAAGAAGGAATTATTATGAAATAATGCATGAAATGAGTAAATATTGTACCCATGAATTTTTAGAGAATTTATGAAAATTATTTGAATATTTTGTAGTAATTAATTGATTATGTAACAAGTGAAAATGTTGATATATTGTGAAATAAATCATGAAATAAGTGAAATATATACCCATGAATTTTTATAGAATTTTAGAATTTATTTGAATATTTTAGAAAAATATTTAAATATGTACAAAATAAATGTATTAAATTATTAAGTTATAATTCATAATCTAAATGAAAAATAATGAATTATATTGATATAATTTATAAACTGACCAAAGGTAATAAAAAGATTGATCGATTAATGCATTAAAATAAAAAGACAATGAAAAGTATAAGGTGTAAAATGATTTTGATGAATTATTGCAAAATAATTCATAATTTGGTAATAAAATGGTAAATTATTATAAAATAATTAACAAACCGTATAAAAGTATTGAAACTCTGAACGACCGCATTTCTGGACAGAAAAAATAAGAAAATTATTAAAACTCAAAAAGGTGAAATGAATTGTAAAGTGAAAATATTGAATTATTAATAAATAATTTATAAATTGAAAAGAAATGGTGAATTATAATGATATAATTCACCGATTGTATAAAAAGTACTGAAAGAATAATTAGCTAATGTATTGAAATGAAAAAAATACTGAAAAGTATAATGGGTAAAGTGATCGTGGTGAATTATGATGACATAATTCATAAAATGTATATAAGATACTGAAAAAGTGACTGAAAAAAAAAGGTCCGAAAGAAAATGTACTGTTTTGAAAAAGAAATTGCAATTGATGAAAATCTGAAGGTTTGTTTTAAAAATAAGTGATTTTGCTCTTAACAATAGTCGGACAGTAAAAGTCTTGTTTAAGATATGATTGGCTAGTCATAGGGATACCCTATATAGCGGTACAAGTGATGACGACTTGCTTTACTATGGTAGGATCTTTGATCTCCATAGTCTTTGTCTGTACTGATATCTGCTCTGTGAGACTTGGTTCTTCCAGATCATTTCTCAATACTGTTTTGTATATGGCCATGTGAGAACCACGTCCCATATATCCTATCAAAGAATTTCCGTCGGGATTGTACTAGGGGCATTATAATAAAAATAAGTTAAAAATGCAAAAAGAAAGCTAAAAGTAAAGTTATAAGTGAAAAATGATCTAATTGAAAGAAATAAAAAGTTTGGGGTAAAACAGTAAATTTTTCCAAAAATTGTATTTAATAAGCAAAAGAGATGAGAAAATATTTTACAAAGATAAAATGAAAATTTAACGACCAAACAGCCCAAAAATAAACTTTATGAAGATAAATGATTAAATCATAATTTTACATGAAAAAGTCAAAATGAGGACCAAATGGTATATTGTATGCCAATTATTGCTTTAAAAATGAACAATTTGTAAAATAGTGCTAATATCGTAATTAAAGTCCAAAAGTGGCAATTTTGTAATTAATTAAGAAATTAAGGACTAAAAATAACATATTGCATAAAAAGTTCAAATGAGGACTGAACATAAATTTTGTAATCCAAAAGGTAAATGAAAAGTAAAAATGAGCAAGCTAATGGCAATTTTGCAATTAAAATGTCAATGTGGCAACTTTGCAATAAAAGTGTGTAAAAATGTCATTTTTGTAATAAAATGAAGAATTAAAAACTTAATCGAAAAGGTGCCAAAGTAATGATATTACTTGGCATTGAATGTTAAAAGCATTAATAATTATATTTTGATAAATAATTAAAAAGTTAAAGTGAAAATAAATGAACCAATAATAAAACCGTAATTAAAGTGTAAAAATGATAATTCTGTAAGTAATTGAAAAAAATCAAAAAATTGAATTGAAAATTGCCATATAGTGTCAATTAGTAGTGTAAAATGCCAAACGAAATAATAATTGTACAGGACTAATTAAATAAGAAAATATGCCCAAAAAGTCAAAGCAAAGCCCAATTGATAGGTTACATGCCAAAAATAAAGTAAAAAGGTAAAAGTAATAAAAGTAATGACAATTTTGTAAATAATTTGCAAAAGGGTATTTTTGTAAATAATTGAAAAGTTTAAGACCTAAGTGAAAAGTTTGTCAAAAGTTTAGAAATGAATTGAAAATACTATTAAAAATGTTGAAAAATGCTTTTTTGATAAAGAACAATGACATTTTGCATAATTAGTGCAATTATGCTTGTTTGGGAAATTCTTTGATTTATAGTCTCCATTGAGCATACTTAGTGCTCAATACGTAGTGTTTACTGTGTGCAGCTTCTGAAGAGCTTTTGTAGCATAGTACATGATGGAGCAAGGTTTGAAGAGAAAGAGACAGTTAGATTTTATTTTTATGTTTTGACATGTATATATTTAGATATTTGAAGTAAAAGATTGGACTATATTTGATCAGTAAATTGTTGTGGCTGTAATTATGTGTTTTGTCGGGAATTGGTTTCAAATTGATTTGTTTAATATGTGAATGAATGTTTGGAATATGCATTTATGTTTGTTATAGACTATTATGCCTCAGAGAATTATGGTTTGTCTGTTTTTTAGGAGGTTAGTTAGTTTGTAGCCGTTATGCTGCCAGATTTTTGGTAAAATGAATAGTATTTTTAGATAGCTATAAGTTAGCGACAAGTCAGTTAGAAGTTTGAGAATGATTAAGTATTGACGGTCAAAGAATTTGAAAAAAAATAATTGGCAAATTACTTAAATCTGAAAGACTGTTATAGATAAGGGTGTTACATTTTGTGGTATCAGAGTAAAGGTTTAAGCGATTCTAAGATCAGAGTGGGATAAGATTAAAAATTGGTTTATCAGTATATACATGCAAATTGTAAGAGGATAAGTGTTAGGAGTCTAATGTGTACTTGCTCCTTTTTGTTTTAAAATGAAAAGTTAACTTTTGACTGAGATTATTAGATGTGGGGGATGGTGGAAGTGAGGTATTCATTAGTACTGGACAGTATTAGGCCTATATTAGAAGGCTTCTTTACCAGTGGTTCCACCTCCATCTTCACAGCTAGATTTTCTCAATGTGATGACTGATTATGTACAGCAGAGACAATAGTTGGGTCAGAATATAAGTAGTGCTGCTTGATGCATTTTAGAAGCTGAAATAGGGAAATAAATTATTGACTGAATATGAACGTGAGTTTGAGAGCCTAAGTGCCTATTTGGATGAGAACCAGTCTACTGAAAAACAAAATAAAAAGTGCACCAAAGATTTGAAAAGAGACTGTATATCGAGTTCAGATAGATTGTAAGGACGCAGAGATACCCTGACTTGAGTGTCATGGTTTAGGCTACTATTAAGTTAGGAGTTATACATTCAGGGGAGGTTATGCTTGATATGATAGATTAATTATCCGCTTACCAAGTGATGGTAGATTGTAAAAGAAAGAGAGTTACTTTAAAATTTGATAGATGTCGGGAAATCACAGTTATAGGTGTGAGAACCGACTTCTTAACTGATGTGATTTATGCTACAGTTGTAAAGAAATTGATTAAAAGATGGTGTATTTCTTACTTGTGCTTTGCAGTGGAGGTAGAAAGAGAATGTTTGAAAGTGTCAGAAGTGCCTACTGTCAGAGAGTTCCTTGATGAGTTACCAGGTTTGCCACCTAACAGGGAAGAGAAATTCTCAATTGAAGATATTCTGGTATATTCTAAAGCACCAGAAGAATATGATAAGTATTTAAGTTTTATTCTGCAGACATTGAAGGAAAAGTAACCATCTGTTAGGTTTAGCTAATGTGATTTCTAGCTGAATAAGGAGTTCCTGAATTTAGCCAAGTATTACAAGAAAGTTAATGTAGTGGCTAATATACTCACCATAAGAATTTATATTTGGTAATATGAATGTTTTCAAATGAATGTGTTTAAGTAATGGATAAGTGTAAATAATTAATGATAGTATTTGCAGCTCTTCGGGCTATGAATGTCAGTTTAAGTTTGGCTCCAGATGGGGCATTGTTAGCTGAAATGTAAGTGAAGTCTAACTTCATGCATCAGGTGAAAAGAGTTCAGAAAGAAGATGATTGGTTGATAGCTATTATGAATAAGCTAAATGATTCTTACTAAAGCTCACCAAGGTAGTAATGTTTTGCATCCTGGAGGTAACAAGATATACCAGGATTTAAAAGCTTATTATTGATAACCAGGTTGAAAGTGTGATGTGACAAACTTTGTGAGTAAATGTTTAATATGTCAGTAAGTGAAAGCGGAGCATCAGGTTCCTTTGGAATTGCTTTGACTTATAGTGATACCGAAGTGAAAATGGGACAAGGTGATCATGGATTTTGATATTGGAGTGTTTGTGCTTCAAAGAGAATAAAATGCTATATGGGAGATTATTGATAGACTTCACTTTAGCACAGTGTTCCACCCTCAGATTGATGATTAGTTAGAGCGGGTAATTCAGATATTTAAGGATTTTTTATGTTACTGTATACTTGAATCTGGTAATAGTTGAGAAAAGTATTTATCCTTAGTAGAGTTTTCTTATGACAATAGCTATTAACTCAGCATAAAGATAGCTCTTTTGAGATATTAGTTGAAAGGAAATATAGAATTCCTTTATGTTAAGCATATTTGAGTGCAAAGAAGTTAATAAGATCTTATTTGATTTGTGACTCGCAAGAGATCCCAATACAGGTTGATATGACTTATGAAGAAAGACTGGTAAAGATTTTTGATATAGAGATCAGACAACTCAAGAACAAGCAGGTTTCATTAGTAAAGATGTTTTGGAACCATCACAACGTGAAAGAAATTTTGATAAGACCATAGTATAGTATCCTCTACTCTTCAATATAAGTAAATTTCGAGGATGAAATTTCTTTTAGTAGGGGAGAATTGTAATGGCTTAAACACCAGGTCAGTCGTGAATAGTATTTTTCGATAGTGAATAGTGCATCCAGGCTGAAAATTATATCCAAAAGTGAAAAATATTTTATTGGACCATTGGAAAATATGGGTCACGGGTAGTCTAAGGTTAAAATTTAAAGTAAAATTGAGGTCAAAAAGGCCTCCAAAAGTTAAAAATACGCAAAACAAAGCTGGTCGATTTTAGGTTAACTAGTTTGATCAAAATTTGACTGAACGATTAAAAATAGCAAATAAAATCTAAAAGATTGCCAAAAATTGCAGATATTCCTAAAATAATATGTAGATTATTTTTGTTGCAAAAAATACACTAATATTTTTGAATCGGATCGATTTAATTGAACCGAATTAGTCATAAACTTTGATTGGATAAAATTTTATGTGCAGCATATTTTTGATGTGATAAGAAAGATGAAATTAATTTTAGAGTGATTTGAAATTGAGAAGAGAGAGAATTACAAGAAAATAGCAAAACAGGTTTGATTTTTGGTTATTAGGCCTTAAGTGAATGGACTTTGGTTAAACCAAGCCCAATCCACCCAAAGCCACTATAAAAAAGAGATGAGAATAGTGGCAAATCATGACTTTCCCCTTCTTCTTTAGCTCCTCTTCCTCCATTAAAGATCGAATTCCTTTTTCTCTCTCTCTCAAAAATTCTTTAAATCCTTCACTTATTTTCTTTTGATCCAAGCATAAGAGATTATCTACTGCCTCTCTAAATCATTCTAGTAGCCTCCATCCTTTGATTTGAGGGAAGGAAGCAAGAGTAATCAAGTGAAAAAGGCTTAAGGGTCAAAATGAGGTAAGAGATTTTCAATGTTTTAATTTTGTTCGAAGGTGCCTACAAGTAGCTTTAGGTACCTAGATCCATTTTTGAGGTTAATTTAAGCAAAAATCATTGAAATCTTGGTGTTTTCTTTGATAAGAATTTTAGCCTCTATTGGGAATTCATGGTGATGGATGAATTTCTTTGGTTTAACGCATGAAAAAGGAAGCCTAAGAAAGGTGAATCAAGTGAGAAAGGTAAGGCTATGAAATCTAATCATTTTCCTAGGTTTAGCATAATTTTCCTTTAGGTAAAATAGGGAAAATTATGAAATTATATGTATAATTGAAATTGACTTTATGATATTGTAATTGGACCCTAAATAAGTTTATTAGAATGCTTAAATAAATTTTAAAGAACATGTATGTTAGACTTCTCAAAGTGGCCGAATTATTTCTTAAAGGAAAGTCGTGTAATTTAGTTAGTTTGATGTTTTTAAGCTTTTAAATGATTATAAGCATGAAATAACATGTCCATACATTTTTATAGAATTTATGAAAATTATTTGAATATTTTTGAAATAATTAATTGATTATGTAATTAGTAAAAATAAGAAATTATTATTAATAATGCATGAAATGAGTAAATATTGTACCTATGAATTTTTTAGAGAATTTATGAAAATTATTTGAATACTTTTGAAATAATTAATTGATTATGTAATTAGTGAAAATAAGGAATTATTATGAAATAATGTATGAAATGAGTAAATATTGTGCTCATGAATTTTTAGAGAATTTATAGAAATTATTTGAATATTTTTGAGTAATTAATTGATTATGTAACAAGTGAAAATATTGATTTATTGTGAAATAAATCATGAAATAAGTAAAATATGTACCCGTGAATTTTTATAGAATTTTTAGAATTTATTTGAATATTTAAAAAAAATATTTAAATATGTACAAAATAAATGTGTTGAATTATTGAGTTATAATTCATAATCTAAATAAAAAATAATGAATTATATTGATATAATTTATAAACTGACCAAAGGTGATAAAAAAGATTGATCGACTAATGCATTGAAATAAAAAAGACAATGAAAAGTGTAAGGTGCAAAATGATTTTGATGAATTATTGCAAAATAATTCATAATTCGACAATAAAATGATGAATTATTGTAAAATAATTCATAAATCATATAAAAGTATTGAATCTCTGAATGACTGCATTTCTAGATAGAAAAAAGTAAGAAAACTATTAAAAGTCAAAAAGATAAAATGAATTGTAAAGTGAAAATGTTGAATTATTAAGAAATAATTCATAAATTGACAAGAAATGGTGAATTATAATGATATAATTCACTGATTGTATAAAAAATATTGAAAGAATAGCTGGCTAATGTATTGAAATAAAAAGACACTGAAAAGTATAATGTGTAAAGTGAATGGTGAATTATGATGACATAATTCACAAACTGTATATAGGATACTGAAAAAGTGAATGACAAAAAAAGGTCTTAAAGAAATTGATTGTCAAAATGTACTATTTTGAAAAAGAAATTGCAATTGTTGAAAATCTGGAGATTTGTTTTGAAAATAAGTGATTTTGCCCTTAGCAATAGTTAGGCAGTAAAAGTCTTGTTCAGGATATGATTGACTAGCCATAGGGACACCTTATACAGCGGTGCAAGTCATGGTGACTTACTTTACTATGGTAGGATCTTTAATCTCCATAGTCTCTGTTTGTACCGATATCTGCTCTGTGAGACTTGGTCCTTTGGGATCATTTCTCAATACTATTTTGTATGTGATCCTGTGGGATCCACGTCCCGTATATCCTATCAAAAATTTCTATCAAGATTGTACTAAGGGCATTATAATAAAAATAAGTTAAAAATGCAAAAAGAAAGCTAAAAGTAAAGTTAAAAGTGAAAAATAACCTAATTAAAAGAAATAAAAAGTTTTGGGGCAAAATTGTAATTTTTTTCAAAAATTGTACTTAATAAGCAAAAGAGATGATAAAATATTTTACAAAGGCAAAATGAAAATTTAACGACCAAACAGCCCAAAAATAAACTTTTATGAAGATAAAAGACTAAATCATAATTTTACATGAAAAAGTCAAAATGAGGACCAAATGGTATATGCCAATTATTACTTTAAAAATGAACAATTTGTAAAATAGTGTTAATATCGTAATTAAAGTCCAAAAGTGGCAATTCTGTAATTAATTAAGAAATTAAAGACTAAAAATGATATATTGTATAAAAAGTTCAAATGATGACCGAACAGAAATTTTGTAAGCCAAAAGTCAAATGAAAAGTAAAAATGAGCAAGCTAATGGCAATTTTGCAATTAAAATGTCAATGTGGCAATTTTGCAATTAAAATGTCAATGTGGCAATTTGGCAATAAAAGTGTGTAAAAAGGATATTTTTGTAATAAAATGAAGAATTAAAGACTTAATCGAAAAGTTGCCAAAGTAATGATATTACTTGGCATTGAATGTTAGAAGCATTAATAATTGTATTTTGATAAATAATTAAAAAGTCAAAGTTAAAATAAATGAACTAATGATAAAATCATAATTATAGTGTAAAAAAGATAATTCCGTAAGTAATTGAAAAAAAATTAAAAATTGAATTGAAAATTGCCATTTAGTGGCAACTAATAATGTAAAATGCCAAACGAAATAATAATTATACAAAACTGATTAGATAAGGAAATATGCCCAAAAAGTCAAAGCAAAGCCCAATTAATAGGTTACATGCCAAAAGTAAAGTAAAAAGGCAAAAGTAATAAAAGTAATGACAATTTTGTAAATAATTTGCAAAAATGGTATTTTTGTAAATAATTGAAAAGTTTAAGATCCAAGTGAAAAGTTTGTTACAAGTTTAGAAATGAATTGAAAATACTGTTAAAAATGTTGAAAAATGCTTTTTGATAAAGAACAATGATATTTTGCATAATTAGTGCAATTATGCTTGTTTGAGAAATTCTTAGATTTATAGTCATGACTGAGCATATTTAGTGCTCCGCACATAGCATTTACTGCGTGTAGGTTCTGAAGAGCTTATGGAGCATAGTACATGGAGGAGCAAGGTTTGCAGAGAAAGGGACAGTTATACTTTGTTTTATGTTTTGGCATGTATATATTTAGATATTTAAAGTAAAGGACTGGACTGTATTTGATTAGTAAATTGTTGTGACTGTAATTATGTGTTTTGTCAGGAATTGTTTTGAATGGATTTGTTTGACATGTCAATGAATGTTTGGAATATGTATTTATGTCTATTATAGACTGTTATGCCTCTGAAAGGCTATGGTTTATCTGTTTTTTAGGAGGTTAGTAAGTTTATAGCCATTATGCTGTCAGATTTTTGGTAAAATGAATAGTATTTTTAGATAGTTATAAGTCAGCGACAAGTCAGTTAAGAGTTTAAGAATGATTAAGTATTGATGGTCAATAAATTTGATTAAGAATTTGAAAAAAAAATCCAGCAAATCGCTTAAATCTGAAATACTGTTACAGATAAGGGTGTTACACGATAAATATCGTGCTCTTTGTCGTGTGCATATTCAACCTAGCAGATTTTTGATCAAGTATTTACTCGAACTATAGGGATCTAGCAAGAGGCACAAGAGTTGCTTGAATGATCCGGTTGGCTTGATTTTTATGCACCTGCTTTTTCCACATAGCCCAAGGCAGTCAGACGTTTCTTGGCCACATTTCACTATCGAGGATACTAGTGTCCTGATATCGAGGTAGGGGTCATTAAATTTTAGGTTTTCGACATCCCCTTCAATTTATCACAGGTATAGATAGCTGAGATTTTCCTTTTGCTTATAGGTGAGGACATCACCATCACCTAAAGAATTGCTAGACTAGATCAGTGGGCTGCATTGTTTGGTCGGGTATCCCTTATGACCTTCAATGGCGAAGGCCACCATGTAATCCTTTCAAGTCTTCAGACACCTACAAAGGGTCTTGTCATTCTCATACATAGGACGATCAGGTAGCTTAGGATCCCTTAATGTCATGGATGTTTGGAGCTTATGGGCTATGACCACTAGGCAGTGCCTTAACATTAGCCATGATATCCTACAAAACATCAGCAAGATAGCCCAGTCGCCTAGCACATTAGTGGTTATCAGCAAGATAGTTACTCGACCACTATTAGCATTCGAAGTTCCTAAGTTAGAGGTGGGACTCCAAGCCGAAGGTAGCGTAGTGGTGAGTTTTGAGATGGCATTAGATATGTGCATTGTTATATGTACCCCTATCGGGTATAGACTACTCACTATGGTGGAGGAAGATGGGGATTTGAGAATTCACAAATAGTGACCCGCAGTCTAATGGGAAGCAGTCAGAGGATATGGCATCTGAAGATCATTCTTCTCCTTACCAGACACACTTAGTAGAAACCTAGACCTTTGATATGAGATCCAGCCCCGAGCCATTCGATAGGATGCATAGGACCATAGCTTACACTACCACGAGGTTCTAGCAGGTTACATATACAGATGCCATAAAAAGCCTATAGATTTCATCCACATGGTGACCCCGATGCATCCACCTCCTAAGGGCCCGTGCCACCCACTCCAGTTTCCTCTACACTTGCTACTGTAGATTTAGAGGGTAGGTTGACTGGCTTGGAGATTGTTGTTGGGGTTCTAGGATGGGATTTACATAGGGTACGGGAGATAATTGTTGCATCTAGCCATTAACCACGCTTAGATAAACAATATAGAGAGTTGAGATAGAGGTTTTTGGCCTCAGAGATAGTGTGTGAGAGAGAGTTGAGAGCACCATAGTTAAAGGTGGCGGTACATTGATAGGAGATAGCCATGGAATAGGTACACACGAGTGTAGTCCACCTGGCAAGATTCGTGAGCCAGATTTTGACTCTCTTAGCTCAGGTGATGGATTTTATGTTTGAGGTGCCTCAGCCTCAATCACCACCTACCGATCCTTTCCAGATGGGTCCTTCCCAACCTTCTCAACTGCAGTTGGGTCCCTCAGCCAGACCTTCAAATCCTTCAAGATCGAGACACCAAAGATGATTTTCAAGGAGATACATTTAAATTTTCTTATATTGGTTATTTAAAATATTGTTTATTTATAGTTGTATTTGCATTTGTGGATTTGGTATTTTAGTTAAGTGATGTAAGGATAATATTTTCTTTATGTTGTTTATGCAGATATGTTTGTTCTCTTTACAATCATAGACACAATGCCCAATATGATAAGCAAACAAGAAAGGAAGAAATAACCATTTGCACGGTCATCATAGTATATTCGAAAAAATAAAATAAAATTAATCAAAATGAAAAATAAAATATACAATATGATGATTTAAGTAACAATTTATGATCTAATCCATTGTCTATCACCTGAACAAGAAAGGTCCTAACATAAGGCCATATCATGGGAATTTCCCATCATAGATCCTCAAACATGCAAATATTGTACAATCGGATCAAAATGAAATCTTCATATATTGAGACTATGCAAGTATAGGGCTCGTGTTAAAAAATGCTTACCAATAGATAGCCTTTTTGCTCAAGGATGGATTTGCATAAAAGAAATCATGCAAATCAATAAAAAAAGGTAAGAATTTCCCTCCATTGCAACAATATGTTGATACCAAGATCCTTTCATAGGTACCTAAGTTTTTTTGAAGGATGGTATGCCCGTGAAAAAGCAAAAGTCCTCTTATGAGGCATTTAATCCATTATTTTCCCTAATTCTCTATGCCAAAAAGCTAGCATAAATCAGATATCCCAACCTAGGGTTAACACATTGATAAACTTATGGTAATCAACCAGTCAAGGGTTAACACATCGACAAATTGACAGTAACTATCCAACCAATAAACGGTTAACACATCAACAAATTGATGGTAACTACCCAACTAATAAAGGGTTAACAAATCAATAAACTGACAATAACTACCTAACCAATATAGGGTTAATGTGTTGACAAGTTGACGATAACTACCCCAACTAATAGAGGGTTAACACATCGACAAACCAATGGTAACTACCCGATCAATAGTTAACACGCTGATAAGCTAGCGGTAACTACTCAATTAGAGGTTCACTACCATAAGCGGTATGTGTATGTATTCCAAAATTTATTACCTTAGGTATATGTCTTTTATCATTTTACTCTGAACTTTGGGAAACCTAGACACTAGTGCACTAGCCATCCCAAAGTTAGGGGCAACTGTAAATACTATTTTCTAAGTCTGCCTCTATCAGGGTTACCTAATGAGGATAATGTTATTCTAAAATAGCTAAAAAGTAGTAGCACTCTATCCTTCTCTAGTGTTTGTTTTTGAAAAATATTTTCCTATAAGTTTTTGAGGTTTTTGAAAGTCAAAAATGGTGTCTTGGAGACATACTTATATTTTTTCTCTCTTGTTTAGGTGGAATGGGCACATCTAAAGGGTCAAAGTTGACTTAAAAGTGAGTTACGACCTTAACTCATGGGTCAAGACTGTGACTCACTCCTGATTCACGCTCTTTAAGAGTGACTCACTCCCCTTTTTATACCATAATTTGAGTCACTCGAAATGACTCAAGGACATGACTCGTGAGGGAGTCACATCCTTAAGCCCGTGGCTCACCTAATTCCTCTTTTAAATGAATTTTTAGGCTTTTCTAGAAGGCATAACTTCCAATCATGCCCTTGAATCACCAGTTAAGGCCGTGACTGGATATTTTCATCCAAAATTGCATTTGTTTCCTGTAAAACAGAGGATTAATTTTCAAAAAAAAAAATATTGCTTGCTTTATTAATCATAATCCTCAGCATTTAAGGGTAATCATGTTTCTTAAATTAAAAAAACTTAATCCTGGAAAAAGGAGAAAGAGTAAAACTTAGAAAAAAGAGAAAAAACCTTTGTTTTATCTGGTTTTTAAATAAAAAATGAAGGAAGCAGAAGGAGCAAAGATTGAGAGTGCACTCACACTGGTTTTTGAAGTAGCTCTACTGAAGGTGATGTAAGAGGTAAAGATATTGCTCATATGTAGATCTACAAGTTTTGTTCTTGTAAATATTTGTTTTGAGTTGTACAGATTTTTCCAGGTTTTGTGTTTGGTTTCCTTTGTATGATACATGCTATCTTTGTTAGTTTTTGTATAAAAAGATGTGTTGAGAGCTTGTGTATGTGTATAATTGAATTTTATGCATAAATTTTCAGCTTATGTGTGAGTTTGAGTGAAATTTAGAGTTTTTATGGTGTTTATTTCTCTCTTTAAGCTTAAGCTTCTCAATGGTGATTCCTTGAAATTATTGTTTTAGTCATTTTAGTGGTTATTTTATGCATTTAAGTTAATTTTAGAAAGCTTAGACTCATTTTTATGTGTGCTTAGGCCTTAGTATGACATTTTCATGCTTGTAGAATAGCCATGGCATCGTTCCAGTAGCTGCTGGATAAGCCAGGAGTGGCTCATAGCTTTAAGTCTTGGGCCGTGACTTGCCCTTGACTCTCCATGACTCACTCCTAGAATGGCCAATGACTCGCTTGAAGGGGGCACGACTAGCTTTACTCGAATTCATGACTCGCCCTTTAGGCTATGACTTAGTCCCTTCTTCTTCCTGAATGACTCCGTGACTTATCCTTTTGGTTTTTCTTATGCTTTTTGTTGCTAGTTTTCTACTTTTCTTCATTTTTACCTTTTTTTTATTCTTTTAAATATTTACCTCATTTTTTGGTTTTGCTTTTTGTTTAATTTCATTAATGCTTCTTTTGATGTTTTTATTTCTGTTAATATTTTTTTTAATTTAAATGTTTTTTTCTTCTTCATTATTATTTCCTTTTATTAATTCTTTTTTTTTCTTTTTATTGGAAAATTATGTAATGCTCTTGTGTGGGAGAATTCGAAATTAATGATCGAAGCCAAGCAAGTTTTAGTTTAATTTCAGCCTTGTTAATTTAGATATTCACTTATTTTGTATTTGAACTTTTTATTCTTTTGTTGCAAATCTGTTGTAATAACTAGTAAAAAGGGTTTTTTGCACGATAATCAAGAATAAACTCATATCAAACATTTTCTACTCAAATAATTGGATTTTCACTTAAAATGAACCAATATCATATTTTTTATCCCAAAAATCACATAGATTGTTCTTTTATAAAATAAGCATAAGGGAACCAATGTCCCCGAATCAATATCCCGATGTATACATATTTTACTTGTATTATTATTCTTTAATATCTTATTTTATTGTAAATAAATGGTTCTTTCATACGATTAATTAAAAACTCATTAAATGATTTTATATAAGTTTAAGTGGGATTTTTCTATAGTAAAGGGACCAATGTTTTGATTTCTTACCCATAAAATAAAATACAAAATTAAAGGATTTTCTTTATAAATACAAAATGTTTTCTATCTAAAATTAATTAACGTGATTCTTTTCAAAGTAGCGTGGGTCAATCCCCTCATTTTTATCCAAAATACACCTCAAAATTTTTCCTTTTTTCTAAATATGTATGCGAGGACCAATGTCCTCATTTAAAGCCTTTAATAAATTCTCCAATTTCATGTATGATTATTTTTAAGGGTAATTATTTTTGGTTTCTTATCTTAAATTGCTTTATAGTTTTTTCCAACGTGTTTACAATGCACCTTTTTAATTTCCTTACCATGAAATGTTTGAGAGGAGGTTGGGATAATTAACCACAAAAAATCTTTTATGTAAACATTAACCAAGTTAGAAATAGGAGTGAAGTCCTGATTATCTTTGATTTCGGCTTTATAAGGTTAAAACTCACTGTTCTAATATTTTATTGGATGGTGAATCCATGTTACTTGCCTTATGGTGCCCAGCAAATATCCTCGTAGGTTGATCACCAATAATAGATGGGAACAAAATCCTATCTATTGCAAAGTAACCAACTTTCACGAGTTAAATGAATATTGATTCAGTCGCAAACCCTAAGAATGGGTTTTCAAAAACGTACTGGATGACTACAGGGTTCGAAGTGCGTCACAGTTATAGGATGGCATGGAGGTGATCGCCTGTAGATGGTGCTTTGATGAAAGCGTGTGTCAGAGAGCTTTAGTGTGTCAGGGGCATGTCTTGTTCGATCGGACAACCTTGGTTCACGCATCTCGATTGACTGGCCGATAAGGCCGATATCCCCTTGGGCCTTATTGAGGTCGAATTCTTGAGAAGCCCTTAATGGGCTGGGCGTAATAAAAATATTAAGCATTATCACTTACAATTTTTACATCTTAATTATGTTATTTAGATTAAATCTCTTAACACTATTCTAAGTTTTGTATGTCATATATCTAAGCACCAATAATTTATGTGCTTTAGATTTAATTAATTTTAACAATTTTGTGAGTTTTAAATGTTAAGAAAATTAGAAAACATTAGTCTTATAATATTCAAATCATAAATCTAAAATCATATATCCTTTAAATATAATATATGATTTTGTTTGAGAAAATATATGATAATTTTAAATCTAATTAAATAAATAATTTAAAAATTAAAATTATATGAAATGTATAATTTATGAATTAAAGATATTTTACTTTGTTTTATTCTTATTAATTCTAGTTTATTCAATCACGTCATCCTAAAATTTCAATCAATTCCTTCTTATGAAAATTTCCTCAAAAATTTTCTAATTGATGTAAAAATAGAAAAAAAGAGATGATCTGACAAATTGGCCATAAATAATATAGGAAAAAAAGAAAAAAGTTGATGAAAATATATAGCAAAGTTACCGTATGGATAACAATAGTGTGGGTAAAGTCGATTTGAAGGAGAATATTAGTTTGTACAAATAGTGGTGACTATTCTTTTTGTTTAACTTTAACCATTCTTTGATTAACCTTTACCTTGACCACATTACAACTTTAATTAAGTCCTAGTGATTCTGTCTTATTTTAAGTTGTTTAGCAAAGATGACTATAGTGTTTCGGTGCTAAGGAGAGACTTATAGCTTATCCAGAGTTTCAAGCACAAAATCATATGTACATTTCGATTTACAATAATTCTGTAGCTTGGTTGTTAGAATGTACTAGAGTTTTGGTTTTTAAAAGTACTTAGAATATTTTGGTCTTGCACACACATAAGAAAATGTATATTCTTTTGTTTAAATCTAATTTAGTTGGAATGTCATTGAATGCTTCTGTTAATTATTGATCATGAATTTGAATTGAATAATTTTTAATTTAGAGTTTGATTAGTTCGAGAATGTGGTTTGTACAAATTTGCTCGAGGGTGAGCAAAAGCTAAGTGTAGGGTATTTGATAGTCCTAAATTATATCTATATTTTAGGTGTTTTTAAGTGTGCTTTGTAGTTCATTAGTGTTAATTTTTGGTATTTTTATGTTTAAAGTTTATATGTTTTGAAGTTTGGGTGCTTTAATGTTAATTTAGTTGTTTTTTTTGGCAAGTTTTTGTGTTAAAAAGTTAAAATCAACCTGGTTAGACCACAGTGATGGTTTATTTGGGTTATAAGAGGTAATTTTCTAAAGTTCCAGTAGCAAAGAACTTGGCTAGACCATAAAATAATCATATTGTGTCACTTAAAGTCATTAAGGCATATTAGAGTAACCCAACTGGACCAGAAAATAGTCCCACGAGGTTCATTTGATAGTATTTTATGATTTTAAGGAGTTTTTACAGTTTCAAATGTTTAAGTGGCAATTGGAATTCTAGGAAATTAGGTTTTTAAGTGTGGTTAAGTTAGATATCGCTAGTTAGGCAATTTTATCTTCGAATATACTTAGTTTTAATCTTTACTTCAATTCTTTTAGTTTTGAGCTCTGCTCTCTAGGGTTTTCAAGCTTGGTTCTCTTTTATTCCTTATAAGTAGAAGATTAATTTAGAAGTTCTCTTATGAGTATAATATTCAATTTTTTATCCTTTTATTCATTTTCGATCATGAACAATGACTAGTCCTTTACTTTTATTGAGGAAAACTTGAACCCTCATTCTTTATTATAATGACTCATAATTGAGCTTATTTTCAATACAAGCTTGTTATTTCTTAATTATTATGCTTGATTATAGTTTGATTTATATTTAATGTATCGAGTAGATGGTTGAATGTTAATTTAAGTTATGATCAATGATATGCATGTTCCTAGTCTTCTATATTTATGTTAATTAATCGTTGTGTTCTAAATATTGAGGCAGGGGTTTTATGTTCATAAGTATATTAGATTTAAGAAGTTGAATTGAGAACAAATGGAAGTTAAGTATTTCGAAATAAGAATTAACTAAAGTTTAGGAGCCTAAAACAAGACATGTACGCTATGTATTTGACCGTTCTTAATTAGGAGGTCTTATGTTCTAGAAAGATACTCTGAATAAGATATTTATTTTTAAATTTGGTTTTCCATAACAGCTTGTATTATTTTGAATCGAGTCATTAACAATGAGAAGCGAGGCGGATAGTTTCCTTAGCAAAAGTATTTTATTTCATTATCAATTTAATTTAATTCTAATTTTACTTGATTTTAGTTCACTCTTAGTATTTAATTTATTCAATTTTTTAAATTATTTTAGTTCAATCTATAAATACCTTCTAAAATTTCAAAAATTCTTTCACACATTATTTGTTTCAAAATCTAAATTACACAATCTTTTAGGTACGATATTTAAGGGTCTTGATCTTATTTTCCTATATTGCTAGCCGATCTAGTACACTTGCTAGATATCAGTTAATTACCACATACGGAGCACTCATTTGAGAGAGTAAAATGCCTTTTCATCCTTTTTGAATTAGTCATAAGACCATTATTAAAAAGAGCCAGAGAAAGTCTTGATGTGTTGAGTTACCTTAAGTTTCTAAATTTGATCCCAGAGATCGGATCCTATCATTCATATTGCTTTAATTTAAATAATTGTAGGCTGATTTGATAGTAAAATCCCTAGAGGAAGAAGATCCTAAAAAATCAAATGTTCATCTACTTAAGAGGAAGAGGGTAGATAACTGCTATTTTAAGAATAATATTATAAGAAAGAAAACTCTTCAAGAAGATTCCAAATCCAACCTTTAGTATCATTCACAAAATAAGCAACGAGTTTATTAATCAAGTCTTCTAGGATAGGCCTTAAAGCATGGTGAAAGAGAGAGGAGAAGAGCCCAATAATCCATTTATCAAACCAGAAGTTAACTTTCAAACCATCACCTATAGACTAGATAGCGTGACTAGTGACTTTACCCCAATTAGTGTAGATTCCTCTCCAAAGAGGTGAATTATTATGGTGAGCTATTGGGAAAGCACTCAAATTAATTTGAAATTTGTATTTGGTTATAAGAATATTGATCCATAAACGCTTTTACTGAGTAAGTAAATGCCAAGTTAATTTCATAATAAATGCATTATTAAGAAAAGAAGGATCTTAAAATGCCAAACCTCTATCACACTTAGGCTAGGTGATTTTACTCCAAGGAACCAAAGCCAACTTTCAATAATCATTAGTTATGCCCCACATAAAATGACAAAAAATTCTATGAAAATTAGCATATAAAGTTAAGGGGATAACAAAAGCTTGCATAATATAAGTAGGTATAGAAGTCTAAACAGATTTAGCTAAAGTAATTTAACTTGCAATAGAGATTTGAGAAGAGTTTTAGTTAGCTATCTTGCTTTTCATATGGTTAAAGATATAGCTATAATAATTCTTGGTGACTCTAGAGTGCAGGAGTGGCATCCCTAGGTACTTACCCAATTCTGAAATCTCCCTAAATCCTAATTGGTGGCTATTCTCTCGACGATTTTGAATGGTGACATTCTTAGAAAAATAAATATTGGTCTTGTAGCCACTAACTTTTTAACCTGAGCACTCATAAAAATGATTAAAGATAATATTAATAGTCTTTGCCTACGATAAGTTAGCTTTGGCAAAGAGAATAAGATCATCAGCAAAAAAGATGGCTAAGAGAGGGACCATTTTTACTAAGATGAATAGGTTACCATGAACCATTGCTAACTACTCAAAAATACCATGAATCAACCTCTTTATAGAGAGCATGAAGAGATAGGGAGAGAAGGGATAGCCCTGACGAAATCCACGGCTAGAACTAAAAGAATCAGAAAGATCTCTATTCCACAACAATTGCATTGAACTAGAGGCTACACAACCCATTATAACTGCAATGAGAGCAGTAAAGAGGCCAATATCAGAGAGAGTATCTTCGAGAAACACTAAGTTAATTCGATTATAAGCCTTTCCCAAATCAACCTTAAGAGCCATAAAACCTAATTTCCCCTTCTTAAATCTTATAGTGTTAATGACTTCTTGAGCAATATTAATATTTTTTGTGATATGTTATCCAGGAACAAAACACATTTAAGTAGGGCCAACCAAGGAAGGCATAAGCATTTTGAATCTATTGGCAATAATCTTCATAACAATTTTGTAAAGCATAATACATTAGGTAATGGGATGGAATTGGGAAATAGTCTTGGGCACTTTAAGCTTAGGGATCAGACATATAAGAGTTTTATTCATATAAGGGTCCATTTGAAAACCATGCAGAAAGTTTTTAACTTCATTACAAATGTTTGAGCCCACCATATGCCATTGAGATTAAATGAACCCTGCATGGATGCCATCAATTCTAGGAGATTTCTAAGTTTTCATGTCAAATAATGCTTTTCAAATATCATCATTCTAATAGTCTTTATCCAGCTCAGCTAATTGATCTCCAACGAAAGGGAATTAACCTCTAAAAGAGGTATGGAGGACAATATTTATAGTTTTTAACATATAGATTAGTGAAAAAAACTAACAGCCATATAATGGAGAAAATCAGGATCATTTTGCCAAGTCCTAGTATTCTTTTGTAAATATTCAAGACTATTTTCTTTTGTCCTCCATATTGTTCTATGATAAAAGAAGTCAATATTTTTATCCCCCCATAAAATCCACTCACTTTGAGATTTTTGAAACTATAAAAGTTCTTTGCGAAGAAGAATCTAATCAATTTTAGTTTTAAGCACAAACTCCAAATTCTCAAGAAAGGGGGATTATCTATACATGAGAGCATGCTGAGTTTCAGAGATGAGAGCTAGGATAATTTTTTTTTGGCTAAAAGATGTTGCCAAAAATAGTGTGGTTCTAATGCTATAATTTCATAGAAAAATTATCCATTGAGCTCATAAGACTATTCTCAACTTTCCATTGAATCCAAACAAAATTCTGGAAATTTGAATGAGTAAGCCAGGATTAAAGAAATCTAAAGTGCCAAGCACCTTTAGGGGTTGGTAGCTGTTAAATTTCAATAAAAGGGGGGCAATGATCTGATGACAGTCTAGCAGGATGCATAATAGCACCTTCTAAAAATTAAACACGTTAAGAATTATTGTAGATACCACATTCAAGCCTCTCATAAAGGTTATCCCTTTTCCATGTGAAATCTAAACCCTTGTACCTAATGTCAATGAGTTTAGAAGAGTTGAACCAATCAAGGAAGGGTATGCAAATCCCAGTCCTATTAGGAGACCCACCCTTTCTTTCATTAGCATGTAAAAGAGAATTAAAGTCACCCATGAGGATCCAAGGTTCAACAGTATATGAATTAATCTAGAGAAGGGACCAAAGCTTGTTGCGAAGAGAAACTACTAAATAAGCATATCCAAAAATGAACAAATTGAAGATTATTAATAAGAATATTCACACACTAATCTTCTTGCCACAAAATCCAAATACCCTCACTGAAACTACTACCCTTAAATCTGTAAGAGCGGGGAAACATAATCCTGGAAATACACTTATCAGCTAGCATTCCACTAATTCAAGGCTCGAAGAGGACAATCATCTTTGGTTTATGACTCTGAATAAAACACTTAAGAGTGTGCCCAAAAGAGGGGCTTTTAGCACCCTAATAGTTTTAAGTGAGAATAGACATTAGAAAAATAAAGAAAAGAGAGGCACTGACTTAGAACAAAATCAATCCTCACGCAGATAAGGGTTATGAGGCCCCTCATTATCTGAGAAATCTCCAATATCCTCATTAGAAGCATCATTAGCTTTATCTAAGTCATTCTTGTAAAAAATCGTAGGTTCTTTACTTGTAATAGAGTTAGGAAGCTTTACATCAGGGGGGCCTATTGTTAAATTGCCCCAAATTACGAGCTACATTAGGTGTTATCTCTATGTCATCAATAGGAAGAGAATTGCTAGAAGGAATATTCTCCATTCTCATTTTACCAACCACAGAGTGATGCTCAGGGTCAAGAGTCTATGGGAGAACCACTATGTTGTTTGTTGTTTAGGTTATACTTTTAAATTCAAAGAAATCACCAAAAACCATTTTTGATTTACTAGCAATGGACTCTTTTGTTTTTTGAAGTTGACCATGTGTGGAGCTAAACTTTTTCATACCTCCTCTCCCACGTGCTGCTAAGGTATTGGTTCCACGTGATTCAAAAATCCTACGCTACTCGATATTTTTATCGTGTTTAAAGATATTATCTTAGATGGGAAGGTTTTCCTTCTCAGTAGAATAATCTCCTAATTTATCTCTGTTATCCTCATCAAGGATGGCAAACCGAGATCCTTGCCCTTCGTTACTAAAGTATTTTCCTGAATTAGCGGTAAGTTTTTTACATTCCTTTTCTGCTTTTCCACAACCATCCAAGCTCCAAATTGCCCAGAATTTTCAACGAAAACATTCTCTGATGAGCCATCAGGATCATCCCCATAAGTGTTCACGGATTTCCTATAGGGGCAGTGCATATCAAAGTGCCTAAACCTACCACAATGAAAATAGATTTCATGCAGATTTTCATATTCAATTTTCTGGATTTCACCATCGATTTAGACCATTAAAACAAGAGCTTCACATAGATTAACAGATATTTCCATACGAGCAAAACATCCTCTATAAGTTCACTGGTATTATAATCAATTTTGGCTACAGGGCTAATAGCTTTAGCAATAGCTGTTAAAAAATTACAAGAGTAACACTATAATGGTAATTCAAGTAAACGAATCCAAATCATGGTATTATCTATTGTTCCATTAGAGACTCTGAATCTAAGACTCCATTTTTGCACCAACAAGTAAGCTTCATTCACCACCCATAGCCCCTCATATAGAGCTTTCTTGTATTCATATTCATTAGAGAACTGCACCAAGAAAAATTCCCAGCCTATGTCTAAGATTTTAGCATCAATGAGATTCCAAAGAGCCTGGATTCTTGAACTCAGAGCCTTATAGGCAATTGTCCTAACAAGTAAACTAACAACTATAGCTTTTCTAAGAGTAATCGATAGTTTATTCTTCAGTCCATCCGAAAATTGCACAATAGGGAAGGAGCCAGATCTATCAATATTAACATCCCTCACTTCTAGATTCACTTCCATTGAGTCAAAAACCTTTTCCATCAAAGATTCCATAATAGCCCCATTAACAAGACTATCTCTATATGCCAAGGAGCTCGAAAAATTCGTTCTCCACTTTACTTTCTTTGTAGCCCTGCCTACATCCATTGGAGGAGAGGGCTTTCATTGTGAGAAAAGTCTATCCTTCCGATTTCTAAAGACTTTTGACTTAAACGTGAACACACCAAACTTTTCCAAACTTCTCAATGTCTCTGTTTATTTGCTGCTACATAAATTCTTATTATCATATTTACGTACAATTAATTGAAGAGTTTATAAAATTTGAAAGATAAAAATGTCTATATTTATAAATTTTTCTGTATAAAAATAAAAACATACAAAATTTAGGGATCAGGGCCACTGCATCTGTATATGTACGTGGTTTCCTTACAATTAATTTAAAAAGTTATAATTAGTTCATTAAATTAGAAGTTCTTTACAAACTTTTTTTTTCTAGCTGAAAGGAAAACAAACAAAACTGTATGAATTATAAATAAGGAGTTGTATATATAAGATTGCAATTACATGCTTGTGAAGCAACAATTCACCATATTAACTGACGCCTCCTGTACCTACTGGAAATGGTTTCTCAATTTTTACATGATTAATTTACAGTTTTCAAAAATTATTACTCCTTCTGTTTTTTTATCCGTCACTTTTGAGTAAAATTTAAATTCTATTTATCTGTCACTTTTATATTTTTAATGTAATTTAATTTGCTTTTCCAATTTATTTTATTTTTTTAATAAATTTATAACCAATTAGATTTGATAATTTAGTTTTAATCGCATAATTTAATACTAAATTTAAGTCTATTTATTATTTTTTAATCCTAGTAAAAATAACAAAAGTGACAGATAAAAAAGGAGAGTATTAACTAATTGATTTTGATTGGGTTTGAGTTGGTAAAGGTGAAGTTTTCAAAAATTATTATTAACTAATAGGTTTTGATTGGGTTTGAGTTTGTAAAGGTAAGCATTGGGTCAATTTCATCCATAATCACTAGACTTATGCCTAATTATCTAAAAGTAACTGACTTATTTTTCGTGACTTAAATGTCACTGAACTTATCACATTTTTGCAGAAAAGTCATTTTGATCGATTTTCGGCAATAATTCTTGTTGAAATGCTAATGTGACACGTCATGTCATTTACCTGAATACACATGGCACGATACATCAGCAGCCACATCACCAAATTAAGCCAATGTATCCAGGCATATAGCATGGCATGCTGACATATCGTGTGATAGAGCCTATTTCTGTGATGTGACTGCTGAAATGTCATGCCACGTGTGTCCAGGTATATAATGTGGCATGCCACGTCAGCATTTCGGTAAGGATTATTATCAAAAACTTATCAAGATAACTTTTTCAGAAAAATGTGATAAGTTCAGTAATATTTAAGTCATAAAAAATAAGTTGATTATTTTTGGGCGATTATGCGTAAATTCAATGACCATTAGTGAAATTGACTCGTGCGTGCTTGAACAATAAGATTTCACCTAAATTAAACCTCCATTGATTCATTAGCACTTCTAAGGCTTCTAAGTTCTAAGTATTGTAAATAAAATTTTTGGAAGGTAAATAATTTAAATGTACTTAATAATAAAATATTATATATAATTTGGTGAGAACAATATATAAATATTTCTTTTTTAAATGTAAAAGTATATGTATTTATTTATATAGAATGATTAGCTATCACGATAACATTCAAAAAAAAAAAAAAAAAAGCAATTACGATAACAATTAACCACAATTTAAAAGTAAAATGTAGACATTATGTATAAACAAGAGTCAATAGATTTTGCAGATGGTTATTAGATTTATATACTATTACTTAGATTTTCATATACGGATATTTATGATACCCTAATATTTCACATGTCAGTCTCTAAGTGATATTTATTATGGGATATTTTTTTTTAAATAATATTTTTTTTATAAACTATTCATAGAATTAGGGTAGATCAAAAAATAATTATAAAAATAAAGTTATTTACAATGACGCAACGTCAAACTCTGTGGTCATAAGTTGGCCCAGCTGTACAGAGTCGCTGACAACGCAGTATTTCACTGCATCTTCAAATATGATAAGCCAAAATGCAATTGGCTTAGTGGCAAGGGACATCCATTTGTACCCTTCCTTGCCCGGGTTTAAATCCCAGCAGCAGCAACTTCTGTACAATTTTTTTCTTTTTCTTCTCATTTATTTTTACTTACATTTTTAAGATATAATCTCTAAATTTTGTTCCTTATTCCACCACCTAATTTTAAAGTGGTTACCATTCAAAATCTAAATAAATTTGATGTATATTTAGTAATGAAAGTTGTAATAGAAAAATTACATACAAAATTAAATTTTCAACTAAAATAATAATTTTGTAAAATTTTTATGATACGAAAAATTATTATAATTTTCATCAAAATGACCACTATTTTCAAACCAATACAAAATTTTCTCAATAAAACATATATTATTGAGAAAAAAACTGTATCATTTTTTATTGTGAAAAAAAAATATTTCTCAATACAAAAATTATTTTCAAACTAATACAAAATTTTCTCAATAAAAATATTATTCAGAAAAAACTGTATCATTTTTTATTCACAATATGTAAAATGATACAATTTACATTAAATTTTGTATTGGATTGAAAATAATTTTTGTATTGAGAAATAATTTTTTTCGCAATAAAAAATGATACAGTTTTTTCTCAATAATATATTTTTTATTGAGAAAATTTTGTATTGGTTTGAAAATAGTGGCCATTTTTGTGAAAATTATAATAATTTTTCATTTCATAAAATTTCAAAAAAATTATTATTTTAGTTGAAAATTTAATTCTATATGTAATTTTTCTATTACAATTTTCATTACTAATATACATCAAATTTATTTAGATTTTGAATAGTGACCAAGTTAAAATTAGATGATGTAATAAGGAACAAAATTTAGAGATTATATCTTAAAAATGTAAGTAAAAATAAATGGAAGAAAAAAAGAAAAAAAATGTACGCAAGTTGCTATTGCTAGGGTTTAAATGTATGTAAAAATAAATGGAGAAAAAAAAAAGTTGTACACAAGTTGCTGCTGCTGGGATTTGAACCGGGGCAAGAAAAGGGAAAGACAGATGTCCTTTACCACCAAACCAAATGCATATTGACTTATCGTATTTGAAGATTAAAGATGCTGTAAAGTAGTGCATTATTAGTGACTGTGCAGCTGAACCCACTTTTGAATACCAGTCTAACACTGCGTCATTATAAATAACCCCTTTCTCATAATTATCTTCTTACCCACCCTAATTCTATAAATATTTTATAAAAAAATATCATTTAAAAAAATGCCCCATCTATAAGTATAGCAACAAATACTTAATTTATTTATATCACAAGTCCATCTCCAATGTTATCATAATTTTAGAAATAGTCTACATATATAATCATTAAAAAATCCGTACATTATACCCTGCAAAATACCCACATTTACTCTTTGCATTGCACCACGTCTTCACTCTCTGTTTCCATATTTTTTTTTCATTTTTCTATCCCTTTTAAATTCACTGTACATTCAGATTTTTTTTTAAATTAATGTTAGAAACCGACTTACATTGATTCCGATTTTTGTTGAATTTTTAATAAATTTTGACAAAAATTAGTATCAATATATCTCAATTTTTGACAGTTAACAAATTTTTGCCAGAGAAATCCATTTTAATAAAAATCGACATTAATATATACCGATTTTCAATACCCTAAATTTTTAATTTTTTTTATTATAGCATTAAATTTCAAAATATTTTTAAAAATAATCATACTTTCAAAAAAATCCAGAATTTTATTCTATTCTAATGTAATTTTAAAGATTTTTTTTTTTTTTGCTTTAGTCTCTTATAAATTGCGAAACACGGCCAAATGACTAGCTAGTAATAAATTAAATTAGAGCTTCTCGCACTCAAATTAAATTGATTTCCCGATTTCCATAGACTTTTGACTTAAAGGGAGACATAACAAAATTTTCCAAACTTCTCAATCTATGGAGTAAATGCTTATGATCATATTTGCGTACAATAAATTGAAGAGTTTGTAAAATTTGAAGGGCAAAGCATCTATATTTATGAATTTTTCTGCATAAAAATAAAAATATACAAAATTGTACGTGGTTTCCTTACAATTAACTTAAAAAGGTCATAATTAACTTATTAAATTAGAAGTTCTTTCCAATATTTTTTTTCTGAAAGAAAAGCAAACAGAACTGCATGAATTATACATAAGGAGCTGTACATATAAGATTGCAATTGCATGCTTGTGCAACAATTCACGATGTTATCTGACGCCTCCTCTGCGTACTGGATTTTTTATAAGAAATTTTGCTAAAAAAATAAAAAGTAAATGTTAGAATTCAACTCTAGATTTTTGCATAGATTTCCAAGGCGAATATCAAAAACCATCTTTTTCCAAGAAGAATTAAGGAAATTTATCATAGAGAAACTTTAAAAACATATATATATTCGTCATGAGAAATTCATCATAAAAAAACATCAGCGTCAACAATCTTACCGCTATATATATAAATCCTTTTGAAACTATAAAACATAAAACTGCATATAAGGCAATAAACAAAAATGACAAAATTCATCGTAAAGAATCTAGTTCATCTTATTCCTCTTGTCCTGTTTTTGCAGCAACTTTCCACACTCAATGTTGCCTCTTCTAGTAACAAGGAACAAACAAATGCTCTTTTGAAATGGGCTGCAACTCTTCAAACCCCAGAACATTCCAACATATCCTCATGGCCTCTATTTCCTAAAAACCTCACAAACCCATGCACTTGGATTGGAGTTTCTTGCAACCATGGTGGGAGCGTTATCCGATTAAACCTCACCAATGCAGGTTTAAACGGTACGCTCCATCAGCTTTCTTTTTCATCTTTTCCAGATCTTGAATTTATTGATCTTTCTTTAAACTCATTATCTGGCACTATCCCTCTTCAAATCACTTGGCTTTCCAAGCTTAGATATCTTGATTTGTCCTTTAATCTCTTCTCCGGCATAATCCCACCAGAGATTAGCCAGCTAACAAATCTCGAGGCCCTGCACCTCTCTTCTAATCAGTTAAATGGTTCAATTCCGCAAGAAATAGGTCAGTTAAGTTCTCTTGTTGAGCTTCACTTGTATACCAACCACCTACAAGATCCTATTCCTGCTACATTATGCAATTTGACAAAGTTGACTTCGTTGTACCTGTATGAAAATCAACTTTCCGGTTCTGTTCTCCAAGAAATAGGAAATTTGAGCAACTTAGTTGAACTTTCTATTGATACGAACCTTCTAACAGGTCCCCTTCCTTCCACTTTTTGGAACTTCACCAAGCTTTCTAATTTGCTTATGTTCCAAAACGAACTTTCTGGTTCCATTCCCCCGGAAATTGGAAACTTGAAGTCTCTCAGTGTGCTGAGTCTTTCCGGAAATAACCTTTCTGGCCCAATTCCATCATCACTAGGTAATTTGACAAGTCTCATCACTCTTCATCTTCGTGAAAATCAGCTCTCGGGCTCCATTCCTGAAGAGCTTGGAAACTTAAAGGCTATTCATGATCTAGAGTTGAGCAACAATGCTCTTTCTGGGTCAATTCCTGCTTCATTGGGAAATTTGAGCAAGTTAGAGCTTTTGTATCTCTGTGGAAACCATCTTTCAGGTTCAATTCCTGAAAAGATAGCAAGTCTCCCAAAGCTATCTATGTTTTTACTCAATGAAAACCACTTGACAGGTAATTTGCCGGAAAGCATTTGCCGAAGCAAAATGCTTCAGAATTTCAGTGTCAATGACAACAGTCTCGAAGGCCCTATTCCCAAAAGCTTTAGAGATTGCACAAGCTTTGTGAGGGTTCACCTGGAGGGAAACAAATTCTCTGGAAACATGTCTCAAGATTTTGGTGTCTATCCAAATCTTACTTTTATAGACCTCAGCCACAATAAATTCCACGGAGAAATGTCATCCAACTGGGGAATGTGTCCACGTTTGGGCACTCTATGGGCTCAGGGAAATAGAATTACCGGTAGCATACCATCAGAGATTGGAAATGCAGCTCAGCTACAAAACCTTGATCTTTCTTCAAATCGACTAGTAGGCAGCATTCCCATGGAATTGGGAAAATTGAATTCTCTTTGGAAAGTGCTTTTAAACAATAATCAGCTCTCTGGTATTATACCTTTAGAATTTGGTTCTTTGACTGATCTTGGGTTTCTCGACCTGTCTGCAAACAAATTGAGCAATTCAATTCCAAAAAACCTTGGGAATGCAGTTAAATTGACCTACTTGAATTTGAGTAACAATTTGTTTAGCCATGAAATTCCAACTCAGTTGGGTCAGTTAGATCATTTATCAATGTTGGATTTGAGTCATAACTTTCTTAAAGGAGAGATACCATCAGAAATGACCGGTATGCAGAGCTTGGAGGTGCTGAATCTCTCTCACAATAGTCTTTCTGGTTTTATTCCGCAGAATTTCAAAGAGATGCATGGCCTGTCAACAATCGACGTGTCCTATAACAAATTGAAAGGTCCAATTCCTGACAACAAAGCATTGCGCGAGGCTTCCATAGAAGCATTTCAGGGGAACAGTGGCTTGTGTGGTGACATCCAAGGACTGCAGCCATGCAAATCATCCTCGATGCAGCATAAATCCTCAAACAAGATCAATGTAAAGTTATTTCTAATCATTTTCCTTTCGATGTCCGTAGCTGTGGCAGCGCTCATTTGCTTGGGAGTCTTCCTTCATCCAAAAAAAAGAAAGACTGATCCAGAAGCAGACCATAGTAAAGAGAAAAATCAAGAAGTACTTTCAATATCAAGTCCTAATGGAACATTTATGCTTGATGAGATCATAAAAGCTACCAATAATTTTGATCCAATGTACTGCATTGGGCATGGAGGATATGGCAGTGTCTACAAAGTCAATTTGACATCAGAAAAGTCAGTAGCAGTTAAGAAGCTCCACGCATTTCCTAATGGTGAGATGGCATGTGAAAAGGCATTCATAAGTGAGATAACAACATTAACTGAGCTAAAGCATCGAAGCATAGTGAAGTTTTACGGTTACTGTGCAAGCGCTGGGCAGTTTCTTTTGGTGTATGAGTACATGGAAGGCGGTAGCTTGGACAAAGTCCTGAGCAGTGACCAAGAAGCTAGAGATTTGGATTGGTGTAAAAGGGTAAATATTGTTAAAGATGTGGCTAATGTACTGTCCTATATGCATAATGATCGGGAATTGCCAATCGTTCATCGAGATATAACAACCAAAAATATATTGCTTGATTCTGATTATGATGCTCGCATCTCGGATTTTGGCATTGCTAAGCTTTTGAGTAATGGCTCATCTCATTGGACGGCTCTTGCTGGAACTTGTGGATATGTTGCACCAGGTAATAACAGCTTTTATTTACAGAGTTATTTTTTTATTCTCAAGTAATTAATGAAGTTAAACAAAAATTGAATATGTTTTCTAACCATAATAATGATTTTGATTGAATGCCAGAACTGGCATATAGCACGAAGGTGACCGAAAAATGTGATGTGTACAGCTTTGGAGTGGTAGCATTAGAAGTGATAAAAGGAAAGCATCCAACAGAAATCATTTCCATGTGCTTAAACTCAATTAAGATTGAGATGATACCACTTGAAGATCTGATGGACCAAAGACTTCCTTCTCCTTCACCTGATATTCAGCATGATCTGATAAATATACTGAATTTAGCAATTATATGTCTCAAAACTGATCCACAAGCTCGGCCGACTATGCATATGATTTGTCATTTGTTATAAGCTCCAAGGCCCAGACTACATTTTTCTAGATTGATTACACTGCAAATGATGAATAAATTCCATGTTATAAGGAGGGGATAGAGATGGTACATGGTAGGAGGCACCAGTGATATGCCGCGTAACTTCAACAAGAATGAAAGGGGCAAAATAGGATAGGCATGGAGTAGTGTTGTTGGTAATAGGCAGCATGTATATTGACATATGGTAGAAGAAAAGGTGTGCATGGTGGCAAAATTTTCTTTTTGCTATTTGCTCTTGTAGTTGTTAATAGAGGATAAGGATTTACTTTCCTTTATGGTTTAGGACTCTCCTGTACAGATGAGTTTTCCTTTTCTATGCCAAAATTAGTGCCATGTATAGTTCTATTAGAACTGTAACTCTGTTTCCTCTGTTGTATTTATACCTATGAATATTAATATACAAAAGCAAGTTTGTTCTTTCTCATATGGTATCAAAGCAACTATAGGTTTAAACACCGAAGATCAATCCTGCTGAGAGCTCTGCAACTTTAACACCCTCTTCACCTTCTCTAATGACATCCATACTAGTACCTTCTTTTTCTTCAAATCTGTCTTATAATCTATCCATCAAACTATAACTCCACAAATTTCTTACTCAAGAAAACACAATTAAAACTTATTCTGAAAGGCTGTCGACTATTCTCTCATGTAGATGGAGCTGTACCTTCTCCTGATAGTGCAAAGTTTAGCCAATAGGAATAGCAAGATGATTATGTTTTATCCTGGATTTTCTCTTCTATATCTGAGAACATATTGCTGCAGATCATAGGGGCTACAACAACAAAATAAGCCTGGGATAAACTACATGTGTAACACCCTATACCCCAGTCAGTCACAAAACCCGGATATCGGGTATCACATTCGGATTCAAGTTACTTTAATATGAGTCAAATCAATTCTCCTATTTGAAAGCCTTGGGATTCATCAAATTACTATTTATTTTAATAAAAATTTTGGCAAAGTTTCCCCTTAAAATTTCTCTAAAACCTCCTGTAAGAAAGATTTTAGAAACACTTTTAATTTCGTCTATCCTACCTTCAATCACCAATTCAAAGTCCAACGCAATTTGTATAGCCCATCCGCCAATACGCCATAGCTCAATTTCAACTCAAATAAAACACATTTAATATACTACTATTCTCAGTTATAATTTACGTAATTAATTTATTTAATAAACATACTTTACTTTAACTACGATTACCTGTATACAAATATTCATATACACATGAGTTTATTTCTCCAATTTTACGATGCATATACCAAGGTGCCCATAGTGATGTTAGTATAAAATTCCCTTAAATTCTAGGACACTTATCTGGACCCCCACCTCATTACTATTACAAGTCTCCACCTCCTCCCGTGAAATCTCCACCCCCGCCTCAAACCCAAAGTTGAGAGGAAGCTATGGCAAGCAATGAAACCAGCTCATCGATCCAACCCTTAAAAGGGACAATTTTCTGTAAGGCGATGCGTACCCATAATATTTTCGTAGACAATCTGCCTAAGGGGTGGCCTAGTTTTGGTATAAGAAAGATTTTCTCATGGTATGGAACTATTGAAAGGGTCTTTATTGCGAAGAAACTTAGCAAAAGGGGCTCCATTTTTGGTTTTGTAAAGTTATCAGAAGTGAACAACATAGACAGAGTTATCAGCAGACTAAATGGGTCATGGCTAGGGAATAATCAGATTCAAGTAAACCTCGCAAAGTACAATAGCAGAAAAACGGGTAAAAATGAGTTGAAGAAGTCAGAAACCTCCGCAGGGGCAGCAACTAAACCATCATACTCTGCTAAGAGGGGCAGTTTCAGGGATGGAAGGTCCTATGCCAAGGTAACTGAGTTTGGCTTGTCCAGTTTAGATGGAACTCGTAAAGACACCTACAGGAACTCGAATGCGGGAGCTGTTAATTTTCAGTACAAAGTAGCCGATGAAGATCGTGAATGGCTGAAGAGGAGCCTTGTGGGATGGTTAACTGACGCAAAAAAAGTAGTGAGCATTCAAGAGACATTGTTAGCTCAAGGCTGTTTTTCCTGTGTTTGCACCCCCATGGGTGGCAATTTGGTGCTTCTTACCTTTCCGACATATGAAGACAAAGAGAATATGCTTCAAGCGGGCAAGGATTGGCTGGGTGAATGGTTTGAATGTGTTAAGCAATGGGAACCGAAGGATATTTGCAAGAAGAGATTTGATTGGGTTCGATGTCTGGGTTTCCCTTTACATGCATGGAGTTCATCCTTCTTCTCTTTGGTTGCAGCTATTTATGGCAATTTTATCTGTATTGATGAAAATACAGGGAAAAAACATGTCTAGATGTGGCTAGAATATTGATTGCTACTTCTGCTACAGAAACTATCAATGATACTCTAAAAGTCCGAATCGATGGAGTTATATACCCATTTAAAGTCTTAGAAGAACCTTCCAACTATTGTCACTCCATTTTCATCAAGAATCACCAGCACAAGGTCGACGAGCACCCTGTCAAGCTAATGATGGAGAAAAGTGATGGAGGGTCGACCAGCCCATCCCTTGATGGATCTAACTCGGATTCTTCCCTTTCGCAACCTTCACAAGATTCAATGGAGGCACATGCTATCAACTTCAATTCCCCACGTTCTTGCTCCTCTACATCGTATAAAAAGACAGGCAGCACTGACGAGTGGGGTGTAGAGCTCGAGGGGAATACAAATGGTTTCTTAATTGCCTCCTTAGATCCTGTATGGGAGCCGGCCTCTGGGCCAAGCAATGGCCTCTGGGCCAAGCAATAAAGAGCCCATTACCTCAAGGCCCACTGATCCAAAGCTCTCAAATCTAAACGGTCTAGACATTATTCGTTATATAGGCCCATCTATCCACCTAACCTTAGAACCCTGGACTAACCTCAATGAGAACTTAGTCCAAATCCCCACTAACGGCAAGACCACCTCTGAGCTCAAAGAAAAAAACAGAAGAATAAAGAAAATACGCTCCTTTTATGAGCTGGACGTAGTCAAATCCACAAAACAGTTCCCCAATCTGAATCAAAAGAAAGGTAGAAAAGGGAAGTCCAGAAACAGCAGAGAGACGGCATCAATAAAACTAATGGTGGAAGACAGCAACGGATCGGGACAAGTTGCAGGTGAGTCAATATCTGATGGTTGTATTCTGAATGCCAACAACCGCATTGCTCAGGAAGAGTTCGTGGAGACCAGTTCCCCCGCTGATGAAGCCTTTAAAATCCTTGAAGTGGTAGACATGTTAGGCATCATCAAAATGAGAAACAGAGAGGAGTTTTTATCCTCTTTAATTGAATCTGAAATCAAGGCGAGGGAAGCTTGGGCAGAACTGAACGACAAATAAGGGACTAATGAAGATTAGAACTCCCTTCTCGCTGGGTTTTTTCAGATTTACTTTATGATTTTCTTATCCTGGAACACTAGAGGTCTTAACTCCTCCATTAAACAGAGGAAGGTAGCATCTTGCATATCAAAGAATGGTATTGGCTTTGCCATGTTGCAGGAGACAAAGATGAGCGCTATACAACCAAGAGTTATTAGAATGCTATGGAACAATCAAAATGTTGACTGGGTTTCTTCAGATGCTGATGGCAACAGTGGAGGTATTCTAGTTTCATGGAAGGTCAACCTCTTTCACCGTAAATCTGCAGAAATCGGGCCCAACTTCATTGCCATTAAAGGTACACTCGTTGAGCTTAGTCTACACTGTTTAATAATAACTGTTTATGCACCAATTATAGAGGCCGACCAGGAAGAACTATGGTATCTCATTGGGCAATTTCTTGACACAAATTGTCCTATTCTTATTGGTGGAGACTTCAATGCTGTAATTAATCCGGAAGATAGGTGGACGGGTAATCTATACAACAAGGATAAAAAACTGCAGGAATTCATGTTCAAATTCGGACTTATTGATCTTCCACTAGTGGGGAGGAAATTCACATGGAGTAACTCTGTTAGCAAGAGCAGAATTGATAGATTCCTGGTTAATAAAGATTGGTTGCTGGCAATTAAAGATCTTTCTCAAATGGCTCTCCCAAAGTCTCTTTTAGATCACTCCCCCCTGGTTCTCAGATGTGTCTCAATTAATTGGGGTCCCCGGCCATTCAGATTTATTGACGCTTGGTTGTCTGATGCTAACTTCATTAAAGAAGTTAGGTTATGGTGGTCGTCGCTTAGCTCCTCACATGGTAAAAACATCTCCCTCAAACTCAAGCTGGTCAAAAACTCTATGAAGGAATGGAACACATCATGCTTCGGGAATATAGACCAATCCATCTCCAGACTAGAAGAGGACATCGATAGACTGGATTGTGATATGGAAAATGAGGATATCCACGCTGTCATAAGAAAGTTCATTACTGCCAAAAGAGCTTCCCTCATCAGTCTCTTATGGAGTAAGTTAAAGGCTAGAGAATCACTTTGGAGACAAAAATCCAAAATCAAATGGCTCAAAGAAGGGGATCTTAATACCAGATTTTTTCAAGCTTCTGCCTCATTTAGAGGATGTCAAAACAGTATTAACAGGCTTGTAACACCGGCAGGGGTCTTGCTGGATCCAACTCACATCAATAGGGAAGTTTTTAACTTCTACCAATGTTTGTACAAGGAAAGCTCGTGGGACAGGCCTGGCTTTGCAAAAAACTCTTTCAAAAAACTCTCTCAAGCCTCGGCTGAATACTTAGAGTTACCTTTCACATTTGAGGAAGTCAAATCTGCTGTCTGGAGCTGTGACAATCACAAAGCACCGGGTCCAGATGGATTTAATTTTGCCTTTATTAAAGGGGCTTGGGAAGTTATTGGTGATGACATCCTCCTTATGGTTCAAAACTTCTATTCAGAGGGAATTATTCCTAAGGGTGCTTCTTCTTCGTTTATTGCTCTAATTTCAAAAGTCCAAGGGGTTGACAAGTTACATGATTTTCGTCCCATTAGCCTTGTCGGGTGTCTATACAAGATTATTGCGAAGCTCCTTGCAAATAGGCTCAAAAGTGTGGTCGGAGAAGTGATATCAGAAGAACAATGTGCATTCATCAAGGATAGACAGATCTTTGACGGGGTACTAATCGCAAATGAGATCATACACTCACTGAAAATGAAAGGCAAGAGCGGCATTCTCTTTAAAGTCGAATTTCATAAAGCCTTTGATTCGGTTAACTGGAATTATCTTGATAATGTGATGAAACTGATGAATTTTGGGAATAAATGGAGATCTTGGATCCAAAGTTGCGTTGGCTCGGCCAAAGTTTCTATTCTGGTTAATGGATCCCCCACTCCAAAATTTCATGTCTCTCATGGTTTAAGACAAGGTGACCCCCTTTCCCCTTTTCTATTCCTAATTGCTGCCGAAGGTTTATCAGTCCTGATTAAAAGAGCCTGCGAGGTAAATATTCTTAAAGGAATTTTCCCTCTCCTGGGTAAGGAGGAGAATCTCTTCATCACTCATATTCAGTATGCCGACGACACAATTGTTTTCCTAGAACCACACCTGGATTACATCTCTAACTTGACTAGAGTTCTGAAAATCTTCTCCTGCATATCGGGTTTGTCAGTTAACTTCCATAAAAGTTCCATGATTGGTGTTAATATTGAGCAAGCCTGGCTCAAAGGATGTGCTAATATTGCCAAATGCAAAATCCAAAATCTGCCTTGCTCTTATCTGGGGCTTCCGTTGGGTGCAAATCCAAGGGAGAAATCTACATGGAAACCTCTTATAGAAAAATTTAAACGCAGGCTAGCCGGATGGAAGGGAAGGCATTTATCTTCAGCAGGGCATTTAACCCTTATTAAGGCTACTTTAATGAGTATGCCCATCTACTTCATGTCTCTGTTTAAAATGCCAGTGAATGTTGCTCAAAGTTTGAATGCTATCATGAGAAACTTTTTTTGGGGTGGCAGCAGCAGTACCAAAGTCAAGTGCAAGATTAGTTGGGATGTTATTGTGAAGCCTAAGAGTTTAGGTGGTCTGGGAGTCGGCTCCATCTTCCACAAAAGCCTGGGTCTTTTATTTAAATGGTTTTGGAGACTTGATCCTCATAGAAATTCCCTTTGGCAAGTTCTTGTTCACAATAAATACAAGATTAGCAACTCCTTAATACCAGATCTTATTTCGGGCCAAAAATCTTCATCTTTTTGGAAAAATATTGACAAGGTAAGATAATCGCCTTCCTTTGCCAATTGTTTAGCGGTTGATGTTGGCTATGGTGATTCCTGTTCATTTTGGCACGATATATGGATACTAGATGTTCCTTTGAAACAAAAATTCCCTCGACTATTCAGACTTTCTATTCTTAGTGACGGAAAGGTCAGGAAATTTGGAGCATGGTTGGTGACAGGTTGGAAGTGGGACCTAAAGTGGCAAAGACCTTTACTGATCTGGGAAAGGAATCAAGAGAGGGATCTCATGCTAATTCTCATGCCCCTCTCTCCCTCACGAATTATCTTGGATAGGAAGGTTTGGGTTCATAACCCAAACGGGATCTTCACAGTCAAATCTGCTTCTCATCTTCTTAGTCAAAAATCGGAATTGAGCACAATCAACCTCAAGCCTTTCTCTTCTCTTCTCTGGAAAAAATTGGCTCCACCTAAAGTGGAAATCTTTCTATGGCAGTGTATCTGGGGCAGAATCGGTACCAAATCCTTCTTGGCTGATCGTGGCATTATCTCACCCAATGAAATCACGTGCTCCGTTTGTAATATTGAGCCAGAACACATTGACCACCTTCTTGTTATTTGCCCGGTATCTATGAAGCTTTGGTATAAAATTACAAATTGGTGGGGAGTCTCCTTTTGCCTGCCTAATTCTTTCTCTGGATTAGCAGCTCAATGGCCATGCCTTGTAAAAGGATTACACCAACAGAAAATTTGGTGTATTGTCTTTCTTGCTTGCATATGGACAATTTGGTTGGAAATGAACGCAGTAGTCTTTTCTAAAAAGAAGCTGGATTCGAACTCTTTATTTCACCTTTGCCTTGCCAGATCATCCTTTTGGATCAAAGCCCACAAAGATTTAGATTTCTTAAGTGGACAAAATCTCGAACTGGCAACCGATGAATAAAAAAGTTTAGATTGTTGAGAGCTTGCAAGTCCAAATTGGATTGGATCCCACCTCTGCTTGGTTGCCTCAAGTGGAACACTGACGGGTCCTCCTTTGGCAATCCTAGACCTTCTGGCATTGGTGGTATTTTGAGGGATGGAAATGGTACTGCACTATGCCTTTTCTCATGTAATGTTGGGGTTACAAACTCTGTAATGGCAGAATTATTGGCTGTGCAAAAAGCACTTCATCTCTCTACAGAGTCTCTCTCTCAATCCTTTTCGGAGATTTGATTCGAGCTTGACTTCATTTCAGTTGTCTCCTGGTTAAAGGATGCCAATCTCCCCAGGCCATGGAAACTTGGTTGGGTTTTTAATGACATAAACAACTCTCTCTTAAATCTTAAAAAGGTGTCTTTCTCCCATATCCATAGGGAGGGTAATCATTTTGCGGATGCTTTGGCTAAGCAGGGTGCTCTTCGTACTTCTGACCTGATTGCTTGGCTTACAACTGAGGTGTGACAGGTTTTCATGGTTTCAGCAGGCTTTAGTGGTGGCTGGATGCTGGTATTTGGCTGACAAAAATTTTTGATTAGGGATCCTGTGCTTTTTTCACCCTGAGTTCTGTGTATCGCCTATTTTGGGATGCTAGAATTGGCTGGTCTGTTCTATTATGAAGATTGTATTGCGGGTTCATTTACTTGGTCTATTGTTCTTGCTCCAGACAGAGGTCGGTATATACAGGTACTATGATGTGGTTTAGAAGCTGACTTCTGCACTTGAATGGTCTTTCATTTTCTAGTGGCTGCAACAGATGCTTTTGGGGTGTTTTGTCTGCTGATGTTTTTAATCTAAATAAGAGATCTTGTATTTTTGCTTATTGATATCCCTACTTGTTGGTTCTTGTAGTCTGATACTGGTTGTTGTTGTTCTTCATAGGGAATAGGCTTTGTTTTTTGGGATTGTGTTAGCATTGTTTGGGTTGACAGGGTCCAGGGTCCTGAAATGTAGCAGGCTCTGCGCTTGTTCTGCTGCTGGTTTTGTATCATGAGCTCTGTTGTTGGGACAGCTTGCTTTTAGCTCCCAACTTTTTTTCCAATAACATCTGCAGCTTATAAAAAAAAAGTCATGTTAGTATAATTTTGGTTCGGACTCAAGACTTAAATCTTCAAGCTTCCTACATACCTCGTATAGGAAATCAAAACCACGTAGTTCTAAATTTTTGTAATTTACATTGATCGTGTAAATTGCAACCATCAACAGAATACAACCAAATGTATATAACACATTTTTGATTGATACTACACAATAATCATTTGGACTCCTCTACAGTGCAATCTACTTAGCTTAGATTATTTTTTATTTCACTGGGTAGTATCTTAAAATTTAAATTTCATGATATTTTCATTTGTACTAACCAATATAAGGCATTTAACGGGAACTAATTCTCTTAATATTGTATCCATAAATTCTCAACCCATACCTTATTAAGCCTAAATTACCATGCATAAATCAAAATAAAAAAAATATATCTATTTTATCCTATTAAAGTTATTACAGAATCTAAGCCAAAAACACAAAACCTATAACTACATTTCATTAATAAAGTCCGTCATAGTGTTCATAGACAAGTCCCATTAAATTCTCAAAATAATATTTTTAAATATGCTTAACACTCTAATATACTATACAAATTAAAACACACAAGAGAAAGACATTTAATTCTAAAAATTAAACAATTTCCAACAAATTTTAAAATTTAATTAACTGAATTTAGAGAGGCAATTTTGATAGCCACGTACCAGTTAAAGGCAATTTCCTGCATTTTCCCCCTTTTGGTCCATTAACGTGCTCACCAGAGTTTTGTCGGAGCTTCGTCGAAGATGCACCAATGCTGCCGCCATGGAGGTTAGAACCCCAGGATCCCATTTTCGATTATCACGTGCCCAATCGCCTCACCATTTGTTTGGGATCTACTCCAAAAATTGCCAGTTGTATCCTTCCTTCAATCTACCGATTACCAGCGATTGGGAACGAACGAAAGGTGCCAGAGCAGATACCTCACCCTTGGGGACTTATCAGTAGTGCTTGTGTTGCCATCTATCGTTGTTGATCATCGAAGAGAAGAGAAGAAACTATGGCAAAGAAAGAGAGATCGAGGTAGCAGCAACGCCATAGATGGAGGAGCATGGGTGTAAGGTCGGCGATGGAGAAGTGCCGACAACACACCTCGTCATCATCATCGACGCCATGTATCGGACCAGAAAGGGTGAACACCATCTCCCCCGATTCAGCCTCTCCCCTCCTGATTTCCACCTTTTTCTTTTTTTCGAGGAATTTCTAGAGATTTTCCCAAAAAAATACTTTTTGTTCCTATTATTATTGTTATTATATATACATTTATTTACTTTAATTCCTTATTTATTACTAAAATGTATTTTAATTTAAATTATAAATTCGAAAGCCTAGAGATAATATTCACTAATATTATATCACATTCTAAATAAATTAACCCTTGTAAACCGTTATCAACATTACTATTCACTAACTATTAACAAATCCAAGTTTTGAGGCGTTACATTATACTGCTTATTCAGTTGGATCCCAACCTCAAGTTCACAATTTTAGACAACAATTGCTAACTCTTAAGCATTAGAATGACACTATGATGAAGTATATATAAAAAGCTAAGAACTTGTTTGATCAATTAGTTGCTTTGCAAAGTCTCATGGATGATGAGGACTTTATTGACTATGTTGTTTTAAGGCCTCAATATACACCCTAGAAGGACTTAAGTACCTTTAGGGTGCCTTAGAAAGGTGATACAAAGAGTTAAATACTTTAAGAGTAGTAAAGGACCTAAAGAGAATTTAATTAAATGACCAAAGGCAAAATGGTGATTTTGTATTAAGTGATAACTGTGTAAATTTAGAGAGAATGTGTCATTGAGGGCTTAATTAAAGAGATAAAGTAAGAGAATTGTGGTAAAAATAGAAATAAAGAAAGAGGAGGGAGTATAATGCAAAGTAAAAAGGGTAACCAATAGGAATATGACATGTATTATTCTAGAAAACTCATGAGATCTCATGAGAAATAAAGAGATCTTATGGTACAAAAGGGGAAATAAGGTGGCCGGCCAAAGGAAGGGCTTTAAACATATAAAATTTGCTCCTTTTTCACTCATTTCCTCTCTCTTGGATTATATGCTCATTGTGTCTCAAGAAGGTAGAGAGAGTTTAGGGTTTGAGCCATAAAAAGGTTAAGTATTCTTCTTTTCTGTTCCTTAGTTTGGTGCAAATGTAAAATCTTGAATTGATATAGTAAATAAATGTTTGGTTATGTAATCTTGGGAGGAAAAGGAGAAGAAACGAATGGGAGAAAGGAAGAGAAGGAAAAGATAGATTGAAGGAGCACTTTAAGGTATGGGAACTTCTCATGTTTATTGTGTGTGTTTGCTATGCACAGGATGTTATTAATGGGATAATTGATGTTATAACATGTTATTATCGTGAAAAAAAAATTGAGGTTAGATGATTTAAAATCAAAAATAGGAAGTTATTTTGAAGATGGTGAAAATTGTCTTAAAGTTCACATAACCAGTCCAGACTATATTGATGATATCTTGACCTACAGTAATTGAAATTTATAAATTCAAATTAGAGATGAAACTAAACTTATTTATCTTCATTTGATATAAAGAATACAAAGCCTGAATCAATTTTCATGATAGAGAAAAATAGACTTGAATCCAGGTCATGACTGCTGCCTTGTCATTAGGAGCAGTATGGGGTTTTTAGTGAATATCTGGAGATTTACATGTAAGATTGAGTTTAATTTTTGATTTTTTGGAAACTAGAAACATAAGGCTATAACTTTGTAGAAGGACACTTTCCCTAAAAATGACATTTTATAGGTCAAAAATGGCATAGAAGTCAAGACTGGAATTTTATCTTTGGTCGAAATGGACCTCATGGTTACTAGAAATTAGCTAATGATCGTGAGGTGGTCTAGTTTTCAGTCCAGAACCTAAAGAAGACCTATGTCACGGTCATTAGGTATTATCTAATGACCATGACCCTTTCCAAAGGTATAGATCACGGTCATTACTCTTCTGGTAATGACCATGAGATAGTCCGATGTAGTCCAGAACCAAAAATGCAATCTATGTCACGATTACTAGGTATTTCCTAATGATCGTGACCCTCTAATGTCTACCTTAAAGTTATAGTTAAATCCCAAATGATTACTAAAGTTAGTGTAAACCCTTCTAAACGTAATTAGAGCATTCTAATCATAGAAACAAAGATAGATGGTGACTTTTAATATAGAGTAATATAATGTCATATAAAGAGATATAAAGTAAGTAATAGGTGTATTTAAGATGTTTATTGATTAAGAAATATAGTAAAATGATTGAATATGAATGAAATATAAATAGATATAAAGATCTTTAAAGGTATTAAAGTTAAATAGTGTAAACTTAGATGAAAGTTAAATCGTAATGATGCGTTAATGTTTGTGATATGTTATTTTAAATATAAAAAGGTGTTTGTATACATGTATGAATATGCATAATTAATAACTAAAGTATATAAAAATTATAAATGAGTATTTCTACATTTAATGCTTAAAAATGAATATAGGTATATAAAGGAATTAATTATGCTAACATATGAAGTCTATGACTATATGTTAACATATTTGAATAAAAGAGTCAAACGATAATATATAGTATGAACATGTCATGCTATGCAAAGATCCAGATGACACTATACATGAATGTGATTACAGTTGTTCAATTAATTTCAATAAATGAATATAAGATGCATAGGGCCATATAAGTTTATCAAAATGAATAAATGTGAATATGACTATTGTTCATAGACATTTTCATAAGAATGTGTTACAGGCAGATAAGTGTGAAGAAGTTGAGAACAAAGAAATGCAGTTGCCTGCGTCTATGTCTCAGCTATGGATAGATAGGCATGCCTATATGGGTATATTACAGCTGCCATAGTTGACCCGATTTGGATCCATAGTATAGTAGACCCAATTTGGGTCATTGCCTACCCCATTTGGGTATGGTTGACCGGTCCATAGTACAGTTGACCTCGCTTGGGTCCATAGCTTGATACCTTCGGGTATCATTTTATACCTTCGGGTACTATAGTATCACCCATATCTACATCCTTAGGAAAGGTGCAGGCCTAATACAAGATATAAGTAAAATGTTATGGATAACTATATGATAAAGATGGCATGATATTTAAAAGTATTGTTTTTTATGAATTTAAACATAATAAAGGTAAAGTACAAAATTGATTAAAGTTATGCCTTAATATGAAAAGAAAATTTAAGATTATAACACAATTAAATTAGAATATGTATAATTGCCTAATGAATTGCTCATACTTATATATGTATATGTTCCTTGAAGATGTGTATCACTTGTTTAACTTTGAAACACTGATTTAAGAATTATGCTTAATATAAGATTTAATACATTAGGGTAAGGCGGAACTTTTAAACAGGAGTTGAACTTTATATATAAATATATCTATACAAATATACATGCGTGTACATAATTAATTTAAGAGTCTAAAATAAGCTACTATATTAATGTATTAATAAACTGGAAGATAAGTACGGAATACAAGACCAATTCAGTGGTGATAAATAAACTAGGATTGTCAATACGCACACATGATATAAGAATTTACAATAACTAAGTAATCGGTATGTTTAGATCCATGATTAACTAAGTAGAGGCGTAGAGGACTTGCTAACTAAAGGTAATCATTTGAAAACTTGTATTAGGAGTCAATTTCAAATCCAAATTTCGTATAAGTTCATATATAAAAACTAAATACATGGCTAAAGCTAAATCAAAGAATAAAGATGAACCATATCAACTTGATAAAAGTATATTCTATGCATTGGAAGTTATATGAAGGCTTTAAGGATAAAATGGAACAAAGCAAATAAGCATATGGGTATTATAGTGTACTAGATAAGTATTTCCATTAACTATGACAATGACAAAAAGATTGTAAAATGCCCAAACTAAATAAAATTTGTATGACTTTATATAGCAAATAAGTACCTAAATAAGTAAGCAAAAGCAATAGGTATGGGATACATAAAAAGGGATTAAAGATTTTACTAAGGCGTAATAACTAAATATAATTGTGTAAATCACATAATATGTATTAAGGTAAAGAATATATGATGTATCATAAATATTTGTTTATTTTATGTCTAATTACGTGCCATATGTGTGATTGCTATTGACAACTTCTGTGAGATGTTGTCTTCATAGTTTATGTTTCCCATTAAGCTGTATAGCTTAGCACGGGTGTTCGTTCATATAGGTACTTGAAGATTGGTTTCTTTCTAGGGCAAGATCTGCAGCTACAAGGCCAACACCAGAGATAGGAGAGTAAAGTAGAGTATTAGTAATAAGTTGTAGTCAATATGAATTGCGTATTGTACTGAGTGTATAGTATTGTAAAGAATAAATTATTATCTATAAAAAGTTAATCAAGTATTTTCTGTTGCATGAGTCAATTATGACATGCTGATGTACAATCTTTCACATGTATATAGTATGTTTAGTGAGAGGTGGTAAGAGTATCTAGGGTAGTCCTTACAATTATGGCTGGTTTAGGGTCAGCCTACAGACCATTTGTGCATGCTCTGGAGGCTCATCTGGAATCTATCTGTTTTGATAATTTGTATGGGTTACTGTTAATTGAAGCTCGATTGGCTTGGGATACAAATGGTGATAGCTTCTTTCCCATTGCTCACTATGCCAATAGGAATTTTAACAACAACAAGGGTCGTGGTCATGGAAGAAATAATAGGGACTATAGATCCTCCAATTCTTTGGTCACCTTTCTTAATCGAATTCTTTTGGCACTGTCGCTGCTTCTTTGGACACCAACTCAATCATCTACCATAATTACAAGGGACAAGGCCACTTCTCTTATGTTTTTCTTTCCCCAAAATTCATAAAAGCTAACCAAAATAATCCACCACCAGCATCCCACCTTGCCTCCACATCTTCCATCCAGCCTTGGATTATGGATACCGAAGCTACACATTACTTAACCTCAAATCTGAAAAATTTTACTCTTCATTCTGAATATAATGGACCTGAGGAAGCCATTATAGTAATGGGTCTAAACTCTCTATTCATTCTATTGGCTCATTCCAATGTAATCTCAATGGTAAATCCTTTCATTTCAAAGATGTTTTGTATGTACCTTCAGCATCCCAAATTTTAATTTATGTTCGTTCTATGACTGCTTCAAATAATATCTCTATTGAATTTTTTGCTAACTTTTTTTAATCAAGGATTTGGAAATGAAGGCAATATTAGTCAAAGGCCAGAGTAAACATGGTTCATTCTACCTTTCAGTATTAGCTTCAACACCTATCCAAGTCAATTTAGCTTTGGTTTTTACATGGCATACACATTTAGGGCATATCACAATTCCTACTGTTAGAAAATTGTTAGATTCAAATTTAATTGTTGCTTCCAATAAGACATCCGATTCTCTTTGTCATTCATGTTCTATTAGTAAAAGTCAAAAATTGCCATTTTCTCGTTCTACTTTTTCTGCTTTCCAGCCACTTGAGTTGATTTGTTTTGATGTATGAGGCCCTATTAAGATTAAATCGCATGATGGATATTCATATTATGTTATCTTTTTTTTACTATTACAGCAAATATACTTGGATATATTTTCTCAAAAATAAATATGATGTTTTATCCACTTTCATTAAGTTTCGATCCTTTGTAGAAAAATTCTTTAGCCTTCTAATTAAATCCTTCCAGGCTGATTAGGGCAGTGAATATCGTGCCTCATAAAATACTTAGTTGACAATGGAATCACACAACGATCTTCATGTCCTTATACACTTTAACAAAATGGATGTGCTAAACGAAAACATCGTCATATAGTTGAATCCGATCTTGGTATGTTAACTTTTGCAAAATTACCTACTGCATTATAGATGTATACATTTGACACTACTACATATGTCATTAATCGAACATCTACATCCACTCTTTCCTTTGACATCCTATACAACAAACTCTTTGGTCACATGCTGGATTATAATCAATTTTGAATATTCGGTTGACTTTGTTATCATTGGCTTCATCCCTATACCCTTATAAATTATCTCTTCGTTCTATCAAATGTGTATTTAGGGGATATAACATAATTCATAAAGGGTATAAATGTTGTGATCCTATTTCTTACAAAATGTTTATCTCATGCCATGTTGTTTTTTATGAACAGGATTTTCCTTTTGAGCCTTGAATAACCATGCACTTGGTATTCGATCCAATTCTCCACCTCTCTTACAAACACCTACTATCACATTTAATCTTCTCAGCTTGTTACCTCACTCTAGTGTGTCTCAACAACAATCTATGCCACTCACCTAACCTGCTTCCTACTAATCTCTATGCCCACCATCTCTAACCTTAACTCCAGCTCCTGAACCAGCTGTTATATCTTCTAAATAGTTAGTCTCCTTGCCTTTGCATATAGACTGTCCTACTCTGCCTTTTACTATTGATCTACGACATTATAGGTCTCTTTTCTAATTGATTCAGCTACTACGATTTCTGACCGGTTACTTTCACTATCATTTGCTCATCCTCCTTCAAGAATGATTACTCGTTCTCAAACTGGCTCCTTAAAACCAGGAGCACTTGTATCTCCAGTTTTAGCATCAAACCCAACCACTTTTTTACAAGCTTTTAAATATTCTTATTGGCACAAGCCTATAGCATGAATATCATGCTTTAATTTCCAATGGCACATGGGAATTGGTTACGCCTCCTCCCTTGGTCAATATTGTTGCACTACAAAAAATATCATTTTGCAGATGGATTTTTACTGATGGAATTAAACTTTTTACAGACGAAAAATGATCTCACCGATAATTTTTTATTATTTTACCAATGGATTGCATTCGCTGGTAAAACGTACGTAGGTAGCAATTTTACTAATGAAAATTCTGTCAGTGAATATTACCAATACAATTATAAAAAATATTCCATCGATTGTTTTATTAAAAATCTATTGGATTTTTCATCGCATTGACCATCTATCGATGGAATATTGCATCGGTAAATCGTCAAATTTTTTTTGTTGAAAATTTTGTCAATAAATATATTTATTATAGATATTAAAATTATTAAAATAGTAGCAACGGATATTTCCATCGATAACATAAAATTTCTCTATTTAATTTTTTATAATATTTTGCAAAAATTATACATTTTCTGTTTGCAAATTCCAAATTAAAACACAATAAATTCAATGCAGAAACACTACAAGAAAAAAGACCTTCAAGGACGGGAAATTCGATCCTTAAAAGTGCCAATCCGGTCCCTAAAATACAATAAGGACAGGGAAATCCGGTCGCTATCCCGTCCTTATAGGCTTCGCTGCTAATGAGAATTAAAGACGAGGTATATCTGCCGGTCCTTAAAACTTTTAGTGACCGGGTAAAAAAATGGTCCCTAAAAAGTATTAAGGGCCAATTTTTTCATCCTTAATAATGTACGTCATTTGATCATTAAAGTTAATAAGAACCAGAAATATGGTCCACAAAAATATAATAATGATTGTAAATGTTTAAGGACCAGTCTGAAATTCAATTCTTAAAACCCATAGGAACCGGATAAAAATTGGTCCCAGTAAGTATTAAGGACCGGATTTACCGTCTTTAATAGTATAAGTCTCCTAATCGTTGGGATTATTATGGATCAAAAATTCGGTCATTGAAAATGTAATAATGGCAGTAAATTTTTTAGGACCAAACTAAAATCTGGTCGTTGAAATATAAATAAGGAAAGGAAACGCCATCCTTAAAAGTAATAATCATATGACCATATGATACATTAAAGACCATAGAACTAATCCTTGAAAGTATAGTAAGGATCGGTAATATGATCCTTAAAAGTATAACTAAATATATATATATATATATATATATATATATATATATATATATATATATATATAATAGAACATAAATCATTCTTTAAAAATTAAAAATAATAAAACTTTAATTAGGGACTATTCTTCATACCCTGTATTTTAAATTTAGTATCACAACTAGAGCATCCAGCTGAAGATTGCTCAAAAGGATAGACAATTAATAATATAATACTTTCATAGATAATTTGTAATTGATACATATATAGAATTATCATCCAAAAATTCAATGCATTATTTATACAGCCCCTTCACGAAAAACAAAATCTACAACAAAATAAGATAATACTTCTCTATCTAGCCAAAAATCAAATGTTCTTTCGAACCTTCGTATTCAGTTTTATACTTCAATTTTTTGTCCATACAAAAAACTGCAAAATGTATAAGGAAACAAAAATAATTATGCTAGAAAATATATAAATCTATTATAAATAATTAATTAAATCTACAAATATTTTGAGAACAAACCTTAGAAAAATTATATGTCCTTCAAGTGTAAATATATACACTTCAAAAAGTCAACATATGAACCTCAAAAAAATATAATTCCACCAAGTGTAACTATCTACACTTCAAAATGTCATCAACATATATGAAAGGGGCTATAAGATTGATGAACAAAAATTAGTTTTACTATAAATTAAAAGCAATGAGATTCACATATACAAAATGTAAGCAAAATATAACTCTAATTACTGAAAACAGAGCTAAATTGATAATTTTAAAAACAACTTGAAAATGAAACCTATGCAACAGCCCCAATCTAAAAGGAGATTTAAAGCAACTCTCAACAAATCAAAAAAGGCCGGCAAAATATAGAAAGGAAAAAGCCAGGAAAAAAGCTTGCAAACAATATGAAGCTACCCAAACAAGTAACCCATACATCAAATATTCCTTCCATGTATATATTTTTTGGTATAATCCAAATGCAGTTCTGTGTAACTCTAGATACGAAAATTGACGTATTGAGAATTTAAACAATCAAATTAAATACCATACATCAAATATACTTTCCTTGCTACCTACATCTAAAATCAATATATATTTATCAAACAAAACATTGTCAATGAATATAAGCATAATTCAGGCAGAAACTTAAATCAATATGCCAGATTTCTATTAAAATTAGCTAAACACATGTATTTTTGTGAAAAAAAAAACATGTTTTGTTTATACCCCCAATAGAGAATTACCAATAAAACACACCATTAAACAACATACAAGTCTTCTAAAATTTCCTATCAACATGCATAATCCCACACAACAAATGAATAATAACAATATTTGAGGATTTTATTTCTAACTAAAAATAAGAAATTCCTAACCTGTAAATATGCTTCTAGCAATCTAGTCACTCCTTTGAAAGGGTGGTGATGGAGATTGGACATTGGATTGTTGAGCAAGCAAAAGTTCTTTTAATTGTTTAAGTTCATTCACTTGAGATTTTACAGTTGATAACTGATCCTTCAAAGACTGATTTTCCTGTCGAGTATCTTTTAGTGCAGACAAGAATTCACTTTTAGAGGAACTACTACCTATCAAGTTCTCTGTCTTAATACCACCACCAAAGACAGCCACATGACTGCGAGTTTGAGGGCCAAAGCATCTTTCTACTATCTCTATGCTAGAAAGAGATGGCTTGGATTGCACCAATTCTAACATTTCAACCTACAAAAACATGTAGCAAGTCTTGTAATTAGTTGTTTGTCAAGAAAAAAGCCTAGGCTAAAGCACATTGCATGTTAAATACTTTAGACATACATATTTTTCTATTACTTCGGGTTCAACAAGTGTGTTATTCTTCTTTTGAGACTCGAAGAAAATGGTTGCCCATCTGGTGGGTTGCCATCTTTCCCTCCCTTCATATTAAAATCAAGAAGTCAACCTCCTTATTAACAAGTAAAAAAGAAAAAATAACGAAAAGCAAAAGAATAGTTCATAATACATAAATATGTTCTTATATGACCCACTGATAAATTAATTCTCTAATAGGTTTGCTACCAATATGATGAGGCGTTGTAAGCTTAGCCCTATTTTCTCCATTCCTTTTACTTGCTGCCTATATTAGTGTAACAATATAAAATCTGAGTACCATAAATGTAACGCCCACAAATTTACATTTATTATGCATGACACATTGTAGAGTGTGAACAGTTACCATAGGTCAGATTTCGGAGTGATTGAAGCTGACTAGAATGGAAAATTTTGAAAAAGGTACACCGTTAAGTGTGCCCAAGCCAGAAAATCTGAAGATGGGTGATCCGATGGACAGTGTGAACTTAATATCAAAGATGGAAGTACATATTAAATGGAGTCTAGTGATATAGTTTGAGTGAAAATTGAGGTCAAATAGACCTTAAAAAGGGCAAAAGAAGCAAAAATTTCACGGTTCGACCAAAGGGTTGACTAGAACTTTGACTTAACATTTGGAGATCCTAGAGATCTTTGAATGACTCTATATTTCATATACATGTCATCACTAGTGTAGTGACACCCAGGAAACTAAAAAATAACCATTCTGAAGATTCTAGGATTTCGGGTTTCGAATTGGCTGCACAGGCTGTTGAAGCTAAAAGTATATTGAAACGATATTGGAATGAGCTGAAATTTTAACCATATATTCTTGAGTATCTAGTGACACTTGGGGAAAATTTTAGAGAATTATGACTTTTGAATCAAAAGTTAAATTTTTAGGGTGAAAAACCAAAATTGGGTCATTTGAGGGATCAAAATCGAAAATCTGACCATGAGAGGACATAGAGGTCATTATTAGAAAATTATGATCATGTGTGTGTAAGGCTATGGTACTAGGGTATGTGTGCATTCTTGATTGAGTGAGATGTGGCATAATCTAATGCCATTAGATTTAATAGTTACAAGATGAATCTTGGCCTCACATTTGGTACACTTAAAGCACCATATAAAAGGGATAAAATATCTGAAAATATCCTGAAGAATCAAGCATATTCTCCTCCTTTCTTCAGCTAACCCCGAAATCATTATTTGCTCTTACTTTTCTCCATTTTCACTCAAGCTTCATCCCTTTAAATCTCCAGCTGAAAAATTAACTCTAGACTCAAAATTTCTCCCTCTTTAACTCAAAAAAAGGCTTGTATCCAAAGGAGGCCAAGAACTCTAAGATAAAAGGTAAAAGAAAGTAAAGAAAATTTTATGATTTTGTGAGAATTAGATAAGATATGTTGGAGAATTTATATGAGCATATAGATACTAATTAGGAGAGTTAATTTATAGCTTTAAATGGCTTAATCTTGTAGCAAAAACTCATGATTTTTCCTTGGTAAATTTTGGCCAATAGAAGAAAAAGAAGAGAAAAGGCAAGTTAGCAAGGATAAAGGAAAAGAGAAGGTGTGATCAGCTATCTTCTAGCCATTTAGAGGTTAGTGGATGAAAATTACTTTTAATTTCACTAAATTCCTTGAATTTCTCTTGAATTTCATATTATGTTACTATGTAAATGGCTTGAATTAGTGAATTAAATGAATATCACTTGATAATATGTTAGAATAAGTAATTATAGACTTAAATAAATGAAAAAAATGCAAATTTAAGTGAAGGAGAAATGGTGGCCGAACTAGGGTGTTAAATATGCCTTATTGTAATTTGAATAAAAATTAGGAATTTGACGTTATTAACTCAAATTAATATATTAGGAGTGTAATAATGTTAATTGAGATGAAAAATAATTATTAAGATTGATTATACTATAGTTACATAATGTGGAAAGTTTATGAATCTTAAGATTTCTCATGTGAAATTACCATGTGTTACCTTAAATTACTTAAAAATGTATGTAAAGTTGTGCATGACATCAATTCGGAGTAAAAGAAATTTATAAGTGGAAAATTCCTTAGTGGCCGAATGATAACTATAAGTAAAACTATGTGATTTAGTTAAATTTTTCTAATAATGAATATTCATATGATGAATGCATGAATAATGAGCTTAATTGAATATGTTAGAGAGTTTAATGTGACTAAAATAAAATGATAAGAACAAATAATGGTATAAAAAGGCAATACGAAACAAGATGTTATAATGTTCTTAGTGTACCGTGGGTAATTCCAGCTCTTTGGATAGTATAACTAGCCATAGAAATTTATTCCACGGGATACCATGAGTTTATGAGATATTTGTCATCAGAAATAACCACGAGATATGAGATAGGATAGCCGTCATATTATATGCATCAGTGTTGGGGTTTTGGTGCCGTACCTAGATGTATGATCCCTTCAGTACACCGTATTTACGTTCCATTTATCTAGTTTATGGTTCTCTACTGATGTCAACTAGGGGCAAAAGGATAATTTTGCACAAAAACTGTAATAAAAAGAATAATTATGATGAATTTATGCCGTATTAATAAATATAAAATAAATAATGTGAAAAAATGAGATTAATATGATAATTAAGGGCAAATTTGAAATTATGCAATAAAGTAAGGGTAAAATGGTAATTTGAGATAAAAAGGAATGATTAAGAAAGTTAAAATAGTTAAATGAAGAAAAAAAAGTAAAATCGTAATTAATCAAAAGTTGAGAGACTAAATTGTAAAATTACCATTTTTGAGACAATAAATGGACTTAAATATAATTTATCCATTGAAAATTAAATAAAAGTCAAACAAGTTAGAATTTAAATCAAAATGAAGGAAAAATCAATTTAAGGACTTAATTGCAAAATTTTACAAAGTTTAATGATTTAATAGAATTTATTATTAGAAAATAATTAAGGGAAATAATGATAAAAAGGAGCTTAATTTTGAATAAATTGAATTTATTAAGAATAAAGTAACAATTTAAGATTTGATTAATAAATAATTAATTAGTGAAATTTTATGTAAATGCATCCATCATTGAGTGACTACCATGCTCAGCGTGTAGTTTTACTTTGACTGCGTGCAGAAACAAGTACAAAGAGACCTACAGTGAAGAAATAGAAGTTATGGCATATACCTAAGAATAATCGTTGTATTATTTTAGTTATGTAAAATAATTAGGATTTGTAAATTATTATGTAAGGATAATTGTAATAAAAATTATGATTGTGTAAATTAAATACTATATGCATACTAATTGATTATGTATGATGAACGTTGGGTGATTGATGAATTTAGAAGTCTTCAATTGATTGAACGGAGTTTGGGAGTAAGAAGGATTGAAATAAAAATTTTGACTTTTACAAATTTTGGGATTTTGAGTTTTTAGGCATTATGCCGTCAAAATTTTAATAAATTAACCAGACGTTCTAAAGTCATTAGAAAGATTAAAGAAATTATATTAGGTAATTGTTTTAAAAGAAAGCGTTACAATAAATATTTCCAATTGAAAAGATAATAAATGAAAAATAATATGTAAAAACTATATACTATATAAAACCTTAAATTCTTTAAAAGAAAAATGTTCTTTGACTAGCCACACCCATTGCTTTTTGTCTACCTTCTCAGGCAAATTGCTAAGAGCCTCATGCATTGGCTTACCCCGAACATACTTAAAATGTAGTTCTCCCCTCCACTTGTTACATAACTCATTCATCCATTCCAAAATATGTTCACGATGGAAATTCATGTCCTCGCTCTCAAATTTGTCCTACAATAATATTTAGAAATCAATATAGTTTATCAATTCTTAAATATGTCATTTAGATAACCAACACCAAAAAAATCAACCTAAAAGCAGAAGTCAAATGTAGAAGAAACATGAAAATTATTTACATCTATGTAAATAATGATGTTCTCATTGCAGCCTATCAAAAACAAAGATCAAATTTAATCAACCATGAAGTTAAATCGCATTTACTGATTTGAGTTTAGTGTTTGACTCATTTGAAAAAAATAATGAATAAATTTACCACAACAAAAGTCCACATGTGGTCTAACTTTTCTTTTGAAATCTATTTCCATGATGATACCCCCAACGGACATATTACAGTTGTGAATAATTTTCCCCAAATGTCTTGAGAATAGCCCATGATTCTTCCCAACAGTCCAATTATTGAAAAAAGTCACTTTCAACTTTTTCCCTACTTCAAGTGCTACAACTTCTTTGCATTTGTTCTGTCCTAGCACTTTTTTCACCTTTTAAGTTAAAACTAAACAAACACATATGCCCAATCAAGCAAGTCATTAGTGGACAAATAAAAAATTAAATAGACCTCAGATATTGGATAACTGGGAAAAACTCATTTAATGAAAATGAATAAAGATGTTTATCTAACTTGTTTATGCTCTTTAGTTGTCATGCATCTCTTGATGGCTATCTGGAGACACTTGGTCAACCTGTAATCCACAATTACCTAGCATCTTTTGATGGCTATTTGGAAATATTTGATCAGTTTGTACTCCTAAATTGTCTGCTATCTCTTGCTGGGTGTCCAAGACTTTTAATGTGAAGCAATTTAATCAAAGTAGAAAGCTTGTAACACTTTGAACTTTGATACAATGGCTCCTCAAAATTCCTTAAAAGCCTATAGAATTTTTTTGCTTCAACATTTGGTTCCTCTTCAGGTAAATCATCACTACTAGTGTTTATTTTTTCTATATCAAAATCTGGATATAGATCTCTCAAAATACCTTTAATTTCATCCTTACTAACACCCTTTCCTAAATCATTATCATATTCATCTTCACAATCTGATTTTGTTTCACCTAACACTTCCCTATGGTGATACCAAAAGGTATAATTTTGAATTATTCCATGCATGCTCAAATGTGCTTCGACCGACCCACGTGTTCCTAAGGTTGTGCTACAACATTTTAAACATGGACATCGTATTTAATCTTTTTCTCTTGTTCTTTTAAAAGCGAAGTCTAAGAATTTATGCACCCCAACTGAATATGCCTCACCAAGTCGATCATCAACAAGGTGCATCCACTGCTTATTGGGTGCCATAACCTTATAGTTTATATTGCAATCAATTAGAATAACATTTAATCACTAAGCTAGTAAAGGGAAATAATTTATTTAACATGTAATTTAATAAAAAGGTAATTTTTAAAGGTCAACTTTAATCATATCAAATAAATGATAATTATAAAGTAAGAACATGAACCCACATTAATAATTTAGAAATTTTATAAATTCATATCTTATAAATATTCCAAAATGCAGATTATCACATGCATAACAAAAGAATATTGGGTAACTTATTTGCAGGGGAACATAAAAAGAGAATTCCTTATAATGTTTTCATGCTAGTAGATCAAACAAAACCTTGCATACAATCTGGACATTTCCACTTGTGAAAATAAGGCAAAAAATTTGAAATAACAAATGAGTTAACACATAGGGTAACTCAAAAAAATATCTAAATGCCAAAAGCATATCCATCTTGAAAAATATAAATACAAAACTCAATTATATTTAGCAAAGTCAAAATGATATAATTACTCACCTATGTCTCATGAAAAATACTTAGGCTCATTATCATCTCAAAGAACTAAATCAAAAGATTCTATTAAAACTAGTTATCCAACAGAATAAGCATTTGCAATTTTCTCTATGTACTAAATCAATCCTTTAATTGCAATCTTTTTAAGCTAAACATAAAAAAAGGTAATTCTTATATCTCATAACAATAGTTATAGTCAGCTCTTTCACAAATATTAAAGCAAACACTTAATTGTTTTAATCTTAGAAAAAATAAAAAATTACTTTTAATTGACAAAATACACTTCAAATAAATTTGGCTCTTTTTTTCTAAACTAAATTTTTCTTTAGAACTCCGAAGCAAGCAGATCCACAACACCCTATGTATGGAATCAAAAAGCATCATCTGAAAACTAAAGAGGCAAGGCGAGCAGCAAAACTAAATAACCCAAACAGCAATCCTAGTCTCCGAAGACAAAATATAGGAATTGACAGATCAATCGCAAAATAAAGAGAAATAAATCCAGACCACATGAAAAACTAAACGAATCAAATCGGGCCCCAGATCCAAGCATAAATTGCTAGGGACAGCCAGAGAAAGTCTCAGCAACCTAGCAGCAGAGACCATAATGCATAAAATGAGCATAAGAGCCTAAAACCTTAGATTGTAGAAAAAAATTCCAAACACCATAATATTTCAACAAGAAAGCACTAGTGACCAGCTAGGAAAAAGTTCAAAACTCATTAAAACTCAATAAAGCCATACAGTAACCACCAAATACCCCAACCCACTTCCTTTCAGGCCTACGAGCTAACAAAAAATAACCCACAACCACTGAGCACCCTATCTGCTATCAAGGCCAAATCCAGCCATCATCAAGATACTCCTCATCTAAACATACACTCAACCAATAAAAGATAAGACCTATTATCCCCAGACAAAGCTGAGGTCAAGATCACATTTTACTCCCTCATCACCACTAAAATAGGCGTATCTGAAAGAAGAGGAAGGAAAACCCAATTCCAAAGAAGATTTTAGCAATACAATGGTAGACAAAGCCCATGACAGATTTTAAAACAGAGAAGCCAAAAAGAACCCAAAATTGGCATTAAAGCCCCAGCATGAAAAATGACCAACCCATTCCAATAAAATTACACAAAGCAATATTCGAGATATACAGGGAGAAAACTAAGGCCAATAGAATAAAATGAAGGAGAGCTAAAATTCACCACCTTAGAGCAACACAGGCGAACATATACTGATAGCAATTAAGAACCAAAAACATATTCAAATCACCCAACAACCATAACATGTAATTGACTGAAAATAATCCAAAGAAATAAGAAAAATAGGATAAATGAATGAATTCTAAGGAACTAAAACAGGGAATATAAGAGTTACCAGAATTGAGAACTGAAATTTTGTCCAAAATAGAGACCAATTCCGACCCAAATGTTGAATCTATTTCAAAACCGTCCAATAATCTAGCCCAAAGAATCGATATCCATGAATAAACCAAAACAAATCACAAAATTGAAAACTAAAAATAGAAAAAAAGAAAGAGGTACTAGAGAAAAAAATAGGGGAAGAGCAAGAAGAATAGTTTTTCAGCAACCAGAGAGACAAAAATAACAAAGAAAATTAACATGGAGCAATATATAGGAGCAATAAAGGAAATTATCTCTCTTATCGGTCCCTGATGGAGCACATCGTGGAGCAAGTCACCTCGGAGCTGTCGATAGTGGAGCAGGTCGATGGTGAAGAAGACTCCATCAATGGAAAGCGGCACCGGTATGGAGTCTAACATATGTGAAACTAAAGACGTGTTAGGTGACCAGATTCTAGCAAGTGCACTAGATCGGCTAGTAATATAGGAAAATAAGATTATGACCCAAAATATCAAACCCAAGGGAAACTTGTGCTTGTATGTGCTATTTCAATTTCAAAACCAATTTTTGTATGTAAAAGAAAGAAAAGAAATCCCAAAGTTGTGATGATTGAAGTTTTAAAACTAAAACAAAATAAAGAGTTAAAATAATTAAAGTAAAGAAAAGATCTAATAAAAGTAAGTAAATTGAATGAGGTAAAAATTAATATTAAAAACAACTTTCACTAAAGGACTATCCACCTTAACAAATATTGCTATGACTTAAACAAAAGAAAACATATAAGTGATTATGGAGAATTCAGTTTAATAAACCCAGATAACTTTATTCAAGATTATCATTTCAAGCATCAAAATTTTCTTATTCAGATAAACTTAACACTTAGCATAGAGAACTGAATTAACTCTCTTAGATGTCTACTAAAGCCTTTCTCAAGAGATTTAACTTTCACCTATTCTTAGTTACACTTTTCTCAATCTTAACTTACTCAAACCAACACACAATTATAGCTTATTCAGATTATAATCATGCATTAATCCAAATAAATTAACCTAAGAGCATGCAATTCATTAATCAACTCAATTCAATTAATTAACCAATGCTTAATTAAGTTAACAATCAACTTAAATTTGAGTAAAAACAAGACTATGTTTAAGAACTAAGAAATAATCAACTTGTATTGAATTGAAGAATAAACTCAAGTCATATCAATACAAGTTAAGGATTCAAGTATCCTTTAGCAAAAGTTAAAGAAAACTACTCACAAGACATACTTAAAATAAAAAAAAGTGTTGAAGAAAACAGTGAAAACTAAGTAACGTAAAAATACACTAAAAGAAAATAATGCTTAATTCTAAGGTTGATCTCCCAATTGATCTCTAATGATCCCTTTCTCTGATGTTTTTGACTGATATTTATAGGGCAAAATCGTAGTAGATTCCTTCTTAAACTCCAGACATAGAATAGGAAGTGAACTCTGCTAAAACAGGAAGCTCGAAAATCCTTCGCGAAGTGGGAGTAGGAATCACGTGGCCACGCCCTTTCCTTTGTAGTTGAACACGTGGTCACGTGTCTTCAAGTTCTTCCTCACACATGGCCACGTGTGAATTATGCCTTCCCTCACACATGGTCATGTATCTTCAATGCTTCCTTCAATTTCTCTTTCACGTGGCCACGGGTGAAAATAGCTTAACCCTTCACGTGGCCATGTCTTCCAAGTTTTATGTCTTCACGTGGCCACGGGTAGAATTCTTCACTGATTTCACGTGGTCACGTGAAAAGCTTCTAGACTGAATGCTCGTTTTCTTGCATCAACTTCCAATATTTACACTTTTGACCCTAAACTTTGTCCTTTTTGCAATTTAAACCCTTTTATATCAATTTTATCCTAAAAATCAAACAAAACATGAAATTAACCTCAAAAACATAAATATTAACAAATTAACTCTAATTTAACCTAAATCAAACCAAAATAACTAAATAAAAAAACTCAAAACATATAAAAAATTATATATAATTCACACTTATCATTAGGGCACAAGGAGTTTTGCTAGAGAGGACAACAAATGACCTCATTTTTAAGCTTTTGTAAAAAATAGATAAAGGGTTTTTCTTTTATCTAAGCGCCACTTCATCCCGCGTAATTTTTCTATTTTAAGGACTGAAAATTAATTGTTTTTAGTAGGGGTGTCTACGGTACGATACAATTCGAAAATTTATAAATCTCCGTATTGTCTTAAAATTTTGGAGATTTTAAAAATTAAATATTGTAACTGTCTTGAAAATTCGGTACAGTTCTATAAAAAAATCGATATAGTTCGGTATGGTTTTTCGGTTCTTTCGGTACAAAATAATACAGTACAATACAATTCGGAACTTCAGATAAATCAATAATTTTAAATACAAAATAAATACACACAATAATAAATACAAATACAATTAAAATATCTTAACAAGAATAATTAAAATTTAAGTCAAAATACATTAATTAAAAATCAACATTCAATAGTCTTCCTTTGCATTATGCTGACATTGAATTCAAAATCTTGAGCAATATCTAAAAAAATACAGATTTTAAATAATTAGATCACCAAAAAGTATAAATATTAAATAGAAATTTGGCATATTAATTCACAAAAAGGGTTAGTATATAAATTTTTCTCTAAACTATTATAATTTAATAGATTTTCACTCTAAACTAACTATGTGTTAGATTATTCTCTAAATTTATTGGAAATGTAAGATCACCTCTTTATAGAAACACTTGTCATTTTATAAAAAATGCGTAAAAAACAAGCATCAATTCTTGTTCCAATGGTGGTTGTTAAGTAATAACTGGGGTGGTCCATATGCTTCAAATCCTAAAAACACCACACATAGACCATGCAACTTGTAAAAGGATAAAGCAAAGTGGCTTCCAATTTTATTATTAATAATAATAAATAATTTAATGAAAAGTCATAACCAAATATATGGATACAAGACAATTTAATTTGATAAGAAAGGTGAAGTATAAATATTTTGTCTTTACACACGATATCACTCATTTTCATAGTAATTTCACTTGTATAGATTTTAAAAGGCATATTGTCTTCAATTGAAAATTCCAAAACACATAACTCCTTGTCTAGTGTTAGCTAATTTTACACAAAAGTGATTATATTTCAAGACATTGAGTGACAAGTGAAACATCATATGGATAAGCATCAATTGATTTATTATTTAATTTAGCTAATAATATTCTCTATATATATCTATTCTTTTTGTATTTTTGCTTATATAAAATCCACTAAATTACACAAATAAACAATCAAATCCAATCCCACCACCCTTTTTATTTGTAAAAAGAGTCAAAGCCTTAATCTTGGGTAATGCAAAAACAAAATAGATTAAACTATAATATCTATTTCAGCATTTTTTTATTCTTAATTTATTGCTAAACATAAGAGTGATAATAAGAAATTAACACCAACCCTTGATTTTATGCTTTGAAATTGCGAATAAGAAATAATTTCAAAGAATAATAAGTTCGAAGGATTGACCTTTTTCCTTAGCCTACTTTTCCTCACTGCCTCTCTATTCTGAGCAAGCCTCCTCAGTGTCTGCATACAAAATATCCAATCAATTCAAAACAATAGTAAATTAAGAATATCAAAAAAATGTAAAGAATAAAGAATATTTGTTACCTTAGGGTTTGGCATTTTTGGCCCTTCTTGCTCTGAACTTGAAGTCGTCGGCCCTTGATTGATTTAGCAGGTAATGCAAAAATTCTTAGAATTCTATAAAAAAGGAAGTAAATAATTGCATAAAAGAATAGAATGACTAAAGTAGCTGTTAGCGCTTTTTTTTATAAGCCAAACGTTGTATTGCTCATTGTCAAAACAATTACAAAAACAAAGGAGGATAGCAGTCCAACTCAGTCATACCCAAGCTTGCACAATGTCCTCATAAAACGCAGCAAACAATAGAACAAAGAAAAAAAACACCATATATAAAGAATGAAAAAACACTAAATACAACGACTCAATAATTATAAAAACTAAATCCTTGTGCCTTATCTTCATCCCTAAGAAATAATAGAGCACCAGCAGTATAAGCAAAAATTAAAAACCAAATCTCGCACATCATCTGCAGTTCCTAACAAAAAACAGAGCACAATTATCCCAACCAAAACAACCAACTTTGATTTTTTGTTGACTCCATGCTCTTTTGAAAAAAAAATGAAAACCAGCGTATAGTGAACAAGTGCAAAATTACAGCCAAGCAATTTAATCCTAGTTTCTAGACACATGGTTGAAATGAAAACCACAACATCATTCTCTTCCATTGTTTTATCAAGCAAACCCTCCATTTAATTATTCCATAAAATTAGTAAAGAGATGAAGGGAATACAAGATGAAAGCTTTAATTATTCTAATGTCATATTAAGATGAAAGCTTTAATAGAACAAAGAGAAGAAGAGAAAACAAACCAAATGAAAACAAATTAGATGGAAAAGATAAAAGTGAAGGGAAGAGTAGAAAGAACCAAAGAATCAAAGGATCAGCGCTTGAATAATCAAATGAGAATTAATTCAAAGCAAGAGCAAGCATGTTCATCTACCTCGTGCTGAAGAAAGGAGGTGGCGATCGTGGATCGTGGTGAAGAGAGGAGGTGGCGATCGTGGTGGAAAGTAGAGCCGGTGATCGACAGAAAAGGGAAGAAAAGAAGACTGGCGATCGACAAAAGGGGAAGAGGCTGAAAGAGTGAAAGTGGGGCAAGAGGCAGAAAGGGAGGCAGGGTGAGGGGTAAACCTAATTTCTTTTTAAATATATAAATACTAGTTGAATGACACTAAAAATAAATTAAATAAATTGGTACAATAATTATACATTCATATAATAAATTAATGGATAATATTTCATTATATATAATAAATATATTTAATTATATTATTAATTTAGACATTCATATACAAATAAACAATAAAATCCAATCCCACCACCATTATTTATAAAAATGAGAGTAATTATAAGATATTTTTTAAATGACAATTAAATTAATAGTATTAATAAAACAATTTATAAAATGAAGTATTTTATAAGCCGATGTTATCTTTTTATGTGTTAAAAGAAATATAGATATTTAAAAAAACGTTAGAGAACAAAATAAAATTATAACCCTTAAACTAATGTGATTATATACTCATATAATTATGTTAATTGTTAAGGTGATTATATACATATATAATTACACTAATTGGTAAAAAAATTCATTAATATAATAATTGTATATAATTATATTGTTAATTTGCATACTAAATTACTCATATAGATATTATACAAAAATAGATTAATAGTAATACTAGTTCAGTGATACTAAAAGAAAATAAAATTAATTGTTAAGGTGATTATATACATATATAATTACAGTAATTGGTAAATTTTCATAAATATAATAACTATATATAATTGAATTGTTAATTTAAATAATCAATTATTTATCTAGATATTTTGCAAAAATAAATGAATGTAAGTTAAGTGATACTGAGAGTATATATACTCATATAAATACATTCAATCATTCATGATATAAAAGTAAATAAAGTTATTTGATAAAATAATTACATATTCATATAGTCATATAATTATATTAATAGATAAAATTTATTATATATAATCACATTATTAATTTACAACTCCATTATTATATAATCACATTATCTTCAATTAAATTTTTTATCATTAAGAAAATAATTTATATTTACCATTATTTATAAAAATGAGAGTAATTATAAGATATTTTGTAAATGACTATTAAATTAATAGTATTAATAAAATAATTTATAAAATGAAGTATTTTATAAGCCGATGTTATCTTTTTATGTGTTAAAAGAAATAGAGATATTTAAAAAAACGTTAGAGAACAAAATAAAATTATAACCCTTAAGCTAATGTGATTATATACTCATATAATTATGTTAATTGGTAAGGTGATTATATACATATATAATTACACTAATTGGTAAAAAAATTCATTAATATAATAATTGTATATAATTATATTGTTAATTTGCATACTAAATTACTCATATAGATATTATACACAAATAGATTAATAGTAATACTAGTTCAGTGATACTAAAAGAAAATAAAATTAATTGTTAAGGTGATTATATACATATATAATTACAGTAATTGGTAAATTTTCATAAATATAATAACTATATATAATGGAATTGTTAATTTAAATACTCAATTATTTATCTAGATATTTTGCAAAAATAAAAGAATTTTAGTTAAGTGATACTGAGAGTATATATACTCATATAAATACATTTAATCGTTCATGATTTAAAAGTAAATAAAGTTAATTGATAAAATAATTACATATTCATATAGTCATATAATTATATTAATAGATAAAATTTATTATATATAATAACTATATATAATCACATTATTAATTTACAACTCCATTATTATATAATCACATTATCTTCAATTCAATTTTTTATCATTAAAAAAATAATTTATATTTACCATTATTTATAAAAATGAGAGTAATTATAAGATATTTTCTAAATGACTATTAAATTAATAGTATTAATAAAATAATTTATAAAATGAAGTATTTTATAAGTCGATGTTATCTTTTTATGTGTTAAAAGAAATATAGATATTTAAAAAAACGTTAGAGAACAAAATAAAATTATAACCCTTAAGCTAATGTGATTATATACTCATATAATTATGTTAATTGGTAAGGTGATTATATACATATATAATTACACTAATTTGTAAAAAAAATCATTAATATAATAATTGTATATAATTATATTGTTAATTTGCATACTAAATTACTCATATAGATATTATACAAAAATAGATTAATAGTAATACTAGTTCAGTGATACTAAAACAAAATAAAATTAATTGTTAAGGTGATTATATACATATATAATTACAGTAATTGGTAAATTTTCATAAATATAATAACTATATATAATTGAATTGTTAATTTAAATACTCAATTATTTATCTAGATATTTTGCAAAAATAAATGAATGTTAGTTAAGAGATACTGAGAGTATATATACTCAAATAAATACATTCAATCATTCATGATATAAAAGTAAATAAAGTTAATTGATAAAATAATTACATATTCATATAGTCAAATAATTATATTAATAGATAAAATTTATTTTATATAATAACTATATATAATCACATTATTAATTACAACTCCATTATTATATAATCACATTATCTTCAATTAAATTTTTTATCATTAAAAAAATAATTTATATTTACCATTATTTATAAAAATGAGAGTAATTATAAGATATTTTTTAAATGACTATTAAATTAATACTATTAATAAAATAATTTATAAAATGAAGTATTTTATAAGCCGATGTTATCTTTTTATGTGTTAAAAGAAATATAGATATTTAAAAAAATGTTAGAGAACAAAATAAAATTATAACCCTTAAGTTAATGTGATTATATACTCATATAATTATGTTAATTGGTAAGGTGATTATATACATATATAATTACACTAATTGGTAAAAAAATTCATTAATATAATAATTGTATATAATTATATTGTCAATTTGCATACTAAATTACTCATATAGATATTATACAAAAATAGATTAATAGTAATACTAGTTCAGTGATACTAAATGAAAATAAAATTAATTGTTAAGGTGATTATATACATATATAATTACAGTAATTGGTAAATTTTCATAAATATAATGACTATATATAATTGAATTGTTAATTTAAATACTCAATTATTTATCTAGATAATTTACAAAAATAAATAAATGTTAGTTAAGAGATACTGAGAGTATATATACTCATATAAATACATTCAATCATTCATGATATAAAAGTAAATAAAGTTAATTGATAAAATAATTACATATTCATATAGTCATATAATTATATTAATAGATAAAATTTATTATATATAATAATTATATATAATCACATTATTAATTTACAACTCCATTATTATATAATCACATTATCTTCAATTAAATTTTTTATCATTAAAAAAATAATTTATATTTACCATTATTTATAAAAATGAGAGTAATTATAAGATATTTTGTAAATGACTATTAAATTAATAGTATTAATAAAATAATTTATAAAATAAAGTATTTTATAAGCGGATGTTATCTTTTTATGTGTTAAAAGAAATATAGATATTTAAAAAAACGTTAGAGAACAAAATAAAATTATAACCCTTAAGCTAATGTGATTATATACTCTTATAATTATGTTAATTGGTAAGGTGATTATATACATATATAATTACACTAATTGGTAAAAAAAATCATTAATATAATAATTGAATATAATTATATTGTTAATTTGCATACTAAATTACTCATATATATATTATACAAAAATAGATTAATAGTAATATTAGTTCAGTGATACTAAAAGAAAATAAAATTAATTGTTACGGTGATTATATATATATATATATATATATATATAATTACACTAATTGGTAAAATTTCATAAATATAATAACTGTATATAATTATATTGTTAATTTAAATACTCAATTATTTATCTAGATATTTTACAAAAATAAATGAATGTTAGTTAAGTGATACTGAGAGTATATATACTCATATAAATACATTCAATCATTCATGATATAAAAGTAAATAAAGTTAATTGATAAAATAATTACATATCCATATAGTCATATAATTATATTAATAGATAAAATTTATTATATATAATAACTATATATAATCACATTATTAATTTACAACTCCATTATTATATAATCACATTATCTTCAATTCAATCTTTTATCATTAAAAAAATAATTTATATTTACTATTATTTATTAAAATGAGAGTAATTATAAGATATTTTGTAAATGACTATTAAATTAATAGTATTAATAAAATAATTTATAAAATGAAGTATTTTATAAGCCGATGTTATCTTTTTATGTGTTAAAAGAAATATAGATATTTAAAAAAATGTTAGAGAACAAAATAAAATTATAACCCTTAAGCTAATGTGATTATATATTCTTATAATTATGTTAATTGGTAAGGTAATTATATACATATATAATTACACTAATTGGTAAAAAAATTCATTAATATAATAATTGTATATAGTTATATTGTTATCACAGTTTTGCATAAAAGTCATTTTCACCGATTTTCGGCGAGGATACTTGCCTGATTGATGACATGGTCTGCCATGTCATATGCTTGGATACAAGTGGCACGTCTCATGTTTTGGTCAATTTCATCCACGATCACTGCACTTATGACTTATCATCCAAAATTAACTGATTTATTTTTCGTAAATGTCACTGAACTAATCGTCTTTTTACAAAAAAAAAAAGTAATCTTGATCGGATACACATGGAGATGAATTTATTGTCACGTCATCAGCTAGTATGCCATATTTGACACAACAACAATTCATGTGTGTCCATAGCTAATGTGTCATAGCTGATGATGTGTCAATAAATCCATCTTCATGTATGTCCGGTCAAGGTGATTTTTCTGTAAAAAGATGATAAGTGTAATGATATTTAAATAACAAAAAATAAGTCAGTTACTTTTGGATGATAAGTCATAAGTCCAGTGATCGTGGGTGAAATTGATTCAAACATAGAACGTGCCACGTGTGTTCAGGCGTATGACGTGACATGTCATATCATCAATCTGGCAAGGGTCCTAACCAAAAACTGGTGAACATGACGTATTTTTTCTAATTTCTATCTGCACCATTTCTTCCAAAAGTAACTATTGTTGAGTTTAAATTCTTAATCCAGAAAGAATACGTCCTCCATTTCCACACATTGTACTCGTGCATCACGTCAACCCAATTAGAAACTTCAAGAACTCATAACATAGAAGACATGGAACGCAACATTATAACAAAATAAAAATTAGGGACAATTTTATACATTTTAGTAAATTTAATTTTAAAGACATTCTTGCACTTTTGGTCTAATTGAAAATTCAAAACAGGAGGAAAAAAAAAATGGTGAAAGGGGCCACAGTATGATAAAGGCAAAGTAAAAAAAGAACACGCTTCACACTTGATACTATTAGTGCATATATATAGAGAGAGAGAGAGAGAGAGAGAGAGATACAGACCTCATAAGCTAAACACTATGCTTTACTTTCTAAAATTAGTCTGCTCTTTTTCCTTCAATTTTCCTTTCGAGTTTCTTTCTGAAATCTAATTAGAAGTGAACACAATAATTTTTAAGCAAAATATAATTGTTATAATGAAATTCTATATATTCTTTGGAAATAATAACTGTTTTTCTGTCCAAAATATAAAATTTTTTTGGTAAAAATGTAATATCAAAAATTTTAGGGAGCTGATATATATATTTCAGTACTTGCCGTTGCCAAAACCCATGGTTATGCTGCCTGAAAACCAGTAAAGCACCCAAGACTGGGCGCCTAAAGCACCAGAATATAGGGAGAGCAACAAAACCCTAAAAACCAGTAAAATAGATTTATAACAAGCCAACCAAAAAAAAAAAAAAAGAGCAAATCTGAAAGTGTTGCATATAAAATGAATGACACTTGCGAATAAGAATAATATAAAATAACAAAATGAGGCTAACCCAAGCAACAAGTAAGCAGGATGCCACTGAAGCCAATTAATAAAGTTCATTAGTCTGCATAATTAAGAATTCATTCAGAAACTCTCCGTTTAAATAAACTATTAACATATAAAAAATTAAAAAGAAATGTATTATTACCTCTGATGATAAGCTCATCATTACCTTCAGAAGACATGGTAACAAGTACGAGATAATGCCACACAAAGATTTTTAATAATATAGATTTTTAATCAGCTGCAATACTTAATTAATCCTAAGTTCTCTTCATCGATCTTTAGAAACAGTAACCAAATTCAATTGCTTATAAATTTACAACTTACACCATCAAGATGGCCCAGACAACTTTAGATGTTAGACTTCTAGTTTTTAAAACCGGCAAGACTTGTACGGAAATAAACGAGTCACCATATTAAACATGAAACTTAATAAAAAAATCTCTAATTTAAATGAGCAGGCAAACATATATTGATAAATTAATTTTAATTTATACGTGGTATCAACCTTATAAGGCTAAAGCATATAATTATAGCATAAGAGACAAAAAAGAGTAAAAATAAATAAGAAATAAAGTAATATTTCTCTCCAAGAATAATTTATTAACACAACTTATGACTGAAGGACTATTAAATAAACAAAAACAAACACAAATATATAAGTGCTTATACAATATTTTCTTCTTTATCAAAACCATGCTGCAAAAAAACACTGAGTCAAATGTTTAGATAGTGGAAAGTAAGAAGAGTGAGACAGAAGCTACCCATAACCATAGTTAAGTGTCATGGTGAAGTTCATAAAAAATCCTAACACATGTCAATTGATCTTAAATGCTTACTGCACAAGAAAAAGATGCAAAAGTGGATGTGTTCTCTAATTCTGTAGCTAAGACCAAACTGACCTGGCACTTGAATGGCTCACATCATCTCCATCTGCATTCTTAGTATCGTCATCTAGCAACAACGACCATATGAATAAAAAATGTTTAAAGAAACAAACAACATGAGATGGACATAAATAGGAAAAAAAGGGGTTGAAAATTTGCCAAGGTTCTCTTTCTCCTCCAAAGTTTTGGCAAGTTTTTCAAGGCTGATGTAGGTAAAATAACTGACAACACAATATACCAATTTCTCAATAAAGTAAATCAACTTTGCCTCATTATTTTCTCAAAAAAGGGAGGAAAAATCAACTTCGCCTCATTATTTTCTCAAAACAAAGGAGGAAAAAAATAGAAATACAAATCGGAATTTAAAAAAACTTAAAATCCCACATATCTTAGACATTCTTGAGCAGTAGTAGTACTCGTAAAAAATGCCACAAAAACCCAATTGTAAATATCAAACCCACATATTTCTAAAACAAGTTTAATAAAGTTCAGTAAAGCCCAAAAATGAACAAGATTAACATATGCTCCTAGAAAGAAATCCATAACAGCCAAAAAAAATAGAGACGATGAGAGCATATGGAAGAATGATCCTCAGTGGGCTATACATACCGGATATCAATGTACTTGAGATACTTGGATGCAAGCAAGTCTATTACGAAATCAATAGGTGTTGCTGAGTGAACCTGCAAGTTAAAGAGCTTATAAACATCTGATCAAGTACAAAGAGCAGATAAAAGATTTCTAGCCAAAACAGTACATCCTCCCTTGATGGTAATACGTTTAACAAAAGCACCAATTTATTCTTCTGAAGCATTAATGCGTTAAGGCTATTACAAGTTTCTATTAATCCAAATCATAGCATAAGCATAATTATAAAGACATTTTATAGTCTATTAGATCACCTTTCACACAAATTCTCTCTCTAGTTAACATTAGCAATTCTTTTAGCATCCATGGAGAAGAATTAACTTAAATCCAGAAAACAATAACGTTGTAACTCATGGCAGCAACTCAGTTTAATAGCTGCTCGGCCTTCGAAAGTCATAAATAATTATTTTTACCTTTTATCATACTCTTTGAGTTAATAGAACATAAAATATCTTCCAAACCACACGATGACATAAAGCAAATATTTCTTTAGAGAAAATTAACTCATAGCTGTCACCAGTTCACTAAACAGTTCAAGCTAGAATTCAACTAAAACAACAAGCAATAAAATGCTCAATGTTTCATGTCCAGACAGATGGAGATATGTACATATAGCAACATGATTTTAAACTAAATTAACATATGTACTGACAAAATTCACCTTTTAAACTCACCTAAACACATAATACAACTAAATTAGCCTCGCAAGATCCAAAATCAAGTGAATATATATATATATAAAGTTCAAAACGCGAACCTAGAAATGGCAAACAACTAATTGCAGGATGCTTCACACTCCATTGCTTCAAATTCAGATAAGGGAATGCTTCCCCCAACCATTAAAGGAAAGGCTCGACGAAAGAGGGGAGATGCGGCGGGGGAAGGAAAACGCTTTCGGAGATCGAGATTTGATTTGTTTTTCAATGAAAACGAAGAAGGCCGAGGATGGTCTACGGTGCGTGTTATCTGAAGGGAACACGCTTTTTCGACCGCGGTGGTATGATTGCCGGACCCTCTCCTCGTTTTGACCGCTGGCCCATTGGGATAGCAGCCTTCGGGCTTTGCCTGCCCCCTTTCTAATAAAGAATTCCATCTCGGCCCGGGAAAGCGCTGGCAACAACAAAAAGGAAGGGGTCCATGTAGCTGCTGCGCCCGCCCCCTTCTTAGTCAATAGGGCAGCAGGTTCGGCATCTACTAGAAAAGAGAGAATCCACTTCATATAACCACGCCTCCGCTAGGCAGCGTGTGGAATGATCGAGAACGGACCTTTTTGGATATATAATCCAAGTCAAGAGTGGAGTTACAGGAACAGCCGTCTAATGGAAAACTGCTTTCACGTTCGGTTCAGAGAGCACTTTATATATATATAAAGTTCAAAACGCGAACCTAGAAATGGTAAACAACTAATTGCAGGATGCTTCACACTCCATTGCTTCAAATTCTCTATTAATCCACCAGAAACAATTCACCCCAGCCAATAACAAAAATCATAGTCTTATCCACATAATTCCCGAGAAAAACCACAAAAAAATATTAAAAAAAAAAAGAAAAGAGAGAGAGAATCAGAAACTCCAATTCTTTGAAACAAACTACCAGTGCTAAAAAAGTGAAATTGAAGAAAGAAATAGAGATTAAATATAGAAGGCCATACAACATCATACAATGGAATAAATAGAAGAAAATTAAGGTTTGAAATTTGTAAAACTTACCTTAGATTAGAGGGAAGCATGTGATTGATGTTGTTGCGGATCAAAAATCCTGTGTCCCAAACAGATGGGAGAGAAATATTGAATAGAAGAAAATAAAAAGTCTCTATTTCAGTGTTTGGAGAAAATTCTCTCTGGTTTGTTTCAGTGTCTACATTTAACATATTTACAAAACAGAGAGAGCGACACAGAGATAGATCCAGTGATAAATTATCAAAAATAAAGATGAATTAGGTAGAAATACATACATTTGGTGAGCTTGGTGTGTGTGAGAGAGACACAGAGAGACATATTGAGTGAGGGCAAGAGAGAGATGGATCGGATGAGGGCGAAAGCGAGAGAGACAGATCGAGTAAGAGCGAGAGACACAAAGAGATAGGTCGAGGTGAGGGATAGTTAAGTTGAAGAAGGGAGATCGATGGAGTTAGTTTGATTGTAGTATGGAAGGTTGCAAGGATGAATCTCCGATGATGGTAGCTCTCAAAATCCTGCTTTAAGGACTCGAGACCGGATCAAAGTTCATTTAACTCGTGAAGGCCTGTTGTTTTGCAATGGATAGGGATTCAATCCAATTTGCGATGCCTCGCACCTCAAAAAGGCATGAGACGGCAGCTCGGGTATCCCTATTCATTGCTGGCGATCAACCTACGAGAGTGTCTATTGGTTACTATAAGATAGGTATCATAGAGTCGCCACCCAATAAAATATTGAAAAATGAGTTCTAATCTTATGAAGCCGAAACCAGAGATAGGTCAAACTTCACTACTATTTATACCTTTGGTTAATTTTATATAAATGAGTTTTAATGATTAATTTATTTTATCTCTTTCCTCACACGAAATAGCATGCTAGAAAGATAAAGACGTACTCAAACATGTTAAAAGCTGTAAAGCATGTATATAGAAAGCCATAAAAGGATGATATAAAAAATATTTAAAAATAAAAGAATAAATGTAAAGTAAAATCATCCATGAATCGGAAATTAATTAAGTTTATTTGAATGATAACGTTGGTCCTCGCATGCACATGTGCAAAAAGGTAGAATTTCAACTATATTTTGGATAAAATGAGGGCGTTAAGCCCATGCTGCTTGAAAGAAATGAATCGTATTAATTGATTAATTTAAAGAAGAAATTATTTGGTGAGCTTTTAATTTATCGTTAAAATAAAAATATTTATTTACAATAAATAAAAACATGAAAAATAATAATATAAATAAAACATGCATAAATTGAGATATTGATTAAATTAGGAACATTGGTTCCCTCATACACATTTATAAAATTTCTTTGTGTGATTTTTGGAATAAAATAGGATATTAGTCCATTTTATGAGAAAAATCCAATTAATTAGATAAAAATATTTAAAGTGAATTTTCTTAGTTATCGTGCAAAAATTCATTTTTTTGCTATGCTATTACAGATAATTAAATGAAAATCATTAAATATATTAATATAGGCCCCAAAATAATAAGGAAATCCTAAGCTAAAGCACTTTGGTTCTCCAACTCAACCCGGGACAGCAACATACGTATTAAAATATGGCATAGAAAAAGATAACTAGTTAGTATTGAATTAAATGCAAAATTAAATACAATAATTGAATATATAAAATGAATTGATAAACTAAGTGAACATAATAATATATGAAATAAAAGTATTAATGATAATATTAATAATAATAATTATTATTATTATTATTATTATAAATATTATGATTAAAAATAAGAATAAAAATATGAATGGAATTAAATAAATTAAATATTGCACAAATATGCAAATAAGCTATTTGACAGCTAAATTGCAATTACCAATTATTGAACTAATTAAATAAACATAAATAAAATAACACTGATAAAATAAATAATAATTAAAACATATTATAAATTAAAGAAAATGATAAATTAGCATAATCAATTTGTCACAAATATTAAATTAATTAATGAACAAGTGCAAATATAAGATATAAAAAATTAATATAAGAAAAGCATTAGAAAAAATATGGACAATATAATATTGATGAATTCACATAATCACATATAAATGCAATATTAAAAAAAATTAGATAAAAACAAATTAGCAGATATGCTAAAATAATTAAATAAAATAAGCTAATACAATAAATTAATTTACAAACAAAGAATTAACTAATTCATATCATAAAATAATTAATTAGTAAATAGGCTACTATATTAAACTAATTAACAAGCAAACAATAAGTTTAAGATAACAAATTAACAATTAATAATAATAAACCAAAACATTAATTAATACAATAACATGAAAAGAAAAGTACAAAAAGAAAAAAAAATGCAGATGAATTGAAAGTGATTTGCAATTAAAAGTGAGAAGTGGTTCATGAACAGTGCAAGCCAAAAGAGGACCGTGAGGCGTGGGAGCGTGACTGAGACTTTTAGCGACACTTATTTTAGTGTCGCCATAAAACCTGTTGTTAACGACGGAAATTGAGGGTCACTAAAAGCTTGGAAAAACGACTTTTAAGCAAAACAATGGAAAAAACTTATTTTCTTGGCCCAAAAACCTTAAACAACGTATATAATATAATACTAATTAAAAAGTAATAAATTATATAAAAAGATAACAAATAATTAAACTAATATAATGAACAAAGAATTAACAAAGTAATAATAGAATAATTAAACAGTAAATAATGAAATTAAACAAATAATATAGTAAATAATGAAATTAAACAAATGATTTTCATATTAACAATAAAATAGTTAAACAATAAGTAATATAATTAAAGATTAATTAACATAATAAAAACAATTAATTTATTAACTAATATAACAAATGAATTCATAAAATTTAGTTAACAAATTACCAATAATTTAACAATGAATTGACAAAATTGAATTAGTAAAAGAAATGAACATAATTAAAATATATCTACAAAATTAATGAATAATAATTTGAAAAATATTATTTACATACTTAATTAAAGCTAAATATTAAATTTATGGGTTTTAGGAACTCAAGAATATTACCTTCAGTATGGTTCCACCAAAGAACGAGGATTTGATGCTTTACGGATTTTTTCAATTTTATATGATTTTTTGAAATTTTTGAAGTTAGAAATCTATATTTTCCATGGGAGAGGAACAAGAAAGGAAGAAGAAGTGGGAAGTGGAGAGTGAGGAAAGAGAGTGATAAGGCTTTTAGGTTGTCAAGAAACCTAAAATATATCCCCCAAAATGGGATCAGATCAAGGGGATTTGTTTTCCAGGTTTTTTCCCCTGTTCCTAGGTGCAAAATGCACTCTGGGAGTGACTCACGGACCTAGTCCGTGAGTCAACAATGACTTATGGCCTTTAACTTTTGACTTTTGCTCTCATTTTTCTCAACCAATTGGCCTCTAATCTAAAATATTTTATCATTTTTAAGCTCGAAGATGCCATTTTTTGACATAGTATACTCTAGACATTTGTTCCTTTATATCGTATATTTTCAATGAATTAAAAATCACTCAATTTTGATTTGTAGATTGGAATTTATTATCAAAATACTGACGACTGCTCCTAGAAAATTTTCAGGAATAGAATTGATGTTTTGATTTTGAAAAAAATAATGGGAACAATGGGTTCAAATTAAGTCATACTCTCTTCATGAAAGTTATTTCAAAATGAGTCTAGTTTATAGTAAAATTAAATTCAACTTAATATGAGCTCTACAGAGGGAGGTATTCCCAAAATACTATAGACTGGTCCATGTGCAAAGACAGATTCGGATCATCTATGTTCAAACCTAATTTTGAAAATCTTAAGGACTGAACTGAATTTAGGTGTCTTCATCAAAGTTATAGATCTATGTCTTAATATTCAAATGGATTTAAAATCATCTAATTATGAGATCTATAGACTGAGATAAATCTAAAAAAACTCCATATTGCTTCAAGTTTTGAAACCTAATTTTCTTGTTTTTCATTGTTTGAAAGAGATAAAGGGACGCAACCTGGAAAAATGCTATTTTAAGAACATGAAAAAATCCAAAAAAGCCTAGCACCTCTATTTCTTATCCATTTATGAGAAACTATTTTCTCATTAGGTAACTCTGATCAATAGTCACCTCAGAACCCAATGTCTACATAAGGGTGGGATGGGTGAAAGAAAAAGATTGGCTAGGGTTTACTTTAACAACACAAAAGATTGGCTATCTGCATCTTTAAAAGTATTTTACTATTAAATAAAAAAAACAAAATTTTAATAATAATAATAATAATTTTTTGGTATTGTGAATAGCTTGTAGTATTTCTTGAATAATTTGAGATCTAGATATACTATTAAGATGATTTTTAATGTTTTAGAAACTATAAATATAGAGGAATAAGTTTGTAGAAGACTACTTTTTCTAAAAATATCATTTTGAAGGTCTAAATTAATTTACAAGTTTAAACTATAAATTTATCTTTAGTCAGAATGGACCTCACGGGCAAAACTAATTTTGGTAATGACCGTGAGTCAATTCAGAATTGAAAGTGCACCTATCTCATAGTCAGTACTCTTTTGGTAACAACCGTGACCCTCCCCTGTTTCACTTACACTTGATTTTTAGGCCCCAAATTGTTACCAAAATTTACCTAAACCTTCTTAAACATTTTTAGAGCATTTCACAATGCAAAAACAAATTATAATGAGGTATGTATTCAAGAGTACATGATAATATTATATTTTAAAGCAATAGGTATTAAAAGTTGATGAAGCATGATGTATAATTTGGTGTTAATCTAGGAATGATATGAATATTTGAATAACTTTGTTAGTTGTATTATTTTGATTAAATGTGCTTAACATGATAATCTAAAATGAATATGTGATAGTAAGTTTTAAGCATAAAAATGCATAAAATACTTAAAGTAAATGGTATAAGGTATGCAATTATGAATTTATCATACAAGTGAGATAGTCAAGTGTATACATAATATATGAGATTGGGTGTACACATCAATATTTGATGTATGAAAAATCAAATATGAGAAAGAATGTTAACAATATGTTAAATCATCAACAATAGACCTAAATTAATGTGACTTTATTTCCTACTTGAGAAAGCTTAAGTTTACATTTGTGCTTAAGCTAATATGTTATCCTAGGATTATAAATAATTACAATAAGATATGTTTTATAGATAATTGCATAAATAAATGATAAGGTATATGTATACATGAATTGGTATAGACACTTTATTGTATAAACATTTGAATAACATTGTTGCTTGTATTATTTGAATTATATATGTTACTATGACAATTGATATGAATATATGATAATGTGTTCAAATGCTAAGATGCATAAGAATTGGACATAGTAACTGTAAAAGTGTGCTTTAGGAAATGATAATATAGTGGCCCAAATACAGGATTATTCGAAAATAATATTTTTCGATGATAAATAGTGACATCGGGGTGAATAGTATATTTCGGAGTTGAAATCTTTTATTTGATCATTTGAAAGAGCAAGTCAGCATAAGTTCATGGTCAAATTCGAGGTCAAACAGAGGTTGTTTGGGCATCGAAAAGGCATTAGAAAGTTAGATGAAATAAATATTAAAAAAATGTGAGTCACTTCCAGTACTCACTTTCAAATTTGAAATATGACTAATTTGACTAAACCATAAAATTTGCTACGGATCTCAAAAAAATAATCCGAAAATATGAACACATGTTTATTAATGAGTAGAATTACATGATAATGAAAAATTAATTTTTCGGTAACTTTTAAAATCGGATTATCGGATTGGTAAAAGTATACCAAATCAAAAAATAGTCTTTGATTGACTCAAGAATATTCATAGAGCCTAATGAATATATTTTGAGAATTATAAAAGTATTTTTAGAAAGGTTTGAACACAGAAAGTAAGAGAAAAATAATAATTTTGGTTTAAATAGTATTTGATTGACCGTGGATTTGATTGAGGCTTTAAAAATAGCAAATGATCTTTAAAATTTGTAGACAGTTTCAGTTGGGCTCCAATTAGTATTTAGAATTTTTTAATAGTGAAAAAGTGATTTTACGGTTACATAAAAAAATTGCTAATCGGACCAGTTTAGTAAATCGGATAGAAAACGGATTTCGATTGAGCTAAAATTTTAAATGTAGCCTATTCTATATATGTTTGAATATTGATGTTAATTTTGGGAGAATTTGAGCTCGTAAAAAGAGAAAATTAATTTAAGATTGCAATTTGGGCCATAAAAGTGGTTTGAGTTTTAGACTGTTGGCCTAACTTGGTTGGACCTTAAACCAATCCAAAACCTTAGTATAAAAGCTCAAGAATCTGTTCTTGAACCCAAATTTCAGTAGCCTCACATTTTTCTCTCTTCTCCCTAAAAAACGTGACTTTTTTCTCTCTTTTTCACTTTGATTTCTTCAAAATTCTTCCATCCTCCTTCAATCCAAGGTTGAATATTGTTCTCATCCCCTTTATAAGATGATTTCAACCTTTAATTTTTGGTCTTGGATGAAGATTTGAGAGAAATTAAGAAAGCTAGGTTTTTGGGCAAACTGAAGGTAAGTGAAATTAAATGTTTTTAGTTGATTTTAAGGGTTCATTTAACTAGAATAATTTATTTTTAGTTGAATTTTTGTGATTTAAGTGAGTTATTAAAGTGAGATTTTGTTGGGTTTTCCTTGTGGGTGTTTTGCCCATGATGGTTTCAAGGTGAAGAAGGTGATTCTTCTAAGTTAAAGGGAAAGAAAAGTAGCTTTAATGAAGGAGAAAGAGAATTAAGGTATGTGATTACATGTTCTTGAGATTTTCGTTGAATTTGGCAAATTCTAGGGTTATATAATTTGGGATTTTTTATGAAATTGACATTATAAATTGAAATTAATGTTGGAAATATGCTTATGGATGTGTAAATTGATATTTAGAATAATTAAATCTAAAAAAAAGAAGTGTTGTTCAGAAGTTTAGATAGATCGCTAGTAACTGTTTTGACCATAAGTTGAGTTTTTGAACTCAATATTGCATGCTTATAGTTGGGTTAGAATTGGGACGTCTGTGCCTACAAATGTTCTAGAAGTAGCAATAATTTAATTTGCCTTTAAGGCCCTTTAAAATGCCCAAAATAGTAGCCTTTTTCATTTGATGGGTCAATTGAGTAATAGGTGTTTCTTAGGCCATAACTCCTTAGATATAGATTCAAATGACTTGAAATTTTTCCAGTAGAGAGTTAAGATCTTGAGGATCAATTATTAAGAAGACCACTTTGTCAAAAAATGGTGTTTACATATTGGTTTCGATGATGCAAGTTAAGGACGAGAATATATTTTCCCTAAGCCCTATTTTGATTAAAATGTTTATTTTATTTTCAAATCAAACCTCAACCTTAATTAGTGTTTTATTTATAATTGAGTGTACATAATTGCTTTTTAATTAGTAATCTAATTTAATGGATGTTTAAATGATGGAAAATAAATAACAAAGAAAAATTTTGTAAGTGGCCGAAATTGGATTTGTAATTGTCTTAATGAATAATATGGTTATTCGTGAGATCTAAGCCATCATATGTTTGTAGATATGAATTTTTAAGTGTAATTTGATTTAATTAGTTTTGTTTGAATTTATTTAAGAATTTTATAACAAAATCATGTATTATGTACAATTTGTACGTTTGGACATGATTGATATTTAGATGAGATTTTAGTACATTTAAAACTAAAATTGGATAATTAGTTAAATGAAATTTTTATTGGAATTAAATTAAATAATTTATGGTGAATTATGCTATTATGGAAATTGTAGATTTTATTGAATTTAGATGAGTTCATTGATTAATTGATGTTAATGTTGCTTAATTAGTAATTGGAGATGGTTTAATAAGAATTGGTTAAATTGTTAGTAAATTTTCCATTTTGGCATATTGATGCTTTTAATTTAGGTACATATTAAGTATTGAAATGGAATTGTAAAAATTGAGTAATTAAATCAAATATATGAATGAGGTTTGAAAGAAAAAAAAAGGAATGAATTCTTGAGTAAGAATTATATGTTGGCTAAATTGAATGTGTGTGTGTGTGTGTGTATTAGTCAATTGTTAAGCGTTAAGCTACATAATGCACATGGAAAATATAATTGGCATGGATATGTGATATAGAATATTATTGATGATAAATATATATGTAAGAAAAGTGTAAATGTATGAACTTGAAATGAAATGTGGTTTATGATTGATATTTGAATAAATGTGAAGTGTGATTGACAAATGTTCGTGCTAACTATATGGCTTAATATACGTTATAAGTTGTTACTGTGATATAAAGAAATGAACTGGAATGAAATGTATATATATGATTAGTTATGTATATGGTAGATATAGTGAAATATTGAATGTTAAAGTGAAATTATAGTATAATTGTTATTAGAGTTTAATATGTAATGATTTAATGTTAAATTGATGTGTAAAAGAATTGACGAATGTAAGATACCATGTGAGCATATCGGTATCCTAAATGACATAATATGGCGATTTGAATTTATTTTATGTGTTTGAATGAAAATAGAAAATTTTGAATAATTAATTGCCCTTAGTTATAGTTTGATAGTCAAATTTAGCTCAGGATATAGTTGGCTAGCCATAGAAATACCTATACCGCAGTACAAGTCATGGCGACTTGCTTTACTATGGTAGGATCATAATGATCTTCCATAGTTTCTGTATTGACTATTTTATTATGTTTTGTTCTATGTTGATCTGTGGCGAAATGATCCTTCGGGATCATTCCTCAGTGCATTGCTTTGGGCTCGTGGGGTCCACGTCTCATATATCTGGATCGGAGGTTTCTGCCGGATTTATACTAAGGGTATAAATGAACAAACATGTGTAATATGTCAAAAGAATTTTAATTGGCACAAGTGATTGAGATGAATGAATATATAGGTAATCTTTGGATTATTTTATGTTAATTGAATTTAGATGTATTTTTGTATTAAGTGTGTTTATTGGAGGATCAATTTGTATATTGCATGTCATTTAATGTAATAAGGTGATTATTTAGTTATTAAATGACAAACTTATAATTGAACAAATTTTTAGGGATTTTATGATTATATGTCTCTAACATAATTAATTGATTGACTATACTGTAATTTATCTCTAGAAAAATTTATTGATTGATTATGTTATAAATTGACTTGTAATTTAGTTTATAAGTGATGTAAATTGTTATATTGGATTTTATGATTAAATGAAATTAAATAAGATATTATTTATAAATATGTTAATTTATGAAAACAAATTTCCATTGCTAATTTAGCAACGGAGTTGTAATCCGTTGCCAATATAGCAACGGATAATTTTTTCCGTTGCTATTTTTGCAACAAAAATTAAATCCGTTGCAATTTTTGGCCTCAAATCTGCTTGGGTCAAAAAATAGCAACGAAATATAATTTCAGTTGTTAAAATTGCAATCGAATTTAGATTTCGTTACTAAATTAGCAACGGAATTAAACTTCAGTTGCAATTTTAGCAACCAAAATTATATTCCGTTGCTATTTTAGCAACGGAATTAAAATCCGTTGCAATTTTGGATCCCAAATCCGCTTGGGTCCAAAAATAGCAACGGAATATAATTTTGGTTACTAAAATTGCAATCGAATTGAAATTCCGTTGGTAAATTAGCAAAGAAATTAGATTTCGGTTGCAATTTTAGCAACCAAAATTATATTACGTTGCTATTTTAGTATGTAATTGAATAAGAGTTTGAAAGATTTTCCATGTGAAAGAATCTTTAGTTATATAATCGAAATGCAATAGGAATTAATGTAAAAGTGAAGGATAATTTTGTAAATTATCATATTGGGGTAAATGAGGGCTTAATTGAAATTTAAATTATAAATTACATGCCAAATGTGTGAACTTAAGGAAGAGAAGGGATTAAAGTGCAAGTTTACATTGGTCAAACAATGGGCCAATGAAATTAAGACATTTAGTATCTCTAAAAAGATAAAGAAGAAACAAGAAAAGAAAAAGAAAATTCTATTTTTCTAGTGAGTAGGTCGGTTACTTAATGGCCAGAAAATTTCCAGCAACTTTTCTTCCTCTCTATAATACTCTTTTATCCACAGTTTTACTTAAAAAGGAGTTTATGTATTTTGGCTAATTCAAGGTAAGTTTTATGGGCTTTTGGCTCAAAATTTGATCATTTTTTTGCTCCAAAATATGAGAAGCTGAAATTATAGATGGGATTGAAAAAAATGTGTATTTACAATGTATTTTAGCTTGTGAAAATAGCGGGAACAAAGGAAAAGAGAAAGAGAAACTCTAGAAAAGTAAAGTTGGATCAATTCTAAAGGTATGGGAGTTCTATTTCATTTATATGCATCCAAGTTGATTAATGGTTATAAATTCATTGTAATAGAACTATATATGATGTTAGAGCTCATAGATGATGAATAGATGCATGAAAAAAAATGATTTGTATCTTAAAAGATAACATAGTGAAAATTTGGTTAAGATTCGCTTGAACTAGTTCCAGTGTAAAGGGAATAATTTTTTCTGTAGATGTCTAAATTGAGTGATTCTAGTTTGAAAAGAAAAATAAGACATAGATCTACAATGTTTTAGAAGAAATTGGGACCTAATTCTACCTTTAAAGCCTCTATAATGTGGTTCAAAGTTGAGTGATGTCTGTTGCCCTATCACTAGGAGCAGGCTGGAATATTTTAGTGATATCTCTAGATTTATATGTCTAAATGGAGTTATTTTTGATGCTATAGAAACTAAAGATATAGAAAAATAACTTTGTAGAAGATCACTTTGCTGGAAATGGCGTTTACTAAGTGTAAATGACATACAAATCAAACCTAGAAATCTACCTTTAGAATTTTTAGGGCAAAATGGACCTCATGATCAATACCAATTTGGTAACAATTGTGAGCTAGTCTAGAAGTGAATGTGCACCTATCTTATGGTCAGTATATATCAAGTAATGATCGTGATCCTTCCTTGTTTCCATTTAGACTTAATTTTTAGGTCCTGAATTGTCACCAAAACATACCTGAACCTTCGCGAACACATTTAGAATATTTTAAACATAAAAACAAGGATAATATGTGACATAAAATGAGTGTAGAGTATAACAAATTAGTGAATTAAAATTAAAGACTAAGCTTTAAAGCATAAGATTTTGTACAATTATTGAATGTGAGTAAACATGATTATTGATATGCCTAGTGTTGCATGTTATATGATAAGTGATAACTATGTTTAAGTGTATTTGAAGTGTAAGTGAATATAAATTGTTTAGTGATTTTGTTACATGCTCTATTTTATGTATAAACTTTATAATTTTAAATGTATCAAGTGCGATATTCTTGAGTGAATAATGACCTGTTAAGCCTAAATTTTACATAATAGTGGATAGATAGGCATGCTTATAAAGGGATAGTGATTGCAGCTGCTAGTGTTGACACCGAAATGTATCCAATGTTCCGATACCTATTGGTATCTAGTGACTTGAGATTAATACGTCTCTAGTGTTTGATATTGCTTGTCAATATCTAGTATTTATACCCGTTATCAACCATCAATGAAAATTCAGGTAATGAAAATGATTAAATTGAAAATTATTGATAAGTGATTAATAATGTGAATGATATTGTGTCTCAGTATAAGGCTGATGTCTTTTAGTGATATTATCAATGTAATTGATAAATGATAGTGTAATTCTTCTTAATGAATAAGATTGTTACTATCAGTGTATGTGTATTGTGATATGAAAATACATGTTATTATGTTACTTTCATTAGCATATTATATTGTTTATGTTTGAGACTTCACCAAGAATTCAAATTTTATTATTTTACTCCCCACTGAGCCATTGCTTAGCATAGGTATTTTTTCGTGTAGGTACACGGCGTAGTAGAGTACCTGATTCTTCAAGTCAACACTGCAGGCAACTAGGGACAAGCTTGAAGATCTATTTTTTGTATAGTGATTTTTTTATTGTATATCACAAAGAATATGCAATGTATGTAAAGTATGAACGATTGTAAATGCATTTTGGGCATTTTTAAGTTAACGTATATATTTAATTATACTATGAAATGGCAAATGTATACAAATGAGTTAAATAAAATTAAGTATGAGTAATCATAACTACCTAAGCAAATAGCACTCGCAATAGGAAAATAATAAAGTAAGTGCTCTTATATTCCTCCCAGGGGTATAAAGGTGTCACATGAATGCCAATTATGTTTATATATTATCACTATAACTAAATTTCAAACACAAAATTTGTACAAGAGAAAATTCTTAGGTTGCTCTAAATTAAAGTTTAGAGCAAGTGTGATGTCCTTTAAAGCTCAGCCTTCAATCTTTTAGTAACTTTATCAATGAATTCTTTAACCCTTCTTCGAAATTCGTCGTCTTAATTCTCATTATTGTCATCTCTGTCGTTGCCATTTTCTTGCTCTCACAAAGTAATAGCTTCTGTTGTATTAGAATCAGATTCTTCGTTAATGTCTATTAATATGTTATTTATCTCAAACATATGGGGAGCCACTAATGTATTTGTATGTGCAATGTTAACTCCAAAGACTGGAAATTGAATTCCTCGATCATAATCGGTGGAAGATGTTGAGGCAATAAAGAGGATGAGTATTATCAGACTGAAAAACCCGAATATGTAGAAGAAGTTAGAAGCAGAGTGACTCATCATTTCTAATGTGAAAGCAAACATGATTGAGAAAGTCAACTAGATAGAATTATTAATTTTTGGATGAGGGGAAGCTTCATGTTCAACCCTTTTTAATGCTTTCTTCAAGATGATCAGAAATGTTCAGGAGAAGCTTTTTTTCCTTTTTTAAGCAGAAATTAAGGACTGCAATGTGAATTAATAAGGTACGTTGCAGAAGGTAAAAGACTAGTCAAGAAACTTGCTTTATACTTTAGGATTTCAGCCGAACAATATTGCCATGAATAATGGAGTATTTCCTATCCCATTCTTCTCTTTGTTGGCTATGTGGAGCTTAACTAACACAAATTTAAGCCCAAAACACGCAACCAACAAATAAAATATCGCCAGTATTTATTTGAATTACTAATTAGCTTTTATTGTTAACAACCTTTTCACCATTCAATTTTTATCAAAAAATCCATTGAGCTAGTAAGGGTGAATGATAAGTATTGCATCACATGCTGTTGATTTCAATTTAGGATCATGAGGTGGGAAATCCCCATCCCCGGTAGGGAACCGCCCCGAATGGGGTGGGAAATCCCTGAAATTTTTTTTCGTAGGGCAGGGACGGGAGAAAAAATATTCTCTGACTTAGAATTCAAGATGAAAATGGGGATTGTGGTTCCTGTCCTGAAATTTAGTAACTAAATTTAATTATATTTATATAATTTAGTTTTAAATTATATTTAATTTTAGTTTTATCAATTGTCAAAATTTATATTAATTTAATTTGTGATTGAATTTTATTTTTTAATTATTAAATATTATATTTCAATCACAATTAATTGTTAAATATTATATTTTATTTATAATTAATTTTTTTTTAAAAATTATTTTTTCTACAGGGATTGGGATCCCTATGAGGGCGGAGATGGGGGAATCATCCCCATGGGGAATCCTCATCCTTGGGTGGGGCAGTAAGTGGGGAGCCATTCCCCACTCCGCCCCCGCCCCGTGATCATCCAATTTCAATCTAATCACAATATCAAATTTTCATATTATTGAATATATTATTTTGATGTATTTATTTAAGATCAATCAAGTTGGTCAATATAATATGTTGCCTGAGATGTAAGCATTCCAATACTTAAAGTTAAATTAGTAGGGATGTGCATCGATTGGGTTTGGATCAACTTGAACCAAATTCGAACTATTGAAATTGTAAAAGCTGTTGTTTGTATATTATTCAACGTTACTTTACAGCAGTACAAATAGAACTATAATATACAAGGAAGAAATACAAAGCATTTGTGTTAGAGTAGAACTCTATTTTCTAAACTTGTAACAAATCAGTAATTCAAATTTAAATACACCAATTTGAATAAACTGGAATATAGCTTATCCTAACACCCCCCATCAAGTTGAAGGTGGGTGAGAACAAAGCCGAAGCTTGTCTCGATGAAAGGAGAACAGCTGGTGTCCCAAAGGTTTGGTAAGGATGTATGCAATCTGATCTGCACTAGAAATAAACCTGACTTGAATGGATTTATTTTGAGCTTGTTCACGAACAAAATGATAGTCCAGCTCAATATGTTTAGTGCGAGCATGAAACACTGGGTTTGAACTCAAATAGATTGCACCAATATTATCACACCAAAGGGTAGCTGGTTGAGAAGTAGAAATACCAAGTTCTAGAAACAGAGATCGTAGCCACATTAGTTCAGCACAAGCATTGTTAATGGAACGATACTCACTTTCAGTAGAAGAACGGACAACGGTCGGCTGTTTCTTTAAAGACCAAGAGATAACATTTTTACCCAGATAAATAACATAGGCAGAAGTAGAACGCCTATCATCGGGGCAACCAGCCCAATCACTGTCAGTAAAGCATTGAAGATCAAGAGAGGAATCTTTGGAAAAGAACAATCCCATTAAAGTAGTCCCTTTTAAGTAACGAAGAAGACGTTTAGCAGCTATCCAGTGTTCATGATTTGGTGAATGCATAAATTTTGAAAGCTTATTGATAGAGAATGCCACATCAAGACGAGTCAAAGTGATGTATTGAAGTGAACCCACAATTTATCTATACTCTTCAGGATTGGAAATAGGTGAACCCAACTATTTAGACAAAGGGGGACTCGAAGCCATAGGTGTTAAGCAAGGTTTGCTGTCAACCATATTTGTAATCTTGAGCAAGTCATTGATATATTTAGTTTGAGATAAAAACAAACCAGTGGGCACATGCACAACTTTCATGCCTAAGAAATAAGATAGATGACCCAAATCACTGATGGAATATGACATGGTATGATAATCATGATAGCACAGCGGAAAAACAAAAATTTTATCATACATACCATACATATCCAAAGATAGAATCGAAACATGCAATTTTAGGGTTATCGAACTTACAACTTTTGATGCCTTTTAAAACTTTTATTCCGATGATGACCAGCAACTAAGATGGCTTAGTCCGCCTTAGATCTCGATCACCAATGCCAAGGAATAGCCTTTTGCGCCACTCCCTCTATTCTCACACACACAATTACACCGTCGGCTTAAAAACGAGATTGCTAGATCTCTTTTTCGGTATTGTGTAAGGGTTATAGTTTGAAGCTACAAAACTTGATTTTGTACTTCTTTAGATTGCTATTACTGCTCAATCACACAAGAGAATGAGGAACAATCCTTTCTCCTTGTAAAAAATTGAACAAAAGAATTAAGAGAGAGAGAGTCACTATTCACGAGTTACTATTCATGCCACCAAAAAAAATTAGGTTTAGGGTTTTATTTCTTTTAATATATATGCTTATCCTTTGGCAAGTCATTAATCTGAATTCAACTATCCTAAGATAATTAATTCAAACTCTATCACTTCCTAAAGATAAGTAATATATTTTGAATTAAACTCCTTTGAATTTAAATTCAAATTTGAAATAAAACATAAGACATTTAAATAAATGAAATCACTTAATTTAAATATATAGCATGTGCCGAAATTCCTTGATTTCCCTCTTGGAATTTCGGCCACATCATTAAATATATAAGTGATTTAATTTAATTTAAATTCCTTTAGGCTTTAATATTCAATTAACTTAATTAACACAAGATAATTAATTAATTGAAATTAAATCTTATGGGCTGAATTTCTCTCTCTCATGGACCAAAGCCCAATAGCAATATTATAACCCATTACATACATTAATTTGACTTTAATTAAAAGCCCAAATTAATGTCCAATACTTAATTTAAATATTTTAAGCCCAATGCTTTGTGTGCGATCCTATAGGTCCATTTAATGTTGGCAATGAATTAATAAATTAATTCAAAGGCTATATATATTCTCTAGCAAGATATTATAGCATTCCAAATTAAATGAAAATGCATATGGCATTTGGTGACCTAATGCAATTTCGCATAGTCCCTTACCCATAAATATCAGAATTAATATAAGGCATGGAACTAGTCATCCTTATATATATTAATTCCTTTCTTGATATTCCAGTGACACTGAACTCTCAGATAAATAATGATTACTCATTATTTCATCTCGGTATGGCCATACACTTCTCAGTTCACTGATCAAGTGGCCGGTGATATTTTTCTCTCTTATCGAGAGGGGTAATCCCTTCACTTCTCTCATGCTCTCTAACATGAATCAGTGTATACCCAATCATACCCGTACTTGTCACTCTGTTACGAGCACGTTAGGTGTATGTCAAAGTACACAGTAATTCATAAAGAGTTTCATAGAGATTTCAGGTCTAAGAACTCCGATACAAAACTTGCATATGAGAAACACTTATGACTTGTACCATGTAGTGTTCTCATGAGCGGATCAAATCCAGATACCATGTTCTTTAACATGTATCTATGATCTCTGATTGACACTCTTGTCCTAATGATCCGTAAGACATAACTCATAAGATCAGAGAGAGCATACTAGTCTTAATTCATTTGTTATTCCCATAACAATGACTGACTAGGGATATTTAGAATGATGTCTCATTTGTTTCAAGGTCTTACAATCCATATGCCTCACACATGATAACTTAAACCGAAACAACACTCTTGGATAGTTTTATCAATTGATATGCACAGGAATACAAAGGATAAAACAAATGCCTCATTTTATTAATTTCAAGTGTTTCGTTACAATGTATTGGGGCTAGGGCTTACACTAACAATCTCCCACTAGCACTAGTCCCAATTGGGCATAGCCTTAAGACCGAACGCTCTCAAATGAGCTTCGTGCAGATTTGGACGTAACTGTTTCGTCAAAGGATCTGCTACATTGTCTTCACTTGATATCTTGCTAACCTTGACGTCCCCACGATCAATGATTTCTCTGATCAGGTGGTACCTTCTGAGTATATGTTTGGATTTCTGGTGTGACCGGGGCTCCTTAGCCTGTGCGATGGCCCCGTTATTGTCACAGAAAATTTCTAATGGATCTAGGATGCTTGGGACCACTCCTAATCCATTAATGAAATTTTTAATCCAAACAGCCTCTTTTGCAGCCTCACTTGCTGCAATATACTCAGATTCTGTAGTTGAGTCAGCAACGGTCTCTTGCTTTAAGCTTCTCCAGCTGACAGCACCACTGTTTAAAACAAAAACAAATCCAGATTGCGATCTAGAATCCTGAGTGCTGGTCTGAAAAGCAGCATCTGCATAACCTTGTATGACGAGCTCTTCTTGACCACCATACACCAAGAAGTGATCCTTAGTCCTTCGCAGGTACTTAAGGATCCCTTTTACAGCAGACCAGTGCTTCTCACCAGGGTCTTGCTGAAACCTACTGGTTATACTCAGTGCATGAGCAACATCCAACCTAGTACATAACATAGCGTACATGATAGATCCAATAGCAGATGCATATGGGATTCTACTCATGTTGTCCCTTTCCTCCTTGGTTTTAGGGTACTGTTCTTTAGTCAAAGGAACTCCCAAAGCCAAAGGTATGTACCCTTTCTTTGAGTCTCCCATACTAAAACGCTTTAGTACTTTGTCTATGTACTTTTCTTGACTTAGTCCCAAAAGCCGATTCAATCTATCTCTATAGATTCGAATACCAAGTATTGTCTCGGCTTCACCTAAGTCTTTCATTGAGAAACATTTTCCCAACCATTGCTTAACCTTTTGCAATGTTGGAATATCATTCCCAATGAGAAGGATGTCATCCACATATAGGACCAGAAACACTACTATGCTCCCACTAACCTTCTTGTACACACAAGGCTCATCTTCGTTCTTGATGAAGTCAAATTCTTTGACTGCCTCATCAAAGCGAAGATTCCAACTTCGGGATGCTTGCTTTAATCCATAAATGGATTTTTGAAGCTTGCATACCTTCTTAGGATGCTTGGGATTGACAAAACCTTCAGGCTGTGTCATATACACATCCTCAAGTAAATTTCCGTTAAGGAAAGCAGTTTTGACATCCATTTGCCATATCTCATAATCATGATATGCAGCTATGGCAAGCAAGATCCTAATGGACTTGAGCATGACTACAGGCGAAAAGGTCTCGTCATAGTCTATACCATGAGTTTGTCGAAAACCTTTTGCTACTAGTCTACCTTTGTAGGTCTTATCAGCTTTTAGTTTGAATAACCACTTGCATTCAATTACCTTAGCACCTTCTGGTGGATCAACCAAGGTCCAAACCTGGTTATCGTACATTGATTGCATCTCGGATTTCATGGCTTCAAGCCAATTATCCGAGTCTGGGCTTTCAATAGCTTCTCGGTAGGTAGTAGGATCCTCACGATCTACTAACTCAATAGTGTCACTGTCAGTGATTAGAAATCCATATCTCTCAATCTCCTGACGTACCCTACCAGACCTTCTAGGTACTTGTGTAATGGGTTCTTGTTCCACAACTGGTTGTGAACTTGATCCCATTTCCAAACCATCCTCTATAGGAGCTTGTGGCACTTGAATTTCTCCAAGTTTTACTTTACTCCCACTGTCTTTCTTGAGAAGGAACTCCTTTTCCAAGAAAACAGCCTTGCGAGCAACAAATACTTTGTTCTCGGCTTGTGAGTAAAAGTAGTATCCCTTTGTTTCTTTGGGATAGCCCACAAACAAGCAGACAGTCGATTTGGACTCTAGTTTGTCAGATGTTAATTTCTTAACATGTGCTTCACAGCCCCAAATCTTGAGAAAAGACATATTGGGTTCTTTCCCAGTCCATACCTCGTATGGTGTCTTCTCAACTGCTTTAGTTGGAGTACGGTTCAATAGAAACGCAGCAGTTTCTAATGCATAACCCCAAAAAGAGATAGGAAGATTAGCTTGACTCATCATAGATCGAACCATGTCCAACAGAGTTCGATTTCTCCTTTCGGACACACCATTCCATTGCGATGTTCCAGGAGGAGTGAGCTGTGAAATAATACCACACTCTTTTAGATGATCATCAAACTCTTGGCTTAAGTATTCGCCACCTCGATCTAATCGAATGGCTTTTATACTTTTGCCAAGTTGGTTTTCTACTTCGTTCTTAAACTCCTTGAATTTCTCAAAAGTTTCAGACTTGTACTTCATTAGATAGACATAGCCATATCTACTGAAGTCATCTGTGAAAGTCACGAAGTAGCTAAAACCACTTCTAGCTTGTGTACTTAATGGTCCACATACATCGGTATGTATTAGTTCCAATAAGCCATTAGTCCTTTCACCTTTCTTGTTAAAAGGACTCTTTGTCATTTTTCCATGCAAACATGGCTCGCATGTGTCATAAGACTCTAAGTCAAATGACCCAAGCACTCCAGTTTTGTGGAGTCTTGAAATGCGTTTTTCGTTTGCATGTCCTAAACGACAATGCCAAAAGTAAGTAGGGTTCAATTCGTTTGATTTAACCCTCTTTGTATTAATGTTGTATATCGACTCTTTGTTTTGTAAATCAAGGATATAAAGGCCATTTTGCAACATGGCATTGCCATAAGAAATGCCTTGGCGACGAATATGAGCATTGCCATTTTTAATAACAAAATCAAATTCATCATTATCCAAACATGAAACTGAAATAATGTTTCTGCTCATAGCAGGCACATAATAACAATTATTCAAAACAATACAAAGTCCGGAAGGTAAAGTGAGGTGATAGTCGCCTATCTCCATGGCAGCAACTCGTGCTCCATTCCCCACACGAAGGTCCACTTCATTCTTCCCAAGTAACCGCCTATTTCTTAGCCCCTGCACATTTGAACAAATGTGAGAACCACAACCGGTATCCAATACCCAAGTGGTAGAAATAGAAAGGTTAATTTCAACAACAAAAATACCAGAACTGGACGCCTTGGCTCCATTCTTCTTTTGTTCTTCCTTGAAGAGAGCGCAATTCTTCCTCCAATGCCCTATCTTATTGCAATGGAAGCAAGTGCTCTCACTCTCTTTGAGTTTTGGCGCCTTGAGCTTGGATTGGGCCTGAGGTGTACTCCCACTTGACTTGGGTTTTGCCTTTCCCTTTCCCTTTCCCTTAGCGGGTCCCTTCTTAATTCCCTTTTGAACCATTAAAACGGGATTGGTCTTTCGAATGTTCTCTTCAGCATTCTTAAGCATCCCATGAAGCTCAGTGACTGACTTGTTCATTGCATGCATGTTATAATTCATCACAAATGGATCATAAGCAGCAGGCAATGATCCTAAGATCAAGTCAGTGGCCAATTCCTTTGGCACTAGTACCTCAAGCTTCTCAAGAGTATCAAGATACCCTTTCATCTTGAGTACATGGGTACTAACAGGTGTACCCTCAGCCATCTTGCAAGAAATTAATGCCTTTGTTGTCACGAACCTCTCGTGACGAGCTTGCTCTTGGAACATCTCCTTGAGGTGCACCATGATCGCATAAGCCTCTTGGTCCATAAATTGCTTTTGCAAGTCAGGCACCATAGTGGCCAGCATCAGACAGGTCACATCGTTGGAGTCACTCTTCTTGGTCTCAAAAGTTTCCTTTTGAACCGCAGAGGCGTTCCTTCCTGGTTCTTCAGGCAAGGGTGCATCCAAAATATATGACTTTTTCTCTTGCTTAAGAACTATTCTTAAGTTTCGAGACCAGTCTATGAAATTGGTGCCATTCAATTTGTCCTTTTCAAGGACCGATCGCAATGAGAAATTATTGTTTGAAGATGCCATTTTCAATCTACAATAAAATTTAGCAAGATTAAATGAGGTCTTAATGATCCCACAAACCGAATTAATATCCCCTTAAATAATTCGCGTTAGTGATTTAATGTGGGCCAAGATCCACTTTTCACAACAACTTATTAGTCAAGCTGAGCTTGTACACCTAACAAGTTAAGTTACTTAGGTAGGAAAAACTCCAATCATGTCTCGTACATGACTCTTGGATCAAATGGGCTAACATCTTTAAGATGTTATAGCACAACCCATTTATTAGTTGCCTAGGTCCGGGCATCCCTTTCCATGTTAAGTCCAACCTACATTCACAACCCATGCCTCACAAAGATAATCGGGCGCATCTAGGACTCCTAGTCTACGTGACCGATGATCGATGCCTTGACATATTTCGAATTAGGAAGGCAACTTTGTGACTTACTATTTTTAGGGATTCATTTTATTACGGCTTACATGGCATACGCTTTGTCATCCATACATAGCATGCATATATATATAATTGCATAAAGTAAAGCGTGACAAACATGGGCCCAAAAACTTACAACTAAGATTCTATACTATTACATAAGAATCTTCGAGTTGGGCTTCTCCACTCCGGTGGGCTTCGTCTTGATTTACAAAGTCTTCAAATAAATTCTATTCTAAGAAATAAATGAAACTTTTACAATAAAATATAATGGCACGCAGGCCATATTTAATTACAAAAACCCAGGGCCCATGAATGCACCATGCATATCCATTCATCACACCAAACAAGCAAATAAATATACATAGCATTCATGGATCAGACAAAGTCCAATTTTAATCAATTTAGCCAAGCCCATTAATGGAAATTGTGTACTTGAACCTTTAAGAGAAGACCCCGTGATGGGCCTGGGCCGAAGCCCAATGGACTAAATTCTCTTATTGAATAAGTTCTCCTAAAAGCCCAAAACACAAACTAGTTAGATTTGTGCCATAAATCAACTCTAGTATAATTTCCAATTTTGCCATTTTTAATTTTATGTCATACAGCCCATAAACATTAAAAATACATATAATATGTGCTAACATGAATTAAAAATAAAATCATGAAGAACACATATAATAGAACACGGCATTCATGCAAAAACAAACAAACAACAAAACTAGTTGTTTAATACTTATGTAATGCCATGAAATGCACAAACATTTAAATCAATTTTATGAGTCATTTAATAATCTAAATAAGTCCATAAATATTGATTTAATATTCTGTACCATTTTAATCAAAATGTGTTTTTACCATTTTAATCAAAACAAAGCAAACAATGTTGATTAAACATGTAACAAACACAAACTAGTCATTGTTTTAAGTGATTTTAAAATTAATCAATTAAATTATCATGGACCAGAATTAAAACCAAATTTAAAAAATGTCCAGACCTGATAATTAATCTTTAAATATCACTTACAAACATGCCAAAAACGTTTTTACATTTAATTTTGAAAACTAATTGTTAAACTAGCAATTTACATGCCAACTAGCACCTAGTTTCATAATTAACATGTACCATCAGGTATAAATAATTAAATCCGACCATTACCAGCCCTAATAACATCTTAGGACAGTATATTAACATGTCATATTAATTATAATACCTATCTAATCAATTAAAATCGTTTTTACACCAAAACAATGCAAAAAACTCAAAACAGAAAATTTCAGATTTGCATGTTTTCAAAATAACGATTTTTAATTAATTTTTTCATGCATCTAAAGCACTAAAATAAGCATGTCTAGGCTCTGATACCACTGATGAAATATGACATGGTATGATAATCATGATAGCACAGCGGAAAAACAAAAATTTTATCATACATACCATACATATCCAAAGATAGAATCGAAACATGCAATTTTAGGGTTATCGAACTTACAACTTTTGATGCCTTTTAAAACTTTTATTCCGATGATGACCAGCAACTAAGATGGCTTAGTCCGCCTTAGATCTCGATCACCAATGCCAAGGAATAGCCTTTTGCGCCACTCCCTCTATTCTCACACACACAATTACACCGTCGGCTTAAAAACGAGATTGCTAGATCTCTTTTTCGGTATTGTGTAAGGGTTATAGTTTGAAGCTACAAAACTTGATTTTGTACTTCTTTAGATTGCTATTACTGCTCAATCACACAAGAGAATGAGGAACAATCCTTTCTCCTTGTAAAAAATTGAACAAAAGAATTAAGAGAGAGAGTCACTATTCACGAGTTACTATTCACGAGTTACTATTCATGCCACCAAAAAAAATTAGGTTTAGGGTTTTATTTCTTTTAATATATATGCTTATCCTTTGGGAAGTCATTAATCTGAATTCAACTATCCTAAGATAATTAATTCAAACTCTATCACTTCCTAAAGATAAGTAATATATTTTGAATTAAACTCCTTTGAATTTAAATTCAAATTTGAAATAAAACATAAGACATTTAAATAAATAAAATCACTTAATTTAAATATATAGCATGTGCCGAAATTCCTTGATTTCCCTCTTGGAATTTCGGCCACATCATTAAATATATAAGTGATTTAATTTAATTTAAATTCCTTTAGGCTTTAATATTCAATTAACTTAATTAACACAAGATAATTAATTAATTGAAATTAAACCTTATGGGCTGAATTTCTCTCTCTCATGGACCAAAGCCCAATAGCAATATTATAACCCATTACATACATTAATTTGACTTTAATTAAAAGCCCAAATTAATGTCCAATACTTAATTTAAATATTTTAAGCCCAATGCTTTGTGTGCGATCCTATAGGTCCATTTAATGTTGGCAATGAATTAATAAATTAATTCAAAGGCTATATATATTCTCTAGCAAGATATTATAGCATTCCAAATTAAATGAAAATGCATATGGCATTTGGTGACCTAATGCAATTTCGCATAGTCCCTTACCCATAAATATCAGAATTAATATAAGGCATGGAACTAGTCATCCTTATATATATTAATTCCTTTCTTGATATTCCAGTGACACTGGACTCTCAGATAAATAATGATTACTCATTATTTCATCTCGGTATGGCCATACACTTCTCAGTTCACTGATCAAGTGGCCGGTGATATTTTTCTCTCTTGTCGAGAGGGGTAATCCCTTCACTTCTCTCATGCTCTCTAACATAAATCAGTGTATACCCAATCATACCCGTACTTGTCACTCTGTTACGAGCACGTTAGGTGTATGTCAAAGTACACAGTAATTCATAAAAAGTTTTATAGAGATTTCAGGTCTAAGAACTCCGATACAAAACTTGCATATGAGAAACACTTATGAATTGTACCATGTAGTGTTCTCATGAGCGGATCGAATCCAGATACCATGTTCTTTAACATGTATCTATGATCTCTGATTGACACTCTTGTCCTAATGATCCGTAAGACAGAACTCATAAGATCAGAGAGAGCATACTAGTCTTAATTCATTTGTTATTCCCATAACAATGACTGACTAGGGATATTTAGAATGATGTCTCATTTGTTTCAAGGTCTTACAATCCATGTGCCTCACACATGATAACTTAAACCGAAACAACACTCTTGGATAGTTTTATCAATTAATATGCACAGGAATACAAAGGATAAAACAAATGCCTCATTTTATTAATTTCAAGTGTTTCGTTACAATGTATTGGGGCTAGGGCTTACACTAACAATCACGCACTGAAAATTGAGTCTTTAAGCGATCCAAAAACCACTCAAGCTTGCTTGAATCAGAACAAATCAGTAAGATATCATCCACATAGATTAAGATGAAAAATTGAATATGGCCAGACCTGAAGATAAATAAGGAGGGGTCTGCTTTAGAGGTATGAAAACCAAGACCAATCAAAAAGGTGGAAAGTCGACGGAACCAAGCCCATGGAGCCTGTTTAAGACCATACAATGACTTGACCAACTTGCACACATAGTCTGGATGATTGGCATCAACAAAACCCACAGGTTGATCCATAAAGATATCCTCATCCAGGAACCCATAAAGGAAGGCATTGGAAATGTCGAGTTGACGAAGAGGCCATTGAGGAGTTGTAGCTAAAGCAATAATTGTGCGAATAGTTGTAGGTTTCACCACTGGACTGAAAGTTTCAGTGTAATCAATGCCAGGATATTAAGAGTAACCTTTTGTAACTAACCGAGCCTTGTAGTGCTCAACATCTCCATTGGGCTTCCGTTTAATACGAAAGACCCACTTGTTACCAATTATATTCTTGCCGGAAGGGCATGGTACCAAGTGCCATGTTTTGTTATCCAACAAGGCATTAATTTTAGATTGTATAGTAGCCCACCATTATGAGTGAGGTTGGGCTTGTTTGTAGGTTCTAGGCTCAATGAAAAGATAATCATATGTTTTGTGGCAATAAAGGCATGGCGCTTAGTCATGGTTATTGGTCTTAACTTCATAGGATGGATGCGAGTAGGGGATGATGGAGGGGAAGAGGAAATAACAGGGGTGGAAATGCATGTGACAAGGTCTGAAATGGAAGGGGATTTGGTTATAGGAAGAGATGGAGCATATTCTGTAAAATTGATAACCAAGGGCAAAGCAGGGTGTTTAGTGGAAGGAGATAGGATATGAGAAGATGATGTAGTGGAGTATGTAGTAGAACAATTTGTGGACATCTGAGTGGAAGAGGATGAGGCTGTGGAAGTGGAAGTGGAAGAGTGTGAATGGGAAGGCAAGTTGGTGACGGGTTGTTGAGGGGATAAAGATGAAGTAAATAAAAAAGAATTATTAGTATTTGAAAAAGAGGATAAAGGAGAGATACCTGTGGATTCCTGCGTGGATAGTGAGGATGGAGTATGATGAAAAATATAAAGCCATGAAGAGGAGAGTGAAATGGAGGTAGAGTTGGACACGTTTGTAGTGTGTTTAGATAAGAACTCCTTAGGGTTAAAGAGAACATGCCTAGCAAGATATACCTGACCTGTAAAGGAGTCTAAACATCGACTCCCACAGTAAGAAGGACTGGGACCAAGGTAAACACATGGTTTACTTTAAAATTCAAACTTATGAGAATTATAAGGACGAAGAAGTGGATACACTGTACAACCAAACGGTTTAATATCAAGATAAGTGGGATGCTTATTATATAAAATAGAAAAAGGACTTTTATTCTTGAGAGTAGGAGATGGCAAATTATTAATAAAAAACATTGTCGTTTCAAAGGCATAATTCCAATATTTTTTAGGCAAGTGAGAATGAGCAAGTAGTGTGAGAGAGGTGTCAACCAAGTGATGAATTTTTCGTTCTACAACCCCATTTTGCTCATGAGTGTAAGGACAAGCAACACGGTGAATAATGCCTTGACGTTTAAAATAAGGGTTGAGTTTTTGAAACTCCCCTCCCCAATCCGAATGGAAGGCCAAAATATTAGAATTAAATTGACGTTTAACCAGCTTTTCAAAGGCAAAGAACATGGAGGAAACATCACTTTTATTTTTAAGCAAAAAAATCCAACAAAAACGAGAAAAGTCATCAAAAATGACTAAGACATAAAGATGACCCGAAGAAGATAATATAGGGGGTGGACCCCATACATCAACATGAATTATTTGAAAATGAGCAGTACTATGATGTTGAATGGTAGCTAAAGGAATTCTGGCCAATTTTCCTAAGTTACAAGAAGAACAAATTTGAAAAGACTCAGTGGAACAAGGTAGGTGAAACTGCTTTATTAAATGGGCAACTGTTTTGCGGTTTGGATGACCAAAAGCAGCATGCCATTCATTTATTGAAGGAAGAGACACGTTCATGGCTTCTTTGACAGAGGAAGGACGGAAGGAATAAACTCCATTCTCACTAGGACCACGCATGAGAATCTTTTTGGTGGCCTGATCCTTTACAACAAAAAAAGAAGGCCAAAATTCAAAGAAACAATTATTATCCTTTGTGAATTTCTGAACAGAAAGAAAATTTTTAATAATATGAGGTACACAAAGAATATTGTTAAGATAAAGAGAACCAAAAGGTGTAGAGAGAAAAGTCTTACCAGCATGGGTTATTTCTAAACCATGACCGTTACCAACATGCAGATTATCTTTACCTTGATATTCATTAGCAATGCTTAAAGTAGAAAGATCATGTGTAATGTGATAATTAGTAGCTGTATCAAGATACCAAGGGGTGGACGGTGAGGAATGAGAATAATGAGCAAGAGGGGAATGTGAAGTGGGAGTGGATGCCGCAGAAAAATTGGTTGTGGGTGACATAAATTGTTGTGGAGGATGTGAAAAACGTGAGTAGTTGGTATAACGTTTCCTGCACTTGTCTGCAGTATGAATGCGTAACCCAAAAATTTGACAGGGACCTCTAGATTTAGAAGAGCCATTAAATTGGCATTTTGTATTGGAATGAGTGTTTGTGGGAGTAGGAAGCAAGGTTGGATGGTTTGGCAACATAGTTGGCTTGGGGAATTTCAGATGAGCTTTTTAACAAGATTTCATGAGCTGTGAGCTAGCCATGGAGTTCATGAAAAGATACTGGTTCAACACGCATATTCAAGGTAGTAATAATAGGATGAAATTCACTGCCAATATTTCGATAAATAATGGCATTAAATTCAGCAGGAGAAAGGCATCGTCCAGCAGCCTGAAGTTCATCAACTAAGCCTTTTGCTTTCTACAAATAAACTGAAACAGAGAGATCATTACGCTTGAGTTCTTGCAATTGGATGTGCAACTGCAGTTGGCGATTTTGTGAAATGGAGCCAAAAGATTGAGCTAATGAAGTCCAAACATCATAGGAGGAAGTGAGTCCAATAACATAAGGAAAAATTTCTTCTGAAAGAGACGACAACAGGCAAGAATGAAGGATTTGATCCTTCTTGAACCATTCATGATAATGAGGATTTGAAATGTCAGATAAAGGATCTATATTGGAAGGTTTTGTTTTAAGAGGTGAAGGAGATGAGCCATCAATAAAGCATGTGAGATTTTGATAATTGAGCAATGGAATAAATTGAGTTTTCCATGCTAGATAGTTTGTAGGAGTGAGTTTGACAAAGAAGGTGTGATGGGTAGAAGTAGAAGAAGAGGAAGAAGAGCCTAGCTCTGATACCATGTTGAAATTATAAAAGCTATTGTTTGTATATTATTCAACGTTACTTTACAGCAGTACATATAGAACTATAATATACATGGAAGAAATACAAAGCATTTGTGTTAGAGTAGAACTCTATTTTCTAGACTTGTAACAAATCAGTAATTCAAATTTAAATACACCAATTTGAATAAACTGGGATATAGCTTATCCTAACATGAACAACCCAAAACTCGAATTTTATCATATATTTACATCCAATCCTACCTTAATAATATGTCGGGCCTCAACCCTAACAACCTAAAAATTTTAAAGCCTCAACCCTAACAATCTTAACAACTCAAATTTTTTGAAATGAATGTCTATTGTCCACAAAATCAAACATTTTTCCTCAAATTCACAAGAAATAAAATTGACAAAAAAATGCATCAAATTTTTGCATGTCTAACCGATATATAGATGGATCATTTCAAGGCAAAAAGATCTACCAATAAGAAAATAAATAAGGATGCTTAGGGATTTCATTTGATCTTTTGATTATAATACAAAATTGTAACCCTGTGTTTTGTACTAGCTACATGCTTTGATTTTGTGCTTGTAAAGCCAAATATATATATATATATATATATATAAGTGCTTTGAACAACAAACAAAATTTAGCTACACATCCAAGAAAATAACAACAGACATGGAAGATCAAAACCTCTTATTCAATGGATTTGACAATCTCAAATCTGCACTTGCTACTATCGCTTAGCAAACCACAAAACAAGCAATTGATAAAATAGCAAATCCAGACCTTCCCATCCTCGTCAAGATACCGACAATAGGAAAAAGCAGAGAGAGAGACAAAGACAGAGGGGATGAAAGGGAAAGAAAGATCCAGAGAGATAAAGAGAGATATAGAGGGAGAGAGAGAGAGAGAGTGAGGAAAAAACACACAAATATATATATATATATAGAGAGAGAGAGAGAGTCGGTCAGGTCCATTTTAGGAGGATTTTAACCCGAACTTGAAATTTATCCAAACCTGCAACTCGAACCGACCTTACTAACCCAAAAAACCTAGCCAAATTCGTTGAAATGGATTCTTCGGGCCCATCGGGTCGGGTTTTGCGTACCCTTATAAACTAGTGAGACTATCGTCCTTGGATCTCCCAATATCTTCATTGATTAATCTATTGAATGATTTAATTATCAAAACAAATCAACATTTCATTATATAATGGTCGTACTGTAAATTGCACTAACACAAAATTAATATTTTTATTTTATTAGAAGAGATAAAATTGAAACTTAAGTTCGAAACCCTAAAGACAATTATATATATATATATATATATATATAAGTGCCAATACTCAAGTTAAAACTGAAATTTTTCTAAGTTGTTTGGTATTTTATAAATTAATCCGCGCAAGTGCTGTGGCATGGAACTAATTAAATAAGACGGCCATTATCAATTTAGCTGTCAATCAAAGAATCTAATAAAATCCGACACTCAATTCATCCCTTTAATGATTAATTTGATTACTCCTAGACTTTACTGAAGAAAAATAAATTAATAAATTATTATACTACTATATATTCTTATGACTTTCCAAGTAAAATGCATGTGGAGATGCTTTTCTTTTCGCCCATCGTGGGGGTCCAATTCTAGAATATACTAAGCTAAATCAACGCCACGTCATATATTTCTTCAGTGGAAATCTCATTAAAATGTGGGTGTAATATCCGAAAGCTGGTCTGCCATGCATGGTGGCATAACTCTCCATTAATAATAAAGATTAATCGTATGCGTAACGTAGATTAACAGGTGGCGAAAAACAAAATGGCCCAACCGAGCAAATCAAGGTAATAAGAGCGGAGGGCCCCACTTTCCCTATAAAGACAGAGTGACACACAGGGCATCATATTCTCGTTTTCGAGTCCGCGCAAGGGAGGGCGAAGCTGCTTTCTTTACAGACACAGAGAGATCAAAAACAGTTAACGATGTCAACTCTTATCGTTCCTCAGCCAACTCCACCTGTCGCCGACGACTGTGAGCAACTTAGGAAGGCTTTTGAAGGTTCTTTTTATTTTTTTCTCTGTTTTTTCGTGTTCTTTTTTCACTATTTAATTCTTTGTTGTGATGATCAGATCTTTTTTTTTTTCTTTTTTGTATCTGACTTCGATCTTGTTCTTTTTTCTTTTATCTGAAACTGATCTCCCATTTATGTAGAGACTGATCTTCGTAGTTAGTTTTTAAATCACTTTGATCCGTATTTCTTCGGGAATGTTAGGCTTGTTTCTCTTTTCTTCAGTTAGATTGCTTGTTTACTTTGGATTTCGAGTTTTTGAATTTGGATCGAGGATTAGATCGTAAGCAAATAAAGCCTGTGTTTTATATTTGTTTCTTTCTTGGTGTCTGGTATCTTGTATTGATCATTATTCTAATCTTCGGTTCTCGTTTTAAAACTTTGGAGAAATGGACATGAATGATTGATCACTGATCAGAGTTGTTGTTTTGGCACAAATGAACGAGAGAATAAAGTCAGATTTAGAAAGTAACAAAATTGAAATATGAACTAATTGCAGGATGGGGGACAAATGAGGGGTTGATCATATCAATATTAGGTCACAGGAATGCTGCCCAACGAAAGCTGATCCGAGAGACATATGCTGAGACCTATGGAGAAGATCTCCTCAAGGCACTGGACAAGGAACTTACACATGACTTTGAGGTCAGCTTTTGAATTCATTTCATATTTTAATTGGAAACTCATAGAATTCATGATTTCTCAAATGTTTGTTCTTTTCATATATATTTAGAGGGCAGTGCTTCTTTGGACACTTGGTCCTGCTGAACGCGATGCACTTCTAGCCAATGAAGCAACCAAAAGATGGACTTCAAGCAATCAGGTACTTATGGAAATTGCCTGCACTAGAACTTCAAATGAGCTGCTTCAGGCAAGGCTGGTTTATCATGCTCGTTATAAGAAATCCCTTGAAGAGGATGTTGCACATCACACAACTGGAGACTTCCGCAAGGTAAAGCTTTTAAGTGTTTGTATTTTGGACATTGTCTTGCTTATGCTCTGGGCCCTTATTATTGGCTTCCGGATAATACTTTTGCTGCCAGCTTTTGTTTCCTCTTGTTTGCTCATACCGATACGAGGGGGATGAGGTGAACGTGACCTCGGCAAAATCTGAGGCCAAGCTCTTCAAAGAGAAGATCGAAAAGAAAGCTTACAATGATGAGGATTTGATCAGGATCCTGGCTACCAGAAGCAAAGCACAGATCAGTGCAACTCTGAATCAATACAAAAATGAATTTGGCAATGATATCAACAAGGTAAGCGAGAACTAAAAAGGTCTATAATTTCACATTCTTGTGTTCTGTTCTTTCTATTAGTCTATTGACCGATACGGTTGTTTGAAGGACTTGAAAACTGACCCCAAGGACGAATTCCTCAAACTGCTAAGGAACACAGTGAAGTGCCTTGTACGCCCACAGAAGTATTTTGAGAAGGTTCTACGTCTGGCTATCAACAAAACAGGCACTGATGAAGGAGCTCTGACCAGAGTTATCACTACAAGGGCAGAGGTTGACTTGAAGATTATAAAAGATGAGTACCAGGCAAGGAATAGTGTTCCATTGGAACGTGCTATTGGCAAGGACACCCATGGGGACTATGAAAAACTGCTCTTGGCACTTGTGGGACACAAGGAGAACTGAGCTGTTCATCAGTTTCACCCTTCTGTGATGGGGCAATATATCTATGTTGTTGATTTTGTAGTTTCATGTGTGCTTTATTTAAAGTCCTCTTGTTTATGTTGTGCTGGTTTATGAAAACATGGCCACTCTCAGTTAATAAAACATGACGGTTTTGTTTGCTCTGTTTAAATCTTTTTTTTTTATATTTTTGAACCGATAAATTAAGAAGCTATTATTTAGGATTGCTTGTGCAAGCAGGAATTGACCTGAAAGTGAAGAACTCATCCCAAAGTTCCTTGATCTGAGTATAATAATCTCTAATAGAATGTCCCCCCTGTGAAAAAGTATAGATCTCCTGCAAATCACTGATTAGAAGTGTGTTTCCTTGTGAGAATTAATCTTTCTTTCAGATCCTTCATAAAGTCAGCTGCATTATTTATCCACATAACACTCTGCTTAATCGCAGTTGACAGAGAGTGCATCAGACATGAATGCACCATATATTACATCTTTGCCAGGCGATGAAATCTGGACTTATAGCAGTAGGAGGAGAAATGCTTCCATCTACGAACTGAATGGTTCTTAGAAATGCAAATTTCGTAGCTGTAAACAGCGAATGATAATTAGGGGCAGAAAGCAAATGAAGGTTTTTCAATAGTATGCGAGTAAAAGGGATTGAGAACAGATTGGTCTCCTTTATTTCCACTGATTGATCCTGATCCATCCCATGGAAGAATCATAAAAGAAAGCAAGAAAAGGTGAGCTTTTTTAAGTGATTGAAAAAAGAAACTAAAACTGCTCTGGTACCATATTGAATTTAGAGAAAAAAGCTAAGAACGAAATGAACTATTTGTTTTTATTCAACTGATAATCAATGATACAATGATTTTATGTACAGAAAAATAAGCTCTAGCTATTGAGTTGCTAATCGCAACTGCTCCTTTAACTAACTAACTGATTGACTGTTATTAGTGAGTAAATAACCAATTCATTAGTTTCTTGTGAGCTGATGACCTTGGGGAATGCTGTATCTGGCGTTCTCTTTTAACTAGATTTCCGGAGCTAATGTCATCTGAATTTCAAATTCTTCCTCATTTGTTCCTTGCTTAACTTCAGCAAGTCTGATAGCAGCATCACCTTGATGTTGCTTCTACTGTTTCTTTTGTGGCTCTTGCCAAGTATTCCCATCAACGTACACTCTTAAGTCCGCACCAGCAATTTTTCATACACACGTATAGACCAACATAGTCCATCTGGTTCCCTTCAAATTCGAGATGAATTATCAAAAAGTTATAAGATTGCAATTTCATGCTTGTCCAACGTTCCATAATATTAATTTACAAACTTAAGTTACAAGAAATTATTCAAAATTAATACAAATTGATAATTGTTAATGACGTATAACAAAATATAATTTATTATCTATTCATATTCTAAATGATTAAAACTTAAAAGCGTGAATAAATTAATAAGTGCGTAATATTTAAATATTATGGAGATAAAAGTTTTGGGGAGTAAAATAATTTAAATGTACTTAACATTAATATATATATATATATATTTGAGCGTAATGTAGGTCCTTGCTAGATTTTGTTCTTTCAAATTGTTAAACTCTTCTTAAGCAGAGAAATGATATATCATTTCTCTTATTTGGGTTAAGAGTCAAGTCAATTTGATAGCTCATTCTCTAACTAGATTTTCGAATTTGTATGTTAGTCGTCTCTGTTTCTGGAATTGTATTCCCATATTGTAGATCATTTGATCTCCATTCAATAAAATGTTTTGAGTTAAAAAAAAAAAAAAAACTCCCCTCCATCCCAAGTAGTGTCACTTTAAAAAAAAAAAAAAAAAAGAACTCACTAAAATGTCATTTTATAAAATAAAGCACTAAATACATTTATTTTAATTTTATTTTTTTATTGATATTAACACCAAATTAATCTTTCATTAATTTTTATCTTTTTTACTCATTTTTCTTCATTATATTTACTTTTATGAAATATAATAAAAGAGAGTATTATAGTCCATTTAAAAAAATTTTTATAAAATTAAAAAAATTAATGATTATCTTAATATTTATTGAAGAGAAAAAAAAAACCCATACTATATTATCTAAGGATTAACATAAAAACCAGAAATATAAAAATTATAAATAAGAGTTTATAAAGCGATATACAAAAAAGTCTTGGCTCGGTTTAGAATTGAATTTGCAACTGACCTTTTTTTTTCATCCCTAGTTTTGAACACCAAAAAAGAAAATCCGAAAATTAGTTTACATCAGTTGTCAAAATTGTAAAATTAAGAAGAGCTGCTTTATTCCGAAAAGGGGAAAAGCATCTGTAAAATAATTGCACAAATTCAAAATTTTTAGATCAATTTTATTTTCTGACTTGTCCATTTATAATTAAAAAATTATAAAAAAAACATTTATATTTATTCATTTTGGTATAAAAAGTCACTTTAATCAGAAACCAACCAAAAATTTATCGAAATATACAGTTAGAAAATCGGCATATTAGGTTAAATCTCATTTTCTGCATTTTACTGGGATTGTATTGGTACCAACATATATTTTTTTCTTATTTTGCACTTTATTGATATATGCCGATAATATATTCCGACAAGTTTTTAGTCGATTTTATGTGAATTTTTAAGCTAAAATAAATAAATTAAAATATATTTTATTATAATTTTTTTTTAATTTTCCGTTACAACCATACTAGGAAAAATTAACCCAAAATTTAAACGGTATCAGAAACAATTCAAAATTTTTCATCAGCTTTCTGTTTCATCTTTTTGCATGTCTTGGATTTATTGGTCTCTTTGAACTCATTATGTTACTATCCCCCTTCAAATCACTTGGCTTTCCAACCTCAGACATCTTGATTTGTCCTTTAATCTCTTCTCCAGCGTAATCCCACAAGATATTAGCCCACTAACAAATCTTGAGGCCCTGCACCTTGCTCGTAATCAGTTAAATGGTTCAAATCTGCAAGAAATTAGAAAAATGAGCAACTTAGTTCAACTTTTTTATATACAAACCATCTGACAGGACCCATCCCTTCAACTATTGGTAACTTACCAATAGGGGTGAGCAAACTTGGTTAAAATCGAGAAATCGGATCAAATTGATGGATTTTTTCAATTTAGTTCGATATTTCGATTTTTTAATTCAGTTTCGATTTGAAATTTTAGAATTATTCAGTTATTTCAGTTTTTAGAGATGAAAACCACGTAAAAACCGAACCGATCAAACCTTAAACAAAACAAACCTATCATCAATGTATCGAGTATCCCTCTTCATTTTTGCCCTGGTCCTATTTTTTCTCCACTGCTTAACTGCCATATTGCCGCCGTCTTGCCTCCTCCGACCTCAAAGCAGCATTTCGCCGGCCAACGATCGATCTTCAGCAAGTCGCACCTGACTTGTGTTTAGTGAACGTGATTTTCACATCTGCTCAGGGAACGATTGAAGGAGGAGGAAGGTTAGGGTTTGTTTACTTACAAAAAACTGTTCCAGTTTTTCAGAAAAATTTTCTACAGAAAACAGAAAATGGAGATCATGTTTATTTTCGTCAATTTTCTAAAATAGAAAACAGAAAATGAATTTTTCAGTTTTCCAAAATAAAGAAGAAATTGGAAAACCAATAAAAGATGTTTTCCAAATTTTCTAAATAATATTAATACACACACATATATGTACATACATATATACATATACATATACATGCATATGTAAATTTTTGTATGTGCATACATACATAAGTATATGTATGTGCATGTATATATATATATGTAGTACATGCATACATATGGATATGTATATATATGCATATACACACATACACATACATATGCATATGTATATGTATGTATATATATGTGCATATGTATACACATACATATGCATATACAAATATACGTACATACATGCATGCATGCATGCATACATGTATGTATCTATATACATACTTATACATATAAATATGTATTTATGCATATACATACATATACATATATACATATGCACATACATATACATACATATTCATATACATATATCTGTATGTGCTTGTATGTGCATACATACATACATACATACATATATATACATATGGATATGTATGTACATACATATGTATACATATGGATATGTATATATATGTATGTACATATATACACATACATGTACGTATGTATGTATGCATAAATACATGTGTATGTATCTGCATATATTCACATACATATACATATGTAAGTATGCACATACATATACATATATATATACATACATATGTACATACACAAATATATGTATGTGTGTATGTACGCATATATATATATATATATATATATATATATATATATACACACAAAAAATAAACACTGCAGTTTTCCATTTGTTGATAAATAAACGCATTTTCTAAATTTTCTACTAAAAATAAATACTCCAATTTTTGAAGAAAATAGAAAATAGAAAACAGAAAACTATTTTCTGTAAGTAAACGCACCCTTAGCTTCTCTTTGTCGGTTTATCCTGTTTAGCTCTGTTCCCATTATTTATTTCCCTTCTTAAGTTAAACAGCAATTCTGCTATTTAAGAATCTTAACCATGTGCCATTGTCGTGAGTTACAACGCATGTAGTAAAGGATCGTTATAGTCTAGTGGGTCAAAAACTCAAAGGAAACAGATTGAAGCTTGAAATTTTCTTTCTTCCTATGGTTGCCAAGGTTGAAAGTTTATCGATTTTTTCTCTTATTATTAAGCATCTTAAATTAAATATAAATGTAAATAGCCATTTTAGATTATTGGAATAGTATGTATGAGAGAAACAAAGACATGTAAATACGAAGGATCAATTGTACCCCTGCTATCAAAAAGAAAATGAAAATCTTCCCCTCATGCATTCCTTAGGTCTGCCTCCAACTAGTTGGGCAATTAATTTCTTTTAACAATTCATATGTATTAAGAGTTATATTGTTGTTTTGTTATTTTTAGCCATTGTGAATTGTGATACAAATCAAGCTTAAAATCGGTAGAAGAATGAAGGAGTAAAGTTCATCTAAGGCCCACCCGACAAACCCCACTTAAATTCCCATCTCTATTTATTCTTTCTTGCAAATATGATTTTTTTGGTAGAAATAAATATATACATCTCTGGTTTATATATATATATATATATATATATATATATATATATATATATATATATATATAATATATATATATATATATATATATAAAGAGAGAGAGATCTAATTCTCTATATTGATTGTAAATGCATTCTTTATGTCATCAATTGATTTATAACTAAAAATTGCTTAAAAAAGCTGTGTTGTCTCTATATTGATTGAATACTTCTTTATCAACTTTGCAGGATTTTTTGAGCTGCGTTTTCAATTTTAATTTGGATGTGGTTTGAATATTTTTATTTTTATTTTATGCTTTGTAATTTTGTATAATTTTTTACTTTTTAAAAAATAATTTTTAAATTTTGGTTTTTCCATTAACCGAATTAATCAAAAATTTCGATTTGATTTGAATTCACTTATTTTATAAATTCAGTTCGGTTGGCTAAATTTCTAAAAATTTTATTTTCGATTATTTCAATTCGGTTCGGTTATTAAATCGAACCGACCATTGTACTCCCCTACTGACCAAGATTCCCGCTTTGTATATTATACCAAATCAACTTTCTGGCCCATTGCTACAGAAATTGAAAATTTTTTTAGGGAAATTTGAAGTCCCTCAGTAACAGTGTCTTTCGAGAAATAATTTTTTTGGTCAAATTTCATCATCAGCAGGTGGTTTGACAAGTCTCATCCATCTTTATTTTTATGAAAATCGGCTCTCAGGCTCCACTTCTGAAGTTGAGCAATAATTATCTTTCTAGTTAATTCCTACTTCCTTAGGAATTTTGAGCAAATTATATGATAATATGGCCTAGCTAGTAGTCTAGTCCACTCCATAAATGAGCTAAAAAAGCTAACAGAGCGATCAATTCTTCACCAAATAAGAGCTCGGACCAATTGAACACCATAGAGTTCGTCCACAGTTTAGTCAGTAACTGAAAAAATGCTGCAATATTAGGAAGAAATCATTTTTTCCTTCACATCTCCCCAAAATAGAAGTGGGAATAGTGGCATAAAATAGTGGGATTTCATCCAACTACTCCCATGGAAGGGACTATAAAGCATATAAAAAAGAAAGGAATAAGATAAGAAAGAGGTTTCTTTTTTCGAACAATTAGCTTCCTATTATCAAAATTTATAACTTGAATGTTGGAGGCTCCCTAGTCGAAAATCCCATCGATCCTTCACTTTTACAGGTAATCCTTTGGATTCTGAGATCTACATCATCAATATCCTCAACCTATCATCATTTGGTACCGTGAGCATGAAATATGGACCTTTTCCCAGACCTCAACCTAGATCCTACCTCATCAGGACACCATTCTCTCTAACTTATGGCGCAGAGGCAGTCATTCCTTACGAGATAGCAATTCTGAGCATGCAAGTTTCCCAGCACAATGATGAAAATGAGGCTAACCTAATCTACCACTTAGTGTAACAGCCCAAAAATTTGGATTGATTTTATTGGGTAATTAGTATCGATTTGTAAGGATGATTTATGAAAATTTCAATATAAGTGAGTATTGTTTTGGGTTTTAATTTAATAATTGTGACTTAAATCATATTATGATAATTAATATAACATACTAATAAGAATAATAATAATGTTAAAAAGTGAGATTTTAAAAGAAAGGTGGGGTTTAAATTTAAAGAGCAAATGTTTGTGTGTGTGTAAATAAAAAGAAATAAGGTAAAACAAATAAAAGAAAGAAAAAAAAAAGGAAGAGAGAGGAGAACGGGAGATCGAGATGGGGAGAAGGGACCGGCCAACGGCGCCGATCAGCGGCAACCTTCCCCCCTGTCGTCGCTTCCTCCCTCCCCTAGCCACTGCAGCGGCATCACTCCTCCCTTAGCAAGGCCCAGTGAGTTTTGCTCCACTCTCTCTCTCTCTTTCTTCTTTTTCACCGAGGCTTCTTTCTCTTTTTTCGGTGATTCTCGACGACGGTTGAGGGAGCTGATGGCACCGGTGGGATCACGAGACTGAGGCGGATCTTTCGATGCCCTCCGATCATCCCCACTCGCTAGCAAAGTGGAGATCGGAGCTTGTGGCAGCCGGCGGTTCCAGGCGGCTTTTCGACCAAATCACGACGCCTTGGGGCTCGTGAAGGCCACCGGAGGGGTCCTAGCGGCTCTGGCAGCAGGCGGGCAGCTTCGGTGGAGCTCCGGCGAGGCAGAATAGAGAGAGGGCATTCTGGGCTTCAATTACGGTATGGGATACTGAAATTACTCCCTCAATTTAGTTAAATAAATCTTGAATTTTAATGAGACATTTATTGTATGTTTAGTATAAATGTTTGCTTCTGTGTGTGTAAATTGATAGAATTCAGGAGTTTAAGTTAATTGAATGGTTATTATGAAATTGTTATAGGATGATTTCAAGGCTTACGGATTGTTAGCATAAGGAAAAGAAATGTTGGAGACGAAAAAGGAACGAATAACTCAATTGAAGAAGTTGTACATTGTCTAATTGAGTCATTGATTTAGTTTTGTTATTGGATATGATTGAACTTAGGGTAAAAAGGGGTCGATATTAATAAATATTAATGGCATGTAAGAGTTACTGATAGAATTTGAAACTCTTATTTGATAGTGAATTTAAGATGTAATTTTATTAGAATTTCAAGTAAAATTTATGATATGGGATTTACATAAGTTTATTGAAAATAAAGTAGTGATAGGGTGTTTAATCTTGCATGCAAAGTTCTTGGGTTGAATTGAGTAATGATGGAGTCAAAGCAAATATGATAGAATTTGAGATTTAATTGTTTTTAAGTGTTTATAGTCTAACTAAAGAGCAATAAATGGTATTGGTTAATAAGATAGAAGTTTCAATTACGTTTAAGGAAATTGAGGATGTAACTTATTGAAATATAAATAAAATGTCATTGTACCCTTGAAATTTGTAATGCTATCTTGATTGATTCTTGGAATTTCAGCTCCAATTAGATTATAGTTGAAGTTTTAAACAGTTATTCAAGGGAACTGTCATTAATAGTAATAGAAAGTAATGCTGGAAATTAGTAATGTTAGCTAAAAGATCATACCTTGAGTTTGCAGATTGAATTGGAGAAATTCTGGTTTCCTTATCTTTGATCGAGAGGTCATGTTGTATCATGCGTTCTCTTGATTTAATTTGAGTAATAAAAGATATATGTTCATAAAATTAATGTGTAAATAACTGTATAGCAGCCTTTGAAATTTAATAAGCATTGATTATAAGTATTGTGATTGGTAAAGTTTGGTTACATGTTAAAAATGTATTAATAGATTAAAAAGCTAGTATTTGACAATGAGCTTAACATGTAAATTATGATAAAAGTTTAATTGGAGTTTTTGAAATAAGTGGGGATTTAATGGGTTATTAGTATTAGATTTACTTAAAGATGTTTAAAAGTGAATTACTGTTAGATGATGGAGTTATAAATCGAAAATATGGACTTGTTTTGAAATAAAGCTTGATGTATAATCCTGATGATATAAAACTACAAGAATTCTCTTTGTTATCCTATTGAATAGCTGTTAATTAAATAAAGTATTAGCCCCCATAAGTAAATAGATTATACGTTAGAATTATAAGGATTATGATATAAGTAAGTAATAAGGTAAATAATATAGTGGCAAGCTATTGGTATAAAGGTCAAACATTTACTTCCATTGATAAATTCTTGTTCGGTACTTGAATAACAATTAGGAATATTATTATATTTAATGGAATAGATATAGTGGTATGTTTGATATCATATGAAACTGATAAAATAATATGCTTGTATACATAGTTAATTTGGTACATGTCTATTTAAGATCATATAGTTGCATATATAAACTTGATATGAAATATATATGCATATATAGGCAGCTCCATTAAAAGTGACGCATTGAGACGCACTGAATGCATATATTAAATATAGTATTTGAGTAGGTTTATCTGATAATTAAATTAAGTACAGTGAAGCATGGGAGATGGTTATGATGAGCCACACAGGTATGTCCTTTTTGTAATGACAATGTGTTTATATGTTGATTCTCGCATAAGTAATCCAAAGAATGGTATATAAATTCATTTTTATGAACATAAAACAGTCAGGTATGAACTATCATGATTAGTACAAGTAATGTCCACATATGGTTATTAGATTGTTTAAAGTAGTTTGAAAGAATCTGTATACAATAGATTTCCCCTGGTGACTGAAGTATGTTTAAAAGAGAAATTACTGAATTATTGTGAAATAATTCATGAGTGAAAGATAGTGCATAAACTGTACAAAAGTATTGAAGATTCTGAATAACTGTATTATCTGGATTGAAATGATGATAAAATTGATAAATGTACTGAAAACAAGTGATCTTTTGCGCCCTTAGAAAATAGTCTGGCAGTAAAACTAGCTCAGGATATAATTGGCTGGCCATAGGGATTCTGTACCGCGGTGCAAGTCATGGCGACTTGCTTAGTTATGGTAGGATCACTGATCTCCATAGCTTCTGTTTGTATCTGGTATCTGCTACGTGGAAAAATGGTCTTTGAGATCATTTTTCAGTCTGTTTGTAGCCCATGGGGTCCACATCCCGTGTATCCAGTCTGAGTATTTCTGTCGGTACTGTTCTAGGGGCATTAATATGAAAATAAGTTAAAAAGTATAAAAGATAAGAAATGTTATAGTTCGAAATTAATGTGCATAAGAATTATCCTCTTGTATAAGTACATCGAATGGATATTAAATTGAAAGTTATAATATTGATGAGCCTGTGATCATTTAATTCTATATAGGCATTATGTATCTATATATTTATGTATAGGTATGTATATCACTCTGATATCGATCAAGTATATAAGGTATGGCACACTATGGTATTAAGTATTATATTGTTCACCTTGTTAAGATTATTTAATGATTACATGAAAGTGAATTTGGATTGCATACTATGTTTTAAATGATGTAGATGTATGAAAGAAATATGTCGGATGTCTTTTGTGGTAGCAATGAGTGATGCATTGATTACTGAGTTATTAAGTTTATTGCCTACGTAAGTAAGATGTTCTATTGCTTATACTTGTGATTTATTGCTGAATGTAAGAACTAGGACCTAAGATATTGAAGGTATCTATTAAGAGTGTTATTAACTTTGTATTTGTAGACCTAAGATATTGAAGGTATCTATTAAGAGTGTTATTAAATTTGTATTTGTATAATTGATATTACATGTTTAAAAGATTATCTTTAGATTATTGTCCCCACTAAGCTTTATAGCTTAGCACGGGTTTTGTGTCCGTGTAGGTAGCGGGATAGACTTGTTTTTGGTTAGACAGCTGCTTCGGCTCAATCATCAGAAGAAGGGATTTAGTTTCGAGCAATTCATCTTTTGAGGTTCACAGATGTAGCGAGGCGATTTCTAATGTAAATTGTTTCTATTTTGGAATGTTATAGCAATTTAAGAGTGTAATATGTATTATTGAATCATCTTAGGAAATGTGAAAAATAATAATGAGAATGGATGTATGAGATGCATGATGAAATTATTTTTGTATTGTTGTGCCCCTGATGGGCTAAGGGAATTGTCTGTTTTTCAGGTGGATTAGATAAGGTTTTAGCCGTTATATTGTCGGATTTTTATTTGGAATTCAGTCATTTGGACAATTATAGTATTCGGCTTACATAAGTTATAAGTATTTCTTTTTGGACAAGCCTGGAGTCTTTGAGATAGTAAGATTCAAAAGAAAAATCTTGCTGATTTTGGAATTGTCACTCAGTGCATTGCTCCTCAAAGGGTCAATGACCAGTATCTGACAAATGGTCCGTAGGAAAAAAAAAATTTTCCTACTTACCACTTGTTTCGGTTAGACTGTTCAGTAAGGGTGTTACACTTAGATTGGTTAGAAGAGCAGAGGGAGCTCGCTTAGGTCCAGTCGGTAACATATAAGCAGCACATGGTATCGTGCCTTGATCATAAGGCAAAACTAAAGTCTTTCGTGTGGGGCTATTGGTCTTGAAGAAAAGGGTGGCCGCTCAGACAACAGCAGGAGTGGACAAGCTAAATCCAAACTGGCAAGCCTCATACATGATTCGCGGAGTTATCAAAGGCAATGCATACAAACTCAAAGATCTCTTTAGCAAAGTTCTACCACACTCATGGAATATTTCAAGCCTCAAGTTATACTATCAGAAGCTCAACATCATCGCCAACCTTATTTTTTTGGTTTTGTTTAGTTAAACTAGCTCGACATTATTGCCACTTCAATTTTAATTATGTTGTTTCTTTTGTATGGCATTGTTGCCAGAATAGCTTTATCGCATTCTTGAGCTCATCGATAAACACCGCCTACAGAACACATGTTTACAATGGATAACAAATTCAATGAAAGTTATTTATTTTATCGAGCTCCCTTCATCTTATTTATAAGCCCAGCATTTTGTTTCAATTATATTCGATATAATCATCATATCAACTTATTATGACTTAAATGTTTCTCGAAAATATTCCCAACCCAGTTGCCTCACATTTTTATCACTAAGGCAATTTCACCAACCGAACACATGCCTACAACTAAAGTGCAAATTGATTGGCATTAATGCTAATAGACCTTGCCAAATATCATTGCATAAACAAACATCATTCCAAGCATTCGACAAACATTCAATATAGATGAAAATAAAAAAGCTCGAAAAAATTCAAAAGAAAACAAATACCAACAAGAAAGCAAAAATATCAAATTCTCATTAAAGAAAAAATTTGTAAAAACGAGCTAGTCCTTATCCTGATACACATCATCCAGCTTGGGATATTTTTCATTTACAGCAGAAGAAAGCTTATTGCTAAAAGCTAAACATTTCTCAGCAATCAGCTCTACTTCTTTCTCCTCCTATGTCAAGTACCTTTTCTCTAGTTCCACCTTTTCCAGCTTAGTCTTCTCCAGCTCAACACTGAGGGCTTGGGCACTCTCCTTCTCTCAAGCTAAGGATGCCCCTAACTTGGAAAATTTCTTCATCGTTTTCTCAACCTTCTTCTCAACCATAATTGGCTTAATGATAGCCTCATTTAGCTTGAAACGAAGATCACCAGAGATAGAATCTATCCATCACTATATGAAAATCAGGGTGTTTATCTTAGCAATCATGGCAGCTATGAGCATTGACACCTACAAAGAACATATAGAAAATAGGACAAAGTTAGGAGAGTACGACAATCATTGAATGAGCACACAATGCATAACAATATACCTCTACTTGGTTCCTTTTCATGGTAGAAGACAATTGCTCGGCATTTAGGTTGATGAGATAAGCCACCTCGCTCAGGATGCATGACACCATATGAGCAAAAGTGTTAAACTCCTCATTCTTTTTGGAGTAAGCGCTCCCCTACTTCTTTCAGAACTTAGTGACCTCAGCAATCAAAGTACAGATATCTTTTTTATCTTTTCCACCGGATCCTCATGTCTCAACCACAACTTCTGGTGCACCAAAAGGTAGCGAGCCAATTCCTGAGTCCTTAGCCTAGTAACTTGTGACCCCTTTTGATGTTTGTTTTGGCACGCTAGTAGTAGCTTTGGCAGCTTTCTACCTCTTCGCCCACATTATCTCAGCCACACTTAATTGGTTCCCTCTTTTCATGACTCCAAGGAAGAAGACAATTAAAAAAGGTATCGGTAACACTTAGCAAATAAATAGAAGACTACCTTTTTTTCTTTCGAGGAACGAGCTCAGAATCATCAGGATCGAGCAAATTTCTAAGATCCCATTTGTCAAGAGCAAGTTCTCTCCATCGAGCTAGAATTAACTTCTATTCATCTAACAACCACAAACTGTTGTCGTTGTTGTTGACAAATTTATCCCAAGTAGTACGGACAGAAAAGTCCTCATGTAGGCTCTCCACAAGAAAAAAAATGATCCTTTTCACTTTTTAAAAGAGTTCGAGTTTTCGCAAAAGGCACCATAGCCCGCTCGAGCTTGTGTATAATTATGATCTTCTCCTCTAACTCGGAGACCAATCACATGCATAGCTCGAAAGAGTTTTAAAGTCAGGTCAATGTCATGCTCTACCGTCCAGATTTGTAAGGCAGATAGAATATGCTAAGCATTGGGATGGATTTGCCCGATGGTCATGTCATAAAAGTTTAGCACCTCCACCTCGAATTGAGTCAATGGAAGGCGAACCCCAGCATCCAATTACGCCTCATAGATTGCTATCTTTCGTTTATCAATAAACACGGTGTTTGCCCTATTGGAAAAGCTAGGTTTACTAACAACTTATTGGTCAAATGCCCCCACTTTATAAGATAGAATAGGAAGCTCATCTTCTCTCACTTTGGAACAAATGCTACCCACCCCTGACAGAAGATGAGGAATTTCTTTGGCTTGGAAACAGCAGCAAATTGTCCAAACTTAAAAGCAGGGACCTCGTCAATGGAAGCTAAGTCCCTATTAGAACTCGGAGCATTGTCGATCGAGAGCCCCTCGCCTACCCCCACTCTCTCACTAGAATCTTCCGAAGCACTCATTGAAGAAAAAGAAGAATGCAGAACTAACCTGGTAAAGCGAAGAATTTTGAGGGAGAAACTAGTAGAGCAGTCGCGAAAGAAGAAATGAGGGATTTCAACATGCAAAAACCTCCTCAAAATTTGCCCTAAAACAGAGAAAGGAAGAAGCAAATACAGAGAAAAAAATCAGAAATGAAAAGTAGAAAAAGAAAGAGGAGGAAGGCTTATATAGAAAATTGAGGCCCCCTACCTATCGTACACGTGGAGGACGATCAGAACAGATGGTCTTGTCATTCTAGCCAAGCGTGGGAAATGAAGCACCCTCAGCAATAAATGGCCACAGTTACACAATAAAAGAGGGAGTAATAATTTCCCGACTTAAATGTCCCGACAGGAACTGAGGCATCATTCCAATTAGGTTCACAGGACTAACGATAAGGAGTGGACATAAATATCCCAAGACTCGGGGGAACTTATGATAACATGGCATAGCTAGTAGCCCGAACATGGCCTAGCAAGAAGTTCGGCCTGCTCTGCAAACGAGCTAGAAAAGCTGATGGAGCAGTTAGTTCTTCACCAAACAAGAGCTCAGACCAACAGAACACCATAGAGTTTGTCCACAGTCCAGCCAGTAACCGAAAAAATGCCGCAATATCAAGAAGAAATCGTTTCTTCCTCCACATCTCCTCCAAAATAGGAGAAGTGGGAAGAGTGGCTGAAAGTAATGGGATTTCATCCCACTACTCCCATAGAAGGGACTCCAAAGCATATAAAAGGAAGGAATCAGGTAAGAAAGAGGTTCCTTTTTTCCAACAATTAGGTTCCTATTATCAAAATTTCTAACTTCATCGTCGGCGGCTACCTAGTCGAAAACCCCATCGATCCTTCATTTTTGCAGGTGATCCTTTGGATTCCGAGATCTACATCCTCAACTTGTTATCATTACAATATTTATATCTCCATGGAAATCATCTTTCATATTCAATTCTTGAACCGATAGCAAGTCTCCCAAAGCTGTCTATGCTTTTACTAAATGAAAACCAGTTAACATGTAATTTGCTAGGAAGCATTTGCCAAAGCAAAACGCTTCAGAATTTCACTTTAATGAAAACCATCTCGAAGGCCCTTTTACCAAAAGTTTTAAAGATTGCACAAGCTTTGTGAGAGTTCGCTTGGAGAGAAAAAAATTCTCTGGAAAAAAGTCTCAAGATTTTGGTGTCTATCCAAACCTTACTTTTATAGAGCTTGGGCACAACACCTTCCTTGGGGAAAGGTCATCCAACTGGAAAATCTGGCCTCATTTGTCCACTCTATTGGATCGGCGAAATAGAATTACCGGTAGCATAAACCAGAAAAATCGGAAGTGCAGCTCAATTACATGACCTTGATCTTTTCTTCAAATCGACTGCATTCCTGTGGAATTGGGAAAGTTGACTTCTCTCTTGAAAGTAAATTTAAACAACAATTAGCTCTAGCATGTTATAGCTTCAAAGTTCGGTTTGTTGATACATATGCAAACAGATTTAGCAATTCAATTTCAAAAAACATTGGAAACTTAGTTAAACTGTTTTAATTGAATTTGAGGACCAATCAGTTTAGTTAAAAAATTTCAACTCAGTTGGAAAAGATTAAACTGATTTACTTGAATTTGAGTAACAATCAGTTTAGTTAAAAAATTTCAACTCAGTTGGAAAAGATTTGAGTCAGAAAATTTAAAAATGAGAGATACCATCATAAATGAACAGCAGGTGCTAAATCTCTCTCACAGTACTCTTTCTGCTTCTATTCCTCAAAGTTCCACAGAGATGCACGGTCTATACATTCAACATATCCTACAACAAATTGGAAGGCACAATTCCTGACAACAAAGCATTTGCGCGACAAAGCTTGTACGATAAGTCCACTGTAAACATGCCTTGCATCTCTGCAAAACTCCGAGGAATAAACCCAAAAAGACTATTGTGAGAGAGATTCGGCGCCTCCAAGCCCTGCATGCCGATCATTTTATGGCATCTCTCCTTCGAGAAAGTTGGCTCAAATCCAACTTTGACAATTGAGTTAACTTTTCCAACTAAGTTGGAATTTCTTGGCTAAATCGATTGTTACTCAAATTCAAGTAAGTCGGTATAAGTACGTTTCTAATATTTTTCGGAATTGAATTGCTCAATCTGCTTGCAGATAGGTCAACGTATTCAAAACCAGTTAACGAGCAAAGTTCTGAATGTGTAATACCAGAGAGAGAGAGCTAATTGTTTTTTAAAAAGCATATTAAGAGAAGCAACTTACCCGATTCCATGGAAATGCTGCCTACTTGACGATTTGAAAGTTATGTAACTTAGCTGCATCTCCAATCTCTGGCGGTATGCTACCGTAATTCTATCTCCAGTGGCAAAACGCACAAATGTTCCAGTTGGATGGCATTTACCCGTGGAATTTATTGTGGCTGACGTTTATAAAAATATGGTCTAAATAGAGACCAAAAACTTCAGACGTGTTTTAAGAAAATTTGTTTCCTTCCAGGTGAACTCTCACAAAGTTTGTGCCATCTCTAAAGCCTTTTGGGAATGGGGCATTCAAGATGGTTGTCATTGACACTTGAATTCTGAAGTGTCACTGCATTCAAACCAACTTTACTAATAAAATGTCTCCAAGAAAACGCATTTATTTCAATAATTAACGAAATTAGGTAGAAATCATTAACAACATTGTTACCATCCAATTTTTAATATTCTTTATTTATTAATAGATTCATAATATTAATTGAATCATAAAATTGTATTCTACACTGTTGGTTTTAATTCAATCATAATATAATTTTTTCATATTATTAAACACATTCCTATTATGTGTTTTTTAAAGATCAATCAAGGTCGTAAATATAATATGCCAACTAAAATGTGGGCATTCAACTAGAGGGCAGTGGTTCTTTGGAGAGTTGATCCTACTGAACAGTAAGGATGATCGTGGGACGAAGAATCCCCCACCCCGATAAGGATCCAACCCAAACGGGATGGAAATTTTCAAATTTTTCCCCTGCAGGAAAGGGGATGGAGATAAAAAAATCTCCGACTTTAATTTCAGGACAAGGACAGGGAATTGGATATCCGTCCCGGTATATATATATATATATATATATATATATATATATATATATATATATATATATATGCCTTAATTTTTTTTATTATTTACACTTATGCCATTTGTATAAATATACTTTGATTTTTTTATAATGAAAATCAATTTCATATGTCCATATATTTTGTATTTATTAAATATTATATTTTAATTATAATTAATAGTGAAATATTGTATTTTAAAATTAAAAAAATATATATTTTTCATGAGTGACGGGCAAGAATGGAGAAATTTTTTTTCCGTTATTCAATAGGGGACGGGGAAGGAGGGGCGGGGCGATCAACCCTACTGAACAGGATGCATGTTTAGCTAATGAAGCAACCAAGAGATGGAGCTCAAGGAATCAGGCACTTGTGGAAGGGGTGTTTGAAACTCAGGGTAATTTCCACAGTTCACTATGATAATAACTATCAAATGAACAAAAATGAAAAAACACCAAATGCTATGAAATAAACAAAAACAAAAAGAACACCTGAATAAACAAAAATAAAAAACAGCTAAAGATTAAATACACCAAAAGTTAACAAGACTTATTTGTATATTCTCAAATGCTATCAATATTTTACTATTTTAAAGATATTATCTTATAAAATATTACTTAAAAAATTATTTTATAAAACATTACAAAAAAGAGAGGATTATCTTAAGAAAAAAGGCAATTTTTGGTACAGAAAAAACGTAGGGAGGAGAGTTGTTTTTATAGGAGAAGGAACCTCCCACAATTCTCTATTTCCCAGTGTGGGAATAGCTAAAAACAACAAGGGTATTATATGAATATGACCTTGGCAAAATCTGAGGCTAAGCTCCTCAGATAGAAGGTAGAAAAGAAAGCTTTTAGTGATGAGAATTTGATCAGGACCCTGCCTACCAGAAGCAAAGCACAGATAAGAGCAACTCTGAACAATGATATCATCAAGGTAAGCATGAAGCAATTAGCTCTATAACTTCACATTTTTCTGTTTTGTTCTTTCTATTAGTTTGCTTCAGCCAACTAAAAATAATTGATACAAATACAAAGTACAATCCGTCCTTTCCAACTTCAGTGATTGACTCAAAGTTCAAACCTGAGAAAGAATGTAGTACTTCCTTTTTTGCTTGGATCTTTTATTAGATACTTTCAACAGTTTTTAACTGCATTTCAGCCACTTACAGCAACTTGCACAGAACATGCCACTCCATTCACCCCTAATTTTACATAGACCAGCTCAAACCAGAAGTATGTGGGGTGAATTTATCGATAGCATCAAGAAATTCATCCATAATGTTTAAAATTTCGATTTGCGTGATGAAATATCACCAGCTTAAGCAGCATTTTCATCCAAATGCAAAGAAATCACGGTTATGCTATATAAATCAGAAAGATACATGCGCACGAACATGTAGACAGTCATAAAAGTTAACCTGGCATCTCATGCTACAAAATTTGGAAGCAATGATCCTATGGTTCTGACCATGGAAAATAGAACAAATAAAGTTAGGATAAACAGGACAACAACAGGACAACAGAATAATACAGGTTTCTATCTGCATCACAATCATGGAAACAAAAACTTCCATCTCCACTTCTTGAGCTCGGAACATCATCCAAACTTCATAGAAAACATGTTGCAAAATTTCTAACCAGGATATCAGCAGCAAATTCTGATGAGATTCTACATCTAGTGGCTGGCTTCTGATAGACTATTTATTATTAGTGAACAAGACAGAACAACAACACTTCTAAGCACAGACATCATTTCTTCAAGAGATTCCTCGAAAAAATCCTCTTACTGTATGGGTTGGTGCGTAAAATCATATGAGGTCGGACTGCATCAACCAGCAAAGAGTGAAGAGGGCCCTGTTTTCAACAAGAAAATCAGAAAAGATTATTATATGAAGCAGTATCATAACTCCTATATTATGCATATAAATATTGTTCAAAGCCTGGCAGTCTTAGATTATAAAACCTTAGTAACTGCCAGTGCAGATTGGATGACATAGTTGGCAAATGGATCTTGAACTAGCTGTTCAAAGCATGGCACAGAGATTAGTTCACGAACAATCTGTTCCCGGCTATCTTCCAGATGATTAAGGCACTTTTCAACGACATGGCTGCTAAATTTCTGCATGGAGAGGTGCACATAGTGCCTTTTAAATTGAGAGAGCAGACTGGCTATGGCATATGGGCTCTTTAGCTCCACAATATATTGAATAACATAATTTCTGCAACAAAGGAAACAGGGTTAAGATAAGTAAACCATTTGCAACACCATATTGTTGCTCACCAAGTGATTTAAAATGCAAAATATCTAGAAGTAGAAAAACCAAAACTTTAGCCAATGAAACAATATGGCATATGAGCTTTTAATCAGTACCGTAATTAGGTCAACACGCAAGCTTGTCTTTCTAAAGAATTTCACCTTAATAATCAAATTTCAATGGATAAGAAGAATGATAGCAAATAAAGAGGAATTAAACACAAAAATTCTATTAAACCAGCGTGCCAAAGTCTGATCATTGAAGTTGATTCACTTGCAAAGTTTTTCCCACATAATATACCAAACTAATCATCAGTACGTAGATCAACAGACAAAATGAACTTCAATAACCAAGTCTATGTAGACCATCCACTGTGATAATATTTGTAGCATGAAATGGCTATTTGCAAATGATTGCCTCACAAAATTGGCCATTAAACAAATTAACAGCATATTCAAACCATTTGATATATCAAAGACCAAAACAAGCATATCAAAACACTATTTTATGCCACCAAATTGCATGGCATGTGCAAATAAAGGTAAAACAAACAAGTCCAAAAAGGCTTCTAAGGATTTACCCAAAAGGATCTTGAGCAAGAAGAAGTGAGTTTTTGGAAATTTCAGTGACTAATTTCTCTCTACTTTTACCAGTAGAATGGGTAATACACCGTTGCATCACACAGCATCCATGTCGATGAGTTGCAATTTCAACGCAAAACTTTGCAGCAGCATCAAATATAAACTGCAAAACACAACCAAAAACAAAGATAAACCAAGCTCGGAATCTTTCAAGGCCTTTATATGGCTCAAGATCTTATGCAATCAGAGAAATAAACCACAAACAAAATCCAAGACTTCTTTATAAATCCAGGAAGTAATGTGAATTAAACCCTAGATGTCAGATTACGTCTGATGAAAGATGCCATCCCTGGTTTGCTTTTTGACACAAATACTAGTTAGATCTAGATGCCCATACTGTGGTTCTCTGATGATTTAAGAAGTGATGTTATAGCTCCACATGTATATACTCGTGGTTGCAGCAGCATCCAAAACAAGGCTTAAATCTTATCCCCTCTCTTCATGCATTTATTTGTGAGATAGAGCTACTCTCTGACTGAAAAACTCCAGTTAATTCATTGGCAACTAATATATATGCAGGTTCAACTATTTTATGCGTCAATTGCACTCTTCACATAGTTTACAATTGCCCTTACACCAGTAAGAAAATGAGAATGTTTGGCCTGAAGGCAGAAATGGATATTCTACAGCAATGTGAGATAAGGCTTGCATGTTAAAGTAAATGTTAGTTGCCAGACAGTAAGGACTAAGAACTCAATCCAGCTTTTTGCTGATTGAAGTTGGTTCAAGAGAATGCCAACTGCAAGAAAACATAAGATCAACAAGGCATGTCCTTGACCGTGAAGACAAACAGCAGATTATATGTATATATGATATGAATACAAAAAATGCAATTCCCAGAAAATTAAATGTGAAAGTTTTCACCCTTTAAGTGTTCTTTTAAAATTTAAATTACCAATATTGTCAGAGTTTCCAGCAGCACACTAAGCTAATAAGAGGATTCAAATTTATGCAAAATACAATGTACATGATCCAAGAGATAACAGCGTAACCAAAAAAGTTTTACCTTGTTGTCTTCGTTACTAAGGCATTGCAAGCAACGTTGTATCACATGATTACCATTTTGATCCTTGACCAGATCAAGAAAACCAGGTTTCAGAGCCAATACCACAAATGAAATTTGATGCCTAGTCTTTAGAGTCTCAATCAACTTCTGCACTGCACGTGTGCTGGTATAACAAAACACAAAAATATAGTCAAAAAACACATGTATTTGCATATTGACAAATACCACATATTAGGAGTATAATCTGAATATATCAAAGTGTTCAAGCATAAAGTAAGTACCCATAAGTGTTCAAGCAAATCCTAACAAGCTGCCCTGGTTCTTCAGTAACCATCAAAACAATCTGCAACCTTTGTTTTTCATCACACACGTCCAAGAACTTCTGGATGACATAATTCCCAAATGGTTTCAACATAAGTTCAACAACATGATCTATAATTTCATTAAATATTATTTCAATGTCATCTTTAGTTCCCTCATCAAAAATTCTTTGTAACCACCGACAACCATTCTGGTCCTGTGCCATCATGTATATATTACCCTGTACCTCACTCAAGGAATTAATACTTGGAACCAATGATGATGGAAAATAACTAAGCTTCTGAACATTTACCCAGTTTCCTCCATCATGGGTAGCGCTGTCCAGTTTAATGTTTTTCCCACGCAAGGTTTGCAGTGACATATCATTCAAATCATTCCTTTTGTCACTGCTCAATAATGGCTCATGCCCTTTGTTGTTGAAATTTTTCAAAGCTTTTCCTTGGATAATCAAACTACCCTCACTGGCTAAGGCTTCCATATTTCCTGCAACTTTCATAGACTTTACTGAATGAGAAAAGCCATTGTTTGGAATTCCTCTTGTCCTAAAATTTCTGCATTTTGCATCATAAACAGTCAAATCCAACCGGGGATTAACTAACTGAGGAGCAGCCAATGAACCCTCCATCTCATAATGCTGAGAGAAAACAGGAGGATCAACAAGATAGGGCCCAGTAAGAGATGGATTTTGTGTCTGAATATCCCAATTGATCCAACTTCCTCCATGTTCATGTCTCTTCTCCAATATATAATCACTTTGGTTGTTGTGCCAACCAGAGACAGAACAAAAATCAGTGGACTGATTATGAGCAACAGAGGACCCCATTGAAAAATAAGCATCCTTTTTCAATCCACCTTGCAAACCATTAAATATACGATTTACATCATCATTACCACCAAAAGAAACCCCATGAAGAGAGGATCGATGACCTTCAATATCAAAAGCCCCACTGTTCAAACCCCCAAATGAGCCATATTTCTTAGCATTGTATTGTACATTGCCATTCAAGCCAAACCCAAATTTGTCCAAGTCTGTATCAAATCCCTTCATTTTACTGGCACTATTTTGTTCCTCTCCAATATTCATTCCACAGAAACGTTGAGATAAACCCAATTCATCAACCAAACTCTCATTGATCTTATAAGGATCATTTGAGAACTGGCTAGCCATTTGATACTTGGGCTCCTGAGATAAAAGAGCCATATACAAAGAACCGTTCTCATGTGAAGAAAACCCATCATTCTTCATGATCCTCTTTTCTCTCTCAGCAAATGGCGAACCACCCTCAGGGGAGCAAAACCCATTTGAGAAAGAACTGGATGAGGAAGAAGAAGGAGAAGAGTAATCTGATGATTTCTGAGAAACTCTATTCAGAGAACCACCTCCCACAGGAATCTTCTGCTGCTGAATAGGAAGACTAAAATAAGGCACATTTTGAAAATCATTAAACCAGTCTCCATTTCCGATCATTTTATCAACCATCCACTTATCTCCATCAGCCAGTTTCCCCATCATCAAATAGACGCAACAGCACACAAATAAAAATATAAATATAACTATTTATCAGTGTACAGACAGAGGGAATGATACTAAAGAAAACAACGAAAAGCCCTTTTTCGAAAACCCCCGAAACCCACGTAAGAAATCGATACGGAGAAACTAAAAACGAGATAAAAATCTCATATTTTCCATGATCGAGGTGCTAAAAGGTATTTGGTGATCATCTTTTAGCCTGTTTTGGGAAACGGGTTTCGAGAAAAAAATGGGGAAGGGGGAGAGGAGGAAATGGAATATGAATAGGTGAAAGGGACCGTGATATTTTATGGAGACGTTTTAATTTTTGGAGTGAGGCGGTGGAGGCCGTACCGTCTGTTACTGAGTGTTCACACTTCACGCCATTACAATGAAGTTTTGAGTCAGCACTACACACACAATGAAATACAAAGCATACACCCAGTGACACAGAGAGAGAATGCTAGGAATCTTTCTTCTAATATTTAATACATATTTACTTAAATCTAATTTACCTGTTCGTTATGAGAATCTTTAATTAAAACAGATTAGCTTGATTTTCTCTCACTGGATTTTGACTTGTTCGCAACTTTCCTTCCTTAAGAAGTTGTATCCTTTTCTGTTTTTTTTTATTATTTTTTATTAGTTTCTTTATATTTTGGTAAAGAGGAAGATTTTACATATACGATCCATACGTATAATACGGTAAATAGGAATATTTTTACGAGAAAGAAGGATTCCATTTCTAATTATTTAGATACATTCCGATAAAATGAAAAACAATTCAAAGAAAAAAAATAGAGCCGCGAGTTATATACACCCTGTGGGTTCTAATTCAGGAACTTGTTTAATTATAAATTTTTGAAGCATGTAAATTAGCTAGTAGACTAAAAGTTCCTTGCTCTCCAAGATAGGTGCCACCTTAGCTCTGTTTTGTCACAGTATAGCTGAGTCATACATAAATTTAAGTCCATTTCATTTCCGTGTAATTGTTCTTACTTGGGAGTCCACATTCCCCAACTCAAGCCTTTCCGTTTTCTTTATTAATATTTTAATATTTCATCTTCTGGTTCTTGTATTCAGAATTCAGATTTTGCTTCAACAGAACCAGAAAGGAACAAAGCACCACAGGAACGCAATTGGCTCAGAAATGTCATAAACACGTTGAGATAGGTCTTGAACCTGCATTTAATGTGCCATACGAGTACAATTGATTAACATATGCAATTAAAACAAATCATTGTTCAGTCCAAATTGGTTGGGTTGCAGAGTCTTTATGTTCACTATACAGGTTAAAAGATTGTCAGACATCACAAACAGAAAGCTCAAGCATCAATAAATATTTGAAGAACCCCTTCTTTCGCAAAATCTCACTGGGGCATGTATCAGCACAAATTAATTCGTTTAAGAAAATTTGGAATATATCTCCATATGTCCATTTATTAAAGCCTACTCCCAAGTCCCAGCAGTGCATAAGCAAATACAAGTAATGGATACTGAAACTATACTGAAAGGCTCTTAAATTTCGAAAATCGGTTAATAAACATAGCCCCAGTTTGAAGAAACAAAGTTATGCAAGTAGCGTGCCCAATAAAAGCATTCGAACAATGTAACGACAATGTAAAGGCCAGTGTGTTTCGCTAAAACAAGCATTGAAAACACAAGAATATGGACATAAAATCCAATTAGGACAGTCCACAGTGACGGATGACGACATGTTAGGGCCTACAGGATTCCCAAAACCCACAATAACACCAGGCCGAATAATGCAGTAACACATCGCCGCTAGAAATAAAACAAAACCAAACACAGTGATAAGACAACAGAGTTAGACCTAACAAGTTAAACCAAGGCAATGCTGCTCTCGCCACCAGGGGGCTTGCGTACACCACCTAGGTAGTCCCGATGCTCCACCTTCCCATCAGCAAATATGTCATTGCCACTCATCTCGAGCAACTTTGCCTGACTTAGAGATTTTTCAGCAGATGATGGAGGATTATTGCCCTTGAATATGTCATTTCCGGATAGCTCATTGAATTTTTTGTCATAAATTTTCTTTGCTGTCTTGAGCATAGCTTCCTCGGTAGACGTCTGGCCTCCAGCAGGCTATAAAATTTAACCGAATCAAGAATTGGTTAGGCATTGACTTCGAATCAGGCATGCACACGGAATAATATTCAACATATGATTTAGAACAGAAAAGAAGTCTTCAAGCAGGTTCTTATGCAATGAAACTATAAAGTCCAAAGCTTAAGCTACTATTATACCGTGCAATTTAAAAACAATGCACAGTATATCTTCCTCTAACAAATTAAGTTATTGTTAATATTCTAAAGAAAACAAAGTATACTTGTCTATTGGATCATTCGATTCTCCACTTATTCTCACTAATTCATTACAGCATCATCCTATTTCCAAATTACATCTCCAGAAAAATAAAATAGCAATAAGTTGTTTACTTGAAGCATGCTTTTGGTCCTCAAAATGTGCAAACTACCCAAACCATGGATCATAAATTCACACATAATTATCTTTTGTGGTGCAGGACAGGCAGCAAACAGGTTTATGCATCCACACAAAATTATACTATAAACTTAAAATAAACGTGCGTACATCACATGGAGCAGGTTCACCCAATTCGATGCTTTCTTTCAATGCCAAAGCTCGTACAGTAGTTGGCCGTGGTAAAATTTCTGGAGGGGGTGCAAATATGTCATGTCCACTAAGCTCCTTGCACTTAGCATCTGAAAGCTGCTTCTTCAACCTGGCCTCTCTTTCAGCCTCACTTTCTGAAGTTCCACTCAGCTCTCGCTGCTTCGCCACCTCAGGCAAAGTAGTAGGTTTCTTGGGTGAAACACTTTCTTCTTCTCCAAATGAAATATGACTGATTCCGGCAAGTGTTTGCTATCAAAATCCAAATATAATCATAAAGAAAATCAGTTACATTACAGGTTCAATAATTCATCACAGCAAGTATCACTATTCTTGCCTAAATCCATCCATGAAACTTGATAATTAGACATGCGAGTACCTGGTACATGCGCAGACCTGTTCTGTTACTCGGAGTGGCATTGGCACCACCAGATTCGGATGTATCATTTTCTCCATTCGCTGCAAAAATTCCACTACCAGTCATCTCCTTCATTTTATACCCCGAACAAGGTTTCCTGAAGATGCAAAGTTACATATTCAGAAACCTTTTAACTAGAAAGCATTATATCAAACCCTTGATTATAAACAAGATGCAAAACTGGATAAGCTAGTTGCCATATACAAGAATTTAAAAAATTTCTATCAAATCATCTAATAGATTTCTTTGATAAACTAGATATTTTTTTTTTTCCAGCTCTTTTCCTATGTCACCTTTCATAACAGGTAGATTAAATATTTCACCAATCTATTTCATTCATACAGGGTTATAAGTTTATGCATAGAATACACTTACACTTTTTTGTCACTTTCATTTTTTGGATATCCATGACTCTGTAGCCAAAAGAAAAGCAAAGATAAAAGTTTGCCAAACAAAGATTTAATTACCTTTTTTTTATTATTCTTTTGTTGAGATATAGTATTAGTACAATCGAACAGAAACAAATGGCTCCATCTTGTTTTAAATGCCTTTATAAGGGAGGGAAGGGTCCACAAAAAAACAGAGTTGCAAATTGATATATCATTTGTTTGCATAAGACTGAAAGCATTAAGAATCTGAATTCTCACTGTGTGGGTAGAGAAAAGAGCCGGCAATACCATAATATCTTGTTCTTAATCTAGTGTAGTCAGGGAAAAGGAAAAAAATAAAATAAAATAAAATAAGAAAGTAGCTAGGTTATCATATCCATGGTTCAAAGAAACAATAAAAGTCTAGTTGCATAAGGGAGACTTGCTTCCTAATGCAGCTAGCATCATGTAAAATATAGCTGAATTAGCATTTTGCTTTAAGATTTTTTTTTTTTTTATCATTTCTTTTAGGATTCAGCTGTACCTAAAGAAAGACTCCCTAAAAAAATAGAACTCCTTAATTAGGACACCGGCACAAGTAAACTATTAATAAACAACAGAAAAAATGGACACAAACAAAGCGGCCAATCTGTGAGTCCTAAATTTTTCAAAAGCTAAAAGATAACTAATGCTAGAATGACGGGAAAAACCTTAAGAACATAACTTGATTTTACTTGCAAATCTTTGATGAAGATGATTATTCGGTAAACCAAGAACAATTGAAAGCATGCAAAAGAGATTATGAGTCTCAAGCCACCAAAAATTTCAAATTTTACAGACCCCACTCTAATCACCAAATTCAGTAGCTGATCTTAATCTTGTGATCCTTGTATGGCGCACCGATGAAGTTATTATTAATTTACCAAAAAAAAACAAGGATTTTTGGGAAAAACATTTTATATTCAAGAGATCTATACGCCAATGCTTTTAATCACAGAAAATGCTGAATGCCACATAGAATAATCTTTTAGTAAGGAAATCAAAAAATTATATATTTTCAAATGCAAGAAAGCTTTATAATCAAGACAAATTTCGAAAGTACTGCTGAAAAAAAAAAATTGAACTAATTGTTTTTCAAATCCAACTTCCAAGAATCAAATTAGGGAATCCACCAAAGAGCACAAGCAGATCAAAATAGAAAGACAGGAAAATAAAGCTAGAAACCATCTGGAAAATGATTGATTAGAAGTCAATGGTGAGCGAAGCGGAAAAAAATCTCAAAACTACCATAAATGACGAGCGGAGAAAATCGTGAAGAATAGAAACAGACAAAAACGATAGACTAGAAAACAAAATCAGTTACCTTGTCCGTTTGTTTTTACATTTATTAAGCGCAAAAATTTAAAAGTGAAAATAGCAGCAGATCTTACCTCTTGTTTAAGCTCTCAAACTCGTCCTCAGTAAGTTGACCTCCAAACACTACCTTACTGATCCCATCGGACGGCTGAAATTTTCAGTAATTAAAAACAGAATCAGCTACTACGATTCAATTTAAGACGAAATCCAGAAAAGATTTGAAGCTCAAAATGGAAGTACCTGGTGAGAACGGGCAGAAGAGCCGACGGCGGGGGAATCAGCAGGCGGATTCTCCGACCACGTAAGCAGATCTGCAGTAGAAGTGTGTGGCTTCCTCACCGGAGTGCTTCTCTCCATAGATTCTCTAATCAATTGTTCTCCTAATTAAGCAACCAAACAAGGAAAATGCACTTGATTTGGACAATAAATACAAAACAAAATAAATAAATAGATAAAGCAAGATAAGTATCAAGTATTTCTCTTGCTCCAAAGTGCCTTATAAAGCACTGTGAGTTAACTTCTTTTTTTTTTCTCTCCCTGAGAGGAAAATCGATCTGGATAAAATGACGAAGATAGCCCTAATTCCGATCTGGAAGTTTCTGTCTTTAAAAGGCTGGGTTTGCTTTTCGGGGCAGGAACGATTCGGAGAAATGGGGGAAAAAATGAAAGAGTAGGAGCTACTTCTCTTGCTCTGTTTTAAAAGCAAAGAAATGAAAATAAGAGAGCGATATATTTTTATACCCCGCCAGGGAGGGGTGTGTTTGTTTCTCTTTCCTCCACCTTCGCTTCGTAATTTGAATCTCGTACCGCCTACTCTCTATGATTCTTTGAGAGTTTTAATTTTAATGCCCCCCATGTGCGTTGCAATTACTGCCAGCTGACGGTTTCTTTAACCATTTTTACTTGCTTAGCCGGTTTTCCCATGTATTTTCCTATTTCCTATACTACCCTTTCAGGCCCCCACTTCCCCAAACTGCCCCTCAGTTTCAAATCCCAAACCCACCAGCTCAATCCAGTAACAAAACAAAAAAAAAAGCTAAAATATATCTATTTTTGGTTTGATAATTAAATTAATTAAGTTGTGGATGCATTCATACTCATTTTTAATAATTGAAAATCACCTGCAATTTAATTAGTTAGTTTGACATAATTTAAATTACATTCTCTCTGCCTATAAAATATATATTATAAAAAAGAGACCAGTTTTAATAATTTCTAAATCTAAATCTATTTTTAATTTAGGTCCAAAAAGAACATATATCCTATCTTGAATTGTTTTTTTAGGGTGGAATTGTTTAAGATTCTTTATTTGTTATGAAGAACTTAAATAGGAATTAGTTACTTTTCTAGAAAATAAAAAGGGAAAATTGGTTGCTAATTATCCAAAATGATACAAAACTAATGAGAATATGATTCAAATTATACTGACTGCGTAATATTCTTAAAAATAATATAAGATTATCAGAATTTTTTTAATGTTACTCAAATAAAATAATGCAAACGGAATTTTGGATAAATTATCTTCTGATGTATTATTTTACATATTTTAAGAGAGTGTGATTTTTTTATGTGAAAGATTGGATGATGTTTGACATGATTTTTCATGCATGTGAACATATAAAAGGGAAGTGAAAAAATGTTAAAATACAAAAGAAATGGTGAGTTCAAAATAGGGGTTAACAAACTTTGGTTAAAATCAAAAAATCAAATCAAATTGAACGATTTTTTTCAATTCTGTTTATTTTTGGGTTGTTCAATTCGATTTCAGTTTGAAATTTTAAAGAAATTCGATTATTTCAATTTGATTTGATTTTTAAAAAATAAAATCGCAGAAAAATCGAACCAATTGAAGTTCTATTTATTTGAATATTTTTTGAGTTTTTTTAATTGAATAATTATTTTTTATATGTTAATTATATTATTTTGAGATTCAAATTATATGAGTACATTTATCAATTATTAATATCTATTTTTTAAGTAATAATTTAAAATTTTAACAATTGAATTGAAGATCGATGAAATAAAAAAATTTATTCAATGGTTTTTATTGTATTATTTATTATATATTTTGAAATTATATTTTTAATTTGAACTTGTATTTTATACCATTTGAATGCTTTTACTTAAGTATATTATAATTTGTAATTTTATATAATTTTTAAATATAATTTTTTATTTTTTAAAAAATAGTTTTAATGTTTTGGTTTTTTCATTAATCGAACCGAAATAACTGAAAATTTCGGTTCGAATAATATTTAATTATTTTATTAATTGAATTCGATTTGATTGATCAAATTTTTAAAAAAATATTTTTCAATTATTTTGATTCGATTTAGTGATCGAACCGATCCAATCCCTAGTTGTGAAGCGGGATCAGGCACTTGAAATTGAATCATTTGGTGGGGGCAGAATGGCAAAGTTTCACGTGTGATGAAGCGATGGGCAAAGGCACAACTCAAACCATACCCTCTGATTGCGTGAATAAATAGTCGACATTCACATTACTCCCACAATTAACTTCTCTTTTTATCAAATCACTATCTAACTCTTTCTTCTTCAGGCAATATTTTCTTCTACGCAAGAAAAGTGCAAAAATAGGAAAAGGGAATTATCTGTTGTCTTTTTCGTAATAATTTAGTTACTAAAGATTATACAGAGGGGTAATTTCGTCACACGATGTTTCGATTTTATAGTTGTGTATTTTATACGGTAGTTGGGCGTAACGGTTAAGATTTCCATTGGAGCGAAGATAATAATAAATAGCACAAATCAATCCAAAGTTGAATCCAGCCACCCAATGCGGCGAGTTTCAACGTTTTTAAAAATGCTTTATATACTTAAAAACAAAAATGTTTTCAATATTTCTGAAAGATTCTTTAAAATTAGAGAATTAAGTAGTTTTTTTCCCAAAAGTGACTTATATTTTGATTTGTCACCGAGAAGGGCAAGTGCGAAGTGGTGGTGGGTTCAGTTGAGCATGTGCCTAGCCGTAACTTTCATCGATTCTTTTTGAGCAATAGTCAAGAGTATTGTTCTATGCTTGTTTGCATTAATGCTTCTCTGTTAGTTATGGGTAATCTGGAATCTGCAGGCTGCTGTATCAAAAAGCAAATATTTTTCTTTTCAACCAAAAAAAAAAAAGCAAATAATTTTTTTATTTAATTCTTGAGATCTTGCCTTATCTTATTTTCAGTGTAGAAGAAGATTTATAAGCAGTAAAGGAATAAATTTAGAGATTGTATATGAATCCGTATTGGATTAAATCAATATATAAATATGTATTTGCCGCACTAATTGTTAACAATTTAGCTTCATTTCATTTGGCGTGCTGCATATAAAAATTTGTGTATAAAAACTCATAAGGTACTAGCTACCTTCAGTTTTACACCTCTTCTATATAAATTTTGTGTAAAAAATTTTAAATTAATTTCTATAATAATAAAATGTACAGAGAATAATTTTAATCATAACCCATGTGTTTACCTGGTTGAATTTTTTCTTTAGTCGGTTTATATATATATATATATATATATATTTTAAGGGGATGAAATGGACTGACACTTGTTTTTATAATAAATTTTATGTTTAAATTATAAATATATCGGATTTGTAAATTTATTCGACACGAATTTAGATTAAAATCTTTTAACTGTATATATGTTTAATTTAATCTAATTAAAACATGCATATCTCTACAACATTATGAAAATCGAGCTTATATAAAATATTTTTAATTTTCAAATATATTTAAATAAGTAGAAAATTCTTATTTAATTATTTGCAGTTTTTTTTAATACACAAAGAATTTACTCGTAAATTTTGGCAATTGAACTGCTTTAATAAAATATGATAAAATTAAATTTTTAATCAAAATTGCGAAAATGACTTGTGAAATTTGAATTATAACATTCAAAACCTTGTCGAGAGAAATGATGGAACTCCAAACGTGGACGACTGGGCACCAATTCACTATTCCCTTCAAAGCGGAGAAGCCCATACATGGTTTCATTACAATATGGAATAAAACATAAATCAAATGTAATGATTAGTTTAGTTAGGTGTGAGCATTCGATCGGTTCAGTTTGATTTTGGATCAAACTGATTGAACCAAAAATTGAATTTCAAAAAATATAAAAATCGAATTAAAATCGAACTTTATAGAACCGAAAACTGAATAAATCAAAATAATTTCGATCAGTTATGGGTTAATATGAGCTTATTTTTTATTAAACTTTTAACCTATATAGGTCCATAAATTAAATTAATTTATATTCAACAAAATAAATTCATTTAAAATAATTAAAATTAAAATAATATACATAAATTTATTATATTATATCTATAATAAATACTAATCAAAATTAAATAACAATAGTGTCATCTCATTAATTATGAATTATTTTGTAATTATAGCTTTAAAATTAAATTTGAGTATATACAATAAATTATTTAAACAAAATATTTTTATTATATATACCAAATAATTTATTCTATACATTCAAAGTGGCAGCTTGACCCAGTAACATGATTTGTGGCAAATTTAGTAACCTCCGGTCTGACAAATTAATTTTTATCTAAATTTCTGGTTAAGGAAAATATTCATTAAGGGGAATCGAAATTAAAATTTAGATCTTAAGAATTTTTTATTTTATATTAGCAAACAAATCAACTTATGTTAGATAATACTACCCATCAAATTAATTTATAGTAGTTATATAAATACATTTATTCAGATCAAATAAGAAAATTTCTATTATTAAATTTGAGTAAAATTTTTGATTAATTTTACACATGATCAATAAAAAATCATAAAAAAATTATTATACAAAAATACTTGAATTTATCTATTTTAGTTTGAAAAGTTATTTTATCCAAAAAAAATTAAAATTTACCGGAATATACAATTGGCATAAAAAATCATCAGTTAGCAAATTAACTTATTAATTAGCTGTTATTTTTCACATGTACTTAGACTGAATTGTTACTCCTAAACCTAAATTACTTTTTATTTTTATTTTTTTAAATAAAACTTTTGAAGTAAAAAAATTAAAATAAAAAAATCGAGAAAAAAAAAGATTAAAGTAAAAAAATAAAATATTTTTATTTTTTTAAACAAAACTTTTGAAGTAAAAAAATTAAAATAAAAAATTGAGAAAAAAAAGATTAAAGTAAAAAAAAAAAAGCGAAGGAAACATGCAGGGAACATAACATGATCCTTAGTGGAATTGAACTTGGGACCTTGTGAATTTTCTTTGGTTTCTCACTACTCATCCCACTTGTATATTTTGATATTTTAAAACTAAAAAAATATATATGTATAAAACTTCGGTCGGTTTGGTTTATTCGGTTTTTCAATTTCAAGAATCGAATAAGCCAATTTTTAATTTCGATTTAGAACCGAACGAACTAAAAAACGAAATAATCGAACTAAATAGATCAAATTTAATTTGATTTTCGGTTCTGCACACCCCTAAGTTTAGTACTTTTGTTGGTCCAAAACCAAAGTATTGGATACTGTTATGTCCCCCAATTTTATGTTCATTTGAATAAACCCAACAAATGAAATTGTACACCCATTCATTCTCTTAATCAATAAGAATAAAAATTTTGAGAAAAATAAGTTCACGCCTTATGTTTGATTAAAAATTTTAAACATATATTAAAATAATTATATTTGTTGAGACCATGGAAAAATGGTCCAATAACGTCATCCAAAAAAATACCGTTTCTTGATATAATTCAATTTTCATTTTTTAACCGCTCAATTATATTTAAAATAATATTTTAAACTGATTTAACTGTTAAAAAATATTAATCTGTGTTATTTTTAAGACTTGTAATAAATAAAGAAATTATTAATTCAATGTTAAAGGAAATAGTACTATATAACTAAACATCAATATCATCAACTAACTACCGATTTGACGGGGTTATTTGGAAGCCAATAAAAATTGTGTCGGCAGGGAAGGCTGATGACGACGCAGCAATAAATTAATATATAGCTCAACCTCGTACCAATAATAAAGACTTGCAAAAGGAACCAATTTACACTTAACAAAGCAAGCTTCGTACACGAAATAATAAAAAAAAATGAACACAAACGCCATAACCATAAAAGATTCCAATTTTAATCATTTACAGGCCCTAACATCACATTAAATTATTATATTTTGTTAAATTTGGGATAGGAAGAGATTTTGGGTTCTTCAAATAATTAAACAAACTACTATTTAAATTTATCACATATCATATACATATTATGGATTTGATGTCAGATCATATTCTCATATAATTCAACCCCTCTCTTGAATATTTTTGAGACCCAAGTTGGAATCAATAACCATTATAGCTCCAATATAAATAATTATTATACTGATTTAATTACCAAAAGTGAGGTCCGCTTAAAGCTAAATGATAGCAATGGAAAATAGACAATTTTTTTTTATTATTATTGTTTGTGGTTGTTGACTTGAAATTGGACCACTTCATCATCATTCAAGCAACCTAAGTATATGATTTTATGGACACTTATTAGATAACATTAATATTCCCAAATTTGAGCAAAGCATCCATCTTATTCTACTTCAAGCCTATCAAATTCAGGAATTTTTATTTTATTTCTGTAATGTGGAGAACAGAGGCTTCTTTTTTTTTTCCTAAAAATAATTAATCAGAATAATCTTTCATTCTCAATTGAAGGGTAAAGAGTTTTTTAAATATTGCAGTGCTTCTATATCTTAATTTTACACCATGTTTGAATGAATTAGTTCATGGGGCGGGATAGGAATATCCGCTAGTGTGTTTGAAAAAAAATAGTGTCATATGATATAATTTAATATATTTTTTATTAAAGGAATATTTAAAAAAATAACAATAATTTTAATTAAAAAATAATAAATTATATTAGAATATAAATGTTTAAAAAATTAGAAAACAAATGGAGTAATCCAAAGTAAACATAAAGGAAAAAAAATAGAAACATTTATACACAAAAAGGAAAATTAGAAGCCAAAATGCACAGATAAAACACGCCCACCGTGGGGCTCGAACCCACGACCACAAGGTTAAGAGCCTTGCGCTCTACCGACTGAGCTAGACGGGCTTGCTGTTTATGGCTTTGCATATGACTTAAATATTCAATTCTTTATATACAATAATTTCCCCTCTTTTTTGACTATTCCCAACCAGTTGAATTTCATTATGAAACATTGGAACTTCTTGTTATGTAAAATTTGATGATGTTCCTTTCGGGTCCAAGACTGATAGCTACATCTGCAATATTCTCACCAATTATTTTGCGATTCCAAATAAAAGGATTATACATTATCACTAGAGCAAAGGGCAGGTTTATTTATCAACTTCAATTTCAACCTTCCAAACATGGTCCCCTCTCTTTATTTATTTAATTTGCAAATTTCTGTATTTTTTTTTGGTAAGAGAACTATATATTAAACAGAGAATGAAAGTTACAAAAGATAAAATTGGATTCGCTGCAACATTATGAGCAAAATCAACATCTAGACCTTTTCTCGCTAATGAATGAGCAACCACATTTGAACTACGAAAGTTATGTTTATAGATAACATTGCAAAAGTGTAAAAGGCAAAAAATATCAGCTAGGATTGACCGTAAATAATTTCGAGAATCAGTACTCCGTGTAATAGCTTAAATTTTACTCAATAAATATATTTCAATATGAAAGGTCAAATCAGTACTCCGTAAATATGCATGTGATTTTGCTAAGATTAAAGCTTCTCTAAAAGTTATTCCTTCCAATAATAGATGATCAAGAGGAGAGTAAAAGGCTTTAACCGTTAAAGTAAGTTGTTGACCATGACGATTACGTACAATAAAACCAATGCTACAAATATCTTTTTCATAGGTAAAGAGCCGCATCAATATTTATTTTAAAAGACAAAAGAGGGTGCGGCTTTCAAACAAAAATAGATGTAGATAATTTTGGATTAACATGCTCAGATTTATTTGCATTGTTGAAATCGTCAAAAAAATACAAACAGTCATGCCAAATGACCCTAGAAGCGAGGGAATTACCTTGAAAGATCAAGGTGTTGTAACGGACTCTTATAATTACGGAGAATGCCTCCCACATTGCATCTACCTTGCATTTTACTCTTTCCATGCATGGTTTGTCCACCTGGCAGAACTAGGACCATCGTGACTGGAGACTGCATTGCCAAGAGAGCGCCGATACATTTACTTTGTTAACCAAACCAAACCAAATCCAACCCAAATAACCTAAAATTAAATTGTTTATGCAATTTAAAAATTTAAAAATATTATATAACTGAACGAAAAATCATTGAAATATTTGAATATGATTCGATTTTTTAGTTTGAACTTTTCAAATTGAATATATTTATAAAATCTAAATCCGTTACAATTTTATAAACAAATCAAATTAACATGGAATTTTAGATTTAATAAACAAATCAAATTAACATGTAATTTAAAAACTTAAAATTCTAGAATTAAATAGCTGAATCAAATAATGATGGATCGATTCCGTTATAACCGAATTACTTGCGGTGCACTTAATTTCATAATTCACATGCTTCCAATGTTGAATAACCACAAAGATAAGGCCAAACCACAATAGGAAATTTATTCATTAATATATGGATATTGCAATGGGCTGGGCATGGGCCTCATATATCACTTGCTTGCATCAGCAACAGCAAAAAAAAAAAAAAAAAAGAAGGGGAAACACAACATTTTTCCTTTCAAAATTTCAGGCGGATAATACTCTAGCGCACATTTAAACCGATTCTCCCTCACTTATTTAAACTTGTTAAACCAGAAGCCTCTGCTCACCCTCAAGACCAAGCAAGCTATGGCGTGTGCAATTGCGTGTACTTTCTCGTCCGTTTATGCACCCACTCAATTCAGAAGCTGGCGAAGTTATTTATACCGGCCATACTGCGCACCCATCCCCAAACGCGGCAATTTAGCGGCAAAAATTCGCGCCTCTTCTACTGCCTTTGTGGAAACCAAGCCAGCGGTTTGCTTTTCTTACAATCGACTTCTTCATTGTTGATAATTATTCGTGTTTTTCGTCAATTGTTAAAAATTGTTTTTGTTTAGGAAACAGTTATGGTTGAAAAAGAGGCCAGCAGCAGCAGCAGTAAGAACATTTTAGCTTGCCCAATATGTTACGAGCCGCTGTCTTTGATTGGTGGAAGCGTCTTGTCTGTGTAAGTTATATTTGCCAAATCTAGAATAACGGTGGAAGTAAAAGAGTAATGATTTTTGTCCAGATTATATTATTATTATATATTTTTATATTTTAATGTTTGGGATTGTTGCAGAGATTCGGGTAGGTGTAGTTCGCAATGCGGCAGTTGTAAGAAGACTTATCCCGGCCAAGAAACGCATCTTGAATTGACTGTTGGTGGTGGAGCCAGTACATATGAAGACCCTAAGCCCTTGGCTACAGAACTATTCAGGTGTGGGAATTCTACTTCTTACAAATTTTTCTTGTTGCTTGGATAGCTGTCATGCTCTTTGTTTTTGAAACTTTTGATGCCTAATAGGTCCATAAATTCATTAGATATATATACAGGCATATGTATAATGATTTCTACTGGCTTTATTGGCAAAGTCATGCTGCGTCTACCTTTTTTTTCCATGACTTGCATCAAATTGATATTACAAATTGTTTGACCTGTACCAAATACCTCAATCGAGTGGTTGGAAAATGTGACTTCTTATTTATTGATATGACGATCTATTAGCTTAAAATTGCAGCCCCGTGTTGTGATTAGAAAAGTGATTTTAGGTGGTCGGCATATATTGAGGCCAGATTGAGCGTGTAATTAGTAATATCTGAATTACAGTACATGTGCACAGTGAACAAGGTGGTTAGCGCACCCATGGGTGTGACAAAATGGTTGAGGAAACACGTCTTGGCCAAATCTTGGGTCAGACACAGTTTTCTATTTTGGATCTTGCAGCATAGACACAGCACAAGACTTGGTGACCTTTTGCTTTCTCTCGACATCTGTCTTACGGATTCGGAGAGACCTTAGAGTGATTACTAATGCATTTGATGGGATGATGCAATGATATGTACTCCTGGTTTCTTTAGTTCACTGCCAATGGAACTATCACATTCACTCAATATAAAATACTATTAGCACATTAGTACTACGTCAGTTTTGCATTCCCTGTATCATTATTGTTAAATTATGTCTTGGATCAGGACTCGGCTGATATCATTTCTCTATGAGAGGGGTTGGCGTCAAAATTTCATATGGGGTGGTTTCCCTGGCCCAGAAAAAGAGGTATAGAACAGTATTTCAAATGGGGTGTTTTTCAATTTTGGCTTTTGTGAATCCATTTCCTTGTCTTTTCTGTTTCCCATTGTGGTAAAGCTACTAAAAAGAGCAATTTTGCTTGCAGTTTGAAATGATGCAGGACTACCTGAAGCCAGTTTTGGGTGGGAATATCATTGATGCCAGTTGCGGAAGTGGGTTATTTTCAAGGCTTTTTGCCCAAAGTGGATTATTTTCTCTTGTTCTTGCACTTGACTACTCAGAAAACATGCTAAAGCAGTGTTATGAATTCATCAAGCAGGAGGAAAACTTTCCTAAAGAGTAAGAATAAAATACTCTAAATATAGGTGAAATTAATATTCAAGGGCGATCACTATTTCAACAACCTATTTGCTAGAACGGTAGAACCAGAACTTCTATTTGAACCTTTGTATGAAATGAAGGTTGCTGTCTTACCTATGTGCCCTAGCAATTTAAAATGGTGGAGAACCGAATTCATCTGAACAACTTAAGAACTCTAAGGTTAAAGGAACATTTGCCATCTTTGATGGATATCTATAGCATTGCAAGCAAATAGAACAGAGAGCTTTTCTATAAAAGTCTTATTTATTTTAGTTTGATAATTGGGCTCATCTCAATAGGGGGCTTGGAACATTTAAATAATATTAAGTACAATTTCTGCAGGAATATATTTTCATATCTTTAAATATATTGTTTCTGATTGAGTTTGATTTCCTCAGGAAGTTAATATTGGTCAGAGCTGATATCTCCAGACTTCCGCTTCTTTCTAGTTCTGTTGATGCTGTACATGCTGGTGCTGCTATACACTGTTGGCCTTCACCTGTAACAGCTGTAAGCTTTTTCTTTTTTATAATTTGGTGATTTAGGTTAATTGCTCTGCTAGCTTTATATCCCACCATTACAGTTCATGACTTGCACAACTAGAAGAAAATGCTTTGAGAGGCATGTAAAGTTAACATCATAGGGATATGTAGGGAAAGCAAAAGGCTCATACCTCAAAGCATTAAGCACTTTTCAGTCTCATGCTTCATACTTTTTGATGATATATTGTTATCTTTTGCATTAATCAACAAAGTTGGAATATCAATTCCACAGATGTTTGTCTTATCTTGGCCTTATTGCATGATAAGATGTTCAAATTTTTTTTGCGCCATTGAAAAGCCTTGAAGACCAAATTTATGTTGAATTTTCTTCTTCCCAAGAAATTGAAATGGTAAACCTTCACTAATTGCCTAATACAAACTCAGATCTCTTTATTTCTTTAAAGTTAATTTTGTTGGGTTTCCTTTCTATAAATCAATATCTCCAGGCAAACAAAAAGATAATTTCAGTCTGCAAAATCTTCCTAACATGCAAGATGCTCTTCATGCTATGTGCACAAGTTTTCTTCACCCTTGGACAAAAAAAATGGAGGTTTTCTCTAACTTATATGTGGATCCTGTTTTGTGAACATACAAGGAACATAAGAATAGTTCTGGCTGTTCTTTTTTTATCACCTAAGTTTAATGAGAAGATTAGGGATGTTGTAGAGGAGCACTTTGGAAGAATTCAATTTCTTGGTGTTGAGATGTTGATTCATCTCTGTATCATCCTCTTCTTGTGTAGATTATCTGCTTTACTCATCACTATCAAGCTTTATAAGATCTCAATGATGACTTTGAAGTCACTGTAATCTTTAATTGTAAACTGTTGTTCAATAGGTAGCTGAAATAAGTCGAGTTCTGAGACCTGGAGGTGTGCTTGTCGCTACAACTTTCATACTCGACGGGCCTTTCAGTTTTGTTCCACTTTTGGGGTTCTTCCGCCAGGTACACAGTTTTTTCTTTAATTTGAGTGGTGTACGACTTCCATTTAGCATTACCGCTTGGAAATTATTGTCTAGGCAAATAAAGGTTCATTCAATAGAATTGACCCTCTCCATCATCTCTTGAATTGAGGTTGTTGTAGTGTTTGCTCACCTGGGTTTGCATTTGTTGGAAGGGACCACTGTGTTCTTGCTTTAAAATATAAATCAAAAGGAGATAATGTTGAATGGAAAAAAAAATAAAATTAAAAAGATAACTACTACAAACTTGAGTTGCTTCTCTATTTGAAAGACTTCATCTCAGCATTGTCTATCATAAGGTCATCAAGTTTAGCCAATAACCTTAGCCTCTGGCATCTGAATATGTCGTGATATTGGCTAATGTTGAATGATCATTTGCGGTTCCAGAATGTTGTGCAATTATCAGGCAATCAATGGTTCTTGGATGAACGTGAACTGGAAGATATCTGCTGCGCCTGTGGGCTAGTTGGATTCACTGCTAAGAGGAATAGGCGATTTATCATGTTTTCTGCTAGAAAACCCAGTTGAAAATCAGTTCACTGGTGCTCATCACATCCTCTGTAGTCTCCAATGTTACATGGAGCTTTGTTTATATGTCTATCTATTAAATATGTTTTCTGTAATACTAATAAGCCATTGCATCTCCTGTACAATAGATGACATTTAATTTGTATACGAGAGAGCAATAAGATATAAAAAGGAAAAAGAGCCAGAAGCTCCATCTCTTGGTATTTTTGTTTTCTGTCATCCATAGCAATGCAGATTCAGTAGCCCAATCTTGAGTTTTAAACTTCGAAATTCTTACGATTATTCATTTTTAGAAGTTCAATCTCAGTCTGCAATGTTGTTGACAAAACACAACCTTACAGTTGTAGCAGCTTTTTGTGGGTACTCGAGGATAAAAAGAGGGACGAGGCCTAATATTTTTACAGCAGACCCATCTTCTAAAAACATTTTATGAATAAAATATAGGTAATTGAATAAACAACAGAAAGAACACCAAAAAAAAAAAAGAAAGTGATTCTAGAATATTTTGGCTAGGGATACCATTTGCCCATCCCAATCCCAAGATAATATGGAAAGAAGAGGTTCGTGTGCTCTTTACTAATATAATCCTGTAAAGAATTTACATACTGTATATTGTCTGAACTAAAAAAAGCTATATGCATACACACACACACACACACATAATAAGCCTACAACCTTCGTCATTCTAACTGATTGCTTCTTCCAAAATAAATGGCTGGAAAGAAAGAGAACGAGTATCAAGGGCTACGGTACCCTAAAGAATTTCCCAACAAATAACAAGCAAGAAACTTTTAGTTGTCTCACAAAGCCGAAATGCTTAAATGTGAAGCAGCAATCCAAAGCTAGCTTGAACTCCTTTTTGGTATCTAGAAGAGGAAGCTCATTCTTATCACTATAAACTGCATACTGAGCTAATCACCTAATTTAGCAAATGTCAGCTACCGGTAAAGCATGATTTTTTCATCGTCGTCACCAACATCAAGAGCATCGTCCACATCATAGACCATTTCTATAACAGTTCTGTCCTTATCAGATTCTTCTTCAGCTTCAAATAACTCAAACTGGGAGATTTCTCTCTGTCTGGGTGAATCTTCCAACATCAGCTGTTGCATCTCTGATTCTATCAGAGCTTCCATCTTAGCCCGCTCTCTGTCTCTTGGGTAGGTTTTATACAGGAATGAGTAGATTAAACAACAAAGGGCCATTGGAATTCCTATTGCTGTGTACAAAGCTTTGGCCAATGATGCAGCATTTCTTCTATCTGTAGCAATCTCTTCAGATTCACTTGATCCTCTAGGAACAGGTCTGTAACCATATACATGTTGAGCAAGTATCCCAACTATTGGGGGAGCAAAAGATGACAGTATGGATTCAAAAGATCTATCCAATGCATATACACTTGTCCGGGACTTCTCAGGAACAATTTCAGCAAATATTGGACTGCAAAAACCATAATACTTGCTGTTTAGAACTCACAATGCTGAAAGAAAGGTTCCGTGATATAAATTAAGAAAAAAGAAGAGAAAGCGAGTTCGAGAGAAATTACTTGTTTGTAGCTGGAGCATTCCAAGTAATGCACAAGCCCATGATGAACAAGACAAATCCATGCATCATTGCTGTTGACGGATCATCAGGTAAACCCAGCAGAAGCAATGCTGCTAGAGGGATAGCTGATGCAGAGCTTATCTGTGCAAGAATTATTCTTCCAGAATTTCGGAAACGAGTTGAAAGTATATCACCCATTTTGCCTCCAAATAAACCTCCAAAGGAACTAGCAATTACGAAGAGTGCGATGAGGAAAGCAGTTTTATCATGGGAGAAACCAATAAGCTCTAACCACATTGCTGAAAATGTCATGGCTGACCATGGAAACGAACCAGTAATGCCCTGAGCCACAATTATCTGGAAGGACGGAACCTTAATCACTGACTTAGCTTCTAGGGCCAGATCCTTCACTTCTGACCAGAAGGATTTGCTTTGATTCCTAGCTTTTATACTAGCATCTGAAAAGTGTGGATCATTGGCAAAAAGGTAGACCAATATTCCTACGATGACACTAATTATTCCAACAATATGGAATGCAAGTCTCCACCCTGCGATTCCCATGAAAGTTGTTGGTGCTATCAATACTGAACAGAGTCCTCCAACAATTGAACCAAGGTTGGCTGTTAGCTGTAGCCATCCAAAAGCTGTACCACGGTTGCTATCATCAGTTGAATCAGCCACTACAGATTGGATTGCAGGTGCGACTATTGCAAGCCCAATGCCATTAAGAGCTCTGGACAAAGCCACCTATTTGGAAAAACTGAATAACTTGGAAATCAATATAATCAGCAGCTATGCTGAGGATTTTTTGTAAATTCTCAATTATTTAATGGTTTCTTACCAAAATTTTATATGTAGCATACACAAACTAGCAAGCATTTTAGTTTAAGTATTTCATTTTATGTTAGATATGACCCGGTAAAGATGAAGCATTTGGAAAAAGATGAATTGCTCATATGAAAAGATTTTTGACAGTCAAGTGCATGTGAAGTGAGACTGCAACAATTTTCATAATTCTATATCAAATTAAGGATAATGACACCAGCTAGGAATTGTGTGACTATAATATGTACAAACACTTGAGCCAATCCATTGTTGCCTCCCCATCTTATCAGGCTGCTGTGGTTTCTAAGAGTTTTTCAATCAACATATGAAAAGGTTTTATGCCTCGTATATGCAACACTTCCTTTAAGTGCAGGTGTCACCGCAATACTCCAAATAGCTGTTCATATGAAGCTTCCTCGCATTCCTCTTACTCCTTTCATTTCGTTCTCAAGTATATCAAACGAACAGAGAAAAAAAAGGAAAAGATTTGTCCAATCAACTAGATAGAGCTTGAAATTGGGAGGCAAAGGCCTTATGACGACTGTTATATATACTTCAGCGATTTATTCTCTTACTAAAGAATATACCAAAGCTTAGAAAACTCATATTCGTATGTTCTATGTATACCTATTATAGTTTAACGTTTTCCATTCTCTTATTCAGCATTCTCCTGCAAAATTGGCAACAAGATATGCAATTGAAAAGCAACAAATAACTATATCTAGAAAAAAAAAAATCAAAGATTAGCAAACTCAAACGAACCAATTTATGATCATCCAATCAATTTTGGTTGATGTAACTACCAAAACTCTCAGACAAATAATTGAAAAGGGTAAACTTTGCAATAATCAAACCAGCAATTTCCTTCCTTTTCCCCCATTTTCCCAGCAAATAAACACAATAACCAAAAACAAAGAAAAGGGGATGCAAATTTATACCTGAAAAAAGGTGGAGGAAAAAGCAACGAGGAAAGTAGCAGCAGCCCAAAGAAGAGCACCAAGAGCAATGACATGGGCACGATTATGCCTAACAGCCAAATAAGCAGCTAAAGGATAACATGAAGACTGAACAATAGACCTAAACAGAGTCAAAGACCCAAGTCCAGTAGGATCCGTATGCAAAGCAGCACCCACTTCTTTATAAACACCAGGAAGCAAAGACTCATCTGCTCTTTCCATAATCCCAGCAAGATTCACCAGAACCAAAGTCACTGTCTCTCTCTTCATTTTTCTACTTTGATTCCTCTTCCTTCTCGGTCTTTATTTTTCCCTGTTCTTGTTCTTGTTCTTTATACGTAGTCTAGGAATAAAATAAATGGTTATGGATGAAGATTGAAGTGCAATTGACAAGTGGACTTGTTTTAGAAATGGGGATTAATGTAATATGCGTGTTGAAGTTGAATGGAGCTAATGCTGTAATGGTGGGCTTGACCATTTCTAAGTAACTGCCCTTGTTGACAATGTTGTTCAAATTTCAAAAGTAATCTTCTTGCAAAGGAAAGCATTATTCCCAGGATATGTCTCCCCCTAAAAAAACAGTCAAAATTTAAACGACTGAAGATTCTCAAAGATTTAGCCTTGTGGGCCTGAAGAGATGGCTTTTGGAATCCAGAGTAGAACCCGTGAACCAACGGCCCATGAAAAACATATGGGCCTTAGGAAACCCATTTAAGGAAAATGTGTTGCCCGGCTGGCCTGTTGTTAAATTACAGTTTTTTTTTGAGGAAATTACCCTAATTATCAACTTTTTTTCCTTTTTTTCAAAAAATACAACCCCATCTCCTTATTTTTCATAAATCCCACTTTTTAAATTCTTGGTTTCATAAATACAACCCCGTCTCGTTTCTTCATCTTTCTTCATCTCCCATCAAGTTGCTTTACTCTCCATTCTCTTCCGTCTAGATGCTCGAAGAAACACCCTTTTGGCAACTGGCTCACTTCTTCTTCAATGACTTCTTTGCATCTCATAAATGACGATATGGCTGACGGAATCATCCTCATTGTCTCATATCAAGGGAAAGTCTATGTGGGTATTCCTTGTTTTAATCTGTCCCTTATCATTTGCCATTTTCTTCATAAGCTGATGAATTAATTCCACTGAAATAAGTTATTAAATATTGAATTGTAAGATTTTATATTTTTAGGATTTTGATTGGCTTCAGAGTTATAGCTGAAATGGTGTCGATATCTGCTTCTGTGATATTAATGACACAAACGATTAGATATTATAGCGAGTATAGATAGAAACAGAGAAAGGAGGAAATTAGCTGAAATGGCTACTTAGTTCAGAGTTATAGCCAAATGGTTACGTTATCTGTTAACAGAAGCATCTTTCCATAATATATTTGATATTACTGACACTGCAACAACTAGAAATTGCAGCGAGTATAAATAGGAAAAAAAGGAAAGAAAGGAGGGAATTAGTTAGTTGATAAATTTGGACGTTGTTGTGTCTCAAAAGATATGTTTCATGATTACTTCATGTCCATGCGTATTTTTCACCTTAGATTAATTTAAAAGAAATATCTATAAAGGATGCCTAGAATTTAATTTATACATGGTCAGCAAGTTAAATTTTTCATAGAGATGAGCGTAGTCAAAGAGTAGCACCTAAATGAGTAACTTTGCATGCCTTGCCTACTAGACTGAATTGTATGGTATGATGTGAATCATTTTAATCTTTTTATATATATATATAAATAAAAAAGAAAACAATTTTGAAATTTAGCAAGCTAAAATGTCATCTTTGGTCAAATATAAGGGGAAAATATAGAAACAGTGATATTTTGCTGGGTACTAATAAGTTATGATTACTTTTCTTGAACTCATGAGATCCCTGCATCACAATTCACTTATTTTACCAATGCTTAGTACGATTGCAAGATAAATATTTTCCTTCTAAAGCCTCCTTATTGTTGTGCACAGATATGGGACACTGCTGGGCAAGAAAGGTTTCAAAGCCTTGGAGTGGCTTTTTATCGCGGTGTAGACTGCTGTGTTCTTGTTTTTGATGTGAATGTCATGAAATCATTTGATAATCTTAATAATTGGAGAGAAGAGTTTCTAATTCAGGTTTTTATCAGTCCTTTGACTACCCTGTTTATTTTACACTTTAAGATAGCAGTTCAAAGTATAATTTATAATTTATGGTATTGCTATGCAGGCTAGTCCATCTGACCCTGAAAACTTCCCATTTGTTGTGTTGGGAAACAAGATAGATATTGACGATGGCAATAGTCGGGTGGTAAGCTATTTTCCTTTCACAACATGCCTTTTGTTCCCATCAATCCCCTTATTCAATAAAAATTGTTTCCGTGGTAAATTTTAACAGCACTAAGAGAAGGTATTGAGGGGAAGAAACGTTTCTCTTAATTTAGATATACTGAATACAAATGTGAGTGCGAATTCATTTTCTGGATATTGTACCTCCCATTGGATTTAGGTCTCAGAGAAGAAAGCAAAGGCATGGTGTGCTTCTAAAGGAAACATACCTTACTTCAGGACTTCAGCAAAGGAAGGATTCAATGTGGACGCTGCTTTCCAGTGTATAGCCAAAAATGCACTAAAGAATGAACTTGAAGAAGAAATGTAAGTCTAAAGAACTGCTCCGCAATCAAATTATGGTTTTGTTATATATGGAAGAGTATTAACCGATTGTTTTGAACTTTTGTGCATTGGTAATGAAGATACCTACCTGACACAATTGATGTTGCGGGTGGAGGGCGGCAGCAAAGATCGACAGGATGTGAATGTTAGAAGAAATTTCCTTTATATGATCCCTTTTATCTACTGGAAATGACATTTTCATCATATGTGTTCGTTTACAAATGGGAGTTACCATTCATCAGAATGATTTGAAATTTCATTATGCATCATATATGACTGTTGAAACAGAATTGAATTTGCACTATATTGTATAGCATGTACATATTATGTGTACTGGATGTACATACTGTGTACAACATGTACACACGGTGTGTACTAGATGTACACGCTGTGTATAGCACATACACACGGTGTGTACATGATATATATAATGTGTACAGCATGTACACACAGTGCGTACTAGATGTAGGCATTGTGTACAGCATGTACACACTATGTATACTAAATGTACACACTATGTACAGCTTATACACACGGTGTATATTAGATGTACACGCTGTGTATAGCACATACATACGGTGTGTACATGATATACACACTGTGTATAGCATGTACATATTATGTGTACTAGATGTACACACTGTATACAGTATGTACACACGGTGTGTACTATATGTACACGCTGTGTATAGCACATACACACGGTGTGTACATGTTATACACACTGTGTACAGCATGTACACACGGTGCATACTAGATGTAAACATTGTGTACAGCATGTACACACTATGTGTACTAGATGTACAAACTATGTACTGGATAATTCAGCTACTAAAAAAAAGGCATAAAACATAGTTTTTACTTTAATTAGCTTCTTGAAAATCACTGTGTTACATTAAGTCACTAAAATTATATTTTTCGGTGCACTCAGGTCTAGTTTTACTAAAGTTCAAATAAAATAATATTATTTTTTTATAATATATTAAGACTTTTGATTATCATTTTCCTTTTATTAAATCTTAATTTAAACTCAATATTGCATTAAAATAACTATTTATAGAGTCATAATGTAATACAATAAAAGTTAAATGATTTAATAGGAAAAAAATTAATTTCTTAATTACACTCAATTGAAGTTGGAGTCTTTACTGGATATTCTGCCCTTTTAACGGCTCTTACAATTCCTGAAGATGGCAAGGTCTGCTTTTCCTTATTTTTTGTGTTCCAACGCGAAATCTCACACTTAATGATTTATGAATGTATGGCAGATTACAGCCATAGATATTGATCGGAAAGCGTATGAAAAGATCGGATTGCCGGTGATAAAAAAGGCTGGTGTGGACCACAAAATCAACTTCATTGAGTCTCCTGCTTTACCAGTTCTTGATCGACTCTTAGAAGACTTAAGTTTGAAGTTACGTGTATTTATTTAATAAATTAATTATTTTCGGTGTTGACTTTGTTTGACTCAATTGCAGAAAGAGAATGAAGAGAGTTATGATTTTGGATTCGTGGACGCAGACAATGGAAACTATTATAACTATCATGAAAGGCTAATAAAATTGATCAGGATTGGTGGGATAATTGCTTATGATAATACTCTGTGGGGAGGAACAGTTGTTTGGCCTGAAAAAGCTGTTCCAGAATTTAAGAGAGAAATAAGAAATTTTGTTTTGGAATTTAATCGGAAGATTTCTGGTGATCCTCGTATATGATTTGGAATTTATTTGGCCTGAAAGTTCCTTCGCCGATAGTCCGCCCAACTTCATACTTTCCTACTTTCCTGACCTTTTTCATCATTCTAAACATGAAAAGTTGTATTTTTTGAAAATATAAATTATATTTTTGTTATTAAAAATTTAAAAAATTGTATTAAAAAAAAATTATAGATGCATTGTATTTTTTGTTATTTTGATTTTTTTTTGTATATTTTTGTAAAAATTCCCTTTTTTTTTCCTATCTTTTTCATATATGAGAAATATATTCTTCTTCATTAATCACTTAATTTTACATAGAATAGTTTAAGTTTAACAGTTGCATGGGTAAAATTTCATAAGAAATACCAAACTAATTCAATGGAAAAGCAGAGTTTTTATTTGAGAATGTTGCTTGTAAATTTTGTTTTAATTGTGTCTATTATATCAGAGCAGAAAATATATAATAAATGTTTATATTTAGATTATCATCTTCAAATGAGGTGATGGCCTTTGATTTCATAAAAACTCAAAATTATTGTAGCGTAGAAAGGGGGATAAAACTAAAAAGATGTCACTATCAAAATATGTGATGTCTTCGGGGACTAAATAGAAAAACCTATCATTGCATTTCCATTTTCCATAGCCTACAGCGTCCCACTTGGCAAAAGTGGAGCCCACCTTCACCACATAGACACCTTTGTTATCATATAGCCACGTAGGTTTTTCCATCTGCCCGTACACGTGTCTTCTTCCTCCTTAATTCTCGTCGTTTGCTGGTTCAACTGTCCGTGCGGCGCCTGTCTCTTCTATTTCCTTTTATTTTTTCCTGAAAAAAAGCATAAATTACAATGTTATTAAAATTAAATCGAATAAAAAATCGATAAAATTAAAATTTTTATGTTATTAAAATTAAATCGAATAAAAAATCGATAAAACTGAAATTTTTAATTAAACCAATTCAATCGAATTTAATCGAATTTTTTTATTTTTAAAATATTATAATTATTATAACTTTTTAAATACTATTATATAAAAATTAAAAAAATATTCATCAAATATTAAATATATATTATAAATATTCTAATAATAAAATTAAAAAATATAATTTTAATTTTATTATTATAAATGATTAATTATGAATTTTTGAATATCATATATTAGAATATAAGAATACAATCATATCATGAAAATAATTTCATGTTTAAATGAAATACTAATGAAGTAAACACAAAAAATATTAACCTTGCATATATGAGTATAATTATATTTAATTGTAATAAATTTAAATAGATAATAAGTATATTAAATTATTAAGTGATATTTTTAGAATTTAAAATATTAATTTTTTAAATAAATAAATAATAAAAATTATATATATATATGTGTATATTTTAAATTTTCATTATTTATTTATTTGGAAAAAATAATAATTTAAATTCTAAAGATATTACTTAATAATTTAATATATTATTACAATGATCCAAATAGATAGTAAGTATATTAAATTATTAAGTGACATATTTAAAATTTAAAATACTATTTTTTTTAAATAAATAAATAATGAAAATTATATATATATATATATATATATATATATATATATATATATATATATATATATATATATATATATATATATATATATATATATATATATATATATATATTTGATTACAATGAATCAAAAATATAATAACTATATTAAATTATTAAACGATATACTTAAAATTTAAAATACTAATTTTTTAAAATAAATAAATAATGAAATATATATATATATATATATATATATATATATATATATATATATGGGTGAAAATATGCAAAAAAAAATGTTTTTTATACTTTTTAGTAAAAAATTTCGATTTTATTCGATTTTTTGGTTCAATTCAATTTTTTTCGATTTAATTCGATTTTTTACCAATTTAATTTTTAATAGTTAAATCAATCGGCTGACGGTTAAATTAGTTTAACCGATCAGTTCGATCCGATTTTAATAACAATGATAAATTGACACTGACGTCTTTTTTTTGCGTCATTTGGCTTCTTGGCCGACTTTTTTTTTTTTTACTGCCCAACAAGCAAGTAATATTTTTGTGGAAAAGTCGTATTTTCTTATTATCATCAATGAAAGTTGTGGGTAAAATTCTAGCTTTTGAATTTCTTGGAGGATTTTAGCAAACGTGTTTGACTAAGATAACAGATGTTCTATCATTCAAATGATGAGGAAAAAAAAATTTATGAGATATAGTTCCAAAAGTAGTAGAAAATTCCATTAAATTAATTGAACTGCCATCAGATTTTAGCATAATTAAGATCAGTACATTGATTTATCTAATCACGGAATGCCTATCTTGCGTCGTAAATATGAAAAAAATAATTAAATAAGATTAATTGAATTAGAGCTTGGAGGTAAGATGAATTCCATTCTATATTACTATTTGATAAAAAAAAAAGAAATTTACCTATTGTATTATATATTAAGGTGAAAATAAAAATAATAAATAAAAGAAAGATACAAATTATTATGACAAATATATAAAATGCATAATTAATAGGAAATGTGATTTTCTAAAGGGTTTTGATTCCATTCTTGTCGTATAATATATGTTCCTTGGAAAAGAGAGAAAATAACAAATCTTAGTTACTAGAAAATTAATAAAGGAAAGAGATGAACCCCACAGGCCACAGCCACAGCTAGCTAGCACCATATCGGATTTATGATATATGTATGGGATTCTTTAGTTATTGCAAATATAATATTCCTGCCATATATTTATTCTTATACTACCTAAAATGGCTACAGTTAATTATTTATACGTATCTCTATCTCTTTTTTATAGCTTTTTATTTTAAAAAAAAAAATAATGATCATGAAGTAGAAAAAATCTCTTTATCACATTTACATTGTTGGCTGCCATTTTATTTATCGTCCGATTATCATGTAAATTAATTAACTAAAAGTAAAGTAAGAAAAATATGTAGTGGGGAACATGTGGGGATCATGAAAATTACATGAGACCAGCTGAGGGAAACAAATGCAATGTCTCCGTGTCTGAAAGAAACCTCCATTAATTTTTGTGAAGTCTTATAGGGAGTTCCAGATCCTCGGTGCAACACAGAGAGGGAGAGAGATTTTATACATGAAGCCCGATTTAAAATATTTTCAATTATCGTCCGAAATTTAGAAATACTATCAACATATGCACCAAACTTTATGCATTAATGAATTTCAAACCGTAAAATAATTACTGATAAAATTTGAAATGTCTTTATCTGAAGTAGAGAACTTGTGAATGTGATTCCCGATCGGATGTTTTGTCCTGCAAGATGGAGTATCCTGTCGGACCCGGACGTTAGCACTCCGAAACTTAAATTAATAGTTTTTAGAGAAAGAATGCTTAGAGAGAGAGAGTATCAAATATTCAATACCTAGAGCCATTGTGTTTTAGGCTATTTATAGGAGTTCTTTGGAGGAGTACTCGAGTACCTTGAAGCGTGATAACCGACAGTTGGAGCAGGTGAGCGGCGATGTGACAGGAAGCAGGTGGAGAGCATGGACGTTGACTTGTGTTAGTGGCCTGATAGGACATGATGTCCCATCAATCCGATCGGACATCACGCGTTCTTGTCTTGTCTTCCAGCTCACACTTTGTCTTTTTGTTATTAGGCTTGGTCCATGCCAAGTATTGTTGGACCAACCTGATTGGACATTTGGAAATGTATTTTTCATAGTTATCACTTGTCCTCCCTCCAACGAGTCTGATCAGGCGATTTAAGCTTTTTGACGAGATTTTTGAATTTTTGGGAGGCGTCCATTTGAAAAGATGTGTCTGTTTAGTTCAGACATCTGTTTTGCATTTAATGTCGCACGTGTTTCTAGAATGACGCTTCGTTCCTCGTAACTACAATAATGGATCGAGAACACGTGACGTCCATCCAACGGGGAGGCTTTGGAGTATTCTGGAAGCTTTTTGCCTATAAATAGGAAAGTTTGAAGCGATTTTTCCTCACTTTTTAGCGATCCTTAACGAAGCTCTGCCAAACTTTCTTTGTGAATTTTGCTATTTGAAATCTTTGCCAAAAACTTCATTGAGGGAAGTACTTCAAATTCTGGAGAATTTTGAAGTGTCTACGAGATCACCCAAATAAGTAAATAATTTATACTTTTGATTTTCTTTTTCATTCGTCGCATATACTCTTTTACTTATCCTCCTCCATCAAAAATGGCTTCAAGCAGTAGTCAGCCAATAGACAGAAGTTTTCTTGAGGATTACAAGAATCAAAAGCCTTTTGCTCATCCCTCGCGATTGACAGAAGTGGAGGTGGCAAGAATTCCTTCACAGTACCACCTTTTTGCAGAGGTATCGGTGATGGCCTGCCCTGATTCCATGGCGGTGATAGAGGGGCCTTTTGGTCATGAAAGGAACGAATGGTTTATCTGCCATTTGTGGAGCTTGGATGTGGGGATGATGCTTCCCTTCGGTGCGTTCGAATCGGCGATGCTTAGGGGTTATGGAATTGTCCATAACCAATTGCATCCGAATGGATGAAGGATGGTAGCCTGCTTCAAGATCTTATGCAAGATAAAAGCAGTGGCCCCCACTTTGGACCTCTTTACTCATTTTTTTTATATTTTCGATCGAAGTGATGGGTTGGAGTATTACTTTACCAGTAGGCAGCATCGAAAGCTCTTCACTGTCCCATCCTCCATGAAGAGTTTCAGGGAAAGATACTTCTTAGTAGTGATGGTTGGTGGTTTTGAAGTACTATTTGTCCTATCGGTAGAGGCCATAATTTTGAAAGATCATGCTATCGATCGATCTATGTATGAAACCGACATCAAGAAATTGATGGATGCTGTGGTGAGGAATGGACAGCCTTACGACTCAAATTACTTTCTGAGCACTCTGTTTGAGTCTTCAAGCTCCGATGTTGGCATTAGCGTAGAACGTGAGCATTAATATTGGAGTGTGGAGAAGGGCATATATATTTGCCAATTCATATATTGTATGCGCATTTATTACATGTATCAAATTTTCAATGAGACACTTATCTTTGTTTGGTTTTGTAATGCAACTGCGAACGAAATAGCAAGAGGAGAGGAGGCTGGAAAGCAACTAGCCGATTGGGCCAAAGCCAAAAGGGAGGTCGACCGTTTGGCTAAGGAGGAAAAAAGATCTAAGACAAGGAAGATCCTGCCTGCCTCCAAGGTTCATGCTTTCAAGAGTGCAGCAAGTACTCCTGCTCCTCCTGCTGCTGCAACAACTTCATCTCCTGCCACTACGATTATCCCCACGACCCATCCTTCCTTAACCATGTCAGGACCATCATTACCCCCTCCGATTATGGTGAAACAACATCCTCTCAAGCAACTGCAAATAAGGAATGAATCTGACGAGGAATGGTCACAACCATCCCTCATCCCTCGATCGTCTTCTCAACAGATGGGGGCACCGACAGATAAGGCAACGCATAAAAAGATCAAAGAGGCAGCAAGGAAGAAAGCTGTCGAAGCTATAGCCGCTATCGATGCCCGGATCGCCATAAGAGGCAAGGAGATAGCTCAAAGCGAGCCAATCCGATGGTCTTTAGGGAGAGCTCAAGAGGGTCGGACTCTGCCTTTGGAGGATATCTTAAAATAGCGATTTGGTAACGATTGGTTCGTTACCAACAGAGGCGTGCATTCCTTCATCTGCCAAGGCCTTAGTCAGGAGAGTGATTTCAAGGCGATGGCAGAGCTCAATTTGCTCTTTCGAAAGTTCAGGTTATTTCAGCAGTAGAGCCTGGAGGTAATACTTGCATCATTCTTTTCTCTTCCTTCTTCTTTTTTTACTGACTATTTTCTCCACTTCCTTTTTATAGTTAATCAAAAGAGGACTTCGTATGCATGGCATGGCAGCCTATGCTTTAGCAAAGTGGAAAGATGCCATTCAATAAAGGAGGAAAGCTGAAGCTGCCAGCGATGTAACGAAAAAGGAAGCTGTGCTCCTAAGGTTTGAGGTAGAAGAGCTGAAGAGGAAAAGAGCTCGATTAGTCCAAGATCTCAAGTCTCGATAGAGCGAGGTGGACCACTTAAAGGGAGATGTGGCGCGCCTTGCTACTGATAGTATCTTGTGCAAGAATTATGAGGAGAAAGTGGGCAGGCTGAGGGGTGAGTGCTCACAGCTTACCACTTACTGCCTCAAAGCCAACATGGACAAAGACAAGGCGCTTGCAAACAAAGATAAGGCTCTGTCAGAACACGACCTTCTCCTAGCGAAAAAAAATTCCCTCGAAATAGCTTTGACGAAGAAGGAGGCAGCTTGGGACGAAAGAGCTGGAGGCCCAAAGGGAGGAGGTCTTGGATTAGCTAGTCGAGGCCCAAGGGACGCTGCTAAGTCGGTTGATTTATGTAGCCAAGCTGCACTTGCTTGAGGCTGATCTTAACTGGATGGAGGATCCAAGAATTCTTCCCGATCCTTCTTTTAGCAACGATGAGAAGAAGGCCCCTCAGATCGGAGAGATCGAAGGAACGACAGATGAGGTGCCTTTGGCATCGCAGGAAGGCATCAGTTTGCTAACCGAGCCAATTGACCTCGAAGCCATTCTTCCTTCTTCAATAGAGCCTGAAGACATTGCCCCTTTACTAGCGGAGCCTGCCACTGATGAAGCTGCTGGGTCTGGACAGCTTTCTGCCAATACCACCATAGAGCCTGCTGTCGACCCGAACGCTATCACAATAGAAATTGTAGATATAGAATCTTAGGATTTTTCCTTGTAATTTTTTCTTTGTAATAGCTTTCTTCTTTCCTTGCAACTTGTAAAATTCCTCATATATGTAAAATTTGGTTTGCCTTCCATTGTTCTTTCGTACTGCAATTTTCATTTGAGCAAAATTTGTTATAAAATTAACTAAGTGGGGTAAATAGAAACCTTCATGGAGAACGTACAAAATCAGCTAAGGAGAGTATATAGAATCAAATATGGAGAATATGGAAAATTAACTAACTATAATACTTCCTGAATTATAAGATGTTTTCCTAGCATTGTAGTACACAACTCTTTTAGGATCAACGATCGTTTTCACTGAGCAGATTAAAAAATAAATGTTTCATTCAGGCATGAGTTGTGACTTAGATTTATAGTGTCAAGCGCAATAGGTGACTTTGTAGTCTTTAATTTGATTGAAGTATTATCCGATCGGATATAAAGACCTGCTATTCGTAGGCGAATCTTGTATGGTGAATGGCCTTTCAGTCTTGCATTATTTTGAAGATTTGGTGATTTCGCACATCAAGTGTTTGAGAGAGATAACTAACTCAATTGTCGAGCTTCGCATCTTGGATTCGGGATGGACTTCGAATCTAGCGAATGAATCGATGGAGATTAAATGGGTGCACTTCGCATCTTGGGCTTGGGGTGAACATTGAGCCTAACGAAGGTACTTATCCCGTTGATGAATGGACTCCAACTTTTGCATCTTTGACCATTTGGAGAACCTCAATCGGGAAGTCTATATCTATCGACCAGAATAAACATGGCGACTTTGGGCTCATTTGTAGACTTTCGCATCTTAAGTTTGGGATAGACATCGAACCTAGCGAATGAGTTATTGGAGATTAAGTGAAAGCATCTTGCATCTTTAGTTCAGGAATAACATCGAACCTAGCAGACTAACTTATGATAGAGAGAAACTTTCATATTTTGGGCTCAGGATAAACACCAAGCCTAGCGAATAATCATCCTCCAATGCTAATCGGATGAACTACGACTGACATTCGGGATTTTTGTAGAATGGAGTAAAACAAATGACCTGCAAACAAACATCAAAACTAATAAACAAATAAATGAAAACATACCTTTTTCGAAGATAAAGAAAAATGGAGAAATTTTTCTTTATTGAATGTGAATTTGATACATGATTATACATGGTACTTCTTGAGTACTTCGATATTCCAGCTTCTGGGAATATCCGACCATTTGAGGGTTCTGAGTCTATAAGTACTGGAGCTTAAAACCTTGAAAATTTCATAGAGACTTTCCCAATTTGGCATTAGCTTCCCAACTCCGGCATTTTTCGAGCTTATATCTGCCTTTTTGAGCACCAGATCATCCACATTGAAGGTTCTTGCCCTTACTTTTGTGTTGTGGTATCTAGTGACTCTTTGTCTGTAGGCAGTGATTTTGGCATATACGTCTTCTCTCCTTTCCTCAATCAGGTCTAAATCTTGGCATCCATTCAGAATATTAATCCGATCGGAATAGAATGCAGACCGATAGAATGAGAGGTCGATTTCTACGGGTATCATTATCTCGGAGCCGTGGAAAAGGAAGAATGGTGTTTGATGAGTGCCGGCTCTTGGAGAGGTCCTGTAAGACCATAAGACACTTTGAAGTTCTTCAGTCCAGTTGTCGTTTGCCTCGCCTAGTCATTTCTTTAGGCCTTCTAGGAGTGTTTGATTGGAGACCTCGGTCATTTTATTACTCTGGGGATTGGCGATGGAGGTGAACTTGAGGTTTTGGCAAAAGTTTCTGAAGACCGAGCTGTCGAACTGCTTGCCATTATCTGTAATTAAAATATTGGATAAGCCATACCTGCAAATGATGTCCTTCCATGTAAAATTTTTAACCATCTCAACTGTGATTGTAGCTAGAGGCTTTGCCTCAATCCATTTAGAGAAGTGGTCGATGGCGACAAGGAGAAACTTCATTTGCCTTTTTTCCTGGGGAAAGGGTCCTAAGATGTCTAGGCCTCATTGGTCGAATGGCCAAGAAACTCTGATCGGTTGCTGGTCTGCTACCGGTTGTCTGATGACTTTTCTATGAATCTAGCATTGTTGGCACCTCCTTACTTTTTCTTGGGCATCTTTGAAGATACTTGGCCAAAAGTATCTTCTTTGGAGTACTTTCCTTGCGATGGCCCTACTAGCCTTGTGCGCTCCACAAATGCCTTCATGAATTTCCCTTAGGATGTAGTCTCCTTCCTCCTCCATTATGCATTTGAGATAAGGGTGATTGAAAGCTTTTTTGAACAATTCACCATTAATAACAGAGTAATTCAGGAATTTACGGGATACCTTTCGGGCTTCTGCTTTATCCTCGGATAGCTGCCCTATTTGTAGGTAACGTTTGATGGAGCTCATCCATGTTTCTTGAGTTGGCTCAATTTTTATTATTTTCGATCCATCTAAGGAGGAGGTTGATTGATCGATGATGGTTATATTTTCATCCACCATCTTTTATTCGGAAGCAGACATCTTGGCGAGTCGATTGGCGGCTAACGTTTGATATCTTGGCACCTTCTGAAGGTTCCATTCGGATCCACATTCTTCCAGCATCTTGAGTGCTGCCTTGACCTTTGCCAAATATTGTATCATGTTGGCTTTTCTGGTCTCGAAGTGCCAAAGACTTGGCTTGTGACAAGATGGGTGTCGCTCTTGATGATGATAAACTCCGGTCGGATGGCATGGAGCAGTCTCAGCCTTTGAAGGAGTGCCTCATACTCTGCCATATTATTTGAAATTTTAAAATTGAGTTTTATTGCATACCTTATGACAATGCCCAAAGAGCCCATTATTACGATGCCTGCGCCTGCTTGGGTGTCGTTTGCAGTTCCATCTACGATCATTTTCCATTTTACACGTTGGGGCTGACTGATTATTTCATCGCCAGCAAATTCGGTGACAAAGTCTGCCAAAGCTTGAGCCTTTTTTGCCTTCCTGGGTTCATACCTCATATCCACGATTGGAGCTTGATTGCCAATCCCATCATTTTTTCCTCCAAGTTTGGGGTCTGAAGAATTTTTCTAATTGGATAAACCAATCGGACCACTATTATGTGTGCTTTGAAATATTATCTTAACTTCTTTGTGCACATCATGAGGGCAATGATGAGTTGTTCGACCAGTCTTTTCTTTAATTCTGGGCTTCTGAACACTCGATTCATATAATAGATGGGCAGCTGCTGGGTTCCTTCTCCCCTGACTAGGACACCTGCAACAACTTCACCAGATCCTAACACTTGCACTGTGGCATTGCCTAGTCCGATCAGTGGTGTGGCATTTGGCTTGTGCTCTTCAATCGGTAACCCCATTGCTTTATAGGATTGTAGGGTAAACACATTCACAACACTTTCGTTGTCCACCAATATCCTCTTTACATCAAAATTATTGATTCATGCCCTAACGACAAGAGCATCTTCATGAGGAAACATTACATTTCGTGTATCCTCACTAGATATGGTGACTGGGGCTGGCCGTTTGGATGTCTGGGAGACATATACACCCTTCCCCTTTCTTTTTCTGGAGAGATCATATCCATAGGACTATCCGCCAGTGATTATGTTTATGACATTGGTGTACGGTCGGCATGGATCCACACTCTTTGATTTTCTCCATTCGTCATCGTTGTCGTCGTCAAAATTATCTTTCTTGAGGTCTGACTGTCTACAGGGACTTGTCCCTCTGGTCGGGCCTACAAACCTCTTAAGGTACCCTATTTGTAAGAGTCGCTCAATTTCTTCTTTCAGCTGGTGACATTCGTCAGTTGTGTGATCGACATCCTTATGGAACTTGCAATACTTATTATGGTTTCGGGTCGTTCTGCTATTTTCATCCATCTTCTTGGGTCATTTCACCTTTTGGTGATTTTTCTTTATCCACATCAACACCTGTGCAGGATTGGTGTTGAGCGAAGTGAAAGTTTGAGCCTACTGGCCACTACCTCGTTCGGACCTAAATCGCTCTGCCTCCTTTCTTTTTTCCAAATTTCTCGAAGTGGAGGCTCTCTCGGGACTCCTTGCAATCCGCTCGAATATTGGAGCTTGGTTGAATGACCGTTTGTCTGGGTACTGAAGCCTGTCCATGACGTTGCTCTTTTTGTCTCGGTTGGACCTCAAGGCGTCATTCAGCTGGATGTGTTGCCTAGCTCTTTCCATTAGATCGAAAAAGCTAGTTGGCAACCTTGTTGTAATTGACTCAAACAACAGCCTATCAACAGTGCTGTTGGCTAAAGCTGTGGATACTATATCCACGCTTACATTCCTTACCTTTGATATTATGGCTTTGAATCTGTCGATGTACTCTCGAAGACTTTCATTGATCCTCTGATAGAGGTTGCACAGGTCGCTCACAAATTTTGGCTCTCACATCTGTACAATGAACCTTGTGATGAACAACTCCTTTAGTTGTTGGAAAGAGGTGATTGACCCCTACGAAAGCTCATGGAACCACGTGAGGGCATCTCTTCCTAAGGTGGTGGGGAATATCTTGCAGGCAATCCTTTTGTCATAGGTGTACACCTGCACTTTCGTTAGATATTCTACAAAATGAGAGGCAGGGTCAGTCTTACCTGTATATCTATCCATTATCACGTCTCTCCAACTGGAAGGTAGTTCTAACTCCATGATTTCCTTGCAAAACGGGGAGGTTGTGTTGCCATAGGTTTTTCCCTTGAACACACCTTTTTTGGAACATGTCAAGCCAAACTGCTTGAGCTTCTACTTGAACCATTTGTCCTCCCTGCTCATGGTTGTTGAGGTGAATTCGTCTCTTTGCCCTTTCTTGCGGCTGCGATTTGGCGTGCACATGAAAGATAAATCGTCCCCAATAGACGAGATGGAAGATCTACTGGGAATGTATGGAGAATTTCTACTTGAGGACATTATCCCTTTGCCCTTGTCATATCTACCCGGGGTTCTGGCTCCCACTTTTTTACCATCATGAGCTTTTGGCTCGTTGATGAAAATCCCCTTATTCCTTCTTTTTCCGAAGTCTTCGGCCATGAAGTCCATTTTATGGCCTCCTTCAGAAGTCCTGAGCATTTTTTCCTTCTTTAGAGTTTGGACTATGCTCTTAGTGAAGTCACTAAGAATGGCGAACATGTCCTTAATAGTAATAGGACTATCTTCCGATTGCCGCATGAATACATCGTTAAAGTCTGGAAGGAGGTTACCCCTAGTAGGGGATCTGGGAGATCTATCTCTTTTTTCTGAGGGCCTAGATCTGCCCTAATTGTTGCGATCATAGTTTCCAGAAGCTTCATTTGCATTGGATCTTGAACCCGCCATCGCCTCTCAACGAAAGCATCAAATGATAAAGCCTGAGATGTCTTTATCTGAAGTAGAGAACTTGTGGCTGCGATTCCCGATCGGATGCTTTGTTCTGCAAGGTGGAGTGCCCGATCGGATCCGGACGTTAGCATTACGAAGCTTAAGTTAGTAGTTTTTAGAGAAAGAGTGCTTAGAGAGAGAGAAAGTATCAGATATTCAATATCTGAAGCTATTGTGTTTTAGGTTATTTATAAGAGTTCTTTGGAGGGGTACTCGAGTACCTTGGGGCATGATAATCGGCAATTGGAGCAGTTGAGCGGCGATGTGACAGGAAGCAGGTGGAGAGTATGGACGTTGGCTTGTGTAAGTGGGCTGACAGGACATGCTGTCCCATTAGTCCGATCGAACATCACTTCTTCCTGTCTTATCTTTCAGCTCATATTTGCCTTTTTGTTATTGGACTTGTATCATGTCAAGTGCTGTTGGATCAATTTAATTGGACATTTGAAAATATATTTTTCATAGTTATCAATTATTAATGAAAATTAAATTAAAATTTTATAAGAAATAATTTAATAATATAAACACATTGGGAACTTTCTTGTAAATGTAAATATCTTTATATTGCTTAATTAATTGGTAAATTACGGGCATGGCAGGATATAATTGGTACAAGAGTATACTGCCTACGTTGGAAACGGACATGTTCTAGTATAATTTCAATCAAATCGATGGTTTCAATTGTGGCAGGAGATGTGCTAATTTTTTATAATCTCATATTTATAAATATAATTACTGTAGTATTATATTTCAAATTTTTTCTAAAAATTATATTATTTTTGAAAAAATTTCTAATTAATTTTACTTTCCGTATTGGATTCGTTAGCGAAAATGATTTCAAAAAAAAAAAAAGTCTTCCAATTTTACATAACTCACTTACATGTTTAACTTTTAGAGATGATAGGTGAGATAAACCCTAAGATTGAATATTTATTTGTTATGCCAATTAAAGACATGTGTTAATCAATAAGAATCGGCAAATTAAACAATAATATTTTATTTATTTTTTATTCATTTAGCATATTAATTCAGCATATTTAATATGCAGAAGAATCTCTTCTGAAGTTTTTCTTTTCCCATACCGTGCTACAGCTTTAGTAAGCATATTGGAATATATGTCAATATAGAAGTTAAAAATAACCGATGAATACCTAGAAAATTATGATTATTAGACCTGAAAAACGTATTGGATATTGGAGAAAATTCAAAGTTTCCGCAAATATGGGGTCAAGCTATTGCAACTTGTGCTTCATGGAGGGAATAATCTAAACTTAGAAAAGTTGAATATAGAAGAACAAAGTGCAAAACTAATATTTCATCCCTAGAGTTGTGAGACTTTTTTTGTTTTGGCTAAAAACTCTTTCAGGTGAATAATAAGACTTTTTATTTTGATACCTTTGTGGCCAGGATTAACAAAAACATTCACTGAAATGACAAATATTTCTTATTTTTAGTTGATCTTTTAGTTATTGCACTGGTATTATAAAACTAGAAAGAATTAAGAGAACATGGCACGATATGACTTATGAGATTGTATGACATGGGAGAAGAAGAAGACCGGGTGGCTAAAGGTGCAAAAGAAAAATAAGGTGCAGAAAGTCTGAAAGTTGAAGGGATTTTGGCAAGAAAGAATAGTACAGAGTTTAAGCAGATGACTGACTAAATCAAAGCCTTCTAGAGAACAAGAAAAGGGCAGTTATTGGTACAAAATAGAGCTTCAACTTGACCTACTTTACGAAAACCGATAATTGGGAATACATTTAATAGTTTCTGAATACGTTCCCTCCTTCCAATTAAGGACTTTTTCTCCAGTGGGCTACCTAACTGTTCTTAGGATTGAGACATCACTTCCTCAAATTTCCAATTACCTCGTCTATTCTTTTCCCTTTAGCTCTACATATAAATTAATACATTCTATATGGTATTTTTAAAAAATCATACATGACCCAGAAAGTGTATAATGAAAATAAAAGATTTTTATTTTATTAATTGATAACTTGAGAGTCTTTCGGAACATGTACATAATCTTAGTAATCGATTGTCAAAGAAATCAATCGAGAAGCATGTTAATTTTGAAGCTGAGGTTAAATGGTCTAATATTGCAACATAAGTCCAAGGGAATGGTATATATTAGAGTGTTCAATGCGTCAGATTACAATCTACTTTCATCATTGCTTACGTATACAATGATACAGTTTTCTTTTAAACAAATGGAATTTATTAAAAAAAAGAAAAGAAAAGAAAAGAAAAAAGGTTGCCACCAACAGCATTGCATTGAAAAGGATTATCTTTACATATGTTTTAGAATTTGATATCCATGAGGTTAAATAGGCATTGTCACAAAATATGTATTTCCTTATTTTTCTCTCTCTCTCTCTCTGTTATTATGCTTGCTTTCAAACTTGGTTAGGATTATTATTAAATATTTTTCTCAACTTCCCAATGCAGCATATGTAGCAATCAAAGATTGGTTGAATGTAATATTTTCTTTTATATATATATACAACATTTGATTTGTCCCATATATGATTATATGAAATAAATACTATTTCTTTTTAATCTTGAAGGAAAGTTAATATATAGTAGAGAATGAAAAGGTTAGCAACTTTTAGGGTTAGAAATATCCTTGATACAAGAGATAGATAGATAGATAGATAGAGAGAGAGGAAGTGCACTTGCACTATCTTTTTCAGTTCAAAAACAGAGTGCAGTCTCTCTATCACTGTCTCACATGATTCTCAGGGACTACTGAAAATTAGAGTTGTGGGACAAGAGAGAGCGATCATTGCTAAAAACCAGATTATTCTCTGGCATGGGCCACCATGATTCCAAAAGAGAAAGTGTCACATGTCACCACACATTCTCCTATTTATGTCTTTATCTTCCAATTTGCTATGCCTAATCATCTCTCTTTACCCCATTTTTATTTGCTTCCAAAATTTTTCTATCATTTATGGTGTTTCTCATGATTAATCATTTTTTTCAGTTATCTAAAATTATTCACCAAGATTATCATCATCAAATAAAAAAATAATGATCTTTACTTCCTACTTCCTATCTCTGATCGTGTTCATAATTATATGATCATATATTTTTACTCATTGTTACTGTCTATTAATTCCAACCCCATGATCTCTTCCATGTGAAGGAAATCTAGGATTACAAATCAAATTAATGTATCTCATAATGATCGTTGACTTTTTACTGAATACCACCCTATTGTTTTGTCATTAATTTAGTGCTATATATTAATTAATCCCGTCTACATATATGAGCAATCTCCCTCAGCAAAACTTTGATTAAAAATAAAAAATCAAAACCTCTTGAAAAATGGATTAATGGCACTGCTTCTCTTTTAATTTCCACCATTGTTTATAGCTTTTGCAAGATAATGAACCATTCTATTTCAAAAGTTTCTAGTTTCATTTTCAGAAATAAGATTCTTTGTTTGTTGAAGGAAAAAGGCACGAGGAGAACAAAATGCAGGAAATTCGATTCTCTAGTAATATATGCTATTTAGTTCACGTTAGTTGTATGTTTTAGAAATATATATTCAAGTATCAATCTGATTTATAAATAAAAAAAATATTGGACACACATTATCCTTGTCCATTTCAATACAAACCAGTGGCTTGCAAGGATCACGAGGGCTGATAATACTTTAACAACTCCATTAAAATAATATGTGGGTAATGCGTATTGAAATACATATAATATTTTTGTTTTATGTTATTGGGATTGTCTCCTTATAGCAGCTGTTATACTAAATAAAATTAAAGACACATTTTGGAACATTAAATTTCAGAATAAACAAATAAGAGTGCCGTGGAACATAATTTAGTTGGATCGTGGGAATCACCTTAGGAAAATGAGGTTTTGTCTTTGAGTTATAATGAGATGGTCTCAAGCTAGGTGAGCAACAAAGACTTTCTGCACATGTTTGGAGTGGGTTGTTTCCTATTTCTTTCTTAATATATATATATAATTATTTCATTTGACGCGCATTATCAAACCTAATTAAAAAAAATATTTAACCGTGCCTTCTTAGTGGGCATCTCTCTATTAGAACAGGAAAATTTTAATTAGAATTAAAGAATCATAATTATCAAAGATAAGGAAAATAACTCCTAGTTTATGATTGCGGCAGGTAAGGATTCCCTTAATCTTTGCCACCAATCACTCTTATTATATTATCATCTAAAAAAAAGTAAAATGAAAGTTATCTTCATGAAGGATTAAGAGCCATGACATCAAGATTGATATAATCGACTGTTGATTTTCTTGCGTATTGAGTGCACCATGGATGTGATTTTTTATTTTTAAAAAAGAATAAATTAATTAGAGAAAATAAAAAATATGAAAGACTTGAAGTTAACTGAAGGCAATAAAGAACATTCAGATCGAGTAACGATAATGATGGATGAGCTTGTTGTTAGACAAGGAATATTAATTTGTCTAGGAAGATATAGATTTATAGTTTTGAAGAAAAATCAAGAACTGGAGGACCACCCATTAAATAGCAGTAAATCTTTCCCAGCAGACAAGATCTTTAATTTTATTAACACAGCACCGACCTCTCGTCTGATCTTTTTCTTCCACTGGATAAGGTACGAGAAAGAAAAACTTTGCGTTTTGAGGCTGTTGTTGTTGTTGTTATCTTAATTGCATAAACAGCTTTGACACACTACATAGGAAAACTGGAGAAAACTAGAGAAAAGGAAATCTGAAATAATACATAGTAATGATGTATAATTCTGATGAAGACGAAAGGAGGCATATATATCTACATGTAATCCAAATATTGTGATGATTAATTAAATACTAAAAATTATTCTTGTTTATTTCCTAGCAAGAAAAAGAAAAGTGAGGATATAGATGATGATCCTGTAATCTAGCCAAAGGAGACCGTGTGCGACTGAAATTTAAAAGCACAAATAATTAGTCTCATCATAATTAATCATCAAGATCATAATTGCCACAAAAGCATAGGTAATTTTGATCAAGATTAATTAGTTGCAGTATTCCCTGAACAAGCTATAAGCTACCAATTTACTCTGATTGAAATTTTCCTATTCCGAAGGACATATCCATGAGTCCACAGTACCTTCACCTCTTGGCGGAACATTCTCTAAACCCTTCTCATGGTGAAAATCCGATGAGGAAGCCGAATAATTAAACTTACAGCTATCAAGAGACCTCAACTGGTCTTGATTTCCATGGTTGTGTACCGCTCCACTGAGATTTGCATTAACTTGGTCATGGCTCATACCCAATTCCTCAAACCCCATATTTGCTTGAGACTTTGCACTCAGACCACCCACATTCAGTGAAGGGTGAAGAGGAGACAAAAGGGACTGAAATGAAAGCATTTGGTTTTGCATATTTAACAGATTTTGGGGTTGTTTAGGAAGGCCTAAATCAGACGGCAATTGATAGTTAATAGAACTAGGATTAAAAGAAGTAGTTGTGGCTGGAATTGTAGTGGTACTGATATTGTCGGCAGTTGCAGTAGTACGAGCAATATTAGTATTAGCATCTGCCAAAGCATTACTCATAAATGAAGAAGAAGATGATGATAATGATGAAGAGAATAGAAATGGGGATTGTTGATGAAGCTTTTGAGCAGAAGGGCGTAAAGGGTAAATTGAAGCCACTGGTTCCAAATTAGCGCCAGACCTCATAGAGCCAAAAAGATCGAACCTGCGAGAATAAGGTGAGCCTGAAAATGGAGGAGCTGGGATCCCGGTGAACTCTTGCACCATTGCTCGAAAATTTGAAGTGTCTGTGGTGAGAACAGTAGTAGGTGCTCTTCTAGAAGCTCTTGTTCTCTTCTTGGGATTTCTTGGTGCCACTTGATTTTGATCAGATTGAGAAGAATTTCGAGCACCATTGTCCCGTACAGATCGCAATTGCATAGATTGAAGTGGAGCTTGAGTTGATCCCAATATTGATTGGCTTGATGATGGTGCTGCTGATGGTCCATCTAGATTTAGAACTGAGGAATTGAGATTTGGGTTTTGTGGGGAGTGAGAAAAAGCATGAAAAAGATTTGGTGAAGGATCAAACAAAGAAGGTTGTTGATGATGATGAGGAAGAAGAGAGAGTTGGTGTTGTGTGTTTGATGACAGAGAACCAAAGTGATGAGAATTCAAGAAAGCTGGAAGTGACTCTGGCCTAGAATCATACTCTTCATCACCACCACTTGAAGATTGCATGCTACCACTATTTCCGGAATCCATTTTTCTAAAAATGAACCAGTAAAAGGAGATTTTGATAGTTGCCAAGTTGCGAAATGGAGATAACAATCACAGAGATGCTGCTGAAGTAAAAGAACCCATCAAGTAAATGAAGAATTATTGTAAATATCTTCTAAAATCAGCTTTAAAGAAAGTTCCCATATCTTTTAAAGCCTGATCTGAAATGGAGGCAATATTTTCCTTGTGGTGCACTATATCAACAAAAGTTTCTGTGAAAAGAAGAGAAAATTTTGCGGTCAGATCTTGATTATGATGGCTGCAAAGAAAAGCTAGGAAATCAAACAAAAGAGATGGAACTGTAAAGGACCTCTCTCATCTCTTTCTCTCTCGTTTCAGTGTATATGTTTTGGATTAGGGTTTTTGGAGAAGAAACGGAGAAATGAAAGAAGACGGTATGTTATTTAAGCCTTTTTTTCCCCTTGCTCTAAAAAAAAAATTAAAAATAAAAATTAAAGACTCAATAGATGTTACCCACTAAGAAGATCCTCTAGAGAGAGTGCAGAGTGGGGTCTCCATTGGAGCAGTATAGAGAATTGCAGGTGGCTGGCAACGGGTCAAACTCAAAGTGAATGGGAGAGAGAGAGAGTGTTAGGCTAATAGGTTATGAATGTGAAAGGGAGAAAATGATGTAAATACAGGAAAAAGATTAAAGAAAAAAAAAAGTATAAAGTTATCAAGTTGTATGCTTTAACTAAAAATACAAGAAATGAATAAATTCATTTTCCACCGCCATAAACTATAACTATTACAAATTCTCCTTATGGTTTCACACTTCTTTCCACAATTTTTGTATTAAATCAATTAATTAATGAACAGTATTTTATTGGGGTCCTGGAAAACTAACAGTCAATAACTGGAAACCACCATTTACACGCACAAAGACATGGCACGTATATAATATTTCACGATTCTTTGCAGTGGAAGGAATAGAAGTTTGTCATGTAATAATATTCTCCTTTTCCAAAATTATTATGATTTTCTCTTTTTTTTTTTATTTTTTTTTCTTGCTGTTGAATTTAGCAGTAGGCGTGGAATGATGATGATGTATCAGCAACTCTAAAACCAAATTGAAATCTCAGCCTTTGACCAAGTCAGAGCTCAGAAACATGGAAACAAAATCCAACTTATAATTGAGCAACCATCAGAGAATCTTTTACCATCTTCGCCATTTTTATCTATGTTCATATTATTCAAACTTGAAACTATTTTTTCTACATTTATAGCTTCATTCTTTTGTAGTGTAACGCATATTAAAGGGAGGAATAAAAAAAATACAAAAAAGAAGAAAAAAAAGAAAATTCTCTCATCATAATTTGATTCTTTAATCAGATGAAACTACTCATTAATAATGTAATCTTCGAATAATCTTTGATGCCCTAGCTAGTACATTTATTTGATTGTGTTGTTGATTGATATACGCTTGGATTTATTCTTTTTTTTTTTTTTTGAGAGAGAGAAAGAAAACTAAATTATTTATCGGGTATGCATATATAATTTGGATATATCTATATCTATATCTATATATATATATATAGATAGGTGGGTTCAACCACAACCAAGTTCGCTGCAACCATCCAATTTAAAAAAAAAAAGGGTAATTGATAGTTTCTTTTTGCTACTTTACACAAATCCGTTCATACATATGTTATGAATAACTATTAATCTATTATAATAAAAGTAATTAATTACTAAATATACAATTATATACAGTCACATGCACTTCAAAGAATACAATTATACGAGTTAGAAGACAAAATGTCTTTGTCTAATTACGTGTTATATTTTATTGTGAAAATTACTGTGGGTATTGGCCTGCCCTACATAACCAAACCGAATCCTCTACAACGCTAAAAATCTTAATTGAATTCTTTTGTCATACCTACACGTAAATTGTTTCAGTTTGACTGCTGCCTTTCACATCTCTTTCTCCTTTCTTCTTTAAATACGGTTTGTTGGGAGACAGGGATTTGGTGTTGCTCGGTGGTTAACCTAATTATTTCGCAATGAACTTCCACTTATAAATGGCTATGTAATTTCGATCTTTTCTTATACATTCTGTCTAGGTAGGTCGTAAAGAGAGAATTTACTTCAAGTCTTTTTATTAACTAATGCATCCAACCGATGGGGTGGTGATCTGACGGTTATGCAGATTAGGTTAGGAATGAAAGGTTTCAAAATCGATTTTTAAAAAAAATCTTAGCCTGCAACGATATTCTGAATTCGAATTTAATCGGCCCAGAGGTTCGGATACTAGATGGTTAATCTAAAAAAACTAATGCATCCAATTTTTAAACTGGATTATGTTATGGTATAATTTATAAAATTTGGATTTATGAAAACGAAAACAATAGGATTGATGGGTAACACATTTTTGTGGAGTTTAGTGATTGAACATTTAAAATTTAAATGTCAATTATTCATAATAGAATAATCAATTTTTACGTTTAAGTGTATCATTTAAAAGTCTCAAAAGGCTAACTTTTAAAAGCATTATTCCAATTCCTATATAAAGAACAAAAAAAAAAAACATAATTATTATTCCAAACCATTAGACAGATTTCCAAATCGATTCTTGATCGTTAGCCCTTTCAACATGAAACAAAAAGAATTGTTGATTTGAGGAGGGTGAAAAAAAATATATGGACCATATGGTCCTAAACCTAAATCCTAGCGCTAATATATAGATTAAGAATAAAAGAAAACAAAAAACTCTAGGGAACTAAGAGATCCATAGCTAATGCTTTAACAAATTAGGGGAGTGTTCAAAAAGAAAGCTAATACCAACTTTTTTAAATAACATTTTAATATTTAAGTGTGTGAAATCAGTTGCAATAAGCCAATTGTGTATTATAACAATTAGAAAAAATTTGCCTTTGTAATTTCTTTTTTTAGCTGACAACACATGATTTAATTTTAATTAGTGTATCATGCATGTGGTTTACAGAAAAAAAAAATTTAAGTATAGTGTACTTTTTTTTATATATAATTACATTGTTAGAGGTGGAAAAATATATGATTAAGAACGCTAATAAATTGAAATGTCAATTTTTTTTTATGGTTGGAGCAATCTGTAATTTTCAAAATATGGTGTATTTGACTTTATTAAATTAGAAAAATGTTTAAAAATTAATTAACTGAGTCTGAAATAGATGTGGGCTATTATTTTGTCTATACCTAATAGCCGTAGTGTAATTAACATGTGTAGTTAGGGATAATCACGGGTTGGGGGCGGAAAATAACTCCCCACCAACTGGTCAGTGCTGGGACGGGGCCACCCCAAAAGTATTTCGGGAAAAAAAATTTTCCTTTACTATCACGATATAAAAAATATTTTATTTTATTTTATTTTCTAAAAATATAATTATAATCAAAATATAATATTTAATAATTAATTATAATTAAAATATAATATTTAATAATTAAAAAATATAAATTTAATTTTAAATTAAATCAATATAAATTTTAATCATTAATAAAATTAAAATTAAATATAATTAATAAATTTTAAAAAAGAAAAAATTTCAGAATGAAGATCGTAATATTCGTTTTCGTTTTGAATTTTAAATTAAAAAATAACTTTTTTTATTTTCATTCTTATAAAAAAATTTTTTATACCATTCGAAATGATCTTTTATTGGGAATATGAATTTTCCTTTTCGTGATCATCCCTCTTATGGTGTGAAGATAATCACAATTCACGGCCTAATGATCTCGTCGGAGAATCCTTTATGGTCGCCCCGTATTTTCTGATTTAACTTTTTAGCTTTTCCCTCTCTTTATAAAGAACACAGTCAGTCGGATAAATGAAGGTACAACACGTGGCTTTCAAGGATATGGTGGTTGAACGAAATGCAGTCTGTACTTTTGCGTAGATGATTAGAATACTGTCAATTTTTTATTTTTTCTAAAAACATGACAGGAGAATACAATCAAATTATTTATTTTCAAGGGCTGGAATTTTGTACCCACTTAAACTTAAAGTCCAAGGGGCAGTGGGTGCCACTTCACTTGGATTTCTAGGATGACTTTATAAGAACGACCAGTTAAAGATTTTTTAATTTGATACAACGTTTTCGAGCCAAAAGTGCATTATCACTTCAAAATTATTATAATTTACATAAAAAAATTAAGATTTTTGAACACAAATTATTCATAACAGGTTAAATTAATAATTAACAATTTTATTAAAATGAGTAGTTGTGCATTGACTTAAGTATATATTTTTTTTATATTTTTTTGGAGCCAGATACTCTAAATATAATAAGGTCATAATATTTTATTATCTCCAATTTATGTTCATGGTGTTGATTATTTATCGGAATTCTTAATTAAATTTGCATGTATCAATAATTTTAATATAGAATTGTAAATATTCTGTTGCAATGTTAATCGAAATTCCCGTAACCAAAAACCTATCAGTGTTAGGGGTGAGCAAATTTCGATTCAAATTGAAAAATCAAATCAAACTGATCAATTTTTAAATTTGGTTTGTTTTTTCGGTTTGGTTTCGATTTTAAATTTTAGGAAAATTTAATTTTTTGGTTTGATTCGGTTTTTGAAGAAAAAAACTAAACCAAACCGAAATTTTATATAATTATATATTTTTTGGATTTTTAAATGAATAATTATTTTATGCATGTAAATTATCTTATTTTGAGTTGTAAATTATATGAGTATATTTATCAATTATTAATATCTATTTTTTAGGTGATAATTTAAAATTTTGATGATTAAATTAAAAATTAATTAAATGAAAAAATTTATTTATCGATTTTGTTATATTATTTATTATATATTTTGAAATTGTATCTTTAATTTGGACTTTTATTTTGTACAATTTAGATATTTTTACTTTAGTATATTATGATTTATAATTTTGTATAATTTTTAGACACAATTTTTTTTATTTTTTTAAAATAGTTTTAATTTTTAATTTTTCAATTAACTGAACCAAACCGCAAGAAAATTTTGATTCGATTTGAATTCGGTTATTTTATAAATTCGGTTTGATTGATTAAAATTTTAAAAATTTGATTTTCGATTATTTCGATTCGGTTATTGAACCGGACTACCCGTTGCACACCCCTAATCCGTGTTATAATTATTTTTTATATTAATGGAGGAGTGGATGGGAATTAAGTTAAACACCAATGGCTATTGGCTAGTGAGCATTTAGCTGATAATTGGAAATATAATTGGAGGTTGGGAGTCAAATTGTAAATATTTTTATTTTAATTTAGGAATTAAATTTAATTAACCTTAATTTTATACTAAAAAATGTTTAATGGATGACTGTACGTAAGCACAGTGTTATTTGAGATAATTCTAATTTTAGTGTATCTTGACCCCTATAAACCGGTGAGCTAACCTCAGATATTGTCCTAATAAACTATTTTCACTCAAAAAAAAAAAAAAGAAAAAGAAAAAAAATAGAGTTAATCATAATTAATTTTGTAATGCTTTTTGGATGAATGGAAGGTGCAGATAAGAGGACAGAGAGCATACAATGCGCGGCTTTCATTATGTTTGATTATGTTATAAGCAAAAAGAAAAAGTGGGAATTAATAATAGAATTAAAGCTTCAATAGGTTTCATTTTGTTTGCTTGAAACTAAAGTTTCTTCCATTAAGTAGTATTATATATATATTTGTTTCTGATGATAGAATACAAAAATATTAATCAGAAAAAGAAAAGAAAAGCGTAATAAAGAATTAAATGCAAGATTTCAATAAGGATTCAAATATATCATTATTTATAGGATTTTTTCACAAATGCTACAAAAAAGAAAAAAAAATCATATTTGCACCCTTACATGTTTTATCTTTCACAAATACCATTTTTAAAATTTTTTCTTTCTTAATTGTCATTTATTATATTTCACCATTCAAAAATGCTCCACATTCAAAAAAAATATTATTTTCTATCAATAATTACAAGGAAAAAAAGGCTTTTTATTAAAACCTGCAAGGGTACAACTATAATTATGAAATTAGATAAAATTATAGAAACCAACTGGAATTTTACTTGAATGAACACTAATTAATTAAAGTTTCCAGTGCAACATAAAAATTCGAAACCGCACTGATGCGGAATTCCAAGGCTAAAGAACCCGAAATTCCTTGAATATACACTTTGATGGCAAAGACAAATTAGATAAACACCTTCCCTATTAAACTCCCAAACAACAAGTGATTGGAAACACAAGTAATTGGGATAGTAAAGAAGATAAAAACGTCACAATCAAAATAATTGATAAGTAATCAAATTTTTTTATGCAATAAAAAAGAAAAACAAGCAAATTCACAATTTTCTCAAAAAAATTTCGGCCAAGCCAATAAAGAGAAATCTCTCAATGTTTGATAGTTGTGAATTTCTCTTTATTGGCTTGGCCGAAATTGAGAGATTTCTCTTTATTGCAGGCAGGGATTTCGGCCAAGCCAATTAATCAAATTTTGAAGTTTACAACTTATAATAACCTATTTATAGCCTCAAAACCCTAGGGTAGCGCCAATACCCTAAAGAAACCCGAACTAGGCCTTTAATTACGCTTAGGCCGAATTTCCATGGGCTAAACATAACAAATAAGCCCATTTAAAAAGAACTAAACACAACTTAAAATAAAATCCAATAACTAAAAGAATTGACCGAATTTCAAGCCCAAAAATAAAAGGCTAACTAAAAATCCAAATAATTAAATAATCCCTTTAAAAAAAAGCCCACATTTACAACTTAAATGAGTCATGTGACTTTTAAAATAAAGCACATGACTTGTACAAATAAAGTCCAAAATTATATAAACCCTTGATGACTTAAGTTGATCCAATTTCTTTACTTACTTCCAAAAGGTTAAGTATTTTATGCTTTCCTTGAAGTTTTTCATAATAATTCTCAAAGGCACATTCATGAAGTTCTTGGTTGATAGTTGTGACGGTGGATCTGTATCACGCACCTATATGAATAGAAACATTTAACCAAAGAAACTTGACAGAAAATGACATGCAAATGTCTCCAGAAATAAAGGAAATTACAGCCTTAAACAAATGCTAAATCAACCGACATAGTTGCACATGAATTTGGAGTTTCAGCATCATTAGTAGCTATCAATTATTTTACATTCAGAGGCTAACTAATGACATTCCAAGTGGAAGATGCCAATTAAACATTGCAATTAAGGGTGTCATCAACCTTTGCTTATTCACTTCTTTGCTATTAAGCATAGAGAACATTCGATCATTATATGAGTTTTTGGAGATAATTTTAACTGTTACTGATTAACATGTCCTCAGTAGAGCTTCTAAGAGTGAACAGATCTAACAATATTAACCACTTCCTCGTGAAGTTCAAATATTGCAATCCCTATTTATGACTGGGAGTTCAACCTCTATACATCCACTAATTGGTAAAGATCACCTCACTGTTGCTTCGTCAAGGGGAGGCTTGTCCTATTTTATTATTGGCACAAATTAATAACACCAGATTTAAAATTAAGAATGAACTTAAACAACAACTTTTTTACACCAATCTGCTATATTAAGAGGCATATTGCCTTCTCAGCTCGATTATTGAATCATCAATCTCTGCTATTATTATGTCTTGCTCATGCTCAGTAGTGGTCAAAACATTTCCAAACTAATTCAAATGTCATTGTCAATTCTATCTTTTCTATGATGACAAAAAAAAGTATTCACTCACTGGTCCTACGAGAGTGCAGTAACCCTATGCAATGTATCCGGCTCCAACATCTCGAGCAGGCTAATAAGTTGCTACATACAACTGCCATTTGAAAAATTAGTGCAAACAATATGTGACAAACTCCTTATGAAAATTTAAAGAAAGTTATCATACATATGCAGCTATTGGATATTGAAAAAAGAGACTTCGAAATGAAATGGTCATTTCCGTAAGTATTGCAAGAACTTGAAAACCTATGGTTTTCAATGATCCAAATCAAATAAATTTTCAATTTCTACTTCTAATACTGCAAAAAAAAAGTGAATTAATGACGGATAAATTTTCATCGCTAATTAGCGACTATTTTCAGTTCCACCCGTGAAAATGTATTGGTCATATGTTTAGTGATGAACAACTGAAAACAATCGCTATTTTTGGCGACAAAGAATGATACTTTTTTTTTTTTACGAAATTAGTGACGATTTTTGTCGCTAAAAATGTTTCTATATTTTTAATTTTGTAAATTAATTTCCAAAAAAATAGCGACGAAAATATAGTTGCTAATTGTAGTGAAATTCTAGTGACGGAAATGTGTCGCAAATTTCGTCGCTAATAATATTTTATCTTGTAACACCTTTATACCGCTGTACAGTGTATGCGGTAATCGGATGTCAAACCATACATGAAACAATAATTTTTTTTAATACAATACCTGTAAACTTACTCAAACATGATAACCAATTATGCAACTGTGACTTAATTAAATACGCGCATACATTACTTACTAATATCTTATACTTGTACAAATACTATACTTTCATACCTACATATACATGCCAAATCTAATCACTGCTTCGATCCTTTTTCCTGGACTTGACTATTCCTGCAACACCGGCCATTGTAATCTTAACATTATACCTGCGCGCAGTCAACAAACTATACGCTGAGCATCGAAATATTTAGTGGTGGATATGTGTCCAAAACTTTCCATAAAAGTCATATAAACACACATATACACTTGTATGAATTTACTTATACATACCATAATCTGCATGTACATACATGCATGCATATACATATACATACATTCACATACCTATACATACATACATTCTCATACGTATACATACATACATTCACATACATGCACATACATACATATACCATACATGCATACATATACATATATACACCTACCGTACATGCATACATAGCATACCATACATCCATACATATACATACATACACATACCATACATGCATACATAGCATACCATACATGCATACATATACATACATACACATACATATTCTTATCATACATGCATACATATACATACATATACTTATCATACATGCATATATATATATATATATATATATATATAGCATACATACACATACTTTACATGCATACTTATACATATACATACTTTACATACACATGCATACATTGTCACATACATACATACATATTCACATACATATTTCTATACACCCATACATACATACATTTCATTTACATACATTACACGTACATATACATACATACATACATACCTATTTGCATTAACATACATACATGTATATATATTCTTGTATACATACATTCATACTTATAAATATACGGGTCCACATACGTACACTTACATATATACATACTGATAAGTATGAATTATATAATATTTTTAGGTGTTTAAGTTAGTTAATTTGGTTTAATTTTAGTTAATTTTTAGTTTAAATGTTTACATTTGTGTTTTAGGAGTTAATTATAAGTGTTGATGTGTTTCAAGATTAATTTACAAGAAAAAGGACTTAATTGCAAAAAGGCAATAAGTTATGGGCTAAAACTGTGAAATTGAAAAAGTTATGTTAGTAATTATACGTGCAGTCCAGTGAAGAAATTCAAGTGGCCATGCACCCCTATAATGAAGGATGCACGATAGTGCATCTAATTAAGAAGATTTTTGCTTGGCTGTGTGAAGGAAGTCCGACGCTACGAAGGATTTTCCAGTTTAAGAAGAATTCTGTTCCTATTCTAATTGAGGAAGTTTAGAAGACTTTTATATCTTATTTTGCCTATAAATAAATGACTCAAACACCAAAGAAATATCATCATCAACTAGGAGAATCAAGCAAAGACTTTATTACAAATTAGTTTAGGTTTAGTTTTTACGTTAGTTTTTCTTAGTTTGTGAATAACAAAGGCTTGGAGTTGGAGGGTTTCTTTGGTTTTTCTGTACAAGTTAATTGAGGGAGCTTCTTAAATTTTTTTTTCTTTTTCTTAAATTTGCTTTAGTTTTCAATATGTTTAGGAAGTAGTTTTTTCTTCTTTTTCTAATGGATACTTGAAATCTTTTATTTTCATTGTTATGACTTTATTTTAAGCTTTAATTTCAATATTAGTTGATTATTTCTTGGTTTTAAACATATTCTTATCTTTGATTGTGTTAAGATTAATTGTTGGTTTATTGGTTCAATAACTGAAAATTAATTTAGACATAGTAAATGATTTGCATGTTCTTGGGTTAACTCTTTAGTGTTAATGCATGATTATTTTCTAATTTTGAGATAATTATGTATTGAAATTATTGATTAATACTAAGAGAGGAAGAACTAAGAATAAACTGAAATTGAATTTTCTTGTAAAAGAGTTTAATGAATATTTAGGATTTTAACTGGATTTTTATACTAAGTATTGAGTTGTTTTTAACAAGAAAATTTAATGCTTAAAAAAGATAGTCTTGTTTGAAGGTATCGGGCTTTATTTCATCTAGTTTTTCCATAATCACTATATTTATATTGAATTTACGTCATTACAATGAAAACTAAGGTGGATAGTTCCTTTAGCAAGAGAATTTTAATTATTGTTTTGTTTTTAATTCATGTTAGTTTAATTTTAGTCTTTGTTTTGTTTAATTGTTTATTTAGTTTAATTTTTGCCTTTAAATCGAAAATATTTGGGGAAACAATCTCAGATTAATTTAATTCATATATAGGTATTCTTCTTAACAATCCATGTTCCATTGGGTACGATATTTGACCTCTTAATTTATATTTTCCTATATTACTAGCTGATCTAATACACTTGCTAGACACCGATCACATACATAGTTGCTTTTACATACATGTATTTCTTAATTATTTGAATTTCCCTTAGTAATATTCCAATAGAAATCTTGGACTGGATACACGGGACAGGGACCCGAAAGTTCCACATGTGGGGTGATCCTGAAGGATCACAAACATGAACATGAATATGATACTTGTAACTTTAAGCATATAACATACCATACATCGTGAATCTGCCATAGTAAAGCAAGTCGCCATGACTTGCACCATGGTATGGGTGTCTTTATCACTAGCCAACTATATCTCCAACTAGATTTACTACCAGACTACTAAAGGCAATATTTCATGTTTTGTATTTGTCCTTATTCTTTATATAATCATAGTTATCATATGAAAATTTAATTTAATTATAACGATTGTATTTATCCGGTACATACATACTTATATATATGTATATTTATATACATTCTTATACATGCATACATATTCATCTACATACATCTATACACATATACATACATACATACATGTATACATATATTTAAATACAATTATTCATGTACGTCTAACATACTAAATAATTGATTTACTATCGTTATTAATATTTTATATTTTAATATCCTGATATTACTAATTTAATTATTAAGCTCATTTATTCTCGATAATTATTTTCATTTTGCATAATATTAATTACTTTTCATATTAATCATTCAATTAATATTATTGTGGTCAATTTACATATTAATCATTCAATTTTCTTAAATTACGTTTATATTTTTTTTTTCTATCAACTTATTTATAAAAGGCCATTACTTAATTAACTAATGCCATAAATTCTCTATTTGCTCCTGAAATTTTCATTTAGTCCCTAGACTTGCTAAATTACCATTTAATCCTTAAAATTGCTAAATTGCTATTTAGTCCTTCAATTTCTCATACATTACGAAAATACCCTTTTATTCATTTTATTTACAAAATTGCTATTAATTATCCATTTTACACTACTAAGTCCCTATTTACTTGGTAAAATTCTAATTTGGTCCCTAAACTTATTTTCATGCTCAAATTTTTATTTCATTTATCAGTTTCTTTTCCAATTTAATATTAATTCATTTAAACTCATTTGTTCTTCAATATTTCACTTTTTTTTCCTAAACTTTTAATTCTTTTCATTTAAATCCTTTTTTCACTTTACTATTTTGTTTTCCATTCTTTTTATTTTCTTTTTATTCCAATTAATTAATTGGATTCTTTTACGATTATTTATGTAGTAAATTCAATTTTTCTCATTAAAATTCAATATTTTTACTATAACATAATATAAAATTTAACTTAAAAAATATTCTATTAATTTCCAAAAATTTCCATTAAATTAATTTAGCATTAAAATTATTTATACTTATAATTTGCATAATTTTCTTCACTATTTAACCAAAATAAACTCACACACACACACACACATACCATTCGGCCAAACCACCATTTAAGCATTTCAAATTTATTTCTTTCAATTAAAATATACCGCACATCAATTTAAGCTCCCAATTTCACATATATGTCATTATTTTCAATTTTCCATACATAATCACACATAATCACTCACATACATAATCAAATTTTCATATAAAAATTATGGAAATTGAGGAATAATGTATCAACTAACCTTAATTGCTTGTTTTTCCCCACTTAATATTCATTTCCTTGCCTTTAATCATCAAAACACCATCATCTCTCTCAAGCTCCCTAAATGGCTGAAATTCCCAAGAGAAAAATCCATCAATTCTTGCTTTCTAAATTCAAATAAACCACATAATCCTAACCTACACATCCTAATTAACCTATTAGAACCTTTAAATTAAATTAAAACTTCCAAATTCACCTACCTCATTTTTGAGACATCAACTTCTTTTCTTAGTTTGTTGCACTTCCAGCAGCTCAAATGATCTTTTGAAGCTTCCATGAGCTAGTAGAGGGACTGGATTTAACTTGAGAAGGGCTGATTTGGTGGAAGTGAGAGAGAAAATGGGAGAAAATTCCCTTAAATGAGAGGAAAAGGCCATTCGACCAAGAGAAGGAGGAAGCAACATGAAAGAGGGAGAGTCTTCTGGAAAGTGGCTGGTTTAGAGGTATTTATAGGCTGGTTTTGGGCTGGGTCTGGTCCAACCAAATTGGTTGGGCCTAACTCAAGCCCAATTGCCTTATTAAGTCCAATAAGCCTCCATAAATTATTCTCTCACTTTCAAAGCTCAATTTCATTCAAAATTGATTTAATAATTTTTAAAATAATATATTGAGCTTTCATGAAAAATTTAGGCTCAATTGAAATCCATTTTTAGTCTGATTCAGTCCAACTAGTCCGATTAACAAATTTTCGATATTATCGAAAAATTAATTTTTTTCTATCAAATGATTCTTGATAAAGTAGATTTTGGCTTTATCGGTAAGAAGGAGAGTAGGTAGTTGAGAATCCAATCGGATGGAAAAAAACCTGCAAAATAGAGTGCCCGATCGGACCCGGGTGTTAGCACTCCGAAGCTTAAGTTAGTAGCTTTTAGAGAAAAAGTGCTCAGAGAGAGAGTCTCAGATATTCAATACTTAAAGCCATTATATTTTTAGCTATTTATAGGAGTTATTTGGAGGGGTACTCAAGTACCTTGGGACGTGGTATCCGACAGTTGGAGCAGGTGAGCGGCGATGTGATAGGAAGCCAGTGGAGAGTATGGACGCTGGCTTGTGTTAGTGGGCTAATAGGACGTATTGTCCCATCAGTCCGATCGAACATCACGTCTTCCTATCTTGCCTTCTAGCTCACGCTTTTGCCTTTTTGGTATTGGGCTTGGGCCCTGCCAAGTGTCATTGGGCCAATCCTGGTTGAGCCTTTGGAGATGTATTTTCCATAGTTATCACTTGTTCCCCCTTTAATGGATCCGATCGGGCGATTTAATCCTTTTGGCAGGCTTTTTGAATTTTCAGGAGGAGTCTATTTGAAGAGATACATCCGTTCAGTTCAGACAGCTGTTTGTGCATTTAATCCTGTGCATGTTTTTTAGAATGGCGCTTCATTCTTCGTAACCGTAGTAACGGGTTGAGAACACGTGGTGTTCATCCAACGGGCAAGCTTTGGAGTATTCTGAAAGCTTTTTCGCTTATAAATAAGCAAATTTGAAGCAATTTTTCTTCACTTCTCAGTGATCTTTAACGAAGCTCTGCAAAACTTTTTTTGTGAACTTTGCTATTTGAAACCCTTGCCAAAAACTTTATTGAGAAAAGTACTTCAAATTTTGGAAAATTTCAGAGTGTCTGCAAGATCACCCAAGTAAGTAAACAATCCCTACCCTAACTCCATGGTAGTGACAGAGGAGCCTTTTGGCCATGAAAGGAGCTAATGGTTTATTTGTCATCTGTGAAGCCTGGATACGGGGATGAGGCTTCCCTTCGGCGGGTTTGAATCGACGATGCTTATGGGTTATGGAATTGGCCCCAACCAACTGCATTCGAACGGGTGGATGATGGTATCTTGCTTCAAGATCTTATGTAAGATACAAGCAGTGGCCCCCACCCTGGACCTCTTTACTCACTTTTTTATATTTTCGATCAGAGCAACGAGTCAGAATATTACTTTACCAGGCAAAAGTATCGAAAGCTCTTCACTGTCCCATCCTCGATGAAGAGTTTTAGGGAAAGATACTTTTTAGTGGGAATGGCTGGTGGTTTTCGTATGCCACTTGTTCGATTAGCAGAGGGCATAATTTTGAAAGATTATACTATCGGTCGGTCTATGTACGAAACTGACATCAAGAAATTGATGGATGCTATGGCGAGGAACGGTCAACCCTTCGATTCCAATTTCCTTCTGAGCACTCTATTCGATTCTTTAAGCTTCGATGCTGGAATTAGCGCAGAATGTGAGCATTAACATTGGAGTGCGGAGTAGGATATCTATTTTGCCAATTCATATATTGCATATGCATTTGTTAAACGTATCAAAATTTCAAACAAAAGTACTTATCTTTGTTTGGTTTTGCAATGCAGCTGCAAACGAGATAGCGAGAGGAGAGGAAGCTGCAAAGCAACTAGCTGACCAAGCCAAGGCCAAGAAGGAGGCCGACCATCTAGAGAAGGAGGAAAAAAGAGCCAAGAAGAGAAAGATCTTGCCTGCTTCTGAGGTCCAAGCTTCTAAGGAGGTAGCGGGTGTTCCTGCTCCTCCTGCTGCAACAACGACTTCCTCTTCTGCTACCATGGTTGTCCCCATAACTCGTCCTTCCTTATTCATTCCAGGCCCGCCATTACCTCCTCCTACCGTGGCAGAGCAACATCCTCTAAAGCGACTGCAGTTAAGGGATGAGTCTGATGAGAAAGGATCACAGCCGTCTCTCCTTATCCGACCGTCATCTCAACAAACACGATCACTGGTAGATGAGACAGCGTAGAAAAAGATTGAAGAGGCAGCAAGGAGGAAGGCTGCTGAAACCATAGCCGCTGTTGATGCCCAGATTGCTGTCAGAGGCAAGAAGGTAGCTCAAAGCGAGCCAACCTGACTTCCTTTTGGGAGAGCTCAAGAGGGTCGGGTTCCATCTTTGGAGGACATCTTAAAGCAGCGGTTCGGTGATGATTAGTCTGTGACTAATAGAGGCGTGCCATCCTTCGTCTGCCAAGGTCTGACCCAGGAGAGCGATCTCAAGGCGATGACGGAGCTCAACTTGCTCCTCCGAGAATTCGGGTTTTTTCAGCAGCAAAGCCTGAAGGTGATACCTACATCCTTTTTTTTCTCTTCACTCTTTTTTTATTATTATTTTATTTGCTTTCTTTTCATAGCTAATCAAAAGAGGACTTCGCATACACGGCATGGCGACCTATGCCTGAGCGAAATGGGAAGACGCCGTTTGGCAAAGAAGGGAAGCTGAAGCCGCCAGCAATGCAACGAAAAAGGAATCGATGGCCTTGAGGTATGAGATAGAGGAGTTGAAGAGGGAAAGAGCCCGACTGGCCCAAGACCTCAAGTCTCGACAGAGCGAGATAGACCACTTGAAGGGAGATGTGGTGCGTCTTATTACTGACAGTGCCTTGTGCAAGAAGTATGAAGAGGAAGTGGACAGACTAAGGGGTTACCACTGACTGCCTCAAATCCGACACAGACAAAGATAAGGCACTGGCAGAAAAAGATAAGGCTCTGTCAGAATGCAACCTTTTCCTGGTGAAAAAGAATTCCCTCGAAACAGTTCTGGCGGAGAAGGAGGTAGCTTGGGGCGAGAGGTTGGCTAAGGAGCTAGAGACTCAGAGGGAGGAAGTCTTGGATCAGCTAGGCGAGGCCCAAGGGATGTTGCTAAGCCGATTGATTTATGTAGCCAAGCAGCGCTTCCCTGAGGCTAATCTTGGTTGGATTGAGGACCCGTGGATACTTTTTGATCCTCCCTCAAGCGACGATGAGGAGGAAGAGGCCCCTCAGACTAAAGAGATCGAAGGGGCAGCAAAAGAGGTGCCTTTAGTGCCAACCAAGCCGACCGAGCCTGAAGCCACTCTTCCTCCTTCAACAGAGCCTAGAGACGTAGTGCCTTTGCCAGCCAGGCTTGTCCCTGATGAAGCCGTCGGGTCTGGCCAGCTTTCTACCGACACCACCATAAAGGCTGCAGTGAATCCAAAAGTTATTTCAATAGAGATTGTAGATATAGAATCCTAGTATTTCTCCTTGTAATTTTTTAAGTTGTAGTAGTTTTCTTCTTTGCAACTTGTACAATTTCTTATATATATAAAATTTGGTCTCCCTTCCATTGCGGGTTCGTATTGCAATTTTCATTTTGAGCAAAGTTTTTTATAAAATTAACTAAGTGGAGCAAACAAAAATCTTCATGGAGAACATACAAAATTGGTGAAGGAGAGTATATAGAATCGAATATGGAGAATACGGGAAATTGATTAAGTATAATACTTCCTGAATCATAAGATGTTTTCCAAGCACCATAGCACACAACTCTTTCAGGATCAACAATTGTTTTTTCAAAATGGACTAAATAATAAACCTTTCATTTAGGCGCGAATTACGACTTAGAGTTATAGCGTTAAACGCAGTAGGTGACTTTTCAGTCTTCAATTTGTCTGAAGCATTATCCGATTGAATATAAAGACCAGCTATACGTAGGAGAATCTTGTATGGCGAGTGACCTTTCGGTCTTGTATTGTTTTGAAAATTTGATGATTTCATACGTTAAATATGAAGGAGATAGAACTAACTTAATTGCTATTTTTCGCATTTTGGGTTCAGGATAGACGTTGAACCTAGCAAATGAACTGATGTAAATCGGATGGAGATGCTTCATATATTTGATTCAAGAATAACATTGAATCTAGCGGATTGACTTATGATGGAGAAAAGCTTTCTCATTTAGAGATAAGCGTTAAGCCTAGCGTGGGCACCGGAATTATAATAGAGAAAAGTTTTCACATTTTGGGCTCGGGATGAGCCTAGCGAATAATCATTCCTAACTTTCGATCGGTCAAATTACGATCATCAATAGAGATTTTTGTAGAATTGAGCAAAACGAATAACCTGCAAGCAAACATCAAAACTAACAAACAAATAAATGAAACATACCTTTTTGCCAAAGACGAAGAGAAATGGAGCAAATTTTCTTTATTGAATGTAAACTTGAGACATAATTATACATGGTACTCTTTGAGTACTTCAACATTTCAGCTTCTGGGAATATCTGACCCTTCAAGGGTTCTGAGTCTATATGTGTTGGAGCTTAGAATCTTGGAGACTTCATAGGGACCTTCCCAATTTGGCATCAGCTTCCTAACTCCAGCATTTTTCGAGCTTATGTGTGCCCTTCTGAGCACCAAATCACCCACGTTAAAGGTTTTTGCCTTTACTTTTGTATTATGGTATCTAGTAACTCTTTGTTTGTAGGCGGTGATTTTGGCATAAGCATCCTCTCTCCTTTACTCTACCAGGTCCAAATCTTAGCATCTATCTAGGATATTCATTTGATCGAAATAGAATGTTGTCTGATAGGATGAGAGATCGGTTTCTATAGGTATTATTGCCTCGGAGCCGTAGACAAGAGAAAATGGTGTTTGATGTGTGCCAGCTCTCGGGGAGGTCCTGTAAGACCACAAGACGCTTTGCAACTCTTTATTCCAGTTGCCTTTTGGCTCACCGAGCTATTTCTTTAGGCCTTCTAGGAGCGTCCGATTTGAGACCTCAGTCATCCCATTGCTTTGGGGATGGGTGACGGAGGTGAACTTAAGGCCGATATTGAGGCTTTGGCAAAAATTTCGGAAGAACGAACTGTCGAACTGCTTGCCATTATCTGTAATAAAAATATTAGGTAAGCCATACCTATAAATGATGTTCTTCCATACAAAATTTTTGACCTTCTCCGTTGTGATCGTAGCTAGAGGTTCTGCTTCGACCCATTTGGAGAAGTGATCGACGGTGACAAGGAGGAACTTCATTTGCCTTTTTCTTGGGGAAAAGGCCCTAAAATGTCCAGGCCCCATTGGTCGAACGACCAGAAAATGCCGATCGGTTGCTGATCTGCTGCCTGTTTTCTGATGACTCTCCCATAGATTTGGCATTGCTGGCACCTTCTCACTTTTTTTTTAGCGTCCTTGAAGATGTTTGGCCAGAAGTATCTAGTTTGAAGTACCTTCCTTGCCATGGCCCTACTAGCCTCATGTGCTCCGCAAATGCCTCCGTATATTTCCTCTAGGATGTAGTTTCTTTCCTCCTCCGTTACGCATTTAAGCCAAGGGTGACTGAAAGCCTTTTTGAACAATTCACCATTAATAATAGAGTAATTAAGGGATTTGAGAGATACATTTAGGGCTTTTGCTTTATCTTCTGGTAATTGTCCTGTTTGCAAGTAATGCTTAATGGGGCTCATCCACATTTCTTTAGCTGACTCAATTTCCATCATTTCTGGTTCGTCTAAGAAGGAGGCCAGCTGTTCAACTATGGTTATATTTCTTCTACCATCCCTTGTTCGACAGCAGACATTTTGGCAAGCCGATCGGCTGATAAAGTTTGACCTCTTAGTACCTTATGTAGAATCCATTTGGTTTTGCATTCTTCCAGCATCTTGAGTGCTGTCTTAACCTTTGCCAGATATTGTATCATGTTGAATTCTCTGGCCTCGAAGGTTCTCAAAACTTGGCTCGTTACGAGCAAGGAATCACTTTTGATGACGATCGATTCTGGCCAGATGGCATGGAGCAGTCTCAGCCCTTGCAGAAGCTCCTCATACTCTACCATATTATTTGAAATTTTAAAGCTGAGTTTTATTGCGTACCTTACAATAATGCCCAAGGGGCCCATTATTACAATGTCTGCGCCTCTTCGGTTGTCATTTGCTGATCCATCCACAATCATTTCTCATTTTGCAGGTTGGGAGTAACCGGTTACTTCTTAGCCAGCAAATTTAGCGATGAAGTTCGTCAAAGCTTGTGCATTGATTGCTTTCTTGGGCTTATATCTCAAGTCCCACGATTGGAGCTTGATTGCCCATCCTACCATTTTTTCCTCTAAGTCCGAGGTCTGAAGAATTTTTTTGATTAGTTGACCTGATCGGACTACTATCGTGTGTGCCTGAAAGTACTTCCTTAGCTTTTTTGTGCACATCATGAGGGCAATGATGAGTTGTTCAACCAGATCTTTCTTCAATTCTGGGCCCTTGAGCATTTGGCTCACATAATAAATGGGCAGCTGCTGGGTTCCTTCTTTCCTGACCAGGACACTTGCAACAGTTTCACCAGAAGTTAACAAGTATAAATATAAATTTTCACCTGGGAGTGGTTGGCTGAGTAACGGTGGGTTGGTGAGGAATTTCTTGAGCTCATCAAAGGCTTGCTGGCAGTCGACATCCCAATTAAAAACTTCGTTCTTCCTCAATTTTTTGAAGAAGGGAATGCATAGTTTGGCTGAAGAGGAGATGAACCATCCAAAGGCTGTTATTTTATCGTTCAACTTCTGAACGTCCTTCACACTACTTGGTGGCTGCATCTCCAAGATTGCTTTTATTTTGTCGGGGTTGGCTTTAATGCTCCTTTGAGAGACCATAAAGCCCAAAAATTTTCCTAAAGATACCCCAAAAATGTACTTCTCAGGATTAATTTTCATCTGAAATTTATTCAGTATGTTGAAGATCTTTGCCAGATCGGCAGGATGCTCCTTAGGGCTTTTGTTTTTGACGATCATATCATCCACGTAAACCTCCACATTCTGCCCAATTTGATTCTTGAAAATCTTATTCATTAAACGCTGATACGTGGCACCTGTATTTTTCAATCCGAACGGCATGACTTTATAGCAAAAGGTGCCATCATCCGTGATGAAGCTAGTTTTCTCCTGATCCAACAACCACATTATGATTTGGTGGTATCCTGCATACGCATCGAGAAGGGAATAGATGGCATGACTGGAAGTGGCATCCACCAGTTGGTCTATACTTGGTAGGGGGTAGCTGTCTTTCGGACACACTTTGTTAAGGTCCATAAAGTCGACACACATTCGCAGCTTCCCCGACTTTTTTTTACCAGAATAAAATTGGCGAGCCATTCGGGATAGTCAACCTCTCAGATTGTACTCGCTTGTAATAATTTATCGACCTCCTCGGAGATAAATCTCTTATGGTCGGGAGAATGCCTTCACAACTTCTGCCTAACCGACTTGCAAGCTGGATCCACGTTGAGTTTGTGGGTGATCATGCTGGGGTCGATCCCGACGATATCTTCTAGCTTCCAAGTGAAGGATGCCTGGTTGATCATCAAGACCTGCATGATGGCTTCCTCAACCTTCGTATTCATGCTGGTGCCAATTTGAATAGCCTTGCCTTTCGCAAGTGTCATTGTCTTGACCTCCTCTGCTGGATCCATTCTATGACCCTTCGCTTGCTCAAATCGCTCTAAACCTGGTTCTACTATTATGGCCTCTTTATGGTGCTTAATCATGGCAATATAGGCCTTTTTCGATGCCTTTTGGTCACCTCTTAAGATGGTGACGCCTCCTCTTTTCGGGATTTTCATCACCATGTAATGGATGCCAGTGACAACTCCAGTTTAAAAGAGTAGTAGCCTGCCAAAAATGGCATTATAAGCAAAAACCATATCAATAACCATAAATGTTACCTTGCAGGCATGGGCGAGGGCTTTCTGGTCGAGCTCAACGAATAAATCAACCATCCCTACCACTGGCACTGTGGCATTGCCCAATCCGATCAGTGGCGTGGCGTTCGGCTTGAGCTCTTCTATCGGCAGCCCCATTGCTCTATAGGCTTGCAATGTAAGCACATTCACAATACTTTCATTGTCCACCAATATCCTTTTTACATCGAAATTATTGATCCGTGCCCTGACGACAAGGGCATCTTCGCGATAAAACATCACATCTCATGCATCCTCATTGGATATGGTAACTGAGGCTATCCGTTTGGATGTATGAGAGACATAGACACCCTTTCCCTTTCTTTTTCTGGAGAGATCATCTCCGTAAGATGACCCATCAGTGATTATATTTATAACACCGACATATGGTGGACGTGGATCCGTATTCTATGTCTTTCTTCGCTCATCATCGTCGAAATCATCTTTCCTATGGTCCGATTTTCTGCAGGGGCTTACCCCTTGGGTCGAACCTACGAACCTCTTGAGATACCCTCTTTGCAAGAGTCGCTCAATTTCTACTTTCAGCTGGTGACATTTGTCGGTTGTATGGTCGACATCCTTGTGGAATTTACAGTACTTATTATGGTTCCTGGTCCTTCTGATTTTCTCGTCCATCTTTTTTTGCCAGTTGACCTTTTGATGATTCTCCTTAATCCATATCAACACTTGCACAGGGTTGGTGTTGAGTGGAGTGAAAGTTTGAGCCTATTGACCAGTATCCCAATCGGACCTTGATCGTTCTGCCTTCTTTCTTTTTCCTAAACTCCTTGAAGTGGAGGCTCTCTCAGGGCTCCTCGCGAGTCGCTTTGGGGTTGGTGTTGAGTGGAGTGAAAGTCCATCTGGGTTCTACAAATTGTCTATAAAACTACTCCTTCGGCTACGGCTGGACCTCAGGGCGTCATCCAGCTGAATGTGTTGCCTAGCTCTTTCCATTAGATCAAAAAAGCTGACGGACGGCCTTGTTGTGATTGATTCAAATAATGGCCTATTAACAATGCCATTGGCTAAGGCAGTGGATGCCATTTTCACGCTTACATTCCTCACCTTCGACATTGTGGCTTGAAATCTGTCGATGTAGTCTCAAATAATTTCATCAGTCCTCTGATAGAGGTTGCACAGATCGCTCATAGACTTTAGTACTCGTATCTGTACAATGAACAGTGTAACGAAAAACTCCTTTAGTTGTCGAAAAGAGGTGATTGAACCCTGTGGGAGCTCATGAAACCATGCGAGAGCATCTCCTCCCAGCGTGGTAGAAAATATCCTGCAGGCAATCCTTTCATCATAAGTGTATACCTGCACTTTCGTTAGATATTCAACAAGATGAATAGCAGGGTCAGTTTTACCTGTATGCTTGTCCATTATTACGTCTCGCCATTTGGGAAGTAGCTCTAACTTCGTGATTTTCCTACAAAACGGTGAGGCTGTGTTGCCACAGGTATTGTCCTCAAACACTCATTTTTTGGAGCTTGTCTAGCCAAACTGCTTGAGCTTCTGCTTGAATCATTTGTCCTCCCTGCTCATGGTAGTCGAGAAAAATTCATCTCGCCTTCCCTTGGTACGGCTGCGATTTGGCGTGCACATGAAAGAAAAATCATCCCCAATGGATGAGGCGAAAGATCTACTAGGGATGTATAGAAAATCTCTGTTTGAGGACATCGTGCCTTTCCTCTTGTCGTATCTACCTGGGGTTTTAGCCCTCGCCTTCCTACTATTGTGGGCTCTTGGCTCGTTGATGGAAATCCCCTTGTTTCTTTTTCTTTTGAAGTCTTTAGCCATGAGATCCATTTCATGACATCTTTCGTAAGTTCTGGGCATTTTTTTCTTTTTCAAAGTTTGGACTATGCTTTTGGTGAAGTCACTAAGGATGGAGCGTATGTCCTTGATGGTAATAAGGGTATCTTTCGATTGCCGCATGGCTACATTATCAAATTATGGGAGGAGGTTGCCCCTAGTAAGAGATCTGGGAGACCTCTCTCTTCTTTTTGAGGGCTTAGATCTTCCCTGACTGTTGTGATTATACTCTTCCGAAGTTGCGTGTTCATTGAACTTCGAACCTACCATTTTCTCTCAATGAAAGCACCAAATGATAAAGCAGATTTTGGCTTTATTGGTAAGAAGGAGAGTAGGCAGTCAAGGATTCGATGGGATGGGAAAAACCTGCAAAATGGAGTGCCCGATCAGACCCGAGCGTTAGCACTCCGAAGCTTAAGTTAGTAGCTTTTAGAGAAAGAGTGCTTAAAGAGAGAGTCTCAGATATTCAATACCTGGAGCCATTGTGTTTTTGGCTATTTATAGGAGTTATTTGGAAGGGTACTCAAGTACCTTGGGGCATGGTATCCGGTAACTGGAGCAAGTGAGCGGCGATGTGATAGGAAGCAGGTGGAGAGTATGGGCGCTGGCTTGTGTCAGTGGGCTGACAAAATGTATTATTCTATCAGTCCGACCGGACATCACACCTTCCTATCTTGTCTTTCAACTCACGCTTTTGCCTTTTTGGTATTGGGCTTGGGCCCTGCCAAGTGTCATTGGGCCAATCCTGGTTGGGCATTTGGAGATGTATTTTCCATAGTTATCAATTTTATACCTCATAAAATGCTTAACTAAAAATTTCTATAATTTTTGAAAATCATTTGCTATTTTTAAAGTCCGATCAAATCTATGATTTACCGCTTACTATTTAAACCAAAATTATTATTTTCTTCTTACTTCTTGAGGTCAAACTTACTTAAAAATATTTTTAAAATGTTCAAAATATATTCATCAGGCTCCATGAATATTTTCGAATAAATCAAAGACTATTTTTCGATATGTTCCACTTTTATCAGTCCGATATTTTAATTTTCAAAGTTACAGTAAAATTAATTTTTCATTACCATATGATACTACATTACATTTAATGTAGATCTGAAAATTATGGTAATTTTTAAAGATCATTTTTTATTTTTAAAGTTCCAGATAACCTCTTATTGACCTATACATTCTTTTAACTGGAACTGTGACTTTTTCCTTATTTTTGAATTTTAATGATCAATTTGATCTCATTTTCGGTCCAAATTACATTTTTGGACTCCAGCTAACTTGTTCTTTCCAATTATCCAATAAAATATTTTTTTTACTCTGAGAAGTACTATTCACCCTAGTGTCACTATTTACTATCGAAAAATACTATTTTCGACTAGCCTGGTATTTGAGTCGTTATATATTTTATATTATTTATATATTTTCAATTAAATTTTTAAATAAATTTATAATTTTATTTATTGATTTTACTAAACATTATAATATTAATTAAAAATATACATACATATTTATTCTTACTAATTATGTACTATAATTCTTCTTTGCAATGAAATTATTTGAAAATATAGTCATTTTACAAATTTTGATAAAATTCACATTTAATTTCAAAATTATATAATTAAAAAATTCTAATCAAAATTTAATAATTTTTTAAATATTTTTATTGATTAAAATCAAGTCCAGTCATCCGAATATCCGTCAGTTAATCCAATTTTAGAAATGATCCAATAAAATAAAAAGGTATTGATGATTATTAGAAAATAATAATAATAATAATAATAATAATAATAATAATAATAATAATAATAATAATAATAATAATAATAATAATAATAATAATAGGAGAGAGCAATGATCGGTTCGATTCAATAATCGAACCAAACCGAAGTTTCATTATTTTTATCAATCAAACCGAACCAAACTTATAGAATAACCGAATTCAAATTGAATTAAAATTTTCGATCGGTTTGGTTCGGTTAACTGAAAATTAAAACTATTAAAAAAAAAGATTGTGTCTAAAAATTATAAATCATAATATGCTAAAGTAAAAACATCTAAATTGTACAAATAAAAGTTCAAATTAAAGATATAATCCCCAAATATATAATAAATAATACAATAAAATCGTTAAATAAATTTTTTTCATTTAATCGATTTTCAATTTAATCGTCAAAATTTTAAATTATCACCTATAAAATAGATATTAATAATTGATAAATGTACTTATATAATTTACAACTCAAAATAAGATAATTTACATGTATAAAATAATTATTCAATTAAAATATCAAAAAAATTATATAATTATATATAATTTTGGCTCGGTTCGGTTTTTCTCCTTCAAAAACCAAACTGAACCAAAAAAATGAAGTTTCCTAAAATTTAAAACCGAAAACCAAATCGAAAACATGAACCAAATTAAAAAATCAATCAGTTCGATTTTTGCTCACCCTTAAATAGTAGTAGTAGTAGTAGTAGGAATAAAGATATATTGGGAAGTCCCGGGTCAAAAAGGAGTATGGCCAAAAAAATTTACTAAAGAAAGATAAAAAGAAATAAGGAGGAAAGAGAATAGAGAAAGAGAGAGAGAGAAGGAAAAAAGAAATGGGAAAGGCATATCGAAAATGTAACATCCTTACTGTAACAGTCTTACCGACTTATGCAATTTGATCGAATTTTTTTTTTATCACAATTATCATATTTCTCTACTTAAGGTTATTAACTCAACATTTCGAATCACAACTTCTATTGCCGCTGACATATAACTGTCCAGTTTTACTATACATTTTTCGAAAATTCGACAATATAACGACTATATTCTTAACTAGCTCTCCGAAAAGCAGACAATTATCATAGCTTCTCCGAGACACAACAGTTTATAACCATCCACATATAGCATTCATATTCTCCATCACACTTTACATGTATAAAATTTATTTCCTTCTAATAATCATTCACATACTTTCATTTACAATACGATTACATAAATAAAATACAATATATTTTCTTTTGTATATAAAAAATATAGTATATTTTTTTATACATAAAAAATACAGTATATTTTTTTTATATATAAAAAATACAATATATTTTTTTATACATAAGAAAAAAATACATCGTATTTTCACCATTTTAGAGAAGGACCATGTTCTTGTGGAGATTTTTAGTTTCAATATCAAAAGTTTGCAGCAAATTGTACCATAAATTCTTAATATACAGGTATAAATTACCTGAAAGAAAAGCTACTTTTTAAGTACAATCAATTGTTCAGTACATACTATGTATTCTCATTGTATATTTGAAGCTACGGTTTTCTTCTTTTTCTCTTATTAAAATCTTTAATCATATTATTAACTTGAAAATCATAAAAATATTATTGCCAGTAAAATCAGGATATTGGGAATATTCCATTCTACTTTTTTTGGAAGTAACAAATTATCTGCTATAAATTAGGAGAATATTTTACAGTGTAATCCATGATACATTGTAATAAGCAGGGATTCATTGTAATCCATCATGTTTTAATTGATTGTTAGCTGATTAGTCTCTTGACGCAACGCATGCTTTATGCTAAATTTTAATTGTAAAAAAAGAATAGATTTTTAATTGTTAGTGTATCTACAGGGTATCCAACATTTGGTATTAAAAGATTAGCAAGTGAAGCTTGATCCAACTCGGCTCCAACTCTTTTCTTAAGCTTTTCTCTGCACAGCGGACTAGCATGCAAACAATGGCACTTCGAAGCAAACCACGCAGAAATTTAGCAGAAGTAACTCCCTTTTTATAAGGCAGTAAAATTGCAATCTCTTCAAGAATAGCTTTTTGAAATGCCTCAGAAGGGAAAGAAACAATTTTCCCATTGTTCAACAATGGAAGATATTTCTTGGCATGGTAAATAAGAGAAGCAGCAATAGTCTCAGGCCTCATTCCTTTTGATTGAATTGCTAAAATGAATTGTTCATACAAAGATAAGTTGAGCAAAGAAACATTTTCGGACCACCAATTATCACCTTCTGTATTCGTAGAAACTGAAATTCCATTGCAAAATCCCCAGTTATTCCCTTCAATGACAGCCGATTTTGTATCAGCGCAAGCTTTGATCGCCAAAGAATCGATACACCTTATTTTTTCTTTTGATCAATATTCAGGTAAAGGATATTATCCTACAAGCTTTGCGCAGGGAAAGAGGAAAGTATAAAGAAAGAGACAGCTGGTATATAATAAAGTAATAGCGTTTTTGATATGTAAAAATAAAAAAAAAGGGGTAGTTTTAAAATGAAAAATGTATAAATGAAAAGTAAAAATAAACTATACGGTATTTTTGAAAACGAAATGTAAAAAGATGGTAAATGATGTAATTTTCTCTTATTTATAAGAATACTTGTGGACCACATGGAAAAAATAATAATAATTGTCGACCACAGTGAAGCCTGCCAAAATTTTTTACAGGACTACACGAAGAAGCCCAAATCGAATGAATTATTCAAAGAAAAGGGACAGAAGTTACCCAGCGATCGCAGCTAGACTGGGCCAAAATCAGGCTCAATTAGATTTGGGTTCAGCCCAACGTTGGTCCAAATTTCATGTAGCTTTTAAATGGGCCATAACCGATTTGTAGAAGTCGGATCCAAAGAAGAAATATTGGACCTCTGAAGGTGGGCTGTTTGGTTGAAATGGCCCAATGGGCTATATCTCAGATTTACTATTTATTAAGCCTAATAAATTATTTCCGTATCAAAAAATCATTTACACCCTCAATCCTACAAACGCTTTATTAAAATATTACTTACCTCAATTTGACAAAACTGCATCCATTACCTCCTCATAAGGTGACAAATTGTAAAGCAATTGTTTTGTGTCAGGCATGTGGTCAAAATAAAAGCCGCAAAAATTCAATTTTTTCCATCTGTTTTTCCTCCTTTTAGACATTTTTACATTTTTCTTCATTAATCCTATCTATTCTAATTTTTCATTTCATTTTATTTCTCTTAATAATAATAAATTCAATAATTGATTAGGTGTAGTATTACTACATATTTCAAAACTCAATAAACTACCCAATATATGAGTAATGACAAAAATAAAAAATAGTTGCAATTGTTTTATAACAACGTCATGCTTACCGTAGCTACATCTACTTTTATTATCTCAAATTATTTACAATAGTTTTTCATATTATATTTAAAAAAATGTTGCTTTATACAAGTTTACCGTTACTAAAATGTGTTGCAATAATGTATTATATGATGGTAATATGTAGTGATTTTTTTTATTAGGAAAGAGATTTATGCATTGTTGCAAATTCAGTGTGTTAATAAAATTTAGATATGTAAATTCTTTTCCTCAAGTTTGAGGATGAAAATATATATTAATAAACCTTATCATTATCATTAATTATTATTATTTTGGGTTCAAAACAAGAAGTTTAAAGCTTGAAAATACAGTTTCAGTTAGGGAAGATTCTGTTGCAGGCATTTGACAAAACATGTTGGGTGTTGGTTTTGGTAATAACGTCACAAAATGCACTAAAATTCTAAAATCATTAACCTGGCCGTATGATTTTGGTTTCTCTTTTTATTGTGAAAGCAAACACGTACGTGAACAATATTATTGCAATAATAGGTTAGCCGATTGTAAGGCCGCGAAATTTGGGTTAACTATGAACATGAAACTTATAATTTCCATTAAAGTCACGAGTTGATGGCATCATTCTAAGTCTAGCTGTCAGATTTTGGGGACATTGCATTCCATACATCCAGCTGTCCATATATTAGACAACTCAAAATAATATTAAACCATTGTTAAACTCCCATACTAAATTACTAATTTGCAATAACTTCAGTTACAAGTTACTATTTATTCTTTTTTTCCAGGTTCTGAGGGTTAATTGGTTGATAATTGTGGAAATCTCATGCAGCAATGTCACCAAAAGGATGAATGATGGGTTTCTGGTTGATTTTTGAGTAATGGTAGCAAGTGGAGCATGTGATGTCCAAATATATGTATAATACTAGCAGAATATCTGTAAGGATAATGTTGTCAAATAATTATATTAAGTTTGTAAGTATTGACTTTATGAGTAAGAAGGGATTAGAGGGAAAAGGCATGCATCAGTAGACAGAATGTCTTGTGGAGGGGTGATCCCAATTACAATGAGGAGCTTATTCCTAAAGAAATGGGAAATTGGGAGGCCTTGGATCACGTGACCACATGTTTTCCTTTACGTATAATGCACGTGCATGCAGGGCAGCAATCCTTACGCATCCTAAAATTTCAATTCATTTCATTTCCTTTCCTTCTCTTCTCCTAACTTTAAGCCTTCAATTCAAAGTCTTCTGCAATTTCTGCTCTCATTTTCATGTGCTTCACCTTCCACTCTCCTTACTTTCTACTCTTTCCACCTATTGGGTTATACTTTTACATGCTTACTTTAAGGGTTGATGAACCATGACGATTTGAATTTGAGGTTTTACAACTCTATAAGAGAATTGGAATAACTAAATTAAAATTTATTGCTTAGGTCCTCTTCATTGAGAAGAAAAGAATAAGAAAAGAAACATTTTGACTTAATAACATTAATTTTTTTTTTTTAAATTCAAAGTATAAGTCTTTTGGATAGCGTCATGAATATCAGTATATGTTTTTTTTTTTTTTTTTCGAAGTTCATCATTTACATGTGCTAATTTCAGCAAGGCTTGTTTAATTATCTTGAAAATATTTTTTTTGGTATAAGCTACGAACTACTGTAAATTTAAATACTGATTAGTCTTATAAACTAAAAATTATAATATTTGCAGTAGAAATGATTACTGTTTCATCACGGAAATTAAAAAAAAAAAGATGCTATTTCCTAAATCATTAATTCAAACGTAGACTGTACATACTAATCTTCCATCAACTATATATATATATATTACACTTTTTTGGAAAGATATTGAATATTTATTGTTTAGACACATATATTGCTATCTCATAAATATGGATATGACTATTTTTTTTTTTTCATATAAAATTATGTTTTTTAAGACGATAAAATTTGTCCAAAAAGTTTGAAAGCATCCCAACCGAGTTGGGTTGGGGTCCTTGCTAATCCTTTTTTATTTGCTTATATTATCTTCTATCAAATTCAAATTTGTATTATATTTTCTCCATCATACATTATAAAGGGTGATGCCCCACTCTTTGTACCATTATATATGACTTGGTCTCATAAATTAGATAGTCTCCTTTTTTATTATTTAATAACCTTTCTTTATTTAGTAGCCAATTAGAACTTTTATTCCCACCACTCTGTACCTCAATTTCATACATATGATTCTCTGTGATTTGATTTTACTTGGGACTGATAGGAAATATGATTGTCAAACAAAAACAACCACAGCCCTTCGTATTGGTCATTGAGGGTAAATTACATGCGCCATCCCTCACAAATAATCTTCACCTCTTAATCTTCCTTTAACACTTTTTATTTTAAAAGCCACTCAACTTCGGAGTATTTTATAAGAATGTCCTGCTAGCAAGTATCAAGTGAAAACTTGCCGACATGGGATCCACCTGTCCCCGACTTAATTCCTATAGCATTGGGTACTGTTGGAAAAATAAATCAAATGCTCAAAATCCAAATGAGATTTTCTATTTTGTTCGAAAGTTCAAAAACGCTTTTGATACTTTTCTAAATTCTCTGCGAGACCCTGAATTTACACCATTCTTCAAAATATTGAATTGATAACGAAAGAATGGTTGCTTAGATCACTTTTCAATCCAAGTAAAATACCACAACTAACAAAGCTTGAAATTTAAAAGATTAAATATCTCTTTCTTTTTTTTTTTTTTTTTTACTTTTTTTTTCCTATCTCACTTTATTCTCTCTTCACATTTGCCATATATATATATATATATATATTTGCGTATGATTGGATGATAAACCCACATCAGCTAAAAATATGCTATAATGATAAGAATCCAACAATAAGAATATTATTATTAATTAAACCTTAATTGAGTGATTTGTAAGAGAAAAATTGAGCAACAATTCAGATACGAAGATGATATTTGAGAAATAACGAAGACAATTATTGGTTTAGTTGTCTCATTTTTTTTTTATATATATAAGCTATTATGGATTTTAATATATATGTTCCACATTATTTCTTCCTAGTATGACATAGAAATGAAAATTTCATAAAAGCATACCCACCTGCTATGTGGATTACTCCTTAAGGTTAGGTGCTTGGCCTATTTAAGCATATAAACTATTGGTCATGTACGTATGTGAGAAAGAGAGGGTAGGCTTTGATTGACATAAATAGTTAGAAATGAAAGAATTATGGATTTGTCTGTACATTCCAAAAATCCCTCAATTTCTTTCTAATTAAGTTCCGATATCAAATGAACGTTATACGACTCCAATCCCCAGCTGGTTATTATGATGCAACAACAATATCGTCCCTTGAATCAAAAGAAAATGGTGAAGTCAATGATTTATAATTATAATACTAATATGGAAGATTATGATAAAAAGTGGGTAAATTAAAACTTGGGTCAAATTATGTAATGTTATGCGACGCCTTTTGCATTTGCGTAAAGCTATTTGTCTACGTTGTATTAAAATCCTATGTGCAGACAGATGGAGGTAGATAGTCTTTTGCCCTTTCTGAGCCGTAAACTTTGACTTACTTTATAAATAAATTTTTGTGGCAGGCAGGAGCACTAATTAAAATCTTATTAAGGATTTTGTACTATTTTCATCCTTTTCCCTCAATACTGAACGAGGGGATCGAAGGAAATTTCCTTTTTTGTCGGCAACTTAATGCATTCATAGGAGTTCTCCCCACGCATTGCAAAAAGAAAAAAATAAAATAAAATAAATAAAAAAAAAATTATTAATTACATTTTAGAGCCTTTTTTTGTATGAAATTGTTCGGAAGGGAAAATAAATAACCAGCTAGCGATATCCAACAACCATCATTGCACGTTAAAGATTTCCTGATTTAATTAATTGACCTTATTTTATTATCAGGTTTTTAATCAAGGTATTAGGTGATTAAGATTAACAAGATCCTTTAATCACATGATTGGATCATTACCTAAGTTGACATTTACTCGCATGCATCCAGGTCTAATTAATTTATAAGCTCACTTAATTTGTCAACTCATCAAGATCTAGAACATTAAACTCTTCATAATTAGCTGCATCTTTATGGACGGTAATTCTTATTTTCTAATGAAAAGAACCATTATTTTGAAAATTTAAATCGATTTCAAATAAAGCTAATTATTTAATATGGCATGATAATGTTATCATCTAATGTATTTATTTATAAAATTTTTAAAGCATATAATAAACGTATAATAATGTGTTGCGGGTTGAACTAAGCCGAGGACTCTGAAACCAAATTCATCACCTCCAATACAATTTTCAATCTTTTACTTTGCTTAATTAACTAATCTTGACCTCCAGAAAACTTAAACCACGCTGACTTAATTTGGATTATATCATCTAAAATTATAGTCTCGGTTCTTTTTTCTGTCTTCTTTTTAAAATAAAAATAGCCATAGTCGCTTTTGTGTATAAATTTACAAAAAAAAAAAAAAAAATCAACCATTTTTAATTTTTTAAAAACACTTGCAAATCTTCCTAATAAATTATCTATTTAAATCTTCCCAATAATTAACATAAAATAGCATGAAGAAAGATATTTAAATGCAATTCAATTACTAAAAAGAATGGCAAAATTAGAAAACAAATAATCAATACTCTCTCAAATTTTTTTTTAAAGAACACTTCAAATAAAACAAAATTAAATTTTAATAATGTTTATTTAAAAAGGAAAATACGGAGTATAACTTTCAATTGATAATATCGGATGGGATCATCACACATATTATATACACTAGTTAGATTGTCAATTCTTACTATAACTACAATTGTACTATCCAAAGGGAATGTAACTATATATTTTTTTTAGGAACCATGGGAAATTATCTTAATATTTTTTTATTTTTAGTCATCTATTAGCTATCAACTACCAAAATAGATATCAACTATCAGTTATATTAATCAAACACAAGCTGATATTAATGTGGGAGAAAAAATAAAAAACACTTATGAAAACCGTTCTAAGTTATTTTTCCAAATTACAAGTTATTTACTAAATTATTGACCAATATATCACCTAGCTAGATTTTAAACCAAACTCATAAATAAATTTATGAATTAAAGGAATAGAAGAATGTCATATTGCTAAAAAATTATTAAAAACATAGCGAAGTAAATGGTTATTAATCATGTTTGCCAGTTGGCTATTGACTTGTCTGATGAAAAACTTATAAGCTATTTGTAAGTAATAATCTTAACATAGAAGTTTAATGGGCTATTTCCTTTCTCATTGTGTTTCATAAAGAATAAATATTTGTAGTGCCGTCCGATGGGGGCGTTGAGTAGGCAATTGAGTCAGTTGTAAAGAGTAGCTAGTTATTAGCCGGCACCGACTAGTGTAACCGACCGGCATCTGTTCCATGGTCGAGACATAGACAAATGGTCTCTTTGCATACTTGAACGTTCATTTTTTTTTTTAACATGAAATAAAACGACAACCAACAATTCCCACCAACTTAGATATAATAATATAAAACGGCTGCAAAGCAAAAGAATAGAGTCTTGGGTTGGAGGGAAAAAAAACAGAAATTCTGGTCCAAAAAAGAACACAAACAGCTGTTTCGGTGGTCCACACCTTCTCTTTTATGTTTAGTATTGAAAACGATTGTAATATTATGGTAATGAATTAAGAGGTCTTTAGTTTAAATTAGCATTTGATTTTCAATTAGAGAATCGAAAGAAGTTGATGATTCTTTAATTTCGAGAGGAGTTAATATGATTGTACAAAGATGATTGAATACATAAAAAACACCATCTCACCAAGGTCACACCTCGTAAATAGCAATAATTCTCAATTGCCGTCACAAAATTTTCATTTCACCCAAGTCTTTTATTCTATTAGGGTAAATCCCTTTTTGAACGAGTGGAAATGGTATTGTTAGGGTAATTCCTTGACAGGCAGCTGTTACCAGCCATACTATTTATTATTAATTTATTGTGTTGGTTTAAGAATCTTTGATTTGCAACCGAATTTAATTATAATTTCGTGGGTTTTCAAGAGTTAATGCGAATAGCTGTAAGGAGTCAACAGTCAATCGAGATCAAAACTATGAAAGATGTCAAATTTATGCATTTTTAATGACAAAAGGAAAATCTAAATAGCCATTTTTATACTCAAAAACAGACTGTTTTAATTAAAAAAAAAAAACCAAACTTCGCTATTTTGATAAAAATTAAAAGTTAGAGATAAATGTCACATAAAAAGCATCATCCAAAGTTAAAAAAAAATGCATTTTTTCTTTTTAATTAAATTTTTCTCTCTTTTGTGGCAGTTTATGCATGTGCTTAATGTCAAGAAGAAGTTCAATTAACTACTAAAGAAATAGAGAGCCAGCACAATAAATCTTTGAAAAGAAGCCACTCACCATATTTATTTAAAAGAATCTTTAATATATATATATATTAGCCATGATAATTTCATGGTACATGCAGCAATCCTTTAACATGCATGGGACCAAAGAGGTTGCGTAGAGAGGTATTCTGTATTCTAAGCATTTAAACTCTATTTTATTAAGTTGCAATTTTTGAATAGAAGAATAATTCCCTTTTGTTTGTTTTTGCATTATAATTATGAGTACACAATTTTGTTTTTTAACATTAAAAAAGAGAGTTAATTAAAATGTATTTCTATGAACAGAATGTTCCCTTATGTATACACAATATGATCTTTTTAAGTTGCAATACTTCAAGAAAAGAAGATACAAAGTTTCTTGGAAGCCACTCTATGAGCTTATTGTGACTTTATATATACATATCTATATTCACCTTCTAAGGATGCTCTACCCTTCATCTTCAAGCCATTCATCATTTTCTCTTCGTTTTAAATCCCTCAATCTTTCTTTTTTTGCTAATAAATTTCAAATTATTCATTTTGTTCTCGTTTTTTTACGTTAATTATGATAACATCAACTATTTGACAAAATCTTTTTCTGGGTTTAGAAGTATAATCCATTCCTCTGTTTTTATAAAGCAACAGATAATACAATTTGAGTGAAGTATGACAGAAATGGCAAATTATCCGATGGAGCACCGCATGGGCTGTGGCTTCATCGGAGGAATTCTCCATCGCCGGAGTTTCTGGCAACGCAAAACATGTATATATTCACTTCCAACGGAGACCGGCAGTAATACTGATACTTCAAAAAGGCCTCCTATTCATAATTCAAAGAAGCAGAGAAGCAAATCTGATGCTGCCATTCTGGCTAAAACTTCACCGGAATCAGTCCAAAAACACCAGCAGAGGCATAGCCTTGTGACGGTTTCTCACCAGAAGAGTGAAATTAGAAAATCATCAGAAGCTGCAAGAAGCTCAACATCATCCTCAAGTTCTGTCCAATTAAAAATGTCACACACCAATGAAGCTAAATTGAGAAGAAACTCCACAAGTGATCTCAAAGATTTTAATATGATTTTAGCAACAAATAATCAACAAAACAAAGATAACAAAGCCCTTGCTCGAGCTACTTCGAGCGATGTAATGGTAATAGGCGAATTGGGGAACTTGAGACAGCTTAGGAATTGCCATAAGAATGTTCAAGAGGCAAACTCAAACTTCATTACTCCTAGATTGGGAAAACTTGGTGGTAATGTTTCTGTTATGGGCAACATTGTGAGGCAATCTAGTGGGGAGATTAGACAATCTCAAAGCCCGTCCAACAGAATGGATCCCGAGGTTCTGAAGAATATGGGGAATGTCAAATACAAGCAAGGGAGATTCGAAGAGGCATTGGGCTTTTATGATCGAGCAATTGCTCTGGATTTGAGTAAGGCAACTTATCGGAGCAATAAAAGTGCTGCTTTGATCGGATTAGGCCGCCTTATGGATGCTGTTGCTGAGTGTAAAGAAGCTGTTAGGCTTGATCCTTCTTATCAAAGACCTCATCAGCGTTTAGCATCGCTATATGTCAGGTAATTTATACATTTATACTTTTTAATTAAGGTTAGAAACATTGGTGTGTCAATGAAGAAACATGAATTATTTCAGACTAGGAGAAGCAGAGAAAGCATTGTATCACTATAAACAAGCAGGGGCTTATGCTCATTCTGTAGATATTGCACAAGCTGAGGCCTTACAGAAGCACCTTAACAGGTGCATAGAAGCTCGAAAATTAAATGAATGGAATACTCTACTAAAGGAGACTGACCGGACGATTTCCTCTGGTGCTGATTCATCTCCAAAGGTCTGATTTGGAAATACCTATGCCTAATGAATTACTTCAAAACTTTGGAGTTAATCAGGTTAATTCGGTTTGCTATTATACTCACAGGTTTATATAATGCAAGCTGAGGCCTTATTGAAACTTCAAAGACATGAAGAGGCCTACAAAGCCTATCGAAGGGGACCGAATTTTAGTACTGAATCTTGCACTAAATGCTTTGGCCTAGCTACTACGTCTCATCTTTTAATGATTGCAGCACAGGTTTACCTGGCTGCTGGCAGGTTGGTTAAAATTTATTTGTTTATTTATTTATTTTTAATTTAGTTGTACAAGGCTAATATGAATATCATAAAGAAAGTGATTGTGGGTTTATAGGTTTGAAGATGCTGTAGCAGCAGCTGAGCAGGCAGCTCGACTCGACCCCAGCAACAGAGAGGTCAACACAGTTTTGAAAACAGCTAGAGCAGTAGCATCTGCTAGATTGAGTGGCAATCTGCTGTACAAGGCGTCCAAATTCTTTGAGGCATGTATTGCATATAGTGAAGGACTAGAACACGATCCTTATAACTCAATTTTACTATGCAACCGAGCAGCTTGTCGATTTAAGCTTGACCAATTCGAAAAGGCTGTGGAGGACTGCACCATTGCTCTTAGGCTGCAGCCTAACTACAGCAAGGCCAGGCTAAGAAGGGCTCATTCCAATGCCAAGGTAAGATTTCTTTCTTTCTTTCTTTCTTTTTTCATATTATTTTATTTATCTATTTTGCACCCTTTTCATTATGTATTGTTGTCATAAATAGATGGAAAGATGGGAAGATTCAATTAAAGATTATGAAATGTTGATTAGAGAAAGTCCAGCAGATGAGGAAGTGGGCAGAAGTTTGTTTGAGGCCAAGATTCAGCTAAAGAAACAACGCGGCGAAGACACCAAGAATCTGAAATTTGGTTCTAATTTAGTGTTCATATCAAGCAATGAACAATTTAGATACTTCGCAACTTCCCCTGGTAAGTCCATGCATTTTCTACTCTGCCTACGGACACTGAGTTTATATGTTTATCTAAATTGAAATTTTGTATGTGTAACTGGCATTTAACAGGGATGTCAGTGGTGCTTTTTTGCAACAAAGAGAATCATAAGCAAGTGTTGAATTTGATGGAGCAAGTTTGCAAGAGCTTCCCATCTGTCAACTTTCTTAAGGTTTGTCTGCTCGAAAATACTGCTTCAATTATATATATATATATATATATATATATATATATATATATATATATATATATATATTGTTGGAAATACGCTAATGGCCCTAATTTTGCGGCTAACATTTGTTTATTAATAATTATTGGCAGTCCAATCACAGACAGGGATATGATTGTACAGTAGTACTATCAAAATGTTGTATAATCATAATTAATCAGTTCCTTTCAAAAAAAAAAAAATAATTAATCAGTAATCTCAATCATTCAATTGATATTTTCTGGTAGAAAGAAATGAACCGTTGTAAATCCTATGTACGTCAATTAATCCTCAATTATGGGCTTTTAGCTTCCCTAATTTCAGCATTCCTAATAATGATTGGAATATTAATGCTGAAGTTGAACTGTTTTTAATTTGACATTTTTGTATACACAAAATAAAGGAAATTACAAGTAAATGTTTATAATTATATGGTTGTGCTAATTATTTCAGGTAGAGGTAGAAGATCACCCTTATTTAGCAAAGTCAGAGAGAGTAACATCTCTTCCATCCTTCAAGATATACAAGAATGGATCAAGAGTCAAAGAAATTCCAGGCAATAATCTTGAATTACTGGAAAAATCAGTCAAATTGTACAGCAGTTGAAGACAAATTATTTAAATATGCTTATGCATATTTAAAGAAATTAAATCCATTTTTTTACGAAAAGAATGAAGAGCCATGTCAAAATTAATATGGAAAGCAGCATCTGGTCTGCAACTTTGCCAGCATCACAAATAAAAGTGGAAAAAGAGATTAAAAAAAAAAGAAGGAATCGATTGACTTCATGGAAGATTAAACAAATTGAAGAGATAAAATTGGAGATGATTTATTATTAGTATTATTATTTTAATGAGTACTTTGGATGTGATGCTCATGGGCATTCTTTATTCTGCATTCCTTTGCTGTCTTGGCAAACAATCAGTTTGCTGATGCTCTATTTATTTAGTTCAGTGAGTGGAAAAAAAAAAAACCCAAAAAGTATGAAAAGAAATCGCTGTTGTGTAAAGATTTTTCATTAATTCATATGGTTTGTAACTGTGTTTTTGTATAAAGAAATGCATGTGTCAAATACTCTCAAACTATTATAAATCCTCATGCTCTATTCTATAACTTTATCATATAACTTCAGTATTATCAATTGAAGACATGTAGCAAATAATCATGTTCTGGAGCCATAAAGTTACAAAACTGAAACCACTCTTTTATTATTATTGTTACTATTATTATTTAAGAACCGCAAGGCCTGGCAGCAGAGCTTTTTGGAGGTACAGGAACTTAGAGTAGTGTGTGTTTTGGGGTAGAAGTAGAAGGCTAAAGATCGGTTTTCTGGTTGCAATCCAATCCATCCCCACCATATTCTCATCCATACATATCTGATCCATCAGTGAAAGCCCATTTTATGTAAGAGCCCACTACTGTTGTAGGCCTTGTACCCTCCTCTGCTCCTAATCTCATGCTTTTTTTTTTTAATAAAAAAAAAAAATATCAACAGAAACTATAAAAGTCTGGATTGGATATGCACAAGATGAGAAGATAATTTGATGATATTCATGGCATATATTGTTAATCTTATCCGAGATTATGTAACCCATCTAATTATTTTTTCTTTTTTCATAAACAATGCGTTGATTAGAGTTATTTCTCAGCCGAACTATGGTTGATCATCGTCTGTTTTGAGCATCTTAATTAAGTTAGTTTTGATATTGTAAGGTGATACAGAGCATAAATTAGGCCAATGATTGAAGATAATCATGACACATGATTCTGGTCCATGGACCCAGCATTCTCTTTGGTGATACTCTAGATCTCAATGTCTCTTTTTTTAGTTATCGATTTTTTTTATATTGAACAAGAGATCTTAATATTAAAATCTGATGGTCAGAGGACTGTAAAGTGAATTGCTAATCTCATAATAGTCTAATTAGCTACTTCATTAATAATTCACTACTATTTAGACTTCATCTAAAGTGGGTTTTAAAAGATGGTAGTTACTATTTTATGTATGTGTCCCAATTTAAGTAATCAAACTCAACTTAATACAGGAATTGAAAAAATATTATGAACTTTTGATTTACAAAAATATATTCTTAATGGATTAAATTATTCTTTTTTAACATAGTAGGGCATAATATACACCGATAAACATGTAAATTTTATTTTAAAATTTTTAAAGAGATATTTAAGGTGGAAGAAAACTAAAATGTAAGTAAAATTGATAAATAACTTAAAAGTGGGACTGGAAGTACTTTAAGAAAAAAAAAATATGGGGGCTAAAACTGTAAAAGAGGCTTTTGCATAGTATGAATTCTGAAATCGAGAAAGTAGAAACATGGATGGGGAGACTTGGCAGTTAGGGAATGAAGGTCAAATTGCAGGTGACATTCAAATTGTCTCTACACGTGCAAACATTATTGCCTTAACAAATTATCTTATCATAAACAACTCTAGAATTAAGAGAACAGAAAAAGAAAAACAAAAAATCAGATTATGAATTCAGTAATTGATGTAATTAGGTAAGCAAGTAAGTGCAACACATAATATGCATGGCATGCACCAAAATACTTTCAAGGAAAATGGAAAGAACTTAAGAGCTGTACAAAATGTAATTCAAACTTCAAATTTCCCAATTCCCACACAAGAACCCAGAAAGAAAATTTCTTAAAAACTTGATACTGATACAGATTAAATTATTAAACCCAGGAGAAAATTTGAAAATTACGTGAAATTAAGTTGATCATCTCTTCCAGCTTCGACTTCTTGATAATGGATCTTTCATTCCACCAACCACCCATGTTTCTTTTGCTATATCTGATGAAATTTTATAATAATCGGAATCATATCTCATCATCACCAACTTATTTGTATCTTTCTTTGTATTTATTTTCTCTTCCTCTATTAATGCCTTCAAATTCTTTCCTTTCTTCTCTTTCTCTCTGTTCTCCTTCTCTTCTTCTTCTTCTTCTTCTTCTTCTTCTTCTTCTTCTTCTTCTTCTTCTTCCAGCCAGCTCTTGGCGGGAGCAGAACGACACCGCATAAGCAACAGAGCATTAGGTGGAGGAACAGAAGGTGCGGCAATCGACTCATTACCAAAATAAGACCTCTCTTTCTCTTTCTCTTTTCTCTTTTCTTTACAAAACTCATCGTTTTGATTCTCTTGTAAAACCATGAACCATTTAGAGAACATGGTTCTTGAAGCTTCATTTTCATGGCTTCCCTCTGCTCCGCCATGATTTTCTCGATATTCTTCTAATTCTACATCTTCTTCTTCGTCATCTGTAGTGATATCTGACCGAGGAATGGACCCGAAGCATCTAAAATCGAATCTTATGTTCCTTAAACAAGTCAAGAATTGCGTTACATCTTTCTTGAATCCAAAAGAATCAAACCAACTTGATCTTTTCTTGATTTTCCGGGAATTGTGAATTCTCTCAATCTCTTCCATCACTGATTGCCAGCTCTTGCAAGCCCTTTCCTTATGCCTGACTTTGATCTGCCCAGCACAGGTCACTTTGGGTGATGTTGGCTCCGCGATCTCCGTCCCCATTTGCTTGTTTTTGGCCCATAAGAGAGGGCTAGCTTGGCCACCGCCACCGCCTCTAGTGCTAGAATTCTTTAGCCGGTGGGGGTGGTGGTTATGACGGTGGCGCTTGGAGGCCTCTAATGCTCTTGCTGGGCTACAAATAGGCTTAGGCAATAATTTTAAATGAGCTCTGGAAGGAAAACAAACTAACAGATCAGCCGAAGGTGGTCCTTTGACAGTTTCTCTTGCTTTCATTTTTTTTTTTTCAGTTCAATCTTGGTATTAGATCTCGGGGTTGATGAAGAGCTATACTAACTAAACTATAATGGCTTTAGAGGTATAGTATTTAAGATTGATGGTTTTTTAAAAAGAAAGGAGGGAAGAGATCATTGACAGTTTTCATTTGCTTTTTTATTTTTATTTTAAATTAGTCATGCTTATTCTTTACCATCTGTTTTTTCAATTTTTCCAACTCTTCCTTTTTGCTTGCCCCTTTGAAATGGGGTCACAAGTGAGGACCTTTGCTTTTTTTAAAACTCATCAAACTCAAATTAAATAAATAATAGTACAAAAGTTGAAAATACCCACAAGCCTTGTTTCATCATCCAATCATACCTTCAACTTGTGAGCACTCCTCCTTTCCTTCTTATCAGTTATCATCATTTAATTCTCAATTAATAACAACTATGTATTAAACAATTATTTGGAGTTATTAGTGTAGAACTAACTAATAAGCTCTAGTTCAGTAGTAATATTGGAATTGTGGGGTGTCGAATTTCTTCTATTAAAAAGAAAAAAAAGTAGTTGTACAGGACTAACTGCCATTTTGTGATAAGCTCCAAGCTCATACCCTGCTAAAAGAAGTAAAAAGTAAACAGTAGGAGGTAGAGAGGGATCATTAATTAGAGTGGTTAGATGTTATTGTGAATTTAGATACAGAGAATGTTAATTTTCTAGACAAAAATATTAAAGGGACACCGAAAGTTTAATAAATGTGTGAAAAATGGGATTATAGAAAGCGAGAAGGCCATAATGGAGAGTGTAATGCACTTGAGAACGTGGAAATGGCCCCCTCCAACCACTACACATTGCGTTAGGATTAGCATCGTTTGCCTTTTTTATGCTTTGGGGCCTTCCTTGAAGGAAGGATCGGTTAAAGGGTCCCTTACGACTCTCTTCTATTTCAGTATAATTAAATCTAAAGCTAAATATTATTATCTTCTTCTCTTTTATGATTTATAATTGTGATTATATATCATAATTATGAAATGAGATATTGATAGAGCTATATGGTTGTGGTGGGGAATGGATATTTCATGAACTTTAATATGCCCGTCTGTTCTTTAATGTGAACTCTGATTAATCATGGTTATATATATAACTAGGCATATGAGATTGATTAAAATTAATATACATGATAACTTGCTTTCTCATATTTCATGAATCATTTTTTATATTGTTCTATCAAGCAGATAAAAGTGTTAATTCCTTAAACAAAATCTATGAATTAACTTTATTGATAATCTGGAAAATTTACGTCTGCAAAATAAAAAAGAAATATATATATATATATATAAATTATAGTATGTTACTATAATAATTGCTATATAACCGGGGCATCTGAATTTGAAATTTCAAGTTTCTCAGTTTGATTTGCAAAGAAAAGATTGGCTTCTGGGTACACCAGCCACCATGCCGTAAAAACCGGATTAATTTCTCCCCATATCTATAAATAAGTATTAAATTATAAATAAAATCTGCTGTAATATCACAAACAATGAAATCTCAATTATTAAAGTCTGGTGATTAGCATTTGAAGAATTCTATGCTTATTGTTTTATGAGTTTCTATCGTTCTCATAAAACTATTTATCTAATGTCAACAAATCAAACTAACTAATTATTCAATGAAGGATGCCAAATTGTTAATTAGTGCATAAATTACAACTATAACATGACTAAAAATATAGCTACTAACTAACAAAGAGGCATTTAAAATGAATAAGAGAATATAAAAAATCATGCACAGAATGTTAACCTTAACTTTTACTGAACTTTATCAAGAAAAAAAAAGGCTTAAAAAGCATGCGGGTCGAGCAAGCTAATCCTAAATGTAAAGAAAATTCATTAAAATAAATGATAAAGGGTCATGATGTTACATTTCAAATTCATAAAATATGAGACAAGGTAGGGTTTAGAGCAGATGGTAGGGAGAAGAAGCTCAATTCTATAACCTACATAATTGTATTTATTTTATTTTATTGAAAAAGCAAATTGAAAAAGAAAAAAGAAATATTTCATATATATCTTCTTAGCTTGTTAATTATGATATTTTTTGCTTATTGCTTAATTTGTTAGGACCGGTTCGTCAAAAAGGAATAACAGTGATTTAGGTGCTCAAATACTGTTAATTAGTGGTTGGAATATGACCTAATTACGTTGATTTTTCAACCAATCCCTTTTGGAGGAGACAGAAATTACTCTTTCAAAATTTTGACGTCATTGGGACACTTTAGAGAGGTAAAAAATATTTCAAAACTTAACTCGAGTGCTTTCCACTCTTTTTGAGCAATTCATTTGATTGGAGTTGCAGAATCTTACTTTTAAGACAAATAAATAATAATGTTTAGAAAAACTAATAGTATACAGTTCTAAGTGCCATATGAGAATTAATTAAAATTTAATTAAACCGCAACTTGCTTAACTTTGAAAACTAGCTCAAGAATAAGAGAATTGTTCAAAATATAGAGAGCACATTTACCTTTTTGGTACCATATTATATATCAAATCAAATCAAAATTTGGAATTAGTCCGGTAGCGAGCATTTCATTAGAAGTGTGGGAGATATGCTTTAGTGATAGGCATTACTGCAAGCAAAAAAGAGTAAATAATTCGATAGAGGAGTTATATAAATAAAAAGGATATTCTCTGAGATTGATTTGGGAATGATTGATGAAGAACATAAACATTAAATTAATGGAACCTCTAATTAGTCTTCAATAACAAGTTTCTAATTACAAAACGCAGCCTTTCTATTATGAGCCAATCCTTTTGTGTTGAGGGGTAAGGCGTAAAGGTTATTGATAATGCGTAGAAAAACACAAGATAAAAGCCTAGTAAAGCCCAAAAATATGAAGCTAAAGGCCCATAAAAGCTCCCCCAGCCAAATAGTCAAATATAAGAATCGAGATTATCCGATCGGACAAGACCTCTTCCTAACAGGCGATAGTTCTTTGATGCACTCTACCATCAATTCATCGTAGCCTACAAGAATAGGTCATACCTACTGCAAAGGAGGCCATCTATTCATAGTGTTTAAGCTCCTACAACTTTATAAATAACAGGTTCATTTCTAGAAAATACAACTCTTTCTTTCTAAATAATGCCAATATTCTCTCTCTCTAAATGATCCAAATACCATTTGCTAACTTAAGTATCGGAGTGTCTAAATCCAACACAACAGGGTAAGCTCTTTCTTTTGCAGGTCCACCCACTTCAATCCAATAGGATCCTGCCTCCTAAGCCATCAAGTCTCTCCTTCCTTCACATACAGAGACACCCCATCTCGTTGTAAAATTTTGAGATTTATCATTTGGTGCTTTCGTTGATAGCGATGGTTGAGCTAGAGAACCCAGCTCCCACTCTTCACCAAAAAGCATAGGTTCATGGCCATGGAGAAAAAGGAAAAATACACGACTCCTGTGAAAGTCTTCGAGACTACACGAAGTTTCATATAGCAAAAATAAAATACCATAAAGGGAAAGAAGAAATACACAAACTTCATGAAAGTCCCTGAGACTGCACGAGAAACTCTAAGGGGGAAAATAAAACACCTCGAAGAGGAGATGCCAAAAATGCTTAGGTTCCGTGAAAGTCTTAGAGACTACACAAGAAGCTTGGGTAAACAAAGGCAAAACTCCAAGACTGAAGGGAAGTGAAACATCCCTTTTTCGGTCCGTTGCACAAATGGTGCAGGAGACTCCCAAAAATAGCATACTAGGAAACATTTTGGGAGGGATGACACGGCTACCCCCTTCCTGTCTCCAAGAAGGGTCATCCCGAACAACATCTACCCCTAGAAGTAGTGGTGCAAACAACGCAGGTTGAAACATCTCCCTCTTCTTGGTGTCACACAGAAGGAAGTCGAATTGGAGAAGAAGATGCCAAAAAAGAACGGCATCCTACGGATAAAGACAACTGGAGAGACGTGAGAAGAGGAGGGAGAATGAGAAGAAAAAATGCCCTCTATATATATCCCGAACAAAAGATCGATGAAAATATATCCTGATTGAAAGGTCGATAAAAATGTATCCCGATTAAAAGATTGATGAAAATATATCTCGATTGAAAGATTGATGAAAATATATCTTGATCAAAAAGTCGATGAAAGTGTATCCCGATTGAAAGATGGTTGAAAATATATCCAGATTAAAAAGTCAATGAAAATGTATCTCGATCGAAAGGTCGATAAATTATCTTGGAAAAAGAAACATTGGCAATTCCAATCGAAAGATTGACAAATAGACTTATTGCTTAGTCAAAAATCTCTCGAGTTGATTTGATATGTTGATATATCTCCCCACTCACGGCACGAAAAGATAACCCACACTTGGCATCGGTCTCCCCAAGAGGGTAATATCGAAAGGAAACAAGCGACAATAAATCACCTTTTGAGGGAAAATAAGGCATTCGAACGCACGCTCATTTCTCTGATATAACCCAGAACATAGTAAATTCGGGGCTTATGCCCAATCAGTCCAGGCAAAAGCCCCAGGTGCATATTTATCGGACAATGGGATCACACAACGATTAGCCCACTTCCAAGTCTCGATATCAATTTAAAAGTCGTTATAAAAAAAGATAGAAATAGAAAAAAGAGACAACAAGAAGAAAAAAGGATAAGAGCCATGCCATCACCTCGACCATCACTCCTCATCCCTTAAAGCTTCCCTGTTAAATGGAACACAAGAAGAAGATGGAAGGAAGTGTACTCCCACCCCTGCAATTTGCCACCTAGAGACCACCTTTCGCCGTTGCAAGTATTATCCCACTGGTGACACCTCAAAGTCTTGAAAGTGAAAGAAAACTAGCCCCATCTAAAAAAAAATAAGGTATGCGAAAAGTGACAAAAAGCGAAGCTCGTATCACCCGCTGTGGTAGGGGATACAAGACTGGTAAAAACCTAGTAATTCATTCATTTTCCTAAAATGGAAAAATGAAAATCAAATGCAAAAAGGAGATCAGGAAGTCTCATAGTAAGAGAAAAAAGCAAGAAAAACAAAAGAGAGAAATGCAAAAAACGGATACACAAAGAGATGCAAAGAAGAAACTTATTTATAAAGGGTTTCAATGCGTCTCCTAGACATTAATGAAATCGACAAATGTCACATCCCATTAAAGATGAATCCCAAATGAAAAATCATGCCCCGAGCGATGCATATACCAATCGATCAGGAGAAAACCCATAAATAATTGTCAAGAAAAAAGAATGGCCAGCAAGTGGCATCGGACACAAAGGTTTTAAGATCAAGTCGCCACTCCAAAATCAATTGTTTTCCACGAAGAGGGACAACTTTGCGGCAAAGCCATACAAACACTACTTACCTTACAAAACACCCTTACGAGCGAAGAAAGATCACTTGTCCAGGATCGATCTGCAAAGACACCAATCGATTAGCGATAGCACAAGGGACAAGGTAAAAACTGCACTTCTGAAGTAAGCAGAGCAAATTAGGCAAGCCAGAACCATGTAAGGGGAAATGGACTCAGAAAACATGGTCAAGCGAACAAGGCAAAGAATAAACCCCCCAGGTAACTTTACCCTTCACACAATTATTAAATTGCTCCTTCGCAGAAACTGCAAACGTAGCGGACAAAAATGATCGGAAAAGCCACAACTTTCGATATTCGAAAAATCAAGCAAGCCCTCAAAAAGGGATAACCCAGCGGCAATAACAACACCTATCATCAAAACAAACAGGGCTAGCAATAATAAGCAATGCCTTATGCCCTCAGTTAATCCCATATTACATTTCCAAACTCTTAGAAATTGAATCAGGGCAATAGTGTAATGGCCTAAACGCCGGGTTAGCCATAAATAGTATTTTCCAATAGTGAATAGTAAATTCGGACTTAATAGTTCACTGGGAGGTAAAAAATATTTTTTTTAATTATCGAAAAATATAGGTCACGAATAGTCCGGGGTTAAAATTTGAAGTGAAATTAAGATCAAATAGGCCTTCAAAAATCAGAAATACGAAAAAGCTAGCGAGTCAATTTTCATTATAGGGAAACTAACTTAAATTTGTATGAATTTTTAAAAATAGCAAATGAACTCCAAAAATTAGCAAAATTTACAAATCTTCCTTAAATTTTATGTAGAATATTTTGGTGATAAAAAGTGAATTTTTTGGTAACACCAGTATTTTTGAATCAGACCAATTTAATCGAATCGAATTAAAAACAGACTCCGATTAAGTTGAAAATTTGTTTACAATCTATTTTTTATGTGATAAGAATGATGAAATCAAATTTGGAAGAAGTTGGAATTGAAAAGAGAGAGAATTGGATTAAAATTTTAAATTGAATAATTAATGGGCTTGAATTAATTTTGGTTGGGCCCAATCTTTAGGCCCAAGCCCACAGCTTATTAAAACCCCCTATATAAGGCTGGAAAATCTGCATAACACCAAATTTTTCCACAGCCTTCCTCTTCCTCTTCTCTTGGCCGAAACTTACTCTCCCTTTTCCTCTAAATTTGCTTCCATCCTTTACCAAATTAACCACTCAACTAAGCATAATAAATCAAGCCTTACCTCTCTAAAAGACCCTCATCACCTTTACTCTTTGATTTGAGTAAGAAAAGAGGGAGAAATTAAATGTGGAAGTGTAGGAATCCAATAAGAGGTAAGTGAAAACTAAGGTTTTAAATTTATTTAGAGGTGTCTATAAGTAGTTTTGGGTACCTAGATTTAAATTATGTTGTTAAATTCAGAAAAAAAAAAGATCAAAATAATAGGATTTTCTTTTATGGGATTTTCGGCCATATGTAAGTTTCTTTAAAGATGGATGTTTTCTATGGTTCTAAGCTTGGAAAAGAAAGCTTTAGGAAGGATAAGCACAAAGAAATAAGTAAGTGACTATGAAATCTTATAATTTTCCATAAATTGTATGAATTTCCCTTTATTGATGAATAATAATAATAATAGTAATAATAATTGAAATTAAGCCCCTGAAATACTCTAAAGGACACAAGTAGACCATAAACGCTAATAAGGTTATAGGAAATAACAAAGGGGCAAAATAAAATGAAAAAAAAAACAAAACAAAAGAAGAAAGAAAGAAAAAGAGGAGAACGAAATCTTCATGGCCAGATGATCAAGCGTTATACCGGCAGCATGATCACCGACGATCTTCCAAGCCACCGTCGTTGTTCTTTCATCATCGACGCTGGTGTCCCTCGCAATGTTGCGGCCTTTCTCCCATCGGTTCATTCCTCCCCCGCTCTCCTAGCCAAAGCTACCTCCTCTCTTCTCTCCAATGGTTCTTGATGGCAACTGAGGAGGTGGGCAGCTCTAATGAGTCCCTTGAGAAGAGACGCTCATTTCGGTACCTTTCTTCTCCCCAAATCTTCGGCAACAAGATCAACGAAAAGAGGCAGTCCACGATTTAGGGGGGATTCCAACCAAGCCAACTGGCAGTTAGGCACGTGACCATAGGCAGAGGGATCTCGGGACAAAGGGATCTCCATGGCAACAGTGGCGTTGTGCCTCTGACGAGCGAAATGGTTGACTAAGATGCAGAAATTCGACACTGAATGGTATGTGACTACCAAATTCATCTCTATAATTTTTAGTAATTAAATTTTGACTTAATGGTTAAAGACTTGGTTTGAATTCTTTCAAATTAAGGGACTATGGTTGATCTTTTAAAATGAATTGAGTTAGTTTGATGGTTTTAATGAAAATAATAATTGGTATTGTTCTTTTAATTTCTCTATTTTGTAAAATTTGAGACTAAGTATTTGCTAAGTGTTATAAATTGGTTGTTTTGAGAAGCTTAATTACAGTGTGATTCTTAAATTTTAATAGTTGAACCCATACATGTTTGAGGATTAAATTGTCTATCGAAGTAATGAGTTAAATTGTATAATTAATTGATTCTATAGTTAAAATGATGTGGTTTTATTATTTTGGTTAAATTGCTTATGGATTAATGAGTTAAATTGTACATTTAGTTAGTAATATTGTTTAGTAACTAAGGAAATTTTGATAGAAACAGAGATGTTTGATGGAATCATAAGTTAAGGCTACTGAGATTATAACTATAATTTATGAATTAATTGAGTTGTACTAAGTATGGTTAAGAATGGGATAATTGGATGTATACCAAAGGTAGAAGTTCTTATGTGCTTAAATAAAGAATTAATCAATTAACATTACTATATTCTTGATAATAGAAGAAACTATTTGAGATGCTAATAATTGTTTAACAAATCAATATGAGATTTAATTGAATTATTGGTACCTCATATTTATGCATGTAAGTGCGATAAGCTAGGTCAGAAATTCTAATTTAAGAACATGATGTAACTGAAATTCAATAAAAAGAATTATTGTGGGCTCGTAATCAAGATGGTGAAATGTGATTGTAAAGGTATTCGAGCTTAGTAACATATTAGGTTAAAAATTTAATTCCTTATACACTAAACTAACTTAACAACGATTATGAATGTTTTACATCTGATGAATTAGATGGGGCTAATTAAGATATAAAATTTCAAAGTTATATATATATATGAATATACGTTTAGACTTAAAATAGGAGGTACCTTTTATGACTTAACTGAGGAATATGAGAAATTAAAGAAGTACCCTTAAGGATTGGGTAGATATACGACTCAAAGATACAAGCAGCAAGTTGGCTTAACTTTGGTGTGCTAACAAAGTATAAAGTTTATTTGAGTTGGTTTCAATGTAGTGGGATAGTTTAATATTATTAAGTTGGCCTAGTGTAAGATCTAAAAGATGTTATTTCTTCAATTGTGAGATTGTGCTCTATTCTTGCATTCGTCAGATGATTGAGCATGAGTCTAAATTATAAGGAACAAATTATTTAAACTTTATTTCTTAAACTAACCAAGTAGCTTATATTATTTACTTAGTTGGATTAAGAAGTTGGTGTACTAGCTTTGTTTTAATTATATGAATGTGCTTCATTTTGGCTTGTTATTCCTTATTGTTCACATGTTTTCTTTGTTGATTGGTAATTATAATAAGATATTTATTTCTATATACTATTTACAGAAACGAAAATACGTAATCTATTTTAAATGATGTCTTGTGGATAACTGTATGAATTAGATTAGACTATATATTCAAAAGTCATGATGAGTGCATAAGGGTGACTATGAATCCCTATGCATAACTTAGACAAGATATATGATATAAGAATCATACTTGATAACCAGTCCATTGGAAAAATAGCAAAGTTGAACATTTTGGTGTTCTTAGCATTAAATGGTATGGTTCAATTATATTTCATTGAAATAAATGCAAAAATATGAAGTATTGTTAAATATCAAGCTCATATGAAAGTAAATTACGACATGAAGTAAGTAATATATTGTGATCAAAACAATTAAGATGAAAAAAATATAGAAATTTTTAATGCCCTTAGTGTTCAGTGGGTAATTTCAATACTTTGGGATAGTATGGCTAGCCATAGGAATTTATTTTTGCTGGATACCATTAGTTTATGAAATAGTTATCATCAGAAATGACCATGATATATGAGACAGGATAGCTGGCTTATTATATGCATCAGTGCTGGTTTTGGTATCATAGTTAGATGTACGATCCCTCCAGTGCACCGTATTTATATCCCCTTTATCCAGTTCGTGGTTCTCCACTGGTGTCAACTAGAGGTAAAAATGGAAATTTTATATGAAAATCGGAATAAAAGAGTAATTATAACCATTTAGATATTATAAATACGATTATTCACTTCTTAATGTTAGGATATGATAAGTATAACATAAGTGTTATGATAAATTATGTAATGCCTTATAACGTGTAATGTAATAAATATTTGAATGTTGTATACATGATCACAGGTAAATAATTAAGGATTTTATGTCAAGTATCGATATATTAGTATGAGTTGACACCTAAATAAATCGCTTACCTGAGTGTTCAATGACATGAGAAATGAATATATAAATGTATATGTGTATGTGAAAGTTAAAGAAAGTAGTTTGTTTACTCCTCATAATCTGATATAAACAAACTATGAATTGTTATATGAGATGGTAATACGAGCACCTTGCAAACCAGAAATCTGAAATTATATGTGTTATGATGATTACGTTTAGAGTAAGTGTTTGTTGAAATGTGATATACATGCATATATTTTGATACCAATCATAGTAAAACGTATGATAAAATAACCCATAGATTAAGATGAGAATATTTAAATATTATTATGAAATTATACCTTATTGATTATAAAGCTGATAAGGTTAAGTGTTGTCTAATAAATCATCCGTTGACAATGAAAGGTATGATTAAATTGAGATATTTTATATGATAACATGTACATATACGTATATATATGCACTTTGTAATCGAAAGATTTGTTTAACTGTTTGATGTTTTTGTGTGCTCTATAAGTTGGAATTAACAACCTTTATATGTCTTGTGAATTGGCATATACGTGTATGAGATTTATAAATGTATTGTCATAGTATATCATTGGAGAGAGAAAATTGGTAATCACCACTAAGCTTTTAGCTTAGTGCGTAGTTTTCTTCGCGCGTAGGTTGACCCGATGTTCATTATTTTTGGATTCAATGAAGAAACCTTCATAAGTTGCTACGACTGGAACTGTTGGCGATCAAGGACACGAAGTGAGTCATTTATGTTACTTATGTATTTTGAAACTTGGCATGTACACAGGTATTATCATTGATATAATTTAAGTGTAATTTTATAAATGTCTAGTTGAGGTTAAATTTTATGCTATAGGTACAGATACTACACATAGGTAATGATTTTTGTATAACTATTATTGAGGACAAAATATTTGAGTATTAATATAGTGACAGGTAGATCAACTTAAGTATTGGCTGAAGGGGATGGAAATACTTGTGTTGGATTTTGCTTGGTGTTGTGATGAACAATTAGGCAATATTAGAAGTATTTTTATTTTTTTTCTATAGGAGTCTGTCAATATTTAAGGGAGATTCTGCCAAAATTTTTAGAAAAATTAAGAGTAAAGAATTTAAGAGTTTGATGATGTAAGCATACTTTATGGTGATTTAGTGGTGTAAAGCTCATAAACCGATTTGTGATATTTGTGTTCAATTTATTTATCAGAACGAATATAGGGTGTTACAATTAATGATATCAAAGCCTCGATTTAGGCATTTCTGGGTATAGAATAATGAAATTTAGTTAAGATGGAAGTTGTGGTACTTTGATTATCTGTCAGGAATACTTGATATTGGGGCAGTGATTTAAACATTTTTGCATGGGGCTGGGCAATTTGCATTGCCATTTCATGACAAGTGAATCTGCATAACGATATATTATACAACATTTTGCATACATGGCACTAGCATTATCTCATTTTCCATGATTGCATAAACTTTTATACATACGCCTCGATTGAAGAAAAACTGCTAAGTTGCTGAATGCATTGAAGTGAGAAAGGATATGATGTATACATCGAGGAATGATGTAAATTAGAATTAGATATGATGAGTAGATAAAAGAAGATTGACAAGTTATATAATGCGTTTATAGAATAAGGAAAGAAATGTTGGGGTTATAAAAGGATAATATGAATTAGAATTGGCTAGGGTAAGTGAATATTAAGATAGTAAGTGAAGAATAGTGCATGTACATGGAAAATTAAATATTAAGAAGGAGTGTGATTCAAGAATGAATCTATTTTTAATTAAGGGTGATATAAAGATAAAATTTCACTTGCTTAAGTAGACCTAAGCAAGAAAGTATTGTTCATCGTTAATGCTTCGATTAACTTTGTGGTAAGAACTTTCTATCACAACGACATGATTAATGTCGGAATATTATTGTGATGACAATTATGACTAGTAGTTAATCGAGATCTATATAAGACTGTATTCGTGGAAGTAATATGGGATAATAATCATAAAAGTGTTGCTAGGACTTATTATAATTGCTTTTAATTGTCAAAGGACTATTTTAAACACAAAAAGAGGAGTTTCAGGGACACGATGTATCGTAAAGAAGCGGTTGACTGGAAATGATGAAAAGCAATGTCTTCTACATTCATTGGTTGGATTTTAAGTTCTTACTGAATCAGCGGTTGTAACAATGTATCACTTCTTCCTAAAGGGTTGGACTATTAAATCTTGATTCTCGTATGATATGGAGTCAGAATTCATTGATTCTAAATATTTTGTATTACAACAAGGGAAAAGGGTTGTGTATACATAATCTTCCTACTCATAGCAAGTTTTCTATTCTCCCATTGTTCTCACAAACTATACATGAAGCATTATCATTGACAAGTAATAGTGATCTTCATGGAATATAAAGATACAGTTAAATTACCTACAATCTCACACTAAGAATGTTAAATTGATTGAGAGAATTTATAAAGTTATTGAGGATTGTAAAGAAGAATCATCTCTTAGAATCCAGAAGTTCGTTTTTGACGCATGTCACAAATGGTATGTAGATTAGGTTGGAAGAACTAAAATTGTGCCAATTGAATTGGCTAAAATGCTTTTGGGTTTCTTAGAAACAACACCATGGAAGATGAACCAAGAGAAACTGATAGGTATACCTTGGTAACTCATTCTAGGTTGATACTGTTACCTACCATCTATCAGCTTTGGAGGATTTACTTCCCCGAAGACATTGATCTTTTCTTCTTTTCCTTTGGAATTGGTTATGTGGAAGTTGCTTTGTGCATGCCGGAGAACCCTTTTGAGGAAAGTAGTGTCGGTTGAAATTTAAAAGTAAATAGAAATATTTTAAAATACTGATAGGAGCAAACCAATCATACAAAGAATTTAATTGACATTGCAGAGGTGCAACGGCTAAATGTTGCTAGATTAGAGCAGTTAATGAACACTTTTGATGAATTTGATTTAGTGTAAGCTTGTGTAACAATTTAACCGGTAGCAATAGTTATTACAATGATGGGTTAAAGGAGTATGGAATACTCGTACTTAAGTCTTCAGATAGATAAATTTCGAGGATGAAATTTTGTTAAGGGGGGAGAACTATAATGCCCCAAGTTTGAATAGATCGATAATATTTTTACTTCGTAAATAATATTTCAAGTTAGGTAAACAGGGGTATAAATTTATTGAATATTTTTTTTATTTTTGAATTAAGTATATTTTTTATTTTAATTAAAATACATTTAGAAAGCAAATAATTATACTAATAATAATAAACAAGAAATAAATATATATACAAGTATATAACAAAATAAATACTTGTATTATATAATAATAATAATAATAATAATAATAATAATAATAATAATAATAATAATAATTGAAATTAAGTCCTTAGAATATTCTAGGGGACACTGTAATGGCCTCAACGTCGGATTGATCGTGAATAGTACTTTCCGACAGTGAATAGTGTCTTCGGGCTGAAAATGACACCCGAAAGTGGAAAAATTTTTATTGGACTATTGGAAAGTACTAGTCACGAGTAGTTCAGGGTTGAAATTTGGAGTGAAATTGAGATCAAATAGGCCTCCGAAAGTCAAAAGAACAAAAATCGAGAAAAATTAGGAATTATGATTTTTAATTAAATTTTTGACCGTTTTGGTTACTAAAAATAGCAAATTAAGTCTAAAAATTATCAAAAATTATATATATGCATAAAATGATATGTATATTATTTTGGTGGCAAAAAGTAAATTTTTCGGTCACACTGGTATTTTTGGAATCAGATCGATATGATTTAATTTGACCGACAAAATTGAATCGGACCCAAAACGAACTCCGATTGGGCTGAAATTTTAGGTGTAGCCTATTTTTGATGTGATATGAATAATTAAATCAAATTTGAAGAAAATTGAAGTTAGTAAGTGAGAGAAATTATTTAGGGCTAAAATTGGGTAAATAATGGGCCTAAACTAATAAATAGTTCAAGCCCATCTAAGGCCCAGCCCATGGCCCATTCATAAGACCTATATAAGATGAATTTCTCCAGAAATCTCCAGCAGCAACTCCTTTCTTCTTCTTCCCTCTTGGTGGCCGAATTCTACCTCTCTCAAATTCCTCTCTTTTTCTTTCAATTCTTCTCCAATTCTCACCAAATCAAAGCCTCCTAAAGTGATTTCAGCCTCTCTAGATTGCCTTCATCAGTTCCAATCCTTGATTCAAAGAAGAACATCAAGAGAAATTTAGAGTTAAAGTTTAGGTGTCAAAATTACGTATGTGAATTTCTTGCTTTTTAATTGGTTTTTAGGTGCCTACTACTAATTTTGGGTGCCTAGAGTTCATTTTTGCTGTTAAATTTAGCATTTGAGGCTAAAATAATTGAGATATAATGGATGGAAATTTCGGTTTGTTAAGGATTTCAAGAAGAGGAGCAAAGTTCTCAAGCCAAAGGAAAGGGAAAGGAAGCCTAGGCAAGGCTAATCCATAGAAAAAGGTGTGTGACTAATAAATCCTTTTATTTCCCAATTAAATTAATGAAATTCCTTTAGGATTCTTAAGAAAATTTTTATGTATTGTGATACAATTGAAATTAATGTTATATTCATGCATTTAGGAGTGATATATGCCTATTAGAGACTTTAAATGAAATAAAAATCAATGATATGATGGACTTGTAGTGTAGGCCGAATGGTATATCATAAGAAATTAATGTAAAAATTGATGATTTTAATGATTTTAAGCTTCCTAATATTAATACTAATGTAGATTAATGAGTATGAATTTTTATCGAGTTTATGGGAATGAAATGAATATTTTCGGAATAAATATTAATTAGGTATTAGTTGAAAAATATGACATTTAAATGAATTATGGCATAACTTAGTGATTTCATGATGAATTACTGTAAAATGGCTTGTAATATGTGGAAATAAGATTGACTGTAATGATAAAGTATTAATACTGTATTGACAAGTAATGAAAAGTAAAAAAAATTAAGAAAATATGTGCCCTTAGAAGAGTCAGGCAGTAAAACCTAGTTCAGGATATAATTGGCTGGCCATAGGGATACATATACCGCGGTGCAAGTCATGGCGACTTGCTTTCTATGGACGGATCATTGATCGCTATAGTATATTTATCATACGTACTGTCACATGTCATATGTTATATGAGGGATGATTCTTGGAGGTCATTTCTCATTCTGTTGTGGCCCTGTGGGGTCCACGTCCCGCATATCCGGTCTGAGAGTTTTCTGTCGGGTCTGTACTAGGGGCATATTGATAAGATAATGTTAAAAGTGTGAAAAAGAAGTTAAAAAGGAAAGTTTTATATGAAAAAGGGACTAAAATGAAAAGAATTTAGAAGTTAGGGGTAAAATGGTAAATTGCCTAAAAGGTGCAATTGATTGATAAAAGTAACAAAAGAAATAAGTAATAAGGGTAAAATGATAATTTAGTCAATTAATTGGATAAAAAGCCAACCGTATAAAGTTAAAGGACTAAAATGTAATTTTACATGAAAAAGATTAAATTAAGGCTTAAACGGTAAATTATAAGTTAACTAATAAGGTAAAATAATAAAACAAGGAATAAAAGGGCAAACTAGTAATTAATAGGGTAAAAAGGGCATTTTGGTAATAAATGAGAAGTTCAAGGACTAACTTGAAAAGATAAAGAAGTTTGTGAATTGAAAGGGAAATTAATCATTCATAAAATAAAGCTTGCTTTTAAAGAAGAAAAATCGATAATACATTGTTTAAACTAAAATTATTAATACAATTATATTCTAGGAAAATATTATGATTTTTAGTCACCGCTGGGCATGTTTAATGCTCAGCACGTAGAATTTACTGCGTGCAGGTACAGATAGTCTGGAGCATGGTACACAGAGCAAAAATTGAAGCTGAAGAGTTAAAAAGAATATTTTTGTGGCATGTATATATATATCCCTATTATGTTTTGTATAAGAAGATAATACTGTAACTATGATCGCATTATGTATTAATTATGGCAGTATGGGGATAAGGAATTGTAGGGAATGAATGATATACAAGTGTTGCTTGAGAATAACTGTGGATGTGTTATATGATTGCTATAAACTGTTATGCTTCTGAGAGGCTGTGTAAATATTTGTTTTCAGGGGGCTAGTTAAGAATACAGCCGTTATATTGCCAAAATTTTATTAAATGCATAGTGATTGATGGACAGTTATAGGTCATTGATAAATGAAAGTTCATATGCATACTGATTGTTAAGGAAAAAAAAATTTCTGACCGACTGCCTGTCCGATAAGACCGTTACAGTAAGGGTGTTACAGACACAATTAAATCATAAACTCTAATAAGGTTATAGGAAATAAAAAAGGGGAAAAATAAAATAAAAAAAACAAAACAAAAGAAGAAGAAAGAAAAAGATGAGAGAATCAAATCCTCATGGCCAGAATACCGACAGCATGATCATTGATGATCTTCCAAGCCACCATCGTTATTCTTTCGTCATCAGCGCTGGTGTCCCCTGCGGCGTCGCGACCTTTCTCCCATCGATTCGTTCCTCCCCCGCTCTCCTAGCCGAAGCTGCCTCCTCTCTTCTCTCTGGTGGTTCTTGATGGCAACTGAGGAGGCTGGCAACACCAGTGAGTCCTCTGAAAAAAGGCACTCATTTTGATACCTTTCTTCATCCCCAAATCATCGGCAACAAGAAGATCAGCGAAAAGAGGCAACCCACGATTTAGAGGGGATTCCAACCAAACCAGCTGGCGGTTAGGTGTGTGACCACCAGCAGAGGGATCTCGAAATGTTCATCTTTATGATGATAGCAGCGATATGCCTCCGGCGAAGTTTCGACGAGCCTCAGATGATCCTCCAATGAGCGAAATGGTTGACTAAGATGTAAAAATTTAATACTGAATGGTATGTGACTACCAAATTCATCTCAACCAAATTCATCTTTCAAATTAAGCGACTACGGTTAATCTTTTAAAATGAATTGAGTTAATTTTATAGTTTTAATGAAAAGAATAATTGGTATTGTTGTTTTAATTTCTCTATTTTATTAAATTTGAGACTAAGTATTTGTTAAGTGTTGTAAATTGGTGGTTTTGAGAAGCTTAATTATAATGTGATTTTTAAATTTTAATAGTTGAGCTCATACATGTTTGAGGATTAAACTATCTATCGAAGTAATGAGTTAAACTATACAATTAATTGATTATATAGTTAAAATGATGTGGTTTTATTATTTTGGTTAAATTGTTTATGGATTAATGAGTTAAATTGTACATTTAGTTAGTAATGTTATTTAGTAACTAAGGAAATGTTGATAGAAACAGAGATGTTTGATGGAATCATAAGTTAAGGCTACTGAGATTATAACTATAATTTATGTAGTAATTGAGTTGTACTAAGTATGGTTAAGAATGGGACAATTAGATGTATACCAAAGGTAGAAGTTCTTATGTGCTTAAATAAAGAATTAATCAATTAACATTACTATATTCTTGATGATAGAAGAAACTATTTGAGATGCTAAGAACTGTTTAACGAATCAATAAGAGATTTAATTGAATTATTGGTACCTCATATTTTATGCATGTAAGTATGATAAACAGGGGAAAAATTCTAATTTAAGAGCATGATGTAACCGAAATTCAATAAAAAGAATTATTATGGGCTCCTAATCAAGATGGTGAAATGTGATTGTAAGGGTATTCGAGTTTAATAACATATTAGGTTGAAAATTTAATTCCTTATACACTAAACTAACTGACCAAAGATTATGAATGCTTTACATCTGATGAATTAGAGGGGGTTTAAGATATATATATATATATATATATATATATATATATATATATATATATATATATATATATATATATATATATATATATATATATATATATATATATATATATATATAGACTTAAAATAGGAGGTATCTTTTATGACTTAACTGAGGAACATGAGAAATTAAAGGAGTACCTTTAAGGATTGGGTAGATATACAAATCAAAGATACAAGCAGCAAGTTGGCTTAACTTTGGCGTGTTAACAAAGTATAAAGTTTATTTGAGTTGGTTTCAATGTAGTGGGATAGTTTAATATTATTAATTTGGCCATGTGTAAGATTTAAAAGATTTCATTTCTTTAATTGTGAGACTGTGCTCTACTCTTGCTTGGCAATATCTTATTATTGTGAGTTACCATTTTCTTTTTAGGAATTATGATGATAATAAGGGCATTTACTACTATTAGTGTTTGCAAAAATTGATTATATGCGTTCGTCAGATGATTGAGCATGAGTCTAAACTATAAGGAACAAATTAGTTAAACTTTATTTCTTAAACTAACCAACTAGCTTATATTATTCACTTAGTTGGGTTAAAAAGTTGGTGTACTGGCTTTGTTTTAATTATATGAATGTGCTTCATTTTGGCTTGTTATTCCTTGTTGTTCACGTATTCTTTTTGTGGATTGGTAATTATAATAAGATAATTTATTTCTATATACTGTTTACAAAAATGGAAATGCGTAATCTATTTTAAATGATGTATTGGGGATAACTGCATGGATTAGATTAGACTATATATTCAAAAGTCATGATGAGTGCATAAGGGTGACTATGAATCTCGATGCATAACTTAGACAAGATATCTGATACAAGAATCATACTTGATAATCAGGCCATTGGAAAAATATCAAAGTTGAACATTTTGGTGTTCTTGGCATTAAATGGTATGGTTCAATTATATTTCATTGAAATAAATGCAAAAATGTGAAGTATTGTTAAATGCCAAGCTCATATGAAAATAAATTACGACATAAAGTAAGTAATATATTTTGATCATAATAATTATGATGAAAAAAACTATATAAATTTTTAATGCCCTTTGTGTTCAGTGGGTAATTCTAGTACTTCGGGATAGTATGGCTAGCCATAGGAATTTATTTTCATGGGATACCATGATTTTTGAAATAAATGTCATAAAAAATGACCATAATATATGAGACAGAATAGCTGGCTTATTATATGCATCGATGCTAGGGTTTTGGTGTCGTACTTAGAAGTATGATCCCTCCAGTACACCATATTTACGTCCCATTTATCTAGTTCGTGATTCTCCATCGGTGTCAACTAAGGGTAAAAATGAAAATTTTATATGAAAACCGAAGTAAAAGAGTAATTATAACCATTTACATATTGTAAATACGATTATTCACTTCTTAATATTAGGAGATGATAAGTATAACATAAGTGATATGATAAATTATGTAATGTCTTATAATGTGTAATGTAACAAATATTTGAATGTTGTATACATGATCACATGTAAATGATTAAGACTTTTATGTCAAGTATCGATATTTTAGTATGAGTTGACACATAAATCAATTGCTCACCTGAGTGTTCAATGACATGAGAAATGAATATATAAATATATATGTTTATGTGCAAGTTAAAGAAGCTAGTTTGTTTACTCCTCATAATCTGATATAAACAAACTATAAAGTGTTATTTGAGATGGTAATATGAGCACCTTGCAAACCAGAAATATGGAATTATATGTGTTATGATGATTACGTTTAGAATAAGTGTTTGTTGAAATGTGATATGCATGCATATATTTTGATACCAATCATAGTAGAACATATGACAAAATAACCCATAAATTGAGATGAGAATATTTAAATATTATTATGAAATTATACCTTATTGATTATAAACCTAATAAGGTTAAGTGTCGTACAATAAATCATCAGTTGACAATGAAATATATGATTAAATTGAGATATTTTCTGTGATAACATGTACATATACATATATATTTGCATTTTGTTATCGAAAGCTTTTTTTTAACTGTTTGATGTTTTTGTGTGCTCTATAAGCTGGAATTAACATCCTTTATATGTCTTGTGAATTGGCATATGCTTGTATGAGATTTATAAATGTATTGTCATAGTATATCATTGGAGAGATAAAATTGGTAGTCACCACTAAGCTTTTAGTTTAGCACATGTGATTTTCTCTGCACGTAGGTTGACCCGATGTTCAGTATTTTCGGTGTCAATGAAGAAACCTTCATAGGTTGCTACGGCTGGAACTGTTGGCGATCAAGGACACGAAGTGAATTATTTATGTTACTTATGTATTTTGAAACTTGGCATGTACACAGGTATTAGCATTGATATAATTTAAGTGTAATTTTATATATATCTAGTTGAGATTAAATTTTATGCTATAGGTTCAGATACTATAGATATGTAATGATATTTTGTATAACTATTATTGATAAAAAATATATTTGAGTATCGATATATTGATATAGTGACAGTTAGATCAGCTTAAGTATTGACTGAGGAGGATGGGAATACTTGTGTTGGAGTTTGCTTTGTGTTGTGATGAACAGTTAGGTAATATTAGAAGTATTTTTATTTCTTTTTCTACAGGAGGCTGTCAATATTTAGGAAAGATTCTGCCTAAATTTTTAGATAAATTAAGAGTATAGAATTTAGAAGTTTGATGATGTAAGCATACTTTATGGTGATTTAGTGGTCTAAAGATCATAAACCGGTTTGTGACATCTATATCCGGTTTATCTACCAAACCGGATATAGGATGTTACAGGTGTGGGTGATTGATTAAACATTTTATAGTGTTGGAATGGGATAAAACATTTCTATCATATGAGAATACATATTTATATTCTATTGCATACATGAAATCATTCATTCATTGTATAGCATTAAACATTGTTTGATAGCATTTGAACTACATCATATCACATGTATAGGCCCCAACTGATAAGAAAAACTGATAGGAGATATGATGAGCGTAGTGATTACCTGATAACAAGAAAAGGATTATCATTATAAAGTGATGAAGTAAAAGAAATAATGTACCTAAGATTGCTTTACACATTGGATGTGGCCATTATGAGTTATTGGTCATGTCATTTGAATTTACAAATACATCAGTCGTCCTTATGGGTTTAATAAATGGGGTCTTCCACCCTTATTTGGATCCGTTTATGGTGATCTTTATTGATGTTATTCTGGTAAATTCTAAGACACCGAAAGAATATGACAAGTATTTGAGATTTGCTCTACCAACATTAAAGAAAAAGTAACCCTTTGTTAAGATGAGCTAATGTGATTTCTGGTTGAATGAGGAGTTCCTGAATTCAGCCAGGTACTACAGGAAAAGTTAATGAAGTGGCTAATGTACTCAGCATAAGAATGTATATCTGATAATATGAATGTTTTCAAATGAATGTGTAACTGATGGATAAGTGTAAATGATTAAGGATAGTATTTGCAGCTCTTCGAGCTGTGAATGTTAATTTAAATTTGGCTTCAGATGAGGCATGATTAGTTGAAATGTAAATGAAAGCAAAGTATCAGGTTCCTTCGGGATCGCTCAGACTTATGTTGATATTAGAGTGAAAATAAGATAGAGTGATCATGGATTTTGCTATTGGATTGTCTGTGTTTCAAAGAAAATGTGTTGCTATATGTGAGGTTATTGATAATCTCCACTTTAACATAGTATTTCACCCTCAAACTGATGATCAGTCAAAATGGGGGATTCAAATATTAGAAGATTTGTTATGATGTAGTGTATTTGAATCTGGTAACAGTTGTGAAAAAGGACTTGTCTTTAGCAAAATCTGCTTACGACAATAACTATCAGTTTAGCAAAAGATGGCTCTTTTTAAGATACTGTCTAAAAGGAAATGTAGAGATCCTTCATGTTGGACATAATTAAGTGCAAAGAGGTTGGTAGGATCTAATTTGATTCATGACTTGGAAAGTGACCAAATATTGGTTGATGTGATTTGTGAAGAAAGATTAGTGAAAAATTTTAGTGACAGATATCAATCAGCTCAAGAGCAACTAGGTTCTATTAGTGAAAATGCTTTAGAACCATCAAACATGAAAGAAGTTTTGACAAGACAACAGTACAGTATCCTCTATTTTTCAATATAAGTAAATTTCGAGGATGAAATTTATTTTAGTAGGAAAAAATTGTAATGGCCTAAATGCCGAGTTAGCCGTAAATTGTATTTTTGAAAGTAAATAGTGAATTCGGGGCTGAATAGTACATCGGAAGGTGAAAAATATTTTATTGAATTATTGGAAAATATGAGTTACAGATAGTCTAGAGTTAAAATTTGAAGTGAAATTGAGATCAAATAAGCTTTCAAAAATTAAAAATACGAAAAAGCTAGCGAGTCGATTTTTATTATAGGAAAACTGACTTAAATTTGTATAAATTTTTAAAAATAGCAAACGAACTCCGAAAATTACTAAAATTTGTAGATCTTCCTTAAATTTTATGTAGAATATTTTAGTGATAAAAAGTGAATTTTTTGGTAACACCGGTATTTTTAAATTGGATCGATTTAATCGAACGAGATAAAAAATGGACTCCAATTGAGCAAAAAATTTACGTACAATCTATTTTTAATATGATAAGAATGATGGAATCAAATTTGGGAGAAGTTGGAATTAGGAAGAGAGAAAATTGGATTAAAATTATAAATTGGATAATTAATGGGCTTGAATTAATTTTGCTTGGACCCATTCTTTAGGTCTAAGCCCAAAGTCCATTAAAACCCCCTATATAAGGCTAAAAAATCCACATAACACTAGATTTTTTCACAGCCTTCCTCTTCCTCTTCTCTTGGTCGAAACTTACTCTCCCTTTTTCTCTAAATTTACTTCCATCCTTTACCAAATTAACCACTTAACCAAGCATAATAAATCAAATCTTACCTTTAGGGGTGTGCAATCGATTGGTTCGGTTCGATTTTGGACCAAACTGAAAACCAAACTTTAGGAAATATTGGAACCGAATCGAAATCGAACTCTGTAGAATCGAAAACTGAATGAACTGAAATAATTTCGATCGATTTGGTTCGGTTCAATCAGTTCTAGGTCAACATGGGCTTATTTTTTATTGGACTTTTAACATATATGGGTCCATAAATTAAATTAATTTATATTCAACAAAAAAAATTCATTTAAAATAACTAAAATTAAAATAATATACATAAATTTATTATATTATGTCTATAATAAATACTAATCAAAATATTTTATTGGATTTATTAAGAATTAATTAGTTGAGAATTAATTCGTAAGAAATATTATAATAAAAAGATTTAAATAACTATTATAAATATAGTATTTTTTGTGTTTAATATTATTCAATTTTATTGAAAATTAAATATTCATAAATTCAAATAATATGCTAATTTGATTGTTCAAATTACTTTGTATATCATTGTTTGTTTAGCTCGAATGTTAGCAGCAAATTAGTTTTGATTAGTTGTTAATAAGTAATAGTTTAATGATTAAAGATTATTATGCTACTCCATTTTATATTTTTATTCTATTTTTCTGTTTTAATTTGTTTCAGAAAATATTCCATTTTGTTTTTACATTATAGTTGACTTTTAAATTTTGTTATATCTTATTTAATTTCATACTAATAATTGTAATTTTTATTTTTCACATTAAATTATTAATCATAATATGTATTGTTTCAATAATAAAATTAATATCCTAATTAATTAGTTAGTTTTAATTACACGTGTTGATTATTAATCATAATATGTATTGTTTCAACTAACCAATTTTTTTGTTAGAGTTGTTCATCTTATCATATTATCTTAACTACTATATTATTCATAATATTATAACAAGTTGATTTTTTTTACAATGAAAGCACATTATATTTAATTATAATTTTAAATGTTATTAAAAAGTTAAATTTGAAATTTTTTACACTTTTAATCGAACTGTACCTATAAATTTTACTTGTAGTGATTTATAATTAATTATTTAATTTGAGCACAATACTTTCTTAATCTCAACTTCTTCTAAAATTCTTTTTAGTAATTTTTTCTCTTATCTTTTCTATTGTTTTGTAATTTTTTGAGGCACTAAAAATATTTAAAATTCTTTGCACAAAATTAAATATTTTCTACATACTCGCTTCCTCTTCACCTCTAAAAAAGCATATTAAATCAACATGTAATGTTAACTGTTATTTTGGAATTAAAGGAGTATTAATTTCTAGATTAATATTTTAATTCACTTCTAAAACTAATACTCTACTACTTAATTTAATAAATTAAAAATTTATATTTATATTTTAATTCAATTATAAATTTTAATTTTAATTCACTTATAAAAAATTGATTCTACTACTCAATTTAATAAATTAAGGATTCAAATTTATATTTTAATTAACTTCTAAATTTTAACTCACTTGTAAAAAAAATAAAGTAAAAAAATTGAGAACACTAATATACTACTACTCAATTTAATAAATTAAGAATTTAAATTTATATTTTAATTCACTTGAAAAAATAAATTTAAAAAATTGAAAAATAAAAAATAAAAAATATGCCCATGTTAGGATTTTAACTCAAGACCTATTGTCTTGAGTATGTCTCACGCCACCACTAAGCTAGACTGTCCACTTTGATATAATAATACTATAAAATGTATATGTTTAAAAACTTCAATCGGTTTGATTTCTTTGGTTTTTTAATTTCAGAAACCATACCGAACTGATTAAATCAATTTTATATTTCGGTTCAGAATCGAACAAACTGAAAACCGAACAAATCGAACCAAATAGACCAAAATTTATTCGGTTCGGTTCGATTTTCGATTTTAGTTCGGTTCTGTACATCCCTACTTACCTCTCTAAAAGACCCTCATCACCTTTACTCTTTGATTTGAGTAAGAAAAGAGAGAGAAATTAAAGGTGGAAGTGTAGAAATCCAAGAAGAGATAAGTGAAAACTAAGGTTTTAAATTTATTTAGAGGTGCCTATAAGTTGTTTTGGGCACCTAGAATTCAATTATGGTGTTAAATTCAGAAAAAAATATCAAAATAATAGGGTTTTATTTGATGGGATTTTCGGTCCTATGTAGGGTTCTTTAAAGATGGATGATTTCTATGGTTCTAATCTTGGAAAATGAAGCTTTGGGAAGGATAAGCATAAAGAAATATGTAAGTAACTATGAAATCCTCTAATTTTTCATAAATTGTATGAATTTTCCTTTATGTAATTAAAGAAAAAAATTGTAAAATGCATGTATAGTGAAATTAACTTTAGAATAATGAAATTGGATCCTAATAATGCCTAATTGTAAGTTTAATTTGAATGAAATAATTTTGTATAGTAAACTTTATGAGTTGGCCGAAATTATGCTTAAGAAAAATATAAGTGTATTTTGGTTATTTTGATGATTTAGGCCTTAAATTGATAGTGAACATGAAATAACATGTCCATAAATTTTTAGAGAATTTATGAAAATTATTTGAATATTTTTGAAATAAAAAATTAATTTTGTACAATATAAATTTGATGAATATTAGTGAAATAATTCATAAAATAAGTGAAAATGGCACCCATAAATTTTTATAGAATTTATAGAATTTATTTGAATATTTTAAAGAAAGTATTTGAATATGTACAAAATAAATGTATTGAATTATTGAGTTATAATTCATAATTTAAGTGAAGAATAATGAACTATATTAATATAATTCATAAATTATCTAAAAGTAATGAAAAAATTGACGGATTAATATATGGAAATAAAAAGACAGATAAAAGTATAGTGTGTAAAATAACAATGATGAATTATTAAGAAATAATTCATAATTTGTTAAAAAAATGGTGAATTATTGTAAAATAATTCACAAACCGTATAAAAGTATAGCACCTTCCGAATGATCGCAATACTGGATAGAAAAAGAAAGAAAATTATTAAAAGTCTAAAAAGAAATTGTTGAATTATGAAGAAATAATTCATAAATTACCAAAAAATGATGAATTATAATGATATAATTACAGAATATGTAAAAGTACCAAAAGAATAACTGACTTAAGTAGTAAGATGAAAAGACTCTGAAAAAGATAATATATAAAGTGACTTGGTGAATTATGATGACATAATTCATGAATTGTATAAAAGATACTAAAAAAGGTGATTGAAAAGAAAAAATTATTGAATAGTCAAAAGTATGAAAACAGAAATTGAATGACGAAGTGTAATATGTAAAGTGATAATGTTGAATTATGATGTCATAATTCACAAACTGTGTATACAATACTGAAAAAATGACTGAAAGGAAAAAATTCTGAAATAGTCAAAAGTATTAAAAAGACTAGCTGACAAAATGTACTAATTGAAAAAATATTTGTAATTGTTTAAAAATTTAAAAATATTTTTAAAGTAAGTAATTTTGCCCTTAGCAATAGTCAGGCAGTAAAAATTTTTCTCAGAATATAATTGACTAGCCATAGGGATACCCTATATCACGATGTAAGTCATGGCGACATGATTTGTTATGGTAGAATCTTTGATCTCCATAGTATTTGTATCTGTCTGATCTGATATCTACTCTGTGAGACTTGATCCTTCGGGATTATTTCTCAATCTATTCTGTATGTAGCCCTGTGGGGTCCAAGTCCTGTATATCTTATCTAAGAGTTCCTGTCGAATTGTACTAGGGGCATATTGATAAGAATACATCAGAATTTCAAAAAAGTAAATTAAAAGTAAAAGTCAAAAGTGAAAAATGACCTATTTAAAAGAAATAAAAAGTTTTGAGGCAAAAATAAAAATTTTTCCAAAAGTCGTATTTAATGAGAAAAAATGAAAAAAAAAATATTTTACAAGGGTAAAATGGTAATTTAATGACCAAACAACCCCAAAATATGCTTTTATAAAGAAAAATGATTAAAACGTAATTTTACATGAAAAAGTCAAATAAGGACCAATTGATAATTTGTATACCAATTATGGCTTTGAAAATGAAAAATTTGAAAAATAATGTTAATATTGTGTTTAAAGTTCAAAAATGGTAATACCGTAATTAATTGAGAAAGTAATTAATAAAAGTGACATATTATATAAAAAGGTCAAACAAGGACCAAATAGAACTTTTATAAGTTAAAAGTCAACTGAAAAGTAATAATAAGCAATTTAATGACAATGTTGCAATTAACATATAAAAATGATACTTTTGTAATAATTGTGTAAAAATGACCTTTTTGTAATAAAACAAAAAGTTAAAGATCAAATCGCAAAGTTTCCAAGGTAATAGTATTATTCAGTATTGAATGTTAAAAGCATTGATAAACATAGTTTGATAAGCGTTTAAAAAGTCAAAGTGAACTAAGTAATCTAATGGTATTGTAATTAAAGTACAAAAGGATAATTTTGAAATTAATAGAAAAATTGAGTATTAAATTGAAAATTTTTTAGAATAGTGGCAATTAACAGTGTAAAAAATCAAAAAAATCGACAATTGTAACTGACAAGTCAAATAAGAAATTTTGCTTAAAAAATCAAAGTTAAGCCTAATAATTGTTTTGAATGCCAAAGGTTAGTAAAATGAAAAAAAAATGAGAAAAGTAAAAGCAATTTTATAATTAGAATTACAGAAAGCGCATTTTCGTAAATAATTGAAAAGCTTAAGACCAAAATGATAAGTTTGCCAAAATGCTTGTAATAATATGAAAATATTGTTAAAAATATTAAAATAGCTTTTGATAAGACCAAAATATTTTTTAGTGTAATTAATGTAATTATACTATTTAAAAAATTCTTCGATTCATAGTCACCACTGAGCATATTTAGTGCTCAGCAAGTAGTATTTACTACGTGCAGGTTCTGAAGTATTGCGAAAGCATAGTACACAGTGGAGCAGAGATTGAAGAGAAAAAGTCAGTTACGATTATTTTAGTATTTTTGGCATGTATGCACTTAGATAGCGAAAGTAAATAATTGGACTGTATTTAAACTACTGGTTGATGTGATAGTAAATATTGTTATGTCTGCAAATGTATGTGTTGTCAGAAAATTAATTTGAGTGGATGTGTATGATGTGTGAATTAATGTCTGGATTGTATATGTATTTTGTTACAGATTGTTGTGCCTCTGAAAGGCTGTATTTTGTCTAATTTTCAAGAGGCTATTAAGTATTTAGCTGTTATGTTGCCAAAATTTTGATGAAATAAATAGTATTTTAGACAGTTATAAGTTGCCAAGTTAAATGTATGATTATAAATTGTGATTAAGTATTGACAGTTAATAAATTATTTGGTTAAGAAATTGAAAAAAAAAACCGGCTTACTGCTTAATTTCATATCGAAAAAGACTGTTCAGATAAAGGTGTTATAAATAGAGTATTGGAACCCCGAACCAAGGAATCAGGGTGCAATTTTGAGGAATCTCCCGAGTTGTAAAAAGCATCAGGGACTCGTACAAACATGTTAGTAGAACAAACTCTAACCTATTACTGTAAAAATAAAAGTAAAAGTTGTTTACAGGATAAAGTTCCAAGAAAATTCCAGCCAAAGGCTGATGATTCTTTAATTTTGATCGATGATACATTTCAATCGACGTATTTATCCCAGCTAAAGGCTGATGACTTTTCAATTTCAATCAATGATACATTCCGATCAACGTATTTATCCTAGCCAAAGGTTGATGAATCTTAAATTTCGATTAACAGTACATCCTGATCGACGTATCTACCTCAGCCAAAGGCTGATGATTCTTTAATTTCAATCGACGATACATTTCGATCGACGTATTTATTCCAACCAAAGGCTGATGATTCTTTAATTTTGATCGATTATACATCCCAATTTATGTATCAAAAGATTGATGTTTCTCTAAAATACATTTATCTCGATCAACCTATCTATCTCAGTTGATAGACGGATGACTTATTTCGATCGAAGATTCATCCTAATCAATATACTTACCTCAAACTTCTAAGGATGGCGATTTATTAAATTTGATCTTTCTGGCTGATGATTTATCGAGCTCACATCTTTATCAAAGCAGTCTGAAGACATTAATACCCATTAAAAGGGGCCCATTTCATTAGCCGTGACATGGCCAAGTGGCTATCAAGATCTATCAAACCTAGCAATTTTGAATTTTTAAAAAAATTTATTTGGCGAGGGACAAATGATAATCTGTACAAAAACACAAGATAAAGGCCTAATAAAGCCCCAAGGCATGAAGCTAAAGGCCCATAAAAGTTTGTAATGTCCCAAAGGGATACATTGGTAAATATTTATAAATGTGATAGGGACGTAATCGAAATTAATATAAATATGAAGGATAATTTGGTAAATTTGAAAATTGAGGAGTAAATGTGCATTGTTAGAAAAGTAGTGTGGACTGATTAAAGATTTTAAATTGACTTCATGCCAAATGTGAGAATTGAGGTAAAATGAAAGAGCAAAGTGTGAATTTTTTTAGCTTAACAAGTGGCCCAATGAGAAGTGGGCATGTGTTTATTCAGGAAAGAGGGAGAAGAATCTAAAGAAAGGAGGAAAAATCTCCCTTTTTCCTTAGAAATGGCCGACCATTCTTTGGCCAAAGGGTTCTAGCCACTTTCTTTTTTTTTTAATTTCTTCTTTCTTCAAATTTGAGATACAAGGTATTTGTATTTTTGGTTGATTCTCAAAGCACTAGTGAGAGGTTGAGAAAAGTGGCAATGGCAAAGGTAAGGAGAAGGAAAAGCTCTAAGAAGATTAAGTTGGCTAACTTTTGAGGTATGAGAGTTTATATTATTGTTTTATGTGTTTGTAATTGAATTAAGTTGCTATATGTGTTTTAGATGATCTATAGTTGATTTTTGAGTGAAGAAATGAATTTATATTGAATGAGAAAGATGATTTGTGCCCTAGAAAGAAATAAAGTAAAAATCTGTTCAAGATTCACTTGAACCAATTGCAGTATAAAGTGCATAACTCTTTTTGTAGATGTCTGATTGATATGATTCTAGTTGTAAATGAAAGATAAGACATATATCTATAACTTTGTAGAAGAAATCAGAATCTAAATCTGCAATATCCCACATCGGTTGGAGAGGAGAGCGAAGCAGTCCTTATAAGGTTGTGGATACCTTTTCCTTGCAGACGCGTTTTAAAATCATGAGGGCCTCAGCCCAAAGCGGACAATATCGGTAAGCGATCATATGGGAACGTTACAGTTGGTATCAGAGCCGGAGGTCAGACCATGTGCTAGTGTGATACTGGACCTCCGAGCCAGCTTGGACGCTGGGCCTATTTAGGTGGGGTGGATTGTAATATCCCACATCGATTGAAGAGGAGAATGAAGCAGTCCTTATAAGGCTGTGAACACCTTTCCCTTGCAGACGCATTTTAAAAACGTGAGGGCCTCGACCCAAAGTGGATAATATCTGTAAGCGACCATCTAGGGATATTACAAAATCTATATTTAAGGTGTTTGAAATTTAGTTTGAAGTTGACAAACCCTTGCTATTTTGTCCTTTGGACCAGTCTATAATTTTTTAGCGATATCTTGATATTTAGATCTCATAATTGAGTGATTTTTGATGTTTTAGAAATTAGAGACATATTGAAATACCTTTGTAGAAGATCATTTTCTCTGAAAATATCGTTAAATAGGTCAAAAATGACATGAAAATGGAAACTGAAAAACTGCCTTTGGGCAGAAGAGACCTTACGATTAGCAGAAAAAATCTAATAACCATGAAATATCCCAAGTTTCAATCCCGAGCCGAAAAGAAACTTATGTCACGGTCAATAAGTAAAACCTAATGACTGTGACTCCCTTTTGTAACATAAGTCGCGGTCAGCAATCTTTTGGTACTAATCGTGAGGTAGTTCCAACTCGGTTTAGAACCAAAGTGCAACTTATGTCACAATCATTAGGTATAAGCTAATGATCGTGACCCTTTCTTGCCTCTTTCAAAACTTGATTTTAAGGTCCCAAATTGATAGCAAAGCTCATCTAGACCTTCCTAAACACTTTTAGAGTATTTTAAGTGCAAAGATAAGAGTAATAAGTGATATGAAATGAGTCTAAATCATAATGAATTAATGAAATAAATTTAAATACTAAGCCTCAATGTATAAAAATTTATATAGTTAATGAATATGAATGAACATGAACATGAATGACATTATATAGAGAAATGATTGCATGATCTATTGAGTGTATTAACATCTGTTTCTAATAGTATGTACTAAAATGTACAAGTAATGAATGAGAGTGAACATGGTACAAGATATACATGGTATTACATGATAGTCATGTTAAAATGTAATTTAAATAAATTTGAAGAGTAAGTGAGTGTACATTGTATAGTGATCCTATTACCTGCTTTTATAGAATGTGTAAAATCTATGATTCTCAATTTAACAAGTGTAATATCCTTAAGTGATTAGTGACTTATTAAAGCCTGAATTTCACATAGTAATGGACAGATAGGCATGCATATAAAGGGGATAGTAATTATAGCTGCTTAGTGATTCGATACCTAAAGGTATTGCCTGTATTCGAGACTATTATGTCTCGCTTGTTTGATACTACTTGTCAGTGTCGCATGTTTTTACCTGTATCAATCATTTAGGGAAATTCAGGCAATGAAAGTGATTTGATTGATGAATGATGATAAGTGATTAACAGTGTAAATGTTTTAATACTTAATTATAATGTTAGTGTTCTTATTGAGTAATGAAGTGTAATTAAATAATTGTATTGAAGTGTTATTGAGTGCATTATTAAGAAATTGAATTGAAAGGTTTCCTTAATGCATGGGTTGTTGTTATAGTATATGTGTTTATGATATATGAAAAATGTTATCTGTATGTGAGACTTCAAAAGGAAGTCAATTGCATTGTTTGCTCCACACTGAGTCATTGCTCAGCACAGGTGTTCTTCCCGTGTAGGTCCACAGGTGTAAGAAAAAGTATTTTTTTTCGAGTCAACATCTACAGGCCACTAGAAGGATGGTGAGTGAAGGCTAATTCTGATAATGTGTTATATTTTTTTGTAAATATATAATGTAAAAGATTTGAAATATATGTAATGAACTAAGTTGTAATTATACTTTAAATATATTATATGCCATATGTATAAATGTATTTTTGTACAAGCAATTTAACATAATAATAAGTAAATAAAATTAAAAGTAATAAGAGCAGGCATTACAAAGCTTCCCCAGCTAAATAGTCAAATACGAAAATCGAGGTTGTCCAATCGGATAAGATCTCTTCTTGATAAGCGATAGTTATCTGACACATACCACAATCAAATTATCGTAGCCTACAAGAATAGGCCATACCTGCCATAGAGTAAGCCATCTATTCATTAGTACTGTTCAAGCTCCTGCAGCTCTATAAATAATAGGTTCATTTATGGAAAATATAACTTTTTCTCTCTCTAAATAATGCCAATATTTTTTCTCTAAACGAACCAAATATCCTTTGCTAACTTAAGTATCGAAGTGTCAAAATCCGGCATAGTCGGATAAGCTCATTTCTTTTGCAGGTCCATCCGCTTCAATCCGATCGGATCCTGCCTCCTAAGCCATCAAGTCTCTCCTTCCTTCACATACAAAGACACCCTATCTTATTGTGAAATTTTGAGATTTATCAGTTATTCTTCATAATGCCACCCATTGTTAGCCGCATCATCAACTTTAGGACATCTGCTGAATTTTGTCAATCATTTTTTTCTCTTTGTAATATTGCAATGCTATATGGATTCTTGTTGTCATTCTATAGCATCTTTTATCTTTAAAAAATAAAAAATAAAAACAAACTTTTCTTAGTTAATTCCATTTCATGATGATTAGTCATTTATAATTTATGACCTAATTTGTAATTATATTTTTTGAATAACTTGAAATTCTCTAGCACAATTTTTTTGAAAAAAGGCCATATGAACACGAATGTCAACTCGTCAGTTACTATCAATACTGCTACTAGAACAATTATTACCGCATGAATAAGCTAATTAGATAAATTCTTAAATGAAATAATAATAAGGGTTAAGGGGTTTTTTTGGCCCTCAAACTATTCAAAATGGAATGAAAATACCCTTAAACTTTTTTTTTGTTGACTTTTACCCCCTAAAATTGTTAAAATTGATGGAAATTGCCTTTCTTTGTGGACAGAAAGTCCAGCTGGCAAATAATGTTAATAGCAGCCAATAGAATGATGACATATCAGCATGCACGTGGCATTCTCTCCTGGTCAGCATTAATTAAAAATTAAAAGCAGATATTATATTTTCCACATGGATGGAAATTGCCCTTCTTTTTCTTCTTCTTCTTCTTCTTCTTCTTCTTCTCATTCTTGTGTTGTTCTTCTTCTTCTCCTCCAGACATTCAAACACAAAAACCTTGCAAACCTAAAAAATTTCTTAATATATCCACAAATGTTAAGGTTTCTTTGCCCTTATAGAAATTGTTTACAATAGAAATTCTCAAATTTATGCCTTCTACTGCCCTAACCTCACCCCTCATTATCTTCATTTATCTTCTCTCTTTAGCCAATGATTTTTTTCATTTATCTGCTCTTTTTAGATTTAAACTCTAAATTTATTTTGTTTTGGTCAATGGGTCTTAGATCTCTAATTTTTTTTATTATGTTTTTGATATTGCTTCGAGTTCCACTGTTAAAAGGTTTGATTTTTAATCAATTTTGAACTTTTGTTGAGATGAATTTCTTATCTAATGGATAATTTTTTTTAATATAATTTTGTTGAAAGTTAAATTTAATAGGAAAGTATGGACAATTAAGAATTCAATTTTCTCGTGTGTTAAAGTTTCAATTTCCTAGATTTTCCTTAACACAAAAATTAGACATTTAGAGGTAGGGCTTCTCTGCATCTTTTGCAATGGGCAAGGGAACAAGGAGTTTCAATAAGAAAAGGAACAAGATCCATACCCTTTTATGTGAGGTGTGGCTGTTGTAGCTTCCACCTCCAGAAGAGTTATTGCGCTGCTTGTGCATTCCCGTATCAAGAAATAGAACTTAAGTGTAACAGCCATCCAAAGAAAGACAACTAGCACAGGATGGGGTATTTGCGCCATCTCTCTCGTAGGTTCAATAGTGGTTTCAGAGAATATACTTAGACAGCACCAAGGAAGAAAGGAGCAGCTGCAACGACTGCTTAAGGTGTGAATGGATCATTTTGGGTTATTGGGTCACCTGTCATAGATTTAGCCAACAACTATATGCTGGGATAATTTTTAAGACAACAATATTTGACGGATGTAATGTATTTTTGATGTTATTTTAGTTAACTTTAATTTTCTTGATTTGTAGGTGTTTTGATTTTAAATGGAAAATTTCAGAACTACTTCAATTAAAAAATAAAAAAATAATAATTTTCTGAATTTATTGTCATCATTTGCCATTAACAACGTTTGCTAACTGTACTTTCTATTAAAAAAAAAAAAGCAATTTTCACCCCTTTTAACAACTTCAATGGCAAAAATCAATAAAAAAAAATCAAGAATATTTTCACTCAATTTTGAATAATTTGAGAATAAAAAAACCCCTTGTCCCGAAGAATAATAATAATAATAATAATAACAACCGGACAACATGATAGAAAACTGATAGAAGGTATATTAAAATGAGCGGCTACAATAACCTAGAGATCATGGACGGACAGTGAGAAAGATGTGTAAAGTTAAAAACTTTTTAGAGTAAAACTATTTGGCATACTTCCTATACAATGCCATTCTTTTTCTCTTTTCATATGTCCCTCTTTATTTTTCCAATTTTGACCGTGATGGTGGTATTTAATCCCACTTTGGAAGATAAGCTATCCAATTTGGTAATAAACAGGGTATGCTATTTTTTTTTTTTTTAATTTTCTTGAGCAAGGACGAGTGATTATATATGATAGACAGGAAATGGCCACGCACACCAATTGAATTTGAATCAGTTCTCAAACAAGGAAAAATGAAATTTTCCTTCAAAGAAAAATAATAATCAGCTTTTATTAGTCAATATTACAATAAACAGGCCATGCACGCTATTGTATCAACATGCAATAAAAGTAAACCAGAATATTTTAATGATTAAGAAGCCAATCCAAATTCCATTTCTCTGGTAGAAAAGGAAGCTTGCATTTACACTTCTTACTTACAAATCAATACACATCCCATGCATGAGGATTCTCGGAGAGGATAAGACGAACCTTATAGACGATCTCCGTTAACTACCAATGCACTTATGCGCAACAGGATGCACTTGCCGTCCTTTCTGCAGGTCTGTCCATAAGAACCATTCCAGATGGGTTCTGTGCTGGCTGCACCCGAGGTAGTCTTTTTGCTGTCCCCAAAAAATAAAGGACAAAAATTGTCAGACATTTCTTTCAGGAACATTATATGTGAAAAATACAAGGAGAGCGATTAAACACATGACCTTAATTTTTCACAAAATGTCACCTGGATACATACTGTCTAGCTAGTCGAAGAATGTTAATGTTACCTATTTCATAGAAAATGTCATTGACATTGCTAGCAGTTTTTGCTGATGTTTCCATGAAGAAAAGGCCATTCTCCTGAGCATAAGCTTGAGCCTCCTGCAATATCATGTGAACAACTTAGTAAATTTCCAATATTCAGGATCTAAAGTCGTCCTAGCTTATTATGCTGCTCCTGTTGGGAATTCTCTATAATTCTAATCATGTAACAACACATGAAACAAATAAGCGAAAGCAAAATGGACGCATTACCCTAGTTCATAACCAAAAGGGGGAAGGATTGGCAAGCCATTCGACAATCTTTACTCCAACCCAAAAATAACTTGTCGGACTAAAGATTTCTAGAATATTTCTAAGTAATCTTAAAACTATCAAACTCTATGATATATCTCCTGTACCCTTTTTCTAGGTTCACAAACTCATCGAACATAAGAATATCACTTCACTACTGAGAAAATGAATCAATAATATTTATTCAGTAACTTCCTATAAGAGTTCAAATACAGAAATTTATAGGGGGGAAAAATCCAAGTGGATGAGAACGTCAAAGCATAGTCTATTCTTGGAGATTACTTTTAAACCCAACCAAGGGAGAGAGTTTATGTGAAAAAAATAATAGATACGATTGCTTGAAGGAGGACAATGCAATATTTAGTTATTTACAATCAAATAAAAGAATAATGCATACAATTCAAAAAAAGATACTTCCCAGGTCCACAGAAATAATTATTTACCACTCTCCAACTTCTTTTCAGTTACTAGTTCCTTGGAAAACTTAAAATATCTTTAAGGGTTACAAGATCTTTAACAGAGATATATCTAGTTAGTAATCAAAATTTGCTTAAATGTCAAAATATCTACTTACTTCTGCTGCTACCTTCCTTGCATCTATTAAATCTGCTTTGTTGCCAGCAAGTGCCATGACCATATTTGGGTTGCCTGTAGAACAAGCAGAACGGAGAAACCAGGGAATTTAGTATACTACATAAAATATCAATATAATGGCTGGACATAAAGAGATGAACATAAAAAATAAGAAAGTGCCCTTAAGCTGATAAAACCAAACTATCACAAATAGCAAATTTTGTTCCATGCTAAAATGAAAGGCAAGAAAGCAGGACCCTGGATGCTACACAATGACTACTGTGCAGAGTTGTAGATGAGTAGATATTTGTTCATGTAAAAGCATCTCTATAGACATTTCAGAAAAGTAAACTCACCTTGTGCTTGAAGTTCTTGGACCCATTTCTTTGCTCGCTCAAATGAGGCCTACAAGAGAATATAAAAGTAAAATTTTGGTTTCTAAATGAAAATTCACCAACTAGGAATATTGCATGAACTTACTAAATCAACCAAAAGTAACTGTGTAAACAATATATATATGAAAGGCAACAATTATAGAGAGCTATAAAACATTAGCGTTCATATCCTTTTCACGATAAATGGACAAAATTTCTAGCAACTCGAAGTAAAGATATTCAGATTACAGTAAAACCCTTCAAGGGCCATACTGGCCTTGCAGTTGCCAGAAGCACTGATGGAAAATCATCCAACAGAATTTCGTCTATAGATAGAACCTGCTAACAAAGATCAATCTTCCAAGCCTTGTGACAAAACAATCAATCCTCTAGTTCATGAAAACCATCGCAATTTCAACAAGGAACAAGATGAATGACAAATTAAGGATATTACTGGAACAAGAGGCATCTGAAAACTTCTAAAGAACATGAACATATGTGTGCCATGAGACATCAGATTGGGTATAAATGAAAAGATATCATAAAGGAAATAAGCAGAAAGTAACCCAATCTCATTATCCTTCAAGATATAAAAGTGCACACAATTAGTTGAAACAGCAAGAATTTGAAGAGGTATTGTATTGCCACAAGCACTGAGAATTAAGTTTTTACTATATGATTAGTTATAATGATCATATTTCTAAAGCAAAATGTTTCTATCTGAATAAAGTCTGCTAGTATTATCAAATTGAACCATGCATGTTTCATTTCTCATATATTGTCTATCACAGACAACCTATAGTCATTGACATTCTAGAAACATCCAAAAACAGAAAGCACAGCCTTGATATGCTGCATGTACACCGGCACATGAACCACACCATCAGTGAAGCAAACCAACTGTGGTTTTTAAATTAGTCTGAGCCACTCTTCCATCAATGCAGAACCTTGATTTGCTACATGTTTAGGAGTTAGAAGCACAAAATTTTGAGGGGAAAGCTTTTAGGCAACACTCTTGTAGACTCCTAAATGCACCAAGGCAGAGTAATAGCACAGAATGCACAGGCATGTACTTTAAGTTTAGACACAAGGTGTACCTTACACGTCAGCCACACTTCCACATTCCATCATCCCCAAAAGAAGTTGAGGCATTATGGTGTGTGGTTAGTCAACTCTTCCAAATCTTAAAAGGTAAGTCCTTGGCTTGATATATTGCATACCAGCCCTGCAACTTCCTAGCTCAGTACTACTATACATATTATTATAATTGGATAAATGAGTTACAGAACAACAAATTTTTAGTCATTATAATATTTCATGTTATTTTATTTTAAATAGCTCATTCATTGGCAACATTACCACTTCATTCATTAGCAACATTACCACTTCATATTTATCAAAATACATTACATTTGATGAACTTCATTTATTCTTATATTGATACATATATTTTCAGAATTTGCACATAAATCCTACGATTTGATGATTCTTAATTCTCACTTCAAAAGAACGAGGACTTTAATTCTAGACTACAAAGCTATGCTTTTGACAACAAAAGACTTGATGCAACCATGGCAAATTACCTTAATACTATTAATTAATATATGCACGATTACAAGAAGCAGACTTCATATAAATTTGCCCACAAAAGATAATGGAACTTCAGAATGCTTCACAAACAGAGAATGACACATGCATAGACAAAGCATTTCTTCCTTTTTCTTTTAAAAAGCAAATACACGAGACCGGGTCCTAGACCTTGATGGATCCAATCACACTGATAATGATATCATGCTTCATCTGCAATTTTGGTATTGCATATCAATGGTAATGGTTACATAAGCCTTAGCTTACCTGATTTGTTAAATCATATACAATAATTGCCGCAGCAGCTCCCCTGTAGTACATTGGGGCCAAGCTGTGATACCTTTCCTGACCTGCTGTATCCCAAATCTCAAATTTGACAGTTGCATCATTGACAGCCAACGTCTGTGAGAAAAATGCAGCACCTATGGTTGATTCCTACATTCCATACAGGAAGAGTCATGTTACAAAATCAAAAGGGGAAACTCAATTAACAACGTGGCTCTCCCCCCAAGTTCTTGATTCCACCAACCTGGAACTCAACAAACTGCCCTTTGACAAAACGCAGCACAAGACTAGATTTTCCAGCACCAACATCCCCAAGAAGCACCTGAAGCACAACAAAATGAAAGACATTTCAGTTCAGTATACTGAAAAGTTGAATGAGGAATAAATGGTAGTATTAATATAAATTCCAAATTGGAGTCAAAGCAACAAAATATGGCTAGACAAAAGAAGAGTTTTTGTCAGAGCTTAAAGTATCCACAGGCTTATCCTAGCAAGAGATGCTCTTCAACTTGAGCAAGATTTCAGGTTTGAGTTGTCCCTCACCCCCTCTCCACTTCTAGAAAACAGAAGGGCTTAATGTGAAAGGAAAGCAACTGAAATCACAACATTGAGGCCTCAATAATATGGCAAAATATACTCCTAAAAAGTCTAAAACTGATGCTTCCCATAAAACCTGCTGCTATGGTAGGAGAAAGAGATTGCAAAACAACTGGGCCCTCAATCTAAGAGGCTAACAATTTAGAAAAGCCACGGTCACATTCTAATTTAATTCACCAGGAGCAGAACAATTTCCCATACTACAGAAATACCAGCTAAAATTACAAGGAAACTCTTAAAATAAGCAAAAGTTTACCAATTTTGCATTTATGTTCTTGTTTCCAGCAGTGGCCATGACAATCAACAGTTGTGAAGATCAGAAGACGAATTTCCTTGCTAGAATACAATTAAAGTGTATCTGTTGACAGCAAGTAAATGGTTAAGATTTAAAAAATAAAAAAAATAAAAAAGAGGAAAAAACAATAAGAAATACTCACCAAAATTTAGACTGGTTGTTAAATTAAAGATTACTGAAAAGAAAAAAAATATACGAGTCAATATAACAAAGCCAAACATTTCAAAATGTTTAAGATCTATTTTGCAAAAAGTTATCACCAAGAACGACGATAATAAATTAAAATGTAATATAATGGTTAGCATGAAAATTCCAACATTTGAGGAAAAGTTTTCAATAAGAGAAGGAAGACACTTAGGGTAGTGTTCTTTAGAAAATTAATGGCAGATTCATGAACCAAGACATAAACCCCGCGCCCAAAAAATAAAAAAAAAAAAGAGAGTGAATGTCCCGCATTAAAAACAAAATAATGAGAAAAAACCAATTATTTGCAAAAATAAAAGGAAACAAGCACATATTGAAAGGAAGAATAACTTACAGTAGAGACCTGTAAATTGTGGATGTTTACAGAAATATATGCCAATATAAAATCCTATTACATTATTTACAAAAAAATCAATACTAAATTTGTCAAAATCTCCGATTCCTAATCTTAAAGAAACAAAGGAAAGAATAACTTACAGTAGAAACCTACAATACAAGACCGCCCAGTAGAACCTAAGGACTTTTATGCACCTCCTTTTTTCAATTTGCAACTTTACCTTTGCGAGCAAGAAAAATAAAGACCCACTTCAAAATCAAAAAAAAAAAAATCCAAAATTCCCAATTTCACAATCATCAATCTCACACACAAATTTAAACCCTAACTTAATTCTAAAAAATGTGTTTTCATGAATGAGTCCAAAACAATCAGAATTCAGATGTGTATACAGGTAAACAGAAAGAAAGAATCAAACCTATTGACAGAAATAGGACGGCGTGATATACAAAGCAAGAAAGGTGAAACAGGAGACTGATTTTTGTTGAGAAGAAGACGAGAAAGACAGAGAAGTGGGTTGCACAAAATTCTTTATTTGGCTACTTATTTTAATTTCTACAACATATATGGGCCTTTCGAAATAGGCTGGGATCCAAAACGGGCTGGCCAGATGATAACATTCCATGGCATTGTTGGCCCAATTCACCTCTAAAACCCTAATTATTCGGTTTGGAGGCATATACTCATTGTCTCGTTGAAATGGGGAAATGAGCTCATAATGGGGTTTTTGAGGAAGGAAAAGCTCTTTGATCAGCATAAACAGCTTCGAGGTACGGTAGCTGATGTCATTTTATGATTTCTATTACACTTTTGCATTGTTGATTATGGTTGTTTTTTAGCTTCAAAATGTTGATAAAATCTCTTAGAGAAATGGCTTTATGGATCCACTGAATGCTCATATCACCCTCTTCAAACTGTGCGACTTGTCTCCATAAGACTTCATTCTTGGAATCTATATCTATCGTTTTCATTTCCACTTCAAGGCGATCCAAAACTGGACCCAAAGTCACTATATTCGATTACTTAGTTAATCAGCAGCAATTCTCACTTGAATCCGCTTCAAACGTGCCATCATCATCTACTAAGTACCTTAGAAAACCCCAAAATGCTGAATCTATTTTAAATTTCCTCAGGGAAAGTGGAATTACTAAAACCCACATACAAAATGTTGTCTAAAAAGTTCCCCAAGTTCTATCGGGTAATCCAGAGTTCATTAAGTCTGAAGTCAAGATTTTGCAAGACTTGGGATTTAAATTGAGTGATGTTGCTGAATTAATTTCTGCTTATCCTTTTATTTTGACAAAGAGTGCCTATAAGCTGCTTAGATATATTTCAGTTTTGAATAGTGTTATGGGATCTAATGCTACAGTTTGTAGATTGTTAAAGATTTCTGGTTGGTTTCTGACACATGATTTGGAAAGGATAATGATGCTTAACATAGAATACTTGCAAAGTTGCGAGATTAGTTCCTCCCAGATTGTCAAATATGTTTTTAGCTTTCTGCGGTTCTTTCTTATCAGGAAAGAAAGGATTAAGGGTTTTGTTAAAAGTGTCGATGCGCTAGGTGTTGATAAGGAATCCAAGATGTTTCTTCTTGCTATTAGGGTCGTTGGTTCTATGGCTAGGGATTATTGGGATCTTAAGTTGAAGTTCTTGATGGAACTGGGTTTTTCTGAGGATAATATTTTGTTTATATTTAGGAGGAGACCTCAAACATTTGCCGTATTAGAAAAGAAGATAAAAGAGGTAGTACAGCTGATTTTAAGTGTTGAAAACCTGGACTATATCGTTGGCCATCCAGAGCTGCTTATGTATGGTGTTGATCAAAGGTTAAAGCCTTGACTATGAGTGTTTAAGGTCCTTGAAAGTGAGAATTTCCTTAGGAGAAAACCTAATTTATCTGCATTTTTTAAGTTGACTAATGCACAGTTTGCAGACAGGTATGTGAATCCTTATTTAGATGAACTAGGAGACTTTTATGTGTCTAAACATGGGTCACTGCCAAAAGATTTTGTATTGCTGACTGAAAACCCTTGACATTTGAAGGAATGTGTTTTCACATGTTTGATATGTGATCCGGGATGCCTTCATAGGATTCATGTTTGTATGCTTACCATGAAAATTAATTAAGAAGAAGTGTGCTAACTTTCGCACGATTTGTCCAATAAAGAATGCTCAGTTCTTTCACAACGGTGTGATTCCTTATTCAGGTCAACTTAAAGAGTATAAAGTTCTAATGTTTGCCATTAAATGCATTGTTAAAGTTCGGTTTTTGCAAAACCATTGTTTAAGTATCCAATATCAGTAGAAACCATTGTTAATTAAGCCTAAAGTCAAGATTCTGCTGGACTTGGTATTTAAGCCCACCGTAATTTCTGAGATAATTTATGCTGATCTTTGGATTTTGATGAGAAGTGCTTATACTTGGTTTAAATCTTTTCAGTTTTAAAGAGTGTTTTAGGATCTAATGCTGCTATTTGTAGATTGTTCTGGATTTGGAAAGGGTAAAGTAGTAGGATTAGTTCCTCCCAGATAGTTATTCACGGTTTTTTCTCGTCAGTATAGAGAGGATTAAGGGTTTTGTTGAAAGAGTTGATGAGATGGGTGTTGATAGCACATCTAGGATGTTTCTTCTTGCTACTAGGGTGATTGGTTCTAGAGATAATTGGGAGTTCAAGTTGAAGCTATTGAGGGAGCTAGGCTTTTCAAAGGACAATATTTTGTTTATGTTTAGGAGGGCACCTCCAGCATTTGCTGTATCAGTAGAAAGATTAAGGAGGTGATGGAGCTAATTCTAAGCATTGCAAACTTGGACATATCTTGCATTGTCAACAACCCAATGTTGCTTATTTACAGTGTCAAGCGACCCTGGCTCCATGTCCTTGAGGTCCTTGAAAGTAAGAATTTGTTTAGGAAAAAACCTAATTAAGTTTCATTCTTAGGTTGATTGATGCACAGTCTGTGTGAACAATTATGTGAATCCTTATTTAGATGAAGTAGGAGACTTGTATGCAACTATTCGTGGTTCTTAACAATTTATTCTATATTTCTGATTGAAATTCCTGAAGGTGTTGAAGGATTGTGTTGTTACATATTTGATACATAATTTATAATACCTCAAGTGGATTCATGTTATACTTTTTGCCATAAAATGCATTGATAACGTTCCTTTTCAACAAAACCATGAAGTGGAACCGGAGGCATGTGTTCAGCTGCATTATTCTTACTAATTTTTTTTTATTTTTTTCTATTTCTTATAATTTAGAAGCTATTATTAAAATTAAGGAGCTAGCTTTCAGGTCCTGTTCATTGATTTGTTTGTTGGTAGATCATTAATCTTATTGTTATCTTCTTTTTGCTTATGCCAAGCCTATAGCAGTAGTAGCAAGTATGCAAGAGTTGAAAGCATCTGGTAACTCCGCACTCAAGAGTTTTATCTTATCCTAGCAAAAAATGGTGTCCATGTTTGTTAAGTGTTGTGTTGGTATAGAAATAGAGACTACCGACATTGCAATCAGAGGTGGAGCTACCTTGTAGAGTTCCCCCCTCTTAATTTTATTTCAAAAAATTACAGCTAAAAATATAGATAAAATTAACGCGTTCTCTTTATTTAAAACATATTAAAAATTTGTTATCGCTTATCTATGGGAGTTTAGTGAATTCATTATTATTCCAAATATGTATGTTCGCATATTAACGTCCTGTCGCCCCTCTGTAATCTTGCTTCTAAGGTTGTATAGTAATCTTCTTTAGCTCTTTGTAAAGACACATCTGCAGGCAGCGTGATTGCCCTGGTCGTGATGTAGTACAAAAACTCTGGGCAATATGTTGCAGAATGCAGATGGTAGCATCTGAGGCATAAGCCTAATTCACTTCTTCCAATTTTGATTATAAATTGATGCTCTTTTTCATAATGCAACTCCCAATTCCAACAATCAACAATTAATTGTTTGCCTAACAAGCATTTGTATTTATGGAGGTTTTACTGGATTAGAGAGCGAATTGAAAAAGTCAACACAGCTGTATACGGAACAGAACAATAATAATACAAAAACATCAAGCATGATTTGAACACTTGGACGATTGAAAACTAGAACGAGTTCATTTTCGGTGAATAACTCTTGCTTTTTATAAGTACCTGAATTGCCTCCCTATAAACCCCACCACCAAATGCGTTCATCGCCTATTCAAAATCATCCGCATCACCGAGCTTAGCTTCTCCATTGTGGGCCCCATCAATCCTGTCCTTATAGAAATAAGGCCTAACGATCATCAGCGTTGCTCCTTCAACACATTTTTTGTCATTCAATAACACTCTTGACTCGTGCCCTATTCTCATTCTCATTTTCATGCTCGACACCACCGTCCTACTCGCCTCCCACGCCCATTCCTTACTTCCACGCGCCGCCATCTCCTACCTACACTTCTTCAAACCCTCCTTCTCCATCACCACCGTCCCTTCCCCTTCCTTGTCATTCAACACTAACCTCTCCATCTCCTCGTGCTCTTTCACAACATCTTTCAGTAAATAATGTCTCATCGATGTTGCGATCAATGCACTTATTATCCACACAACTCTCGCCTTTAGTCCTCCGACCAAATTGAAATCGGCACTACTTGTAAGGCCCCTAACATGACCCTAATTTACTTTGCATATTTTTGTGTTTAAGTAAGGGGGGGTAAATTATCATGTTATTATGTTAATTGCATGAAAATAAAATAAAAGAGTAGGGTTTAATATTAATTAAGGGTGTAATTGAAGTAAAAGGTATTAATTTGGGGTAAATTTGTAATTGTGGCATATTAGTGGCCAATTGTGAATAGAAGCATTTAATTCAAGGTTAATTTGAAAGAATGATTAAATGGATAGGTTAATGTTTGAAAAAGAGTTAGTGGAGGGGTTAAAGTCTATCATGCATAAAGGTTTGTGGCATTTGTGTGGCATGCAAGATGTTGAGGGAGTAAAAGGGAAATTTTGCCACTTATATAAATAGAAGGAGTTAGTGGAATGTGGAGGTGGCTGTGTGAGACTTGGAGATCGGCATTGTGAGAGAAAAACCAGAAAAATCATCTTTTTCATCCTTTTGATTTTCATTGAATTACCTTAAGCAATTTGATGATAATGTTGAGGGTTAATCAAGAGTATAGTGCAGTTAATTAAGGAGAAGAGGAAGGAAGAAGGAGCAAAGGAAAGGATATTGCTAAAGGTTGAAGATATAGGATTTGTCAGCCAAGGTATGGGAATTTAGATTGTTCATAATGCATGTGAAATTGATTGCTGGAACTAGGTATGATTTACAGAATTCAAAGTTATATTTTGCTGGTTTTTAACGATGTGAGGTTGAAGAACATTGTTCTTGCCGAGTCGTGAATGTCTTCACGAGTCGTGAACTTTTGTCCGACTCATGAAGCTCTTCACGAGTCGTGCATCTTCTTCCATTGTTGGGTTCACTCGTGAAGCTCTTCACGAGTCGTGAAGTATATATGCCTTTCTCCTCCACTCGTGAACTCCTTTACGAGTCGTGAGGTTTGCCCTTTTTGGCTTCACGAGTCGAACGCCCCTTCACGATTGAATGAACCACCTGGATTGTTTTGCTCATAAATTGAGCTACAGAACAGCAAATTGAGTGATTCTTTTTGCATTGAAAAATAGACTTCCATACCTATATTTCATATGAAGAAACCTAAACTTAAATCTGTCTCTAAGTATATGGAATCTAGGGTCGAATTCGGACTAGTTTCCTAAACTGCTCATAGAAACAGAATTTACTATTATGTGCAGATTGTTGCTACACTTGATAATATGATTTTTAATAAATTGAGACAGATATCTGTTTATGTGATAGTAAAGTTAATTGGATAGAGCATATAATATGGCTATCAATGAAGGATTTATATGAATATATATGCATTCAATTGCGTATATGAATAAAGACTAGTGATGAAATATCTAAACTATACATGTAAATAGTTTTGTGCATGATTGTCACATGCCAAATTGATATATATATACACATGTAATCTTATGACATGATAGTACACATTTTGACATGTACCTATGCTATGAAATAGGGACTATAGTAGTACGACCTTGGCAGGTGTATATGCCCATGTGGAAACATGTTGATATTTTGTATAGCACATGATGTGAATGATGATAAAGGCATATATATATATATATATATATATATATATATTGGTAACATGCTCATAAGAATCAGTCAACTATATGCGAATGTACCCACAGGTATGTACATTTATGATTATGTATATGAGTATATGAGCATGTATTTGCCCTATGAGATAGAAGATGTTTTGGTATGACTACGAACATGTGAAATGCTTACTGAGATCATGATCAAGTACATGATATGATGATTATATGTCATGCTTAAATGTTATGATGTAAATTGTAAAGTCGTACAGATTTGAACAGCCAGATGTATAACTTGGCATATGAAATGTGCATATATCTGATTATGCACCAGAGAACTCATGGTTTTACAAGACTTTGTATATGTGCAACAGTATACTATGAATACAATATTAATATGTGAATTGAACACGAATATAGTTCTGCCTGCGATAGAGTTTTAGATGTGGATAGATAGGCGCCTATAGGAAAATTGCAGCTGTCATAGTTTGGCCCAATTGGGTTCATAGTATATATGATCCCATTTGGATCATGATCAGCCCCGTTTGGGTTGATAGGCGACCCCGTTTGGGTCTGCTTGACCGGTCCACAGTACAGTTTGGCCTCGTTTGGGTCTATAGATCCGATATCTTCGGATATCCTTCTTTTGATACCGATGTGTATCCATAGTTCCCGTTATTCACTGATAAAGCTAAGGCAGGCTAAACGTTATTCATAGTAATGATCAAATTAAACAGTTAAAGTTATTTGACGAAAGATTGATAGTATGGATTACATTATTGATTTACCCACAGGGATTATGTTTTATTTGAATATGTTCACATGAAAAATGGTCATCTATATGAATTATAAAAAAGAAATATGTGTTTTTCTCTTGGGTACAAGGTTTATGTACATGAGAATATGCTTTATGCCTAAAAGTATATGTTATTATTGCCATGATATGTGGTACATGTTGTTTATAGTATTTATATATTGTATATGTATGTTTTGATGACCTTTGTGTGTGGTCATCCATCTTTAGTTTTTCCCCACTAAGCTTTATAGCTTAGCACGGGTTATTTATCCGTGTAGGTACGGTTAGCAAGACTTTTGCTCAGGGACGATCTCTGCATCAGAAAGGACCAACTACCGACTGTTAATCTTGATGTAGGATGTAATTGTAATAGTATTACCATATGTTTTGCTTTATGGCCAGTTATGTTATAAGATGTATATAACTTATGAGAGATGTTGTAACTCACAAGTAGTAAAACTAAGAAGAGTATGCATGCATGTGATATACATAAGTCATATTCGTATAGTATAGTATGCATGATACTAAGTACGAAATGCAATACAGGAATAGACAAGTAGCACATATATAAGTATATGAACCGTATGACATGATTAAGGGCAAATTAATAGTTAAACAAATATATTGTATATGCCTGATTAATAGTAATCAATTTATCAGTTAAATAGGGTTTTGCTTAGAGGGTGCTACACTACTGCTCTGTGAACTGTCGTTCGAGGTGCAAAATTCAAAAATCACTTAACTTTTCAACGTCTTACCGAACTTAGTTTTCCATTTGATAATTACTTTGTCTAATTTTAGGTCACCGACAGGGAACTCGATTTGAAGGTCTCGGATCCGTTCAAATCGGGAGAAAATTTTGGTTGGGGATTTCTGGGTTAAGGATAGCCGCAGGGTAGGCTTCAGGTCTGACTTGAAGAGGTCATGGATGGACTTAAGAAGCGACTTGAAGAAGACAAAGAGAAGTGGCTCGTTGTCTGACTCGGACGAGATGACGTAGTCAACTCGGAGAAGGAGCGATTTAGTTTGCGAAATGAGGGAGTTGAAGCATTTGGAAACGAAGCGGCATCGGATCAAGGACTTGATATCGGAGACGGAGTTTAAGATGAGGAGGATGAGAGAATCCGACAGTAGATCAAAGCTGTCCATTTGAATCAAGTGATTATTTTTAGTTTTGGTTTGTGAATTATTATTGTTTTATTAAAGAGAGTTTGGGGTTTTAGTATTTTAAGGGGTGGAATCGATGGAGGATAGGAGTGCATTTACTTACAAAAAATAGTTTTCTGTTTTTTATTTTCTATTTTCTTAGAAAATTGGAGTATTTTTTTTTCCGTAGAAAATTTAGAAAACGCGTTTATTTATCAACAAATAAAAAACTAAAGCGTTTATTTGTGTGTGTGTGTGTGTACACACACGTATGTATATATATATACATACATACAGATATTACATGTATATGTATGCGTACATACAGACATACATACATTTATATATATGTGTGTGTGTGTGTCTGTGTCTGTGTGTCTCTGTGTGTGTGTGTGTGCATACATACATATTTATATGTATATGCATATGTATGTGAATATATGCACATACATACACATGTATTTATGAATACATACATATGTACATATATGTGTATGTATGTATATATATATATATACATATCCATATGTATATATATGTATGTACATATATATATATACATATATATGTATGTGTGTGTATGTGCATATGTATATATGTATATGTATATGCATAAATACGTATTTATATGTATATGTATGTATATATATTTGTATATGTATATGTATGTGTATATATGCACATATATATATACATACATATACATATGCATGTGTATGTGTATGTATGTATATACATATATATACATATCCATATGTATGTATGTATGTATGTATGCATGTACATATATACATATACATGCACATGCATATGCTTATGTATGTGTGCACATAGGCCCTAGATAACTGTGGGAATTGCGGAGATTATTTCCTATGCCATTGTTTATATTTTTCCCCCTTTGCCGGCTTTTTTAACTTTAAATTACATTTGTTATTGTTTTTTATTTTTTTATTTACTGCACTGTTGGGTCTGTTACTGTATGCATATCGCACACACATATGCACCATTTGTTTAAAAAAAACAGCGATGCATACCGATGTCCGTGTGCAGACTGTAATAATAATGCTCCAATTGTTGACTTGAATAATTGTGGTTTGATTAATTACATTAATCCACTTGATTAACCATAATTGTAATTCTGATTGGATTTTTCTTGCATAAATTTTATTAATCAACCTTCCGATGCAAGTATATATAGAAGATCGTACATGTGAAGAGAGAATGATTTCTTATCCAAGACTGGTGTCCTTCAAAATGACAATTTCAGTTGGTTTAACATTCCTCCTTTAGGTTTTAAAGAGCTTCTGGCGCAAGACACCAGGGAATCAAGTATCGCAAGATTTTCTTATTTGTAATATGTTTTTCTCTTCTTATATTAAAAAAAAACTTTTACTTTTACATGTGAGATATAGTCTATGCAGCTTATTTGAAATTTTAGATTAAAAAATAATATATTTTTTATCAACTATTTAAATGTACTGCATATAATATATTAGAGTTATTGAAATATCACCCTAGCGTATTATAACCAAGTATGTAAATTTTTTTCATAAATGGGTTTTAGATATATTACACATGTAACACTCTTATATGTTATTTTTATTTGTACATCCTGTTCACTTATACGGTTGTCACAATTTATACACCTATTGCAGGTTAAAACTATTGTATCTATGTGAAAATTTTTCGCTTTTACTTTACTTAGATATCATTCTTAAAATCATTCCATTTAATTCCTTTAAGTAATGTTATTAATTGAATAATATAATATCCAATTCTTTTGTGCTTGCAGATGATCTATAATTGTCCAATTTTATCATTAAATTAATGAAAATTTCGGCAGCATAACGGCTTATATATTGCCCCACCCTTCCTACAATTTCAAGCAAAACATAGCCCGTATAGGGCACACAACCATAATAAACAATTTTCAACATCATTATTGTCAAATGTCCACTTGTGCCACCCATTCACATACATCCTATGTACATCCAATAATTTATCTATATCATACCATAACTTGTTCACACTATCATTCTCAAGTCCATACAAAATCATATACATATCTATGAGTGTACTTATATTTACATATACATGCCATTAATGATTATTATACAAAATATACTAGCAAAAAGTAATCTTGATCCGGTACCCTCCGATTTGATGTATGCTTGCTCCTCTTTTATCACCTAAAGGTATTTACACGCAGTAAATAAACTACATGTTGAGCATTAAACATGTTCAATGATTGTTTCAAGTCTAAAGATTTCTATTTATATATATGCATACAAACCAGCCCAATTTGTCTAATATATCATGTATTCAACTGTTATCATGTTCTTTTATCTTTAAATATACACCTATTTTATTACTACATTTGATCGATTAGTTAGTCCTTTAATAGTTTTGTAATGCCCTAAATCTTTATCGACCGAAAATATTTTCTAATTCTGAATATTATTTAGATTTAGGGGAGTAAGGGTCAATTTATTAAGGATATGATTTGCGTAACCATTATTTTTAGGCTAATAAATTGGTATTTTTAATAAAACTATTTAAAGTAACAAATAAAGAATCAAAATAAATAAGTGTTATTAAGATGATAATAATAATAATAATAATAATAATAATAATAATAGTAATAAAAAAAGAGAAAATCTTTAGAAGTCCCTGAAAATTTCAGGACAAAGTTGTGTGGCCTTAGAAAAAAAAAAAGAAAAGTAAAAGGAGAGAGGGGAAAGGAGGCAAAACACGAAAAAGAATAGGATGGAGCCGGCATGCCATCTTTAGCCGATCAACGACGCAGGTGACCTGAAGGTTCTCCACCGTTGCTTCCTTCATCGCTGGCCATGTCCCAATCGTTGATCCATCCGCTACAATGTCTTGGTAAGTTCCTGATCTTCCTCTCCTCACTAAAGCCTCCTCTCTTTATTCCAATGATCAACAGTGAGCAATTGATGACACGATCAGCACTGGCAAGACCCCAAAGCTAAGGTGGTTCCTCTGATGCTTACCGCTCCTCCTCACTCGCCGACAACAAAGAGATTGGAGTTGGTTATACTGAAAGCTTATGACAAAAATTCTAGTCAAACGACGCAACACCTAGGCACGTGGTCACCGGCAGTGGGACCTTAAGGTCTAGATCTCCATAGCAACAGCATCGGTGCACTCCAATGAAGCTCCAACGAGCCTCTAACGAAACTCCAACAAGCATGTAAGTGATAAAAATGAGAAAGACTACAAAAAATAGGTACGTGACTACCAAATTTGCTTCCAAAGATTTATTTAAATTAAGTATATGAATTTTGGTTAGGAATTTTTATTTTATTTGAACTAAATGACTGGTTTTCATGTGTTTTAATTCGTGAAATGTGTTGTTGATGCATTAAGGTGTTGGGTGGTTTTAAAAATATTGATATATGATGACTGTGAAAAGTTAATTTTTTTTGGTTGATTGAGAAAAATGGTTGAAAGGAGTTCATATCAACCTTTCATGCCCTGTGTTCACAATTATTTGCGAATAATTGAAGGTATGAAAGGTATAAAGAGGTAGACGACTGATATATATAGATATAAGAATTTTTAATTGGTTAATAATATAGAACTTAGATTTTATGTAAGTTAAATTGATTATAGCATAGTATGTGTGTGTAAGCTTAATAATTATAACATTAGGTAATTAGTCATTGAAAAATTACTTATTTGCTTGATTATAAACAAGAAATTATAAATTTTGATTTAAGATACTGTTTAATTGAACTAGTTAAGTCAAATAGGTTACATGGTTAAAAGAGTTAAACATTTTATTAAATGTAAATAACAAAAAGGTGTTTAGTTTACATGTCAAGTGATGAATTTGGTTATTCGGGTTTATTGATTATGGTGTATGAATTTAAGTATTTGGTTAAATTTTGTTTCTAAAATTAGTGACAAACATAAGTTGATTCTTGGTAAAACAATAACTATTCTCATGCATAACTTGGGATTTTTCTTCGTATTAGTAAATATACGCATGTTTAAATTTAGGAATTCATTTAGAATTATAATTTATAATGAACGTGTGATATAATTAAGATTTGAATGGTAGATGAGTTGCCACGGATACACGCGTAAGGGTATACTCAGGTGTATACAATTTGAATTCTTGGTTGATAATAAATGTGCTACATTTTAATTGGTAAATTCCCTTGTTGTTAAGCTAAGTGCATTAGATTAAAAGATTGAACTTTTTACTTGTGTGTGTGTGTGTGTGTGTGTGTGTGTGTGTGTAGTTAAGATGTGTTGGAGCAAGTAAGAGACTAATCAGGATACCGAATCATGAATATAATTATATATATAGTTAAGATTTGAGAAACATTTTGTATAATCTAAATGGAGAATATAGAACCATTGATTATAGGTATGTGATGACTGGTTAATGATGTGTTTTTAATTTTAAGGAAACATATTGACTTAATGTTCGTGATTTAATATACCAGAAAGTTAAATGATTTATTACTTTAATCGCAAGAATAAGACTTATTGGCCTGTTAATAATTTTTTGATTTCATTGTCAAATATTTATTGGATTATAACCAACAAGTAATCGTATTTTATAAACCGGGTATAATTACATATAGAGAATGTATGGTTGTAAAGTGTATGTATAATTTGAGTTAAATGATCTATTGATGATGATGGTGTGAATTGGAACAAGCTGCACGATCAATGCCATGATTAGTGTGTAAATATGATTAGGAATCTATGAGTATAATTAGAACAATGTGTCTGGTGAGAAATTCATAACCTGAAAGATAAATTGAAATTGAGAGATGATTGTTTAAGCACTATGGTGCCTATAATAGTAAATGGTGCGGTTGGTGGAATAGAGAAGCAATGATGATGAAATGAAGTTAAAGATGACGAAAATAACAGGTATTATGGATATATATAAGTGATACTATTTGTTTTATTTAACAATGAATTAATATTTGCCCTTAGTAAAATTAAATAGGAATTGGAGAAATAGGATAAAGTTGGCATGTCAATTAGGGACGTTTAGTAGTACTGCGCCTTGATGTGATTACCTAATTAAATGGCTTCGAGAGCTCTTTCGGTGGGTATGATTAGATTGAGTCGTGGGCTGAATGGTTCCGAGAGCTCCGTCCACATATATGTGTATATAAATATATTAAATGGTGGGTTAAATAGATTTTCTCTGAGTCGTGGGCTGTATGGTTCCGAGAACTCAGTCCACAAATGTGTGTATGTGTATATATATATGTGTGTGTGTGTGTGTGTGTGTGTGTGTGTGTGTGTGTGTGTGTGTGTGTGTGTGTTTGTGTGTGTGTGTGTGTGTGGGTGTGGGTAAATATATAGAAATGATTAAATATTGTACGTCAATAATGAAAAAAATGTTGAATGGTTCGTATGGTTCCGATAACTCGATCCTGTGTTTTGATTTCCGTATTTGATTCTCGTTTATCTTGCTCGTCATGCAATTCCATTGGATTTTACTGGGGCAAATACCAAAAAAAAATAATTAGGTAGAATATTTATAAAAATACTCCGTTAATTAAAATAATAATCATTTGTACGAAGGTTAATTGTGTATTAAATAATTTGGTAAAAATTTAGAATGGCTGCGAGTATACATACGTATATACGAGCATGTGTTTTTATGTGATTGTGTGTGAATAGTTGAGATTTGATGTTCGTGCCTAACTAGTTTTATTTAGCGAACAGTTTATATGAAATAAAGTATCGACCATGAAACTAATCATTTAATCTTATGTAATTTAAAATAATTAAGTATATTTTTAAGAAATTACCTATATTAATTGCATGTAAAGTTTTGACCTTTAGTGCTTATGCTTGCGTATATTATAAGTTTGGAATGTTCAACTTATATATTTATATAATTTATGATTTTGTACATGAAAATTTTAAAGTGTTATAAATGTATTTTGAAAACTGTTCAATTGTTAAGGTAAATTTGGTAATCACTACTAAGCTTTGGCTTAGCGCGTGGATTCTTTTTCGCGAGTAGGTGAAGACCAAGAAGATTAAATCTGTATGCAGAGAAGGTCAGGATTGGTTACCGCTGGTTATGTCAAGGAGTTGAATCAAGACGTGGCAATTAACCTTATTTGTATTATTGCTATTATGTTATTTTGGCATGTACCCGATCAAAGTTTAGGTTGTATTAATTATTGATAATTCATTGATGTTAAGAAAGATTTTTGTAGTTGTATTGTTGTATGATGAAATTTTGCATATCAAGTCGATAATAGATATATGTGTAATGTTATTTAACAGGTGAAATTTATTTTGAGTGATTATTGACGAGGATGAAAAAACTTGTCTTGGAATTTGATTGAATTTGAGAAAATAGTTGTATGATGTTAGAAGTGTTTTTGATAAATTTTCTACAGGAGGCTGTCAATAGTCAGAGAAATTTCTGTCGAAATTTCTAGAAAATGAATAGTAATTATGTTATATCAAGATTTTAAGAAGTAAATTTTATAGTTAATCAGCTTAAATGAAGTTAAGTCCGGATGTGACATTCGATATTTGAATCTTCTAACTGACCGGGTATAGGATGTTACAAGTTCATTATCTTATTTTCATGTGCCATTTCCCTTTTATTATTATTATTATTGTTATTATTATTATTATTATTATTATTATTATTATTATTATTATTATTATCTTGAATATTCATTTTAAACATTAAATTTTAAATTCCTTAATAATTACTTTAATTACTTTTATCATTATCTTAATCAACTTATTTAGTCATTAAATTCATAAGTTATTAATATTTGCATTTATATTAATATTAGCATTCTAATTATAATTTGATCCCTACATTAGTCGCATCATTGCACTTTTATACTTTAATCCATTAATTGTTTATTTTTATTACTTAAATTCAATACTTAATAAGAATTACCAATTTACCCTTAAACTTTTATTTTCTTTTAATTTAATCTATTTTCACTATAATCTCTTATTTAATTTATATTTACTTATTTTAAAATCCAATATCACTCTTTTTACCATATTGCCCTTAATATCATTCCGATAAGAATCTTCTGACTGGATACACGAGACGTGAACTCCATAGATCCACAATATTTAAGAATGATCCAATGGACCACTTATACATTTACATTTCATTTGTATTCTACATTTCAATATTTAACATTTCATTTCATTTAGTAAACCGTCATTGGCCTACTATAGTAAGTCGTCATAACTCACACCACGGTAAGATGCTCCTATGACTAGCCAATTATATTTTGTGCTAGATTACCTACCAAACTATTACTAAGGGCAACAAATTACTTTCTTTAAATAAATTTACATTTATTAATCACTTGGCCAATACTTTCACTGCTATTTTCAACTTTATACTTTTCCACTAATTTACATTCTAAACCACATATATTACGTTACCAACTTCAATTATATTAAAAGCTTACATAACAAACTATACTATATAATTTACATTATGTACATAATACAAGCGCAATTTAATTAATTACTCAAATAAATTCTAAACATTCTCATTAATTTAAATTACTCTCAATTTCTATTCCACTTCCATATTATCACATAACATTTAAACAACTTATTCATAAATTCACTTGAGAGAACCATTTAGCCACTTCACCATCATTACCCTCCATTTTTATTTTATTTTTCTAATTATCATTTACTTAGCTTCATTGAACCTTAATTCTCATAATTATATAATTAACTTACATTACTTAACCAATTAGCCCTATAGTTATACTTGAACATCATTCGGCCTAACAACAATTAACATTCTCCATTTCAATTTTTCAATACCAACATTAAATAAATAAAAATTTCAGTTAAACATAACATATTATATATTTTACATTATACACATAATGTGTATACAACTTAAAAATGTACTCAAATAAGCTCCAATAAATCTCATTAATTTAATTTACACTCAACTTTCATCTTATATTCATTTTATGCCATTACACTTAACAATTCATCAAAATATTCTTTATTACCCTATATGTTCTATTTGGCATAACCCACATGTCCACCTTCCATTATTATTTTTCATGCATTTATTATTTATTAAACCTTATTATGCCCTAGCTCACTCATTTATACAATTAATTTACATTTATCAATTAATTATAACTCATTTCCTTTTGATACTTCATTCGGCCTACTCAATTTCTCTACTATTTAATATTCTTTCACTACAAAAAAATGCATTTTACCGACGGATTTTTACCGACAGATTTGTGCTTTTACCGACGGCAAATGACCTTACCGACAGTTTTTTATTAGTTTACCGATGGAACGTATCCGTCGGTAAAACGCTCGTAGGTACCAAATTACCGGTGAAAAATTCCTTCAGTAAATATTACCGACGGATTTACCGACGGATTTATAAAAACTTTTCGTCGATAATTTTATTTAAAATCCATCGGATGTTTCGTCGTGTTGACCGTCTCCCGACGGAAAATGTTGTCAGTAAACCTTCGGTAATATTTAATGAATAAATTATTAATTTATTTTAGTATAAACAGCGACAGATATTTTCGTCGGTAATGTTGTCGGTAGTATATATTAAAATTATTGGAATGGCAGTGACGGATTTTTCGTCTGTAATTTATCGATAACATATTATTTTTTTAATTTTTTGCAAAATTATATATTTACTATTTATAAATCCTAAATAAAACACAATAAAGTTAATATAAAAGTATAAAATCTAAATTCAATATATATATTAATTAATAATTTTAATATATATCAAAAATAATTAATACAAAAAAGTTATATAAAATCTATACAAATATTGTGTAAATTACAATGCCAAAAACATAAAACTTAACACTAAATATACTTAGAACATTCTTAAAAACAATGAAAACTTTAAATTATTAAACGATTCTTGAAGTAAGGTCATCAACTGGTCGATGATCAATATAACCTGTACTTAATATGCACCCTGCTTCCTGTAATGCACAGCAGACAACCTGCTCCCATTCTTCACAGTTCTTCAAAACCATGTCAAGCATTCTTCTTTCATCCAAAGTTATTTTAAGTAATCTTGACTGAAAAATCAATTCCTGCATCACATTTTAGCTTTCTTTTAATAATAATGATGCATTTGATCATTAAATCTTTAGTAAATAAACAAAGCCTGAAAACATCAAACCTTCAGGTCCTCAATTTTGGGCAGAGGAAAAGAACCCAATCCCATGCCAGAAGAAGACCCCAAAATGCCTTAGAATTATTTAACCAGCACTTGGCTGTTGCTACAACATCTTTAACATCACCTAGAGTAGGCAAAATCAAATGGATGTTTTATGTACACCTACGAGATTGAACTTGAAGATTATAATTTAGAAAGGAAAATAAAAGACAATATAAAACTCAAATAGATCTGCTCCAAAACCACCATGAGGTAGCTAATAAATGGCTAGAACTTTTAGCAAGATGCACAACAACTCCTGAATAGATAATAGAAAAAAATGAAAAAGATTAGATCTTGTATTTGCACATGCAACATCCACCACCTACTAACTTCCATTCACATCCTCTCTCTGCCACATATAAACACTTAAGTTGAGATGCAAAATGTATGAATTAGTTTTCCCAAAATCTTCTAAAAAAATCCATATTTCTTATGTAGTAATCTACTCAGCAAGTGAAGATAGCAATATCATATTCATGTTTTGAGTATCAAACCTGTAGCACACTATAGACTGGAACTCGATTTTCTTGCAAAACAAATGGATTTAGCATGGTGACAAGCTGAAAGAGTAAATCTGGTTGTGCATCAAAAAGATCAGGAAGACTATTTCGCATCACCTACCCAAGAAAAGGATAATGTCAGCTATCAACAGAAAAAAGTGGCATAGGAGACATGTCCCTTACCATAAAGGGAACTCCTCAAACTTTTATGGCATTAAATCCGTATGAAAATTTTTGTAGCATCAATTTTTTTTTACAAAAAATACCCTATGTGTTCTCTCTATAATACTATTATATGAACTTAGAAGATAATTGTACTAATCAATAGACAATATATGCATGAATCAAAGCCACTAATCATCTAGCCATTAACAACTGAATAAATAAAGAGACTTGTTACACAAAACATTTTTCTTTCCACCCAAATGAAATGTGAGTAAGCCCCAGACAATAATTCCAAAATGCACATAACATATAACTATCAACCAAATATTTACATTAAAGTCCTTACAACAAAACAGAGCCATGTTACTAGTAGCAAATTACAGATTGTCATTCTAGCCAAGGCATAACCACTATTATGCCAAACAAAAAAAAGTCTAGATAGCATATATAAATCATGACACACATTTAGCAAGTTCAAAAATTGAGAAAAGAGGAGAATGCATAATTTAAGTAAAAATTAAATTGATCAATAATTTTGTCAAAAGAAAGAAAGAAAAGGAAATGAACCAACCGTAACTACTCAACTCCTTAGTTAATGCCCTACATTAGATCCAGATGCTGAGGAACTATCACTATCTGAATCTGAAATAATTCCACCAAAAAAAAGGAAGATAAGTTGCAGAGTAAGACCTTAAAAAATACAAGAGCACACGTGCACACATGTTAAGCATTAAAGCAAGACAATCAACAAGAGAAAATATTTCCATGCCGCTTGAAGAAGATCCAGAGTCACTACTAGAGCTGCTTGAACTGCTTGACCTGGTTTCATTATCTCCCTGGTGCCCCACTTGAACAGGTGACGAAGTGGTAATATTCCTATCATCAGCTACCAGAAAGGCAAAAAAGATTTTCCCAGTATGATTAGATCAAAATATAAAGAAGCCAAAATTCCACCGTATCTCACCATCTGATTATCTATACCTATTTTAGTTTCTCCAGGTGCCCCTGTCGATGCTAATGTTGGTGTCTACAAACAAGGAAAACACTATAATTCATGCAATTCATTCCCCCTGAAAAGAAAGGTTAAACATCAGAAGAAATAACTAAAATCGTTACTATCTCCTGGACATTCTGCTCAGCTTCTGCTCTTGCTTAAATGGTAAGTTCAGCTTTTCTCTTGTTCTTGGTCAAACTCTTTTTGTAGTTGGTCACAAACCTATCCAGTTCCTAAAGAGTTTCAGCATCAACACTATCAACATCCACCTCGATTTCATCATCATGTTAAACCCAAAAATTAAAAGCATTACAATAGAATGCAGAGGTAGACATCAAAAGAAAAAAAATGTTTAACGTTGGCTTCAAGATAGATCTTGAAGAACTGTTCAACAATGGCTCCAAGATTTTCCAAAGATCTCAAGAATATCAACATTATATGCAAAAACAAGCCAAAAGGAAGATTAAATCACTGTTTCAAATAATCGATCATCATGACGTATATTGAAACCTATTGCTCTAATTATGATCATTAAATGAATGACGTAATTATCAAATTTGTTCAATCAAAAGACTTCAAATTCGGTTTGCCAAATAGAAATGAGAAAATGCACCATCCATTGACTGTGTAGTGGATATAAGGAGCTGAAATTCTCTGAGGATCTAGAAGGCGTTGAGGATGGTTTCTTAGGAAGATGTGGATGCAGAATCAATAGAAAATGTGACCGGTCCCTTTAACTGGATTACTGGAGCATATGGTGGTTGGCGTAGAATCAATATCAAGGGCATGAACTCCCAGCAGTTGACATTATTTAAAGTAATGTTGAAACTTCTTGGGTCGGCGAGTAGATCTTCAATTTCGGCAAAGTAAAAGCCCACATAAAAATTGCATGTGGTACAAACAGGTTCATAGGTGAAATTTAATGGATCAAGCGGAGACTGACTTCGCCGCTGTTCTCAACACTTCAACAGGGACTTTATAGGAAGCATTGTTGCTCTGCGTCTCAATATCCGATGAAGTGGTAATGTTGACAGAATCCAGAATATTACATTGCTGCCATGTCCAATCGTACATGTCATGCTTGTACCTAAACCCACAATATAGATTTAAGTTTATTATGATTAGCTATTTCACGGGACTCTATACGTTCCTAACGAAAATAGTGCAATTTAGATTCTTAAGTGAGAAAAACCAAGCTTCTTAATAACTATATTAGCATTTCTCTCACTAATCTTAGTTTCAATAAAAATTAAAACAGAAACTTTATACAATCTGATCAAGTTTCTAACATTAAGCAAAAAATCCCTAGAACCTGCCCCCTGGCAGTTCCAAGCAACGATATTCAACCCCATAAAAAAGAGAAAAAAAAGAGCACACATTTTACTCTAATAATCAATAGCGGTCTTCATGTAATACCCCCTAATGGTACACTAAGAGAGGTAGATGATTATTTTGCATAAGATAAAGGTTAATTATGTGACTAATTAAAGAGAAATTGTAAATTAAGGATATAACTAAAAAGTTAAAGTAAAAGTTTTGAGGTGGAAATGAGAGATAAAAGTAAGAATCATAAATTTAATGAGGGACCAAAATGAAACTTTGCCAAGATTTTATTTAGCAACCAATAGAAATTGACCAATTAGATGGCTAGGAGAGAAAGAGGCAACTTTGGTCTCCTTTTCTTGTGTGGTGGCCGGCCTCTTGGCCTAAGAAAGTATTTTTGTTTTGTTTTTATTTTTCCTTTCTTTTCTTCTCTTCTTCTTTGTTTCTTCTTCAAGCCTATGGGAAAAATTTTTGCTTTAAGAAAGGAAAAGGCTGTTGATGGTAGAGAGAAGGATTTTTACAGCAACATAAGGCTAGGAGCAAGAAGAGATGAAGAACAAAGATAGAGAGGATGAAGAGGAAAGATAAGGAAGAGAGAGAAAAAGGTAAAGCTCAAGAGGTATGGGAACTCAACCTTGCTTGTATGTGTGCTTATTATGAATATGATATGAGATTAGTAATATTTGATATTATATTAAGTGAATATCATGAAAAATAAAAGTTAGATTTGATTGAAAACTGAAATGGGAAGTTTTGTTGAAAATAGGGGAAAACTATTTTAGGGTTCATATGACCAGTCTAGATAAAATTGCTGATATCTGGAGTTCCCATAACTCAAATTGAGAAATTTTAGTTGTATATGAAACTAGACTCACATATCTTCATTTCTTATGAAGAACACAAAACCTGAATCAAACTGTAGGATAGAGAAAAATTTTCTTGAATCCGGGTCTTGACTGCTGCCCTGTCATTGGGAGCAGTCTTTATTTTTTATGATATATCTTGAGATTTATAGCTCTGATTGAGATGATTTTTTATTTTTTAGAAACTGGAAACATAGGGATAAAACTTTGTAGAAGAAAACTTTGTCATAAAAAGTCATTTGGTACGCCTAAATTGAGGTACAAGTTGATATTTTTAACCAGTCTACAGGATTTTGTGAGTAGAGAAATTATTGTTTGGGCCATCGCCCTCTGTCACGAGCGCGACAACACACGCTTGTCCCCTATATTTTCTTATTTTTCTCATTTTTCTACTATAATATGCTATTCCCCATGTGTTGTTACTATAATCAGACATAATAGACCTTAAAATACAAGTGTCCATGAATGATAAACATGAAAATGTACAACATTCAATTTACATATACATAAATTATATGTTGAAATGAAATGTAAAGGCAATATTTGTGAAATAATATGTGATGCTTATATTTGGTTATTCGAATGTGAATTATAGATTCAATATCATTATACGGTAGTGATTGTTATCTAGTGTATCATATTATTTGGAATGATTCTATCTTATGATGAAATGCTATAATATGAGCTAATGACACAAGAAATATGCTTATTTGCCTGCACATAGAACTTGGTTGTGGATAGATAGGCATGCCTATAGGGTTACAGTCGCAGCTGCTACAGGTTTGACCCCGTTTAGGTCTTTATTTGTCCCGGTTTGGGACCACAGGCTTGACTCGATTGGGTCCACAGATTTGATACCTTCGGGTATCCACAGAAATAATACCTTCGGGTATTTATATATTGATACCTACGAGTATCTATAGCACCCGTTATCCACACCCATAGGACTTTAGCAGGCATTTCACAGTATGAACTAAATAGTATATGCGTAATATTGATAAATACTTGATTAGTTATTTATGATCCATCATTATACAGTAATAATATATATGATTAATTATGCTATGTGAGTTATATTATAATTCTTGCATGTTAATTATAGTATCTTGACATTATTATTGTTTATTGTATGCCTGAGAACACTCACTGTGAGTGGTTGTTCATATATGTATTGTTCCCCACTAAGCTTTATAGCTTAGCACGGGTGTTTATCCGTGTAGGTTCTGAAAGTCAAGATGCTTTTGTTGGGACAAGAGCTGCTATTGTAAAGCCAACTTTAAAGATAGAAGAGAGTCAATTATATTTGTAATTCATTTTCTTCTTGTATTTATCATGTTGTACTAAAGAACACTAATTAATAGAACAGTTTAGTTGATTATATAAAGTAATTAATGTATTGTTTTATAATTTCTCAAAGTATATTGAGATATGCATGTGTAAATAACAATAATAGTCAACAGAGTTATAAAGAGAATAATTTATCCTATGTAAAAAAGCTTATATAATAATGAGTCTTAGGGTGAGCTAGTTTGGTCCTTACACTTCAAGACTGCCAACAGCAATCAAGCTGCTCATCCCACTTTCGCAATTTAGATCGACCACTTAAGAAGGTTCGTCATATGAAATGGCACCTAAAATCAGCTCTACTGCATCATTAAGCTTGAGGATAGCTTTCTTGCTCTTTCTTCTCCCTTTAGATAAGCTAGAATCTCTAACGCTCTTTAGCTTTCTTTTATCCGGTGGTTTGCTACCACTCTGCCCAATGCTTTGATTTCTAGAAAGAGGGAAATGGAGAAGGGATGAGGCACATAAGTGGCGGCTCTAACCTAGGAAAGAAAATAAGGGTAAGGCAAATAGAGAAGGCCTAATTAGGGTTTTCAAAAGACAAAAATGTCCCCACTTTTCTTTTTCCAATATAAGTTAAACAAGGGATAATTTTGTAAATACATTTACCTAATTTTTTTTATTTGGATACCCATATATACACACATATTGAATACATATTAATGATAATTTTTTTTACCTATATATATTATTGGCTTAATTTATGTGTGTATGTATAAGAAAATCTATTAATTAAATCTCTTATATCTAAAAAGAAAAGTATTTTTATTGATAGTTATTATCCCACAAAAATAATTTCATCTTATTGTTAAGTGAATAAATTTTAAATTATAATTTATTAAAAGAATATATAACATTAACGAGCTAGTCCAATTTGTCATTTATTTAATTGAGTATTATAAGGACATTGTGTGTGTGTGTGTGTGTGTGTATATATGTAAAATAAGAGTTTCAAATATACTAATAAGCTTTAATTTAATAATACTGGTTTAAGTTCAATTGAAAAAATTTACAGATTTCTAACTTTATCTAACCATAAAAATACCTCCATGAATTGTGTATTAATATAGTATTATCAATTAATTAAAGCCATTAATTTCTTGGCATACATAATTATACAGAGTTTGGATAAAAGCCATTAATTTATTAAAAGAACCAGCAACAGCTCTCCGCCCCCTAATCTTTTCTCTCTCTCCTCGATCCACAATAATAATAAAAAATTTAAGTTAAAAATAAAATAATATTTTATTTTATAATAAAAATTATTGTAGATTAATCTTAAATTTGACCTAAAATATTTAGGGTAACATGAATTCATTTATATATTGATCTATTTAAATTTAAATAATAAAAAATACAAGTCGTATGGATCGAACTTATCACATCAAAATATAACAAATTTTTATTTAAATATTCAAAAAATATTTTGTATATATAATTAAAAAATAGGAGTATAACTAAAATATATTAATTATTTTACATAAAAAAAATTATATATAATTAAAATGAAAAATATATATTCTAGGCTTTATTTGGAAAAAAAATGATATTTTATAAAAAAAAATTTAAACATTTACTTAAATATAATAACAATAATAACGACGGATTACCGATGAAAACGACCGCCGCAACAATTCATATTTTCATTTCCCCTATTCCGTCGCTATTTCTTCGGTAAATAATGTGCTAAAATTTCTGCATTCTTAACAATAATATTGATATCCATACCAATGAAGTTTTTTCGTCGTTAAACCGTCGCTACAAAATGGCACCACTATTTTCCGCCAAATTTATCGACCATTTTCCAGTTTGGTCGCTAAAAACATTGCCATTTTGCAATTTTTTTACCGACCCATTTGTGATTTCGTAGCTAATCCGTCAGTAATATCTTCTTTTAGCGACGGATATTTTGTCCGTCGGTAAAATCAATTTTTTTTGTAGTGTTTTTCCTTCATTTATTATATATTAAGCTTTATTATAATTTCATTTATCTAATTATATACTTAATTCACATTTATTAATTAATTACACAAATTTTCCTTATTATACCCTATTTGGCCAATCCTATCTCATCTCCCTATTCTTATTTTCTTTTCATTTTAACTATTCTAATCCACTTCTCTAACCCTTCTAAATTTATTTATATAATTTAATTCAATTTCACATGCATTTAACACACATACATAATATAAACATAACCTAAATCACTTTAATTTAAATGAAAAAGATTAGATTTTGTAACCACTAACCTTATAAACTTGTTTTGCCCTCCTCAAGCTTCTTTTTCTTTAACCTTAGACTTTGTAGCAATTTCTTCTTCTTTGTTTCCTACATGGGCCGAAAATTCCATCAAGAAAAACTATGGTTATTCTTTTTCCTTTTTGAAAAATAATTGTATAAATGAAATCTACACACTTAAATTTATATTATGGAACCCTTAATTTATTTTTTTCAATAATTTCTCTTATCTCAAAATTACACCCTAACTTTGATCTCTTGATTTATTCTAATTCTTCCACTCAAAGGTTAGAGACTGTAATGATGTTATAGGGGAGCTGAATATTATCTAGGAGGCTTAATTTTGGTGAGAATTTGGGAGAGAAAAAAAGAAAATGGAGGAGAGAGTGAGAGAAAAAGGTTCGATCAAGAAGGAAGAAGGAGAAGGGAGCACAAATCTGGGGTTCTTTCTAGAATATCTAATATTTAGGGTTTAAATATCCTGATTTTTGGGCTGAACCGGTTCAACCAAAATGGTTGGATATAACTTTAAGCCCAAATTGATTTTTAAATCCATTTATGCACTCTAATTTATTTCTCTCTTATTCCAACTTTAAATTCACTCAAAATCAATTCTACAATTTTTAAAATAATAAATTAAACCTCCACAAAAAAAATTAAGCTCAATCAAAATTCATTTTCGATCAGGTTTACTAAAATCGATCCGATTCAACCATTTTTAGTATTACCGTAAAATTTATTTTTTTACACCAAAATATTCTAAATATCATTTTATGTAGATCTGAAAATTTTGAGAATTTTTAGGGATAATTTGCTATTTTTAAAATCCAGTTAAACCTTTAGTCAACTAAGGTACTGTTTAAACCGAAATTGTGAAATTTTTCTTATTTTTGACTTTTAAAAACCTATTTAACCTCATTCTGACTTCAAATTTTAACTTCGGGCTTATCGTAACTAATATTTTCCAATAATCAAATAAAATATCTTTCACCACTGGATGTATTTTTTTGTTCGGATGTACTAGTCAACTACGAAAAATAATATTTATGGCTAAGTCAATATTTGGCCATTACAATGCATCTAGATTTGACTTTGTATATATTCTTCTATTTTGCTAGTCCATAAATTTATTATCGATCAAGATTTTTCAACGTTTATATTTTAATACAATTATTTAGGACTATTTTAAAAAACAAATCGGTTTATTGTGGAAATTCTATATAGCCCTTGTTTTTCCACTGGTATATATAGAATGGATTATCATATTGATCAGATACTACCCATTAAATTCTCCATATACTTCAATTAGTATCTTTTCTATTTCAATTTTCTTTTTTAATTAGCAGTGGAATAATCATGTTTTAATCATTCAATGTTCAGAAATTTGGAAAATCTTTTGGTTGGCATTTTGATTTTTTAAGAAATTCTATATTGCAATCCAACAAACTCGGCTGAATGATGAAAGAGACAGCAACAAGTCCTAAACTAATTTTTATTTTCTATTTTTGCAAAATAAGTTTTTTCTTTTGTTCTAAAATAAATAAATATTTGTATCATTTATCATCTTGCTAAGAAAGACTTATTAAATATATAAAAAAATACAGATATGAGATACTATAAGAATATTTATTTTCTTTGCACGTGGTCACGTCCTTTGTGCATGGCCGCGTGTTTGTCTTTGTGTGTGGCCGTATCCTTTGTGCGCATCCGTGTGTTTGGCTTAATCAATTCCTACGTGGTCGCGTGTTTTGCTTCTGCTTCTCTTGCTTGGTCGTGTAGGCTTTTTCCATTTTCTTTTTTTATCATTGCTGATGTGTAAAGTTAAAAAAGTTAGAAGTTAGTTTTGAGTTAGTTTTTTTCTCTCGTGTTAGCTTAGTATAAATACTCTCAGTTGTTCTATTTTCAAGTTAAGTGAGAAAATACGAGTTTTCTTCCTCTCTGCTTTACTATATTTTTGGTCAATTTTCTACATCGTATCAAAGCTTTTGGGTTAGGGTTTTGATTTGATTAACTACCCGATCTACAAGTTCATGCTTCTATTTTGCGAGATCTGTTCTTGCTTTCATTTTGCGAGATGTGTTTTCTTTTGACCAATTTTGTAGTCAAGAAATGGCAATCGATGAAAATATTGCTATTGGAAATTTGACTTTTACTGTTGATTTCGATGAAGATCTACTCAACCTTTATAGCTCTGATCATCCTGATATAGTGCTTGTCACGATGCCATTAACAGGTAATAATTTCCTAAGCTGGAGCATTTCGATCCTAAACTCTCTTAAGGTGAAAGACAAGTTAGGGTTTGTTGATAGATCCTTAACTGCTCCTGGGATAAATAATCCTCAGTATGGAAAATAAAGGAAGGTAGATTGCATGATAAAGCAATTGATACTGAACTCGATGAAAAAAGAGTTGGCAGATACCTTTGTGTATTGTACTAGTTCAATGACACTTTGGGATGAGCTTGAAGAACGATTTGGAGACAACAATAATACACCAATAATTTATCAGATCCAGAGGGATATTGGTATGACTGAGCAAGGAAATAGTTCTATTACTACTTATGTAACACCCTTATCACTCTGATCCAACTGAATAGTGCGTGCACACCGGTAAATTTTTTTTTCTTTTTTTTCTAAATTCTCTCTTTTTCATTAACCTTTAATGAACATTAGTGCTTAATATTATAAATTTAAAATTAGTTATTCGATAACCTATAACTGTTCCGGATTACTAATTATTTAACAAAATTTCGGCATTATAACGGCTGTATTTCTAACTAACCCCCTGAAAAACAGACAAACCATAGCCTCTCAGAGGCACCACACTTCTAATAAAATATCTCATTCATCAAAACTCCCATCAATCCTCCAATAACTTATACATATGTAGATCATAGCCACATGCACACATCTCTACATATCTTTACATAAATATGTCTTTATACATAACAGTCTATTTATATACATGCCACGGCTAAAAAAAACATTTATACATGCCAGATTCTACTACAACTACATAATAAAAATAACTTCTCTTGATCGTGCATTATTGCTCCTCTGACTCGCTACCTGCATGCAGCAAAAACTACATGCTGAGCATAAATTATGTCCAATGGTGACTAATAATCCTAATACTTCCAATAACAAGGTTTATTACTCTATTATAATACAATTATTTAATTTAATTTTTAAAGCAAACACGATTCACCACGTTTTAATCAAAATCAAAGGAAACCAATTATTACCCACACAATTTGCGTTTATTCTTATTTATTACTTCGTTATTTATCAAAAATTCAATTTAATCCTTAAAAACCTTACTAAATTACAAAATTATCCTTTTCATAAGATATTTACAAATTTGTCATTATAGTTATTTATTTTTATTTTTATTATACCACTTCTTTCATTATTCATCATTTATGCTTTGTTACACCGTCACTGGGTGAAATTATATTTTAGTCTTTATACCATAGAAATTTTATCTTTTGACACTGTTAGGTCTCTAAAATTATCATTTTGCCCTTATTAACTATTTCTTACTCATTTTTATTTATTAATTATCCACTTTGGCAAAATTATCATTTTGCCCCTAAACTTTTATTTTCTTTCATTTAAGCCCTTTTTGCACTTAAAACTTTCTTTTTGCTTCTTTTCACTTATTATCACTTTCATGCCCCTAGTACAGTACCGACAGAAGTTCTCAGACAGGATACTCAGAACGTGGAACCCATAGGCCCCATACAGACTGGAAAATGATCTCAAAGATCATTTTTTCACAGAATAGATATCAGATACAGATAAAATCCATGCAGATCAGTGATCCTACCATAGCAAAGCTAGTCGCCAGGACTTGTACTGCGGTTCAGATGTCCTTATGGCTAGCCAATTATATCCTGAACTAGTCTTTTATTGCCAGACTATTTCTAAGGGCATAATTTCACAAAAATTTAAAATCAAATATTTATTTTCTTATTATTTCATTACTTAATTATGCTTACTTACTTATTTATTTATTCTTTTTCATTCCTTTACATAATTTGTGAATTAATCTATCATAATTCACCAAAAGTACTTGCTTTCTCATCAAATTTCACATTACTTCTCATTGATTTAATAGTTTCATCACTTACATAATTGAAAATTTATCTCTAAAATATCCATTTAATTTCAATAAATTCCATAAAAATTCTTAAGCATATTATTTCATTTCTACTAAAATTTTAAAGCATAATTTCATCAAAATTCACAAAATAAACCTTAGTTTTCTTAGGGATTTCATTCGGCCAACATAGGATCTATACCATATATTCACTTAATACTTCATTTAAGCATTCAACACACTTATTTAAAGTCTCATGACATTCATCTACCATTACTTTGAGTTAAACACCATTTTTATCATATTTTCCTTAAGTTACGTAAATAATAATTAACTAAAATCAAGAAAAATATTAAGATTTATTAGTCACTAACCTTCCTTCCTAGCTTTAGGTTGTCTAAGCTTCCTTTTCCTTGCCTTTAGCCTTGGAAGCTTGAACTTCTCCTTAATTCCCTATGGAAACCAAAACTTTAACCCATTAAAACCCTAGTTTCTTAACCTCAAATGCTAAAATTGACATCATAAATGACATCTAAGCACCCAAAAATACTAGTAAGCACCTAGAAAAGAAATTTAACTCATTGGTTTCACTTACCTCAAATGAAACCCTAATTTCTCTCTCTTAATTTTTCTTGTTTTTCTTCCCTTTTTTAAAGAGAGGAATGTACTAAACTAAACTAGAGAGGTGGAATATACTAAATTAGGGCTGAATTTAGTATGAAATGGAGGGAGGAGAAGAGAAAATTCAAGGAAAAATGGTGGGAGATGGTTCGGCCACAAAGGGAGGGGAGAAGGAGGAAGATGAAGATGCTGGCTTTCTCCAGATTTTTCATTCTATTTATACTAGGTCTTTTGGGTGTAATGGGCTTGGATTAGGCTATTGGGCTTAATTAACAAATAAAAGCCCATTAACCACCTAATTCAAGCCCTAAATGATTTCTCCCATCTCCTCACTTCAAATCACTTCAAACCTAATTCCATAATTCTTAGAATATCAAAAATAAGTAGTATATAACAATTTGACTCAATCGGAGTCCGTTACTGGTCCGATTCAACAGAATTGGTCCGATTCGATAACTGTCGACATAACCGAAAAATTCATTTTTTATACCAAAATAATCTACATGAAATTTCATTGAGGACTACAAAATTTGCCAATTTTTAGAGTTCATTTGCTATTTTTAAAAATTTATGTAAAATTGAGTCACCTTCCCTACTAGGGGAATTGACTCGCTACCTTTTTCGTATTTTTGACTTTCGGAAGCTTATTTGACCTCAATTTCACTTCAAATTTCAACCCAAGACTCACTATAACCAATACTTTCTGATGGTCAAATAAAATATTTTTCACTTTCGGGTCCGATTTTCGGCCTGAAAACACTATTCATCATCAAAATGTACTGTTCACGGTCAGACCAGTGTTAAAGCCATTACAATTCTCCCCTACTAAAAAAAATTTCGTCCTCGAAATTTACCTGTATTAAAAATGTGGGGATACTGATGTTTCATAGTTGCTTCTGGTTCCCATGTAGCTTCTTCTATATTATGGTGATGCCATAATACCTTCACTAGTGGAATTTGCTTGTTTCTGAGTTGGCGAACTTCTCTTACTAAGATTTTCACAGGTTCTTCTTCATAGGTCATATCATCTGCTACTTGGATTTCTTCTGGTGCAATCACGTGACTGGGATCCGACCTGTATCTACGGAGCATAGACACGTGAAACACATCATGTATCTTTTCTAGTGCGAAGGTAACTTCAATCGATAAGCTACGGGACCTACCTGCTGAAGTATCTTATAAGGGCCAATGAATCTTGGGCTTAACTTGCCTTTCTTTCCAAATCTCAAGATCTTTTTTCACGGGGATATTTTCAGAAAAACTCGATTTTCAACCTGAAATTCTATGTCCTTCCTCTTCATGTCTGCATAAGACTTATGACGATCCATGGCTTCCTTCAATCTACCTCTAATGACCCGAACCTTTTCTTCAGAATCACGGATCAAATCAGAACCGACTAACTTTCTTTCACTTAATTCAGTCCAACAAAGAGGAGTTTTACACTTCCTACCATAAGTGCTTCAAAAGGAGCCATTTTTAAACTGGAATGGTGACTATTGTTGTATGCAAACTCCGCCAAAGGTAAATGCTTTTCCCAACTGGTGCCAAACTCCAGAATACAGCATTTGAGCATATCTTTTAAAACCTGAATTACTCTCTCTAACTGGCCATCAGTCTAAGGGTGGAAGGCTGTGCTAAAGTGAAGCCTAGTACCCAAAGCCTCTTGAAAACTGTGCCAAAAATGAGAAGTAAACCTCGGATCCCTATCAGAAACAATGGAAGATGGCACTCCATGCAATCTCACTATTTCATTAATATACAATTCCGCCAGTTTTGACAAAGGATAGTCCATGCGAACTGGCAAAAAGTGAGCAGACTTGGTAAGCCGGTCTATGATCATCCAGATGGCGTCATGTTTCTTCTGAGTCAAAGGTAAGCCTGTCACAAAATCCATGGTCACTCAGTCCCATTTCCACTCAGGCACTAACAAAGGATGCAATAATCCTGAAGGAACCTAGTGCTCAGCTTTTACTTGCTGACAGATCAGACATTTACTTACGAACTCTGTCACGTCTCGTTTCATACCTGGCCACCAATAGAAAGCTTTCAAGTCTTGATACATTTTATTTCCTCCAGGATGCATAGCATAGCAGCTGTGATGTACTTCAGTTAAAATACGTTTCTTCAACTCTTCCTGGTTTGGGACACAAAGCCTTTGCTTAAAATAAAGGCTCCCATCATCACTTAAGGAATAATTCTCTACATTGCCATTCTGAAGTATATTTTTAATAATCATCAATCGATCATCTTCTTTTTGAGCAACCTTAACTTGATGCACAAAGTCAGGCTTGACTTGTAATTTAGCTATTAGGGCTCCATCTGAAGCTAAACTTAAACAGGCATTCATCGCTCTGAGAACTGCAAACAAAACGGTTAATTACTAAAACATATCAATTATCTATGCTGATTCACTTAAGGGCATAAACATCACCTGACATAAATTTCCTGCTAAGTGCATCGGCTACTACATTGGCTTTTCCTGGGTGGTAGTCAATGTAGCAATCATAATCTTTAATTAACTCTAGCCAGTGTCTCTGTCTAAGATTGAGCTCTTTCTGGGTAAGTAGATATTTCAAACTCTTATGATCTGAATAGATATAGCATTTCTCGCCATATAAATAATGTCTCCAAATTTTTAGTGCAAAAACAATGGCTGCTAACTCCAGATCATGGGTAGGGTAGTTCTTCTCATGTGTCTTCAACTGTCGAGAGGCATATGCAATCACTATGCCTTCTTGCATCAAAATGCAACCCAATCCATTCCTGGATGCGTCACTATAAATTACAAAATCTTTACCCGACTTAGGTTGAGTAAGAATTGAAGCTTCAGTTAGCATGCCTTTAAGTCTTTTAAAAGCTTCTTGACAAGCATCAGTCCATACAAATCTAATATTCTTCTGTAGTAACCGAGTTAAAGGTGTTGTAATTGAAAAAAATCCTTTAATGAATCTCCTATAGTACCCAGTTAAACCCATAAAACTCCTTACTTCAGTAACATTTTTGGGTGGTTTCCATTGGAGAATAGCATCAATCTTCGAAGGATCCACTTTAATGCCCTCTGCAGATATCACATGTCCCAGAAATGACACTTCTTCCAACCAGAAATCACATTTGCTGAACTTAGCATATAACTATTTTTTTCTCAGAGTCTGCAAGACAATCCTTAAATGCTTATCATGTTCTTCCGGCGTCTTGGAGTAGACCAGGATGTCATCAATAAAAACTACTACAAACTGGTCCAAATAGGGATGAAAAACTCTATTCATCAAATCCATAAAGGCAGTTGGAGCATTTGTAAGCCCAAAAGGCATAACCAGAAACTCATAGTGGCCGTACCTGGTGCGAAAAGCAATCTTCGGCACATCTGATTCTTTCACTCCCATCTGGTAATAGCCTGATCTCAGGTCAATCTTTGAGAAAATACCTGCTCCCTTAAGTTGATCAAACAAATCTTCGATGCGAGGGAGAGGATACTTGTTCTTAATGGTAACTTTATTCAGTTGCCTATAATCAATGCATAACCTGAGCGTGCCATCTTTTTTTTTACAAACAAAACCGGCGCTCCCCAGGGAGAAATACTAGGCCTGATAAAGCCCTTATCTAACAGTTCTTGTAACTGAATCTTAATTCTTTTAGCTCTGCAGGTGCCATTCTGTAAGGGGCGATAAAAATCGATGCAGTACCTGGGGCAACATCAATAGAAAACTCTACCTCTCTGTTAGGTGGCAAACCTGGCAACTCATCAGGAAAAACATCCTGAAACTCTCTGACAGTAGGTACTTTTGATATTCTTGGACTAACTTTCTTGGCCTCCATTGCAAAACACATATAAGCCATGCATCCTTTTCTAATTAACTTTCTAGCAGCAGTGGCAGATATCACACTAGACAGATAATCAGTTCTCACACCTACCACTATAATCTCCCAGTTGTCACTGAGCTTTAAGGTGACTCTCTTCCTTTGACAGTCGATAATTGCTTGATGGGCGGATAACCAATCCATCCCTAAAATCACATCAAACTCGTGGAAAGGTAAAACAATTAGATTTGCCAGGAAGATATGTCCCTGGCCGTTAATAGGACACTGCCTGAACACCTTATCTACCACCACACTATGTTCCAGAGGATTGCTCACCAAAATATCCTGGTCCAAGCATTCCTCTTTTATCCCTTTATCCCGTGCTAAAGCAGTGCTAATATAAGAATGCATGAAACCCAGATCAATAAATGAATGCACCAAATCAAATAACAAGAGAAACGTACCGACTATCACATTTGGGGCGTCCTGTTCTTTCCGGGCTCTGACAGCATAAGTCTGACCCGATGCTTTCCTCTGACCCTATGATGTCTGTCCAACAGGTCTGGAGGCTGAAGTGTGAGGGGCGGCTCCCCTACCTCGATCCCTAGGTGCTGAAGATCCTGTACCTGATGCTGGTGAAGTAACTGAGGCAGTCTGCATGACAAGACAGTCTCTGATCCAATGATCTCTGGACCCACATCTGAAATAGGCTCCTGTCAATAATCTGCACTCTCCAGGGTGAATTTTACCACAATGCTCACAAGCCACTGCTGAACTACTATCTCTATCTCGAGGTGTATTAATCGTTGGAGTTCTACCTCAAAGATGCACCTCCCTGACCTTGGCCTGCTGCTGCTGGTAGCTATCCCTGAGATGTCTGAGATCCTTTTACCTTCTTTCCTTTACCACTAAACTATCCCTGTTTCCTCTTTTGCTGGAACCGGGACTGCCTCTCAACCTGCTCCGCCTGAGTAGTCTCTAACTTAATGGCTGCTTCAACCATGGCACGTAAAGTGGGATACTTTTGAGCTCCTATGATCTGTCTAAGCTCAGTATGCAGGCCTTTCTCAAATTTGAAACACAATTTCTCCTCTGTAGCCTGGCCTTCATCCAGGTAGGCACTCAGATGCTCGAATTCTCGGTCGTACTCTGCCACTGTCTTGTTTCCCTGCTTTAATCTCCAGAAAGCCTCTTGCATAGTAGCTTTATACTCGGACCCAATGTATTTCATCTCAAACTAGTCCACAAAAAACTTCCAACTCAATTGTTCTGCAGGAGTGTGTCTTCTGACTGAATCCCACCATACAAATGTAGGACCCTGAAGTAATGCCACAATACCTTCAAATTTTTCTTCCAGTGGGCTAAGGGTTATCTCAAACAACCTTTTTTTTATCTTATATAACCATTCTTCAGCTAATGAAGGTGTCAGAGGTTCTCGCCCAGAAAAATCTTTCGCCCCCAATCTCTTTAATTGTTCTAGAATAGGTCTCCGTCGAGGTGGGGCTGGCTGAACCTGTACTACTGTCGGCTGAGGCTGCACAGGAGCTGAAGCTGCCTGAAGTCGCTGTTGAATATAGTCAGCCATCAACTTAAGGAAGTCGGGCTGAGGAAAAGGAGACAGTGCCACAGGAGGAGGATTTTGTTGTGGGGCCTCTTGTTGCCCAACATTGCTTGACGCCTCACTCCTGCTTTCAGGCGGCTGCTGCCCTTGCTCGGCAGACATCTTTTCACTATAAAACAAAAGAGCAAATGCACATTAGTTTCAAAACACCCACTTTCAAAAATTTATTGGCATGTATATACAGATAAATCAATTCATACCCACTTCGATCTTAAAATCACCTAAACCTTTGATCTTATACCAATAAAAATTGTAACACCCTTATCACTCTGATCTAACTGAAGTGTGCGCGTACACCGATAATTTTTTTTTCTAAATTCTCTCTTTTTCATTAACCTTTAATGAACATTAGTGCTTAATATTATAAATTTAGACTTAGTGTTCGATAACCTATAACTGTTTCGAATTACTAATTATTTAACAAAATTTTGGCATTATAATGACTGTATTTCTAACTAACCCCCTGAAAAACAGATAAACCATAGCCTCTCAGAGGCACCACACTTCTAATAAAATATCTCATTCATCAAAACTCCCATCAATCCTCCAATAACTTATACATATGTAGATCATAGCCATATGCACACTTCTCTACATATCTTTACATAAATATGTCTTTATACATAACAGTCTATTTATATACATGCCACGGCTAAAAAAAAGCATTTATACATACCAGATTCTACTACAACTACATAACAAAAATAACTTCTCTTGATCGTGCATTATTGCTCCTCTGACTCGCTACCTGCATGCAGCAAAAACTACATCCTGAGCATAAATTATGCCTAGTGGTGATTAATAATCCTAATACTTCCAATAACAAGGTTTATTACTCTATTATAATACAATTATTTAATTTAATTTTTAAAGCAAATACGATTCACCACGTTTTAATCAAAATCAAAGGAAACCAATTATTACCCACACAATTTGCGTTTATTCTTATTTATTACTTCGTTATTTATCAAAAATTCAATTTAATCCTTAAAAACCTTACTAAATTACAAAATTATCCTTTTCATCAGATATTTACAAAATTACCATTATAGTCATTTATTTTCATTTTTATTATACCACTTCTTTCATTATTCATCATTTATGCTTTGTTACGCTGTCACTGGATGAAATTATATTTTAGTCCTTATACTATAGAAATTTTATCTTTTGACACTGTTAGGTCTCTAAAATTACCATTTTGCCCTTGTTAACTATTTCTTACTCATTTTTATTTATTAATTATCCACTTTGATAAAATTACCATTTTACCCCTAAACTTTTATTTTCTTTTATTTAAGCCCTTTTTTCCACTTAAAACTTCATTTTTTATCTTTCTTTTTGCTTCTTTTCACTTATTATCACTTTCATGTCCCTAGTACAGTACCGACAGAAGTTCTCAGACAGGATACTCGGAACGTGGACCCCATGAGCCCCATACAGACTGAAAAATGATCTCAAAGATTATTTTTTCACAGAACAGATATCAGATACATACAAAAGCCATGGAGATCAGTGATCCTACCATAGCAAAGCAAGTCGCCACGACTTGCACCGCGATTCAGATGTCCCTATAGCTAGCCAATTATATCCTGAACTAGTCTTTTACTGTCAGACTATTTCTAAGGGCATAATTTCACAAAAATTTTAAATCAAACATTTATTTTCTTATTATTTCATTACTTAATTGTACTTACTTACTTATTTATTTATTCTTTTTCATTCCTTTACATAATTTGTGAATTAATCTATCATAATTCACCAAAATTACTTGCTTTCTCATCAAATTTCATATTACTTCTCATTGATTCAATAGTTTCATCACTTACATAATTGAAAATTTATCTCTAAAATATCCATTTAATTTCAATAAATTCCATAAAAATTCTTAAGCATATTATTTCATTTCTACTAAAATTTTAAAGCATAATTTCATCAAAATTCACAAAATAAACCTTAGTTTTCTTAGGGATTTCATTCGGCCAACATAGGATCTATACCATATATTCACTTAACACTTCATTTAAATATTCAAACACACTTATTTAAAGTCTCATGACATTCATCTATCATTACTTTGAGTTAAACACCATTTTTATCATATTTTCCTTAAGTTACATAAAGAATAATTAACTAAAATCAAGGAAAATATTAAGATTTATTAGTCACTAACCTTCCTTCCTAGCTTTAGGTTGCCTAAGCTTCCTTTTCCTTGCCTTTAGCCTTGGAAGCTTGAACTTCTCCTTGATTCCCTATGGAAACCAAAAATTTAACCCATTAAAACCCTAGTTTCTTAACCTCAAATGCTAAAATTGACATCATAAATGATATCTAGGCACCCAAAAATACTAGTAGGCACCTAGAAAAGAAATTTAACTCATTGGTTTCACTTACCTCAAATGAAACCCTAATTTTTCTCTCTTGATTTCTCTTATTTTTCTTCCTTTTTTTGAAGAGAGGAAGGTACTAAACTAAACTAAAGAGGTGGAATATACTATATTAGGGCTGAATTTAGTGTGAAATGGAGGGAGGAGAAGAGAAAATTCAAGGAAAAATGGTGGGAGATGGTTCGGCCAAAGGGAGGGGAGAAGCAGGAAGATGAAGATGCTGGCTTTCTCCAGATTTTTCACTCTATTTATACTAGGTCTTTTGGGTGTAATGGGCTTGGATTAGGCTATTGGGCTTAATTAACAAATAAAAGCCCATTAACCACCTAATTCAAGCCCTAAATGATTGCTCTCATCTCCTCACTCCAAATCACTTCAAACTTAATTCCATAATTCTTATAATATCAAAAATAGGTAGTATATAAAATTTTGGCTCAATCGGAGTCCGTTATTAATCCGATTCAACCGAACTGGTCCAATTCGACAACTGTCGACATCACCAAAAAATTTATTTTTTATACCAAAATAATCTACATGAAATTTCATTGAGGACTACAAAATTTGGCAATTTTTGGGGTTCATTTGTTATTTTTAAAAATTTATGCAAAATCGAGTCACCTTCCCTATCAGGGGAATTGACTCGCTACCTTTTTCGTATTTTTAACTTTCGGAGGCCTATTTGACCTCAATTTCACTTCAAATTTCAACCCCGGACTCACAATAACCAATACTTTCCGATAGTCAAATAAAATATTTTTCACTTTCGGATCTGATTTTCGACCCGAATACACTATTCATCATCGGAATGTACTATTCACGACCAAATCGATGTTGAGGCCATTACAACTTACTACTCAAAATTTCATAAGCTCTGGGATGAAATGGCAAGATTACAGCCTATGTCAGTTTGTATTTGTGGAAGGTGTTCTTATGACATGAAGAAGAAATTGAATCTAGAATGAAGGTTTTACAATTCCTTATGGGATTAAATCAGGGATATGACAATATCAGGAGTCAATTGTTAGCCACAAATCCTTTGCCTAATGTCAATAAGGTGTATGCTATGGTTCTCAGAATCGAGAGGTAGAAATAAATACATATGATGAATACAGAGAATCTTGAAGCTTGTGCTATGTTGTCTCGAAATGTAGCAGGAGAAAAGCAGACTGCTGGAAAAAATGCAACCAGGAAGAGAGAGAACAAATGAAAGTCGGATAAATTTTGTGATTATTATAAGGTTGAGGGACATGAAAGGGACACTTGTTTTAAACTACATGGGTACCCTGACTGGTATAAAGAACTTAAGGAGAAAAAAGAAAATGACAAAGGCAAGGGCAAACATGTTAACTTGGCAGAGTCATCTTTTGATGAAGTTGACGATGGTATGCAGCAAAATACTCATCAAACGTTGACTGAGCTGATTCAACAAGAGTTGAATAAAATTCTCAAAGGAAAGTAGCTTATGGATACTCAACACATGAACTCTATTCAGGCAGAATATGTAGGTATGTCTGCAGTGGCATCTTTTTCTTTTAAAAATAAACAAAGTGGTCTGAGGAATTGGGTAGTTGACTCAAGAGCAACAACACATATTTGTATTGACAAAGCTTTATTTGATAAGTTACATGATGTTATGCAGATCACAAAAGTTTATATGCCTAATGGAGTTGTTGCAAAGGTCCATAAGCAAGGAATTATACAGCTTAATCCTCACTTGTTGCTGGAAAATGTGCTTTATATGCCAAAGTTTAAACATAATTTGTTGTCTGTGAGCAAATTACCCATCTCTTCTACTGTTAAATGCACCTTTTATCCTACCTATTGCCTTTTACAGGACCTGAAGGCTGAAAAGATCTTGGCAACAGGCAAAGTGCTTGACAGTCTCTATTTTTTTAGTAATAATTTTTCTCTTTTTCCTAATTCATGTAATCGTTCTTCTTTACATGATGATCTTGTTAAGGTAGATAATTCTAACATCTGTCTAGTAAATAAAACCACTATGAAACAGAATGTTTGGCATAAGAGGTTAGGTCATCCCTCCATGGTTGTAATGAAACATTTATCCTTAGTTGACAACATTAATAAAGATGTTTCTTTCTCCGAGTTTTGTGATGTTTATCCTTTAGCTAAACAAACACGACAACCATTTCCTTCCAGCAACATTCAAACTTTAGCTCCTTTTGAGTTAATACATACAGATATTTGGGGACCCTATAAAACGCAGTCTGTTTCTGATGCTTATTATTTTTTTACTATAGTGGATGATTATAGCAGGGCTACATGGACTTATTTGATGCAGTTTAAATCTCAAACATATGGCATTTTGTCTAATTTTTTGCTCATGGTTAAGACTCAATTTGATGCTAAGCTCAAGATACTGCGGTCCAATAATGGCACCAAATTTCTTGCTCATAATTGTCAACATTTGTTACAGCAACATGGTATTATACATCAGAGAAGCACACCTTACACACCTCAATTGAATGGTGTAGTTGAGAGAAAACATAGACAGATTTTGCAGATTGCTCGAGCATTATTGTTGCAAGCTTCTTTGCCAAAAAGGTTTTGGTCCTATAGCATTCTCCATGCTACTTATCTGAGCAATAGGTTACCTTCTGTTATTTTGAAGTGGGCTACACCATATCAGCTCTTGTATAGGAAAATTCCAACTTATCATGACTTGAGAATTTTCGGCTGTCTTTGTTATTGTACAAATGTGAAGCCAGAAAAAGATAAGTTTGATAGGAGAGCAGATAAGTGTGTATATCTTGGTGTAGCCTCTGGTCGAAAAGCATCCACAGTTTATAGAATGTATTCTAATCAATGTTATACATCTCGAGATGTAACATTCTTTAAGAATATTTTTCCTTTCTATGCGGATGCTTTAAGTGTACGTGAATCGTTCTTTTCCTTTGGTTCCATTTGGTGATGATAATGCTCATGAGCAAGTGTCTTCACCAAATGTTGCTGATCATGTTGATGATAGTGTTGTTCCATTTAACTCTCCACTGAATGATGTTGATGCTAGTTTTATTATAGAGCCTATTTCATCTCTTCCTGACACACGTGGTTTTACTGCTGTTGGCATTGAAGTGCCAGTAGTTCGATGCAGTAGCCGTGTGAAGCATACTCCTACTTGGTTAGCTAATTTTGTGGTGAATGCAGTTTCAGCTACTACAACAGGTTCTTCTATTAAGAATTTTTCTTCACTATACTCCTCCCACTTTTCCCTATCTGTCTTCTGGCTGTCTTACTAAAGATTATCAATGTTTTCTTACCAACATTGATCAAGTTCGAGAACCAAAATGTTATGCAAAAGCTAGAGGCAATTTACATTAGAAGAGGGCTATGCGTGGTAAGTTAGAAGCTTTAGACCAAAATCATACCTGGAATTTGGTTGATCTTCCTTCGGGCAAGAAAGCAATTGGCTCTAAGTGGGTTTACAAGATAAAATTCAAATCGAATGGAACCATTGAGAGATATAAGGCCAGACTGGTTGCCAAAGGGTATAACCAAGTGGAAGGTCTTGATTTTATAGAAAGTTTTTCTCCTATAACTAAGATAGTTATTGTTCGGATTGTTTTAGCATTGGAAGCCATTAACCATTAGTCTTTGCATCAATTAGATGTTAATAATGCTTTTCTTCATTGTTATATTGATGAAGATTTATATATGAAAGTTCCTGATGGTTATTCGTGTCCAGTAAATGGGCAAGTATGCAAATATCAGAAGTATTTATATGGGCTCAAACAAGTTTCTCGACAGTGAAATATTGAATTAACTTTCAAGTTGATTGCCTATGGTTTTATTCAGTCCCAGTGTGATCATTATTTGTTTATTCTTACTCGTCAAGGGCATTCGCTTATTATCTTGGTGTATGTTGATAATTTTTTGTTGACTGGTGATTCGGATGATGAGCTTCAATGTTTTAAGGATTATCTTGATGATCAATTTACCATTAAGGATATTGGTCAAGCTAAATACTTTTTAGGTTTTGAAATTGCAAGGAGTCTTGACAGTATTTTTATCAATCAATGGAAGTATGTACTTAACATTATTAGTGATGTTGGCTTGATGGGAGCTAAGCCTATTTCTACGCCAATGCAAAACGGTGTTGATTTTTCAGCAGATTCGGGAGAGTTATTTGATGATGTGTCCATGTATCGCCAGGTTATTGGTCGTCTTCTTTATTTGGGTTTTACATGACCGAATATTACCTTTGTTGTCCATCATTTCTCTCAGTTTGTTAACTCTCCTTGTACTACTCATTAGTAAAGCATATTGCATTTGTTGAAGTACTTGAAGGGGTGTGTTTCATTGGGTTTATTCTTTCCTGCTCAAAGTACTCTTCAACTTACAGCTTATTGTGATTCTAATTGGGCTTCTTGTTCTGATACTCGTAGATCGGTTATTGGTTATTGTGTTTACTTGGGTAATTCTCTAGTTTCCTGGAAATCGAAGAAACAACAAATTGTCTCTAAGTTATCTGCGGAGGCTGAGTATCGAAGCATGGCTATGATAGTTTGTGAACTTCAATGGATTAGTTACCCACTTCAGGATCTTCATCTTTCTATGTCTCAGCCCATTCCTCTTTACTATGATAACAAGGCAGCCCTTCACATTACTGCTAATCTTGTGTTTCATGAGAGGACTAAACACAAATAGATTGATTGTCATGTTGTTCGTAAACAACTCAAGAAAGGGTTCATTTCTCCTGCACATGTTTCTTCTTCTTTTCAAGTAGCTGATTTGTTCACCAAGGCTCTTACAGCACCTCTTTTCAACAGACTTAGTTTCAAGCTGGGCATGGTTGATCTTCACCAAGCTCCGGCTTGAGGGGGGCTGTAAGAATATTTATTCCCTTTATGCTGGTTGCGTCTCCTTTGTGCGTGGCCGCGTCCTTTGTGCGCAGCCGCGTCCTTTGTGTGCGACCGTGTGTTTGGCTTGATAAATTCCTGCATGGCCACGTGTTTTGCTTTTGCTTCTCTTGCTTGGCCGTGTAGGCTTTTTTCATTTTCTTTTGTTTTATCATTGCTGATGTGTAAAGTTAAAAAAGTTAAAAGTTAGTTTTGAGTTAGTTTTTTTTCTCTCTCTCTTGTTAGTTTAGTATAAATGCTTTCAGTTGTTCTCTTTTAAAGTTAAGTGAGAAAACACGAGTTTTCTTCCTCTCTGCTTTACTCTGTTCTTGGTCGATTTTCTACAAATACGGTCAAATATATCAGGCCCATATATATAAAGGATATTATATTAATTAACAAAAAAAATGATATTATCTTAGACTTGTTCTATTCGCAAATTATTCTATTTTTGGATTGTGATATCCCATTTAATTGTTATTTGTCTAATTCAATATTACCCAACCGTAAACCACATCATCATCAACAATCCTACTTGTTGATCAAATTTACTCAACAATGAGCGTCTTTGGTTAGTATAAGACAAGCAATCCCCATCCTTTTATGGCTTGTTAAATATAATGCTTCTTTTTGAAGCAAAATAAATAATAATACTTTTTTTATAGCCATTTGTTAAGTGGATAAGCCTAATGTGATTGTCACTAACAATATAAAAAAATCATCAATATTTTAATTTGATGAAAATCATTGTAAAAATATAATTGTAGAATAAAAGCTGTTTAAAACGAAGATGGGACTTGTACAATGCAAATAGTTTATAGGACAAAAGCAGCTATTATAAGAAAATTCTTCTTACTGCTGTATTAGTTGCTATATGAAAATTTAATAAAAATTAAGTCCACAAAATGATAGATGACCCTAGGATCCTATAAGAATTCAATTCGTACAAGTAGGGATGATCACGAAGACAGAAGAGGGAAATGGGTCACCGCCAACTGCTCCATCCAGGGGCGATGATTCCCCATCTCTATCTCGGTACGATTACGGAAGGAAAATTTTTCCTATTCTTATTCTAACGAGAATCCCTATTTTCAGTTAGAAATAATTTTTTTTAAAAAAAATCCAACTATAACTAATATATAATATTTAACAATTAATTATAATTAAAATAAAACATTTTACAATTGAAAATTTTAAAATCAGTCACAAATCAAATTAACATAAATTTTAATAATTGATAAACTTAAAAGTAAATATAATTTAAAATAAATTAAATAAATACAATTAAATGTAATAACTAAATTTCGAGTAGGGGGAAATTCGGGATGGGAACCGCAATCCCTACTCTCCCCCCAAATTCTAAATCTGAGATTATATTTTCACGAATTTACCACCACGTTTGGAGCAGTTCATCATCGTAGGAGAGATTTTCCGCCCCTTATCATCCCTACCTTCAAGTGATTTTAGGGCCACAAAATCCAGATGTGTTCGAGTACATCCAGTTCACGCGCTTCTCTATTTCTACGAACCCCGCACACGTGTTTGAAAGCCCAAATTACACATAATGGGCTTCATTTCATATATGGATTTCCCTATAACAAACCTTTCTTAGGCCTATTTAATGGCAATTTCGGCCTAAGCCCATTTTATTTTATCATTAATGTTGCGAGGGAAAAAAAAAAAGAAAAAGAAGTAATGCTATGCATGTCAATTATTTGCATCCTAAAATGAATAACCTAAATATGGGAGGAAAAAAAAATTAAATAAAAAAAAGCAGACAACTTACCAATTTATCGACTTAAAAAACAACTTAAAAAAGTAAACAATTTATCAATTTTTTATTGACATGACAATAATAATCTACACATGAAAAAAAAAAGAGTCGCCATATATTATATAGATAATTACCATAAAAATTAAATAAAGGAAAAAAACTTAAAATAAAAACAAAACTTACATGCAAAAAAAATTAGCAATTTATCATATTTATATATGCAAATAGAAATTTATTTTGCATTCAAATTTTTCTACTTAATAAAATCGTCAGTTGCTTATAGACATCTACCATATATTATTTAAAATAATAACAAAATAAGATAATGGTCTATTTTGTTAATAATAAAAACAATGAAGATTAATTTAGTTTAAAATTTTTTTACCTATTTGTAGTTTTATATATAATATAGATTAACGGTGAGGTTTAATTATTAGTTAGATTAGAAGGTGATGAATTGTAAAATTAATTCATTTCGTTATTAATGTTAATCATAAGTTGGACATATATCTATTTATGAATGAAGTACAAAATAAAATTCCATAAAAGAAAAATAAATAGATTGATTCCAAAAATAAGATAATAGATTGATTCCAAAAATGAAAATATACAAACAGAAGCGTGTGTAGATGCGAATGGTATGATATCCGCGGGAAAGCATGCGAGCACAGTGCTCACCATGAAGCACAAATTCATTGATTAGTTTGTTTAATTATTAGCTGTGATAACTCACACCACAACTTTAGTCTTTAATTAATTAATTGTTCAATTGACCAAGTAAACTATTTCTAATTATAGCATTTAAATCTCCCTAAAATTTTACCAAATCAAACAAACCCAATATTCACACATATGCCACGTTAACCATTTCCATGCAAAGTTTCCTCCATTTTCTCATCCCTCATACACCCCCTTTCCCCTCCCCATCCTTCCATGGCGGAGCGGATTTCACCTCCGCCCCCGCCACCACCACCCCCTCCTCCTTCTGATGATCTGAACCCTACCCTTCTTCATATTCACGATCCAGCTTCTTCTCAATCTCCACCGGTTTTCGACTCCGGTACGTACATAGTTCAGGTCCCTAAAGATCAAATCTATCGAATTCCACCTCCGGAAAATGCTAAATTTATTGAACGCCAAAATCCCGAACAAAAGAAACGAAGGCCTCATTGCTGTTCTTGTTGTATTTTTATCTCTGTAATTTCTTTAATTTCCATTGCCCTAATTGTAGGATTATCTATAGCTTTTTCAAAGTCCAGAAACTCTGCTGTTCATCTCCAACATTTTTTCATCAAGAGTTTATCTAGTCACAACCAATCCCACCATGATTATGACCTCAAATTAAACATCCACAACCCAAACATAAAATCAGCCATTTCGTATAAAAATTGTGGGGTTGCTTCTCTTTTCTTCAGAGAAAGTAAACTGGCGGATGGGAGGTTTCAAATCTTCCACCAAGATGACAATCCAACAGAAGTCGTGATAGTTCTTAGAGGATCAAAGAAATCATTCCCAGAGAATATTAGAAATAGCATTAAGAATGCAAACATGAAATTGCAGCTGTCATTTTCTTTAAAAAGCTTAAAAAAAGGTGACACAAAACTTATTATTACATGTAATTTCATGGTAGATACATTGTCTGCAGGAACAAGAATACTTGCTCAGAAGTGTCATACAGATCAATAGCTAAATTTCATGAACAGGAAAAAGCCAATGAGTTGGTGATGATAATGGCGAAGGATGAAGGTGGCAACAGTCAAAAGATTTTCAATTTTATGGGCGCATTCATTGTTTAATTGATTGTGCAGCTTCTTTGCTCCTTCGTCATATATACGAGACGAAGCCATCTAGGTGAGTGGTATTTTTAGTTCTGAAAATTTGTACTTTTTCATGTACAATTTCTTTTATACTTTTCTTGATCATCTGAATCAGGTATTTTGTAGGACACTTTTTAAAATTTCTTGTACCCACTAGATAATTGCAGTCCTTTAATTTCCGGATGTTGTGTCCTTCTGTTCTTTTTTTAAAAAAAAAAAATTCACTGAGGATATTCATTCGATATTATGATTAGAAACCTCTTTCTTTCTCCCGGATGAATTAACATTCTAAAGGCAAAACGACAAGTCGTTTGTTTTCTTTCTTTCTTTCTTTCTTTTTTTTTTTTTGTGGGGTCCCTGGATGGTGGATTTTTAACAGGACTTTGGAGTTGTGATCCGGCCTGTTGGGCTTTGAGCCTACCCCAAGAACAATAGCATTTGCATCCAAATTCAACGAGGCCTATCCCTTGCCCGTTTATCCTTTGTGCTTTTCTGTCGTTAGTGGGTAAAAAAATTATTCTTATTTGAACTCTTTAGCAATGGCTACCTTACGTTATTTGCATATCCCTCCCCATACATTTCTCACGAATTTGAATACCAAATCTCTAACTCATGCTTCGATTCAACATATCCATTCCCAAAAAAATAGTTTCATTTTTCTTTTTCCGTTATTCTCAAATCATATCCTCACTTTCTTTTTTGTTATTAGATATCTAATATTTCCATATTTGAAGTGCCCTGCGATTAACTTCGGTAAATTATCATGTTTTAGCTTACTAATAGGCAATGTAGAGATATATTAGAAAAAATGCATTAGTATAACCGAATTCACTGAATTTTTTTAATATGTATGAAAAAAAGAAGCGAGACTATTTTTTTAATATCATGAAGTTTTTTTTTTTTTACTTAACACATGATTTCAAGCATTGACATATTTAGACAAATGCATGTATCAATAATATTGTTTAGAGCAATAATAATGCTAAGTCTAACATACCTAATTAAAATGATATGCGTAGATTTTTCGTTATTTTTATATGGTTTTCAAGACCCAAGCAGAAACATGCTTAATTTAAAGAATATATTACTCTAAGAAAATGAATAATAATTGCTCCCATTCAATAAGGAAATGATGAGTTTTGATTCAGTAAAGTTTTTGAGTTCGAGCGTGCGAGTAAAAGAAATTAGTACAATGAAGCATCTCTCCCACAAATTTCACAGAAGAATAACGCATAAAGTCTGATGGGAATCCACTATTAATTAAGGGAGCACTTTATTCTTTTATATATAGTACAGGAATTATAAGTAACTCAATATGTAAATAATACTCCAATTATTATTAATTACCTATTAATATATATATTAAACTATGGTCTGGCTATGATCAGTTTTGAAGATCTCTGACGTTACTAGTATATGAAAAATAATTAGGATCTATGATTATGGGTAAATTAATTGTAAAATATATAGTTCAAATAATTTTAAACAAATTAATGGTGAATTACAATTATTAAGTTCAACAAGACAAAAAAGTTTAGACAGACTTTATGGAAATTATAAAAAAATATCGAAAAAACCTAAAACTCAGTTTAGGAGAAAAAAAGAAATTAAGTGGATGAAAATTATGGACACAATTATAGTAAAACTAACTCTTTATTACCAAAAAAAAAAAAAAGACGCCGAATTCAAGTTCAAAACCTAAGACAATAGTTTATGTATTTTCCTATAGAAGTTAGTGATACATCAAGTGAGTATGTGCATATCAATATTATTGAATTCTTGAGAAATTAGTGTCGCATATAAACAATAATAGTGCGGACACACCAGAGGCTGAACTGCTGTTCACATTGTTTCATCAACGTGGTAGTTGTGTTCAAAAATAGTTGGCTTCCTATTTGTCATTTACTCTTTTATTTATTTATTAAGAAAAAAAAAAAGATTATAAAGAGAGGATCTTTTGCACCAATAATGAAGAGTAAGAATCAAGAAGCAAACCCTATTACACAAACACGTTATTCATTTGCTCCCTATGTCAAGGTCATATGGGTCACATACGAAATCAATTATCCATTAACGTTACCAAAGACAAAATTACCGTACAAAATTATCATTATTTTTCTGGAAAAAAAAAATAGTCACCTGTGTTTGCTCGACCCTCTATGCGGGGACCAATTTGGCCTAGAAGAGGATGTCTGTAAATTAATTAAGATCAGGTGTAAATGGTATCTTTGTAGCAAAACTTAGACAGCTATACCTATGAGTCGTATACTTAATTAATTATGATACTTAACATACCCTTAGTATAATGGAGATTAATGCGTCTTTATGGCTGTGCATCATATGGGTTAAGGCTGTAATTTTGGAATGTGAAGGCTTTAGCCAGAATATTATACGTATAAAGTCTTGAAAATCTAATATAATTATATAGAAGGAGATCTTGAAGTTCTCTTTTTTTTTTTTAGATGTGAAATACGGTTTTATTTGTGTTAATTTGTTTAAGGGGAAGTGGTGTTCTCCACCAATAATTGGAGCTTCTAGTAACATAGTTTAATAGATTTTAAGGCACCAATGATGGGTTCAATCTAGTGGGGAACCTTTTCCTTTTCACGATTTGTATTTATATTTTGTTTAAAAATAAAAATAAAATAAAATAAACAAATATTTAATATCTTAGAAGCATGATGGATGTCCCCATATAAAATTTATGTCCTCTTCAAATCAAGCACTTTAGGTGGATTCCAACTCTACTTCAACCATGGATTCCCCTTTACCCATTAGTGGGTTTCCCTTTCACCACCTAATCCTTGAAAAATACCATTAAACAATGAATTCAATCCATTAAAATGCCACATTCAGATTCCTTTGATCTATTAATGTGGGCTCTCTCAAATCCAATTGCCCAATGGTTTATATCTCTTTATCAATTCCCTTATTTTCACTCATTCACTTCTAACAATATCTTATGTTCTTTCTTATTATTTTTTATTTTTTATATTAAGATAAAAACAAAACTAATTTCTTTGCTTTTGGGTATCAAAAAGATCTAAACAATGTGTGTTATATATTTATGTTCTTTGCACCCTATATGGATGCCAACTCTTTCTTCCTCCCTTTTTTAAACCTAATTAAGTACATATTTATATTTTTGCCTTATATTGTTATAACAGGACACGGTTATTAGGAGAGATATATATGACTTTGAAATGAGAAATTTGACTCGTAAACATCAAATACATAGCTAGTTAATTAGTTGCAAAGGATAAGATGTTTTCCATGTGAATTTCTAATTATATATATTGTTGCTTCTTGCCTTATAATTGACATAAAGATATTAATGTATACCTTGGTATGTACGAGAATTCTTGGCTTTAGAGTATTCAATTGCTAAATCCTAGGACTTTTTGTCCAGTTTCAACTAATCTTTTAAGATTACAAATGCAAAGCGAACTCTTAAAAGTTAAAGTACAGTTTTCCAGACTTCAACCACTCTTTTTTTTTTTTTTTAACTAACGTGCTTGTTTGCACAAGGTGACAAGATATCTGGAAAATATTGCAAAAAATCCATTTGTATCATAGATTTTATTCTGTGGATCAGCGTTATAACACGATTAAGATTAAACAATTAATTTGTTTCAGGAGTATAGTATTATTTTGTGCAGTTTAATCTCTTAGATAGTGTTTGTTGACATTAAAAAAATTGAGATAGAAAGAAAACAGAATTATCCTAATCTTTTCAAGCGTTTGCTAAAAAAAATGGATCACATAAAAAAAAAATTGACTGTCTATATCTTGAAAAATTAAAATATGAATATTTTAACACATTATTAAAATATGCATTCATATACTTTGTCAGATAAGAAACAACTAAAAAATTAAAAATATATATTTTTAATTCATTTCAAAAAATTTAAAAAATAATTTGAAAAATTTTTAAAATATTTTTCAGTTTTATTTTTCCATATTTTTATTTAAAAAGTATTTCAGATTTATTTTAAAACTTTTTATCTGGATCGATTTAACAAACGCTATCTTAATAGATAAACCTTACATTTATTACTTTACATGTACTACTTTGATATTTATAACCTATTAAAAGTAAATTTTTTAGAGGCATTCATTTTTTGTGGTATATATATATATATATATATCGAGTGAGGGCATATAATTCAATGGTGTGTAAGTGTACATATGCCCACGAAAATAAAACTCATTTTTTGGTAGTAATAGAATTTTCTTTTTAACAACAAAAAAATGTCCAGCAATGATATTTGGAGCTGTGGCATTAAAGTGAGAACCATGGTATGTGTGGCAACGGTTATATATAATTTAATTTTCCGGGTTTAACTCATATTTTTATTGGCCAATTAAATGATTCTCACGGAAAATAAGCTAATAAAAGAGAATAAAAAAGAATTCCTGGTTAGGAAATACGTACATGCAACATGAAAAACCATTAAGTTACTTGTACTTTCTTTTTTGGCTTTCTGTGGAACTTATGTTGCCATACGTAAAAAATAATGTTGAATATTAATTTCATAAATTTCATAAATAACTTTTGGCATCATAAAACATCTCCCCATGAAAAAGACTAACAAGAAAAAGTATTTTCCAAAATTATGGAATTCTTGCATTCCATTAATTACTTCCTTCTTTTCTTTTTCCTCATTTACAATTAATCTGTAAAAAGAAAAAAGGACAAAAAGACAAAACTAGAGTTACATATTCCAATCCACCCTAGAGCGAGTATTATAGGGTGGAATTTGTCTCCTTTTTTTAAAAAAAATATTGTTTAATGTTACACATTGCATGCTCCTCGTAGAGATAATCGCTTCCATTCTACCAAACGCTTTAAGAAATCTTTAACCTGCGATTATTCCAGAATACATATACAAATTAATTAATGAGGTTAACATGCAAAATGAAGATCAAATTAAAGAATAATTCCATAGTTTAACGACTTTGCTTATATACAGCATCAAGAACTTGCCTCAGCTGGCTCTTGCAAAGAATATGATGCATTTGTTTCCTTTGGAACTTTGGAAACCAGAATCCCAATTCCTTGTCCTCTGTTGCGTAATACCTGTTTATTATACATCAACATTAATTAATACTTAATTAACGCTCTTCTATTAGTACCAAAACTTAATATTACAAATATAAAGAACATATTAAATATACCTTGAATGCATCTTCATCGGTCCGATCATCACCGATATAAACGGGTAAAACATCAGCAGAATTAGCATATCCTGAAAGTTGATAAAAAGATTGTAAGGTACATTATTCCTGATAATAGGTGGCTTGAATTCGAATGAGTACTATAACCAAGAAAAATAGATTGTAGATGCTTTACCTAGTGATTCTAACAGAAATTCAAGAGCTTTCCCCTTATCCCATTTAATGGTTGGTCGGATTTCAAGAACCTGTTTGAAAAAAAATAATAATAATAATAATTAGGCACATTTCTACGTAGTAAAGCAAAAAAGTTTTATTTCTATTCAGAAATAATATAGTTTATAACTAAAGAAAGTACGAGTACCTTCCTCCCTTGATTTAGTCGAAGCATTGGGTAATCGTTAAGTACCGATCGAACTTTTTCAGCTAGTTCAGCCCACATCTGAAAAAATAAAATAAAATTAATCATATTTTTACATTAGTTACTGGAGCACAAAATGGAAAAGAAATAATAATAATAATAATAATAATAATAATAATAATAATAATAATAATAATAATAATAATAATAATAATAATAATAATAATAATAAGAGAGAGAGAGAGACAGAGAAATTGTTGGTTTGGTACCTTTTCCTCAACACATCTGAAGTGCACAGAGAGGCAAAATTTGTTGTTTTCTACTTTAGCTCCAGGGATTGATTTTGTTTTCTCTACCAAAACTTTGTACACCTGAAATTCAAGAAAAACAAATAAAGTTTAGACTCTTTCAAATTCATGCATGCAATATGTTTTTCTTTACTGATTTGGTATTTGGATTGACAAGAAGAAAGAAACAAATTACCTCATCGATCATGGGCAAATATTTACTAGCAGGTTGAAAGAGTACAGCTTGATGATCCTTAAAAATATGTATAAAAAATCAACATCCAGTATGTTAAAAACTGAATACTATAAGCATAAAAAAGAATCATGTAAGCAGTATACCTTTATATATTTGTGACTTTTAGATGGTCCCTTTATGTCCATCCCATGGCTGCCTGCATAGTAAAGCTCTGCCAATTTCACAAAGCGGTATACCTGCAAAACAATCGATATTTTAGTTTCCTTTTTTCTTAAAAGACAACATTAATACCTCAAACAAAAATCAACTCAGTTTACCTTGTCCCTGCATCTTCCTGTCACTATAGCTGTAGGAAAATACCTTCCTACATCTCTTACAGCCTCTCTCATCTAATCATGCGAAATCACTAGTTAGTTAATTAGTTCTAGTTGGAGAAGAAACATATAACTAATAAATTAAGGAATTAAGGAGAGTCGAATCTAACTTCACGAGTCATGAATGCTCGATCAGGGTCTTCCACAATGGGAGAAAGAGTACCATCGTAGTCAAGAAACATTACAATTTGCTTTCCTTCTGAAGCATTCACTATTTGCTCGAACATGCTTAGAGCTGATGGATGATTCACCTGTTTTATTCCATCCTTATATGTCAGCAATGCTTTGATCACTTAATAAGAGTAATCAGTAATGAAAAGAAAAGGGGAAACAAAACTTACAATCCAAGAATTCTTGGGGTCTGATTCAGATTTGAAACGGGTAGGAGAAGAATCACGCATTGAATCAACCCAGGCATTGGTCTTAGGCTTAGGAAGAGCAGAAGAGAACAAAGAATTGGGTAAGATGAGGCGGATTCTGATATCCATACCCGATTTGGCATCGGAGGCAACCACATTTTGGTTGGTCATATTGAAACTGAATAAGAGAAAGACAGAGAGATGAAGGAAATGGGAGAGATTGGGATGCAACAGAGAGGAGGAAGACTCAGCTTAATAAAGGCCTCAAAAAGTTAAAAAATACCCACACGCGCATCGCACGCTCTGAAAAAAGCAGGGGTATGAGTAGTCAATTTACAAAACTTAGTTTTCATGGCCACTAACTCTGTCAAATAAATCACCACACGCACCATATAATTAGTATTAAAATACATACAACTTTCTAGTTTACCCCAACCAAAAATAAATACATATTTATATTTACTACCCTTTCTCCTTTTCCCTTCTCTTGGTGTACTTTTTCAGGCCACAAACACTCTTAATTTTCAAGGGGAACTAAACTATTCAGGGACCACTTACTTCTGATCCCACTTCATCAATAATATTTATTTTTCTTCCCCTCTTATTCAAAATCAAATCAAATGTATTTTTCAAACCACATTATTTTTTTTTAAGTTGGCTGTGATGTAAACCTTATTGTGGTCTTTTATTTATTTATTTATTTTGGCTTCAAATTAACAAATTATCATAATCAATTTTAAAAAAATAAATAAATTATCATAATCAATATTATTTGGTAATTTATTTTATTGAATTATTTTAATAAAACTTTATTCTTTAGCCAAAATATTCTCATGAGAAACTACCAATATCTCCCATCCAATGTCTTTTTGGAGATATCGCAGTGATAAAGTTGATTCCAATTAATGTTTCAAGTTCAAACTTCCATTTTTTCTCTTTTTTTTTAATCAAATATCAGACAGAATTTTTATATATAGATTAAATATAAATAAATTCATTAATCGATCTGAGATAAATTGGAGAGTTTATCATACAATATTGTAATTAAAATGTGAATTTAGTTGGAAGAAAATTCATCAACAATTTTAGTTATTTAGTTGATAAAGCTATTTAAACTTAAATTTTTTTTTTTCTGAAATTGAATGAGTGGCATTGGCATTTTGTGGACATTCTCTTTATAAACTTCTATCAAGTGCAAAAGTGGGATTAAATCATTATTGATAACTGTGAAAAATGCATTTTATAGGCCCAATTAACAGAGCCCAATAATAGTTGGGAAGATCCAAATCCACTAGCAAAAAGCAAAGCGTGAGCTGGAAAATAACACAAGAAAACGTGGTGTTTGATCAAACCGATGGGATAACCCATCCTATCAGTCTACTGATAGATGCCAGCGTCCATTCTTTATGTCTACTTCCTATTACATCGCCGCTCATCCACTCTGATTGCCGGTTATCACCCCCAAGATACTCAAGTATCCCTCCAAATAACTCCTATAAATAGCCTAAATCACAATAACTCCAGGTATTTAACTTCTAAGACTTTCTCTCTCCTTCTGAATACTCTCTCTGAAATTACTAACTTAAGATTCGAAGTGCTAATGTCTGGATCCGACCAGATACTCCCTTTTACAGGTTCAGCCGTCCGATCGATTTTTCAATTGCCAGCTCTTTTTCTTGCAAGATAAAGACATTCTAAGCTTTATCAATTATACCAAAAGAACCAAAACCACATCAAAGAATTAGAAATACGTTATAAATCTATTTCATGGTATTGTTCGTGAAGAGTTATTAATAATTCAAGGAAAGAAACACTTGTCTTGGGGGTTAAAAGATTAATTTTCAGTCAATGCAATTGAATGAAAACGATGTGTCCCAGCATCCTCTTGAAATCTCCTTAATAAATACTCACTCCACCCCACTTTAAAATGTTGTTTTTTTATTTTTATTTGTACCATTTTAAGTATTTTAATTTTTTAAAATTTGAGTGATAAATTTATAAGTATACCCCTATTTATTATGCATTTTATTAAATATTTATTTTTTTATCACTCTCAACTTTTAACTAAAATTAAATAAAATTTTTGAAAATATAAAAGGGTATTTTTATTAATAACTATATTTTTATGAAATTAAAAAATTTTAATTTTTTTTCTTAATTTCCATGAAAAAAAATTAATTTTTAAAATGAGACGGAGGAAGTAATTAGTAGTTAATTATATGGACATAAAAGAAGAGAAGGAGAGGACCACGTAGTTGATTATTTTGAAATTTGTAAAAAATAAAAAATTAAAAAAGAAAAAGAAAACTATTACCATTAGGAATTCTTTTTACAAGTTGTGTATTCATCATCACAATCACTAATCACATTTTCTAATTGTAAATTAGTAGTCATGATTTACATGGTTAGACCATTTCTATCTCACACAAACATGGAAGTCTTTACGGGGGAAAATGACTGGAAATTTCTTATTTTGCTTCTTTTAATTTTCTATTAGGATATTATTTGTTAAACTTTGAAAAGATTGAGATGCAAAAAAAAAAAAAAAAACAGAATTATTTTAATATTTTTGATATTTTTAAATGATTGTTAAAAAAAAAGGTTTCACCAAAAAAATTAATTGTCTATATTTAAAAAAGGTCAAAATATACATTATTATACTTTATCAAATAAAAAATAATTAAAAAAATTAAAAAATATATATTTTTAATTCATTCAAAAAAATTTTGAACTATTTTTTAATTTTATTTTAATTATTTTATATTATAATTTAAAAAATATTTTAATTTTATCTTAAAATTTTTTTATTTAAATCGACTTGACAAAAGTTAAATTTAAATTCCTGCAATCTGCTGGACTTTGTTCCACAATAATTACCGGCATTACAAAGCCGGTGGGGACGGTAGAATTTTCGGTACAACGTCAAAGAAGACTGAAATTATATTAATTCATTGGTCAATTCGGAATAAATACCTTCAACTCGATTTATTATATGAGGCCCTTGAATAATACATTCACACCTGACCAAGACTGTAGACTTTATTGTTGTTGACCTGTTTATGATCATTTGATTTTAGGAATTAGGGTAAAACTTACTCTCACCTTTACTTTTTAATGGTCAATTTTTAACAAAACTCAAATTCTATTTATTTTTTATTTTTATACTTTTAATGTTATTTAATTTTTTTAATAAAAAATAAATTTATTTAAAATCAATTAAATATAATAATTTAATCAAAATTGCATAATTTAATACTAAATTAAAATTTAATTAATATTTTTTAATTCTTATAAAAATAATAAAAAAACAAATAAAAAATGGAGGAAGTATAATTCAATTATGCGAAAGATAACAAATTTGTCCCTGAATTTTTTTTTTAAATGTTCAGTTGACTTGTACCTTTAGTTATAACAATAGAAAAAAAATATATAGACATTTTCTCACATTTATCATTTATAAAATGGCTAATATTTATTTTTATTATTACAAATATAAGCAAGTTTGGTAACTATATGTGCGTTTTTATAAAAAAAAAATTGAAACTAAATTTACACCATTTTAAATAATTTATGGATGGATTTGATTATTTTTAAAATTAAAAATAGAAAATAATATTATTTTAGTCAAATGAGAATAGCAAATAAATCTATTCCGATGAGTGGGCAATATTTCTCAAAAGTAAAATACCGAACTCATGTGCGTTTATATGGAGTAGAAAGAAAGGCTTATATAAGACAAACCCATAAGCCTATTTTAAACTCCATACATCCAACGTTGGAAAGTTTATAGAAAATATTTATTTATTTATTTTCTATTTTGTCGAGGTTCACTTTCAATGATTATATGGCAATACTAAATTAAAAAAGATTATTAAAAACGAAAATGAAATATCAAAATATATTTTCTTTTTGTAGAAAAGAAAAAGGAACAATTATTGTAGCACATATGTATAAGTGTTCATATACAACAGTCAAAACCCTAACAAATAATGTAGCACAAACCGCCCCTTGTAAAGATAGGGAAACCAACAGCTACTTATAACTGAACCTAACCCTATCTTTAGTTTGCCCCAAAACCAGCAACGGGTTTTATGATTTATTTTTGCTTTTGAAATCTTTTCTTTGAGCTTTATGTGTCATTACTACGTATTTTATAACTCAGGCTGTTCTGCATCGCTTTTTATTGTAATACTCTAATGTGCATATAAATGTAATTTGGCTTTTGTTTCGACGAAAGTCGGCAAAGAAATCTTTGTAGGCAGGGATGATTTATTAATTGCATGGTTAATTAATTAATTAATGATAGTAAATTGATAAATGACAACTAGACAAAGATTGTCCAAAACATGAAAAAAAGTTGGTGAAAAAAAAAAGATAAAAAAGTGTTACGGGGTCGACAATGTTGAATTTCTTAATAAGCACTCGCAACTTATATATAAATTAATAAGATTGATTTTATTGTTTAGAAAATTAATTTGTAAGAGCAACCGGACATTTTGGCTTTTTCTTTTTCTCCATATATATATATATAAAAGATTGATTTTATTTGTTTACAAAATCATGCTTGTAGGGCAATGCTATAGAGACAAAAGAAACATATTGGAAGCTTCCTTCCCATATACTTTGATGGTCAATTTTTCAAAGTTAAAGAAAAAATAATAATTAGAAAAATTAGCTTTTGGAGATACTTTTGCAGAAAAAAAAAAAGGTAATTTCAACCATTGAATTGAAGACCGGTACCGAATTTAAGCACCGACCCAATTCTATTAAAGACTTGTAGAATATAAATTAAGAAAGTAAAAACAATCATCATAAAAAGAAGAATAAGATTCACTAATTTGGAATTATTTTGCAATATATCATAAAAATTAAATCACACGCTAAGTTGCACTTGTTTAATCGTTTGAATAAATGGCATATGTACCGTAATATTAAGAAGGATTCTAATTCATTTAATCTCTACTAACTTTTATGAAGCTAAATAGTCAAAACAGATGGCTATTTGCTCAAGGAGATGCTTTGAAGGTTATTAAGTATCTAGAGCTAACCCCATTTGACAGTAAAGAGGGTTTGATTGTCAAAAGGAGTACTTAGTTAGGCAAACTAAAAAGAATACTAAAAGGGAAGACAATTATAATGAAATTGGAATAACTTTCTGCCGAAGGAATTTGCTATTATGTTGTCCAGTTTACGAAATAAAATCCACCTGTACTTGACTGAATTTGTGAAATAAAAATTATCTAAATTTTTATAAAAAAAGATTTTATTTTTATAATTAATTGATATGGAATACATAGCATACTCTCTCCACATTTAGGATAGAATAAAATCATAAAATTAAAAGTGCAAAATTTATAGAATTGAACATTTATAGTGGTGCAAAAATTAATTTAATTTTAAAAATTAATATTTGTAAAGTAAAAGTTATTTGAATTAAAAAAATATATTTTATTTTTATAAACGTGGCATACATAATGCAAAATATATTAAAGGGATTAAATATTTGTGGAACTAGCAACTTATTTCCTACTCTCTTAAGACACCAATTATTCGAGCGAATCGTTAGTGTATATACAGAGAAGGAGAGACGCGTGACGTAAACCCAAAAACTCTTTTCACTTTTGATTGATATTTTGACGTTGAAAATTTCCCTCTACATATGATGATGTCATAATTTAGTTTCACAAAACAATTACCCTGTTCAACCAATGATTTTCATCTTAATTTGCCATAAGTAGAAGTTTATAAAGTAATCAAACTAGTAATAATGAATGAGAGAGTTCATTAAAATTAGAAGGGATGTTTTAATTTGGTTAAAGATTTGGGATAATGTTAATCGCTAATTATTACCTTGCAGGGTGGATTTGTCCGACCAAAATGGGTGGGTCACAAGTATATCAAGTCATTGTCCAAACATATTATTGACGAACAGGTTATAAATGGGTGGGTGAAAATGGATTAGTTGCTTTTCTAGCTTTAATTTTTTTTTTATTATATAGGAAGAAAATAAATGTATATTATATTTTAAGTATGATATGACCATTAGGGTTTCGGTTTGTCTGACATTTGACACTCCATTTTAATTTATCTATCACACAAAATTATATATAGAAATAGCATTATACAAAATATCTTCAATATTAATGAAATGGCAAGGACATCCTGTGTTGCAGGGTCAACTTAATTAATCAATTGCAGTGAAATAACAAGCGAGACAAATTAAAATAAATTAAGTTTGTACTGTCCAATCTAGACTAATTCTTGATGCAGAGACCAGACCAGACATAAAAAAATAATTAAGTTGTTATATGACATTTAACTGCCAATATTCATAAATTTATAGTACGTTTACTTTATTAATTGATATTGGAACTATTTTTATGATTCTGACATTTGGACTTTCTAAGTTCGATGAATACTTTGCACGGCAAGGACTTTTTCTAAATGTGTGTGTCAGAACACACGGGCTAGCTATTCACAACAAGGCCTTATCCGTCGCTATTGAGGATTATTCGTATTCTTTATTTTATACGAACAATGTAGAAATACAATTTCAAATTCTTCTACATAAATTAATTAATAATTACTATCTTTTTACATGCAATATTAGAAGTACTTTTAAATATCTGTAAAATCTTTTTTTTTAATTATTTGATTTTAAATAGAAGATTGCTCTATATCAGCACCCTATATTAATAAGTCAAACAATTATTTTAATTATTCGAATTATAAATTTGTCTAATATTATATATTAAGTTGACCAAAATTAACTGACGTTCGATATTTCAATTTCGTGATAATATGATATATATTACTCTAAAATTCTACACTGCAATTTAAATTTTATTATTGATAAACTTTTCCATGCAGCTTAATTGATTAACAAAAAATATGCGTACCATCGAAAAAATTTCTAGATCAATTTAATTAGTCCCATGTTCATTTGTTCTTTTTTTTTATGCTATATTTATGTTTTAAAATAAAATTATTATATCGAAATTACATATTTAGAAAAAAACACTTTTTTTCTTTGGAAATTTATGCTATACTTAAGTTGACCTTTTATGACGTTTGTATTTCTCTGTTTTATTTATTTATTTTTTTAAGTTGGTCATTTGTAAAGATAAATATATATCGGTTAATCGATCTATTAATAATTTTTATTAACCAATTCATTAATTTCGGTTAACCGTTATTAAAAATGTGCAAATGATCGATTTGGTTCGGTCTGAATAGACCGAAAATCGAACTTCCTAAATTAAAAGAAGCGAACCAAAAATCGAAATTTTGAGAACCGAAACCAAATAGATTGAATTAGTTTCGATTGGTTCAGTTCGATCCAATCGGTTCTAGATCAATATGGATTTCTTTTTTATTTGACTTTTAATCTATATGGGTCCATAAATTAAATTAATTTATATTCAACAAAATAAAATTATTTAAAATAACTAAAATTAAAATAATATACATAAATTTATTATATTATGTCCATAATAAATACTAATCAAGATTATATTAAAAATATATTACTAAAATAATATTTTTAAAAATACATTAAAAACCTCCAATAAAAAATTATACATATTTGAAATTTGATACAACATTTAAAAATGAGGAGATTAAGTGATTTACATTGAAAATACAATTATACATATTTGAAATTTAATAGCTAAAAGAATTCAAATGTTTGAATAGTATAAGTTAGGAAATTACGAGGATCAATATAATTGAAAAATCCACAAGTGAAATAGAATATTAAGAGATCTGCCAAAATTAGAGGGCAAGGCATACAAAATTAGTTTGTCGGTTTGCTTTTATATTTTTTTTCCTAAGATATAATATGAATTTCAATTTTGATCTTTACATTAATGACATTAAAGGAAAACTATTCATGAATATGCCTCATTTTTTAATTTAATAAATTAAGGATTTATTTAATAATTTTTTAAGGTACGTCAAATATAAGTAATCAAAATATATTCTATTATTTATTTAATTAAAAATATTTTAAATTAATGAATACTGCTGATTAAGATTAGAATTTAAAATTAATTTTTATTAAACATTTATTTCATTTTCTATTAACACATCATAAATATTAAAAATTGTGAAAAACTTTAGATTCAAATATTAGTAATTAAAAATATATATTTTATTATTTATTTTTTTAGTAAAAAACGTAATGCCAGCCTCCATTGCTAAAGAAATTGGATAGTATCTACTAGATACTAGATAGTATCTACTATCTACTAGATACACCAATCCGATGAAAAATTAAAAAAAGTGTTTATAGTTTTAAGTTTAATAATAATTAGATTGACTTGCGGTTAAGTAAAAAAAATTTCCTCCACTTAGTTAAGTAAAAAAAAATTAAATAAAAAATTTGAGAAAATAAAAAAGATTAAAGTAAAAAAATAAAAGTAAAAAAAATTAGTGAATTAGATTTTTATAAAGAAAAAAATATTAAAATAAAAATTTTAAAGTAAAAAATGAGAAAATAAAAAAAAGATTTAAGTAAAAAAATAAAATTAAAAAAATAGTAAATTAGATTTTTGTAGAGTAAAAAAATTGAGAAAAAAATAAGAAAATAACAAATATGTTGTTTACCGTTTGTGAGGTTCGAACCTGGGATCTTAGGGGATTTTTTTTTTTGTTTCCACGCCATCAATCCAATTTATATTCTTGTATGCTTTTATATAAAGATTGAACCAGTGGCAGAGTGATACGTGTACGATTGAGGCATGCCAAGAAATGAAGAGGTCCGATGCCATTTATGGCAAGTGCAAGGCTCGAGGTGCAATTATCGGTACAACTAGTAATGTGTGCTTCGAGGTTACCAGAGTTATGATGGTTGTGAGGATCAAAGAGGTGCCTCATTTCGCTTAGTCGCCGCGTGTCTGCTTCTCAGCAATAGCTTGATTTACGATATAAATATCTCGTACCTCGAGAAAAACTTATGATAACAGAGTATGAAAATTGATTTCCATTGGATAGTCTGGTTATCCGTGATCCGAATAGCTTGGATCCAAAGCAACCCCTCGTACGGTGTCATTTTGAGTTGTTTTGAATGGTCATGTGATTTGACCTATCTCGCGCCACTGTTGCGCCTATCTTAGAAGTTACAGTTATGGCTTCCTAATCTAGTTGCTTACCTTCCTCAATAGAAATTCTATGAACATAAAAATTTCTAGCTAGAGAATGATTCAGACCCCTGTAAGTAAAGAGAATGCCATGTATTTTCTCTCTCTTAGCCAAATTCTACTCTAAATACTCTTATTAAGCTCTTTTTGACTTGATTTTTGGAGTGTCTTATGCTAGATCTCTTTATTTTCAGGTATTATTGAACTAGTATGTTCAACAAGTCAGGTTCGATATTTAATCAAATATATCCGACCTGTAATCAATATGATTAGTAACTTTTTTTTTTTGTATAAATTACTCTCCATTTTTCAATGCTATTATCTCTCAACCAAAATAGGAGTATCATAATAAAAGTACATGTAATTCGAATTTTTAACTAAAAAGTGTGTTATCTCTTTGGAATGGAATAGGTTCTTTTTGAAAAAAAAAATAAAATATTTTGGCCAAGAATGTGATTTTAAGAATTTGAGGAGGGCAAAGGCCCCCTCAAACTACCGCCGCTGACTACTGCTTCTACAGACCACAAAAACACGTACATCCATTCATTTCATTCAATTTTCACACTTTTCAACTCCACACCTTCGCACTTTTCCGTCTTAGATGGTCCCAAATTTTCTTGGCATTTTGAATTTTCAAACAAAAATGCTACAGTTTGTCAATTAACATGACTTTTCCTTTCTTAATAATTTGTTTGTTTCTTTCTGTAAAACTAGACCCCTGTAAAGAAAATATGGTTTAGAAATTAAAATATACATAGTCACATGTGAAAAAAAAAATGAATTTGAATCTAATCCATCTCTAAAAGTTAGTTTGTAAAGCGAATATTTTTCAAATTTTATGAGTATTATATTTCTGTTACTAATAAATGTATAATACTTGATATCACTTAAAATTTAAAATGATTCTATCTAAAAATTAACTCCACCTAATTTTCTTGCTGCTTTTGTCCATTTTTCATCAAGTGCCATCTCCTATATTAGTTGGAGAAAAACTTGTATACTTTATTCAGCTGTACGAGTTGACAAAGACGATTTTTCACCTATATATATATATATATATATTGGTAAATAATAATAAAATTCATTTACTGAGTGATAGAATATTTTTGTGAGGTCCAATAGAATTATAAGGCAGGCCAGGCGGGGGCAGGAAATGGCTCCCCACTACTACCCCCACCCAGGGAATTCCCGCTTCCAGTAAGATTACACAGAGGAAATTCCCCCATTCTCGTTCCTGCAGGAATTTCTGTCTCAGATAAAAATAATTAAAATATTAATTTTAATTAATATATAATAATTAATAAATTAATTATAATTAAAATAAAACATTTTATAATTAAAAATTTTAAATTTAATTATAAATTAAATTAATATAAATTTTAACAATTCATAAAATTACAATTAAATATAATTTAAAATTATATAAATAAAATTACTAAATTTTGAAACAATGACGAATTATAAATCGAAAAAAAAATTTTTTTCTGTTTCCGTTCCCATGAAAAAAATTTTTGGAAGAGTGAGGCGGTTTTTCACCTGAAACGGGGATAGCCGCCCATGATCATTCCTAACTTGAAAATATTCTTTTGATGGTTTTTATTTTGAGTCATATTCTTTCCATTTCGTTGGGCTGTTCATATAGTAAAACGATCAAACTTTAAAATTTAACTAGTTCGTTAGGCATCGAGAATCATATCTATATATAAATGATATTAAATCCAGGATGCCAAAATGGAGCCCTTGATCAAAGATTGTGGTATCTATTAATTATGCTTCAAAATCTTCTAGACATTTTGTTTCAAGAAAATTAGGAATCAAGTTCCGTATTTCTGTTTACAGTGAAAGGAATCAAATGGATAGTTTATCACGTACGAATTTAATAAGATTGGAACTCGGAACAGTTCAATTCATAATATGTTCCTTGTTTTATGTATAAATCAATTAAAAAAATATTAGTAAGCTAATTAAGATTTGTTTTTTTCTTTTTCTTTCTTTGTTGGACTTGGAAGGATTCGAATCATGAGGCAAAATGAATAATGAAATATGCAATGATTGATTCCCTTATACAACATATTAATTAGGAAAGAATGCACAAACATAAGAGAATTAATTAAGGAACATAATTCCTTCCATATCTGTCATCATATAAATGTAGCTTTCGGGCATAGATATGGAATAAGGAATTGGAATTCTACCCTTTAACTCTTCTTTATTCCTGCCTATTTTGTCCTTTCTTGACTAAATATCTCACATCAATTTGTTACATCTTAAAACTAACATTCTTAATTAATACTCCTTATATATATATTTGATAAAAGTGCTCTTTCTAATAACCACTTGGACAATTTGTTTCAAAGTTACTTTTTTAAAAAAGATAAAAATATCTTTAATTCGGTATCATTGATCTTCATTAAAATATAAATAAATAAGGAAAACTGAACAAGTTGCAGTCATATAATGGTGTAGGCATTGAAAAAGGGAAAGTAAAAAGAAAAATCTTGACCAAAAATAGAAAGATGGTGTGGTGTGGGCAAATCTGAATAACAATGGAGAGCCAACAGAAAAAACCGTCGAAACCAAGAGATCCAATGGCTTTCCGTTAAGAATAATGGGCCCCCAGTAATAGGGGACGGAAAAAACGGACGCAGCAGAACATGGGGCCCAATTCTATTGTGCCTTTTCTCGATGCGACAAAATCATTCATCCTTTGGGACCCACAAATCTTAATACATTTTAAGTGGTTAGCCCACTCAAGCCCACCCATCCATCTCTATTCTCTCTGCGCCCACCACCACTGCCACCATCACCCACCACCTTTCTGCTCTCTGGATATCCCTCTCTTGATTGATAATTGGGTCTTTTTTGTAGGTCTAGCTTAATGCCATTCACTTTTGTTTCGTAAAATTATTTGATTACTCTTTTATTCGATCATTATCATTTTTTTTATAAAAAAATAATATCTTATTACAATTCTAAATGTCACTAAAATAAATCGAGTTCAAAAATTTCTGTATTTTTATTTTAGTGCCGACGATAAAATCAAGTCATCATCACTTTTTGATAAATAAAAATAAAATTGAATATAAGTTTTTTATTTATAAAATTACTATTTTGAGTCTCTTGATAGTTAATAATAACATTAAAAGTTGGATGCTCAAAATTTTAAATAGATTTTGAACCGAGATATGGTTGTTTTGAAATAAATATAATGTCACTAATATAAGGCTTGTTCAATGATGAGATATTTACATTAGCAATTAGGACGTAAAAATATACAATGAAAATGAAAAATTCTAGGTGTGTAGGTTATTACTAGATGGTGATTAGTTAGGATCCGTTCAGATAGGATTTTGTTTTCGGTTTTTAATTTTTTTTAAATAAAAACAAAACTTGTTCGGTGTATTTATTTTTTTCAACCATTTAATTAATTTATACTCATTAATATAACCGCTATCACCACCACTATACCATCACTGTCGTCGTCACTACAACCATCATCAAACTGCTGCTCCTACCGCCACCACACCGTTATTACTGCTACCACCATCGCTGCTGCTGCAACCACCACTGCTACCATCACCAGTAGGGCTGAGCAAAACCGAACCGAAATCGAAAACCGAACCGAATCGATTTTGGTCTATTTGATTCGGTTATTTCGGTTTTTGGTTCATTCGATTCTGAACCGAAATAAAAGATCGATTTATTCGGTTCGATTCGGTTTTTAAAATTGAAAAATCCAAGGAACGGAACCGATCGAAGTTTTTATATATATATATTTTATAGTATTAATATTTCAACTAATATAAGTTGGCTTGATGGTTTAGGAAACCATAACAACTCCTTGAGGTTCAAGGTTCAAATCCTGCTGCAAGTATCATGGCTATTAAATTTTTCTTAAGCCAAATGTTTGGCGTGGGCACAGTTGTGTGTGTATATATATATATAAAATAGTAGATTATTGAATATCAAATGGCTATTAAATTTTTCTTAAGCCAAATGTTTGGCGTGGGCACAGTTGTGTGTGTATATATATATATAAAATAGTAGATTATTGAATATCAAATTCTAACTAATGCATTAATTAATAAATTAAATTTTTTAATTTGACAGTGAGTAATTGATTATTTTTTTAATTGATGCCAAATTTGAACGGCGGAGATATTGATGACTAAATTCAGAAATTAATTTCACGAATTAGTTACCTTTAAATCCTATTTGTCTAAATGTCTAATACTTTATTAGACTCTAAAGTCTAAACACACATTAATTCCTTTGAAATTAAAATTGAAATGACCGTACTTCTCTTTTAATTTCAATTTGGATAATTAATTTTCAATCGAATATTAACAAATCTAACTTCTTAAATAATGAAAAATCTAAATTTTGAGTTCATTTTAAATCAATAATTCAATATATATTTTTTAATTTAATTTGCATTTGAAATATTTATATAAGTTCAATAAACTCGACTAACGGTGATTAAAAAACCAAATTTTTAATAATTTATCTTAAAATTATCAAAAAATCAATTAAATGATATATAATTTTAAAAAAATTAAAATTAGCCATGGTTAGTGAAATTAACATCCATGATATTTGAGTAAGAATGATCAAAATTGATGTGTATATTTAGGAGCTAATATATAGTTGAATGCTTCAAGAGAGTTATAGTTGCAAATAAACTATAAAATTATAATTTAATTGTAAGTATATATTATTTTAAATTAAGAAATTCTTATAATTACCCTTAATTAATTTGATATCTTTATAGTTGAGAAAGTCATCCGCAACTTACAAGTTATACAGTGATATATAGTGTTAAAATTGAATTCAAATTGATAAATTATTGAGAAATTGATAAATAAAAAAATGAAATTTAAATTGATAAATTATTGAGAAATTTATTATAGATATAATATAATAAATTTATGTGTATTATTTTAATTTTAGTTATTTTAAATGAATTTATTTTGTTGAATATAAATTAATTTAATTTATGGATCCATATAGGTTAAAAGCCCAATTAAAAAAAGCCTACATTGACTCAGAATCGATCGAACCGAACCGACCGAAATTATTTCGGTCCATTCGGTTCTCGGTTCTATATACTTCGGTTTCGGTTCGATTCTTAAATTTCATAAAATTCGGTTTTTGGTTTAATCGGTTCGGTTCAAAACCAAACCGAACCGACCAAATGCTCACCCCTAATCACCAGATTGTTGTCACCATCATTGCTACCGTCACCACTGCTACTGCCGCCGCCGCCACCATCATTACACTATCGCTGCCACCACCACCACACACTACTTCTGTCGTCGTCATCCCTACCGTTGTTGTCACCACTTCATTCGCCGCCACCACCAAATCATTTTCATAATATACATGAATAATTAAAAAATATACTTAGAATAATTAAAAAATATGATACAATTTTTAAATATATAAAAATAAATTTTTAAAAAATTGATAACAAAAATTGAAATAGTTTTTGAATTTGAAAAAATAAAAAACAAAAAACCTACATACTTACTGAATGCACCCAGATTTTTTATTATGAAAATATCAAAGTTTTAGATATGGAAGGGACATCTTGGTTTATTCTATTTTACCTCTTCTTAATCAAATATTTGTTATTCTGATGATGAAAAAAGTTGATAAGAATATCCACAAAATCTCTACGATTCCATATTCTCTACAAATGTTTTCTCCATCTTATTTACAGCCCTAAATTAAACAAAATTCCAAGGCAGAACCCAGCAGCAATTTGATCCAGATTTATCTAGACATTGGATGCAAACTATATTAAATATTATTCCTCTGATTATGGTGGTCCAGATTAATTCAGATATATAATTTGATATATAGCTTTACTACTACAACCTTCTTATTAATTGTTATTACGCACAAAAAAAATCTTATTATTCTGTACAAAATGTCACATCTAATGGGATTGGCAAAAAGCATACTTGCGTTTCTAAACTTTAATTGTTTCTATTCGATCCTAATCTATTTTACGGGTTATGTAGTATGGACACATTTGTTTTATTGCGTGAAGACCTATTTTGATGAATTAAATAAAATAAGTATCCCTTCTGCGTTCCAAGTGTTAATTATAATTTGCGCATGAGTATTAACAAATGATCAATTTTAAAATAGCAGTTGATTAACACTTATTATTTTAAAATGATCAATTAAAAAATGTTCCATGGAGATATAAATGTAGCAGAGCTCAGTAAAGAAGGGCAAATTTAAGAACTTAGTTATTATTAATACTTTTTCAATTTTTCAAAAGGCACTTGAAATGGAATATAAAAATTATTGTGATCAATTTGACCCGAAACGTCCTTAGAGAGATGAATTTTAACGATTGGTATTTTAAAAGCATTAAAAAAATAATTGGTATTTATAAAATAAGAATTGTTTTAGCATACATTAATTCGTCGTTGGACAAATAGTTTTTTATTATTATCATATTTCTAAGGAGTGCTTATTGAAATTCAAGGTGTATAAAAGTAAATGTTTATAAATAAATAATCCAAAAACGGTAACAGTTGAATGATCCAAAAACGCTTTTATTTTGAAACGTGAATAATTAGGAAACAGTAGAATTAAGAAAGAGATATAGAACATAATAATTGTGAAATATTTATGTCATCTAAATGCAGTTAAACAAAATAAAAATCATTGATTCCACTTATCATTGATTAGTGAAGAAGATAGATATTAAATGGGTTAATTTAGTTTGTTCAGGGGCTCTACCACCAAACTGCCAAGGAAACTATGGTCTACAGTGAAATTGATTGTTCGATTATACTAAGCTCGGCACATAACCTCCTTTCCAACACCAAGGATACGTTCGTTTACGTAAAACTGTTTCAATTTAAAAAACAAATTCACATAAAATAAAAAATAGAAATAATATTTATTTTAATTAATTTTTAAAATAAAAAATTAATTTTTCAAATTTTTAAAATAAAAAATAGATTAAAAAACTAATAAAATATATTTTTCAATTTTTTTGAATAATCTTAATATATATATATATGCATGTGCATGTATATGTAGTATATGCATACATATATATGGATATGTATGTATATGTACACACATACATATGCATATGGATATGTGTGTATATATGTGTGCATATATACACATACACATACATATACATATATATATGTATGTATGCACACACACACACACACATATATATACATACATATACATATGTATTTATACACACACACACATATATATATGCATGCATGTATGTATGTATCTGTATGTGTTTGTATATGCATACATACATGCATACATTCATATGTATGTGTATGTGTATGTACATACATATATATATATGTATACACAAACAAGCTCACGCGTATGCATACATACACACACTCCAATTTTTTAAAAAAATAAAAACAAAAAATAAAAAATTATTTTTTACAAGTAAACACATCATAACTATCCCACTTTCTTTTCTAAAATAATTAAATAATATTATCATCTTTTAGCAATACGGACATCTAATCTTTCTCCGATTCTTTTTATATAGTGATTATATATATATATATATATATACACACACACTTTCCTTGGTTAGAATGAGTTGATGATTTTGATTAAAAGTAACTGTAATTTTCTGTTTTTTTTTTTGGCGGGTTATGAGGCACAAATACAGTCGTGGAGTCATTATCTTTTACTAAGTAATTGTGTGAATTTTGTTATTTAGAGTAGAGAACATCTTTTATTATTATTATTATTATTATTATTATTATTATTATTATTATTATTATTATTATTATTATTATTATTATTATTATTATTATTATATATGTTTTGCCTTTCTGGCCACCATTTCTCAATCTCCTATAAGAATTAAAGAGTCAAGTGACCCCATAATATAGAAATAAAATTCTGTAATTAAAAAGGAAATAATATTTGGTGTTAAACTTTTATAAAAAATATTTAATTTTTATAACAAATCGATTTGAAATATTTAGTATATATCTGTTATACTTAAAGTTAAATACCCGCCAAAAAATTGAAATGTGAAATTTGGGAGACCTAAACACCTCCGCATGGATCAATATAAATTGGGACAATTGGCTACTTTCCTTCAAACTTCTTGTTAAATTCTTATAAATGGCCACTAAAAGTATTATTTTTCCCCTCTTGCCCTCAAAATTGCGGTTAAATCTTTATAAATTTCTATTAAATTCTAGCGATATTTTTATTTTTGCCTCCACTACTATATATATTTACCTATGTATGTTATTCATGTGATCCACGAAATGCAACATAGTACAATAAATTTGCTCCCTCTAAAAATTTAAAATTATACTCTAGATTTAGTTTTGCATTTGCGGGTGCCCAATTACTGCAATACTTGTCACTTTGATACTATATGAAATAGAAATTCTGATCTAATTCGATTTTAAAATCTAACGAGTAAGGTGGGAATTGTGTAAATTTCTATAAAAAATATTGAATTGTTATAAGTAATTGTTGGATACTGGAAGACATGGAAAGGCCAAATCTACAATCATTTTCCAACAGAAAAATATGCAAGTATTGGTATAAACTCTCGGGTCCAAGTGAAGCAAGGACAAGCAAATTTGCATAAGAAAAATATGATTTGATAGCAAACTCATTCCCTAATGATTTTGATAGGATTTTCGTGCTCCATTTTTCATGATGAGATTGCTTAATTCTGGTGGGAATCAAAAGTTGGAATTCCCCACTCATTATAATTTTAATACTATTTAGGCCATATTAAATCAAATAGAATTTCACGTGTTTTACATTGCCAAAACAACAACGCCCAACTTCCTTTCCAGGGAATTTCTCATTTTATTTATGATTCTTTTCTTTGCAATTTCAACATGGAATAATTTTTATCAATCAAGTGGGCCATAGCTGAGATAACCCCCAAATTTCTGCCATATTTGCGAAACTTGGAAATTATTTGGCCCACTGTATTCCAGATTGCGTTCTAAAACAACAAATTAAAATCAATATCAATAACAGATTCCATTCGTTGGTTTTTTGGCTTTTTTTTCAATTAGAAAAGAATTTAAGGATGTGCACGTATCCGCACGGTCCATCTACTCTCTGACCTTACAAATACGCATATGGGACTACCACTTAAGAATTCAGTATCAAGTTCTTGCTAAGGAGTCGAATGAACAGTTCTCTTGTGCTCCTGCATTTCAGATTACCAAAATTTTTATTTTTTGTTAATAATCCAATAAAAAGGAAAATTAGTAAGATTGATTTTTTTGAACAAATAATATATGCCAATCATCTAAGTAATTTTATTATATTATGCGAGTCAATCACTAATTAGTAAATAGCAATCGATTAAAAAAATATTTTTTAATGGAAAGTGAATTAACACAATATGATTGGAGAGGTGGTCAAATTTGAATAATCTCTCATCCACCATAATTCTACTAGATAAATAGGTGTTCATGGGGGCCTAGGACTAATTCTACTGGATAATTCTGCTCCCAGCCTTGAGAAGTTGCTGCATTTTGTGCCTCTTGATCTCTCTTTAATGAGGGTTTCTTTTTCAGTTTTTCTTTTAAAAACAAGCTTAACAAAAGTCCTAATTGGGCCCCAACAAACTTAACTAAAAACTCAATTAAGAATAACCCGATATTATGGGCATTGGTGTGATTTTAAATTACTTTAATACCAACCCAATATTTGTTAGGCCTAAATACGTACTATTTCTTCTTGCAGCTTACTTGTTTTGGGTTTTAAGCAAATATACCAATTCATATGACGACTAAAGATAAACCCTCGTTGACAAAAAGGTTCAAGCTTTTGGCCCACTTTATTTTATTTTATTTTTTTTAACACAATCAAAACCTCATGACCATTATTGGAATCGGATCATCAAAAAATTTAATGTTATTAAAATCGGACAGGATAAAAAATCAAAAAGGCTGAAGGTTATGGTTCGATCTGTTCAACCGAATTCAATCGAATGTTTTTATTTTTAAAATATTATTATTTAATATAATTTTATAAATACTACTATATAAAAATTAAAAAAAAATATTCATCAAATATTAAATATATATCACAAATATCTCAATAATAAGTTACAAAATATAATTTCAATTTTATTACTACAAGTGCTTAATTATTAATTTTTAAATATCATATGTTAGAAATATAAAAATATAATCATATCATGAAAAAATTTCTTGTTTAGATATAGTACTAATGAAGCAAACATAGAGAATATTAACTTTACATATATGAATATAATTATATTTAATTACAATGAACCCAAATAGATAATAAATAAATTAAATTATTATGTGACATTTTTAGAATTTAAAATACTAATTTTTTAAATAAATAAATAATGAAAATTTACAGATATATATATATGTGTAAAAATATACAAAAAATTATGATTTTTTTACTTATTTTAGTTAAAAATTCGGTTCCATCTGATTTTTTTTATTTTTCTGTTCAATTCAATTTTTTATCAATTCATTTTTAATAATTGAACCAACCATTTAGTCTGACGGTACACGATTTAACCGATTCAACCAATCGATTCGATTTTAATAACATTAAAAAAATTAACCTTGATTTCCTATACGTCTTCAATAATTAAGTTAGTGGAAACAGTTAATTTTTTTTTTATTAATTGTAAAATAAAATACATAAGAAGATAAAGAGCCAGCTAACTGTCTAACAGGATTATACCCTGCATCTTAACCAAACAAATATAGCTAATACTAGCTGCTGCTCCGGTTGCTTTTTACCATCAACACCCTGTTAAAAAATTATTAGGTCTGTAGTTTAAAAAAGTGAAAACAGGCATTTAAATGATGTAATGAGGCAGGTACCGTGGCCAGCGACGACATGTTCCTCCGGCGAAAACATGCCCTTGGACCCGGCGGCGGAAAGCAAAGAAATGTAATTTTTTAAAAGGAAATAAAACAAAGAGAAATTAAAAACAAAAATAAATTAGAGACCCATACACAGTGGTCGTCTTACGGACTTTAAATGCCTCGTTGAATCGGAAAGAAAACCGAGAAAAAAACACCAAAAGAAAAGAAAAGAAAAGAAATCAGATCGAATTCCTTTACTTCATCAACGACGCTTCTACGTTGAATCAAAATCGATATTATCGAATCTTATAATAATTTATTTCTTATTTTGAATTTGTATTGACAATAACGTCGATTTGATTGATCGATTCGTTTCTTTCTGCGGCGGAATGGACGGGTTGTTCAGCAAAATTAGGAATTTGGACGCTTATTCTAAAATCAATGAGGATTTCTACAGCCGTACACTCTCCGGTGGCGTTATCACTCTTGCCTCTTCTATTATCATGCTTCTACTCTTCATCTCCGAGCTCCGTATGTCAACAAATTTCTCTGCCTTAGGGTTTATATATGTTTTAGAATTATTATGGTTTTCATTTCAGTTAATTGGGATCTAAATTGGTTGTCTTTGTTTTCATTGCATTTTGATAGCAATTTTAAATTTAGGCAAGGATATCCCTTCGGTTAGTACTTGTATTATCATGTTAAATTAGAATTCAGGTTAGTTTGAGCTGTAGTGTGCAGCTCTCTTTCTTTGACTTGCTGGAGTCTATATTTCTCGTTTTGAAATTTGCCTCGCTCAGCTAGTTCAGATAAGCATTTTGATACGTGATTGCTGCCGATGACTTGAGCTTGTTTACAGAGATGAGTAAAATCATGTAGAGGACTTTAATCAGTTCATTATACTCTATTTTCGGTACTTAGGGAAGTCAGTTGTTGGATATATGTTCTCATTAGAATCATCATTGTGGTGGGATTAGCATGCACTGAAAAATTTTACCAATTTCTTTTGTCATTTGGGGAGCTCTAAGTTTCTACAGTGCTTTTGGATAGAACTCAAGATAGTTAAATTTTATTGATATCAGAAGAACACAAGAACAGTTAATGATTCTTGCTGATGTTGCAGACCTTATTTGCCATAGAAGTTTACATATAGTGCCGTTGTTTCTTTCTCATTAAATTTTCTGCTTTTCTCATTGAATAGCTAATTTTATCTCTTTTGGCAGGATTATATCTCCACGCTGTAGCTGAAACAAAGCTTGTAGTGGATACATCAAGAGGGGAAACATTACGCATAAATGTAAGGCCTTAATTTCGCAAATGGTGACTATTGATTAGGTTCTAAGTTCTTTGAACTGCTTTACTTCATGACCTTCAAAATTCCCCTCTAATAGGCTTAGGTTTTGCTCGAATTTTCTGATACATGTTGGTAAATATGTTATAGTAATGTTTCATAATTTTTGTGAATTCTTTGCTCTTTTTGTGGAAAGAAAAGTGTTGCTTTTGACAACATCATATCTTTAAATCAAATAATTTTGTAATTTTTAAGGTGTATTATATTTTCCTTTAACAATTTTCTGCAATTTACTGGCTATATATTGTACTTCATTGTACTCTAAGTAATAGAACTGTGCCCCTGTCGATGCCTGAAAGTGCAGTTTGACGTCACTTTTCCAGCCCTTCCCTGTTCTGTTCTCAGCCTTGATGCCATGGATATCAGTGGAGAGCAGCATCTTGATGTGGTATGTACCACAGGAAATCACCAATTTATCTCTTGATTGCTTAAGTTGTTAAGGAGACACTACTCTTCTGAATTCATGAATATGAAGAGCATGACTCTTTGACCTAGTTCAAATAAACTTTGCAAGATCTATATCTTTATGTGCCTTGTATCCCTTGCAGAAACATGATATAATCAAGAAAAGACTAAATCCTCAGGGCAACGTCATCGAAGCACGCCAAGATGGTATTGGAGCTCCTAAGGTTGGTTCAGAATAATGAAGACAATTTCTTTGGGGAAATGTATTTGTATGCATCACCTACTTTTTAAGTTCCTTTGTTTTACCCTTCAGATGCCTTTCTCTCTTTGTGTCTCAACACTTTAGCTGTGAAGGGAATTTCCTTGTGGAATGCATGTCCTCAATTCCATGATCTCATCAAGCGTGGGGTTATCTTTTTCAAAAATAGGGTTAACCTTAACTTCTTGTATGATTTAAGACTTGATCATTGGCAACCCTCAACAACCATTATGATGCCAAATGTTCTGTTGTAAAACCATCAAAATATCAATAGAATTAGAGTGCATTGCAATAAAATGTTGTTTATAGTTTAGATTGTAGATTGGATCAAAGTTGGGGGGATTTTTGTATTTTTCCCTGTTTATTTTGATCTTAGGAGCTGCATAGAATTTATAGGTCTGTTTCTTTTGGAAGGGGCATATTGTCCTAGAAATCTTGGTAAGGTCATTAATTCATTTTCTCCCATGGATCACAATTCTTGTCTGTTCTTTCTTTTGCTACTGCTGCCAGGACTTTAGTGCTTGTTTCATTTCAAACAGACGTCAATTTAAGGACTATATTTTCCCTCTCTCTTTCCATGTGACTCACTACTGTTTCTACTTCGTGCAGATTGAAAAGCCTTTGCAGAGACATGGTGGCAGGCTTGAGCATAATGAGACATATTGTGGTTCCTGCTATGGTGCTGAAGCGGTAATCTCATCTTTTTGCACTGCTAAGAAAAAATTATAATTTTATTCCATATGAAATTGTTAACCTGCACACATTAAATCAACCTATTCAGCAATCTTGACATTTTTTATTGTCTGTTTTAGAGAAAAGTTGTTGCATCCTATAATGCCATCTATTTATATCAAGTGATATTTCAAAAAAAAAATATTGGTATGTTGTTTTACTTTCTGATATCTTCATGTACAATGCAGACAGATGATGATTGCTGTAATTCATGTGAGGAAGTTCGCGAAGCATATCGAAAGAAAGGTTGGGCGGTGTCAAATCCGGATTTAATTGACCAGGTTTATTTGCTTGTCTTTACAAATTATTTTCTAGAGCCAACCAACTTTTAGTTTATATTTACTTAAAAGACTTGTAGATCATATTTGCAAAAACAAATTTGATGAATTTGATAATATTGTATCTTTCACGACCAATATACATTGTGCTTTAATTCCTTAGAGCAAAAAAATGATGATGGATGCATGCAAAATGTCTTTCACAAACAATATACATTGTGCTGTAAATATTTCGCAACACTATGGTGAAATGCACAAACCAATTGAAAGGAACTAGATCCTTAGAATCGCAGTTCTGTTTTTTGAAAGTAAAAAGTTGGAGGTTTGGTCTATTTCATCTTGCCAGGGGTCTAAATATGCTGGAATTAGTCAGATTCACAGTGATCTGATCATTCTGTTCAAGAAGAAAAGTTTTAAGTGGGCAAGAACATTATAAGAGCTTATATACTGTCATTTGATTAACAAGGTCTAGATGTTAAAGCATTATTTTGTCAATGGAATACTTGCTCTTATTTTTTTTATTGTATAAAGAGATAATGGTCTATGTTCCGCTTAGATTAGGAGTAACTAGCGGAACATGGAGGATTAGGATATGTCACAACTTTTTAGAAGAGAGAAGAGGTTTTTTTGTCATAATGAAAAAATTGGCGAAGAGAACTGGATGTTGAGATAGAATTGACTCCTGGCATATCTGACACGGAATCCATTATGGCATGCATAAATTGACTCTGAGATTAGGTTATTACCATTCAGTCAGTAATTATTTTAACCCTCTATTAGTTTGGTGTATTCTTTAATTATTACTCTTTCTGTCCCTTGTAAATTGTCAATTTTTTATAAAAAAATTTGTTCCACCTAAACCATCATTTTATAAAATTAAGTTAACATTTATTATGTTTATTCCAACTTTACCCTTCTTATTGGTATCAACACTACATTAATATATTCATTAAACTTTTTTCTTTTTTACACATTTTTCTCTACTATATTTATCTTCATCAAATACAAGAAAGGGTATTTTAGTTTCTTCATACTTTTCTTACGAGATTAAGAAAAAACAATTATTATCTTAATCTTTGTGAAAAAGCAAAATAGTGACATTTAACATGGGACAGAGGGAGTAATATTTAAGAATATACCAATGTAGGTTAATTTATGACATTTTCGCATATGTTTTCATGTCATTTTCCTTTTTTAGTTTACTTATAGATATTTTGCCTGTTTCTTTCTTGCATGTGGTGTTCAGTGCAAGAGGGAAGGTTTTTTACAAAGGATTAAAGATGAGGAAGGTGAAGGTTGTAACATATATGGATTCTTGGAAGTTAATAAGGTGGCTGGTAATTTTCATTTTGCTCCTGGCAAGAGTTTTCAGCAATCAAATGTTCATGTGCATGATCTTCTGGCATTTCAAAAGGACAGTTTTAATGTAAGGCATTATCTGTGGTTTTGACATTTGTGGAGACTAAACACCTATTATAAACAAAGTATCAAATCTTTTCTAATGTGATCATCATGTTCTGATGGACAAGCCTTTCGACTAATTTGTAAATGCAATGCAGATAAGCCACAAGATTAATAGGCTAGCTTTTGGGGAATATTTTCCAGGGGTTGTGAACCCTCTTGATGGGTAATTGTCTCTCCTTGCAACCTGTTTCCATAAATGTGGTGTTTCAAGCTTGAAACTCTTTTCTCCTCAACTTCATGGCATTCTTATATTCTAATTATTCTAACTTTCAGCGTGCATTGGACACAAGAAACTCCAAGTGGAATGTACCAGTACTTTATCAAGGTTAGTTGTTGTCCATGAAGGCATCAGTTTGTTACCTTTTGCTACTTTTCTGTTCGATGTTGCAAGTAATTAAGGAAATTCTAAAGTATCCCCAAAGAATTTTCATCAAACTGTATGTTCTTTTTTTTCTGGTAGGTTGTACCTACTGTATACACCGATGTTAGTGGGCAAACTATCTAGTCAAACCAGGTAAAGATAACAAAAGTTTTTAGTCTCTGGTCTTTTTATATGTTACCTTTAAACTACCATGACATTTTGGCATTTTTGTTCTCCAGTTTTCTGTGACTGAACATTTTAGGGGTGCAGAAGTGGGTCGGCTTCAATCAATCCCTGGAGTTTTCTTCTTTTATGACCTTTCTCCCATTAAGGTAGGCTTCCTTGTCACTCAATAAGCAAGTTCAAGATAAAACAGCTTCAGTAATGCATGTTCACTAAACTTTCTGCATGTAGACTTCTTTTCCGGATTATTATATATCTGGTTGCATATTGCAGGTTACTTTCACTGAAGGGCATGTGTCATTCTTGCACTTTCTAACAAACGTATGTGCTATTGTTGGAGGTATTTTTTCTAAACTCTTGCACCCTCATATTATCGGCATAATATTTCCTTGCCATCTGACTTCTTTTGTTGGTTTCCTGGGACTGTTTCTCTTGCCACTCTTTCCTGTCGGATAGCACGCTAGGAACCATTATTTGTCTTTTCTTTTTCACCAAGAATCAATTAAATCAAGATTGCAACTGTGGTCATTTTTTTGGAAGACTAGGTGTGTAAAAGCTAGTAGTATTTTGTCACTTATGCTGCTTTTCTAGGTTTATTATCTTGACTTTTGTAGCTATTGTCAGTCATCATTAGATCCAAAATGATATTGGTTCTTTATTTTGTGCTTATAATTATATATATTTGCTATGATTTGGGGAAAAAATCATATTTGTTTTTGCAACACCTATGTTTATATCCAAAGTCAATTTGGCATGGAGATAACATGTGTCAAGAAACCCTCTCCTCTATGTGTGTGTGTGTGTGTGTGTATTTTGGACCAAGTACTTTAATACTTGCTCTCAAGGTATGACTTGATTGGATGTATTAATAATGTCGAATTTCCCCTGTGCTTAGGCATTTTCACTGTTTCGGGGATACTGGATTCATTTATATACCATAGTCAAAAGGCAATCAAGAAGAAGATAGAACTAGGTAAGTTTAGTTGATAGCACGTATCTGATTGCCTTTGGGTTGCTGGTCGATGCGTGGCTTCTCGGATGGAATTGGACTGGAGGACTCCCCTTTGAATTGGCCGGGTTCTTCGGATCACAACTAACGTTCTGTCAATGATTCATGATGTATGTTCAATGAACTACATTTATTTCATATATTTGCAATGAAATGCCTCTCAGGCTCCTCATTTTGGTTAATGTAATGGAATGGTTGATATGAACATCTGTACGAAAGGGAGGTTTTCATTGTTTCCATAGCTGAGAACTCAGGAAAATTGTTAGCGAGAATGAGAAAAATGTTAATGAATTTTGTCTGATGATTTTGGAGTATTGGACTGCCAATTTAGTTACTAATGGTTTAGATGAACAGTAGATTCGGTAATGCTCGGAAGGATGCTTATAGGGCCATGACCTATTTCTTTTTTGTATAATTATTGATGTTAAGATAACAAATGTTGATCAGATTTTTTTTTTTTTTAATCCACAATGAAATATAGTTAAAATTGAATTATTTTTTCAGTATTAAAAAAAATTTCCTTTTCGGCCTTTTGATTTCATATAAAAATAAGGGTTGGCTAATTATTGACTATAATTAATTTATGAATCTAACTTAATAAAAATTGGTTGTTGCAATTTTTAGTTTCTTTTTGAAGTTGGTTGTTGCCATTATAACTTGTCTTTACGGTATTAGAATGGATAACTGATAATTCGGCTTTGAGCTGATATAGTTTGTTCTTTCTTTTTTAATAAAATAAATTTCGGTTATATCTTCTAAAATCCAGATTTTACAATTTTAGATTTACCGATACTTCAAAATGACTTTAATTTGTTAAAAAAAATAATTCAATTACAATTATAAGTTAAATTCTCGATAACAGATCTCGACATAATCGGACTTTTTGACTTTATCTGAGAGTGACAGGAAGGGCAGCCCGAGCAATCATGAAGTATAAGAAGACTATGGACAAATAATGCAATAGCAAAAATGGATTAGACAAATTACGAATCCAAAGAAGAATGGGTTGGATAAGAGCTGGAAAATGGGTCTATGGTTATCCACTTCTCGCAAATATATTAATTCAATTGAGGCATCTTATAAAGTTATTCTACATTAATATAAATAATTGGAAAAAAGTATCCGATAGAGAGATGATTAAGCTTTCGCATGGATTGTTGATAGGATTGTGGTAGCTTCCAGGGATCTCACTCTTTTTATAACCCTTTTAAGGTGTGAACAAGGCTCTATTATTCTACACTTTGCATCTTATGTGAAGAAAGAATAAGAATAAAGGGAGTCTGCTGATCACTGAAACCGCCACTAGGTTCTATTTTTGTTCTATTTGCCAGTGAAAGTGGGGACACTGATAAGATATACTGTCCAATGCTTTTTCATATTCTTTGTTCTAACTCTTGAAATTAGCAGCACCTTCTTTTAGTTTTTTATTTTTTAGCCTTTGCTCACGAATCATATAGTCAGAGGTGAATATCTGATTAAAGCCATGTTCTTGATTGCTTTTCTTTGTGCTGGGAGTTATTCTTAATATTATCCTTGTAACGAATAAAAACATATGCAACTGCTATATTACATTACCTCGTTAGCTAACAACAATAAATTCCACTATGCTCATCAAGTCCATCTTCATTATTTTGTTTTAACCATATCTCTAAAGTGGGGTTTCACTTTTTTTATTTGGACTAAAATCCAAATGAGTGTCGTTTTAATTGCAATTATTGTTTCTTAAATTTACCATTTATTTACCTGCACTTGTTCTAAGGAGTTAAAATCTAATGGTTAGAAATGAATAAGTGATCTTAAAATGTGAATTAAGACACAGAGATGTATTAAAATTGAAGAGGTTCACTTGCTTATGGAGTACAAAACACGTGAATATCGAGTATATGATTCAATGCATTACGTAGACTTTGAAAACTGAAGCCACTACAGTCGCAACGAGACATCGGTTATGGTTGGAGTTGAGAAAAAAGTTTAAACAAAACAAGACAACGTTTCTCTTCTCAAACTTTCTGGTTCAAAACACTACAGACAAATCACATAACGTGTTTGGTTTTTGTTTGTATCCAATAATTTAGCTCCCATAAAAGTTTAAAAACAAAACAGGAAAAGAAGAAAAACTGTGTGTGGCCATGGAGATGTGAGCTTTGTTCACGCGTGCCCTCGTTATCATTATGATCACAAATGTAATCAAATCAAGCTTTTGTCTTTTTAAAAGCCTTAATCCAAGGCTATTTTTTTAAAATTTCGTATTATTTCAAAATTAGATGACATAATCATCGTTTCCAGTTAATTTTATGGGTTCTACTTCCATCTAAACAACCGCTGCTGGAACAGAGAAAATCTCATTGTTTGAAATCTAAGAGACTGTGAAACCCATTTTCCTCCAGTTATGTTTACTGCATAATCATTAATCAACCACGCATTTGGACAAAAAGACGACCAAAAGAATCCCCCAGTTGACTCTCAGCATAATCCTTGTTGAAGAATAATTATTCATTCACGCATGCAAATTATAAACCATATCATTAATCAAAGTCTTCATGGTCTGATCTCTCCAAATAATCATTTTTTTTAATAATCAAGTTTCCCACTTCTTACGAGTGTTAGAATCAAGCAATTATGGAATGCAGTAATAGACACCCAGAGTTTGAATTTAGACACAATAATCATCCGATTACTAATAACAGGAGTAAAATTACATTGATTAATATAAACAATAGGTAGAAATTCTTCACGGTTTAGCAAGAACAAAAACAAGTTAGCTAACCATGGCAGAGATTCACATCATATCAATATTATTTAGTATTTACCCTATCCATAAAAACTATAAATAGTACTCTTCAACCCAAAAAAAAAAACTGGCTCTGCAACTGTCAAAAACTTCATTGCAGCAACCAACTACCCTAAACCTAGCAACTTCAAGTACTAAACTGATAAAAGACAAACTTTAAATACCAAACAAACATTAAGATAATATAGAAGCCCAATCAATCTCATAAGATGGATACTTCTGCAACATAAAATTCCCAGAATCAATCTCCAACGGGGCCTCTTCAAAATCGGTAAAAGTAAGATCCGACAAAGGGGAAGATCCGCCTGACGCGTCGCTATCAGTCAACACAGGAGATGGTGTCTCAACCTGACAAGGCACAACCTGCTGCAGTGGCTCAACCTCCTTAACTGGCGCCGGAGGTTTAGTTCCCAAGTGGGCTTTCTTCTTCGAGCTAGTTTGCTTCTCACCTTTTCCTCCTTGTTTCTGATTTTCAGCTAAGCTTTGACAAATCGCTTGAAGCTTAGCATCAACAGAGGAATGGAGAGGCTTGTACTCGCCGAATTTGCCTTTAACATGAGAACCTTGGTGGCGCAGGTTGGGGAAGTTAAGCCTTGCAAAGTCTCCTCGGAGCTTGTAGGCTGCCTTGTCATAGGCTAAGGCTGCCTCTTCAGCTGTGTCGAAAGTTCCAAGCCAGAGTCTGGTACGGTTCTTTGGTAGTCTGATCTCAGCAACCCATTTGCCCCAATGTCGCTGCCTTACTCCTCTGTAGAGCTTGGTGGGTTTTGGTGGGGAACCCACTTGCTTCATGGGGATTGGCTTGGGTCCTAAGAAATTGAGGCTTTGATGTTTCTGATTCTGGTAATTCTGGCAAGGAAAGGTGCTCTGATTCTGAAGACTGATTTGGGTCTGGATCTGGTGGATCTGGGTTGGGGTCAGATGGTTCAGTCCGATTGAACTTGGTTGCTCAAGACCTAAAGTCTCGTTCATCGAAAAGCCATTTGAAAATGGAAATGGAGACGATGTAGAGCACCCATCTGAGTACATAAAGGATTGTTGCTGCTGCTGTTGTTGAAAATCTGAAAAAGAAGAAAAAGGAGGAGAACAAGAAGAGAAAGAGAGGTAATTATAAGAAGTAGAAGGAAGGGGAGGTGAAGGAGGAGAATGAGAAGGAGAAGGGGTAGTTGAAGAAGAAGAACTTTTCATAAAAGGTTCAAGTGCTTCCATTAGCTCACCCCCAATAAAGGGATCTGATTGAATATATCTGCTACTGTACAGATCTGTTGCTGCCATTCTTTCACAAAATGCTAAAAATGATTAAAATCAAAAAGATAATTAACAAATTAAAAAAAAACAACCTGGTTCTTTACCCAAATTAAAGAACAGGTTTCTGTTCAAAGAAAATATCAAAGAGGTCTGGAAATAGACAACCCCTTTTCACGTAGACACCTACGAAACCAAACTTGAGGGACCAAAAAATAACCCTTCAAGCTGATTCAACTAACCCAAAGAAAAAATGAAAACAAAAAAAGCTGGAAAATCAAAGAAAAAAACTTGAAAATAAAGAGTAAAAGACCTGGATCTCGATTCTGAAAACACCTGGCTTTCTAAAAATCCTCGTTTTAAGTTTGCTTTCTACACATTTGTTTGAAATTTTGTCAAAAACAAACCCCAAAAAATAAGAACCTGGAAAGACAGATGATTAGCAGAAAGGGATTCAGAGAAGCGGGGAGTAATAGAGGGGAGAATTAACAAAAAAATTATAAAAAAAAAAAAAGCAAAACCAAAATCTATTATCTCTCTAAGCTCTCTGTTTTTCTCTCAATTTTGTGCGTGTAGAAATCTCACAGCCGCTCTTGTTCTTCGTCATCCGCCTCCTTCCCATTATATAATAAGCCAAAGGGGTTAATTATTTAATTAAACCCATCGTTAATTACAATTTTCTCTTTCTAACCCTGCTTAATTTCTAAATACTTTTTAGGTCCCCCTCTCTCTCTCTCTTTCCTTCTTCAAATCAGCCCTTTCTTGTTCATGACGTGTAGCTTCTTCAATCAATGAAATCGAACCGGTAGATTATTGGCACGTATATAGAAGTCTCGTTGGATAAATGACACGTGTCCACGCCCCCCCCCCCCCCCCCCCCCCCGTCAAGTTGCAGTGGACATTCTAGTTGAGATTGCTTAAACTTAATGGCTTACATTGTTGACTTGGTTTTATGCTTTCACACGTTCTTTTTGGAAGCTAATGCCAATTTATTTTTTTATGATATCTCTCTTATTTTGAAACTGAATTATTTTTTGTTTATATATATATATATTTATTTATTTATTTTCACGCTGAAGCTATTTCTTCTATTTCAAATAAAAATAAATATATCCAATTAAATGTAATGTAATGATGGGTGGCCTAAATTTAACTATGAGTTAGTGACATATAATAGGGGATAAGTTTACGAACAAATTGGATGACGACAGTTGATAAAACGGTTGTAATGTTATTAAATTGTTTGCCAACATCCTTCTCTGTTCAATAAGTAATAAATAATTTCAAACGATTTGCATATTTCATTTTTAAAACATTTTAGATGGGTAATGAGAGCCATTTTGGATAATTTCGTGCGTGATTCAGTTGTTTGGTTATACAATTTTTTATTAGAAACTCATCATCGCAACGCAAACTTTCTTCAATTTGAGTAGTAGTTTAACATTCTTCGAAATATAGCCCAACGTTAAATTAAAAATGGCAATTAGAACTATATTTATGTAACGCATGAAATACGTTTTTACATTAATTAGGGGCATACTAGTAAAGCAAATCATAATAATTTACTAATATCTTTTTTATATACTATAAATATTTAGTGAAGATATTTAACAAATTAATTATGATGCTGAAAGAGAGAGGGTACAGTAATACAATTTGGAACGAATGGGAAAGGAAAGATGATTTTTTTTTGGAGGATTTGATGTATTTTTCTCTCAAACTTACTTATAGAAGAAGAAAGATTTATACACCTAACTGTAACACAATTATTAAATAGATTAAAAAAGCTAAGTAAATATTGTGTAGGTAAACACATTTCCTCAGGAAAAGCATTAGGGATAATAAATTCATCTTAATATTAAATTTGATTTAAGTATAAGAACAAACATATAATTCCCATTAGGAAATTAAAAAGTCATTAACCAAACGGAAGATTTTATTCCTGATAATATCCTTAAAAATACAAATTAAAGGCCCTAAGCTTCCAGAAAGCCCAAAATAAATGTATGTAGAAGTCCCTTGGCTAGTCAGTCAAACATGAGAGTTGAGGCTATCCGATCGAATATGATCTATCCCTAAAAGGCAGAAGCTAACTGACATACGTCACAATTAAATCGCCGTTACCTACAGAAATATGTCATACATACCACTAGGGATAAGCAAATTTCGGTTAAAATTGAAACAAATCGATCGATTTTTTAATTTGGTTTGATTTTAGTTTTGAATTTCAGAAAATTTCAGTTTTTGAAGAAATAAAATCATAAAAAAATCGAACTAAATCGAAATTTTATATAATTATATAATTTTTTGAATTTTTTAATTGAATAATTATTTTGTACATCTAAGTTATCTTATTTTGAGTTATAAATTATATGAATATATTTATCAATTATTAATATTTATTTTTTAGATGATAATATATCATACCCGTAGTTGAATATGACAATTATTCAAAAGCACTGTTCAAAATTTGTTCGCTATATAAATAACAGGTTCTATTCTTAAAAATATGTTTTTTGATCTCCAAAATAATGTTAATATTATCTTTTTAAGAGCTTTAACACCTTTTGCTAATTTAAGCATCAAAATATCTAAATTCGGTACAATATGATAAACTTATTTTTTGCAGGATCCTTTTGTATCTATTGGATCGGAATTTATCCCGAAAATTATCATGTCTATTTTTTTTTCCTATTCAGAAATATATTCTCTCGTTATAAAAGTTGGCGATTTATCAAATCCAAACGAATGGCGTGTGAAAATTGGGACCATACCATCATTATCGTAGCTTGGATAATGACTTTTTACTATTTTTATTTGTTAGTAATAGTTAAATTGTTTTCCATTTATTTACTCCACTGCCTCAAAAATAAAATATATATTATATTGGAGATTTAGTCAATGCATAATTAAGTAGGTAAGGAAGTCATGGAACTAAATGCATAATTAACTTGGTAAGGATTTGCCAAAAAAAAAAAACTTGGTAAGGAAGTCATGCATTATTTTGAATTTCATCAAAATACCGTCTTGGCCAACAGTAATTTTTAGGATTAATTTCTAAACTTTTATAAATTTTAATCAAAGAAAAAATCAACTATCAATCTTTTTGATTTTTTTAAATTCAATCTTCTATTAATTTTTTCCTTTAAAATCTAACGGAATGCATCGTAGTCTATTTCGTCCAAATTTTAATTTGGAAGCTAAAATAAAAAGGAAGTCATAGATTGTTGAAATTTTGCAATTAACCCTAATTTTAAAGGAAAATAGTATCTCAAAATTAAATAACTGCATTAATAATGATTTGATATTTATATATTTATAGTTATACAATTCAGTTGCCATGCCTTTTTTTCTTTCCATTTTTCGAAATCTTTTGATGTATTGCGAAAATAATAGATTTCTGATGATACATATTCAAGAGATATTGCAAAGATTGAAAGCACCATTCTGACATTCTTTGTTTGTGGAGTATGATTTTGCATATTATTATGGCTCTTGAAGTGTACATTTTTGGTTATGCCATGTGGTATAATTTATTGGCTCATGATTAACAGTTAACCAAATTATATACATTTTATAAATTATATTTTATATTTTATATTTATATTTTTTAATAATTTTATAATTTATAAATATTATAATATATAATTTTTTTAAAATGTTATTATAATATGTATTTTTACTAAATAAACATTAAAATTATATTTTTTGTTATTATTATTTATTAATTATATGTGTATAATTAGCACTATGTTAGTTTTATATTAAATATATTTAATTTTTATAATTAATAATGAATATTTTATTTTTATCTTATTTTTTAATGAATATTATATTTAATTTATATGTTAAAATTTTTTAGTGGCTAACTAATAAACCGAAATCGATATAACTGTAGCACCCTTCTCGAAACAGTCTTTTCCGAAGCGAAACTTAACCGAAACCGGTACGGATTTTTTTCCTACCGAACAATTTGAAACATTTAAAATACTTTTTCATTAATTTCAGAATCAAATAACAATCTTATAACAATTAAAACAAACATCATATCGAAACTTATAATGTCCATACATCCAAGACAAATAAACATACATTCTAAAAACAGTTCGAGCTTTTACCTTAATAGTCTAAGTATATACATGCCAAAAGCTTATTCTAACGAATACAAAAATCTTCTCTTCCGATCTGGTCCTTCAATGTACTATGCTCCCGCAACGCTTTAGAACCTGCACGCAGTAAACACTACGTGCTGAGCATTAAATATGCCCAGTGGTGACTACTAATCCAAGAATTTCCCAAAAATAAACATACTTTCGTAATTTAAGCTTCTACTATTCTTATTTCATTAAGTATTTCCTTTTATTTCAGTTATGACTAATCTCGTTATTAAGTTCGTATTCTGATAACCATTGGTCTTTGTTCTTGAACTATTAACTTTACTTTGTAGTATATTCTTTAGGTGGATCAATATCGGATTTACTCTTTTACTTTTACTTTTATCACTATCTTCGTTTTATCCTTTAGTCACAGCGATTTAACTATCATTCCAGTTAGCAATATGTATTGGTACTCGTGTCTTTACTAGTACCAAAATAAATTACTTAAATTCTTGTTTTAGTGTTCAATTATTCAGTTTTAACTCTAATTGTACTTCTTGCTATTTATTCTTTTATTTTTGTTTCGACTTTTAACCAATAAATGCATTACTAATTAATAGCTTTTAAGCTTTATTGCAAAGTGATATAAGTATTTCGGGAAACTTTGCAGTATTTTCTTTCCTTCATTCATATATATATTACTTTCGTTCAAATATTAATTAAAACATAAGTCTTTTACTTCTTTCTCATCGATCAATCATATGTCTTTCTATTGTTTTACTTTTTAAATAACCTTTCTTTCAGAAAGACATTTCATAAGCATTAAGTTCACTTCATGTCAAAATCATTACTTTTAACTTTAAACAGGAAATTAATATTGTTTTTCAACTTTGTCACTTTTCACAATAGTAATTGGTACGAGAAATACCAATTAATTAAATTTATCATTTTTCACGAAAAACACAATACATTCTGAATTCTTATAAAACCTTTCTTTTCTTTTTCCTTACTAAATTACAATTTACAGAAATATTTACAAATTTATCTCAATTTTTTTTTCATTTTCTTTCAAACAAATCGTTTTTAGTTATAACTTTTCATATATTCAATTCAATTAAACAGTACTTATTTATTTATTTCAATGTGCCCCTAATACAATATAACAGGTTTCCCACAAAGGATATACGAGACTAGACCCAAAGGTCCTACGTAGCAGATAGAGAAATGATCTCGAAAGATCAAGTCTCACATAACAGATACAGATACAAATATACTTTCACAGAAGTTATGGAGATCAAAGATCCCAACCATAGCTAAGCAAGTCGCCATGACTTGCACCGCGGTACAGAGGTGTCCCTATGACTAGCCAATTATATCCAAAACAAGAATCATACTACCTGTCTATCGCTAAGGGCAAACATAATCAATCTCATTGCAAATATTTTTGAACATTTAAAACTTTTAATTTCTTTCTTTTGTTTATTACTATACGTTATTTTGATCAAATGCACTCTTTCGTGCATTCGACTATTCAATAACTGTTTATTCACTTTTTCTTTTCTGGTCACTTTTATGAATTATCCTTCGATAATTCACTCATATACTTAAACTTTTCAATCTTTTGTACAGATTATAAATTATGAATTATAGCATTTTAATTCACAATTTTCTTTGTATTCTTTTTATACTATTCTTTGCGAATTATTCTCTAATAATTCAATGATTGACTTCTTTATCTTTTATCGTTCAAACTTTTTAATCATTCGGTATGCCAACATTTTTTTCGTTAGCTAATTATTTTAATAAGAATTAACTCTTTTAATACTTTTTTGTTGACTAATTTATTGTAATAAATTAGTCACGTCTTTATTTTTTTTGCTATTAAGCAATTAAGAACTTTATTAATATCTTTTATTATTTTAAGTCTCAAACATGCATAATTGACCTTTTCCATCGATTTATTCATTTCATAGGCATAATTATGATTTTGCCATTATAATCATTTATTTTTATTTTTATTATATAATTTCCTTCATTATTCATCTTTTATTCTTTATATCACCATTTTCGGGTAAAATTACATTTTAGTCCTTAACTACGAAAATTCTATCTTTCAAAACAGTTAAGCCTTTGAAATTACCATTTTACCTTTATTAAGTATTTCTTACTTATTTATACGCGTTAATTACTTACTTTGACAAAATTATCATTTTATCCCAAAACTTTTATTTTCTTTCGTTTAAACCTTTTTTCTATTTAAAATTCATTTTTATCTTTTCTTTATTCTCATAATAATTTATTTCCGTCATTTTCATTTATTTATGAATTATTTATCAATAATTCATTATTCTTATTATTTTCACGATCCAATAATTATTTTCGAAAAATTCATTGGTTGACTTTTTATTTCTTGTTATTGACATTAATTTACTTGTTATACTTATTCATCACTTTAGTTATTTTTATACAATTATGCATTAAAAATTCAATTATTTTCATTATACATATACACATAAAAATTCCAATAAAATTCTAATAAATTCAATAAATTCCCATAAAATTTATTTAGGCATTCTTTATTGGTTACTATAATTTTTCATCAATATAATCATTTAATTCACAATTAATCATAATTTTAATTCAATACATACACTATACATAACCTTTAAAATTTCCAAATAATTTCTAATTATTCTCTAAAAATTTATAGACATCAATTATCAAGTCTATTATTAATTTAAGCAACCATACATTATTTTCATGCATTTTTTCTTACCATTTCTTCTCACTAAAATTCGGCCACCATTCTTTTTCTACCTTAAAATTTTTCTTTCTTTCATTTTCACTTTCCATTCATCATTTCTCTAGTCTAATTACAATAACCCCATCACAATTACATCAATTAACAATATTACACATTTTTATCTTAGTTACATAACCAAGAAAATTTTATATTAAATGGAAAATTAAGGGATTTGGTAGTCACTTACCTCTTTCCATGCTTTAGCTTCCTAAGGCTTCCTTTTTCATGCCTTAAACCAAATAAATCTTTCCATCACCATGAAGAAACCATGGAAGCCGAAACCTTCATCAAAAAAACACTATGATATCAACCTTTTTAGCTCAATTAAACCACAAAAATGGATTCTAGGCACCTAAAACTACTTAGAGGCACCCTTAAATAAATTTAAAACCTTGAAAATCTCTTACCTCCTTTTGATACCTAAATTTTTCCCTCTTGATTTCTCTTGCTTCCTTCCTTCAAATAATATGGTTGAGGCTTGAATAATCATCTAGAGGGATGAAACTTCATCTTTTATGTTGAAGTTTAGGGGAAAATTAGAGTGAAAGAAGAAGAATCAAAAGAGAGGAAATGGAAAGCCTAGGTTCGGCCACCAAAGGAGAGGAAGATGGAGCCAGCAAAATCTGGAGATTTCTACAGATTTTGTCTCCTTTTATATCTCTCAAATGGGCCTAATTAAGGGCTTAACCCAAGTATAAAATTAAGCCCATTTTAAGTCATTTTGGGCCCAAACCAAAATCTCTATCTTTCTCACTTCAAATTATTTCAATTTTGATTCCATCATTCTTAAAACATTGAAAATAGGTAGGACATAAATTTTTGGCTCAATCAGAGTTCGTTATCGGTCCGATTCAAACTTATCGGTTCGATTCGACAACTATCGATATCGCCGAAAAATTCATTTTTTTACACCAAAATATTCTTCATAAAAATTCATGTAGGCACGCAAATTATGGCGATATTCGGAGTTCGTTTATTATTTTTAATTATTTAAGCAAAATCAAGTCTTTTTCCCTATTAGGGAAATTGACTCGCTAACTTTTTAGTATTTTTGACTTTTAGAGGCCTATTTGACCTCAAATTCACTTCAAATTTCAACCCCGAACTCACCATGACTATTCTTTTTCAAGGGTTCCATAAAATATTTTTCACTTTCGGGTCCGATTTACGGTCCGGGTATACTATTTACCATCATAATTTACTGTTCACGGCCAGACCGGTATTGAGGCCATTACAATTCTCCCCTACTAAATGAAATTTCGTCCTCAAAATTTACTTACAACACAGAGTAGAGGATACTATATAATTATATTGCCAAATTTCTTTCACATTTATTAGTTTCAAACGATCTTTGCCAAGGGAATCCATTTACAATTAAAACTAACCAGTCTTTATCAGTTTCTCTTTTCTGAACATATCATCCTGAATGTAGATTCCTTTCATATCTTGAATCAAATCAATGCTCGTTAACTTATTTGTACTCCAATAAGTCCACGTATAAAGGATTTAACATTTTCTTTCTGACATCATCTTAATAAGAATCAAATCTTACAATAGATATTCATGTTTCATAGTCCCGTGTACTTTACTATATTCCTTCTTTTAATAGCGGAATTAGTCCCTCAAACTCATCATTAGTCAAGGGTGAATCTCTAGACCCACGCTGAGATTATCACCAGTCTCCCTCTTTTGACACTTAAAAAATTCGATGACAGATTCTTTAATCACATTATTTCACTTCTAAACAAATACCAGTACAAGTCAGAGCAATTCTCAAATAAATCTAATGCTCTGCGTCCATATATCAACATAATTAACATTTACTTATACCCGTCACAGTACACTTTCAGTCTAACTTTCAAAATTAAGCTTTTAATCCTGACACACCAATGATGTCAGGTATTACTATCTCGGTGAATTTTAGTAAAAATCTTTCAATTTACTCACAAATACTATTACATAAACATTCTCTTTCAGAATTACTGTCCTCACCTGCTGTACAAAATCAATTTCACTTATTTTCCAGTTAAACACTCCCATCTGAAGTCAAACTTAAACTGGCTCTCACAACTAGAAAACCAAGAACATTATCATTAACCATTTGCACTTATCATTTCCATCGATTCATCAATAGGGTCAGTATGCTGACAAATTTATTGACATGACCAATATCTCACAATGGTCACATCAAAATTGGAAAACAATCGTAAGCACACTAGTTCTTATCTCATTCTTAGGTTGTCCTTATGCTCATCATATCCCTTGTCAGTTTTATCCTATCAAGTGGGGCCTAAACATACATTATAATGCATATCAGATGCTGTCAAACAATATGAAATGCCATGCAATGAATGTATAATGTCATGTATGCAAATAGAATACTATCAAGTTTCCTCATATAATGCAGAGATCATAGCCCATCCCAGAGCTATGAGAAATACAATAAAATCCCCACTCCTATAAGGAAATCACTGACAGATATTTAGAGCATCTTAAACAACCTTAACTTATAACAATTTTACTCACTAACATTCTTAAACCAAAGCAATCCAGTCAAGTATCTCTTTATCCTGTATAATTTATCTGTACTCACAATACAATTCCTTTTTATTTCTATCACACTCTTCATTTTGTGCTTCCTTTAACTATTCTCATCCATATAGATACTTAAACTCTCATATTTTTACTTAATGTCAGTCAACTTTTATTTTTCCCTGCTTTGACTCTCATGAGATCTCAAGCAGCAATACTCCCATTCTCATTCACTACCATTTCTATCGTGCAAAATCAATCCTTTCATATTTGACAAGCTCAGTCAAATGTCAACTATTTCACTTTAATACGGATAGGGGAGCAAGTACCCTTCTGATTACTTAACACGTATCTACTTATAATTGGCATGTATATACAAATAACCTATCACTTAATCTTATCCCACTCCGATCTTAGAACCGCCTAAACCTTGGCTCTGATACCATAAAATGTAGCACCCTTCTCGGAACAGTCTATTCCGAAGCGAAACTTAGCCGAAATCGGTACGGATTTTTTTTCTACCGAACAATTTGAAACATTTAAAATACTTTTTCATTAATTTTAGAATCAAATAACAATCTTATAACAATTAAAACAAACATCATATCGAAACTTATATTGTCCATACATCCAAGACAAATAAACATACATTCTAAAAACAGTTCGAGCTTTTACCTTAATAATCTAAGTATATACATACCAAAAGCTTATTCTAACGAATACAAAAATCTTCTCTTTCAATCTGGTCCTTCAATGTACTATGCTCCCGCAATGCTTCAGAACCTGCACGCAGTAAACACTACGTGCTGAGCATTAAATATGCCCAGTGGTGACTACTAATCCAAGAATTTCCCAAGAATAAGCATACTTTCGTAATTTAAGCTTCTACTATTTTTATTTCATTAAGTATTTCCTTTTATTTCAGTTATGACTAATCTCGTTATTAAGTTCGTATTCTGATAACCATTGGTCTTTGTTCCTGAACTATTAACTTTACTTTGCAGTATATTCTTTAGGTGGATCAATATCGGATTTACTCTTTTACTTTTACTTTTATCACTATCTTCGTTTTATCCTTTAGTCACAGCGATTTAAATATCATTCCAGTTAGCAATATGTATTGGTACTCGTGTCTTTACTAGTACCAAAATAAATTACTTAAATTCTTGTTTTAGTGTTCAATTATTCAGTTTTAACTCTAATTGTACTTCTTGCTATTTATTCTTTTATTTTTGTTTCGACTTTTAACCAATAAATGCATTACTAATTAATAGCTTTTAAGCTTTATTGCAAAGTGATATAAGTATTTCGGGACACTTTGCAGTATTTTCTTTCCTTCATTCATATATATATTACTTTCGTTCAAATATTAATTAAAACATAAGTTTTTTAGTTCTTTCTCATCGGTCAATCATATGTCTTTCTATTATTTTACTTTTTAAATAACCTTTCTTTCAGAAAGACATTTCATAAGAATTAAGTTCACTTCATGTCAAAATCATTACTTTTAACTTTAAACAGGAAATTAATATTGTTTTTCAACTTTGTCACTTTTCACAATAGTAATTTGTACGAGAAATACCAATTAATCAAATTTATCCTTTTTCACGAAAAACACAATACATTCTGAATTCTTATAAAACCTTTCTTTTCTTTTTCCTTACTAAATTACACTTTACAGAAATCTTTACAGATTTATCTCAACTTTTTTTTTCATTTTCTTTAAAACGAATCGTTTTTAGTTATAACTTTTCATATATTCAATTCAATTAAACAGTACTTATTTATTCATTTCAATGTGCCCCTAATGCAATATAACAGGTTTTCCACAAAGGATACACGGGACTAGACCCAAAGGTCCCACGTAGCAGATAGAGAAATGATCTCGAAAGATCAAGTCTCACATAACAGATACAGATACACTTTCACAGAAGCTATGGAGATCAAAGATCCCAACCATAGCTAAGCAAGTCGCCATGACTTGCACCGCGGTACAGAGGTGCCCATATGGCTAGCCAATTATATCCAAAACAAGAATCATACTACCTGTCTATCGCTAAGGGCAAATATAATCAATCTCATTGCAAACATTTTTGAACATTTAAAACTTTTAATTTCTTTCTTTTGTTTATTACTATACGTTATTTTGATCAAATGCACTCTTTCGTGCCTTCGACTATTTAATAACTGTTTATTCACTTTTTCTTTTCTGGTCACTTTTATGAATTATCCTTCGATAATTCACTCATATACTTAAACTTTTCAATCTTTTGTACAGATTATAAATTATGAATTATAGTATTTTAATTCACAATTTTCTTTGTATTCTTTTTATACTATTCTTTGCGAATTATTCTCTAATAATTCAATGATTGACTTTTTTATCTTTTATCGTTCAAACTTTTTAATCATTCGGTATGCCAACGTTTTTTTCGTTAGCGAATTATTTTAATAAGAATTAACTCATTTAATACTTTTTTGTTCACTAATTTATTGTAATAAATTAGTCACGTCTTTATTTTTTCTGCTTTTAAGCAATTAGGAACTTTATTAATATCGTTTATTATTTTAAGTCTCGAACATGCATAATTGACCTTTTCCATCGATTTATTTATTTCATAGGCATAATTACGATTTTGCCATTGTAATCATTTATTTTCATTTTTATTATATAATTTCCTTCATTATTCATCTTTTATTCTTTATATCACCATTTTCGGGTAAAATTACATTTTAGTCCTTAACTACGGAAATTCTATCTTTCAAAACCGTTAAGCCTCTGAAATTACCATTTTACCTTTATTAAGTATTTCTTACTTATTTATACGCGTTAATTACTTACTTTGATAAAATTACCATTTTACCCCAAAACTTTTATTTTCTTTCGTTTAAACCCTTTTTCTATTTAAAATTCATTTTTATCTTTTCTTTATTCTCATAATAATTTATTTCCGTCATTTTCATTTATTTATGAATTATTTACCAATAATTTATTATTCTTATTATTTTCACGACCTAATAATTATTTTCGAAAAATTCGTTGGTTGACTTTTTATTTTTTGTTATTGACATTAATTTATTTGTCATACTTATTCATCACTTTAGTCATTTTTATACAATTATGCATTAAAAATTCAATTATTTTCATTATACATATACACATAAAAATTCCAATAAAATTCTAATAAATTCAATAAATTCCCATAAAATTTATTTAGGCATTCTTTATTGGTTACTATCATTTTTCATCAAATTAATCATTTAATTCACAATTAATCACAATTTTCATTCAATACATACACTATACATAACCTTTAAAATTTCCAAATAATTTCTAATTATTCTCTAAAAATTTATAGACATCAATTATCAAGTCTATTATTAATTTAAGCTACCATATATTATTTTCATGCATTTTTTCTTACCATTTCTTCTCACTAAAATTCGGCCACCATTCTTTTTCTACCTTAAAATTTTTTTTCTTTCATTTTCACTTTTCATTCATCATTTCTCTAGTCTAATTACAATAACCCCATCACAATTACATCAATTAACAATATTATACATTTTTATCTTAGTTACATAACCAAGAAAAATTCATATTAAATGGAAAATTAAGAGATTTGACAGTCACTTACCTCTTTCCATGCTTTAGCTTCCTAAGGCTTCCTTTTTCATGCCTTAAACCAAATAAATCTTTCCATCACCATGAAGAAACCATGGAAGCCGAAATCTTCATCAAAGAAAACACTATGATATCAACCTTTTTAGCTCAATTAAACCACAAAAATGGATTCTAGGCACCTAAAACTACTTAGAGGCACCCTTAAACAAATTTAAAACCTTGAAAATCTCTTACCTTCTTTTGATACCTAAACCTTTCCCTCTTGATTTCTCTTGCTTCCTTCCTTCAAATAATATGTTTGAGGCTTGAATAATCATCTAGAGGGATGAAACTTCATCTTTTATGTTGAAGTTTAGGGGAAAATTAGAGTGAAAGAAGAAGAATCAAAAGAGAGGAAATGGAAAGCCTAGGTTCGGCCACCAAAGGAGAGGAAGATGGAGCCAGAAAAATCTGAAAATTTCTACAGATTTTGTCTCCTTTTATATCTCTCAAATGGGCCTAATTAAGGGCTTAACTAATGGGCTTAATCCAAGTATAAAATTAAGCCCATTTTAAGTCATTTTGGGCCCAAACCAAAATATCTATCTTCCTTACTTCAAATTACTTTAATTTTGATTCCATCATTTTTAAAACATCTAAAATAGGTAGGACATAAATTTTTGGCTCAATCGGAGTCCGTTATCGGTCCGATTCAAACTTATCGGTCCGATTCGATAACTTTCGACATCGCCAAAAAATTCATTTTTTTACACCAAAATATTCTTCATAAAAATTCATGTAGGCACGCAAAATCTGGCGATATTCGGAGTTCGTTTATTATTTTTAATTATTTAAGCAAAATCAAGTCCCTTTTCCTAACAGGGAAATTGACTCGCTACCTTTTCGTATTTTTGACTTTTAGAGGCCTATTTGACCTCAAATTCACTTCAAATTTCAACCCCGAACTCACCATGACTATTCCTTTCCAAGGGTCCCATAAAATATTTTTCACTTTCGGATCTAATTTACGGCCCGAGTGTACTATTCACCATCAAAATTTGCTGTTCACGGCCAGACCGGTATTGAGGCCATTATAATAACGATTAACTTAAATTAATGAAATAATTAATAAAATTATTAATAAATTAATTAACCAGTTAATGCTCACTCCTACTACATTATACTTGAAAATATATGGTAATAAATATTTTAAATAATTTTTCATCCATTTCATGGTAAAAATTATTTTTCAAAAAAATTGTAAAATCCACATTTTTACTTTATAAAATCAAAGAATGATTAATTAGTTTTTTTCTTTCAGTTTTACCCCTCTCACTAATGGAGTAAGACTATTAAAAAATTAATAAAGTGAGATAATAAAAAAATATAAAATGAAAAAATAATATAATAGAATATATTATACAATCCGTAATAATTATTCTTTTATAAAATTTAAATAATTTAATTATTATGTTAATATTTGTTACTAATAGTTAAAAATCAATCTCAACTACGAGATAAGGGAAGTACTCGTAAACATGATTACTAGCTAATACTTCCTCCGTTCTTTTTTATTAGTAACTTTTATTATTTTTATCAAAATTAAAAAATAATAAATAGGTTTAAATTTAATATTAAATTACGTGATCAATATTAAATTATCAAATCTTATTAATTTTAACTTTATTAAAAAAGAAAAATAAATTAAAAAACTAAATTAAATTACATTAAAAGTTTAAAAGTGACAAATAAACAAAATATGAATTTCACTTAAAAATGACATAAAAAATGGAGGGATTAAGCACTTCGGTCTGCTAATTAGAAGTAAATACGAACTTATTAATCAATTTATAGTATTTTTTTAGGCATAGTTCAATAATATATGGTTGACTATTAATCTATTAGTCATTAAATTTGATCTGTTAACCATTAAAAAATTCTATACAAATTATTATCCTATAAAGCATAGCATAAAAAATATCAACATACGAGATTAAAATATAAATTTTGAAAAAAAAAATGTAAGTTATGAAACTTTCATGTGAGTGCAATAAAAAAAAAGTTATTTAGTTGATCTAATTTCTATCGATGTCAATAAAAAAAAAAAAGCTAGGATAGCGTTGAGGTGTATAAAACTTTCAATTTCAATCATGCAAAATATTATTTTTTATATTTTACTTTATCTCATTTTAAATATTATTTTCAAAATTTAAGTAATAGATTTATATTTATACATTTATTTATTATTTATTTTATTAAATATTAATTTTTTAATAATTTTTTTAACTATAATTAAATGAAATTCTTGAAAATATAAAATAATATTTTTATTAATAAATATAATTTTTTTATAAAATTGAGATATTTTAATTATTTTTTTAATTTTTATAAAAAATAAAAAATTATTTTTTAAAATAGAATCGAAAAAGTATTTATTAATTAGATATTATATCCAAATTAAAGTTTCTTAATTATAATTTTTATAATTAAACTGTGTATCAACATTTAAGCGGACTAATTAACTATATTTATCGATTTGAACTAGCTTTAACAATCTATTTAAGGGTTTGGGATTTTTTTTAAAAATTTTTCCAGCCCTGCTACTAATCATTCGTGTTAGAAAAAGAATTAAATTGTGATGACCTAATTGCTACATCAAAGTCAGCAAATGGCAAACAGCTGTGCCGAGGAAGTTAGAGCCTGGCAGCCGTCATTTCGTATGTCATCGTTTTGGATCCAACGGATGAGATTTTCATCTGTCAATAGTGACGTAATAAATAGAATGATGACATCATCCGACGTCGCTGTACTAAAGCACGATGCTTAAATTTAACTTGACCGTGGTTAATTTTAGAGTTGACTGGGGTTCAGTTGCCTCGAAGAATTCGGCGCAGAACGAGAAAGAAGTGAAAAGTTCACAAACAAACAAGCACGTCACGTGCATGTGGGGTGAGAGTAGGATCCCCACTTCATTTACGGCGCCAGTAGCTGAAGAGAGAGTCTTGGACTTTGCGCACCTGATAACAATTATTTGACCCATTCTCGGTTTCCTATTAGTTCAATGTGGAACGTTCGATTTTCCACATGTCTTAATCGTATTTTGTGTCAATTCACGAATTAAAAGTCGCGTGAATTATTTTGGTGGGATAATCAAACTTAACCAATAATGAATTATTTTGGTGGGATAATCAAACTTAACCAATAATGCGTTAGTTAAGTTAGTTGACCCGAGTATCCATTGAGAGAATCGCTGGATGAATCTCGGGTTGTGTCGGCGGGATCCCAGACCCGACCACACGTGCTCCGGATTCTTGGTTACCAATTTGCCCATAATCAAAGAATACACATTTTCCTTGCACTATTAATTTGTTATTGATGTTATAATTTACTCTTTTTATATATTATTTTTCATCAAAATTTAAATTTTATTTTTCAATAAATTTTTAATTTTTAATATAATTTAATTTTTTCAATTAAAATTAATTTATTTAAAACTAATTATATATAATAATTTAATTAAAATCACGCAATTAAATATTAAGAGGACGTTTGGGAAAAAATTATTTTCGATTTTTTATTTTTTCTTAAAAATAAAATCAAAACATATTCGATAAATTTATTTTCATTTTAATTTCTACAAAAATAAAAAAAATGATTTTAATATCAAAAATAAAAATTAAAAATCTTCAAAATGTGATTTTTAAAATTTTATTTTTATTAACAATTTAATTACTCTATCCTCATTATTAACACCGCTACTACCACATACACCTTAATTGCCGCTGTCGCTGCCACCACCATCAAACTACTGTCGCCACTACCACCACACCACTGTCATTGCCATCACACCACCACTATTGCTGTCGTCGCTATCAACTCTACCATTGCTGCAACTACCACCGTCACCACCACCACCACACTATTGTCGCTACCACAGTCAAACTATCATTGTCGCTACCACCACACCACTACCATTGCTATCACACTACTACTACTGTCGCCGTCGCATCAATTCTACTGTTAATGCAACCACCACCACCACCACCACACCATTGCCATTGCTGCAACCATCGAATTACCACCATCGACACACTGCTGCAATTGTTGCCACTACTATTAGACTGCCGCCGCCACCTCAATTGTTACTGCGGCCATCATCACTGTTACCGTCGCTATCACTACTGTTGCCGCTGCCGCTGCCAACACCACATCACCACCATTACGGCGCCAACTCCTCTACCATCGTTGCCACCGCCTCCATTGCCGTCACCACTGAAATTATTATCATAATATACATAAATAATTAAAAAATATAAATAAATAATTAAAAAAGTATAATATATTTTTTAAACATATAAAATAATTTAAAAAAATCAACAATAAAAACTGAAAATAGTTTTTTAATTTTAAAAAATAAAAAACTAAAAGTCTACAATTTTACCAAACGTATCCTAAATTTATAACTAATTAATATCTCTTAATTTTCATGAAAATGATAAAAGCGATAGATACAAAAAAAAATAAAGAGAAAATATTTTAAATTTAATATTACATGAGTAATAGATATGGTCAATTTGAATAATATTAATAATTATAGTAAATACAAAAATATATAAATACGTACAGATGTTTTCAATATTCTATTTTTTTTAATATTTTCTTACTTATCATTTTTCCCTTTTACAAAAATAAAAGTTTAATTCACTTGACTTCTTATAATTGATGTAAATATGTGATGAAACTACCGAAACAATGGTAAAATTTAAAAAGAGTATTGAATATTTTATTGAATTTTGAAAAACGCTATTTGATGTTGAAATGGATTTTAAAAAGCGATATTTAAATCAGAACTAAATATTCAATTAATATACGGGCATAAAAAAATTATTTTAAAAAATAAGTGACGAAATAACTTCTTGAAAATAAACAATTAAGTAAAAAAAAATTGACAAATATGAAAAGTTGTATCAAGCCTTATTATCATTATCATTATGGTGGTAGTTAAATTTTACTAATTGTTATTATTACATATTCTTAAATTTTCGACTGAAATATTATTGTGCAAGTGGATAAAACTGGCAATATTGGTCCCCTCATTTACCTCTATTGGTTACAATTCCATCGTCAGAAATTACACTTTAGAATTTCAATACTTCTATGCTTAACTATGAGACTATAAAGTGTTAATGAGCTTTTTTTTTTGCATTTAAACTTTAATAAATTTTTTTTTTATTTGGTACAATTTTCATTTCTTTGTTAGCTGCATTTTACATTTTCAAATACTCAGAGTAATTTTTTTTCCCATAAATGCAAAAGGTGAAAATTATCCTTTTCTATGTTCTTTTGCTTTTGCAACTTCATGACATGAGCTACTTGATAATGTATTTTCTTCAGTAATTGTGTAATTTTTTTTCTTTATCATGATCCTTGTAATGTAATACTCGTATGCTTTTCTTTTGGTGAATTGAAATTTATATATACGCTACCGTTTGAATTTTATTTATTGAAAAGGAAAAGATAGATGGTAACCAAGCATACAAAAGTTGACTTAAATTTTATAACAATTGCTTAAATATAAAAATATAGCAAGCTTCCTGCATGATTATTCCAAATGCGAACTTTCAAAGTAATTATTGAGGGAGAATCGCTCCAAAAATTAAAGAATAAATTGTGGTCTACAGCAATAATAGCTTGCAAGTCCCAATTTAAAAATTTTATGCCCCATCTCTTTAATAATCAATTTAATTTAATAGTAAATAATTAAATGTCAAAGTGCTTAAATTATTCAATACATGAATTAGTTCATGTTCATACTGTATGCAGCGGTTACTTATGCCAGGAAACGTACACGAACATCCAACTCACTTCAACCCAACTAACTAAAAATCCTTCATTTGTTAAAAAAAATTAAGATGTATTAAAGTCAATAGGTGGCTCGTGTGAGCTTTGGACGCGGAGTTGTGGTGGTGCTTTTGAAGGACTTGACCCAGAACCTAGGCTATATAAAAGTGATTAATTCTTGAGATGGACAGCAAAGCTGTAACTTCTTTAGGTAGTGTTGGTTAAACGTGAAAGGATTGGAATGAAAATAAAATAAAATAAAATTATTTTATTTTTTTAAAACTTTTTAAGTATTTTAAAAAAGAAACTAAAAATTTAATTTTTTAGGCTGGATATATATTGAAAAATCAAAAAAATATATATTTTAATATAAAATAAAATATTTATTTCTGTATTTTGACAAATAAAAAATAACAAAAAAATTTAAAAATATATATTTTTAGTTCATTTAAAAAATTTAACAAACAATTAGAAAAAAATTTATAATATTTTTCAATTTTATTTTAACTATTTCATATATTGATCCGTAAAATATTTTTATTTTATTTTATAATTTTTTATTTGAATTAATTTAACAAATACTATCTTAGCAAGCTAATATGGAGGTTCAAGTTGGTTATTCCTATATATCTCCACTGCCATGGAGGAGCTGCATGAAAGGAACTGGTGTGGTCCGTGTCTATTTAGGGCATTCATCGCGAGGGGAATAGGGCAGCAGACTGGTTAGCCAACTATGGATTTTGTTGTTCCCTTGGGCTGCATCGCTTGGAGACAGTCCGTTTTGGCCTTTATCAGGTTCTTTTGGCTGATGTTATAGGAAATGTTGTTCCCAGAATTGCAACTTCTGCCTAAAGCGTTTTGCTCTCCCTGGTTATATAAAAAGGCAATAGCTCGCATTTAAAAATTTACATGCCTAATTAGTTCTACATAAATTCATTAAGGAGCCAAAATTATAGCATTTAAGGTTTCTATATATTATCACTATAGATACTTAAACTCCACTTATATCATTTAAATTTTTTAATAATTCTCAATTATAAGCTTGTAATTCTAGGGGTGTTCAAAATCCGAACCTACTCGAATAATCCGATCCAAACTAGATATCTGAATAAAATTATTAGGATCGGATATGGTTAAAAAATTTAAAATTGCGAACCGAGTCTTAATTTTTTATTATATAAATAAAAAATTATTTTTTAATTTAAAAATTAAGTTTAAATTATTTGATGAAATTTGAATTTTTAAGAATTGTTAAGATAAAAATTCAAACTATATGTGAATTTATAAAAAAATTCGGGATTCGATCGGATTGTCCGAACCCATCTAATGAATTTATATACTTTTTTCATTTTTTTTATCTGTTATTTTTAAATAAAATTAAAATTTTATTTATCTATTATTTTTAAATTTTTAATATAATTTAATTTATTTTTTTAATTTATTTATTTTTTAATAAAGTAAGAATTAATTAAATTTAATAATTTAATTTTAATTATATAAATTAAAATTAAAATTAAATTTATTTATTATTTTTTAATTTTAATAATAATAATAATAAAAATGATTAATAAAAAAAATAGATGGAGTAATTCCATACCCATGGTTAATTAATGTTGTTATAACAATGGTTAATTAATGTTGTTAAAAGAAGAGGAGAACGGGGATTGGGTAGGGAAGCAAAAGACAGAAAGTCAGAAACGTAAGAAGGAGGGAAAATGGTTGGGGCGGATGGGGCCCATTGCCCATTTTCTTTTTGGAAATGGAAACTTTTTCACGCGTTTCCACTCCGATTCAGCTCAGCTGTGTTTATATCACGCGGCCGTTATCTTTTCAACTCAGCAACCTCTATCCTCTTGCCACGTGTCATGTAACCTTTGCTTCAAACCAACCCACAGTCATTTCTTTTCTCTTTATTATTTCCTCCTGTTTTTATCTATCAAATAAAATTTAAATTTTATTTATTTATTATTTTTAAATTTTTAATATAATTTAATTTATTTTTATAATTTATTTTTTTCAATAAAATTAAAAGTAATAACATTTAATAATTTAATATTAATCATATAATTTAATACTAAATTTTAATTTATTTTTTATTTTTTATTTTTAATAAAAATAATAAAAATAACTGATAAAAAAATAATTAATTAATGGAGCTGCTCCAATAAAAAAAACCCATTGGACCTTATCTTCTGTTTTTTGTCATGCATACAGTTGACAGACACGTGAATTGCACGTGACATCGACATCCACTTGTTCTTCACCTTTGCGTTAACGCTATGGCATCCCATGCCGGCTCACAAATGAGTTTGATTATCCTAGTTGCTAATTTTGAATTTTGCAGAAGAGAGAAGTCCGTCTTTTTCATAATAGTCTTGCACTCAACTCCATTCATGTCGATGTTGCGTCCAAAGAGGCAACCTGTTTTTTTCCACACCAAAACATTAATTTTAATTGCAACTCTCATCAATTAGTTTTCAAACCCAAATATGCAGTTCTCAAAGTTAGAATGATGACATTGCAATCAATGAAAGGGCAATTATCCAATTAAATATAGTTTATTAAGTAGCTCATCCTAAGGATGAATTTCAACAATTACATATGAAATCAATTTGTGTTTTGTATTTAAGAATTAATTAACTATTAAAAATTGCTTAATCTATCTATTTGTAATTCTGTTTCTAGTGATTTTTCAAAATTTTACACAAATACTAATTGATAACTATGAAAAAAATATACCAAAAACTCAATCAAATCGGTTCAATAATGTTTGATAAGGCTCGGGACCCATTAACGAAAAGACAAAGTATAAGCTGGAATATAGCACAGGAAGGCGTGATATCCGATCGGACTGATGGGACAGTACGTTCTGTCAACCCATTGATACAAGCCAACGTCCATACTTTCCACCTGCTCCCTGTCACATCGCCGCTCACATACTCCAACTGTCGGCTATGACCTCCCAAGATACTTGAGTGCCCCTTCAAATAACTCTTATAAATAGCCTAAAATACAATGGCTCCAGGTATTGAACATCGGAGACTCTTTCTCTCTAAGCACTTTTTCTCTAAAAGCTACTAACTTAAGTTTTGGAGTGCTAACATCTGGGTCCGATCGAGCACTCCATTTTGCAAGTCTTTCCATCCGATCGGATCCACGATTGCCAGCTCTCCTTCTTACAGGTAAAGCCAAAATCTGCTTTATCATTTGGTGCTTTTGTTGAGAGCCATGGCAGATCCAAGATCTGGTGAAAATGCAGCTCTTGGAGACCACGATCTCACTAGTCAGGGCAGATCCGGGCCCTCAGGGAGAAGAGAGAGATCTCCCATATCACTTATTAGGGGTAACCTCCCCCCAGATTTCAATGCCACAGTCCTGAGACAACTGGAAGATACCCCTATTACCATCAGGGACATGCACACTATTCTTAGTGATTTCACTAAAAGCATAGTCCAAACTTTGAAAAAGGGAAAAATGCCTATAACTTATGAAAGAGGCCATGAAACGGATTTCATGGTCGAAGATTTCAGAAAAAAAAGAAACAAGGGGATTTCTATCAACGAGCCAAGAGCTCACGATAGTAGGAGGATGAACGCCAGAACCCCAGGCAGGTATGACAAGGGGAAGGGCACGATGTCTTCAAGTAGGGATTCTCCATACATCCCCAGTAGATCTTCCACCTCGTCCATTGGGGATGATTTGTTTTTCATGTGCAGGCCAAATCGCAGCCGCACCAATGGACGGCAAGATGAATTTGCCTTGGCTGCCATGAGCAGGAAAGACAAATGGTTCAAGCAGAAGCTCAAGCAGTTTGGCTTGACAGGCTCCAAAAAAAGAGTGTTTGAGGATAACACCTGTGGTAACACGACCTCACCGTTTTGTAGGGGAATCACGGAGTCAGAGGTGCCTCCCAGATGGCAAGACGTAATAATGGATAGGTATACAGGTAAAACTGGTCCTGTTACCCATCTTGCTGAATATCTAACGAAAGTGCAGGTATACACCTATGACGAAAAGATTACCTGCAAAATATTTCCTAACACGTTGGAAGGAGATGCTCTCACATGGTTCCATGAGCTCCCGCAGGGTTCAATCACCTTTTTTCGACAACTAAAGGAGCTATTCACTACACAGTTGATTGTACAGATACGAGCGCCAAAGTCTGTGAGTGATCTGTGCAATCTCTATCAGAGGACCGATGAAAGTCTTCGAGACTACATCGATAGATTTCAAGCCACAATGTCAGAGGTGAGGAATGTAAGCATGGAAATGGCATCCACTGCCTTAGCCAATGGCATTATCAATAGGTCATTATTTGAATCAATCACAACAAGGCCGTTCGTCAGCTTTTCTGATTTAATGAAAAGAGCTAGGCAGCACATTCAACTGGATGACGCCCTGAGGTCCAGCCGAGGTCGAAGGAGCAGCGTTATGGACAGGTTGCAGCACCTAGATGGGTGATCATTCAATCGAGCTCCACCATCCGAACGGATTGCAAGGAGCCCTGAGATAGCCTCCACTTCAAGAAATTTGGGAAAAAGAAAGGAGGCAGAACGATCAAGGTTCGATCGGAGGAATGGTCAACAGGCTCGAACCTTCACCCCGCTCAACACCAATCCCGCAGAAGTGTTGATGTGGATCAAGGAGAATAATCAAAAGGTCAATTGGCCGAAAAAGATGGATGAGAAAAGCAGAAGGACTAAAAACCATAATAAGTATTGCAAATTCCACAAGGATGTCGGTCATACAACTAACGAATGTCACCAGCAGAAAGAAAAAATTGAGTGACTCCTACAAAGAGGGTACCTCAAAAGGTTCGTAGGTCCGGCTCAATGGGCAAGCCCCTACAGACCATCGGACTGTAAGAAAGATGATTCTGACGATGACGATGATGATGAGTGAAGAAAGCTAAAGAATACGGATCCACGTCGACCATATGCTGGTGTTATAAATATGATCACCAGTGGATCTTCTTACGGGGAGGATCTATGTAGAAAAAGAAAGGGAAAAGGTGTTCATATCTCCCAAACATCTGAACGGCCAGCCCCAGTCATCATATCCAATGAGGATGCGTGAGATGTATTATTTCCTCATGAGGATGCCCTTGTCATCAGGGCATGAATCAACAACTTTGATGTGAGGAGGATATTGGTAGATGATAGAAGTGCGGTAAATGTACTTACCCTCCAAGCTTATAAAGCCATAAGTCTGTCGATCAGAGAGCTTAAATCAAATGCCACATCATTGATAGGACTTGGCAACGTTGCCATTCCAGTGGTAGGATCGCTCGAGCTTTTAGTTGAGTTCGTCCAAGAGGCTCAGTCCACACCTGTAAGGTAACTTTTATGGTTATTAATATGACTTTTGCCTATAATGTCATTTTTAGTAGGCCTCTACTCTGTCAAACTAGAGATATCACCAGCATTTGATACATAGTGATGAAGATCCCAACTAGGGATGGGTTGTTATCCTAAGGGATGATCAGAAGGCATCTAGAGAAGCATGTGTCACCACAATAAAGTACCAAAAAGAGGCCATGATGGTAGGACAATCCATACAAACGTAGGGGCCATGATGGCAGGATGATCCGTACAGACCATGATGGTAGGATGATTCGTACAGGCACAAAAAATAGATCCTATGGAAGAAATCGAGACAAATACACTTGCAAAAGGGAAAAGCGTTCAACTAGACATCTGGCATGGGTGAGGAGGTCGAGAAGGCTTCAATTCAAGTTTTGATGGTTCAACGGGCATTCTTTGCCTGAATGATGAAAGACACCACCAAATTCGACCCTGATATAATCACCCACCAGCTTAATAAGGATCCGGCTTATATGCCGATAAGGTAGAAGTCATGCTCCTAATCGGAGTATCCAAGTAGAATTTCCTTTGTATCACCATGGACCACTTCTCCAAACGAATTGAGACAGAACTTCCAGTAAAAACTTCGTATGAAGGAACGTTATTTACAAGTATGGCTTACCCTTTATTTCTATTGCAAATAATGATGAGCAATTCGACATCTCAGTCCCCAAACCTTAACTTCAACCTTAAGTTTCGCCTTCATCGCCCATTCACAGAACGGTAGGACGAGCCAGGCCTCTAATCAAATACTCTTGGAAGGCTTAAAGAAATGGCTAAGTAAGACAAAAGAACACTTGGACTCAATAACTGGCAAAGCGTCTCATGGTCTTACAGGACCTCTTTAAAAATTGGCATCCATGAAGTGCCATCATCTCTTGTCTACGGCTACGAGGAAATGATACCTGAAGAACTCGATATTTTGTCATTTCAGTTTGCCTCCTATTCCGAACGGGTGAGCATTCGAGATAGATGCCAACATTTGAATTTAATAGAAGAAAGAGGAAAAGATGCCTATATCACGATCACTGTCTACAAACAAATAGTCATTAAAAACTGGAACTTAAAAATACTTTGGTGCTTGGAAAAACAAATACAGGCACGAAAAATGCCAAAAACGGAAAGGTCATGCCAAGCTAGGAAGGCCCCCTATGTTCCAATACCTATAGACTCAGGACCTTTGAAGGGTTGGACATCTCTGGATGCCAGAATGTCGTATTATTGAAGAAGTACTGAGTGTAATCATGTATAAATTAACATTCAATAAAGAGAGTATTCTCCATTTCTTTTTCATTTTTGAAAAAAATGTACGTTTTCATTTATTTGTTTTTAGGATTCGATATTTGTTTGTAGGTTGTATGTCTTATTCCAATCAATGAAAATCCCAATTAATTTTCTAAATCCGATCGTGGTATTATAAGCACAGCTCCCTCGCTAGGCTTGATGTTCGTCCTGAGCCAAAAATGCAAAAAGGTTTTCTTCATTTCGAATTCATCTGCTAGGTTTGATATTACTCCAAACCAAAAATACAAGACATTTTCATTTGATCTCCACCGATTTATTCGCTAGATTCGATATCTATTTTGAACCAAAAATATGAAAGTCTGCAAGTAAATGTAAAAAAGCCACTGTTTGGCCAAAATATCCCTTAGCGGATAATCTCCATAAAGCCACTGTTTGGCCAAAATATCCCTTAGTGGATAATCTCCATAAAGCCACCGTTTGGCCAAAATATCTCTTAACGGATAATCTTCATAAAGCCACTGTTTGGCCAAAATATTCCTTAGTAGATAATCTCTATAAAGCCACTGTTTGACCAAAATATCTCATAGTGGATAATCTCCACAAAACCATTGATTTTCGCATAGTCCGAACGGATCCCCCGTCGTTGAGTATGTAAGACGAGAGCCTCAGCGCCCAAATACCTCCTACCCAATCGGTGAGTGAGCGATCCGACATAAAATTGAAGACTTAATTTCGATTGATGATACATCCCGATCGATGAATCAATATGGTACAACTTATCGTTAGGCTTAATGCGGCCACATATATGGTAAAGTTGAAGTCCATTCATTTAGAATAAGCCCTTCTATTAAGCTCGATGTTCATACTGAGTCCAAGATAATGAGAGACAGAAAAATCATTCGTCACACATGATTCTTCGACTAATATCCGATCGGATAATACTTCAATTAAGTTAAGGATTGAAATGTTGTCTGTTGTACTTAAGGCAATAAGTCTGAATCATAGCACTCGCAATGCCTATCAGGCATATTGAATCCGGTTGGATTAAGCGATCGTCGATCCAAAATGGTTGTACATTACAATGCTTGAAAAGCACCTTAAAATTCAGAAAGTATTCTCCTTGGTCAATTTTACGCATTCTCTGTAACACCCTTATCACTCCGATCTAACGAAACAGTGCACGCAAATCGAAATTTTTTTCTTTTTATTAACTTTTAAATAACACCAAAATTCGATATTACCAATTACTTAAGTATTCAATGACCTATAACTGTCTCGGGTTACTATTCATATAATGAAATTTTGGCAATATAACGGCTGTATTTTAACTAGCCTTCTGAAAAACAGACAAAACACAGCCTCTCAGAGGCATAACACTTCTAAAACAATCATTTTATTTCTCCAAACTTCCATCAAACATCTAATAACTCAAAACAGATCATAATCACAGTCACACACATATCTGTTTACATATCTTTACATATCCAAATACTTATACATATCAGTCATTTATATACATGCCAAAACCTACAAGCTACAAAATAAAATAGCTTCTCCATTTGTGCATCATTGCTCCACGAACTCGGTACCTGCATGCAGCAGAAACTACATGCTGAGCATAAATTATGCCCAGTAGTGACTAACAATCCTAATACTTTCTTTGAAATATTTATTTCTTTATTATACTTTACCAAATCAATTAAATTCTAAAACAAGTACAACCAAACGCATTTTAATCAAATTCAAATAAAACAGTTGTTTTTCACATTATTTACACTTTTTTTTTCATTTATTACATAACTTTGACAAGTTTTCCCTTTTAGTCCTCAAAATTGTGCTAAATTCTAAAAATGTCCTTTTTGTCTTAATATTTACGATTTTGCCATTATAGTCATTTATTTTCATTTTCATTACACAAGTTCCTCCATTATTCATCATTTATTCTTTACTTTACTACTTTTGGGTAAAATTATGGTTTAGTCCCTGTACCATAAAATTTTATCTTATTGACACTGTTAGGTCTCCAAAATTACTATTTTGCCCTTGTTAACCATTTCTCACTTATGTTTACTTATTAATTACCCATTTTGGTAAAATTATCATTTTGCCCCTGAACTTTCATTTTCTTTCGTTTAAGCCCTTTATCCACTTTAAACTTTATTTTTATCATTCTTTTCATTTCTTTTAACTTATTATCACTTTCGTTTCATTTTATGCCCCTAGTACAGTACCGACAGAAATTTTCAGACTGGATACTCGGAACGTGAACCCCATGGGCCACATATAGACTGAAAAATGATCTCAACGATCATTTTTTCACATAACAGATACCAGGTACAAACAGAAGCTATGGAGATCAATGATCCTACCATAACTAAGCAAGTCGCCGTGACTTGTACCGCGGTACAGATGTTCCTATGGCTAGCCAATTATATCCTGAGCTAGGCTTTTACTGCCAGACTAATTCTAAGGGCATAATTTCATAAAAATTGCAATAATTTTTTCATTATTTCATTACTCGAAAATACTCGTATTTATTTCTTTCCATTCTTTTACATAGATTGTGAATTATTCTACCATAATTCGCCAAAATCATTCACTTTCTCATCAAATTGCACATTATTTCATATTAATTCCATATTTTCATTACTTACATAATTGAAATTATTCTCTAAAATATTCATTTAATTTCAATAAATTTCATAAAAATTCCTAAGCATATTATTTCATTTCTAATATCATTTAAAAGCTTAAATTCATCATAATTCACAAAATACACTTAGGTTTACCTTAGGGTGCAATTCGGCCATCAAGGTAAGTGTGTTATACAATTAATCAATAAATCATTTAGACATTTAAACATACTTATTCAAGGTCTAGTTACACTATTTCATCATCAATTTATATTTAATCACCATTTTATCACTTTAACCCTAACTTACATAAAGGTTACTTAATTGAAATCAAAGAAATTACTAAGATTTATTAGTCACTAACCTTCCTTCCTAGCTTTAGGTTGCCTAAGCTTCCTTTTCCTTGCCTTTAGCCTTGGAAGCTTGAACTTCTCCTTGATTCCCTATAGAAATCGAAATTTTAACCCTTTAAAACTCTAGTTTCTTGACCTCAAATGTTAAAATTAACATCATAAATGAAATCTAGGCACCCAAAAATATAAGTAGGCACCTTGAAAAGAATTTAAACCCATTGGTTTCACTTACCTCAAATGAAACCCTAAACTCTCTCTCTTAATTTTTCTTGATTTTCTTCCTTGATTTAAAGAGAGGAGGTCATAAAACTTAACTAGAGAGGTAGAAATTACTATCCTAAGGCTTAATTTGGTGTGAAATGGAGAGAGGAGGAGAGAAGAACTTAAGCAACAATGGTGAGAAGGGTTCGGCCAAGAAGAAGAGGTGGAGAGGGAGAGGTAGCTGCTGGTATCTTCCAGAAAATCTCCTCTATTTATATGATGGCTTAAGGGCTTATGGGCTTGGATTAGGTTAATAGGCTTAATTAATTAGTTAAAGCCCATTAACAACCTAATTTAAAGCCCAAAATAATTTCTTCACTTTTCTCACTCCAAATCACTCTAAATTCGATTTCATAATTTTTATCACATCAAAAATAGGTAGTACCCAAAATTTCGGTTCAATCGTAGTCCATTATTGGTCCGATTCAACCAAACTGGTTCGATTCGACAACTGTCGACATCGCCGAAAAATTCATTTCTTTATACCAAAATATTCTACATGAAATTTCATGAAGATCTGCAAAATATGGTAATTTTTGGAGTTCATTTGCTATTTTTAAAAATTTATGCAAAATCAAGTCATATTCCCTACCAGGGAAATTGACTCGCTACCTTTTTCGTATTTTTTACTTTTGGAGGCCTATTTGACCTCGATTTCACTTCAAATTTCAACCCCGGACTCACCATGATCAATACTTTCCGATGGTCAAATAAAATATTTTTCACTTCCGGGTCTATTTTACGGTCCGGGTGCACTATTCACCATCGGAATTTACTGTTCACGGCCAGACCGGTGTTGAGGCCATTACATTCTCCATGTCTAATTTTATATGCTCTCTATGGTTTATAATTTTTAACTATTATCATGACAAAATTTTGTCCAAAATAAGAATTGTAGTGTGAAGGCGCAATTGAAAGGCAAATCGGCTTTCATAAATGAAGAGTTCTTATAAGTTACAAAGCGAAAGAGAAAACAATTACAAAAGATAAATTATTACGAAAAACACCTATGCTTCTATATCTGCAATAGCTTTCGCTTCTCCTGTGTGTCGATCGGCATCCTCACATTTCCCTTGATAAAAAGCAGCTATGCCATGTAGGCGCAGAATCAACCAGGATCATCATGGGGATAGAATGCCATCGTAGCAGTTAATGTTCATTTGGGGCAGCACCTTAGGAATAAAGCAGACAATATTTGTGAAAGCCCGACCGGATTCCTCACCATCGGGTACGTGAAACGAGGATTCTAACGCCCAAACACCTCGTACTCGATCGATCAGAGGCAAAAGTTTGGCGACAATACAAATTTTGAGGCTAATACTGAGCAAAATCGGACGTGTCGACAGCCTTGATGGTGATGGTTTACCTCATATTAATGCCAGTTTGGTGAGTGACGATATAGTAACTGGAAAGTGCACAGAATCTGATCAAGATTATAGTATAAAATTGAAGTAAGCTGAAAAAGGCATGGTCCAAAAAGTTGTTGTGACTTTCAATAACATGGAAAAAACTTATATTACATTGTTTCTGAGGCTGTGTCCGCAAATGGCGAATGAGCTTCTTACAGCTCCCACACCTATGCATCCCCTCTTTCATCACCATGAAATGTGGGCGAACCATGGCATAAACCTCAGCAGGCATATTGTATTGTGCGAGAACTCCTAGCCGCCTCCGCTTTCATGAGTTTCAAAGGATGAGTCACAGTCTCACAGCCTTTATAAACCTCAAGAAAACTCCCCCTATAGATTTAACGCTACTTAGAGTCATCTCTGATGAAGGAGAGAAGTAAAAAAACGATATTGTGAATAAGGAATTACTCGGGTAATCTTACAAAAAACTCCTAAATAGCTGAAAATGGCAAAATTTATGAAAAAATGCATGACAGAGTTTTATTAGGAATCACTGAAAAATGAGAAAAAATCACCCTAAAGTCATTTATTTATAGGCTCCGAGCTTCTAGAGTTCTCCAACCATCTCTTTGCTGGACAATCCCCACGTGTCCTCAATCAGTTAAATATATGGTGGAGAGCGAAGCTTCGCTCTCAACGTATGTGCAGGTGTTAATTGCACAACGGAGAACAAAGTGTCGCCCTCGACTCATGTGTAGGTGTTAATTGCACAACGGAGAATGAAGCATCACCTTCGATGCATGTGCAGGTGTTAATTACACAACGGAGAATGAAGCGTCGCCCTCGACGCGTGTGCAGGCATTAAATGCATAACAGTTGTCTAAAATTGATAGACATATCTCCTCAAGCGGGCACCTATACATATCTCCTCAAGCGGTACCTCCAAAAAATTTAAAAATCCCATCAAAAGGCTCAAACCACCCGATCAGATCCTTTGGAGGGGGGATAAGTAATAACTATGGAAAAAATATATACAAGGCCCAATCAAGTCGGCCCAATAACGTTTGGTAAGGCCTAGAGCCCATCAACGAAAATGCTAAGCGTGAGCTGGAATATAGCCTAGGAAGGCATGATGTCCGATCGGACTGATGGAATAGCACATCCTGTCAACCCACTAACACAAGCTAATGCCCATACTCTCCACTTGCTTCCCGTCACATCATCGCTCACCTACTCCAACTGTCGGTTATAACCTCCCAAGGTACTCGAGTACCTCTCCAAATAACTTCTATAAATAGCCTAAAACACGATGGCTCCAGGTATTGAATATCGGAGACTCTTTCTCTCTAAGCACTCTTTCTTTAAAAGCTACTAACTTAAGTTTCGGAGTGCTAACGCCCGGGTCCGATCGGACACTCCATTTTGCAAGTTTTTTATCCGATCGGATCCACGATTGCCAGCTCTCTTTCTTATAGGTAAAGCCAAAATCTGTTTTATCACTAATGGAAGCTTGGGATAATATAAATATTATTGAATAAACTATTCCTTATCAACCATTATTCATTATGGTATTGATAACTATGACGAGGGGAAATATAAATATACCCAGAAACAAAACAAAGAAAATGATTTCTCATTCACTGCAACTATTGTTTTTATTAATATTTTTTTTTTATTATTTAGTCTGTAAAAAAATAAAGAATACAAGATATACAGTATAATTGACAGCAAAATTGTATTAAAATATTTAGCGAAATCGAACTGGTTAAAGTAATTCTTTATTAAAACTTAATAAATATACATATTGTATGAGTTTTTTTGGGAGCGCACACACACACACACACACATATATATATACACACGTAATAAATTCTTTTTTTTTTCATATATATATATAGTCAAAAAATTCTTTGGGGGCCAAGCCACAGGCGCAGTACTAAACAACACTGAAATGGAAAAGAAAGAAAGAAAGAATCAATTTGAAAACACAAATTATGACAACTGAAGAGAACCATATGGTAGAATAACGCAATTGCATGTTAAGATTGGCTAATTTCAGATGCTAAGTATGCTAATTGGCCATTATAAAAGAAGAAGAGATTAGTTGGCCGTCAAATCCCAGTTTTTAGTTTAAAAGAGTTGGGTCCATGAATAAGGTAGTCGTGTGGTTCGTATATTTTGTTTGACCTAAAAAAAGTGATCATTTATTCACAATTCAGGAAATTCCATGATAACCGGATTGGATCCAGATCCGGCCCTAAAATTTAAATCTCTGGATACTTGGAGCATCCATGATCCATATGCATTCCAACAGACGATGTCGTTTCTATCCGAATCCTAGCTTGAGTATGAATCCTTAGCTTAGTTTCCTGTCTTGGTGAAGCTTTCTATTTTGGCAAGACTTCTTCCTCAACAGGATTTCCATGGCTACTAGATTTTTGAATAATGATAGGATTCATATCCCTATAAATGGAAAAGATCTTCAGGTATGGCTCTCTTTTAGCCAATTTTTACTAAGAGTACCAGTTTTTATCGTTTCTGACTTGATCGTCGGTGAGTCTTCTCACCGAACCCTATCGGAGTTTTATTATTTTAGGAACTAATGGAGCAGAAGTCAGGCAGAGCAACCTAATAGCAACCCAATTATTTTCAAATTGTTATCATTTGGTGCGATAAGCGCAAAGATAATTTTGCCTTTATCCTCAAAAAATCATGAATTTCGATGATGAAAACACCCAGGTCGAAAACGACTGAAACAACACACCACCACCTCTATACATACCTATCTTCCCATCCTATTGAGCCCACTCCCCATAACGCCTCAACAAACCTTTCCATTATTGGTCTACTCGGCATGACTCGCTAGCTGGCCCAAACCCTTCTGACAATGTTAATGCACCTTACGGCAGCGACCACCCCTAACTCGATGTCACAAACCCCTGGAATCAGAACCACTCGAAGCTCAGAAGGATCGATCCCTATAGCCCAGTCAGGTGAGATAGCATCCTTGATTACCCTAACATGGGATGAGCTTGACAAGCTCATAGAAGAAAGGTTGCAGCAAAAGCAGAGTTAAACCATAGTTCAGTACCAGGATGATTTTCGATCCCTATCTCCAGAGCCATACTTTTCGCCCATTTCTCGAACTTAAAATTACCAAATCTGCCCGGTACAGTGGAAGCATAAATCTGTGGGCACATGTGGATCAATTTCATCATGTCATATTTCTGCTAGTTCACTAAGATGTTCGAGGCGAAGTTTATAGTGACAATTAGACCTACCAGAGTATCAGCCGACCTGCACCAGATAGTCCAAGAGAAGAGAGAATATTTACAAAGTTATGTGGACATGTTTAATATGGTGACAATGGACATTTAGAACTTGAACTTAGAGATCGCTATGAACACATTAAGCAGAAACACAAGGTGTCCGAATTTTAGTGATTCGTTGAATAAAAAACCCCCAGCTGACTTCACCGAGCTAATGACCCGGGCTCATCATTGTTTGCTTAGGGAATGAAGCGACTCGTCATTTTTATAACTGCTTCAGACGCTTTTTCACGAGCATGTGTTTGGTAAATCAGAGCTTAACATAAATATCTTTTATCTCGGGAGGATTTATGATAACCGGATTGGATCCAGATCCGGGCCCGATGCTTAGATCTCTAGATACTTGGAGCACCCATGATCAATTATGCATTCCAACAGATGACGTCATTGCTATCCGAATCCTAGCTTGAGTATGAATCCTAGCTTAGTTTCCTGTCTTGGTGGAGGTTCCTGTTTTGGCAAGACTTCTTCCTCAACAGGATTCCCATGGTTACTAGATTTTCTGAATAATGATAGGAGTCTTATCCCTATAAATGAAAAAGATATTCAGGTATGACTCTCTTAGCCAAGTTTTACTAAGATTATCCCTTTTTATTGTTTCTGACTTGATCATAGGAGAATTTTTTTGTCGGAGCTTCTATGTTTCAGGAACTAGTAAAGCAGAAATCAAGCACAACAACCCAATAATAGCCTGATTATTTTCGAACTGTTATCATTTCGAAATTCCATAATCTAACACAAATACTCAAGCCATTGTCTTTAAAAATAATTCACACCTAAAATATTTTATTTTTGGAGTATCTTTCAAAATTTAACTAGCCTTTCTGTTATATAGCAATATTGAATATCATATTGTGGTGTAACAGTGCAGGTATCTATAGGCAACTCCAGCAAAGGATAGCAGGAGGAGCATCCGGGGCCCAATAACCTGTGCAGGAAAATCAGACAAAGTGACGTCTAGTGGGACAGTAAAACTAAAAAGTGTGAGCTGTAAATTTTAACAAAGTGACGTCTAGTGGGGTAGTAAAACTAAAAAGTATGAGCTGTAAATTTTAATGAAACAAATTGTCCTGGTTTAGATAAGATTCAAAAATAAATTTTAATTTTAGTTCAAATAAAATGCCATTGAAAATGAGCTGTAAAGAGCAAAAGAGAAAATCCATCTATTTGCACTAAATTGAATTTTTGAGTCTAATTCTGATATGCGTACGAGTTCATTCCTTTCACTTATTTTGCACTAATTTAATATTATTTCATTATTTTTAAATCAAAACATTTTGAAAAACCTTACTTTTTAGAACACGATATTTACATAAATATCGAAAATTAAAATTTAAGAAAAAATCAAATAAAGACACCAAATCTCATTAATTAGAAGCCCTTTTTCCATTTTCATTTTCTTTAACTTTAATATCAGGAAGTAAATATGCTAATTTCAATTATCAACATAATTTTTGCAAGGGAAATAGGAAATAGTCATTTTCAGAGCAGTTTCGGTACATGTCATCAGACCATAATATATATATTTTTTATTTGATTTTTGTTGGACATCACTTCTTATTTTGCCTTTTCTTTTTAGGTTCATTTTCACTCCATAAAGAAGATACTGTATGGTGGGATCGTGGATGATAGTGCAATGGAGATGAAGGTGTTTAATCAGAGCTGGTAAAATGTTAATGTCAAAATCAAATTTGGCATAAAGTTATAGTTTGAAAATTGTTCAAAAAAAAAAAAAAAGAAAGTTAAAGTTTGAAAATGAATGAACCTACCTAAACAAAGTTAGTATTAATAAAAAAAAAAGTAATTGAGGTTTTGTTGGAATGTTGGAGAAAATAAAGCAAATCTTTTTTATCTTGCCAATCTGTATATAGACATGCAATATCTCAAAAGCTCCTTTGAACATCGAGGCTTGCAAAATTAGCAATTGATCTGAACTCAATTCTAATTTATAAATATATTTTTTGACGCAGAATTCTCCTTGCCTTATTTGAGTTGAGTTTATTCATTACGTTTTAAATGGTTCTATAAATTAAATTACAAACCATTTATAGGATTAGGGTTCATACTCAGCAGCTAAGGTCCATGTGAGATGGTGAATTGTGTTTTAGGGTTGCAACATAAGAAGTGTTCATGTACTACGTATTGCTAATTATCCACATTAATTCAAACCATTTAGTTGACAAATAATTTATTTTATTTCAATTTATCGGTATATATTAATACTCATAATTAGTGTCATATTCAGATACACGTACATCAAATCACATCTCACTTGATAATTAAATTTTTGAATTTTACTTATTACAATTTAATTATTTTTTACTGATAATTGAATCAAGATTCAGCTAATTTGATCCATATCGCTAAATTCTAAGTTTATAGATGCATATTATTTTTTAGCGGAGAGTTTTTTTTATTTTTTTTTGCAGGCAGAGCCTGCTTTCCGAAATGTCTTTGGTGGCCAAATTCACAAGTCCAACCTCTTCTTAAGAAACAAAAAAAAGAAAAAGTTACTGGCAAGTGCGACATTATTGGTGTAGGCGACTACAAAGTAGGAGTTCTACTTATGATATCTCCTATGGCTTGCCTGACTGACCGACTAATAGTGATAATATCTGCCCTACACATCCTCTGCTTGCTCCTTAGGGGTTGCTGAGGACGGATTTTTGGAGTTAGCTCATCCTCGCGGGATCGCGATCTTTTATCTCGGTCATTATAGCACGTGTGTCGCCCAGGACATAAGGGACATGATAACTTGGAACTGGATGATCCTATTTGATCAAATACCTAGCGACAAACTCTTATCTGCCTTTCATTAGAGTATTTCTGAACAAATTTTTGGATAATAAGTCTATGGGTTTTCTTATTGATGGGCCACCATTTAGGGCTAAATTTAATTCTTCTTAGGCCAACAAATTTGTTTAGTGGGCTTAATGAAGAATTAGAAACATGTACAATATTTTTGTTCTAGTGTTTTGGGAGTGCATATAAATCATAATGTAGCAAAGTGGATGAATTTTCAAATTATTTATTCGGAGTACGAATCTTAATTACGTTACCTACGTGTCAACATGCGATGTTTACTTAGCCTAACATAAGTTAAAGTAATTTGTTTGTTCTTGCGTTACACGTAATTAGGTTCAGTTTTTGGGATAGGTCACCAAAGCAATGCCCTAAGCCTCCCACAAAATTAAGCTCCCTATTTGATACAACTTTAAAAAGCTTGATACATGTCAAGCTTATTATTACTATGAAAATATTTTTTTATATGATTTAAAAAAATGTTTTATAATATTGATGGTTTAAATTTATTTACTGAACTAAAAATTTTAAAAGAAATATATAGTATAAGTTGAAATCAATACAATAATTGAAGTATTAAATTACCTAAACAAGATTGTATTCTTTTTTCAAATGCATCGATTGCTTATAGAATTTTATTAATAATACTAGTAGCTATTGCTTCTACTGAAAAATGTTTTTCAAAATTAAAATTAACTATATTTTACTTTAAAACAACTATATCACATATTGAGTTTAATTTTTAAACAAAAAATAAAGATAAAGAAGTAATAGTATGGTGACCAAAACTCTTAAGAAAAAAATAATATACTATGTATGAATTAATAATATATTCATACAAGATAAATCAATGAAAAACATAACAACAAAATAACAAATTTTAAAAGAAACATATATGAAAAGTTACACTTATCATTGAACTTTTAATTCAATATATGGTAATGGATGATTAAGTATTGATGAAAAGTAAGAGAAAATAAATAATTGGGAATTCAAAAAATGTTGATTTTTGATATTTGTGCCATTTTTTCAAAGATATTACATATTAATAAGTTTCTATAATTATGAATGAAATTTCAATCAAAATTTTGAAAGTTAATAATAATTTCAATTGTTATCCAAATTTGACTATATTATTGGCTATACAAAAGACGATAGTCAAAATGCACCTTTAACTTTTTACTCTTTACAGGTTATTTTGGAATAATACTTTTTTCATATTGAACCCTTTTTTTTCAAAAATTTAAAATTTTAACCGTAAATCTTTTATCATCCCATCTGATCGGAAATAAACTAAGAAGTAAGGACTAAATTTGAAGTTGGATAATTTATATGAGCCTGGTTTTTGGCTTTGACTGCCAATTAGGAAGTGCCCGCTGCCTGCCGACATACTTATTTCTTTTTGTAAGAAAAAATTGGAAAATTTTGCAATTAAACATTCGCTCGGGCGTTGTTTATCTCAGTACGTGTAATTGATTTAGAATTTTAGATTCCCACACTACATAAACAACAACGTAGATTTCTGTTTTTTGGTTTAACATAAATTTGCAACTCTTGAAGTTGATGTTCTGTTCCGAGTTCCAACTAACAATTTCAACTGCATGAATGAGAAAACAACTCCCAACCACTTTTACAATGGTGCAAGGAAACCTGATTGGGCCAACAATTTAATTGTGGTGTAAACATGTTGTTGGTTCATCTAGGATTTCAGAGTCGTGTCAATTTGAGAGACTTAGTACTACTAAATAACCTCTTTGTTCTTCTTACTTCATTCTACCATTTTTCCCGCATAGGTGGAACGTTTGAAAGGAAAGAACTGGCCATTTGGCCTACTACCCCGTTTTATGGAGGTATAGTTTCGATTTTTGAACGGCAAAGGATCGGTTAAAATCATAGTGGACATTACTTATATCATATTAGAAGTGATTTTTTGTTTCCCCTTGCATGGGGTCCCAATTTCAATTGATTAAATATGGGACCATACTTGACAGATAATTTATATGAGAACTGAGAAGCAATCGGAATACGTTAACCTTTACTTCAAGCAAAAGACAAACACTTCTTGATGAATGCTTATATTTCTAACATGAGCTCTTTTAACCAAGAGAGCGACAGTTTTTTCCCGCTTTGAAGAAAATACTGATTCTTTTGAAATTTTAGTTACAAATGTATTACCAAACATTTAGCGATGAATTAAATGCTAAACATATACACGACAATATCTTAGGTCCTCTGCAAAACAAAAAAATCATCTCCTTTTCTGCCAGCTTCGAAAAATTCACCTTTACAGAAATAGGTTAAAGCCAGGTGCCACCCCAGTTACCTACGCATTCCCTCTCAAGAGCGGTAAATAGAGAATTACCACAACAAAAAGGGCCAAGGCTAAGCCTCAAACAGAACTTAAAACTTATACGCATCTACGAGATCAGTTTATAGTAAGGCTTTCTACACTAGAACACCGAGTCCAAATATCGGTAGTAATGCTTCCTGTTAAACTCCAACAGGCTGCCGTAGGTGCGGTCAGCCACCCCTATAAACAAAGCTTCTGTATCAGGGCTGAAGGATATGCCGGCTATTTCACCGAATAGGTCAATCTCCTGGCATTTCTCATACCCAGACTGTGTGTCAAACACATGCAAAAAGTCTGCTGGCTCAGCCATAGCCAAGAAGCGGCCATCTGAAGTGAACCTTAGTGCTCTTATTGCACCCATATTCCCTTTCAACACAGCAATGGACTTGGATAGATTCCTTATATCCCACAGCCTACATGTAGTATCTTGATTCCCAGTAGCCAAAATTCGTCCATCTGGGTGCCATGCTGATGCAAAAGAGTAGTCTAGATGCCCCTTGAGACTTCCAGCTACCTTCCCGGAATTTGCTTCGGCAATCAAGCACTCTGTACTGTCCCCGAGGACTGCAAGCAATCTACCGTCTGGGCTAACAGAGTTGTTCTGCAATGGATAATTTGACCAACATAAGAATTCATATGGAAACACGAAAACAGCTCAGCATCAACTCATGTATCGTTTCTAATTAGGGTACTCACATTTACAGACCAATCAAAGGAGAAACAATTTACGCAAGCAAAACTTTCAGCATCAAAAACTCTAATATGAGCATCATTATTTGCAGTTGTAATCATCATCGATCCACTGCGATAAAAAGGTTTAGTTGTCTGCCTTGGTGGAAAGGGCAACTATTTCACAATTAATGATATGGACAAGTTCCTTACCTGGGGTTATGGTATATATCCACTGCATTGGTAATGGCATTTTCATCTGTCGTTATTTTTGTGCTGAATGACACTCCAGGTTGATTTAAGTACTGCCAAATGAAACAAAGATAAGGAAAATAGAGAAATAACTTTTGTTCAAATTCATCAAAATAGACATATCCACTTCAATACCTTGCAAACAAGCTCTCCCTGAAAACCACCAGCAACAATTAAGTTGTCTTTAACAGCCATAGTGCTTATTTGAACTCTGTTGAGTGACTGAGATATCAACCCTGGGCGTTTCTGTGGGGAGGAAAAATTTCAGAAAAGAAACAAGTGCATTAACAACGAATATTATGCTCAGCCTTCGATCTAGAAATCATACCATAGTAGGAACAATTGGTTTAGCTACATTGAGCACTTCCTTGCCTCTGCGCTGCAATGCTGACCAGTGCATGACAGAGTAATTTTGCATAAGGTAGACATCATGCTTTGATGTTGCCCATAACAGATTTCTCAGCTACAAATTGCAAGAAAACAAAATGGACAAGAGCATTAATAACCAAACTCATCTTTCCAAGAAATGACATATCGAAAGCTTCTATCTGACTAAGAACTCATCTCCACACCAGAAGATGCAAAAACAATTTTCATACAGATTAAGTGGTATAATTATGACCAAGACTTTCAACAAAGAATAATACGACTCCAAATGTCACAAATTATTTCAGACTGATAATATCAGTAGAAAGAGAAGATAAACAGACAACCAGCTATGATTCACAGATTTTTTTCATTTTTGAGTATCAAGACTAGTTATCCAACTATCATCTTTTTAATTTTCAAGTTTTAGTTTATTTACCGACTCTGAACTTTATAGGTGTACTCATTGATGATGATGATGATAATAATAATAATAAAAAATGAAATAACAAGCATAATAGATCACTACAAAAATAATATGAATCAATTAAATCATGTGACAAGAATATAAAATCCAAGAAATTGAACGAGTGAGATGCCACAAGGTACGGAAAAGATCTAGATGCATCTGATTGATCCAACAGTGCAGTATAGAGTAATGCATATTATGTGCTAACAAGGCTCCTTTGCAAATAAGCCACTGACACTACATTAGGAATTGGGACAGGCGCCTCTTAAATGCTCAGATTTTTTCCTATCATACCATATAACCAACGTATCCATAACTGCGCCAGCTGCTCAGATATAACATCCACCCTGCTTAAAAAGCCGAAATATAGAGCAATTGCAATCCTAAATGCCACAAATGGGTTAAAGCAAATATAATATATTCAACAATCACTAGAAAATGAAATATTTACGCAAATAAATAACACATGCATAGAGGAAATCGACTTACCTCTAATAAACTATGCATAGAGCTACTGCAATCACATCTAGATATCCACAAACGGAAAATGATATGTGCAAGACCAAAGTTCACATGAGATGCCAATATGCAACACTAGTACTTCGCTTTGGAAATTCTTAGCACTGATATTTAGTTATTATTATAAAATCTCTTAGCATGGATCTCATGACAGGGCAATAGATGTATCGATATAAAGGCCTTGTGAGAGGCAATTAATAAGCCTATGAAACTATGATATGCAGGACTGGTGCAAAGTAATTATGAAGTGTCTTATGAATCCATAAAAACAACAAAAGCACACCGGAAGGAGAGAGAGAGAGAGAGAGAGAGAGGAGAGATAAGGAAGCGGAAACTCCTAATTTTTTTTTTTAAGGAAAAAGGAATTGAAAACCAGCCTATGCCTGTGGATTAGAAAAAGATGTAAAATAGTTCCCGGATTATGAATGAAACTTAAAAAGAACTAGCAAAGGGCCAAAGCTCTACCTGAAAATGCACAATTGTGGACTTGACAATCCTTGTGTTGAACTGGAATTCATAAAAGAGCTTCCCCTTTTCTACTTCCAAGCACTCCTGTCAAAAAAGTAAATGTGTTCTTTGATTAAATTAATTAAAGGGATTAGACAATCAAGGATAAAGTAGCTAAGCATATTAAATTTAGACAAGGATACAGAAATACAATAAAATAAAACTAACCTTTTCGAGCTCCTCACGAGAACGGGAAAGGTTCTCGTAGTTTTTGTACTGCTTTAATCTAGTCTCACGGTACTTATCTCTAGTAAAATTAAGCCTATCCCATGGAATCCCTTGAATATCCTTTCCATTTCTAGCCTCCGAGGCAGAGGTATCAGTTTTAGCCTTACTCTGAAACCAAAATCATTTATCTAATCATACTAATATTTAGTTGCAATTGCAATACATAATCATTCCCACACAGTAATTTAGCATACCGACTCCAAATCATCTTCAAAATCAGAGTCTGTTGAATCCAAATTAGATTCTCTTTCAGTTTCAGCTTCACTGAAAGGATCATCGTCGAAATCCACAACGTCGTAATAATCATCGCCGACGTACTGGAGATCACCGGAGTGAAAGTGAGCCATTATACTACGAATTGTTATAGAAAAGAAAAACAAATGAACTGATCAGCTGCAACAAAACTGTAAATTAACTGCAACAAAAAGATTCCAGACAAAAATTCAAAACCTTTATAATTCAAGCATACCTACAAAATATAGATGGATCTGATTGAGAAAAGGTAATTGACCAAAAATAAGAAAGCAAAATGCCGAGAAACAAGCAGAAAACAGGTTGCTAAGTATAGTTATTTTATAATTAGAAAAAGAGAATCTATATTGCAGAGAAGAATCCAGAACGAGCTTTGCTAAAAGAGAGCAAATTAATCAGAAGTGCTGGTTTCCTACTTATAACGGCGAGGGGAGCAACGGGGGCAGAAGGAATGCCTCGGACGCGTGACCATGGGACATGCTTTCCTGCTGGAGCCCCCAATTTACCATGGATTTCTTGACGGAATCGGTGGGTGTTGGCTATTCGATTAATTTAAAACTTTGGGAAATGTGGGCTCCATATAACGGCCGTATGTAACGGACTTGTCCATTTTTTCCTGTTTCTGCTCGGGTGTAACGGTAAAAATAAAGGAAAACCAATTAATTAGATGGTATTTACAAACAAATTTATGAAGAAAGCCAATGAAAAAAGACGAATAAAATAATTTTTTTAAAAAAATAGATATTGTTGTAAAACTAAGGCAGATATATTATAAATGAAATTTTTTTTAGGGATTCTTAACATTGAATAATTACAAAATAAAAGGGATAGATCTGTACTGTAATTGGGAGAAAAATAAATTTGATAGTTATCAATATACTTCATAATTATCACAATATTTTCCCTTGAATGACTATGCACTACGAATATATCTCGTTAAAATCTTACTGAGAGGAATTCAGTGATATAAAAATTTAGCAAAGGAAAAAGAGTACAGTATTCATAGGCTATATATTTCCCCTAAAAAATACAATAATTACATTTTCTTAAACCGAAGCATCCAAATACTGCTTACATGTTTTCTGAAAATCGAAATTGGTAGAATTTTGGTGAAAAGATCAATCGATTTGCTGCTTGAGAAAATTTTACATTTTCTTCATATTTCAATATTGTTGATAGTTGTTTTTGAACAATAGGCTACACATTTTTTTATTGTATTGATTTATGACTTTCAACCTAAATGAGCTTTCAACTAACTTAACGAATAGCCAACATTGAGTAATTCGATAATTACTACTTTTAGAGCTAAAATATTTGACATCTTCTAATATCTGGACTTCTAATCCAAATATTTTGTATGAGTTTAATTAGCATAGATTGCATCTTTCCTTTTTACCGATCATCTTGATATCGACTTTCGATAATTAAATACTCATACTCATTATATTATCAACAACAATTATCATCCATTTTCATATAATTTATATAGTTTACCAATAATAGAATCACTTCTGGTGTTTTTATAGAAATATGGAGTTGTTGATCTGTATTGATTTTTTATCTCTTTTAGAGTATCACTTTGGAGATTTTCATTTCAGTTCCTTCTAAAGATTGATATCTTCTCCATTAAAAGATCCTCCATGCTTCTGATAGACTTTAAAATCATTGATAATATTACAAAACGTCTTGCATGGATAATAATTGTTTGTTTTTTCCATTTGATAAGTCATGTTATCAATTTTAAGGGGTTATGGACATTCATAATCATGAAATTTATAGTACTTCTCGTTGAATATCCATTAATACATATTGTGCCTCATTATAATCATACTAGAAAAAATTATGTGAGATAAAAATCCAATAAAGGGAAAAAAAGTATACAATATCTTTAATTCACATCATAAGTTATCTCATTAAAAATTTTAATAGAAAAATTCAGTGGAAAAAAATCTTAGTTAAGGAAAAAAGAGTACAATGTGTATTTTTCTTTCTCTTATAATAATATTGGTACACAATTTTAAATTTATGCATGCAGAGTTTCGATACGTAATATTATAATTTTTTTTTCTAAAAATGAACCACATATTTTTTTTGGATATGCTTATCATATATATATATATTGAATATATTGCGTATGAACTAAAAAATAACAACTAAAACTTATTTTATAAAATTACATATTGTACATTTACAAGCATGTACAAATTCATCTATACATTTTTTATTTTTTTTAAATGAAAAATTTTATAAAATCTAATAATATAGTTATACGTACAATGGGTACATGACCAATGTACTTTTATTATAAATAAGTTATACATTTTCAAATGATTTTCTCAACCATTTTTATTATTTCTCTTAATTATCAACCATTTCTGATGGTAAAAATTAATTATACAATAGTAATAATTATCATTTCTTGAACATAACCGTTTTATGGCCATAATTCTATATTACTTCATTTACTTCAAGGAATGAAATAAATAAAATAATTTCATGGCATGTATACAACATAATTATATAATAGCTATAATAAATGAATGTATTTAGTAACTTATTTCAAATATTTCTAAAGAATTACTTAAAGATAATAAAATTAAATATATATATATATATATATATATATATATATATATATATATATATATATATATAAAACTAAAATTTTTAAAATAATGTTGTATTTATTAACTTTACAACCATTGTAGTACTTAATGGAAGATAATATATAAACATATAATCACTTTATAAAAATTTTTCTTTCAATCAAATAGTACTCGATATTTAAGTTGAGATAAAATTTAGTTTACAAAATTCTTTAAATCATTTTGAACTCTTTAAGAGTTTCAATAATAAAAATCATAAATGAATCATGATAATAGACAACATTATAATACTTCAAAATCATATACATAAAATTTAATGTATATATATTTTTAGAAATATTTATATATTTCAGGCATAATAAATCTTTCAGGAATTATGTTTAATTTTATTATTAAATAGGCAAATAGTATCAATTAGCTACATACCAATATATGGTCAAATCGATAAATATTAAAAACTATTGCATCCATATCTATTATAAGAAAATATATCTCTTTATAATCAATGCCAATTCATTGTAATAAACGTCATAAAATAAATCATATTTTACGACTTCATTGTTTATTGCATTAATATCAATTGTATTCCTTTGGCATCATATTTTTTAATATTTTGAACTGCAGGTCTAAAAATTCATATTGAATATAATTAATATCTGTATTTTTTAACAGATTTAATTTTAATATCCTCACTATATTGAAAATATCAATATCAATATTTTCATGTAGAAATATTATCGATAACTTTATCATTTTTTGTTTCTTTTAATGATATATGACATAGAGATCTCTTATTTAATTTCAGGTACTCGAACCATTTATGAGATTTAAAAATTAGTTATATCATAGATTTTTTCAGAAGTACCTGCCTCCATAATATGACCATATGAATTTCTTTGCTTCTTGCCATTCAAAAATTTTATTCTTATTTAAAATCGAATAATTTACCGTACAAAGTAAATTATCCTACTAGGATATTATTTTGAATTAGAACATTTGCAGTTAATAATATGAGATTTAATAAATTTTGACACACTAAAAAATACATTGGCATTATAATTAACTGATATTTTGAACTTCGGGTGTAAAGACTATACTAAATAATCCTAATTACTGTTACTGATTACATATATCTATACAACTATTCTTGTCAATTCATTATGAATTGTCAATTATCTATGCATCTATGGGCATGCACACACACAATCACTATATCATTCATGTCATATTGAGAGCCATACTTTGTCATACTAGAGGATGTTATATACATAGAGTTAATAATTATATGCTTTTACATATGAATTTATCTGTAACTATCAAAAAGATGTAAAATAAATTCATTACTTCAGTTCACTCTTCCTAAACTGATGTTGGTTGAGAAGATTGTGGGCCTTGACCCTGACTAAACGGCCTATCCTGTGGACCTACACGGATAAACACCCGTGCTAAGCTATAAAATTTAGTGGGGAACAACTAATATATGCACATGAACATTATTCACAAACATGTAATTATAGAGTATATGCATAACATATTAGAAGAATGGTTAAATCAATGGATCATTTAACATAAATCATCAACTGTATACATATTCCATTTAGCTTATTCATTTGCCTGCTCAATTTCCCGTGGGAGTGGATAACGGGTACTGTGGATACCAAAGGTATCAAATCTGTGAATACCCTGAAGGTATTAAATCTGTAGATCCATTGGGTCAGAACTATGGTCTCATATAGAGACACTGTGGACTCATAAGAGTCAGACTATAGCAGCTGCAACTATAACCCTATAGGCATGCCTATCTATCCACTACCAAGTCTTTAAGTGCAGGCTTAATTCCATTACTTTTCATATTATGTGAAATTGCATCAACATATATAACTATAGCATTACTGAATGCAAGATAGTTTTACTATCATATATTGCTATTCTATAATATAAAAGCAATCATATAGCAAAGAAATATCTTATACATCATCTCATTTAAGGTAATGGAGCTTACCTCATAATTTTAGACACTTGTGAACTTTAGAAGGGTTTTCTTGTTATATATTACAATTGAGGATGACTTATAAGCTTGAAAAGAGATTAGACAAATCCATACTTTAAATGAGTCAAAAACATTTAGTTTTCAAAATATAAGGGAGGTCACGGTTACTACAAATTCCTGGTAACCGTGAGACTCAACTTGCAACAAGGGTCACGGTTACCACCAATTTCCTAGTAACCGTGAGCTATGAAGCCTTTTGGTTCTGGACTAAATCGAACTACCTCACGGTTACCAACATTTTAGTAGTAATCGTGAAGCAGGGTTTTGTACTCGGGTCACGGTCACTAGGAATTCCTTAGTAACCGTGAGATAGCATAGCTTTTCCTTCTGGACTAAAAATTCATTACCTCACGGTTACCATGATATTGTAGTAACCGTGAAGTAATGCTACGAGCATGGGTCACGGTTACTATAAAATCTTGGTAACCGTGAGCCATTGCATTCCTTTAGTCCCGGACAGAAATTTTAGGCACCTCACGGTTACTATGATAGTCATGGTAACCGTGAGCCCTAAACCGCCTTGAGACCGATTTCCAGTCTCAAGTTCTATGCCATTTTTAACTTGTAAAACCACATTTTCTAGCAAAATGGCCTTCAACAAAGTTGTAGGCCTATATTTATAGTTTTCAAAACATCAAAAATCATCCCAATAGGACTCGTAAATCTTTAGATATTCAATAAAAACCACAGACTGTTCATAAGGGAACATTCATAACCCTAGTCAGAATTCAACCCCGATTTTCACTATATGCAGTGAGAATCAGGTTCTGGTCTCTTCTAAAAAAATCAAGGTTTACAAGTCTAGTTTCCATACCAATTAAAATTTCATCATTTGAACAACTATAGCTCAAGATATGAGCAAAAACACACAGACTAGTCAAATGATCTTTAAGATAGATTTTATGCTTTTAGCCAAATCATACACATTATCTACTCTAATCAACTTTCAAGCTTATAATCATCCACAAAACACATGAGAGAGACACTCAAGACCTCTCTCATGACAAAATACAAATCTTTACATACATGAAAACTCTAAGTTCCCATACCTTATTTGAGCTTTCTCTTCTTCAACCTTGAAAAGTTTCTTTCCCCTTTCCTTTGCTTGCGTCTCCTTCTATAAACATAAGAAAATTCTATGAAAAACCAATAAACTAATCCATGAATTATACATATCAAAGCTTAAGAGTGTTACCTTAAGCCTAAAGCCAAGAAATTCTTTCTCCTTTCTTACCCTAATTCAAAGAAAACCTAGAGAGAGAGAAGATGAGAGAGAGAGGAGAGTGTGGAGAGGAGATGAAAATGGAGATGGACACCCTTGATGGCCGGCTCTCCCCATCCAAAATATCCCTCTCTCCTATCTTCTAATTGGTCCAAATGTCCCTCACAACAAATCTTTTGCAAATGAGTCCCTCAACTTCTCTTATTTCTATTCTTACCCCAATTCTTTTACTTTAGTTTTTCAATTAGGTCCTTCCACATGAAATTAAACTTATTTAACCATGGATAATAATAATTAATTAATGAAAATTCTTCTAGGGTACATTGAGGGGTATTACATCGGGTTCATAATATGAGGATCTAAAATATACATAATATATTTATTTATTTATTTATTTTAGCTGCTTCATTCTCCTCATATTAAAAAAGTTATTAATCAAAATGCAATTTTCAACTAAAATTGTAATTGAGAAATTTTATAATCTTTATTGGCATAATGCATGTAATATTATATATTTATATATAAAAATGACACTATTGTTCTCATAAAAATATCTAGTAATTATTTGAGGCATTTAATAAATATTTTTGCTAGACCTTTGAGTATGAATATGTACAACAAGCTTATAACAATTATTTACCCGTGACATAAAATCACTAGCATTATCAAAAAAATATTTTGATTTCATATTCTGAAATTTGTGCACTTAATTTGAATAATCTCTCAAATTACAGGTTGTGAGTTAATAATAAACACACATGTGATCATTTTATCGATAAATCTTTCAAAAATTATAAAATATTTGAGTGATTCACATGGTGGATAGTGGACCTACATGTATTATCTTTATTCATTCTAGAATTAAGGAAATTCAGTCCCTTTATTAGTTAGTGTTATTTTAGTAATATTTCTTGAGAACAAGTAGTTTATGATAATTTCTTAAATTTAATTGAAGAAACTTCTGATTTTTTAATAAATTTATATGTATGAATTCTCAATAATTTATGCATTTTAATTGATCCGAACTGATCAAGCTAGTCATGTCAAATAATCAATTATTAATTAGTAAACTTCAGACTTACTATTTTTATTATATCAATATTTATATCAATTGATAAATATCAAGTTTCTTAATATTAATATCAAACAATTAGTAAACTTCAGGTTTACTAATATTTATGACAGTCAATAAACTAAATATTTATTAGTATTTGTATCAATTTTCAAGTTTACTATAATCAATAAATTTCAGTAATAAATTTCAGGTTTATTGATATTAGTATCAGTTAATCAATAAACTTTATGTTTATTGATATTTGTATAATTGATAAATAATAGGTTATTAATATTTGTATTACAATTAGTAAACTTTAGGTTACTAATATTTATATTTATTAGTAAACTTTGAGTTTATTAATATTTGTATCAAAATAAAATCAAATTATCTTAAAAAATATATTCTTATATAATAATTTTCATCTATGAATCTTTGGCATTTCTCTTTTAGTTTCAAAATGATATTTATTTCAGCAAATATCTTCATAAATAATAAATTTCTTGAGACATAATAGACAAAGAGCTATATATAATATATTGTATTTGGATAATGACTTTACAGCTCTTCCGAAATATTTGAATAATTTTATGTTACCCATTAAAATAATAAATTAACACAATAGTATATATTGTAAATACACTACACTTAAAATAAAAAATTTAAAATTAGGCTATAAATAAATTATCAAAAATAATTAAATTAAATTAAATCACACAGCCATAATCAATTTAAACATACAAGACTTTATGCATATGTCATTAATTTGACCATTTACAATTCTAAATGTTTTCAATTAAAGATATCCAACTGTGACAATTAAAAGCAAACGGTGAAAAAACAAAGACGTTTGTATAATTTAATTTCTAAGGAAAATGTAACATATAAAACATTAAAAATTAGGAATTGCCGACATGCGTCAGCAAGAGCTAGCAGAAGAGCATAAAAAAATATAAATAATAATAATAATAATAATAATAATAATAATAATAGCTTGATGTATTTTTAGCTCTCAACCACTTGCATAATCCAACAACTTCACCAACCACAATGCCTATATATATACACATGCGATATTGATGGGGATTTATTTTAACCCTTAGTCTCACTAGACTGCGTATAGTAGGAGTAGGGTGTCGATCCAAAGGGAACGGGATAAATTTTGTATTGAAATCACAAAGACTGGATGGATAGGTACCGAATAAAATAAAGATCATGCATTTAACTAAATATCTAAATTACTTTGGATATATTAAATTAATTTGGATTAAAGATGACTTAAATGATGGTATGAACATACATTATAAATTATGAAATAGTAATTCATCTAAGAACAAGTTCTAGTAATTGTATAAATAAAGTGACTGGAGAATTTAGCCAAGATTCTTTAAAGCAACTCTCGTTGTCAATAAAGGATATTCTTATTTAGAGTCTATAAGCATTCTCATGTCATTATAGAGATAAATAAAAATCATGAAGCTCTATGCCAATTCTTTAACCCCTCAAAGTGAATTCCTTAAGTCACATGAAAGAAATTCAATGCTTCAAGTACATTCATTTGTTTTTCCATCAAAGAATTCCAACTCTCGTTGCGAACAAATTGACTAACATGCTAAATATGGTGGCCAATCATACAAAGCAAATCAAAGCACACAAATGGATGTAAATCATAATTCATGCATAATAAGAATAAACATATCTTAAACAAATACTAGTGCATAGTTATAATGTACAAAGGAAACTAGCCAAAGTACATATTTGAATTAAAGACAAACAAGAGAAAGAAAACTATCTCTTGTTCCTTTGGCTTGTCCCTTTGTAATCATCTAATAAAAACTAAGTAAAAATATTTATCCAAAATAATAACTAGAAACTAAACATTGATTGATCTCTCTTCCTCCCCCTTTCTTTAATTAATGCCATCCATATTTATAGAGAGAAAACTCTATAGACATGTCTCTTCATAATGGTTGTGAATGTGAAAAGTTGCCATGGAGGGTCATGATGGTTGGTTGAAAAATTAGGTTTAAAAGACACAACGGTTTGGAAACGGATGCTTTTCCGACTCGTGAATTCCTTCACGAGTCGTGAACTCCAGCCGTGATTCTTCTTAAGTCGTGATCCACATCACGAGTCGTGAGCCTCCTCACTACTCGTGAATGTGCTGGCTTCTCGTGATCTCTTCCTTCGTACCGAGTCGTGACTGCCTTCACGACTCGTGAACACTTGCTTCTTCACTCGTGAGCCCTGTGCCTCCTTCTTCTCTCGTGAATGTGTTCACTACTCGTGATTCATGTCCGACTCGTGACTTCTGTCTTCAATTTCTCAAATTCTTCTCCGTTTGTCCCACACTTCACCAATTTCTTCCTAAAACAAACACAAACATATAAATTGAACATAAACACACGAAAATACAATTAACATTACATATTTAACTACATAAATATAAGGAAAACACACATAAAATAGTAGACATTTAACATGATATCAAATTCCCCCATACTTAAACCTTGCTTGTCCCCAAGCAAGAGAAAAGAATGAGAAAATCTAATTTCAAGTTTAAAACAAGTAAGTCAAATTATAAAGCATTGCTCATTTTTTACTTAAGATAAGATTGATATGAAGTCAAACACCTTAACACTCAAAATATTAGTAAATCAAGACTTAAAACATGCATCTTAAATCATCAAGTCATCAAAGTTTACTAAATTCAACATCAAGAATATAAAGTCTCAAGACTAACCATGCTCAAGAAAGAATAATGATCATAAAACCTAAGATTCAAAGACTATAGATGCCTTTTAGGATAATTAAGAAGCTCACATACCTTTAAACCCATCTCATGGCATTTTTAGACTATTTTTTTCTTTCTTTTTTTCTTTCTTTTAGCATGGGTGCATTTTATGCTCCATCCCATGATTAGCAAGAGAATGTAGTATTGGGTGCGTTTTACGCTCCATCCCATACCTTATTGAACTTTTAGATATGCATCTTGCTTTAATTTTTTACTTTCCTTCTTTTTTTTTATTTTTTTTATTTTATTATTTTTTTCTAGTCCTCATCCATTATTGAAAGGCCTAAAGGTAAGCATTATGGCTATAGTTTCCAGGAAGCAACTAAAATCCTAAAATCTTAAGCAAAATGATCATATTCTAACCTTAAAGCATAGTTAATGAAGAGACTAAATAACCTAAAATGTTAAAAAAAAGTAAAAAGAGATGACTTAAAAACAGAAAACTCATGCAAAAAGATCTTGAAAAACTAATAAAATGAGTATAAAGGCAAATGAATATTCATAACAAACCTATATGGCATGCACTATGAGCAACACTCATAACAAAACTCACTATAAAAATAAACAAACAACAAAACACATAAAAGTGCTCCCCCACACTTAGAACACACATTGTCCTCAATGTGGAGAAACAAAACAAACATACAAACAAAAAAGAAAATCACAAAAATAAACTAAATCATAGAGGAAAGAAAAACTCCCCTCAAATCATGGTGAAGTGGGAGGCGAAACAACCACGTAGCCCGATTGGGTAATGAAAGCATCCACCTTGTGCTCAAGGCGGCATTGATGTTGAAGTAATTGAGTGGTGGTTTGCTCTAAGGAAGCCAATTGACTTTGGATGGCGGATTGATTTTGGAGCAGTTGATTGAACATAGAAGGTGTGATAGCAGTTGAAGAAGATGCAGCGGTTGGTGTGAAAATAGGTGTACCCTCAATTGGATCATCACTAGGCCCGGGCTCTATTGGTCTTGACTCCTCCGATGTACTTTCCATGTTAGCCACCTGTGGATTAGAAGTACCAGGAAGTTCCTTCCAACAAGAACGATATACAGATGGTATGTATTGGAAGGAATTGTTAGTGACCTCTCCCTTCACAAATAAATGCTTAGAAAAATACAAGCATGGAAGCACACCATCATAAACATGCAAATCAATATCAATTCCCCTAGCTATAGCAGCAATAACATGTCCATGGGTAATAGGGGACTCCGGGCGATTAACACAATGCAACAATTGCTTGAAAATCCAATAAGACCAACATATAGACTTATGGTTATGCACACACCACATTAGGAAAAGTTCATGACTTGAAACCCTATTAAATTCATGTTTGTTGAAAACAATGGATGCAAGAATCTTATGTAAAATCCAGTATTTCAAGTTAGATATAAACATGGATTTGGCATCTCTAGCCCTATAAGGAGTAGTCAAACCAGTAAGAAAATTCCAAAACTCATTTGGCCTATAACTCTTAGGAGGGTTACATAAACCATTCGGGCTAAAACCAAAGATTCTATGCATCATGAAATAAGTTAGAGTATAATCAATACCATTCAAGCGAAAGTCTACCAGCCTAGGATTATCAGCATTCTCTTTAAAATTTGTGTAAAACTCCAAGACTAAGTCAGTGTAAAACTGCTCATGCATATTGACAAACCTTAAGAGACCACATTCAGACAACATTTCATTTACTGCATCAAGAACACCCACACTTTCAAGCAAAGAGTTAGGAAAATACTTACATTGATAGTGTGCTCTATCTTTGAGAATAAGAAACCGGTTACCATCGTGAATGGAGGAGAGAGGGAATGGTGAACCAAAATCTGTCTGCAAACTCGGAAGTGGTGGTTCATCTCCTCCTTGCTGACCCCTGGATGCTGAAACATTCTTCGTCCTTACCATTGTGTTAAAAAGAAAATGAAACAGAGAAGAGAAGAAGAAAATGCGTGAACTTGTGTTTGTGTAACAACTCGTGAGGACAAGCAACGACAGTTTACAGGAACTTGTGTAATGTGGCTATAACGTGAATGCAAGGAAAGGAAAAGAGAAGAAGAAAAAGAAGAAAGAAAAAGTTGTGGAGAAGAGAAAAACAAATAGATAAAAGAAAATATAAGTTACAATAGAAGATAGAAATTGCGAGAAGAGTAAAAGAAGAGAGAATGTAAAAATAGAAAAGGAAATGAGGGAAATCACGACAGGTTTTATAGAAGAATGAGGGAAAACATGAAAAGTTATGTCTTTTAAAAACCCTAATTTGAAATTATAACCGTTCCCTCTCTTAAATGAAAGTTAATAAGGTGTAGTTAAGCCAATTAAAAACCGCTAATACTCCTAATTAAAAGAAATTTAAGTAAAATAAAGAAATAAAAATGAAATAAAAGTAAAAACAGGGATTTAAAATTCACGACTCGTAATTTTGGAACAGTTCTTCACGAGTCGGCACCATCATCACGACTCGTGAAGATAAAGGGAATTATGGCACGTAATAACATAGTTCACAAGTCGGCACCATCATCACGACTCGTGAAGAAGAAAAAGAAAGAGACAAGAAAGACATGATCGCGAGTCGGTATATTGCTCACGACTCGTGAGCCTTTTGCTTCTGTATAAAACGTGATCCTGTTCACGACACGTAATTCTGCTCATGACTCAATAAAGAAAGCTACTGGAATACTCGTGAAGACAGTCACGAGTCGTGAGGCACTTGTAAACGTGATGTATTTCTCTTCCAAAAATCTTAACAACTTCATCCAAAAATTAAAATAACAAAGAAAAATAAATCAATTAATATGAAAACTATAAAAACATAAAACTTAACCAAAAACAAACCACAAAACAAATAAATCCAAACTAAAAGAACTAAGTGAAAATAAAAAGATTATTGTGCAAAAGATGAATGTAATAAATTAACTGTTAAAATCACAAATACTTTTAGTCTAAAACTTATTACAAAAACTCTAATACTAAAACAAACAAAATGCCAAATAAAATTTCATACATCAAAATAACTATCATACAATCCTAAAACATCCACTCTTTTGTATCATTCAATAAAAATTCATTCAAGCCGTTCCCCGGCAACGGCGCCAAAATCTGATGGGGATTTATTTTAACCCTTAGTCTCACTAGACTGCGTATAGTAGGAGTAGGGTGTCGATCCAAAGGGAACGGGATAAATTTTGTATTGAAATCACAAAGACTGGATGGATAGGTACCGAATAAAATAAAGATCATGCATTTAACTAAATATCTAAACTACTTTGGATATATTAAATTAATTTGGATTAAAGATGACTTAAATGATGGTATGAACATACATTATAAATTATGAAATAGTAATTCATCTAAGAACAAGTTCTAGTAATTGTATAAATAAAGTGACTGGAGAATTTAGCCAAGATTCTTTAAAGCAACTCTCGTTGTCAATAAAGGATATTCTTATTTAGAGTCTATAAGCATTCTCATGTCATTATAGAGATAAATAAGAATCATGAAGCTCTATGCCAATTCTTTAACCCCTCAAAGTGAATTCCTTAATTTACATGAAAGAAATTCAATGCTTCAAGTACATTCATTTGTTTTTCCATCAAAGAATTCCAACTCTCGTTGCGAACAAATTGACTAACATGCTAAATATGGTGGCCAATCATACAAAGCAAATCAAAGCACACAAATGGATGTAAATCATAATTCATGCATAATAAGAATAAACATATCTTAAACAAATACTAGTGCATAGTTATAATGTACAAAGGAAACTAGCCAAAGTACATATTTGAATTAAAGACAAACAAGAGAAAGAAAACTATCTCTTGTTCCTTTGGCTTGTCCCTTTGTAATCATCTAATAAAAACTAAGTAAAAATATTTATCCAAAATAATAACTAGAAACTAAACATTGATTGATCTCTCTTCCTCCCCCTTTCTTTAATTAATGCCATCCATATTTATAGAGAGAAAACTCTATAGACATGTCTCTTCATAATGGTTGTGAATGTGAAAAGTTGCCATGGAGGGTCATGATGGTTGGTTGAAAAATTAGGTTTAAAAGACACAACGGTTTGGAAACAGATGCTTTTCCGACTCGTGAATTCCTTCACGAGTCGTGAACTCCAGCCGTGATTCTTCTTAAGTCGTGATCCATATCACGAGTCGTGAGCCTCCTCACTACTCGTGAATGTGCTGGCTTCTCGTGATCTCTTCCTTCGTACTCAGTCGTGACTGCCTTCACGACTCGTGAACACTTGCTTCTTCACTCGTGAGCCCTGCGCCTCCTTCTTCTCTCGTGAATGTGTTCACTACTCGTGATTCATGTCCGACTCGTGACTTCTGTCTTCAATTTCTCAAATTCTTCTCCGTTTGTCCCACACTTCACCAATTTCTTCCTAAAACAAACACAAACATATAAATTGAACATAAACACACGAAAATACAATTAACATTACATATTTAACTACATAAATATAAGGAAAACACACATAAAATAGTAGACATTTAACATGATATCAGATATAAAAAAATGCAATGCTATAGATGTGGCTTCAGACGCATGCTACCCAAAATAAAAGCAGCGTAACAAATAGTCCAATCTAATATGGAAGGGTAAACCATTTAAACCCTTTTATAGTCTTATATATGCAAACGTCAAGCATTTTCAATTCCGATATATATTCATATTTCAAAGCATACACGCCCACACACAATACACAGTTTTTCTACGTAATATATAATGATTGACATTATATATTTATAAAATACTATAACAAATAATTTTGAGATAATTTATCGTTAAATTTTGTAAATTAAATTTTTTAATTCATTCGAGACATGTTGTCGTAAATCATCGACTTTCAATAATTAATTGAGACTATAGTACTGATAACATGTTACAAAATTAATTAAAGTAAATACAGATATAGTATAAATAAAGAATTTTCTTTTATTGATTCTTAACATTGAATAATCACAATAAGTTATTTATAAATACAAAATAAAAAAGGTAGATCTCTATTAGAATTGGAAGAAAGATGAGTTTAATAGTCATCTATATACTTCATAATTATCACAATAGATAGATAATTATTAGCTATATGTGTCTCTTCATAATTATCACAATAGATAGATAATTATTAGCTATATGTGTCTAATGAATAAAAAGAAAGAATTTTTCAAAAATAAAAATATTACCACACCAATTCTGCAAGTAACAAAGGAAAGTGAGGTCACTTGTCAAGAAATTAGGTCAAAAATTTTATTCAATTTGGTGTAAGTAAATAAGAATAACTTTTTTTTTCCTTTTTAATTGAAAATAATTACTTAACTTAGCCAATAATTCAAATCCTTTCTTTATATTCAAACACATTCATTATCAAAATCCTTATCACATTTGGAAACGGCTCATAGTAAATTGCTCTTATGGTTTTTTATTAAATAAACCAGATGCTGCTAATTCATGGTTAAATCGATCTAACCATCAGTCAAATCCAGTTATAAAACAATTGGTGATAACATTTTTAACGGAAACGACGAAACATCACTCACTTGACCAGTTCAAAAGGACATCAGAAAAAGCCAAAACGGATTATCATTTAGAGGAAATGACTGTTTGATTAGAAGATAGGAACTGAGTCGATTCAAACACCTAACATTAATTCTTTCGAAATACAGTAAATTCTTTTCCTTTTTCTCGTCTTTCTTTCGTATAAATACAAAATTCAATCTTAAAATCAGATACCTCTTTTTTAAAGTAACGGTACAGAGAGCAGAGACTGAACGCTATCGTTGACTATGTACAGTTTGACCTCCACATAAAGGTACAAGTGAAGGAAACGGTTCTCGACAACTGGGAATTACCGTACCGTCGAAAGCAAACAATGCATTGGAGGTGTCATCCAGTCCACTATAAACGATTTGGACAGTCCACGTGGTTGGATCACGCAATAAATGGCAGCTCCTAATTCCACCACCTGGCGTCGGACATGACGGAGTGCTTTGGTCTCCACCACCATCAACGACTTGAGCTTGACGGTCGTCATCTTACTTTTAGAGTCGGCGTTAGTTTAACCATGGTTAGCTAAATCTGGTTGGTAGTTTAGCTGGTGAAACGCTATCGTCTATCGCTTCTCTCTTCTTTACAATATTTTTGGTCGTTAATTTAGGTCCCACGTGCTCGAATGAAGATGCCCACTACAGGGTTTTGGTTAAATTTAACAGATTTTTGTTTCTTTAATTACAATTATATTATTTATTTTATGAAATTAAACTAACACGGTTTATAATTTATGCTATAATATACAAAATTAAAATTATTTTCAGGCATAAATTTGGAATTTACGTTATTTTTGACATTTTATATGTGTGTTTTTTTGTTTATTATATAATTTTGGATGATAACATTATTTTTTTTCCTATTTCTGAAAACTAGTTTTCTTGTACATGCGCTTGCACTTATTGGTTATATATTTTATTTTATTAGGATATATTTTATTTTATTAGGATAATATATAAATTTTTTCTTAAACTATTATCGTTTATCAGATTTTTCATCTAAATTAATTGTGTGTTAGATTACTCCTATAAATTTGTTAAAAATACCGTATTAATCATTCAAACTTGTTTAAAACGTAAAAAATACATTTTATACTGTTGAAAATATTAAATTAATTTTTTAAAATTTATTAAAAATATCAAATTATTCTCTTGTTACTATCTGACGCTTGTTTTTCATGCGCTAGTTGTGAATTGAAAAGTGTATTATAAGGGAGTAATATAATATTTTCAACAAGTTCAGGGGGTAATCTAACATTCAATTAGTTCATGAAAAAAATCTGATAAATGATGAAAGTTTAGAAAAAAAATATATATTAATCCTATTTTATTTTATTTTTTCTATTTTGATAATTTTTTAGGGGAAAAATCTGATACTCTGAAATTTTCTTTTTATAAAATGAATTACACAAAAAATAAATAAAATGAACTATACTTTTTTTTGAATCCCTATCTATTTGGATAAAATGATAATGTGCACTTTTCCTTTTAGAAAAGTTTTTAATCCCAATCTAACATAACAGTATTAATAGTGATTTTATGTTCTATCTTGATTCATAGCTAATGATCTATACTTAAAAATGGAGGATCAAAAAAACATCAAATCAACGAAATATTTCTTCATCAAAAGACAAATAAAAATTAGACTTTTATATAATTCATCATTTAATTAATTAGCACCAATTCAAACGAACACCTGCACACTTTTACATATAAATTAGATCAGAATTAAAATATATATATATATATATATATATATATATATATATATATATATTGGACAGTCAGAAGGAAATTTGCATATTAGAAAACAAAATTAAGTAAAATATGCTGAATATAGTAAATTATATATATATAATTATAAATACTTTCCTCAAGAGGATCAGTTCTGTTTTCTGGATTGATTTTTGATATGTTAACGATGGATGAGATGATGAATCTTAGCTAGGAATTGCAACTGCATAAATTAAAAAAGAAAATGATATTTATTTTTTTTAAAATAAAATATATGGTTTGGTAAGAATGAGACAGTAGAGTGCAATTTATAGGCAGAAGTGTATGTCTTGTTTTCCTTTTGAACTAAGATTAAAGTTCAAGGCTAATAGGTTTCGATTTATCTGATTGGCAGTTGTGATAATAATGGATTTTCCTTTCTCTTTAATATTTATTGAATAAGTTCCTAAATACTGGAAAAAGCCAAACTTTTTAATAAATTAACATAATCTGTTCTGTAAATTTAATAATTTTTTAAAAGAATTGTCCAATTTTTCATAAATGCATAGCAGAAAAAAAATCTTTTGATAGAGAGGAATACTTAATGCAAAATTTTTTCATGTATAGGTAAAAAAAATCATTAAAAAAATAATCGATAATGCTATATTACTAAAAAAAATTGTCTTTTTATAATGGACCTTTGATATACGTATGTATTTCGTAATACAGGAAAAGAAAGAAAAGGAAGGGCAGAGGCCATGGCAGGCAATTGTAAACAAAATGGATGACGTAATTGTTATTATTTTATTGGAAGTGGGCTGCGATGTCAATTCTTTGCTTAAGATGATGCTCAAATTTTTATTTTTATATGCACTCTCCACTTTTACAAAATAAATGATGAGACAGCTGATCTAATTTTATAAAGAAGAAATAATTATCAGAAAAATAAAACTCTCGTTGCTAAATGTCAACACTGTATTCAGATCAGATGCAACAAATGATGAAGAAAGACTGGTTGGATTTTATTTATTTTATTTTGACGGAATATGTAAAAATGCTATTAATATTTATAAAAAAATATAATTTTATTTATGTATAATATTATTATTAAATTTATCAAAATAGTATAATTTTATCTCCAAATTAAAATTGTTAATTTGAGGTTATTACATCAAAGTAGTATAATATATACATGTCAGCTGTCAAAAAATAAAATATAATCAAGTTAATAATTTTATTACTTCATAAATAAAATAATATAATTTTGATAAACTTAAAAATAATATTGCATGTAACTAAATATTAGTAATAAAATTATTATTTTTGATAAATATTAACAATATTTTTACATATCAAGCCTTTTATTTATTTATTTATTTATTTTTTGCCTAACATTTCCACTAACTGCTAAGAGATTGATAATTTATGGAATTGCCTCATATCTTATATTTAAAATTAATTATAAAAATAAAAGATATATATGAAAATCTTCAAGTGGCATCCAGCTAAGATTTAAAAGAATTTAATATAGTTATTTTCATTAATTTTTATACTTATGAAACTCAGAATTTGAATTTTCATTGCCCTAGTTCGCAACTAAAATAGTTGGCATTAATTTTTTTTCATAATCCAATTCTAAATATTACTTGAAAAAATCGAAATTCTGCCGTTTTTTTTGTATATAATTATTGATGTCATGCAATTCGAGTTGGGTTGGTCTATTAAAATAGGTATTTCATAGAATTCATTATAATTTTATCAAATTCTATTAAAATATGTGAAATTTATAAATAAATTTCTTATTTTTAAGGAGTCAACTTTTGAAGGACTATAATACCTATATTATATTATATATATGTGTTATGTGTCTTTAACTTTTCTTTTTCCTTTATTTCTTAATTTCTCAATTAGATATACATTTTGAACGGTTTTTGCTCTTTTTTTTTCAAAATTTTAATCAATTTTATCAAGTCAGTATTCCTTTTTACTTTTATGATTTGCAAAATTGAATTTTTTTTTGTATAAAATTAAAAAACTCTAATTTAATAAATTGACTCATATTGATTGAATTATTGTTTGATTAATCATATATTCATTAAATTCTCATTAAATCATTAAATTCGGTGTTGGTATGATGGAAAAAATTTAAGTCTAATATTTGATATAATTTCTATGGATATAATATTATATTATTTTTTTATATGTACTGAATTGATATTGATATTGAATTGATATTGAGAATATTAAAGGAAATAAATTAAAAATAAAATTTTTGTTCATTTATTCTAAATATAAAATTAAGGAATTTATTTTTAATTTTATATATTGATTATTTTATTCCAAACATAAAAATTAATTTATAAGTAAATTTTACATGAAATTCACTTGTAAATGAATCCTGCAATTTCAATTTATTCATTCCAAGCACAGCCACACCAGTGGATACACAGTGAGAGAATTCTTGGAATAGCGATCCGGCTTTACATGGAGAAATTGACTAATCTTTATCTAGGAAGGATTTGAAATCAATAGTAATATTCTTTTTCGTAAATATATTGAATTAGCTCTATCCATATTTTCTTTACATTATCAGATTTGAAATTGTATAAAATAAAAAGTCATAAATTAAATATATATGAAAAGTAAACACATCTAGAAACCAAACTATTAACAAAAAACATGTATAACTCCGTTTTATTTTAGAAAAATAGAAGTAACAGCAAATATCTGTTCTTCTCACTCTCACACAGTGCTATGCTGCTTTAGAATTTGAAAGTGCCACCGGATAATATATATATAGAGAGAGAGAGAGAGCTATTGGACAGGATTTCATTTTCATTATCCCATTGAATTATCTTCTGATAAAAGAAATAAAATTTAATATAAACGATAAGAAGAAGAAAAATAGTATTGATAGTGACAATCAAATATTATTTGCTGGAACACTTGGACCAATTCAAGACGCCAGTTAACAGATAGATATTCTTATTTCATAATAACAAAGATAAAACCAATGTATGAACTTAATCCCTAAGTGATTTGAGATTTTTTATTTTAATAATGAACTTCCGTAGGATCTTCCAATCATAAATATCGATTATTACATCTTTTGCTTTTGATTATTCAATTTTTGGAAAATAGATAGAATAATATTGTCGAACACATCTTCCTATTGCGAAGTGATAAAACCAAAATTTTCACACTAAAAGGAGAGAATCCCAGGTAAGAAAGAGTGATAGAGTCGATGCGCACTAGATAGCGAAACCCTGATTGGCTCGAGTGTGAGTATGTTAGTCTTATTTCTAAATGCTCATTTTGCAAGTATACGATGTACCGATTATAGTACAAAAAATATCGATTTCACGAAAAATATTGATTAAAATTACACACTATTACTACTTAATTTTAATCTTATTCACAATATTCATTAGTTGAAAATTAATTTTAAACTACTTTATCATGTAAATTAATTTAATCCTAGTTAATGATAATCAAAGAAGCCAATATATGTAATGAAAAAAAAATTGATGACCATGCACTTGATTCCATCATTTTAATTAATATTTATAATCTTATCAGCAAGCCAAGTTGGAATATAGTTCCCATCCATTATCTCGATATGAATTAGAATACCTAAAACATGCAATTAAAATGCTAATCCTTAACTCTTATTAATGAACTAGTTGATTCTAATTACATATTTTAAGATTATTCACCAACCTATAGTAATTATCTCCACATGCGATCTCTTAAACTATGCTTTCATAATGAGTTCCCATTAGATGTAAGTTAAAGCGAATCTCTCAATTCTCTTTTAACTTATGATAATCATGCAAATATACTAATAGATAATTTTTCATTCAAAGACTATTAGCATAAATGGAAATAGAAAATACATTAATATCATTCAAGTGCCTAGATAACATTCATTTAATAATTACAAAGAAGAAGCAAAGATTAGAAATAAAAGAAGGGGATCTCTCAACCCTTTTTCCCTTCACAAATTGTAGTATTCTTCCTTGTAATTGCCTTCCTCTCAAAACATAAATTCTAACCTTTGAACTTTTACTCAAGAACTTTTTCTCTTCGAATTTAAATAAAAAATTCTTAATTGAAAATCCTTCCTTCAAATTACAGTTGAAATTAATATTTATAATGCTCTCAAAAAAATATCCCTTGAGATGTCTCCTCAAAAGGTTGCAAATCTTGGTGGGAAAATACAACTCCTCAAGGCAGTGTTTGAACCATAATTGGCTAACGGCTCCTTCTGTCGCGATCGCGATGCTTGTCGCGCTCGTGACAAAGCATGCTTACTTCTTCGTTCCACTTCCCTCACGCTGGCTGCCTTGCTCTCTTTCGCATCCTGTTGCGACCCCGCTACAACTGTCGCACTCACAACAACAGCTATTTCTTGCTAATTTATGTTCCTTCTTTACACTTTTCTCCCTTTTCGCCAACATACACAAAGCTTGACATAAAAACATAAAACATACCTAATTCTAACATAATTAAACATAACTAAACATTATTTTAATCCCAAAACATAAGTTAAATATGAGCTATTTAGGCTCATATTATAGTAGCAAACAATGAAGGGTCGATGTGCATTGAAAGATTTAAATGCTGATCAGAATGGAAACATGAGCCCTATAAAAGGTACTTGCTTGGTTGTACTGAATGTTAGCACTTCGATACTTAAGTTAGAAACTGAGAGAAAAGCTCTTAAAGAGAAAATATGGATAAAAGTTAGAGAGAAAGCCCTCCAAGTTTTTAGAATAAACCTACTATTTATAGAGTTGGGGAGTTTGAACAGTATTCTTAAATAGTATACCTTCTATGAAATTGGTAAGGACTATCTTAGAGGTGATGATGATTTGAATGAGGCCTATGTCAGATAGCCTTATCACGATAAGGATAAGTCACGTCCGATAGGGCAGCCTCATTTTCCATGCCTTTACCCGATCAGCTAGGGAGGTTTAGGCATTCATGGGCCTTCTAGTAAGGAGCCTCTAATTTGGCCTAGTTTTGATTTTTAGGGCATTATCATTTATCCCCCTTAAGCAGTTCGATCAATCTTTGTAGAGATCGAAAGTTGGGATTTTGATATTTTCTTGACTATCATTTTGATCTCCAATGGTCAGAAAAATGAAATTCTTAATCTTTTCAGATGAGAGATTAGTTACATTGATCGGGAAAGTAAAGTGTTAGTCCAGAGACTGGGATTATAATTACATCGATCGGAAAAAATAAAGTATCAGTTGAAAGACTGAAATTTTATTTGCGTCAATCATTGCTTGGGAGAGTGCCACATCAGTCCGAAGATCGGGATTATAATTACATCGATCGAAAATATCTTCCTGTAAATAATTTTATAAATGGAATTTCAAAGTTTAATTATCTAATCTATTTATTTGATGCTTTTTATAAGGATTTGCTATCTGAGGGACTTCATGAGGCTCTGTATCTTTGTATGTCGTGCCCTTTTTTCTTTTTTGATTAGATCTCTGGTGCCAAACCAGCTCATTTTTTTGTTATATTTGCAGTTTCTACAAGGAAGTATGTTAACTGTACTTGTTACAAAACAAAAAGCAAAGTTACCTGAGGATACTACCGATCGTTATCTTTACTTATCCATTTGTTTGATAATGGATATTTGGATCATTGTCTCCTTTTCCTCGTTACTTTGAAAACATTATTTCGAAAAGGGTGCCTCTTTAAATTTCATTGTTTCACCTTCCATGCTTTTAATGCGCCTTTTACCCCTGCATTAAATAGTATAGCCACGTGGCTTTCCATGATTATTTTTCCAGAAATGGGAATCATTATAAAGGGGGTGCTTTTTCTTTTTATTTTTGAAGTTTTTTTGAAGCTTTTTGTAACACCCTACTCTCTTTCATATATCCGTACATAATATATAGTGATACTAAATAGATATACACATATATCTATGAGTCCAAAATTATTTACCTCAGTTTATGCGATCCCATTCTCTTTATGTATACATGCCATGCGACACTTCTTTCTTCACATCCCGAAATCTTCTTTTCCTGCGCGCAGTCAACAACCGGACGCTAAGCAACATTGTCGCTTAGTGGTGGATACAACTACTCAAAATTTCATTCGAATAAATTTTTATTTTCAATTTTTATTCTATTAAGCCAGTCTTGTTATTTGACTAATTTTATACCTGTAATTTTCATTATTATTTACTGATCCTTGTCTACCTCTTTGTTTAGATTGTCCTTTTGTTACTTATTTAGAATTCTATATGGGTACACCATAATTTATACAGTAAATTTTTACTAGTCAACATTCATTCGTTGTAACGTTCCATTTCTATTCTGTTACTAACCTTCTTTTCTCCATCGCTATTTAGTATTTTGTCGTACTTCATTTTCCTATATTTTCTCATATAATTTCAACTAAGTTCTTGCTTCTGTTTGAATTAGAATTTAAAATTTTCTGTCTAGCTAGATCAATATTTCGTTAATTATTTTCTCAAACTACTAGTTTATCATTCGTTTCTTCTTGAATAATTGTCGCCATGAACTTATTATTTTCTTTTAATTTGTCCCTTAATTTCATTCTTTGATCCATTCCACAATATCATATTTTATTTATTTATTTTTGTCATCCCTTTGACCATATTATGATTTCATTCATTATTTATAAAAATCCATTCAAATTATCTCTTTTGATATTAATTACAGTTTAATAATCAAGTTAACAATGCTATTTATTTTCGATTAAGTCATTTGACCTTCTTTACTTGTCTTTATCTTTATTATATATTTTTCTTGTTTGATTACATTTCTTTCCTCATTAAATAGAACATTACAGATCAAATTCTTGTAATCTCTTTCTATTACATAAATCTATGATTTATTCTTAATATATTCATAATTTACTTTAGATCTCTTTATCATTTATTCTGTCTAATTAATTTCTCAATTTTCTTCTAAATTGACCTTTCTTTAACTTGACTAATTTTGATCACAATGTTAACTGATTTAACTTCCTTTATCCTTTAATTTAATTTAAGTGCATAAATTGTAATTTAGATCCTAAATTTCTCTCATGATGTCGAACTACATTTTGATTCTTAACATTTTTACTGTTCACGATTTTTTTTCCTTCTTAACTTGTCTATTAAATTTGATTCCTCTAATTATTATATTAATATTCTAATTTACTATTTTCTCTAATTAACTTATATTCTGATTCTTTGAATTTTTCAAAGATGGTAGATTTATAATTTAGCCCTCTAATTTTTGATTAATTACATTCTTGCCCTTTTCTGTCTTATTTAGCCAATTTAAGTTTCGTATTGCTCTTTTTGGTCCAACTAACCAATTTACTTTTATATTATCACGTAATTAAAGTTTTACTCTTACTTATCACATTGATATGATTTTTCACATTATTTATTATTTATTTCTATTTATGACATTCAAATTATCATAATTATTCTTTCATCTTGATGTCAAACAAGATTAACATTTTGCCCCTAGTAAAATCCGGTGGAATTGCAACGAGCTAGATAAACGGGATATAATCGGGGGATTCAGTTCTCGGAACCATCCAATCCCCTTTAACAATTTTTCTTATTACACATACACAATTTTTCTACTAACTATATATATTTTCATAAACACATATATATACATGCAGTTATGGATTCAGCTCTCGGAGCCATCCAACCCACAACTCAATTAAATTACGTACACCGGATTCAGCTCTCGGAGCCATCCAACCCACAACTCAATTAAATTACGTACACCGGATTCAGCTCTCGGAGCCATCCAATCCGATGTTACACATCAAGGCGCCGCATTACAATTTTCCCTAATTGGCATGCCAACCTTATCCAATTACCCCAATTCCTATTTAATTTTACTAAGGGCAACCATAATATTATCATTAAATACATTAAATAGTATCATCTACATGTATTAACATTATATATATATATATATATATATATATATATATATATATATATCCAGGATACCGGTCATTTTCCTTTATCTTTAATAACTTCATTTCATCCTTATTTCTTATTCGCTCCGTCAATAACATCATTTACTATTGTAGGCACCATAGTGTTCTACTCTACTACTCTTCAACTCAATTTATTAACTATTCATCTTACGTCACTTCATAACATTATTAATTTATATTAATTTATTTCACTCTTTAGCTTACTTATATATATAGTCATACCATGTCACATTACTAAATATATGTCTCTATAATGCGTATTACGTTACTAAGTTACTTAACTTGAATTATCCTAATTATATTTCTCTAAATTAGTATATCGTACTTTATAAATAAAATACTGTTTAATATTAGTTCTTTAATTCATATACTAGTATATATATATATTCGATCAACATATAATTTTTTTCACACTCACCAATCTCTTCATACTTTATTTTAGGCTATATACGTTTCTAACACCATTATATATTAGTATGTATATAATTAATACTTAAATTATTTTAATATTTTTCGTTACTCTTATGAACATCACTATGTTTTATATAATTTCATACTCATATATATATATTCTTTAACTCAATTCTATCATAACACATGTATTTATCGTTAAAATATTATATTTATACATAACTCCTAATAAATCACCATATTTCATTTAAGATTTTCATGGGCACCAATAGGCATCAATTAACTTTCCAACTAATTACTTAATTTCTTCCTCTATTTTCATCTAGTTCATGCTATATCATTAATTTCTATTATTAACTCAAATTATTTCTCATTAATTCCTAAATTTATATACTTACCTAATATAAAATTCACCATAAAAATTCAAAATTAAATGAAATTAAGGGTAGTTTGTATCCAGATACCCGTTAGTGTCGATCTCCAGATTTTACTGTATTTTTGTCATCATTGGGCTCGTCGGAACTTCGCCGGAGACACACCAGACCGGTCGCCGGAACTTCGCCGGAAAATATACCGAAGTTGTCCACTTGAAGATTCAGGCTAGAGGATTCCACGGTGGGTGGTCACGCGCTCAACGGCCACCGGAGTTGATCGGGATCTCGCCCGAAACGTTAATCTCTTCCTTGCTCCGATCTGTCGGTTACCGGTGAGTGAAGGGCGACGGAAGGTGTCGAAATGATCACCTTGGCTCGGGTGACTCGCCGGTACCACCAACCTCCTTAACCACCGTCGAAAACACCGGAAAATAAAAGAGAGAGAGAAGAAGAAGAAGGAGAGCCATGATGGTGGGAAGGAAACCGAAAGGAAACAGCGCCACCGGAAGGGAACGACACTTGCGGGGATGACCAGAGGTGGCGTGGCAGCGGTGCGGCGGTTCGAGCGTCGCCGGCGTCGTGAGCAGCGGTGGCCAGCACCGCTTTCCCTCCTTCCCGCTTCCCTTTCCCGTTCCTTGCTCTCCTTTTCTCTTTTTTTTTTCTTTCTTTCTTTTCTTTTTGAACCCCAAACACACACACACAACCTTTTAAATTCCAACCTTCTCTTTTAATTTAAACCACACGTGACACCCACTCAAAATTTTTAAACCCCAACAACCTTTCTTCCTCTCTTTAATTTAAACCACATATATATTATTATTATTTTTTTAATCCTACCAACCTCTTCCTTTTTATTATTACTTTTATAATGTTGTCCTATTCATTCTTCTAGAAACCAAGGTATTATTATTATTATTAAATTTTGGGCTGTTACACTTTTTCCCATGAAACTACTTAATTGTTGCTTAATTTTTTTTACTGTTCCTTTTCATTTTAGGAAGACGAATGAATAGCTAGGCCTTTTTCTAGCAATATATGACTTATGATAGCGGCCCATATGACCTTCAATATTCGCTGCTGCTTCCTTCCCTCAGCCCTAGGCTTTCTTGAAGCCATGTTGAAGGATTCAAGTATGTGTTTTCCTCTTCATTTTCTTGATGATTACCTAATGAAAAGAGGCTTGCTCGAATAAGAGGTGGTCTTGTTGTAGTGAAGCCACGGTGCAATACCTCTAACTGTATCCTAGGAGGAATTCTAACCAATTAATGATGTATCTTTTAATCTAATTGTATATGGTTGTGGAAGCCACTATAAGTCGGAACTTAAAAGGAATTATTTCTAAAGAGAGGGATAAAATTATCTTTTCACATCAGATCGTGTGTGCTTTAAATTAAAAGTAAATGTGTAGAAGGGGGTTTGATTGAAAAATAAAAGTGTAAGTTATGGGGCAAAAGTAGAAATAAAGGAAAGCTAGAGAGTTAAGAGCAATTTTACCATAAATCTTCCAAGTAGTCCAATTGAATTTTGGCACCTAAATCTCTAAAAAGATCTTAAGAGAGGAAGAGAGGAAAGGAGGGGTATTTAAATGGTTTGGCCGGCTCTTCAAGGCTGGTTTTTTAGCCACTCTTAACTCCTAATTAACTCCAAACTCCCTCTCTAAAAATCTCTCACTTGATTCTTGGAAGAGAAAGGAAAGAACTAATTAGTAACTAAATCTTCAAGGAATTATGCATGCTTCCTCTTCTTTTCTTTATGTACATAGTGATTTAATTAAAGGAAGATACATGTATATTCATGATGATACTCTTCTTTATATAGAAAGAGAAGGAAGCAAAAAGAAGGGCAACGAAGCACTATAAAGGTGAAGAAGAGGTTATTGAGCTTAAAAAAGGTATGAAAATTTTCATAGTGTGAATATATGTGTGCTTGAGATATTGACATGAGAAACATGATTATTGGTATGTATATGTTTTTCTATGTGGAAATTAAGCTGGTGCTAATGTGAGAACCAATTTATGCAAAGAATCCTTGAAAACTGAAATTCTATCTTAGGGTCCAATTGACCCATCTGGATTGATTTGGTGATATCTTGAGTTATAGTGACTCAAATTGAGAAATTCTAGTTGCGATAAAAACTAGACACATATATCTTGATTTTGTATAAAGAAACCAAAAACTGATTCTTGCTTCATGGTAGTGAAGTTTTGGATTAAAATCTGTGTGTGGCTATTACCCTATCATTAGGAGTAGTATGTGTTTTGTTTTGAATTTATGGAGATTGACAGGTTTGATTGGGGTGATTTTTAATGTTTTAAAAACTTAAAACACATAGAAACAACTTTTTAGAAGATAACTTATCTGAAAAGGTCATTTGGTATGCCTAAATCGATGTATAATTTGAACTAATTTGCAGGATTTTGTGAGCAGGAGAACTTTCGTATGGCTAATCGCCTACTATTGCGAGCACGACTCTTACTACGAGTGCAACAGTAAGTTTTTATCCTATATATTTGCCTATTCTTTTCCTTTTACAGTATAATCGGCTACCCCTATATGTTGCGTCTATAACCGGACGTAATAGACCCTAAAATACGAGCATACAGGAATGATAAACATAAATGTATATGAAATTATATCAAAGTTAGTATATAAGCATGCATGATTTACATTATTTACTATGGATAATGCCTATGTATATACACATTTTCATTACCGAAATTATATGTTAATAGTTAAGTTATACTATCATGATTATTAATAGATATTTACATATTTAATTATTCTATATGATGTAATGTGATAACTTAGATACAAGAGATGATATGATAGTATATGAAATGAATAATGCATGCATTAGAATCTGGTTGTGGATAGATATACATGTCTATAAGGTTACAGCTGCAACTGCTACAACTTTAATTACGTTTGGGTCCATAGTATGTCCCCATTGGAATCACAGTTTTCACCTCGTTTGGGTTCATAGATTTAATACCTTCAGGTATTTATATGTTTGGTACCTACGAATATTCATAGCACCCGTTATCCATAGCACTCGTTATCCACATCCACAAGACTTTAGCGGGTATTTCATAAAATAAATGAACAATATATGTAATAATGTTAAAGAATTAATCAGTCCTTATAATTTTCCACTTTATATGAATGTAACTAGATCTAATTGTGAAATAATTATTGATGTTATAATTGCCTTCCAATAGTATACTTAGTGAAAATTGTTTATTGAGATGAATGCATCTTGATAGTGGCATCATTATTGTATGCTTGGGGATGACCACTGTGAGTGGCTATCCACATATTATTTTTTCGTTTTCCACTAAGCTGTATAGCTTAGCACAGATGTTTATCCATGTAGATTCACATGATAGACCTTTGTTTCAGGGATAAAACCAACATCGGATAGAAAGAGAAATTTTGATGTATGGATTGTATTACTTTTATTTTTTTTTTGGTTATGTAACCCTGTACATTTCTTTTGGAAGCAATGTAACCAACAAGTTTTGTAAATAATTTCTCAAAGTATAGTTATGTTGATATAAATTATGGACGCAAGTAACTTATTCTGATGCATGAATTAGATGACAAAATATAGTAAATTATATGACAGGTGATCATACTATTATTATATGTATTTTTTTAAAAGACATTAAAATAAGTAACAGAAATCTGGATAGACTAGTGTGGTCATTACATACGGATTCTTCACTATTGTTGTTTTATTTTTTTTCGATTGAAAAAACTCTATATTCAATGTACTTTGTATTGACTTTAAGAGTTTCAATGAACTTCATCTTTTATGTGATTTCTTATTTTGCTCTTGCCTTTCTCTTGCTTACATCTGTCTCATAATATACTACTAAAAACTAAAAATAAGGAAAGATATACTATAATTGAATGGCATTTTAACTTATCTTATGAAAGCATCATTTTAGAGATTTGTTTCGATCAGGATAATATCACTCTAGTTTATATCCTTATTACTTTGAGATGCTAACAAGCTTAGGGATGACTTGGATTCGTCAATTTTCATTATGATTGATGCCTTGGAGTTGCTTGTTTTGGTTGGCAAACAGTAATTGTCTTGACCGTTATCCTATAATAATTATTGCATCGTAAACCCGATCGTTTATTTCTCAAATTGCTGTATTTGACAGTGTCTTCTTAGGAAATGGTGCTAATTAATTGCTCTTTTGCCATTTTGATTTTTAGCTTTAATTGCTGCTATTGCTCTTTTGCCATTTTGATTTTTAGCTTTAATTGCTGCTATTTGTTCTTTTTAACTCCTCATTTATTAGGATTCATCATGTATGCTTCTAGACTCTTATAAATAGAATTGCTTCTTTTGCACTCTTATTTATTCACTTCTTTCTTTGATTTTCTTGCTTGCTTTTCCTATGGAGCCCCTTGATTATCTCTTGCCTTGCCTTGAGATCACCATTTTAGGAAGATGAACGAACGGTTGGGCATTTCTCCACCATGGCATCACCTGCTACAGTAGGTGATGCAATCTCTATCTCCTGCTGCTTTATTTGTTCTCATCTTCTCAAGCCATGGCTGATTTTTTTCATTTTTTAGGTTCCGACATGCCATAAGTGGGAGATATTTGCAACATCTTAAAGGTTGAGAAAGAACGATGGCAATTAATGGTAGATATATGATTATGTTTCTTCTTTTTGTAAACTTCAAATGTAACTCTTTGGAAAGAGATTCAATATATTTCTTCTTTCAGATCTTTGTCTTTATTTTTGCATTAGTTGCAATAAATATCGATATGTTTACTAAATCAAAAGTACGATTGGGAAAACGTTGACCAAGCGAAACTAAAGAATTAATAAAATTTGATAAATAAATTTTATTCATCGATCTTTTGATCGAAATCAAGAAAATTTTTATCGATCTTCCGATCGGGATAATAATAAATTTTTATCTTTATTTAGAATTACCATTGCGACTTTGTTAATCCTTCTTATTCTGCAATTCACCTTGATTGGGAATCCATCAATCGAGTCTGATATTCTTTCTTAGCTAATGAATGGAAACACTGGTAAAGCCTTCTTCACCTACATTAGATCAATCCTTTTATTCCTTTAGAACTATATTGGGCTTTATAGTCTAGATGTCTTCATCCATAGGGTGCTATTTTATAGTTATCCCTCATTTTCTCCTTTTCTGTTTGGTGGTTTTCTCAATTATCCTCATCCATAAGATGTGATTTTACAGCCATTTTTGGGATTCATCAATCATTTCAATTGGGATTAATTCCTGTGATCGGCCCTTCCTAATATTGAGATAAGGGAGGTTTATTTTGCAATCTCTCCTTATTCTTATCATTGCAATAACCATCTGATGTCTTCCAGGAGAGTCATTTCGTTCTCCTTTGGATCTAGCTTATACTGTTTCGTTCTTTTTCAGACTTGGTATCTTCTTTCTCTAATTTGAATTTTTTTTATGCCCCTAATTCGATCAAGCATGGAGGAAGGCCCCTACTCGCCTGGATTTTTCCCCTATCTTTACATCTGATCGGGTTTTAACTTTCCAATTTCCCCTTTCTACTTTGTTTTTTGCTAAAGAGAGGAGTTGGAAAGGTAGAAATGTCAATGCCTAGATTTTGGATTGGTTGAATGTATGGAGGTGGTTTTCTATTCTTTCTATGTCTCTTTTTACGGGACAAATGTGTAGATTTGCACCTTGATGCATGATAGTGAGGGAGGAAAATATTTCATCCCCCTTCAATATTGGCGCAAGTGATTTCATCATTTTTTAATATTGATGTGTTCTCTCTCTTTTCTCTGCATGGATGCTTTGCCAGATGCATGATTTTTGGCTCGTTTCTTGCTTGTGCCGATAAGCTCTGCTGTTGTGGAGAGGGGTATTTAAGTTTGTTTTTTGATCCTGATATTTGGTATATTCTGGATAATGAGGTATACTACTTTTTATACTTTTTTTAATCTTAGAATTACCCCTCTCGAACTTTTCCTTTAGGATTTTCAGTCCCCAACTGTTTCCTTTAATTGGAAGTGGCCATTCCCTTATTTGGATGAAGGGTTTCGATTGTTCGATTGGAAGTAAACATTTGTAGCAACTCGCTTCGTCTTGATGTGAAGAAGGTTCTTTTCTCCTTTGCATACTGCTTTTTTTCCTTAAAGCAAATGGGAGAGTATGTTGCTTTGGGGAAAGATGCTTCTCTTCTTCTTATATTGGCTTTCTTTCCTGGTTTGCCTAAAGATGAAGAGTTAGATAGTTGTTTCATCCCTCCCAGTATCTTTCCTTGTAGGATGTTTCTAGGAGTCCCCTACATCTATTGTGTGATATCTCGAAATGAAGATATTTTGCTTCATTTTGGACCTAGAGCACAGTTTTTTACTTTTTTCAATCCCAAATTTCATTTTTACTGTTATTTTTCATGTAATCTCGAAGATTTTCATGATTCTTGTTTATCGACATCCTTTCTGTGATTATGAATCCATATTCCTCCCAGGGATGTGGATGTTGGATGCTTTTGCTCAGCCATCAACTTTCAACGAAAACACCAAATGATAAAATTAAAATTTTCATAGTAGAAGGAGAGAATCCTGGATAGGAAAGAGTGATTGAGTCGATGAGCACTAGGGAGCAAAACCCCAATTGGCTCGAGTGTCAGTAGGGGAGGGAATTTGCCCCGTCCTCGCCCATTACGGATCCCCATCACCCACGAGGATCCCCGACCCCTATGAAAAAATAATTTTTTTTAATTTTAAAATATAATATTTCACAAATAATTAAAATTAAAATATAACATTTAATAAATAAAAAATCTAAAATCAATCATAATTTAAATTAACATAAATTTTAACCATTAATAAATCTAAAGTTAAATATAATTTAAAACTTAATAATCCTAAATTAAATACAAATAACCAAAACTTAATAAAATAACAATAATATAAGAAATCAAAACTTAATAAAGTTACAATAATACAAATAACCAAAAATTTCAGTTGAACCACTTCCATCCCAATTTTCGATAAAATATCAACCTGAAATACCAATTAATAAAATATAAAAATATTAATTCTATATTCATATACAGATTGAAAGTAAATTAAAGTTGTCACCACCATATTGCTACCTGATATCATAGACAAATAATTTATCAAGCATAAATCTCAAATTTCAAGTACAACTTATTATTCCACCTGATATCATAGAATAAGTAATCTCAATTTCTCAAAAAATTCAAATTGTTAGTTCAAATTTCAATTAATGATAATATTTATTATTAGAATATTCAAAATAAATATATTCATCATTTGCCTCTTTATCTACATTCATATCTTCAATCATTGTATAGCACCGTGGATAAGCAATTGAAGAATATCCTAAATATATTAATTACTATTTATAAATTATGCATATGAACTATAATAAAAAATACAAAGTAAATTAATAAATAAATTAATATAAGCAAATTTCACATACATTTATTTGAAGCCAATATCCAATTTTGTGTACATATTAATGCTTCAACCGTGTCAGTATATAGTCTACTATGATGAGGACTTATAAACCTTCCACTTGTACTGAAAACCAACTCAAAAGCCACAGTGGATACAAGAATTGACAAAACATCTCTTACAACTAATTGCAATATTGGATACTTAAGAGCCAATTTTCACCAACTCAGTACATCAAAATCATCATTGAGTGCATATAATTTCTCTTCCAAATAAAGGTCTAATTCAGTGCGCACACTATCACTTTCGGGCTAGGAAGAAGCAACAAATAATTCAAATTTATGCATACAATTCGACCTCACTCTATGACTTTGAGAAAAATTGCTTATTGATGGTTCAACTACTACAGCTCTTCCACTTTCACTTGAATTCGACTTTGATGAATATTGATTAACCAAATCATAAGAAATTTTTTTAACATTCTCAACCTCTATTTTTGCCATTTCATCTCCATAAAAAAGGAAAAAATAACACTCCAAAAACTTAATCTTATACCTAGGATCCAAAATAGTGGCCACACTCATAACACTATGAATTTGAGACCAATATTTATCAAAATTTTCAATCATGCTGGAAGCCATAACTTTAATATAAAAATACCCATCGTTTTTCCATTGCATCAATTCCATCTTAATCTCACACAACTTTAGAAAAAAAAAAGATTGACAGTAGGATATTTTATCCCAGAAAATTTTTCAGTAATATCAAAAAATATTTTTAACTTCTCACAAATTTTTGCAGTCATTTTCCAGTCTTCATCCTTAGGGAGACATCTGTAAAGAGACTCCCTTTGTTTTAAGCATTTAAATACATCCTTGTAACAAATAGTCACATCAAGCATCATATAAGTAGAGTTTCACCTAGTCTTATAATCTAAAATCAATTTCTTAGTGCAAGAAACTCTCAATTGACGTGTTGTATTCTCAAACTTTTCATTTCTTTTAGGAGTAATACTCTAAAATGCAACACTATCTCTAAATTAATGCTAAAAAATGCAAAAAAAAAAGAATCAACCACCATCTTAATAGTTCAAAGAAGCAATATTGGAAAGAAAGCATATAGAAAATGCATAAAATGGGGACAAAGTTCAGCAAAACTACATGATACAAAGACTAATGTGAAGACCGCCAAAGTCCTGCATAATTACATTTGATGATAACACTAATGTCAAACTCAAGAGACCTCGCTTGATTATCATGACCAATGAAATTCTTCAATTCCTTTTGTTCCCAAGTGAATCAATCATATTGCAATAAATTATTTCCCCATTTATAATCCATGTAAAACTTTTTCTAGCCATCTATCACATTCCTAATGCAAAGCTCCAGAGACACTTCCCTTGATCAAATAAGATGAGCCATATAGGTTTATCTTAAAGTTAATTTCAGAAAAACAAGTCTACGTTCGTATGTTACTTCACCTTAATTTTGGGTCAGAGAGGTTCAAGGTTATAGCAATAGTCATACATATTTCATTGACATTAATAGTTTTTCCAAGATGCAGCAATGGTTTTAGAGGTTTGGACTGTCTGTTGCCGAACAATTAGAACTAACAAATACTTTTTCTCAACCTCAAAACATGTTTATTGATCGAACAATTTGAGAATATAGAAATCATGTTGGTTTGGTAGCTTTCCTATATCTATACAGGGATATTATTACCAAAACAGAGAATTCAAAGTGTGCAGAAAGAACTAAAATCCAAAAAAGTCATGTGATCTAAAAGCGGCTTCCATCTTTTCTTAGAGTCAAATATGTTCATACATTGCTAAAAAACGTACCTATTTCAGAATCCAGTTGCAGAGATCAGAGGGGGAGATTGAAGGGGAAGATGAAATCTCTTAACTGCTCTGCAGGGAAAGATCGAAGGAGAGAGAGAGGAGAGGAGCAGAGTGGCTGTGGGAGGAGAAAAATGTAAGAGAAGAAGTTAGGATTTATTAGGAGGTATTTATAGTCAATGGCACAAATATAAATAATTAGAAAACTAGGGATATGATAGTAATAATACATCGGACCGGGGATCTCCGCAGGACGAATACCACATTCCCTGCTCTCGCCCTAAAATATATCTCAGGGATTTTTTAATCCCTTTCCCCACCCCTGTGGGGGGAAAAATCAGGAATTCCCCATCCCGTTTGGGTTGGGTCCCCACGGATTTCGAATTTTTTCGTCCTGTGATCATCCCTATACAAGACGTTAGTATTCCGATGTTTAAGTTAGCAACTGGAAGGAAAGGTCCTAGAGAGAGAATATAGATAAAAGTTAGAGAGAAAGCCCTCTGAATTTTTAGAATAAACCTGCTATTTCTAGAGTTGGGAAGGTTGAACAATGTTCTTGAATAGTAGGTCTACTCTAAAGCAGATATGACCTATCTTGAAGGTGATGAGAGTTTAATAAAGACGTGTGTCAGATAATCTTATCACGATAGGAACATATCACATTTGATCGGACGACCTCATTTCTTATACCTTTACCAAATTAGTTGGAGAGGGTTAGATATTCATGAGCGTTCTAGTAATGGACCTCTTATTGAGTTTAGTTTTGATTTTCAGGGTATTATAATGAAGCAACCATATAATCTTTTTCCCACCGTGGTTGCAATAAATAATGATAATTGAATTATTCTGATTAAGCTTTCAGAACCTCTGTTTACTCAGCTTTTGGCTAGATTTTATGTCCGCTAAAAAGTCGTTCCTAACTAATACACGTTATTAATTAATGACGGTCCATTATAAACTGTTACAAATGTATTATCTGATTCATTCAATGCAAACATATACACAACATTATACAATACCTCATTCTCTAAATATAACAATAAACTCTAAAATATAATTATTTTTTATTTAAATATTAATTAATTTGACGATAGAAATCTATTTTTGATTTTATGGGAGCACTCGTCTAGATAATGATCGAATAAATTAAATAAAAATTCATATAATCCTGTCCTCTAATATTTAGAAAAATTATTGGCTGGGTCGACATTCAAATTTCTTGTTGTGATGAGATATTTAATGAATTACCTTTATATAGAGTGTAACTCTACCTTTATATATATATATATAATTTTTTTTTACAGCATGTAACTCTGCTGAGTCAACGGAACTACCTTCCAACTAGTTAACTCGTGGTTGTTAGGGAGTTTACAAATTGGGATAATATATAAATTCATCCCTAAATTATTATCATTTATCAGATTTTTTCGCTGAACTAATTATATGTTAGATTATTTTCTGAACTTATTGAAAATATCGTATTATACCTCAGTAGGATACTTATCAATTCATAATTGACGTGTGAAAAACACGTACCAAATAATAAGATGAGGATAATTTAATATTTTTAACAAATTTTAGAAGATAATTTAACATTTCAATAGTATGTGATGTATTTTTTATATTTTAAACAAGTTCGAGTGATTAATTTAATATTTTTAACAACTTCAGGAGAGTAATCTAACATGCAATTAGTTCAGAAATAAAATCTGGTAAACATGATAATTTAGAAGGAAATTTATATATTATCCCAAATTACAAATTTGGGGAATAACTTTGCCACAGGAATAAACCATATGTAAAGCGCAAATATTAACATATTTTGGGTAGATATATTATTCAAACCTACAAGATTTAGTTTTTTGTCCAACTACTGTACCTGTCACATTAACTTCTTCCAATTATTAAAATAATAAAAGTAGAAATAGTCGGGGTTTAGCATGAGGCAATATATTACTTGTTCACACTAATCACCGACATTTATTATTATTATTATTATTATTATTAAGATTATTATTTTGGGAGCAAATGGATAAGGTAATTTATTATAATCTAATGATTTTGATGACTAAATGTTAAACGTGTTGCTTCTGTTGACAGGGTTACCAAAACTGTTAATGTGTAAGAACAGATAAAAAAGATAATCTTATAAACCAAGGGTGGGCTTGTTAGAGGTTAGCATCATCGGTTTAGATTTAATTAAAATTAATTTACTGGAGAGAATGGGAAGGCTATCCATGAAGGCATGGGCTTTTCAATTGGGCTGGATTGACTATTCCAAGAGGCGGGCTGAGCTAGTAGCAACAGCAAAAATTCTATTTCTTGAATCTATTGCATGAGTCAAAAATTAACTAGTTCATATAAAACGATTTTTTCAAAATACTAATAATTAATCAATTCATTATAATTAGTTAAACAGTCTATCGATTTCGATTTTTTGGATTGATTAATCAAAAAATACCATATAAATTAAACATATTGTTTAAACTATAAACATAAACTTAAAATATTCAAAGTACTTGAATATTATAATTACGAACTAAACACATGATATTCAAATTAATTCAACAATAGTTTAACATAAGTTTTTGGGATGGTACTTTCATTGTTAGCTGTGGAATTTTCGACAGTATTTGACAAATTCTCCATGAATTTTGAACAATGCAGAGCCATGAAGTGTTAATCAAAGAATATGAGTTTCTAACAAGCATTCATAAACAAATGGCATATAGCATCAAAATCATGCTAACTGGATAGAAAAATAATTAATAAAAAATTTTCTGAGGCAGGACACACAGAAGAATCAATAATGTCGACAACAGTAAAAGATCAAAATAAAGAGACTGGCCATCAAGAAATTATAATTTAATGATTAGTGAAAAAAAAAGTCACATTTTCAATTGTATTTATCCAGTATCTTGTTCCTCTATATTTTGGAATGTTCTGTCCTTAATCAACGGTTACTTTGAAAAATTCTTGTGTCCTACAATACCGAAAATTAGGGGTGTTCAAAAATGGTATAACTCACTTAACCTATTCAACCCAATCCATCTAATCCATTTTTCTTACAAATATAATGGATTATTATAACCCATACAACCCATTTTAATATTTTAAACATATATATGTGGGTTATGGGTTATTATATAATCTAACCAATTAATCCATATTACACTCTTCTTTAAATATGCTCTCACTCACACTTTTTTCTTTTACTCTAATATGGAATTTTAATAATAAATCAATAAAAAAAATTAAATTAAGATTAATTTAATCGAATTAATCAGATAGGATCATTTCATAATTAAATGTGAAACTTTGACTTTTATCATTATCTATATGCGTTAAAAATTAATTTTTTTCCATAAAACTTTCTAAAATTAGAAATTTATTCTTTTTTTTTGGACATTATACTTTAAGAGCCGATTAATTTAGAGCCTATACACAATAAAAATTGAATCCAAACCACCATTAAAGAGAATATTATCTAAAAGTAATTTATTAGAAAAAAAATTACATCCTTTAATATCATTTTTAATTTACTATATAAACTAATAACTGAAATTTTTGAATCTGATGATTCCAACTTCACGTGTTCGTGTCAAGCATGCAATTACTTTTGGGTTTTGTAATTTTTTATTATCTAATCAATTGGAATATAAGAAATGCACGAGTTTAGTTTGAACAAACCTGATGACATAAGTAAATAAAAAATAAATAAAAGATATTTTGGTCAAAAGTCAAGGTCAATGGCTCATACAGTCATGTGTAGACTTGAGGACATTATGCATGTTCCCTGGCCAAACTTTGTGCTTCTTTGAAATGCGCATTCTGTGCTTCAAAGCTAAACCACTGCTTGTTTGTTATGATTCATTAAAATGGAATGCGTGTTTTTTTAGTGGCATGGAACCTACCGTGACCGTGTTGGCTAATCAATTCGAATATCGATTTTAGTATAAAATAATGAAATTTTGTATGATTTTAAATAGTGAGAATATATTTGTTGCGTCAGTTTCATAGTGATTATTCCCTGCATTAATAATTTATTAGAAAAAAAAATTTAAGTTTCAGAATCTTAAATTTTGTCTAGTAATAACAACGAGGGAAAAGTTCAAATTTCTCCCCAAAATTTGTTTAAATGTGAAGTCTTGCCCTTATATTTTCAATTGAAACAATATTTCTTTATATATAATAATAGGCAATCCCAAAAATTATTTATTCAATTACTTTAGATTCGTACCGAATATACCTATAAAAGAAAGTAAAGCTTTTACTCTCGAATATTTAAAAATATTATATTTATTCTAATTATTATGTTGATGCAGATTTTGTAGGGGTAAGATTTCCAATAATAATGGAACCAACTTTACCCATCAATGAATGATTTTAATATTAAAGGCAATACTATAATTAAATCAATTAATTTCATAGTTTAAGAATTTATATGTAATTTTAAATTTTAGGATACTATTAATTTTTTTATGAAATTTATATGTAATTTTAAATTTTATAGTATTATAAATTTATATACTTGCGGTATTTAAAAAAATATTTATAAAAATAAAATTAATATTTTATATTTAAAAATATATAAATATGAATAATTTATAATTTATATATTTATAATATAATATAAAAAATTAATATAACCCATATAACCCACATAAACCAATCAACCCAATATAAAAAATTTAGTTCATAACTCACCTGATTTGGATTGGGTTCAACCCATTTAAAAATTTAGATGGGTTGAAGGAAAAACCAATCGTAACCCACCCAACCCACATTTGAACACCCCTACCAAAAATAAATAAATAATTAAAAGATTTTAACTATTTCAAGTTGATGCTTTTGGAATCCTGCTTGCCATCTGCGAAAAAAGAAGAAAAAATAAAATGCAAAGTGGTTGTATTGATATAATTTATTCATGCCCATGCATAGCAATGATATAATTTATTCATGCCCATATTCAGAAAATGATAAAACCTAAATCAACATAGCATTTTCTAACAAGCATAAGTCAGTTGAAAAAAAAAAATTTGGCGTGAGCCAGATGGTGATGACTGATGAGAAGCACAAGTTGAACCGAAAAATGCAATTTGCAAATTAAGAAATTAATCTATAAAATGACAAATTAACTATTTACCTTTAGATAATAGTAAAGACCGAGATAAGATGAAAGGCAAATGGTGCAACTTCGAGATAGGAAGAGCAATAGTGAGGGAGACCGGAAGATCGTGAGATTGTGACGGTGAGCGGTAGCTGGCGTGAGAGAGAGAGGCGAAATGGTAGGGAGAGTTTGAGATAGGTAATATATATATATATATATATATATATATATATATATATATATATATATATATATATATATATATATATATATATATATATATATATATATATATATAACTGAAACCGATAATTTTTTTAAACTGTAGATCAGAACCAAAATCTCCTATATTTGCCAATCTAAACCATATTTTTCCGTTCGGTTAATTACAAAACTGGTTCGATTTCGGACCACTTTTTTTCGATTTTTTTTTCTTAGCCCTACTACTTTGATAAGTTGATATCCTAAATCTGCTGTCTTTACATGATGTGAATCATTAAAATTCAAATTAAATAGTTAAACTTGGCATTCCAATTAGAAAGCTTTGACAAAAATACTTCTAATTTTCAAGTTTATGATAGATAAGGTAGAGAATTTATAATGGATTGGCCTGAAGCATAATCACTGTAAGCTATTACTTCGTTTTATACGCATGTAAATGAAATATTGATTTCCTGAATGATGAAAATTTCTTAACTAGATACCTTGTAGGAGGATTCTTGCGCACCAAGTAAATTTTAAATTGACTCCTAATAAAAAGTAGTTATGATGAAATGATATGTATCTTTTCAACTCTTTCTTATTACATACATTTCAAAATTCCTAAAGAAAAAATTATTCCCTAATTGACAACAAACTTGCCATAATTTCAAATAAGAATAGAAAAAACAACCAATAGATTTTCATATTCGTTGGTCCCATCTTGAGAGTTGGTCCAACTAAGGACAACGGCCGGCTTAGATCTACTGCATTGATCAAAGCCCAGTCCAAATAGAACCTAAAAATTTATCTCAATATATCACGTGAACTCCACCCTGCCTTTTCCTTTTCCTTTATCTTATGTAAGTTACCATACTTGGACTTAAATTTGAGATCTGGCAGCATAATTTTCAGACCACCATCTTCGCGGCATGCGGCTATTCTTTTGCTATGAATAAGGTGTTAGCGATGTTTTAGGCATCGCTTTGTGTTTAACTAACCACGGAATTTTTTAAAAAATGGTGTGTTTTAATAAATTATTTAAAAAAATAAGGTGTTTGCAAAATTATTTGAAAAAATAAGATATTTTTCTATTTTCGTAACCCTTTATTGCGGGATTAGACACCGGGCCACACACTCTCTCTCTATGCTCTCTCTCACACACATACTCTCACCCTTTCTCTCCCTCTCACTCTCCCTCTCACATTCTCTCTCTTAATATTTTTCAAAATATCATACTTAATTTTATAATTAATTATTTATACAATCCTAAAAATAAATAAAAAATATTTTTAAAAATAATATGAGGTAAAAATAAAAAATTTCAAGTGAAAATTATTTTAAAAATAAAATTTAAAACAACTCATAGTGAAAAATGACGGTAAAAAATATTTATTAATGACAGTATTCGTTTTGCATACAGTATATAAAAAAAAATTATTAAATAAAGTCATTTTTAAGATATTTTTACTTATTGTTAAATTTGAAAATTATTTGGAAAATTGGATGTTTTTCTCTCTCTTCCTATTTTCTAAAATTATTATCATATTTAATTTTATAATTAATAATCTATATAATCCTATAAATAAATAAAAAATATTTTTAAAAATAATTTGAGATAAAAATAAAAATACTCCAAATGAAAATTGCTTCAAAAATAAAATTTAAAACAAATTCATAGTTAAAAATGATAGTATGGTACAAAAAAAAAGTATAGTAGTTGGTGTTTTTTTTATCAAAAATTCAAATCTAACAATAAATTAAAATATTATAAAAATTACTTTATTTAATGAATTTTTTTATATATCGTGTGTAAAATTAATACTGTCATTAATAAATATTTTTTACTGTCATTTTTTACTATGAGTTGTTTTAAATTTTATTTTTGAAATAATTCACTTGAAATTTTTTATTTTTACGTCACATTATTTTTAAAAATATTTTTTATTTATTTATAGGATGTATAGATAATTAATTATAGAATTAAATATAATATTTTGAAAATTATTAAGAAAGAGAAGGTGAGAGGGAGAGTGAAAGAGTGGGTGAGAATGTGTATGTTTGTGAGAGTGAGAGAGGATGTAAGAGAGAGAGTATGAGACCCAATATCTAATCATGTAACAAAAAATTACGAAAATAAAAAATTATCTCATTTTTCTAAATAGTTTTCGAACATCATTTTTTTTCAAATAATTTTTTATACCCGCCATTTTTTTAAAAAGTCCCACTAACCACACTGTTTGCTTTACAGATACTTCTTAGTTAATTTTACCATATTTTAGTCGTATGAAGTACAAATTCAGCTCTGTGAACGTAAATACCGAATGATTGTCGTAATCGAGACACAGTATAAAAAAGACCATGTTCTGCTCCCTCTTTACAGTTAATTAAACAAGCTTCCACAATGGGATCCCAAAACGACCCTTACTTCACTTTAACTATCGTCACTCTGCTAATGCTACGAGCTGTCTCAGCTCAGCCTCCGTACGCCTGTGACTCGTCCAACCCATCAACGAGTTCCTACCTTTTCTGCAAAACCACACTACCCATCAGCCAAAGAGTGAGAGACCTTGTTTCTAGGCTCGCATTAGACGAAAAAATCTCCCAACTCGTTAACTCAGCCCCAGCGATTCCGCGACTCGGTATTCCAGCTTATGAGTGGTGGTCTGAGGCATTACATGGGGTTGCTAATGTGGGACCTGGCCTTCATTTTGAAGGCAACATCAGAGCCGCCACTAGCTTCCCGCAAGTCATTCTTACTGCTGCTTCCTTTGATGCTTACCAATGGTATCGCATCGGTCAGGTATTAGCGCAAGTCTCACAACTTGAAAAGTAATTAACTTTGTGGATGATTAATGATGTTTTGTTCTAAAGTTTCAATCTTTTTGATGCGTGGAGGCGATTGGAAGAGAAGCAAGAGCAATGTACAATGCAGGACAAGCTACAGGAATGACATTTTGGGCACCAAATATAAACATATTTAGGGACCCAAGATGGGGGAGAGGGCAAGAGACGCCTGGGGAAGATCCATTGGTGACCGGGAAATATGCAGTTTCATATGTGAGAGGAGTTCAAGGGGATTCATTTCAGGGAGGGAAGCTTAAAGGGCATCTTCAAGCTTCAGCTTGTTGCAAGCACTTTACTGCTTATGATTTAGACAATTGGAAAGGTGTGAACCGCTTTGCATTTGATGCTCGTGTAAGTTTTAGACGTTATAGCCCTTTTTTTTCTGGATCATTTGTATTTTTGTGTCTTTTTGTGACCAAATTCAAAGATGCTTCTGTGTCATTTATGTGCTTTATCAAATTTCTACATTAGTTTATTTATGAAAAATTTGGAATGGCTAATGTCCTTGTCTGTGTCTGGATTTACATTTATTGGCTTTAAATGTAAAAACATTGTTTAAATCTTTTGATGAATAATTAAAAGTTAACTTTTCTGGCTTTTTTTTTTTCTCTTCACATTCTATAGTCAAGTCACTTTTAAGATTTATCTGGCTCACACTCATTAATTCTATTTCCTGGTGGTGGTTCTTGATGTTTTATTTTTCTCATGGAAGCCTTCTTGGATGTCAATTAGATGCCATTTTGTTTTTGTTTCTGAAAATTACTTATTAAAATCAAAGTTGCGACAGAATTTCCCTATTGTGTTATTTACTTTATTTTCCTATTGCAATGTTTTGCATCAGGTGACTACCCAAGATTTAGCAGACACGTATCAGCCACCATTCCAGTCTTGTGTTGAAAAAGGGAAAGCCAGTGGTATAATGTGTGCTTACAACAAAGTTAATGGAGTCCCAAGTTGTGCAGATTCCAATCTCCTCTCTACAATAGCTAGAGGGAAATGGGACTTTCATGGGTATTATTAAAAGTTCTTCATTTGCACTGTAATTTAGTCTACATCAAGTGTGAAAGTTGCTGCAATAATTGGTTAGTTGATCCTCATTAACATTTGATTTATAATTAGGTACATCACCTCTGATTGTGATGCGGTCTCGCTTATCCATGATCAAGGATATGCCAAGTGGCCAGAAGATGCTGTGGCTGATGTGCTTAAAGCAGGTATGGGGCCTACCTCCTGATCCTTTTTCGTCTGTCATAAAGGTACATGTGCTTGTGTTTTTAGCATTCAGTTGCTGTAGGTTTTGCTTCATTTCTCCTTAGCTGTTTACATTATCTTTAGATCATCAATTTAGATTTTGAACCATTGTAATCTTATGGGTCCACACATTGTCCTTAAACTACAGCTATTCACCTAAAAGCGTATGGCATATAAGCAATTGTTCTATATATTTATCATTGCTTTTGCAGCCTCTGAGTTCATTAATATTTCTTTCTATTCATGTTCCTTTTTTTTTTTTTTTGGATGGATGAAAATATGCATCTTGTTTAGGCTGGCATTTCTTGCCACTATTATTGTCTTCATTAGGTTTGTCCTCTTATTGGGTATTTTACATCTGATAAGGTTCTCATGAGCATGCAAGTGGCTTGATTTGATTCATGATTAGGATTGTTATCATCAAATTAGGTCCATTTCTACAGTCAGCAGATTGTTTGGGTGCATGCTGCATTAAATATGAATTAGATAACTATTTCCTAATTTTTCTAGAAGAAGGATCAATTAATTCTCGAGTTAGTTGGAACACTATAACCTATAAAAGTGGCAATAAAGTTGCATTTCTGTTTCCTTGATTAAAATTTCCGCATATAAACACTAATAATATATGTTGAAATGACATAACCTTGTGTCATTACATCCCCATAAAATTTGTGGAAACAATGAAAAAGAATTGGTCTATGACCGGATCAATATGTGAGGATTTATGCATTGAATTCTATACTTACTCCAGACAGAAAAAGAAAGTATTTATTTGCAAATAAATTCTATTATATGATACTAGTAGCTACATGTTTGTGCGTTGCACTAGCTTATATAGTATTTATTGTTTTAATATATCAGAAAATATATAGTATATAATACTTAAACAAAAATTGTATCCATGTACATATTATATAATGCTTATACATAGGAAAGTAATAAGATAACACAAAAAATTACAAATTTTGTACAAAAATTTTGAAATGTGTTCTACGTTCATTAGAGATCACTGAAAGCTACATTGAGTTTTAACATCTATAAAGCAAAATATGACGCTATAACAGTTGCATTGGAAATACATCATTCAAATGGTTAAACTATCAGTAAAACTGTACAAAAAATGTCTCTTAGTAAGTTAATCATCGATTTGAGAGAAGTTTAGGTCCTCAAAATCCTTTCACTCTTATTGAACCTTGTATTTTCCTTCATCATCTCTTCCAAAACAGCATCATTTGTATATATATAAATAAATAAATAATCATGAAGATCAGGATATATAAACTGCTAAACAGATTTCAGCAGTTAAGATAGGTTATGGGGCCTGTTGCATATTCTGATAGAAGTTCATTCCTCTTTTTCATTGGTGCTGGGAAGAGTATTGTGATGAAGGATTTTTTCATTAGTATAAGAACATTTCTCTTACATATTTCATTTATCATTGGTAATCTAAGTATCTCTAACGTATAAATGTTTGGAAAACCAAAATGAAATGGTAACTTCAATGCACACGTATATTCTGAGATTTTAGCATTCCAGGTAGAAGCAACAGGAAATGCAGTGATCATTGAGGTAGATATTTCCAAGGAATTATATCTCTTGTACAGTTTAGTTCCAGGGGAAATGCTATCATTGATGAGATTATGAGTGCCTTTTCTCTAACATCACCAAAAAATATATTATATTTTTATTTCATCAAATTATTAAATGGATACCTACTTGAAAAGCTAACTTCAAGATTGCAATCCCTTAACACTGATAAGTGTGTAAAAGTAATTACTATATCTCTAATAGTAAATTTCACCTCAAGTTTCTTTTTTTCCCCCCATTTTTTTCTTGACTGTTGCCCCATCATCCATCCACGGATGCAGCATTTTCTCTCCCTATCCTGTACATGTAAACCAAGCGAGACAAAATGCATGTGCAAATAATAGCCCACAATATTTAAGCAATCTCAACTCCACAGTATTTCCATCCAAAAAGAATATAAATCATGAAATCCAAAAAGAAGTAATCTCTAGAAAGTAGAATTATAAAAGGAATTATCATGCAATCTTCTTCTATCTAAATTGATTTTTCAAGATTATGAACTGACATATTATATCACTAATCCAATATGAAAGAAGAAATTTCCGTTGGAGTCAGAACCCATTAGAAAAGAAAGGAGAGTGATAAAGAAAGGATAAATAGATGCAAAAGCAAGTCTTGATTATCAGCATTCATATATTTTTCCATTATATGGTACAGGAGAGGAAACATTTTATCTACAAGTGGACTGATTATTGTAGAGCTTCATCTGTCATTGTCTTTCACCCAAATTTGACCCATGTAAGAACTAAAAATCAACAAAGAGGGTTCAACACTAGAGCATCATTTTATACATTATTACCATTGTAATTCGGAGTGAACATTAAATAGAAGATCATGATTCATTTTACAAAATTTGTAACTCATGTAATTAAGAATGAATATTAATTACATGGGTTACAAATCTGAAATCTATGTAATTAAAAATAAACCTTAAAAATGAAGGCCAAGTTAAGGAGTACTAAGTAGAATGTTTGGCAAAAGAGAGGATACAGAAATTAGAAAGACACATTTTTTAGTAAAGAAGCAAAGATAGAGTGCCACTTGTTGCTTGCTAGTGAAATGAACCGAGATGGATTTGAAGGAAACACGTTGTTAGAGAAATTATTTGACAATCTAAAAGCACTATACTTGCCAACTGCATTTATGCTTGGGGGCTTTAGAGTTGGAGAATTCCACCTAGAAGTGGGCAAGGTGTATGGGGCTCCGGAAAATAAATATTGCCAAGTGAGAAGAATGGTTTCTGATGATTTACTGCTCTGGCATTCTAAAGAATCTTACTTCTTACTTGCATTTTGAGCTAGATGGACAGAAAGATGCTTGCAAAGTTGATAACAGCCTTTTATTTAAAAAACTCTTCAAACAAAGCAACTTTTATCTCATCATAGTGTCTGAACATTGTTTAACAAAAAACTGCAGGCATGGATGTCAATTGTGGATCGTATTTGCAAAATCACACCAAAGCAGCTGTGGAACAGAAAAAATTGCCAGAAGCTGCGATAGACAGGGCTCTTCACAATCTCTTCTCTGTAAGAATGAGGTTAGGGCTTTTCAATGGAAATCCAGTGGGACAGCCTTTCAGTAACATTGGTCCTGATCAAGTTTGCTCCCAGGAGCACCAGATACTGGCCCTTGAAGCTGCCCGTAATGGCATTGTTCTCCTGAAGAATTCTGAGAGACTTCTCCCGCTTTCACAATCCAAGACGACTTCCCTTGCTGTAATTGGCCCTAATGCTAACTCTGCACAAACACTTCTTGGAAACTATGCTGGCCCTCCATGCAAATCTGTGACGCCATTACAAGCACTACAATATTATATTAAAAACACTATTTATCACCCAGGTTGCGACACAGTTCAATGCTCTTCAGCTTCCATTGTGAAGGGAGTTGGTATCGCCAAAGGGGTGGATCATGTGGTATTGATAATGGGATTGGATCAAACTCAAGAGAGAGAGGATCATGATCGCACAGACTTGGTGCTACCTGGGATGCAACAAGAACTCATAACTAATGTTGCAAAATCTGCAAAGAATCCAATTGTTCTGGTGCTTCTTTGTGGAGGACCAGTTGACATATCTTTTGCCAAGTACGATAAGAACATCGGAAGCATTTTGTGGGCTGGTTATCCAGGTGAAGCTGGTGGGATTGCACTTGCAGAAATCATCTTTGGTGATCACAATCCAGGTGAATTCATTAGCAATACCCAATGCATTGGTGTACAAGAAATGAATAGTTTATTCTGTTGAAAATTTATGGTTGTGATGTTAACTATTTCATGGTGTGCAGGAGGGAGATTACCCGTGACTTGGTATCCACAAGATTTTGTCAATGTACCAATGACAGATATGAGGATGCGGCCTGATCAAGCTTCAGGCTATCCTGGCCGAACATACAGATTCTACAAAGGCCATAATGTTTTCGAGTTCGGTTATGGCTTGAGTTACTCGAAGTACTCTTATGAGGTTAAGTTTGTGTCCCGGAAGGAACTCTACTTGAATCAATCCTCGAAAATGCACATAATTGACAACCCGGATTCAACACGTTCTGCATTGGTTTCTGAGCTGGGCTTAAATTTCTGTGAGCAAAGCAAGTTCTCTGTTAGAGTTGGAGTGGAGAATCAAGGGCAGTTGGCGGGTAAACATCCAGTATTGCTATTTGCAAGGCAAGCAAGGCATGGTGATGGCAGGCCAAGAAAACAGTTGATTGGGTTCAAAAGTGTTATACTAAGTGCAGGAGAAAAGGCTGAAATTGAATTTGAACTGAGCCCTTGTGAAAATTTTAGTAGATTCAATGCAGATGGTCAGATGGTGATGGAAGAAGGAACACATTTCTTGGTTGTGGGAGGTGACCAGCACCCAATTTCCATCACAATCTGATTTAAAGATTTGGTTCAAAAATAAAAAGATAATGTCAACAACTTAAATTGTGTTGGTATCATTAAAATCAGAGGTTGATTACTTAGAAAATTATGGATTTATGTAAAGACATCGTGCTTCTACTTTATAAAGCAAACTGTACTTATATTTCATATACTTTTGCAGAGCTGAAAATGAATATGCCCGTTAAATGAAAGCCAATGGAGAAGCTCAGAACATATATATCACATAGACGTATAGCTCTTCTTGTAGCAATAAGTAAATGACACGTAGGCATATAGCTGGAGCAACAAATAAAGCAGCGGCATTTTTTGTCACCTCCTGGAAACTGTTAGCCACTCTCACAGCTCACGGGAATTGTCTTATTAGTCAGCAGATCAGTGTTCGTCTACCTTTTTTGTGGACCTCTAAAATATTAGATATCTGGCAACTTAACTTACCCATCTAATCAATAAGCTTAATTGGTCTGTGTATAGTTTCTCTCGAGTGTATGCCCTAAAAATTTGCGTATCTCAAATAGCACTCATAAAACAACATGAAGCTTCAGAGCTATATCCATCTCCATATCTACCTTACTTCGCTACTTTTCATCTTTGCCCAGTCAGTTAAGCCTCCGTTTGCTTGTGACCGGTCTAACCCATCAACAGAAACATACGCTTTTTGCCAAACCTCATTACCTCTTAAGGAGAGGGTAAAAGACCTTGTATCAAGACTGACATTAGATGAGAAAGTCTCCCAACTAGTTAACACAGCAGATGCAATTCCCCGGCTTGGCATCCCTGCCTATCAATGGTGGTCTGAAGCCTTACATGGTGTTGCCTTCCTTCCCCATGTCAGCGAAATGCAAGGCATCCATTTCAATGGAACCATTACAAATGCCACTAGTTTCCCTTAAGTCATTCTCACTGCTGCTTCATTTGATACCCATATATGGCATCACATTGGTCAAGTAAGCTAGTATCCTTATTTGTTCGGTTATGCATATTTTTTGAAAAAAGTGTAGTTATTTGTGGATATTTAATGTACATGAAGGTGACTGGAAAAGAAGCCAGAGCTATTTATAATGCTGGACAAGCAACAGGCATGACTTTTTGGGCACCAAATATTAACATATTTAGGGATCCAAGATGGGGAAGAGGGCAAGAGACACCAGGTGAGGATCCAATGGTTACTGGGAAGTATGCAGTGTCATTTGTTAGAGGAGTTCAAGGTGACTCTTATGAAGGAGGTGCCCTTGGTGAGCATCTTCAAGCTTCAGCTTGTTGTAAACATTTTACTGCTTATGACTCGGATAATTGGAAAGGTGCGAATAGGTTCATTTTTAATGCTACAGTAAGTGACGGAGACATCATCTATAAAACTATATTGGTTGGTGGGAAGTAAGCTTTCTTGTTTGTTCATTTATGTGTTTAAACTTTTTGTTTTCTGGGTTTAGATCTCTCCACAGGATTTGGCCGATACATATCATCCACCATTTCAGAGTTGCACAAAAGAAGGGAAAGCCAGTGGGATAATGTGTGCTTATAATCAAGTCAATGGAGTTCCAAATTGTGCAAATCATAATTTATTAACTAAGACAGCCAGAGGACAATGGCACTTCCAGGGGTAACACATAATATAAACTATTAATCTGTGACAAACAATAAATGGACTTTTCTTTGCATTAACAAGGATACTGCATGGTTTTCATGTTGAATAATGATCAGGTACATCACTTCTGACTGCGATGCAGTGAAAGTCATCCATGATGATCAAAAATATGCTAAATTACCTGAAGATGCAGCTGCAGATGTGCTTAAAGCAGGTATCGCGATGCAGTGCTACCATTTATTCCGTTTTAAATATTTTTCAAGTGTTTTTCTAACTTTTTCAAGGTTATCTAACTGTATGGATGTAGAGTGTGCCACAACCATGTCAGGTAGCTATATGAAAAATTACTCTAAATTAGCAGTAAAACAGAAGAAACTGCTAGAATCAGAAATAAATAGAGCCCTCAATAACCTATTCTCTGTCAGGATGAGATTGGGATTATTCAATGGCAGCCCAGCCAAATTGCCGTATGGTAACATTGGTGCAGACCAAGTTTGTAAGAAAGAGCATCAGGCTGTAGCCCTTGAAGCAGCTCGGGATGGCATTGTTCTGCTAAAGAATGAACAGAGAATTCTCCCTCTTTCAAAATCAAAAACAAAATCCCTAGCAGTTATAGGCCCCAATGCCAATAATTCAACCACAGTTGTTGGAAATTATGCAGGTCCTCCTTGCAAGACTGTTACACCATTACAAGGATTGCAGAATTACATAAACAACACTAGTTATCACCAAGGCTATAAAACAGTGTCATGTTCCTCAGCCACAGTTACTGAAGCATTACAAATAGCTAGAAATGCAGACAGAGTTGTATTAGTCATGGGACTTGATCAGAGTCAAGAAGCAGAACGAATTGATCGTTTTGACTTGTTGCTTCCAGGGAAGCAGCAGAAGTTGATAACTAAAGTTGCACAAGCTGCGAAGAAACCTGTGATTCCGGTCCTTTTTTGTGGAGGACCTGTGGACTTATCTTTTGCAAAGTCTGATAAAAAAATTGGAGCATTCTATGGGCTGGTTATCCAGGTGAAGCTGGAGGAACTGCACTTGCAGAAATCATCTTTGGTGACCACAACCCAGGTGAACTTCTACAATTGCTATAATAGTAAAATTTAATCCATATCTTTGCATGGCCAGAAGAAAGAATTGGAATATTTGCTGCTATAACATTATTCATACTATTATTCTCACCATTCAGAAGGGAGATTACCAATGACATGGTATCCACATGATTTCACAAAAATACCTATGACAGACATGAGGATGCGGCCTCAACCATCTTCAGGCTATCATGGTTGCACATACAGATTCTATCGAGGAGAAAAGGTTTTTGAATTAGGTTACGGTTTAAGTTACTCAAACTATATTTATGAGTTTGTCTCTGTCACACCAAGTGAGATCTACTTGAGATCATCAACTGATGGAAAGGGTAAAAGCTCAAATCCAAGCAGTTACAGGCCAGTTTCAGAGTTAGGAAAAGATGTATGTGAAAAGAATGGGTTTTCAGTTAGTGTAAGAGTTAGAAACAATGGGAAGATGAAAGGAAAGCATCCAATATTGCTTTTCATAAGGCAATCAAAGCTTGAAACTGGGTGACCAATGAAGAAGTTGGTTGGGTTCCAACCTGTGAAGCTTAATGCAGGGGAGATAGCTGAAATAAAATACAAGCTGAGTCCTTGTGAGCACCCGAGCAGAGCTAATGAAGATGCTTTAGTGATTATAGATGATGGTTATCAATACTTGCTAGTTGGAGATAGAAAGTACCCAATCAATATCATAAGCTGATACTAGGAAACCATTTGCCAATTGTTTTCAGAGTCAAACTCTTCTTCCGTTTCTATTTGAGTAAATGAACCACGTTTAAGTCTGTCTGATGTTCTGATTTTGAAAAGGACAGGAATCCTAATGAACTTTTTAGTCAACCCGAGGTCCATCATTTTATACCTTGATGTTCTTTATTTTTTTTTTATTTTTTGAAACTCTTTCTTACGCTTAATAAACCTCGCATTACTGAAATTAATTATGAATCATTTGTTAACTGAAAAATGGATAACCACCAAAACCTTATGTGATTAACCACCATCTAGAGAACAAAAAATTAGAAATAGAGAAAAAACCTATAATTTCCCATCATGCCCTTCCTTCTCAGCTCTTCAATGTGGTCATATGACACCAGCTCAAACGTATTCTAGACAGCACAATGAGTCAAAGTGCATACATTGAACAAGGAGCACTGCATATAATGTATGTTCTGAATGCAATTGAATTAGCTCAACAAAGAAAAAAAAAATCATGCGTTGAGCTTCCATGTCTTGCCAAATAGCAATAGAAACTCCTGAGATCTTAAATCATTAAAATGACAAGTTTCCTGAGCTATCGTTAAAGCTATCAGGTTATCATACCTTAATACTAATAGTCAGGCCTGTGTTTCATTGACCCGAAACACAACTTCATCAGCATGTACGTTTTCCAACTCTTGCATGCTACTATCAGTGGCTGCAATATTTCCATTTGATGCAACAACTTCTGAATCTCTCTCATGAAGCTGAGAAGTTTCTGTTTCATCAGTTTCTGAATCATCAGAATTTGAGTCTACACTGAGATTCAGTGAGGCAGAAGTTAGTGGTGTTTCTTCTGCGATTGAGGGAGGACCATCTCTTGTCCAAAAAGAAGGCATCCTTTTATCGTCCTCCTTCATCCTCTCAGCATATTTATAGATATCAAAACCTGTGGTATCTTTGCCACCAAATGCAGACTCAAGTTGTTCCATATCAAATAGATCCTCCATTATTTTCAAGGTGCGTAGTTCATCAGAGTAAACAAACTTGACTTTATTGTGAGTCTTAGGCTCAAGAAAAGCTTTAGCCATCTGCAATAAAGATTGCCTGGCATTACAAGCAGTGTAAAGCAGCATCAAAGCTATAAATAGGCAGACCAATAATGACAAACACCAGACCCATTATTGGCAACATAGAATTTACACTATACAGAACACACCGGATTATGTCTTCTCAGAAGATATTCTGATGCAACACGATTCTTTGAAATTAGATGTTTGGTCGCATAATGCACATTCATGCAAACTAAATGATATTAGATGTTTGGTCACACAATACACATTCACGCAAACTAAATGATCTTGCAATAATATATATTACATTAATGAGTGTTTGGCGAAAAAGATAGAAAATAAATGCCCTGGGTTGACTGTAGAATGACAAGTGGCCGATCTATCAAAAAAGGATGCAAAAGAACAGGACCTTGTTAGACAGAAATCTTGCTTCTAATCTAACGTTTTATTGGATCTTGGGCCATAACCTACCATTGCGGCATAAAAGTCAAGCTTTGTTTCATAGCTGAATGACCTCATACATTCCAACACATGTTAAAGTCTTTACATTTGCAAGATTTGTGCTTATTGCAAATGGCATCGCAAGTTTTCAATCTAATCCTCTAATAGAAATCTAAAGCATCATAAAGAAGAATGATGAAAACGAGGTCATGCAAGTTTACCATCCAAAATGGTTCAAAGAATTTAGGTGGGTTGTAAAGTATTGCCAGACCCAGTCGTTCTGGATAATGGTCTTGTAAAACATGGGCTGTTTCCTTTGTCACCTTCAGTGAAATATTTGACAGATTGAACCCATGGAAATCAATCAGCCATACCATCTGCTCCTGGTCTGATGATAAATTCAAAATGGCATTCTCCATGCAATACACCAAGTATTTAATTTGTCCTTTTGTTGACTTTGTGTTCTGCAATAAAATTTGACAGTTAATAAACTAAGCAACACAAGGTAACTAGATTTGTTTCAACCTTTAGCATCTTAAAGGTCATTTCATTGGATTTCATAATAAAGACATATTAGTTTTCACATATGTAAATATTCTCACTAATGACCCTATGCAGTCTCAGTTGGATAAACCTGATTTGATGCCATAACAACAAATAACCAAACTGAGAAATTCACGATCAAATTCCCATCCCATAAGGACATGGGAAGAAAAACACTGTCTACTGTGAATAAAGAAATTAAATTTTTGAAAAAAGAACCAAATATCAACTATATGTTAGAAGTATACATTGAACAACTTAAAGCCTCTCTTTTTCATACTGTGGACAAAAAGTTATTTACTAAATTACCTCAAGTGGTAACCAGTTTACATGAAACAAAAACATGCAGGAAGGAAGCTAGAGATGGTAAGATGAAACCTGGCAGCTGGGTCTCATGACAAGAACTGTTCTCCCATGCTTGTCAACATAATTAGTTCTGTAGATTTTCCCTGTCTCTGCTTCACGAGCAATTTCTTCCTGCATCACAATCAAGAATTCATGTACTTCATAAACATTGCATGAAAAGTAGTATTATAAAACTGTGAAAAAGTTTTGATCAGGACCAAAAACCCACACAGGCTAACAGGTTTCAGTTAAACTACCCAACTGACCAGTGGAACGTGCTACAAGGTAGTTAAGGTAACCTGCAAAGTTGTAGCCATTTCCACACTCACTTTTGCATTTACATAAATTTGGTTTCACTTCATGTAGTGGCAATAGGTTAGGCTTTATGTCAAACTATTAGAACCAACAATGTCCATATGAGCTTTTGGATCAGTATTCTTTTAAGCCTCAACAAATGTCACTTCTAAGTACAAGATAAACTTACACAACAAAATGATGTGTAAAAAGAAAGCCGTATATTGCTACACAATAAACCAGTCTATTGCATCACTTCTGAGTGCCAGATAAACTTACACAATAGAATGACATGTAAAACAAAGCCGTAAGTCGCTACAAGAAGATTAAGAAAACGTGAATTTCTGTTCCACATAGACCACTGAAATAAAAAATAGCTGTTCCATCCAGGAAGCCAGGCATAAAGACTAGTTATAATTATACATGCACAATCAACATAACATACCCAGCGAATCTCTTCTGGTTTATATTCTGCTCTCCACTTTAGAGTTCCTTTAAGCATTTTTGTTGCCTTCTTCACATTCCAGTTCCGTGCCCTCAGATATCTTGTGATTGATGCGTCAGAACAATAAATGGACAATTTCTCTGGCAATGCCCCCACCAGTTTTCTCACCTCATTAATCTGCACATGACGAACACCAAAAGTTCCTTAAGCTTAAAATTTTTCTTTTCTACAATAACTGACATTCACATGCCTTAACTTATTGTACATCATATAAAAATCACAATGTAACTATGAAAACCAGAAAATTATAGTTAGGTCTACCTTTGCCTGCTGCTCTCGGGTTGTCAAAGCCTTCTCAAAGCCATTTGAAGGAGACTTCTTTACTCCCTCACTCATTGCAAGTTTCCCTAAAAATCAGTAGTTGAAGACATCAGTAAATCAATGTAACCTATGGTTCTATCTCATTATCTTTTCACGAGTCTTTTTACTTTTTTGGACAAAAAATAGTAAACAAAAACATTCACAATCAAAAACCAAAATTATGCCACAAAAAAAAAAAAAAATTGATAGTCCACAAGATGATCATAAGAGAGGCGTGAACTTAAGTTTACTACATATCCAGCCAGGCGCAGAGAATAGTTAGTTCTACACCCCCATTAAATAGAAAAAGCATCAAATTAGAATTAATATAAATATTAATTTACATAACTTTTAACAGGTTCTTGAGTGAGTGTAGGAAGGGGCAAATTTTGGACATCAATCTGGCCCACTTTTTTATCATCCTTATTATTATTTGATACTAATATAGTATCTAAAAAACTTTGACGATGATTCAGATAATGTCAGTTTATAGATAGATAGATAGATAGATCTCTGAACTCATCAGACTTGAACTCAAAAAGTTCTTTTCAAACCTCTGTATTTCACTCCAATTGAATCCTACTCTATTAAAATATAAGTGTTCATTAAGCTTAATAAAAGCAAAAATCCACTAAGTTAATGCGTGTAGCACATTGTAGGGGGGAACAGCACAGAGCAGACCTGAAGAACTCTCCGTACACAAACTCTACGTCAATTCAACTGAACTGTAGGCATATAAAAATTTTAATTGCAAATAAATGTAGTATGAATTTCTTGCAAATGAGATAGGATCTTTGTTTCCTGGCAGCTGAGTTCGCTGCTGAGAAGTAATTGGAAACTAAACAAAACCCCAATTGTTTAGCTGCTTAATCAATGAGAAAAATGAATTTCAACTAAAGGAGTATGACTGGGATTAACGGTGGCATTGTCTTTTGATGTCTCGTTTTAGATGCCTTTGGTGCAATTACAGCAAATAAATTATTTATAGCACGTCGGGAAAGACTTTCAGCAAAAACATAATTGACCCACAACTACAAAACATCACGATCAAATTGTAATATAATCTAAAACTCTACAGACTTTAAATAGACGATTATGATAGCAACCGAATATCAAAGATAAATCAAAGAGAACCAGGATCCACGGGAAGAGCGATAAGAAGATAAACTAACCTGAGTAATCCAACAATTGGAAGATGAAAAGAAAACAGTAAAGGACGAATCTTTAGGCTTCAATTGGAGAAAAACATGAAAACCAGGTCAACCATGAAAAGGGTTAGCTTAGAAGTGGAGATTGAGTGATGGGGCCAGATTAATTTGATGGAAAGATATCAGCTCTTGATCCAAACATGGAAAATCGACTAAAGAAAACCGGGAAAATGAGTTGGTAGCGCTTGGATTACAGGCAAAAAGTTAAAATATTTGGTTAATTAATTTTGTTGATTTTTCTTTTGGATTGGAGTCATTGGAAGATGCGCCGGTCCTTCCTTCTTTGTTCAAAGTTTCAAATAATAATAACAATAAAGTCCTGGTCCTTCTCTCACCTGATTTTTTCCGTTCAGATTCAGACCACTTTTTTTTTTTTTTTGAGGCAGAGGGCGAAAAAGTCAGAAATGGCCTTATAATTGAAAGATGTATATGGAATTTGTGGGTGTGACATTAAGGGTAATTTCGACTTCGAACCATGAATAAGTCCATGGCCAAATGGAATAAATGAATGAGAATGGAGATGCTCTCGAAGATTCCGAATTTTTCTTTCAATTTATGGATTATTATTGAAAAGAGTGAATATTTGAATATAAAATTAATACGAATTTTTGGATGGGTTATTCTTTTCCAAGCTTCGTTGGACCAATGTGGTGCTCTCGTACATCTCAATTAAAATTATGAGCCTGTTAATTGCTTATTGAAAACTCGACCTTGTTATCAGCATGACTGCCCCATTCGTTTATAATATTTTGGGATTTTTATAACATGAATATAAACTTAATTTTAATTTAAAAACTGAAAACAAATCATGCGGTTCTAATTCGGAGTTTGATCATAAAACCTCAAAAACCATATATTATTTGCAGGACAAGGGGAAGAACACAAGTTCACATTTCCAATAGAAACATGACAAAAGTTGAGACACAGATCTTGTGAAAGGCAATGCCGCAACTGCCCAACTGATGGACGAATGCACCCCTCACCCGGCCCAGCTGCTATCCATTAATTGTTCCAATATAAATTGATACAAATTTATATATTTATACCCAAAAATTTTAAGGATACATATTTACTTCGGAGGAGCAAGTCCATATAAAATGCCAAATTGCAAACGTTATCGTTCAAGAAGCTGGCACACTGAAAAGAGAAAATAAATAAATAAAGAAAAGCCAACCTTCAATTCACTGCACAAAACAACTTGAATTCTTAAGCTTCGTATATAAGAGATCCTCGACTCTCCACTCGTGTATCTTCATTTGAATTTTCTGTTTCATTTTCACAGAATAGTCTCGCAAACATTGTTTCCTAGTGGAAAACCAGACTCACGTACACTGCTCGTAACTCCTGCCTCCGCCCCCCGTAAAAGCACATTTATTTCCTGTCCTGTTAAAGTAGACAATATAATATTCCCCGCTCATCTGCATCTCAGATTTGGGGAGGTTACTACAAGCAACATAATAAAAACAACGGTTAGACAATAATAATAACAATAATTTCTTTCGTTCTACCAAAAATAAATAAATAAATTATATTGATTCCACAGCTGAAGATGTATGTACAAGTCAGTAAAAGTGACAAATGCCTCCAGTATCTGAATATTGTTTTACAAATCCTGTACTCTCTCTTTTTTCTATACAGAAGTTGGAGTTCTCATCAGTTGCAGGAATCTATTGTTTCAAGTCTCTTAACTTCCCCTTCAAAAAAACAACTGGAAGAAAGAATTATTTTGTCCACCGTCCACTATTCTTCATATAGCATTCAGATGCCAGCCATTTGGAGACCCCGAATTTGAGTACTCAACTTTTGACGTACCCAGAACTCTCAAAAATTTTGGGAGTGTGGGACCCCGATGCCCTACTAACACCCCGCACTCAACCAACATGCAGAACGTGAAGTGCATTCCCTCGCAATATTGTGGCACCACACCTGGTGTTCTCAATGCCGCCCATTGATACCTGGTATTCTCATTCATCCGCATTCAGGCAAATGAACATAGGGAGCAGCAGATAAAAAGTTGAACTCAGACCACGCCATTCCACTAGACAGAATCATTTCTTACGTTCAAGAACATGAGCTGTGAATTATGGAGGTACGACCTCCCACAACTTGCTCAAAGTGTGCCTCCCAGCTAGAAACCTCAATCACTCCACAGTTAAAATTGCTAGCCGAAGCACGAGACAAACATGTCACTGTTAGATTGTTTCAGTTTCAGTTTCCAGAGGAAGTGATGCAAAAGGAATTATAGTTGACCGCCAGTTTTTAGGTCATGTTTAGCATATGCAGTCAGTTTAAGAAGTCTTGTTTCAAATGATCCCTTCCTCGTACTGAGGGACAGCATCACAACTTCATAGAAAACAATAACCAAGAAAGGAACCTGAAGTGGCAAAAGAATGTGAGATAACCACCAAAACAGCTAGGAGTCTCTCTTTCCCACAATGCTGAACGGACTCTGCTTCTTCTGTATGCCATATTGCCAGGCATCCCTTGATTTGTCCCCTGATTGATCAAAATCATCTAGTGAACTATCCATTGTTGGTTTGAAAGGCCTATAACTCCCATTCCTAGAAATTATAGGTGCACCTGCACTATCATCATCTTCTGATGGTGTTCCTGATCTGGACTCCATGTGCATATCCATGGATCGATGTCTAGGTCCACCTAACCTTGATCCCCTTGCATTCGAGGAACCTTTGCCCTGCATTCCCTTTGAGCCCAAAAAGTCTTTTGGGAGAGAGTCCATGTCCATATAACAGTTCCTTGCCTTAGCATCAGCAACCAATGCAGCCCAGTCATCAGATTGCACCAGAGAATTTGCATTCCCCATGACCTGTTGAAAAATCCAATTTCTAGAAACTTAAGTCCATTGCTCTGTCCTAGGGTATTCTGTGTTTTGGGTGGGTAACTCTTGAGGTAATGATGAAATAAGAAATTCCCAAATAAAAAAATTATATAAAGAAAAAGCAGAGAAACATACCCACAGCGCCCTTCTTGCACGTGTGAGAGCAACATTCATTCTGCGGATATCAGCAACAAAGCCCACACCATGATTTGAGGCACGCACACAAGACATAATAATGACATCACGCTCTTGCCCCTGAAAAGCATCAACAGTATTGATATAGATGTCCTTCCCTTCTTCTGACTTTAAAATTGCTGCAAACTCATGTTGCAGGCATTTCAATTGCAGCTTATATGGCGTGATTATGCCAACAGAGATTCTCCCTTGGCCCCATGATTTCAGAGTTTTCTGCAGATGTTCATACAACTGAAGACAAAACTGTGCTTCATGTATGTTCTGATAAGATACAGATCCACCCCTGTGAGATTCCCGCCCATAAGTAACATCATAGAATACATATGGTCTAAGCAAAGGGTCCTCGTAGTATAACTCATTTGCTAAGTTCACAACACTTTCACTATCAGTAAGACGGCCTTGGTAAAAGTACCGTGAAGGGAAATCTCGAATTTGAGGATGCATCCTATACTGCACAGACAACAACATTGTTGGGCATCCTGCTAGTTGAAACCTTTCAAAAAGACTTCTACTATACATTAAGGTGCCAGCCGCCTTGCTGATAACCGTTGCAGGAAGCTGCTGGGGATCCCCCACCAGGACACAACGTTGAGCACCAAGAGCTAAAGGTGGAAGAACAGCTACTTCACTGGCTTGAGCAGCCTCATCAATAACTACCATATCAAAACCATGTGTAAGCCGAGAGAACAACTTCCGACCACTACTTGACACAGTGGTGAAAACAATCTCAGCCTCATTGGCAAAACTCGCCTCCAGACTGGCACGGGCTTCCTCCATATTGAAATTGCTACCACCACGAAACCTGGCTTCTAAAATGAGGAGGCGAGAGATCTCAACTAGAACTTTGTCCCTGCTTTCAACAGCTGCTGCAAGATTTTGCAACAACGTATCTCGATTTTGGTCCCGAGCAATAAGAACATCAGGATCGACACCAACAGACCCTTGAGAACGACCATCAGCAGCTGCTGTAGTAAGTCTGTGTTGAAGATCAGCTATTTGCGCTGAGAAATAAGCTTCCTGACCTCTTAAATCTTGCATCCATTTTGATACTTCCTCACGGTTCTTGATTAAAAGCTGTTCAGTCCTCCTCTCAACAGAAACTGCCTGAGCAGCTCGTGATTGTGAATCGACTCCCACCCTGGCTACATCAGGCCGATAAACTTTCATCTCACCATCTATGAATCCACGATCAAGGACACGAGCAAGAAGCTCATCAGTTGCAGCATTAGAAGGAGCACAAACTAACATTCTGGGCTTTGGACAGAGTTTTGAAAGAGATCTGAAGAGATTCTGGTCCATGTTGTGAAGAACTTCATCAATTGAACCCATTGCAATGTTGTCAGAATTGTTCTCACTGGCTTGCTTATAGCTCTGGGGTGCAAGTTTCTTAAGCAAGGAAGTATAGTAATGTTGATACTGAACTAAATGGATGACATTTAGCATTCCCCAGACTGTGTGAGTCTTACCTGTTCCAGGAGGCCCTTGAACAAGAGTGAAAGGCCACGGATCTTGCCTCTTAGTCACACCACTACTAGTACCCGCAGCTGTGTGCATTGCAGCCCATTGAATTGCTGTCAACTGGGGTCCGTTGAAGGACCTATGCAAATGATCAACAAAATTCTGAGTGAAACACTCAGGCATTGAAGGGGTCTGCTGCTCATATTTTGGGAAGTGCTCAGGACTGGGCCTTAGGATTGCAGCTTGCATCTAGAAGAACAGAATAGAGCTTTTAAGTTTCCCACAATAATCCAAATCTTATGAACTATAACACCAAATTATGGCATTGAAAGGAAATTTAGCTCCCCACCTGCAAATTAAGACGACAAAATGCATGCAAGGCAACATATTCCCGCTGAGTAGTTGCAAGAGAACCAAGCACAGTTAGATACCACGTGCCCCTTGGTTGGAGTTTCCTTAGAATATGATCTTCATCAACCTTGCTGTTCAAAAAAAAAAATTACAACAAAAATGATTGAACAATGAGCAAAAAATCAATCTCAATGGAAAACACAAAATTATTAAAAGTGACCACTCAATGCTGGAAATAAAATTATAACTCATGGAGTGACCTGTAAGCATCATGTGAGTCCCCAACAAAAAAATGGAGGATTGCACCAGGAGGATCACGAGCATCCAAAGGAGTATGTCGTCTAACAGTGCCTGCCACACGTCCACTGATCTCAGCTTCATCATCATCTTCATTTGAGGACCTCTTGGACCTTACTGCTTTGATATGATGAAATTAATATTTGTAAATCATTGAGGTAAAACAATATATTCAAAAAAAGAATGGAATGGCATACATGCAACTCCTAAAACAAACCTGCTCCAGGCCTAGGGGTTGAAAGAACTGCAACATCACCCTCCTTGAATGTCCACTTGCAGTCATTTACTGGAAGAACTATCACATCGTACCAGCCTAAAGCTCAGAAGGGAAATCTTGAGCAGTCAAAATATGTAGGAAAATAAAACAAAAATTCACATATAAACCAACATACTGCAGGTGCATTTTATCTTCATACCTCTTTCCCGTCTGTCAATGTTCTTTATACGAACCATTACATGGGAATTTGTTTCAGCCAACTCTTCCCACGTGCTGTAAAGTTGTGCTCGACATTCTTCAAAAAGTAAAGGCTCAAATACCCTCACATACTCTTCAACGGATTCAAACCGCCCAGGGACACATTGAAGCTCTGAATCCTCTGAAATATAACAACATTAAGTCAGATAATACCATCAAAGAGTTAAACGGAAAAGTGCCCTCAAGTAGAGAGAATTAAGGAAAAAAATGGTCATGAAGACAGCAAAAGCATCTGGCAAACAAAACAAAACATCATAATGGTCATTACATATGTAACTCAGCCAAAGAAAACATCTGGCACAGATTTATGTGGTGATTAAACCAAAAGCAGCCAGTACAGTACCAGCAAAAGCAAAAAGTGCACATCATAATCACCTCCTAAGTACATATGCACTGGCAAGGAAAACTCTTAGGAACTTTTGTGTGTGTGTGTGTGTGTTTTATCCAGCTAAATGAAAATTAAAGAGAGGCCTAGTGTATGCAGCAAAAAGGAACACTAAACTTAGGGTAATCTATTGAAAACAGAGGAAAGAAAACATAATAATGGAAAATTTGAACAGCAATAAATTAGAAAACGACAAGCTTATTTCGCGGTTCAATTAATCTTCCATCCAAGAGGCTCCCCGGATGGTTGAATGCCGCCCACCACATGTAGCTGTGGGAATCTCCTCTGCTATGCATGAGCGCCTGAGCAATGTAAACACCAGCTTTTACTTATTGAAGGTTAACCACACAAAAAAATCCTAAGTGATCCACATTTCCCTATCTTAATGGGCATGAAAAAAAATAGTTTAATAGGGATTAATGATGCTAAAGAACCAATTCTCCATGATGGAACTTAATTGTGCCAGGTTTCAAGCAATTGAACAACATCTGGCAGAAATACCTCTATCCCTAATCTGTTCTTTACTATTTTGTGTCCAAGGCCTGCCTCTTATGGATTCTGCAAAGGATGCAGATAAGTCTCTACATTCTTCACTCCTCTTTTTACAATACATATACTATGCTAATAAAAAATTGTCCCGTATGAACAATAAAAAATCTTTTGTTTTATTTACAAGGATGTAGACAAGTCATTACTAACAGACACAAGCATAGAGTCGGGCATAAATTATATCAAATACCTGGATGATGCCAAAATTTCTTGTTAGTCACCTCTCGTATGAGACGTTCAACTGATGTGTCTTGATATGGGGTGCTTGTAGCAGCAGGCTTCTTGGCAGGAGGATGTTTTTTGCTTCCCAACTTTGAATCTATGGAGCTTTGGCTTGTCAGAGCTGGTTTTCTACCAGAGAATTGCGAGTTTTTAGCCATCCTCAGATCAGTAGGCTGCTTCCATGAACTCTGCCTTGGAATGGGTGGTAGGTGTCCTTCTGCGGAAAAATCAGTTTCACTGTTCAGCCTCCTAGGCCTTGCCAGTTGTCCAGAATTCATATAACCATTACATTCATTTTTGAATTGGCAGGGCTCAGATGAAGTGCCCCCTTCACTACATGTCATGTCAACTTGTTTCTGATCCTTAATCATCGGATGAATTTGCTTTTCACCATGTTCAGCAGGTGAAGGAACTGAACGGACTTCCTTCACAGTGCGGATTGTAGTTGGCTGCCTTCTAGGTGTTGAAGATTTAATTGGACCAGCTTGCTTGACTTCATCTATATTAATTAACATAGTCTGTCTATTTCGCTTCTTCCCTAGCATTGCTTCTTTATGTTGGTCTACCTTTCTCTTGCCCAAATTATTAGCAACCTTAAGTGCATGATTTGCTTCCACACCTTTGACTTCTCTTGTTTTTGGTACTAATGCAATTTCCTCATGACCATCCACGGATTCATCACCATTAGCATTGCCACCTGAATGTCTGCTATTATTACTTTTGTGATCATTCAGTCCCTCATCTAACCAGGTACTGCTTTCAACTCTGTTATTATCAGTGATCTTGGTGCTGCCACAGATGTTCTCTGGAGCCAAGCCAGAGGTACTGCATTCCACGGACTCCAACCTCCCTTGCTCTTGGGAAGCTTTTCCCAGTTCATGGAGACTGCTGCCTGCAGGAGCATCAGCACAGCCTTCAGCATCAGACCACTCTCCCTCTTCTCTTTCTACAGCTCCAGGACCTGCAGAGCCTGAAAACACTGCTGTTTTTGTATTATCACCATTGCTCAATTTCACTGGTGATTCAAACTTGGGATTCTCATCCCCTGCTATCTTCTGCTCAGAACCTGCCTCAGGGGCAATGGTGAATTTGGGCCGAACAAAAGGCTGAAAACCCGACTCAGAAGATGCATGTGAGAAAGCATTGTTATTTTTTATACCTTGAGGACCTACTGATGCTGGAAACAAGTTAGAAGTGTTGGGATTTACAGAGGGAAGGGCCTTCTGCGGCTGCAAGCAGATGACACGATCGGCCTCCTCATCATCTTCAGCAGGAGGTTCATTAAGATCAAATAACAGCCTTCCTCGAGAACCCATTTCATATGTGAATGCATACAAACTAAATTATCAACCCAAAAGTATACAACTGTCAGTATTCCTGCTTTCTTTGTAACGAACAAAATCAGCCTTAAAGACATAAAAGAGCCCTTCAAGTCAGTCAACAAAATTCTAGAAACATTTCTAGATCCGCAAATAAAAAGCAAAAAAACAAAATTTTAATTCAGACCTACAGAAAAAGCAAAGAAAACAGAAAAGCAGAAAAATTGCAAGATAAGCTACATTAAACAAGAACTTCTACTAAGAGCCAGTATGAATCTTTGTTAGTGAATCCAAGGAATAAAATTTCTAAAGGATTTTGCCTTCAAATGAAATTTTAAGGGGGCCTTACAGTGCACAACAGAAAGTGACTAACAAGCTCCGTTTCTTTCTTATAAATCTTATCTTATGGTTCAAACATTAGCAGAATCCAGTTTTTAGAAGCACTCATAAGCGACTTCCAAAGAAAACACTCAGATAAGGCAACAACAACTTCCCTTCACATTAACACAATCCAACATTCCATAAAATATCCACATTGCACAACAAGACCTGACAATGGCGCTCCACAAATAAAACCAATAACAGAAGCTACATCAGGAAAAAAAAAAAAAGCCATAACCAGCCTCAATATATAAATGAAGTCGATAGACCTTTTATCACACAATAGATGTAATCAATCAAAAGCTTTTACAGCCCTAATGATGTAGCAAAATAGCACTTACTGCTTTGACTAAACAATTATTTGAAAAAATGGAAACAGATCGAGTTCCGGTAATTTCAATCCCAAATAAAACAAATCCCCAATCACATGATCCCTGAGCTAATCCAAAAGCAGTTTCTAGGGTTTGAATAACCAAACAACTCGTCCATAAAAGCAATCTCACTTATCTCTTCACAAAAGAGAGCAAATCAGGAACGCAATCAATCATTAGTTTCATATACACACTAGGCCTTCATAGATCAATCATTGTCATCCCTCGCATTAATCTCACAGTCAAGCACTCGATCACTATTTCAAATCTCTTATTTTCTTTTCTTTTCTTTTTATTTTTTATCATTTTAAAATTCATTCGCCTAACCGGATTCTTCGTCAATTTCAAAAACTACATGAATCACAAGCCTTCATAAATAATATTAAAATATTGTTTAAAAAAAGTGACAATAAAATTATAATAATCGATTGGAGAGAGGGAGTTGTTACCTCTTTGGTTGCTACTTGAATCTCTAGAAAGAAATTTAGTAGAGAGAGAGAGAGAAAGGTGACTCTTTACAGAAAATGCAAATATGAAGGGAAAGAAGGTATGGTCATGGGTTTATATAGGAAATAACGATCCACCCTCACCGGCTGATTTTCTCCTCCGGTCACCGTTAAATTTTCCCAGCCGTATTTCTTTTTTTATTATTTTTATTTATCCTCCCAACCCTGAATTTACCAGGCTCACCCTTCCTTTTTCTTTAAATTACAATTCCATCCCGTGTGTGTTTCAGTCTGACCGAAACTAACGGGCATATAAGTAGAGCTCCATTTGAGGGTAATTGCGGTATTTGATCAATGGAAATAAAATAATTTGTGCTATTTACATTTGCGTGTATCCCTTGTACCAAAGAATCTTACGCTTTGTTCAAAAAAAAAAAAAGAATCTTACGCTGGAGGCATTGTAGGACGCTGATATCGTCACAAGGCGGGCCCTATGGACGCCACGTAGATATGAACGTAATTTTTTTGACAATCGTATTAATGGGTTTGATTGGCCTAGTGTTTAGATGTCTAATAGGACACGTATCAGTTGCCGAGAATGGCATTTTTAAAAAATGGGAAGAAGTTGTAGGGGTAATTTAGGGACTCCGAATAAAAAAGAGAGGAGTACAGTACAGGTGCGTGTGAAAAGGAAAAGAGCCCACGATCCTAATCCTACGATAGGTGTGGAAACTGGAGATTGGAGCGTGAATTACACATGCAATAAGTGCGCGTGGGAGAAGTTTGAAGGAATAGTATTTTGGGGTCGGGTCATTCACATATGGAAAGGAACAGCATCGCCCATGGAGGTTTGTGTACTGACTTTCCATGCTGGTTTTGAATTTCTAGGGTAAGTCACATTATCCAAGCATGGGTTGTGCCCTAATCATGATTTGGAAGATTGTGATAAAGGAAGTTGATGAATAAAAATGCCCATTTATGAATTATGACCCGTGACAAGGTAAGATTTGTTACCTTTCATAAATATATTAGTTGAGTTTAGAGTTCGTCAAAAAGAAAAAGGAAACAAAGTCGAGTTCACTGCTTGTGTTATATAACTTATATTTCGTCAAATCTCAATTTTGAAATTAAAACAACATAATTATATAAGTTAGAGGTGGCAAAAATATATATATCAAAATCTAATTTTCTTCTCAACTATTTTTTAAATTCTATTATTTTTAATGTGTTTATGATATAAAGTTGGTAGCATGTTATAATTAATATATTAATTATTAAATGTACATAATCACTTAAAATTCAAATAGTTGAGAGTTAATAACTTTTTCAATTGATCACAATTTTAATTAAGGCTGGAGAAAGCAGAAAATTTGTTAAACCGATTTAGAAAATTGAATTTAAATCAATTTGAACAGTTAATCAATCTGATTGAACATGTAATTAGACTTTAATTTTTAAAATTATGATTAATGGATTCGAACTTGAATTTAAATACTTGGCTAATCTGTTGGTTAACGGTTAATCGAACTTACATATAATTTTAAACATATATAAAAACTTAAGGATAAATGCCTTGACCAATAATAATAATAATAATAATAATAATAATAACAACATAGATTTTCCAATGGGTAACAAATTAACAATAGGTTATTGATAAAACCTAAAATGATTTATTTATGAGAGAGGGATCAGTAGCTGAGGTGGCAGATTGGATAGTTGAATTATCTGTAAAAGGAGAGCTTGCAGTTCATCCAGCCGGTCAGATAGTAGGACCTGCAAGAAAAGGGGTGTCAGGTCGGAATCGGGTTTTAGCACTCCGAAACTCAAGTCAGTAGCTTTTAGAAAGAGTGTTTGGAAAGAGAGAGTCTCGGATATTTTTCATACTTGGTGCCATCATATTTTGAGCTATTTATAGGAGTTATTTAGAGAGGTACTTGAGTACCTTGAGAGGCGATATCCGACAGTTAGAGTAGGTGAGCGGCGATGTGACAGGAGGTAGATGGAGAGTATGGGCGTTGGCTTGTACCAGTGGACTGACAGGACAGGTTGTCCCATCAATCCGATCGGACACTTTGCTTTCATGCATTATCTTCCAGCTCACGCTTTGCCCTTTTGTTATTGGACTTGGATCGCCTTAAATGCTATTGGGCCAGACTAACTGGGCTTTTAAAAATATTTTTTCTGTAGTTATCACTTGTCCCCCCTTCGAAGGGTCCGATTGGGAGATTTTTTACTTTTTTGGTGGGACTTTTGAATGGACTTGAATTTGACAAGTCATGTCTGTTCATTTTGGACAACCGTTATGCATCTATTGCTGGCGTGCATGTTAAATGCGACGCTTCGTTCTTCGTAACCACCATTGATGAGTTGAAGGCACGTGGCGATTATCCAATGGATGGGCGTTTAGAGTATTCTAGAAGTATTTCGCTTATAAATAGGCATTCTTGTGGCAATTTTTTTTATTTTTCAATGATTCTTAGCAAAATTCTGCCAAATTTTCTGCATGAAACTTTGCTATTTCAGCAACTCAGACTTTTCCTTTTCAGCAACTCCAGAATTTATGTACGAATATCCAAGTAAGTAAACGATCCTTGCCTTTGATTTTTCTTCCTTATTCATAGCTTCACAACGCCATTATTTACTTCGCCCCTTTCATCAAGGCGACTTCAAATAGCAAATAGCCTATAGACATGAGTTTTCTTGAAGCCTATAAAGATTGCGAGGTCGTAGCTCATCCTTCAAAACTTATATGGGAGATGTCGACTAAGCCTTCTCTCTTTTTTTTTAATAATCTTCCCATAAAAGTCTATGTAATGGCTTGGGCTTTTAGTTGTGAGAACAATGAGTGGCTCATTTGCCATTTATGGAGCTTAGGCGTTGGGCTGAGATTTTCCTTTGGTACATTTGGGATTGCAACCCTCAAAAACTATGAAATTGCCTTTAATTAGTTTCGTCCGGACAAATGGAGAACAACATTCTGTTCCAAGATCCTTCGTGAGATGGATAAAGTGACGCAAATCCTAGATTTTGTTTGTTTGTTATTGTTGTTGTTGTTTTTTTAGTCAATCGTAGATAAAAGCTATTCAACGTGCCATCATCTCTAAAAGATTTGAGAGAGGCTTGAAAGGTCAGACAGCCGTTCGATCTGCTTAGGAAACTTTCAAGCAATCCGATCGCAGGCCTGAGCCTCGACGCTGCCATTGATATGGAGCGGAATCGTTGTAATTGGAGTGTGGGAGAAGCATACACATATATAATTATGCATTGCAAATTTAAAAGAATATATCAACTGGAGAAATACTTATCTTTCATTTTCGTAATGCAGCTGTAAATGTGATGGCTAAGGGAGATGATGTCGCCAAGCAATTAGCCGATCGGGCCAAGGTGAGAATCGAAGTAGATCGTGTTGCCAAGGAAGAGAGGAGGGCTAAAAAGAGAAAACTCATACCCTCTTCAGAAGCTCAGGCTTCCCATCCTTCTGCGAACACTCCCGCTGCTGCCTAAAGTGATATCGCAACTCTTGTTACCTGCCTTTCTCAGACCCTTTCGGGGTCCTCTTTTGATCGACCATGGCCCAAGGATCATTCTCATAGGCGTTTGCTTAGAGATGAAACTGACTCTAAGAGGGAGCGAATAGCCTAGGATCGAAAAAAATCAGTCCAGGCAAACATGGTCGTAATGGACGAAGATGCCCAAAGGACAATCAAGGAGGTGGCAAGGAAGAAAATTGATGACCTAGTAGCCGCAGTAGATGCAAGGGTTATCGCCAGCCATAAGGGGGGCATCCAAAATGTGATTGCAAGGATTGCCGAAGGTTGGGCCTCATCACTAGGAGAGGTTTTGAAAAGTGAATTCGGTGACGGCTGGTCTATTGATAATAAAGTCGTATCAAATTATTTATGCCGGGGTATGCTTCAAGAGGGTGATTACAAGGCAATGGGGAATCCTGACATATTATCCTGAGAGTGCAACCTTTTTCAATAGCAAAGTCTGGAGGTATCTTTTCCAAATTTTCATTCTTAAATAATATCTATTAATTGCTCTTCATCCGACCGTTATTTCTTCGACTAACTGGCCGTTCTGCCTTCCCCTTTTCGTCTTTTAGTTAATTAAAAGGGATTTATGCTTGTACGGTGTGGCCAATCTTTGCAAAAAGAAATTTAAAGATTTCAAGCGGGTAAGAAGAGAGGCAAAAGATAAGTATGAAGCTGTTAGGAAAGATTCCTCTCGTGCCCGGTCGGAGATTGAAAAATTAAAGGAGGAGGCCGATCGTCTTTCCCGAGACCTGTGAGTTCGGCAGAGAGAGATTGATCACCTTAAAGGGGATGTGGCCCGTCTGACTATCGAGAACTTCTTAATGCAAAAATTCGAAGAAGAGGCAACCAGACTGAGGGAGGAGTGTATGCGTCTGTCTGCCAATTGGTTAAAGGTCAAAGAGGAGCATGACCTTCTGCAGGGTGAGCAGGAATCACTGAAAACCACCTTGGCCAAAAAAGAAATGGCGTAGGGTAAAAAGCTTGAAAATGAGCTTGTTGCTCAAAAAGAAAAGCTAATGGACTAGGTGGGAGAGGCCCAAGGGCGGTTATTGACTCGGTTGATTTATGCAGCCGAGCAACGCTTTCCTGAAGCTGACCTTAGCTGGATGTAAGACCCAGGGATCTTGCCCGATCCCCCTTCCAGTGATGGAGAAGAGGAAAATCCCCATGATCCCCAGTCACCACAGGTTACCTCATCAGAACCAATCAATCCTAGCGCAGCTATTTCAACACCAGCAGATCCTGTTTCTGCAGATACTCCAGAGTCTTCACGACCTTTGGCTGATACAAATGTACCCTCTATAATTGTGGAGATTGTAGATGTAGAGATGTAGATTTCCTTTTCGTAATGAGGGTATTTTTGTAAAAAATCTTCATATATGAAATATTCAACACGTCAAAGCGCTCTCTTTACATTGTCTTCATATTGTAATTTTACTTCAAGAGGAATCTATCATGAAATTATTAAAGGGAGAATAAATAGATATCAACCATGGAGATTTAAGGGATTTAAGCATGGACAATGCGTAAATTTGAATAAGGAGAATACTTCCTGAACGTTAACATGCTTTGCTAACATTTTAAATATGGAGAATGTACAAATTTGAATAAGGAGAGTACTTTCTGAATGTTAACATGCTTTGCTAACATTTGCAGTTCATAACTCTTTGTGACATATTTAATTCGATTGGATTAAACTCGTTATTCATTTTTTGGAGGACAAAACAATTTAGGACAACTGTGGCAAAGAAAAAACAAAAACTCAAGCTTCAAAAGGATGCAAATATCTGAAATTGTATCCATATTAGGTTTGGTTATGACCATAGGCCTTATAATGTTACAGCTCTGTCTAGCTGGAAAGGTCCAAGAAAATGAACAAGTTCAAGTCCTGCTCCATTACCTGTTCCCGCTAAAACTGATAAACCATTTCACCGATAAGAAGAAAGCAGAAAAAGAAATAATGAGGCAAAAATAAAAGATTGTCTTGGTGGACTGACTCTCGATCTAAAGTTTCCTTCTATGTGAAGAGAAAGGCAGAGACCAGATCGGATTAAACTCGTTATTCAAATGCGAGTTATTACTTAAATTTATCACGCCAAGCGCGCTAGGCGACGTCGTTGGTTTTAAATAGAGTATCATCCGATCGGCTATTAGGAGAGTCATTCATGGCGAATGATCTTTTCGATCTATGGTGGGAGACAAAACTCCATTCTCACTCCCAACTGAGTACTTTCGTAGCTCAGTGGTAGAGCACCATTTATTGCTCTAGTGATCTTTTCGATCTATGGTGGGAGACAAAACTCCATTCTCACTCCCAACTGAGTACTTTAGTAGCTCAATGGTAGAGCACCATTTATTGCTTTCAGTTTCAAGGAATTTTTCTTTAATGGAGAAGGCCTATAGCCTTTAACTTCATTCTAAAGATTTAGCAATTTCGTACTTTAGGGAAGACAATTAACTCAATTGTTATCCTTCATATTTTGGGCTCGGAATGGACATCGAGCCTAGCGAGTGCCCGCATTTGGGCTCAGAATGGACATCGAGCCTAGCGAGTGAGTTGACGGGGGTTAAATGGAGACGTCTTGCATCTTTGATTCAGAAATCACATCAAACCTAGTAGGTGAACTTAATAAGGATGAACGTTTTCATATGCTCGGGATGAACATCGAGCCTGGCGAATAAGATAAGAGCGAACAGTTGTTCGTTTGGTTCGAAATAGACATCAAACTTAATAAATAGTCATCATTAAATTCCTGTCGAATTTATTCAGACCGAAAGTAGGGAATTTTGTTGAACGGGGCCAAATAGATATCCTGTAAATATACATTTAAACCCAACAAACAAAGAAAAGAAAACATACCTTTTTTGAAAATGAAGAAGAACGGAAAAAATGAAAAAAATGGAGAAAACATTCTTTATTGAAGGTGAATATAATACATGACTATACATGGTACTTCTTAAGTACTCTGACATTCTAGCTTCTAGTGATATCCGCCCCTTCAAGGGTCATGGGTTTATAGGGGTATTGGAGTTGGTGTGAGCTTCCCCTTTTTGACACTTTCCATGCTTATACCCATTTCTTCAAGCACAAGAGTAATCATATTAAAGGCTCTTGTCCTTTTGAGTTGCGTCTTTTAGCGACTTTTTGCTTGTAGGTAGCGATCGTGGCATAGGCATCTTTCCCTTTATCTTCTATTGCATCCGAATATTGGCATTTAGCCGATCGACATATAAGTCGGATCCTTATATTAGGGTTGGATAAGGTGGCATACTCCGTCGCTCGAATAAAGAATGCCCGGTGAGTCACCAAAGCTTGAATGGAAGCCTATTGGACTCCCCTTTTACTCATGCCAGATGTCCTGCCTTGGAACGAAACGTCCTACCATTATGGGTTTCTATCTTGGAACGGACCGTCCTACCATCATGGCCTCTTTTTGGTGCTTGATTATGGCAACATATGCTTTTCTGGATGCCTTTTAATCTCCCTATAAGACAACGATTCCTCCCCTAGTCGGGATCTTCATTACCATGTATCGAATGCTGGTGATAGCTCCAGCTTGACAGAGTATAGGTCTGTCAAAAATGGCATTATAGGCAAGAGTCATATCAATAATCATAAGAGTTACCTTACAGGTGTAGACTGGAGCCTCATGGTCAAGTTCAAACAGAAGCTCGACCGATCCTGCCATTGGAACGGTAGCATTGCCAAGCCCTATGAGTGGTGTGGCGTTTGATTTAAGTTCTCCGATCGGGAGACTCATGGCTCCATAAGCTTAGAGGGTAAACACATTTACCACGCTTCCATTGTAATACCCCTAATGATACCCTAAGCGGGATAGATGGTTATTTCATATAAGATAAAGGTTAATTATGAGATTAATTAAGGGAACTAGAAAATTTGGGACTTGATTGAAAAGACAAAGTAAAAGAATGGTGGTAAAACTAGAAATAAAGGAAGATGAGAGACAAAATTAAGAAGTTTAAATACAAAGAGGGACCAAAGTGAAATTGTCAAGATTTTTAAAACTAACCAATAAGATTTGAGAAGGTGGATGGCTATGAAGAGAGAAGCAAAAACTTGGTCTTCTTCTCCTTGTGGTGGTCGGCCATTTTGGCCAAGAAAATTAATTTGTTTTGTTTTCTTTCTTTCCTCTTCCTTTTCTTCTTCTTCTTCGTTTTCTTCTCTTCTCCTTAAAGATGTTGTTATGCTTTAAGGGAGAAAAGGATTGGAGATGATTAAGAGAAAGAGAGAGAATTAATTTATAGAAACTTAAGGCTGGGAGCAAGAAGAGATAAAGAGCAAAGATAGAGAGGTTGGAGGAGAAAGATAAAGAAGAGAGAGAAAGGTAAAGCTTGAAAGGTTAAAGTTTAAAGAGGTATGGGAACTTGAACTTAACCTTGATTGTGTGTATGTTTATTGTGTATATGATGCAATAATAGTGGTATTTGATGTTATAGTAAGTTAATATTATGAAAAAAATGAGGTTAGACTTGATTGAAAACCGAAATAGGAAGGGGTGACAAAGATAAGGGAAAAACTGTTTTAGGGTTCATTAGACCAGTCTTCACTATTTTAATGATATCTTGAGTTATAGTGATTAGAATTGAGAAATTCTAGTTGGATATGAAACTAGACTCATAGATCTTCATTTAATATGAAGAACACGAAATCTGAATAAATTTTGATGTTAGAGAAAAATAGGATTGAATCCGGTTCTTAACTGCTGCCCTTGTCATTAGGAACATCCTGTGGTTTTTCTTGAATATATTGAGATTTATAGCTCTGATTTGGTTTATTTTTAATGTTTTGGAAACTAGAAATATATATCTACAACTTTTTAGAAGAAAGTTTTCTCTAAAAATGATGTTTTCTGGGTCAAAATCGGTATAGAAATCGAGTCATAAAATCTATCTCTGGACAATTTGGGCCTCAAGGTTACTAGGTTTTTTCATGGTAACCGTGAGGTATTCCATTTTCAGTTCATAACCTAAAGGTGACCTACCTCACGGTTAATAAGCATTTCATAGTAACCGTGACCCCTTTAAAAAGTACATAATACGATTATTACTTATCCGGTAATAAGCGTGAGGTAGTCTGGCACAGTCCAAACCCGAAAGTGCAATTAGGTCACGATTACCATGAATTTCATAGTAACCGTGACCCATAAATCATGTCTTGGGCCATGGTTACCATGAATTGTTAGTAACCGTGACCCCCCTTCAAAGTTCAGAACATGAAAGTTAAGATTCCATTTGTGGTATAAGATCAATTACTATTTTTTTTAATCTCATAGTTCATTCTAAATATGAAATATATGATAATGTACAACATTCATTATACTAAATGTATAAGAAATGCTAAGGCAATGTTTATATTGTAATATATGATGCTTGTACGTGTTTATTTGAATATAAATTTATGAAATAGCATAATTATATAATAATGATGATGGCATACATGTGTATATGGTGATAGCTGAGAATCATAGTATGTTATATTGCTTTGAATTATTCTACTTTATAGTGGAATACACTAATATGAATTGATGAATTATATACTATGAATCAAATGATACATGAGAGATATGATTAATTGCCTGCACTTAAAAACTTGGTTGTGGATAGATAGGCATGCCTATAGGGTTCCATCGCAACTGCTTCTGTTTGCCTCTTATGAGTCTTCTGTTTGTCTCTACGTGAGACTTCTGTTTAGATACCTACGGGTATCCTTCTGTTAGATACCTACGGGTATCCTTCTGTTTTGATGCTTTCGGGTATCCATTGCACCCGTTATCCACACCCATCAGACTTTAGCAGGCATTTCACAGTATGGAATGAATAGTGTATAAATGTGTGTGTGTGTGTGTATATATATATATATATATATATATATATATATATACTATTGATAAAGATTTCATTATTTTATTATGATCTATTCTTATACAGTTAAGTTTTAACATCAAATATGCTATGAGAGGTATATTATAACTCTTGCATGATAATTATAATATTTTGACATTATTATTGTTTATTGTGTGCTTGAAAACAATCACCGTGAGTGGTTGTTTATATATGTATTGTTCCCCACTAAGCTTTATAGCTTAGCACGGGTGTTTATCTGTGTAGGTTCAAGATGTTGTTGCTTCAGGGTTAAAGCCAACACCAGCTAGGAAGAGAAGTTTAAGATGTCTAATTTGTATTGTTTTCTCTTTTGTTTTATGTAAATCTATGAAAAATATTATAATGAACATGTTCTGTAACTATTAATTCAAAATATGTTTACTATGTAGCAGAATATATGTTTATACAACTCATTAAAATGTAAGAACTAAAATGTCAAAGAAGAACTAATCATGTAGTAAAAGAATATATTATGTTTATTATATGTATTGATTATTAAAATATTAAGATAAGTAACAGTAATCCGGATAGACTAGTGTGGTCCTTACATTTTGGTATCAGAGCGCCTTGGTTTAGGCGGTTCTGGCCAATAAGAGTATAGAAATAAGCATTTATAGAAGATTGTTGTCTGGTGTTGGCCTATTATGGCTTGTCCCTCACTTGGTTCGGTATAGTTTAAAAATGTATTAAGGTATATAGGTACCCTATTGTGAAATTTAATATAAGTTAAAAGAACATGTTTATATAGTAAGTACGTGAACAAGCAATGTGAGCATTAATTGATAGTAATGGTTTAAAACATATGATGTGAGCAGGGGCAAGTTTAACTTTGAATGCTTACTTGCAATATTGTATTTACATATTTATGCTTATATTATTTGGTGAATATTTAAATGGGAGTTAATCTCAAAATAAGATTAGCTTGTGTATTGGAATAAGCTTATGTAATTATATGAATTTGATCTTAAGTATTTAACATGATAATTTCTAAATGGGAATATGTGATGATAGGTTTCAGTCACAATAATTTATTTAATGGTAAGAGACAATTGTGTAGTTGAAGTAAGCTATTAAATTATGAAAGAGCCTTTAAACAGTGTTTAAGCTTGGTTAATATGATCTAATAGACTATAAATAAAATAACTAAAAGGTTAATATTATAGCAAATTGTTTATTTTATAAACAGCAAACCACTTATTAGAGTAACGATAAGCTATTAATAGTAAATACCTTATCATGTAGTTATTTCCCATAAAGGAAAAAAAAGTGATGGAGTTTTATAAGGTGTAATTGATTTAAATGTATATGATAATTATAATAATATAATGTAATGTGTTTAGCTAGTTAACTCAAAGTGTTTTGGTTTTGAATGATCCTCAAAACAGCTAAAATATAAATACATTTAATCAATTTTGAAGTCTTACCTTGTTAGATATAAATATTCTAAAGTAGAGAGTTTTACCTTAATAAATATAACTTATGTATAACCTTTAAATAAATATAGTATAAACGTTATGTGATGACCCCAGTAAATGATTATTTGATAGTGTAAATAATCTTGTTGATTATAATATACTGATCATATAAGTCTAGGTATTATTTTTACACGATTATGTATTAATATGCTTAATTATTAAGGGGTATGAAGATGTTATTGTGGTTATAATTGGTGTATACTTGAGTGAATAAGTGATGTTGTGCTTAAGTCACTTGTATATACCTATGTGCATATATGTTCGTGAAAAAAATGGATATTATTATTATATGGTAAGTATTTAGGCATATACTGATGATAGATAAGAATGTTCTTGGTTAAACATGTTAATAAATTGGGGAAAGGTATGCTTTCATAAAATGATAAAGACTTGTTCAAGCAAAATAGTGAAAGTAGTAAACATGATGGAGAGTGTTCTGTTATGATTATGATTACATAATAAGCTACCTGTTTTTGAAATGTTAACTGGTGATAATCTGGTATGTATATATATATATATATATATATATATATATATATATATCGTAATGTTTATGGTTATTCATAAGTATAAACTATCTGAATGGTGTGACCTTAATATATGAGTAAGTAATAAATGATACTCTACTCATTATTATACAGTAACATAGATATGACCAGGATTACTTGGTATATGGTTATACATGTACCTATATGTATTCGATTAAATAGAATAAAGCAAAGTATGGTTAAATAAAGTAAAGGAATTTAACTGCCTGCGTAGGGATATTGCAACTGCCACCATTGACCTCTTTAGGTCTAAAGTATAGTTGCTTCTATTGGATTATACACAGCCCCGTGTGGATTTTTGACTGGTCCACTGTACAGTTGTCCTTGTTTGGATCCATAGTTTTGATATCTTCGAATATCCACTGTTTTGATACCCTCGAGTATCCACCGATTATGTTATCCACCTTTAGAACTTAAGCAGGCTAAGTTTCAATATAATTGCATCATAATCTATGTCAGTATAGTAAGACATATGTTTATGGAATATCATGTTTGTTTGGGTTTATATATATTAATATATGAAAAAAATATAGAAATTTATGGGTGCTAAATTAAATATAGGATTTCGTTACTAATTGAAAACGTTGTATTTTTTTAAAGTATAGGTATAGTGTAAGCATTAGAGTATAATTAACCTGTATCATTGATAGTACTCATGATTGGTTTTAATCATAGAAATTGTTGCACAAGTTTAATGTATAAAACATACCGAGAAATTATATAATATCTGTATGTTAAATAAGCCTAACAATTCGAGTCTAAATGACTCAAATCCTTTTATAGTATCTCAAGATGAAATTTTAGCAACAGTGATAGAGGGCTTAATAAGGATATCTGGATTTATCAGTTAGTGAGTGCCGAGCTTTAAAGCACGGTCGCTTATAGCCTTTTCTTTTTCTTGTGCAGCCGTGTATAATAAATTTGTTCTTCCCTTCTTCTTTACCCAATCGTGCATGGCCTTTATTTTCTTTACACGATCGTTTATGTTTCATTTGGCCTTTCTTGTTTTTCCGATCGGATATGATTTTTAGCATTGTTTTACAAATCGGGTTTGAATTTCAATATTGTATTTCTAATCTGATCGGGTATATGGTTGGTTTTAGTTCCTCTTTAACCGATTGGATATATGAGTTTCAGTTTTTTCTTTACCCAATCGGACACATGACTCTCAGTCCCTTATAGCCTATTGGATATATATATGTATAGCCCTCAGTTTTCTGTTTTGCCCAATCGTATATGGTTTACAACATTTCTTTGCTTGGTCACTTATGACCCTATTCTTCTTACAGTGTACAGTTATATGTTCCTTTCTCCTCATGTGTACTCATCCATTCAATATTAGAACACTGCTAAATCATGAATAGAATATTATAAGTTTACAAGTTTATTAAGAAGTTTTATGATAAGGATGAATTAAGTTAGCAGTGAATATGATGATGATAAGTATTTATTAAATTATAGTGAATATGCCAGTCGAATATTGATAGATTTTGGATAATGGAATATGTATATGTATATGTATATGATGGTATAGAAATGAGATTTTTAGGTTTGAATTGGAAAGTAAAAGATAGACATAGAGACTATTTTTTTTGTGATTCATGAAAAGGGTATAAAGATTAAGTACATGTACATCAAATATTATGTTTATAGAATAAATATTATTAAGCTAAGATATGACAATATATATATATATGCAAATATATGTGGAGTTGCTGTGGAAAAATTTGAGGTTAGTTGCTACGCTCTGTAAACCTGTCAATGTTTCCTTAACAATCATGGGCATTTGATGAGATATGTTACAGTGGGAATGGGAAAAAACATGTGCATTGCATATTTGCACTCCATTGCATACATGAAGCATCATTCACTCATAACAGCATCATATGACATGCACTTGGCTCAGACTACAAAAAGAACTTGACAGGATATACCTTGAGCATAGTAATGATATGATCGTCTAATTAGATTATCTTCATTTGGAGATAGAGTTATAAGAAAAGAAAATCAAAGTAAAGACAAAATCAAGAGAGTGTTATAGTTATAAAGAGATAGAGAAAAGATAGATTGAATTCAAAGTGTGATACAATATAGAAATGTATATGAAATCAGCAGAGAACTAGTAGAGACAGTATAGAATGTAAAATAAGTGAGATGAATATATGAGTATAGACAGAAGTATAGATATGGTGATGTTATATGACCATCTCTGATGTATAGGTATGAATTTCGAGGACGAAATTCTTTTAGGGGGAGAGAATTGTAATACCCCTAATGATACCCTAAGCGGGATAGATGGTTATTTCATATAAGACAGAGGTTAATTATGAGATTAATTAAGGGAAATAGAACATTTAGGACTTGATTGAAAAGACAAAGTAAAAGAATGGTGGTAAAACTAGAAATAAAGGAAGATGAGAGACAAAATTAAGAAGTCTAAATACAAAGAGGGACCAAAGTGAAATTGTCAAGATTTTTAAAACTAACCAATAAGATTTGAGCAAGTGGATGGCTATGAAGAGAGAAGCAAAAACTTGGTCTTCTTCTCCTTGTGGTGGTCGGCCATTTTGGCCAAGAAAATTAATTTGTTTTGTTTTCTTTCTTTCCTCTTCCTCTTCTTCTTCTTCTTCTTCGTTTTCTTCTCTTCTCCTTAAAGATGTTGTTATGCTTTAAGGGAGAAAAGGATTGGAGATGATTAAGAGAAAGAGAGAGAATTAATTTACAGCAACTTAAGGCTGGGAGCAAGAAGAGATAAAGAGCAAAGATAGAGAGGTTGGAGGAAAAAGATAAAGAAGAGAGAGAAAGGTAAAGCTTGAAAGGTTAAAGTTTAAAGAGGTATGGGAACTTGAACTTAACCTTGATTGTGTGTATGTTTATTGTGTATATGATGAAATAATACTGTTATTTGATGTTATAGTAAGTGAATATTATGAAAAAAATGAGGTTAGACTTGATTGAAAACCGAAATAGGAAGGGGTGACAAAGATAAGGGAAAAACTGTTTTAGGGTTCATTAGACCAGTCTTCACTATTTTAATGATATCTTGAGTTATAGTGATTGGAATTGAGAAATTCTATTTGGATATCAAACTAGACTCACATATCTTCATTTAATACGAGGAACACAAAATCTGAATAAATTTTGATGTTAGAGAAAAATAGGATTGAATTTGGTTTTTAACTGCTGCCCCTGTCATTAGGAACATCCTGTGGTTTTTCTTGAATATATTGAGATTTATAGCTCTGATTTGGTTTATTTTTGATGTTTTGGAAACTAGAAAGATATATCTACAACTTTGTAGAAGAAAGTTTTCTCTAAAAATGATGTTTTCTGGGTCCAAATCGGTATAGAAATCGAGTCATAAAATCTATCTCTGGACGATTTGGGCCTCACGGTTACTAGGTTTTTTCATGGTAACCGTGAGGTATTCCATTTTCAGTTCAGAACCTAAAGGTGACCTACCTCACGGTTACTAAGCATTTCATAGTAACCGTGACCCCTTTAAAAAGTACAGAACACGGTTATTACTCATCTGGTAATGAGCGTGAGGTAGTTTGGCGCAATCCAGACCCGAAAGTGCAATTAGGTCACGGTTACCATGAATTTCATAGTAACCGTGACCCATAAATCATGTCTTGGGCCACGGTTACCATGAATTGTTAGTAACCGTGACCCTCCCTTTAAAGTTCAGAACATGAAAGTTAAGATTCCATTTGTGGTATAAGATCAATTACTATTTTCTTTAATCTCATAGTTCATTCTAAATATGAAATATATGATAATGTACAACATTCATTATACTAAATGTATAAGAAATGCTAAGGCAATGTTTATATTGTAATATATGATGCTTGTACGTGTTTATTTGAATATAAATTTATGAAATAGCACAATTATATGATAATGATGATGGCATACATGTGTATATGGTGATAGCTGAGAATCATAGTATGTTATATTGCTTTGAATTATTCTACTTTATAGTGGAATACACTAATATGAATTGATGAATTATATACTATGAATCAAATGATACATGAGAGATATGATTAATTGCCTGCACTTAAAAACTTGGTTGTGAATAGATAGACATGCCTATAGGATTCCATCGCAGCTGCTTCTGTTTGACTCTTATGAGTCTTCTGTTTGTCTCTATGTGAGACTTCTGTTTAGATACCTACGGGTATCCTTCTGTTAGATACCTACGGGTATCCTTCTGTTTTGATACTTTCTGGTATCCATTGCACCCGTTATCCACACCCATCAGACTTTAGCAGGCATTTTACAGTATGGAATGAACAGTGTATAAATGTGTGTGTGTGTGTATATATATATATATATATACTATTGATAAAGATTTCATTATTTTATTATGATCTATTCTTATACAGTTAAGTTATAACATCAAATATGCTATGAGAGGTATATTATAACTCTTGCATGATAATTATAATATTTTGACATTATTATTGTTTATTGTGTGCTTGAAAACAATCACCGTGAGTGGTTGTTCATACATGTATTGTTCCCCACTAAGCTTTATAGCTTAGCACGGGTGTTTATCCGTGTAGGTTCAAGATGTTGTTGCTTCAGGGTTAAAGCCAACACCAGCTAGGAAGAGAAGTTTAAGATGTCTAATTTGTATTGTTTTCTCTTTTGTTTTATGTAAATCTATGAAAAATATTGTAATGAACATGTTCTGTAACTATTAATTCAAAATATGTTTACGATGTAGCAGAATATATGTTTATACAACTCATTAAAATGTAAGAACTAAAATGTCAAAGAAGAACTAATTATGTAGTAAAAGAATATATTATGTTTATTATATGTATTGATTATTAAAATATTAAGATAAGTAACAGTAATCCATATAGACTAGTGTGGTCCTTACATCCATCATCCACCAATATCCTCCTCACGTCGAAGTTGTTGATTCGCGTCCTGATGACAAGGGCATCCTCATGAGGAAACAATACGTCTTATGCATCATCATTGGATATGGTAACTGGGGCTGGTCGTTCGGACGTCTGGGTGATATAAACGCTTTTACCCTTTTTTGATTTGGTGAGATTTTCTTCATGAGATGATCCGTCAATGATCATATTTATGACACCGGTATGTGGTCGACGTGGGTCCGTGGTTCTTAGCTTTCTTTGCTCACCCTCGTCGCCATCATCGGAACCATGTGAGAGCATTTCCTCCTAGAGTGGTAGAAAATATCCTGCAGGCGACCCCTTCGTCGTAGGTGTATACCTGTCCATTATCACGTCTCGTCACCCTTTGGTGTGGCTACCTGGAGTTCTAACACTCGTCCTTTTATTATAGTGAGCTCTTGGCTCGTTGATGGAAATTTCCCTACTCTTTCTTCCTCCAAAGCCTTTGGCTGTGCGATCTATTTCACAACCTTCAAAAATCCAGGGCATTTTTCGTGAAATTGCCAAGAACAGTGTGTTTATCTTTGACGGTAACAGGGATATCCTCTGGCTGTCGTATGGCCGCGTCGTCGAAGTTTGAGAGGGGGGTTACGCCTGTCAGGTGATCTGAGAAATCTCCCCCTTATTCCCGAAGGTTTAGCTCGATCCTAGCTGTTGTGATTGCATTTCGTAAGAGCTTGATTCTCGTAAAATCCCGAATCTGCCATACTTCTTAATGAAAGCACCAAACGATAAAACCTAAAATGATTTATCTGTGAGAGAGGGTGACCGGTGTCTAGCAAGTGTACTAGACCGGCTAGTAATATAGGAAAATATAGATTAAGACCCCAAATATCATACCCAAGGGAACATGGATTGCCAAGAATAATATCTATGTATGAATTAAATTAATCCGAGATTTTTCCCAAATGTTTTTGTGTTAAAAGAAAAAATTAAACAAAATAAACAATTAAACAAAACAAAAGCTAAAACAATAACTAAAATTCTCTTGCTAAAGAAACTATCTACCTTAACTTTCATTGTAATGACTTAAATTCAAATAATAACACAAATGATTATGAAGAATTCAGATAAATAAAATCAGATAACTTTATTCAAGATTATCATTCCAAGCATTAAACTCCCTTATTCAGAACAATTCAATACTTGGCATAAAAGTCTGAATTATTCCTCCTAGATGTCTATTAAAGCCTTTCTCAAGAGATTTAACTTTCACCTATTCTTAGTTCTTCCTCTCTTAGTATTAACCAATAAAATTAACACATAATTATTTCATATTTCGAATAATAATCATGCATAAACATTAAAGAGTTAACCTAAGAACATGCAAATCATTAACTATGTGAAAACCAATCTTTAGTTATTTATTCAATAAACTAACAATCAATCTCAACACAATTAAAGATAAGAATATGCTTAAAATCAAGAAATAATCAATCGATATTGAAATTAAGCTCAAAACAAAGTCATAACAATGAAAATATAAGATTTCAAGAATCCATTAGCAAAAAAAGAAAAACTACTTCCTAAACATCATTAAAGATTAAAACAAGGTTTGAAAAAAAAACAATGAAAACTAAAAAAACGTAAAAACAAACTAAAGAAGAATGCCCTAATTAATCTAATTCCTAAACTAATTTCTAAAACTGGATCCTTTCTTTGGTGTTTAAGCCTTCTATTTATAGGCAAAAACGTGGTAGATTTCTTCCAAAACTGCAGAAACCAAATAGGAAGTGAATTCTGCTCAAAACAGGAAGTCGAAAATCCTTCGCGCAATTGGAGAATCAGATAACGTGGCCACGGCTCCTCCCTGTGTATTTCTACATGTGCCCACGTGACTTCTAGGCAATCTTCCACACGTGGCCACGTGTGGTCCTTCATTGGAATCCACGTGGTCACGTGTCTTCCTTGTTTCCTTTACTTATTTCCTCACATGGCCACGACATCTTCACAAATACTTCTTCACGTGGCCACTCAACTTCATTATGCATTTCACTTGTTCCTTTTCACGTGGCCACGGCTAGTAATCTTCAATGTCTTCACGTGGTCACGTGTCAGGCCTCTGGACTGGAGCTTCGTTTTCTCGACCAAATTTCTCAAATTTATACTTTTGGCCCAAAACTTTGCACTTTTTATACTTTAAGCCCTTTTTCATGCAAATTAACCCTGAAAATCATACAAAACACAAAATTAACCCTAAAAACACAAAACTAACAAATTAAACTCAAATTAAACCTAATTAACAAGAAATTAACTTAATTAAATACCTAAAAACACACTAAAAACATCATATAATTCACTATTATCAGAGGGATCAGTAGCTAAGGCGACAGATTGGATAGTTGAATTATCTGTAAAAAGAGAGCTTGCAATTCATCCAGCCGGTCGAACAGTAGGACCTGCAAGAAAAGGGATGCCCGGTCGGAACCGAATTTTAGCACTCCAAAGCTTAAGTCAGTGGCTTTTAGAAAGAGTGTTTGGAGAGAGAGAGTCTCAGATATTTTTCATACCTGGTGCCATCATATTTTGAGCTATTTATAGGAGTTATTTAGAGAGGTACTTGAGTACCTTAGGAGGCAATATCTGGCAGTCAGAGTAGGTGAGCGGTGATGTGATAGGAGGTAGATGGAGAGCATGGACGTTGGCTTGTGCTAGTGGGTTGACAGGACAGGTTGTCCCATCAGTCCGATCGAACACTTTGCTTTCCTGCATTATCTTCCAGCTCACACTTTGCCCTTTTGTTATTGGACTTGGACCGCCTAAAATGCTATTGGGCCAGACTAACTGGGCTTTTAAGAATATTTTTTCTGTAGTTATCAGTTATCACAGACATGAAATTAGTTCCATGTAAATGCAATTACAATTACCAAAATGTCAAATAGCTTCGTCTCAAAGTAATATTATGTACTATATAGTATGGTTGATGAATTATTTAGTTAGGTACCTATAGTTCTATTAAAATAATTCAATAAATAATTAAAATGCTACATAATCTAGGATTTATATTAGAGGACGCTTCTTTTCTTTTTCTTTTTTGTGTACTTTACGAAAACAACATAAGCTTGGCTTCAGGATGCCAAATATCAACAACTATATATAAATTTTCCAATTAATATATAAAAATTGTTATAAATGGAAGGTAAAATTAAAACATAAAAATATAAAAGTGATAAGTTACAGATTTTCATGATGATAAAAGGCTCCTTTGTGTGGGAGGGTACGAGAGATTTGATGACCAAATGGGTAGATCATGATCGGATTGGAGTAGAAAGAATCTGCAAAAAAGGAAGTTACCCGGTTGTGTTGGGTATTGACACTCCAATTCTTAAGTTAGAAAATTTTAATGAGATCTTTAGAGAGAATGCTTATGCTTTATGGAGAAAGAAGAGTATGTGTTTCTTAGAATGAAACCTGCTATTTATAAAACTGGATAAGTTTAAGCAGTATTTTTCAATAGTTGACCTAATATGTGACAGTCATGGCCTATTCTTATAGGTAACGGTGATTGAATGGTAGCATGTGTCAGATTATTTGCCGCCTGTCAGGGAGAGATCACGTCCAATCGAACGGTGTCAATTTTCATGTTTGAATATCCAACTGAGAGGGCCTCTATGGGCCTTTACTTTAGGCCTTTCAGGGCCTCTGGGGCCTTTAGTTTATATTTTTTGGGATATTATATTTATCTCCCGCCAATTAGTTCGATTGAAAAAATTGAAGCCTCATGGTTTTGGCAGCTCTTGATGGTCATTCGACCTTGTCTTGACCAGTAAATCGAGTCTCTTAAACTTGAGACTAGGATGTTGCCATGTCGATGGTCATGCATCATTTTTTTGAACTACCTCGATCGAGAAGATCGATTTTTAATTATCAGTCTTAAGACTAAGATAAATACATCAATTGGGATAAATCATTGATCAAAATTAATAGATCATCAGCTTTAAGAGGCTGGAATAAACATGTCGATCGGGGATTGGAATAAATCATCGATTGTAATTAATGAGTCATCAACCTTAAGAGGCTGGAATAAATGCATCGATCGGAATAAAATCATCAGCCTTAAGGGGTTGGAATAAACACGTCGATCGGGATGAATCATCGATCGAAATTAATGAGTCATCAGCCTTAAAAGACTAGAATAAATACGTCAATCTAGATATTCGTTGATCAAAATAAAATCATTAGCCTTAAAGGGGTTGAAATAAACACGTTAATTAGGATGAATCGTCGGTTGAAATTAATAAGTCATCAACCTTAAGAGGCTGGATTAAATGCATTGATCGAGATATTCATCAATCGAAATAAAATCATCACCCTTAAGGGGTCGAAATAAACACATCGATTAGGATGTATCATGTAATGGTCTCAACACCGGTCCGGCCGTGAACAGTAAATTCCGATGGTGAATAGTGCACCCGGGCCGTAAAACGGACCCGAAAATGAAAAATATTTTATTTGACCATCGGGAAGTATTGGTCATGGTGAGTCCGGGGTTAAAATTTGAAGTGAAATCGGGGTCAAATGGACCTCCGAAAGTCAAAAATACGAAAAAGGTAGCGAGTCAATTTCCCTGGTAGAGAATGTGACTTGATTTTGCATAAATTGTTAAAAATAGCAAATGAACTCCAAAAATTGCCATATTTTGCATATCTTCATGAAATTTCATGTAGAATATTTTGGTATAAAGAAATGAATTTTTCGGCGATGTCGACAGATGTCGAATCGAACCAGTTCGGTTGAATCGGACCAGTAACGGACTCCGATTGAGCCGAAATTTTGTGTACTACCTAATTTTGAGGTGATAAGAATTATGGAAGTGAAATTGGAGTGATTGGAGTGAGAAAATGAGAGAAATAATTTTGGGCTTTAAATTAGGTGTTAATGGGCTTTAATTAATTTACTAAGCCCATTAACCCAATCCAAGCCCACAAAGCCCAAAACCCAGCCTATATAAAGTGAAAAATATCTGGAATTAGCCAGCACATCATCCTCTTCCTCTTCTCCCTCCCTTGGCCGAACTCTCCCTCACCATTTTGTGTGAGTTTTCTTCAATTCTCTCTCCATTTCACACCAAATCAAGCCACCCAATAGCAAGTTCAGCCTCTCTAGTTAATTATTGTGACCTCCTCTCTTCAAATCAAGGAAGGAAATCAAGAAAAAATTGGAGAGAGAGTTTAGGGTTTCATTTGAGGTAAGTGGAATGAATGAGTTAAAAATTTATCTAAGGTGCCTACTTATGTTTTTGGGTGCCTAGAGTTCAAATATGATGTTATTTTTAGCATTTGAGCTTGAAAAATTAGAGTTATAATGGCTTGAAATTTCGGTTCACATAGGGAATCAAGGTGATTTGCAAGCTTCCAAGGCTAAAGGCAAGGAAAAGGAAGCTTAGGCACACTAGAACAAGAAAACAAGGTTAGTGGCTAATAAATCTTAGTAATTTCTTTGATTCAAATTAAATACCCTTTATGTAAGTTAGGGTTTATGTGATAAAATGATGATTTAATTGAAATTAATGATGAATTAGTGTAACTAGACCTTGAATAAGCATGTTTAAATGTCTAAATGAATTATTGAATATTTATATGGTATAATTACTTTGATGGCCGAAATTCACACTAAAGGAAACCTAAGTGTATTTTGTGAATATGGATGAATTTAAGCTTTTAAATGATACTAGAAATGAAATAACATGCTTAGGAATTGTTGTGGAATTTATTGAAATTAAATGGATATTTTAGAGAATATTTTCAATTATGTAAGTATTGAAAATATAGCATTTATATGAAATAAAATGCAATTTGATGAGAAAATGAATGATTTTGGTGAATTATGGTAAAATAATTCACAATCTATGTGAAAGAATGAAAAGAAATGACTACGAGTAATTTCGAATGAAAAGAAATGATTAAAAGCATTTTCGAGTAATGAAATAATGAAAAAAAAATAAGTTTGATTGAAAACTTGATGAAATTGCGCCCTTAGAATTAGTCTGGCAGTAAAAGTCTAGCTCAGGATATAATTGGCTAGCCATAGGGACACCTGTACCGCGGTGCAAGTCATGGCGACTTGCTTAGTTATGGTAGGATCACTGATCACCATAGCTTATGTTTGTACCTGGTATCTGCTACGTGGAAAAATGGTCGTTGAGATCATTTTTCAGTCTATGTGGGGCCCATGGGGGTCTACGTCCCGAGTATCCAGTCTAAGAATTTCTGTCGGTACTGTACTAGGGGCATAAAATGTAATGAAAATGAAAATAAGTTAAAAGAAATGAAAAGAATAATGAAAATGAAGTTTAAAGTGGAAAAAGGACTTAAATGAAAGAAAATGAAAGTTTAGGGGCAAAATGGTAATTTTGCCAAAATGGGTAATTAATAGGTAAAAATAAATGAGAAATGCTTAATAAGGGTAAAATAGTAATTTTGGAGACCTAACCAGGTCAATAAGATAAGATTTTATAGTACAGGGACTAAACCGTAATTTTACCCAAAAGTAGTGAAATAATGAATAAATGATGAATAATGATGAAACTAATGTAAAGGAAATAAAAATAAATGACTATAAGGGCAAAATTGTAAATATTAAAGAAAAAGGACATTTTTGGAATTTAGTAAAATGTTGAGGACTAAAAAGGAAATTAGTCAACCATTATGAAATAAATGAGAAAAAAGAGTAAATAATGTGAAAAACCATTGTTTTCACTAAATATGATTAAAATGTTAAATTGTACTTGATTTGAAATTAATTGATTAAATAAAGCATATTAAGAAATAAATAATGCAAAGAAAGTATTAGGATTGTTAGACACCACTGGACATAGTTTATGCTCAGCATGTAGTTTTTACTGCATGCAGGTACAGCGCGGGAGGAGCAGTGATGCATAAGTGGAAGAAAAGAACTTTTGTTATTATGTAAATTATGTAGACCTTGGCATGTATATAAATGACTGATATGTATAAATATTTGGATATGTAAGGATATGTAAACATATATGTATATGATTGTGATAATGATCTGTTTGGAGTATTGGATGTTTGATGGAGATTTTGGAGTAATGGAATGATTGTCATAGAAGTGTTGTGCCTCTGAGAGGCTGTGTGTTGTCTGATTTTTCAGGAGGCTAGGCAATTACAGCCGTTATAATGCTGAAATTTCATTAAGTGAATAGTAACCCGGGACAGTTATAGGTCAATGAATACCCAAAGAATTGATAATATCGAAGTTTGGTATTAATTAAATGTTAATTGAAAAAGAAAAAAAAATTTTACGATATACATGTACTATTTCGCATAATCGGAGTGATAAGGGTGTTACAATTTTATTGGTATCAGAGCCAGGTTTAGACGGTTCTAAGATCGGAATGGGTATTAATTGATTTGTCTGTATATACATGCCAAATATGTTTAGGAAGTGAATGTTTTGGGACTAATGTGCATATGCTCCTTTTTGTTTTATAGTGAAAAGATGTCTACTGACCGAGGACAACAGTCAGCAGACAGCAGGAGTGAGGCATCGAGTAATATTGGACGACAAGAGGCCCCACAGCAGAACCCTCCTCCTGTAGCACCACCTCCTTTCCCTCAGCCGGACTTCCTTGATTTGATGGCTGATTACATCCAGCAGAGACTGCAGGCAGCTCCAGCTCCGGCGCCGCCTCAGCCTACAGTAGTACAGATTCAGCCAGCTCCGCCTAGACGGAGACCTATCCTGGAACAATTAAAGAGATTGGGGGCAGAAGACTTTTCTGGCAGAGAACCTTTGACACCTGTAGTGGCTGAAGAATGGATATACAAGATAAAGAGATTGTTTGAGATAACCCACAGTCCACTGGAAGAAAAGTTTAAAGGTGTTGTGGCATTACTTCAGGGTCCTGCATTTATTTGGTGGGATTCCGTCAGAAGACATACTCCCGCAGATCAGTTGAGTTGGGAGTATTTTGTGGACCAGTTTGAGAAGAAATACATTGGGTCCGAGTATAAGGCCACTATGCAAGAGGCTTTCTGGAGATTAAAACAGGGAAACAAGACAGTGGCGGAATATGAGAGAGAATTTGAGCGATTGAGTGCTTACCTGGATGAAGGCCAGGCTACAGAAGAGAAATTGTGTTTCAGATTTGAGAGAGGCCTACATACTGAGCTTAAACAGATCATTGGAGCTCAGAAATATCCTACCTTACGGGCCATGGTGGAGGCAACCATAAAGTTAGAGACGACTCAGGCTGAGCAGACTGAGAGACAGTCCCGATTTCAGCAAAAGAGGAAGCAGGGACAGTTTAGTGGAAAAGGGAAGAAAGCAAAGGGATCTCAGGCATTTCAGGGACAGTCACCTGTAGCAGCAGGTCGAGGTCAGGGTAGTGCATCTAGAGGCAGAGCTCCGACTGCTAGTGCTCCTCGGGATCGAGATAGTGATTCTGCAGTGGCTTGTGAGCACTGTGGTAAGCTTCACTCTGGAGAGTGCAGATTTCTGACAGGAGCTTGTTTTAGATGTGGATCCAGAGACCATCGGATCAGAGATTGTCCTGCTATGCAGAATACTTCAGTTAATTCACCAGCATCAGGTGTAGGATCCTCAGCTCCTAGAGGACGTGGTAGGGGAGCCGCCCCTCACACTTCAACCTCCAGACCTGTTGGACAGACATCACAGGGTCAGAGGAGAGCATCGGGTCAGACTTATGCTGTCAGAGCACGTGAGGATGAGGATGCCCCAGATGTGATAGTTGGTACGTTTCTTTTGTTATCTGATTCAGTGCATGCTTTGATTGATCCGGGTTCCACGCATTCTTACATTAGCACTGCCTTAGCTCGGGATAGAGGGATGAAAGAGGAATGCTTGGACCAGGATGTGTTGGTGAGCAATCCTCTGGAGCATAGTGTAGTGGTAGATAAAGTATACAGACAGTGTCCTATTAGTGCTCAGGGACACATCTTTCTGGCAAACCTGATTGCTTTGCCTTTCCACGAGTTCGACGTGATACTGGGGATGGATTGGTTATCCGCCCACCAAGCGACTGTCGATTGCAGAAAGAAGAGAGTCACGTTAAAGCTTCACGACGATCGAGAAGTTACAGTGGTAGGTGTGAGAACTGATTTTCTGTCCGATGTGATATCCGCCACTGCTGCAAAAAGGTTGATTAGAAAAGGATGTGTGGCATACCTGTGTTATGCAGTGGAAGCAAAGAAAGTCAGTCCAAAGATGTCAGAAGTACCTACTGTCAGGGAGTTTCAGGATGTTTTTCCTGATGAATTGCCTGGTTTACCACCTGACAGGGAGGTAGAGTTTTCTATTGATGTTACTTCAGGTACCGTACCTATTTCCATTGCTCCCTATAGGATGGCACCTGCAGAGTTAAAAGAATTGAAAATTCAGTTGCAAGAATTGTTGGATAAGGGGTTTATTAGGCCCAGTGTTTCTCCCTGGGGAGCGCCAGTCCTGTTTGTCAAGAAGAAAGATGGTACACTTAGGTTGTGCATCGACTATAGGCAACTGAATAAAGTTACCATTAAGAACAAGTATCCTCTCCCCCGTATTAAAGACTTGTTTGATCAGCTTAAGGGAGCCGGGGTTTTCTCGAAGATTGACTTGAGATCAGGCTATTATCAAATGGGAGTGAAAGAATTAGATGTGCCGAAGACTGCTTTTCGTACCAGGTATGGCCACTATGAGTTTCTGGTCATGCCTTTTGGGCTTACAAATGCTCCAGCCGCCTTCATGGACTTGATGAATAGGGTTTTCCATCCCTACTTGGACCAGTTTGTAGTAGTTTTTATTGATGACATTCTGGTCTACTCCAAGACACCGGAAGAACATGATAAGCATCTGAAGCTTGTTCTGCAAGTCCTAAGGGAAAAACAGTTATATGCTAAGTTTAGCAAATGTGACTTCTGGTTAAATGAGGTGTCTTTTCTGGGTCATGTAATCTCAGCAGAAGGTATTAAAGTGGATCCTTCAAAGATTGAGGCGATTATCCAATGGAAACCACCCAAGACTGTTACGGAAGTGAGGAGTTTTCTGGGGTTAGCCGGGTATTATAGGAGATTCATTAAAGGGTTTTCTACTATTGCAATACCTTTAACCCGGTTACTACAGAAGAATGTTAGATTTGTGTGGACTGATGCTTGTCAGCAATGTTTTGAAAGACTTAAAAGCATGTTGACTGAAGCTCCAATTCTTACTCAACCTGAATCGGGTAAGGATTTTGTGGTCTATAGCGATGCATCCAGGAATGGATTAGGGTGTGTTTTGATGCAGGAAGGCAGGGTGATTGCATATGCCTCCCGACAGTTGAAAACACATGAGAAGAACTACCCTACCCATGATCTGGAGTTAGCAGCCATTGTTCTTGCGCTGAAAATTTGGAGACATTACTTATATGGCGAGAGATGCTACATCTACTCTGATCATAAGAGTTTAAAATACCTCCTCACTCAGAAAGAGCTTAACCTTCGACAAAGGCGCTGGTTGGAATTGATTAAGGATTATGATTGCTACATCGATTACCACCCGGAAAAAGCTAATGTAGTAGCTGATGCACTTAGCAGGAAATTTATGTCAGGTGATGTGAATACCCCTAAATAATTAGTACAAATGATTGTTTTGCTTTAGTAATTGATTGTTTTGTTTGCAGCTCTCCGAGCTATGAATGTCCATCTAAGTTTAGCTTCAGATGGAGCCCTGGTAGCTGAATTACAAGTAAAGCCTGACTTTGTGCATCAAGTTAAGACTGCTCAGAAAGAAGATGATCGGTTGATGAGCATTAAGAATAGATTTCAGAATGGCAGTGTAGAGAATTACTCCTTGAGTGATGATGGGAGCCTTTATTTTAAGCAAAGGCTTTGTGTTCCAAATCAAGAAGAGTTGAAGAAAGGTATTCTAACTGAAGCACATCATAGCAGTTATGCAATGCATCCTGGAGGCAATAAAATGTATCAAGATTTGAAAGCTTTCTATTGGTGGCCAGGTATGAAACGTGATGTGATAGAATTTGTAAGTAAATGTCTGATCTGTCAGCAAGTAAAAGTTGAGCACCAAGTTCCTTCAGGATTGTTGCATCCTTTGTTAGTACCAGAGTGGAAATGGGACCGAGTGACCATGGATTTTGTGACAGGCTTGCCACTGACTCAGAAGAAGCATGATGCCATCTGGGTGATTATAGATCGACTCACTAAGTCATCTCACTTTTTGCCAGTACGGATGGACTATCCTTTGTCTAAACTGGCAGAATTGTACATTAGTGAGATAGTAAGATTACATGGAGTGCCATCTTCCATTGTTTCTGACAGGGATCCGAGGTTTACTTCTCGATTCTAGCACAGTTTTCAAGATGCTTTGGGTACGAGGCTTCACTTTAGTACAGCCTTTCACCCTCAGACAGATGGCCAGTCCGAGAGAGTGATCCAGGTTTTGGAGGATATGCTCAGATGTTGCATTTTAGAGTTTGGATCCAGTTGGGAAAAGCATTTACCTTTGGCAGAGTTTGCATACAATAACAGTCACCACTCCAGCTTGAAAATGGCTCCTTTTGAAGCACTGTATGGTAGAAAGTGCAGAACTCCTCTATGTTGGACCGAATTAAGTGAAAGGAAGTTAGTAGGTTCTGATTTGATCCGTGATTCTGAAGAGAAAGTTCGAGTCATTAAAGGTAGATTGAAAGAAGCTGCGGATCGGCAGAAGTCCTATGCTGATTTGAAAAGGAAAGACATAGAGTTTCAGGTGGGAGATCGAGTTTTCCTGAAAGTATCTCCGTGGAGGAAGATCTTAAGATTTGAAAAGAATGGCAAGTTAAGTCCTAGATTTATTGGCCCTTATGAGATACTTCAGCGAGTGGGTCCCGTAGCATATCGATTAAAGTTGCCTTCTGAACTAGAAAAGATACATGACGTGTTTCACGTGTCTATGCTCCGTAGATACAGATCGGATCCTAGTCACGTGATTACACAGGAAGAAATTCAAGTGGCTGATGACATGACTTATGCAGAGGAACCGGTGAAAATCTTAGCAAGAGAAGTCCGTCAACTCAGAAATAAACAGGTTCCATTAGTGAAGGTACTGTGGCACCATCACAATGTTGAAGAAGCTACGTGGGAACCAGAAGCCACTATGAGATATCAGTATCCCCATCTCTTCGATACAGGTAAATTTCGAGGACGAAATTTCTTTTAGTAGGAGAGAATTGTAATGGTCTCAACACCGGTCCGGCCGTGAACAGTAAATTCCGATGGTGAATAGTGCACCCGGGCCGTAAAACGGACCCGAAAATGAAAAATATTTTATTTGACCATCGGGAAGTATTGGTCATGGTGAGTCCGGGGTTAAAATTTGAAGTGAAATCGGGGTCAAATGGACCTCCGAAAGTCAAAAATACGAAAAAGGTAGCGAGTCAATTTCCCTGGTAGGGAATGTGACTTGATTTTGCATAAATTGTTAAAAATAGCAAATGAACTCCAAAAATTTCCATATTTTGCAGATCTTCATGAAATTTCATGTAGAATATTTTGGTATAAAGAAATGAATTTTTCGGCGATGTCGACAGTTGTCGAATCGAACCAGTTCGGTTGAATCGGACCAGTAACGGACTCCGATTGAGCCGAAATTTTGTGTACTACCTAATTTTGAGGTGATAAGAATTATGGAAGTGAAATTGGAGTGATTTGGAGTGAGAAAATGAGAGAAATAATTTTGGGCTTTAAATTAGGTGTTAATGGGCTTTAATTAATTTACTAAGCCCATTAACCCAATCCAAGCCCACAAAGCCCAAAACCCAGCCTATATAAAGTGAGAAATATCTGGAATTAGCCAGCACATCATCCTCTTCCTCTTCTCCCTCCCTTGGCCGAACTCTCCCTCACCATTTTTGTGTGAGTTTTCTTCAATTCTCTCTCCATTTCACACCAAATCAAGCCACCCAATAGCAATTTCAGCCTCTCTAGTTAATTATTGTGACCTCCTCTCTTCAAATCAAGGAAGGAAATCAAGAAAAAATTGGAGAGAGAGTTTAGGGTTTCATTTGAGGTAAGTGGAATGAATGAGTTAAAAATTTATCTAAGGTGCCTACTTATGTTTTTGGGTGCCTAGAGTTCAAATATGATGTTATTTTTAGCATTTGAGCTTGAAAAATTAGAGTTATAATGGCTTGAAATTTCGGTTCACATAGGGAATCAAGGTGATTTGCAAGCTTCCAAGGCTAAAGGCAAGGAAAAGGAAGCTTAGGTACACTAGAACAAGAAAACAAGGTTAGTGGCTAATAAATCTTAGTAATTTCTTTGATTCAAATTAAATACCCTTTATGTAAGTTAGGGTTTATGTGATAAAATGATGATTTAATTGAAATTAATGATGAATTAGTGTAACTAGACCTTGAATAAGCATGTTTAAATGTCTAAATGAATTATTGAATATTTATATGGTATAATTACTTTGATGGCCGAAATTCACACTAAAGGAAACCTAAGTGTATTTTGTGAATATGGATGAATTTAAGCTTTTAAATGATACTAGAAATGAAATAACATGCTTAGGAATTGTTGTGGAATTTATTGAAATTAAATGGATATTTTAGAGAATATTTTTAATTATGTAAGTATTGAAAATATAGCATTTATATGAAATAAAATGCAATTTGATGAGAAAATGAATGATTTTGGTGAATTATGGTAAAATAATTCACAATCTATGTGAAAGAATGAAAAGAAATGACTACGAGTAATTTCGAATGAAAAGAAATGATTAAAAGCATTTTCGAGTAATGAAATAATGAAAAAAAAAATAAGTTTGATTGAAAACTTGATGAAATTGCGCCCTTAGAATTAGTCTGGCAGTAAAAGTCTAGCTCAGGATATAATTGGCTAGCCATAGGGACATCTGTACCGCGGTGCAAGTCATGGCGACTTGCTTAGTTATGGTAGGATCACTGATCACCATAGCTTATGTTTGTACCTAGTATCTGCTACGTGGAAAAATGGTCGTTGAGATCATTTTTCAGTCTATGTGGGGCCCATGGGGGTCTACGTCCCGAGTATCCAGTCTAAAAATTTCTGTCGGTACTGTAATAGGGGCATAAAATGTAATAAAAATGAAAATAAGTTAAAAGAAATAAAAAGAATAATGAAAATGAAGTTTAAAGTGGAAAAAGGACTTAAATGAAAGAAAATGAAAGTTTAGGGGCAAAATGGTAATTTTGCCAAAATGGGTAATTAATAGGTAAAAATAAATGAGAAATGCTTAATAAGGGTAAAATAGTAATTTTGGAGACCTAACCAGGTCAATAAGATAAGATTTTATAGTACAGGGACTAAACCGTAATTTTACCCAAAAGTAGTGAAATAATGAATAAATGATGAATAATGATGAAACTAATGTAAAGGAAATAAAAATAAATGACTATAAGGGCAAAATTATAAATATTAAAGAAAAAGGGCATTTTTGGAATTTAGTAAAATGTTGAGGACTAAAAAGGAAATTAGTCAACCATTATGAAATAAATGAGGAAAAAGAGTAAATAATGTGAAAACCACTGTTTTCACTAAATATGATTAAAATGTTAAATTGTACTTGATTTGAAATTAATTGATTAAATAAAGCATATTAAGAAATAAATAATGCAAAGAAAGTATTAGGATTGTTAGACACCACTAGGCATAGTTTATGCTCAGCATATAGTTTTTACTGCATGCAGGTACATCGCGGGAGGAGCAGTGATGCATAAGTGGAAGAAAAGAACTTTTGTTATTATGTAAATTATGTAGACCTTGGCATGTATATAAATGACTGATATGTATAAATATTTGGATATGTAAGGATATGTAAACATATATGTATATGATTGTGATAATGATCTGTTTGGAGTATTGGATGTTTGATGGAGATTTTGGAGTAATGGAATGATTGTCATAGAAGTGTTGTGCCTCTGAGAGGCTGTGTGTTGTCTGATTTTTCAGGAGGCTAGGCAATTACAGCCGTTATAATGCCGAAATTTTATTAAGTGAATAGTAACCCGGGACAGTTATAGGTCAATGAATACCCAAAGAATTGATAATATCGAAGTTTGGTATTAATTAAATGTTAATTGAAAAAGAAAAAAAAAATTTTACGATATACATGTACTGTTCCGCATAATCGGAGTGATAAGGGTGTTACATATCATCTATCAAGAATAATGAGTCATTAGCTTTAAGAGGCTGGAATAAATGCATCGATAGGGATATTCGTCGATCGGAATAAAATCATCTGCCTTAAGGGGCTGAAATAAACATATCGATCAGGATTAATGAGTCATCAGTCTTAAGAGGTTAGAATAAATGCATCGATCAGGATATTCATCGATAGAAATAAAATCATCAGCCTTAAGGGGCTGGAATGAACACGTCGATCGGAATTAATGAGTCATCAGCCTTAAAAAAGTGGAAATTTTATTGGAACTTTGTCCTGCAAATGATACTCATAGGTTATTTTTCAGAGTTTGCTTTTTTGATCCGTCTAGCCGATGTCCTTTTTGGGTGTTTTTGCTACTCGAAAAATATTTCGAGATCTCGTTCCTTTTCTTGATTTGGAGCTCCAACACTTTCTTTGATGGATGGCGATTTTGTTATTGCGTTGTTCCTTCTTGGGGGGTTGATCGACTTTATTGGTGTCGAGAGTTGTGGCTCTATTTAACTGTCTTTGTCTGCTACATTTGCAATTTTTACGGAGAAGCAATTTAATGGTCAGGCGAGAAGCAAGGTTACCTAGCGGAGCTGCTAGTTGTCTTGACTTTGAAGGGCGCTCAAATCATCGTGTCGCTTCGAAAAAGATGAAAAATGAACACTTTTATTGGGCGTTTGGCTTTTGCTACTTCATCTTTTGCGCTTTAGTTACTGTATCTTTTACTTTTTCATTAAATAGCAGAGCTACGTGGCTCATCCTTACGTGAGTGAGAAATACTATAAATGGGGGTATTTTCCTTTTTTTCTTAGAGTTTCCTTTATGTAGTCGCCTAACTATTTTATTCTTTTTCCTCCGTTCCATTTTAGGAAGGTGAATGAATTGCTGGTCTTGAGTCTTGAGTAGGCCGTGACTCACCCTTGAGTTACTGTGACTCGTTCCTAGAGGTCCAGTGACTCGGTTGGATGGGGCACGACTCGCCGACTCAAGGCCGTGACTCGCCCTTTTCCCTCCCTTCCTTTGGTTTGTCCGTGACTCACTTTTGCCTTTTATTCTTGATGTAAGCCTTATTTTCTTTTTTTTTATCCTTGATTTTCTTTTTTTCTTTCATGATTATTATTATAATTTGTTTAGTTAATTATCTGTGATTTTTTGTATTTTATGGTAATTTTCTTTGTGATATTATTATCATTATTGTTAATATACTTATATTCCTTTCAAATGTTATTATTATTTTTTTAATTACTTAATTAACTCATATTATCTTTCTTTCTTTTTTTTTTGGTATATGACTTGATGCCTATGCTTGTGGGAGAATTGGAAGTTGAGGGCCTAAATTAACCAGAGATTAATTTCTCTTTCATCGTTTTAATTATTAGCTTATTTTTATTTTGGCATGTATTATTTTCCTTTCCTTTTTTTTATTTTTTATGTTGCAAATGGACTGTAATAATTAGTAAAAAATGATTTTTTTGCACAATAATCAAAGGAAACACATATCAAGTATTTTCTACCAAATTAATTGAGTTTTCTTACACAAAATGGACCAATATCTACTTTCAGTCCTAAAATTCATGCAAGGAATTTTATGAATATGCATAAGGGAACCAGTATTTCCTAATACAATGAATATCCCGATTTATGTATATCATTTTTTCTTTATATTATTTATTCTTTTATAAGTGGTTTTTCGAGCATTAATATAAAAAACTCACCAAATGATTTTTATACAAATTTGAGTGTTTTTTCTATAATAAAAGGGACCAAGATCCCAATTTTCTCCCACAAAATAATATAATTAAGGATTCATTTCTTTAATACAAAAAATAAATTTTTACCTTAAAATTAATTAACGCGATCCTTTTTTTCAAAAGTTGAGTGAGCTCAATCCCCCCTATTCTCTAAGATACACCCAAAATCTTGCTCTCTTTTGTAAATATGCATGTGAGGATCAATGCCCATATTCAAAAGGATTCAATAAATTCTCCGATTTCATATATGATTATTTTTCCTAAGTATTCTTTATTTATTGCTTTACAACTTTCTAATTTGATTGCAATGTGCCTTTTAATTCCTTTGCCATGAAAATGGTTGAGAAAGGGTTGGGATAATTAACCACAAATAATCGTTTATGTAAACATTAATCAAGTTGTAAATAGGAGTGAAGTCCAAACTATCTCTAGTTTCGATTTCACGAAATTAGAACTCACATTTTTAATGTTCTATTGGATGGCGATTCAATGATACCTACCTTGTGGTGCCCAGTAGACGTCCTTGTAGGTTGATTGCCAACAATAGATGGAAATAAAATCTTATCTATTGCGAAGAGACCAACTTTCACGAGTTAAATAAACCTTGATTCGATCTCAAGCCCTAAAAGCCAATTTATCACACTTCACACATAGGTCTAGCAATTAATTATAAGTACTTAATAAAAGATTAAGCTAAACCATTTTGAGTATGAACATGTATAATAGAATGCTCGAGAATAATCTAATTGACATGCAAAAATCATAAAATATTTTTGAAGAAAGCTCAAATGCATTATCTAAATGAACTGTCTTGATAGGATGATCAGAAAAATTAGACCTTAACTTTATAATTTAAGCAAGAAGTTTAGCAAAAATAATATTATGAGTAGGTTGTAAATATACATGTGACCATCAAGTTGAAGCATCATCGGAACCATTAAATGTTGAAATGGTCTACAAGATGAACAAATTAGGCCACAAATATCTCCACGTATCCTTTGAAGAATAACAGGAGACTTAAAATGCAATTTGGATGGTGAAAGTCTTATAATCAATTTATCGTGTGCATAAGAACTACAAGAAAAATCAGTAGATACAAGAATTTTTTGATCCTTTAATCTAGATCCATTTGTGTTTTTGACAATACGTCACATCATGGTTGAACTTGAATGACCAAAATGATCATGCCAAAGTATAAAAATTTTAGGATATGAGTACTTTCGATGCATATAATTAGATTCAATCATCTTTATTTTGATAAAATACAATCTAGTTGAGAGACTTGTAAACTTTTCTAATATGATCTTTTGATTCAATTTTATAGAAGTTATATATAAAGATTTAACAATTCCCTCATTTGGAGTTTCAATATGATAATTGTGGCGTATATCTTTAAAATTTAGTAGATTTTTTCGAAATCTACTAGAATATAATGCATCATCAATGTATAATGGTGTTCTATTTGGGAACATGAAGTGGACTCTATGAGAGCCTTTAACTACATTTATTGAACTAGATATTGTATTAACATTAATTTTAACTAATATTAATTGTAAAATGTACTGCTTGTTACGAGAAATTATGTGAGTTGTGCCATTGTCCACTAAACATATTTCGTCCTCCATAACATCAAGTTTATATAATTATCATTTAATTCTTACAAATTAAACTTCAATTCATTCTAGTCGGATTGTAATAAACCACCAACTCCCAATTTTTAAAACTTGCAATAGAAACTTGATCATACTGATAATGTGTTATAAATAAAATGTAAAATCAAAACATAAAAATAGAAAAAAATGAAAAGTATGTATTCTATGTTATTTTTATTGTGTCTCTAATCAATAAAATTGAGAATAGTTATAGACACAAATATTTTACCTATATAGGAAACAAATATATTTAGAAAGCAATCAAGTTATAAAGGAAATAACCAAATTAGAAATATAGTTAGTCATTCAAATAGAAATATTTCACAACAAAAATCAACTAAAATTTTAATTCAACAAAAATCAACTAACGTTTTAATTCATATGATATGAGTAAAAAATTTTAATTCAACATACATATTATATTTTATACATGTATATAAAATTAAATAATATAAATTTTGCATTTGATAATATATAACAATTTTAATTCATATGATACGAGTGATAAATTTTAATTCAACATACATATTATATTTTATATATGTATATAAAATTAAATAATATAAATTTTGCATTTGATAATATATAACAATTTTAGTAAATTGATACCCAAATCTTACAAAAGGATTTGGATAAACCAAATCCTACTTGAATCGAAATGGATTTGGTGGCTAAAAGGATATAATCATTGCCATTTCTAATGGTAACTACCACAGTTTTTCCAAACATAAGATATAAAAAAAATAGTAAAGATAAATATTCTCAAGTTAGAACTTCAAAAGTGATATTATTGAAATTGAAAGATCAAAAATAAAATTTACTAAAATATAAATTTTAATAAATTTTATATTATAATATTTATAATAAAATTTTTAAAATACTAATAGTAATAAATAATGTTTTAAAAATAATTTAAATATAATAAGTGATAAATTATAATTCAAGCAATGGTCAAATTAGCAAATTTCTTTTTCAACACCTTAGTCACGCAATTTTTGTGATATTTATTCATTAAGGCCAAATAAGTAGTTAACATGAACAGTATTTTACACAAGCAGTACTAAAATATTAAAAAATAGTTAAAATTTAAAAATGATAAATGGTACTTAAAAGAAAAAATCATTATCAATTTTTGAGCAAGTGGTAATGTTAAAATAAATGAAATAGAAAATCGTATACCGAACTTTTAAATTATACATTGGCTTCAATTCACATGGTTTTTTATAATATTAACAAATTTAAAATAATGAATAATTCATAATATTCAAATTTAGCCATTTCAAAAAAAAAAAAATTCAAATTTAACCGCATTAATTAAAGTTTCAGAAGTGAGAAAAAAAAATGTGTAGGAAAAGCAAAATCCAGAACTTAACGAACTTTAACAAAATAAACAGTAGGAGATGTGCAAGATCCGATTCAGTTCGATCTCGGTCTTCTTTTCAACGAAATGACATTGATAGAGTCAATAATCCACAACAATGGCTGCTTACAGCAACCCTAAATTTCATCTTCCGTGTCCCTAGCTACAGCCATGGACCTCTCCACTTGTAATTGGAAGCCACTTCTGCCTCTTCGTCTCTCTCTTCCTCTACGAAGAATGGGTCTCAATTCCTACTTGTACCCTCGTACCCAATCACCAAGAGGACGTCGTTGCAATCGAGAACTCCCAGAAAGATTTGAAAGTCATGATGGTCGCCAATTTGCTTCTCTTTGGTTCTGAAGCTGGCTTGTTTAATCAATATTTTAGAGACTATTATATGTCCAAGTTTTTCAGGGTATACAAATTCTTCCTTTTTTTCTCTGCTTTGTGTTTGATTAATTTCTCAATTGATGGGGACATAAAATAAAATATTCTAGAAAGTAGTCAAGTTTTTCAGGGTATACAAATTGACTTTCTCAGCTCTGTGTTTGATTAATTGCTCATCTTTTTCTTCTTTTATGTGAACTTACAATGTCTGTGTTGCTATTGTATAAAGCAGAAATCTTTCTATAATTTGAGGCCTGATATGCTGTTAGTGCTGGGAGATGTTTCGGCTGAAGGATTTGGATTGACAAAAAATAAATGGGTTTCAGTGCTGCATCAGTTTCATGGAATGTTGGGACCCTTTCTCGAGCTCCCATTTCATGTTGTTCTTGGTGATAGGGATGTTGGGGAATGCAGTAAGCTGGATGCAAGATCTGTTCGTTGGATATCTAGGGGTTTTCCCGGTTTGGACTCATCTGGTTGCGGTGCCTTTGAAATTAGTAATGTTAGTTTTGTCTCTCTTAATGCTGTTGCATTGCTTTGTGGCCGTAATAAGTTACGGTTTAGTGTCGAAAGGGCTATAGAAACAGAATGCGTAGATCTTCATTTGGAAACAGAAGCTGCATCAGAAGCGATGGCTGATTCTGGATATTTTGGAGAATTGCCTGATAGCATTAGGTGGAGGGAAAATGTGATATCATCTGGATCGGGCCCTGTCCTTTTACTTCATTTTCCCTTGCACAGGACAGAAAATGACAGTTGCAGGGAATTTGAGAAAGCTTCCAGTTACTTCCAACATTGGTCAAGTGCACCAGAAAGCAGGTCTATGTCTGTGTTGCATCTTTATTCTATGAGATTTTACAGCAATATCTATAGGAATTGTAGTTTACACGAGCTTCTTTGACCTTTCAAGTTGATGATAGTTTGTTGTCTGCTTTTAACTGCGAACTTCTCTATGTTTCAGTTGGTGTGGAATATCCATCTTGCTAGAATTTTTTTCTGATATTTGTGTTCATTCTTACAAGCAAGCTAATATCAAATATGAAGATAACCTTGGATGGAGCATTTAAATGGAACTAAGCTTGTATTTTGGAATTGTAATCAATACAGTATTTTGGAATTGTAATCAATACAGTGTTGATATGTCTTGCCATCTGAATTTATAGTGTTTTCGTGAGCCATTTTATATTCTGTCATTTTTGGTGTTAGATTTGATGAATATATTTTTCTACTATTTTCTGTCATTCTTGGTTTTAGATTTGATGAATATATTTTTTCTATTATTTTCTATCATTTTTGGTTTTGGATTTGATGAATAAATTTTTCTATTTCTTGATCTTTTTTCATTCTTTCCTCTAGGGATTCTACAGGTAGTGGACCTTATAGTTTATCGCATACTGTCCCACTGAATGCCACCGAATATATATTTCAAGCTCTCAAACCAAGGTAATTCAACATTGCATCATCCGGTCATTTTTTCGCTTGTAATCTTTTTATATAAACAATTACTTATCGGCAATACTTCAGAAAATTTTGTATTATGCATTTATGTTCTGGATTTTCATGTTGAGGACAATTAAATGCCATGATTTGTTTGGGAAGTGAATAAATTGTCGATGCTTTGTTTCACATTTAATTAGTGTAAAAGACCTGCGAAATGAAAATGCTCTGTATTGCTGTTTTGGTGTTTTCTCATTTTCTCTCAATCTCATTCATTCTGATCTTTCTATTTACCCAGTATTTATGATTATTACTTGCAGAATCATTTTCAGTTCACACACCCATGAATTTTGTGATCACACTCACTCAGATGGGACACGTGAGATAACTGTTCCTGCAATGACCTGGAAAGTGAAGGATGACCCTGGTTTTATTATTGCCACCTTTTGCAGCGATGGGAAAGCTGTGTCAGCTACTGTGCTCTTGCTAGAGAATCTCACGTATTAATAGTGTATACTTCTTTTCTGATTCTGTTATTGACGGTATGGTTTATGGCAAATAAACTTCATCCGAGGTGTTTAGGATGATGAGTGAACAAATATCTGTTCTACATCACTTGTACATTATTGAGATATAAAGTTGTCTGTTAGAATGACAAAGCATTCCTTTTTTATAATTGATGAAATAGCTTATACAAATTTGTCTGATAGTCTTGTAGTTATTGAGCAAGATAAAAAGGGATTATGATCCTTATAATCATTCTATGTACTTGTATTAGTTTTTTGTACCTCTTTTATCATTGCCCACTGCATAAAAGGCATCCTTTTTGTTTTGTGAATAAAAAATACGATGGTATCATACGCTAAAGATCTTACTGGGGAATAGCCATCCTTTTCTTGTTTCTTCGTGGAGTGAAATTGTAATGTCGAGTCGAAGTTCAAAGCTTTTATTCCATTCGAATGACTAGTTATTAGCAAATAAAAGTGCGACTTTAAGGTACTTTGATTGCTTGACAGAGTCCAGGATGATGTATCTCAATACCCTTACTTTAGGTCTTGAATAGAAGCTAATATCAAATGATTTGTGCATTCAGTGGCATTGCATCTGTTGACTGATGGAGCAGACAATTTATATAAGATGGCCCTACTACTGGATTCAAAGAAATCACAGGAAATGGTTTTAAAACAGTAGAACCATTTTGAGTGAGCAACACTGAAAGACTTAGCTTAGACGAGCTGTAAAATTTCTTTTTTACACTTGGGAATCCATGCTCAATTACAAATGCCTCGTTTTGCTTTTGACAGAAACTTTAGATATTAATGCAGCTTATTATCAGTGGTTATACCAGTGAAGTGCATGCGCCACCGACAAGTAGTTCTAATATCTGACAGCCCAAAGCATCATCATGCTGGTCTGATTTTAGTTTATGTCAATTATCACTTTTTGATACTTTTCTTTCCTTTCCCATCTTTTTCCATTTGGTCTGGTGTAACTATATATATATATATATATATATATATATATATATATATATATATATATATATATATATATATTTTTTTTTATCTGGAGTTAGATGTCTAAATAACTTAGCCTATACTAGAATTTATCAAACGGTAATTATCTTTGCAAGCAGTGTTGGTCGTTAACCTTTTCTTTTGTCCGAATGGGAAAAAAAAAAAAAAAAACAGAAAAACAAGAAGATGAGCTCAAATATGACATTATTATGCTTGGACATTTAAATTGGCTATCCATTCATGGAAGCCAAATTCATGCTAGAGCAGGATTCTAATTTGTGAGCTGGTACATCCACCATGTTTGAAGAGTCGTTTCTTAGCTTCAAACAATCACATTAATTTTGTATTCTCTGTCTCCAACAAGCAAGTATTGAGATCCTACATCCATCACGATCAAACCATCTTCATTTGCACTGCTAAGATGCTCACAAGGGCTCAGCTTATATTCAATTTCAGCTTTCTCCTTTGCGTTAAGTTTTACTGTTTGGAATCCAACCAACTTCTTCGCAGGCTTCCCATTTTCAAGTTCTGACTGCCTCACGAAAAGCAACACAGGATGCTTGCCCATCATGTCGCCCTGATTTTCAACTCTTATAGTGACTGAAAACTTGCTTTTTTCACAGAATTCTGACCCTAGTTCTGATATTAGTCTATAATTGACTGGTTTTGAGTTTTTAACCTTTCTATCATTTAATGATCTCAAATAGACCGCACTTTGTTTAGCAGAGACAAACTCGTAAGAGTAGTTTGAGTAACTTAGACCATAACCAAATTCAAAAACTTTTTCTCCTTTATAGAATCTGTAAGTACGGCCAGGATAGCCAGAAGCTTTCTGAGGCCGCATCCTCATGTCTGTCATTGGTACCTTGGTGAAATCTTGTGGATACCAAGTCACTGGCAGTCTTCCTCCTGCATTTTAGCGTAGCTAGTATCAGTAAGTCAACAATACTACAGCAATCAATATTATTTTTGTCTTGGCTTTCATGTAAATGAATCAAATTATTCGGTATTAGCATGTAGTTCACCTGGGTTGTGATCACCGAAGACGATTTCTGCAAGCGCAGTTCCTCCAGCTTCACCTGGATAACCAGCCCATAAAATGCTTCCAATTTTCTGATCATATTTGGCAAAAGATATATCTACTGGTCCTCCAGTAAGAAGCACCAGAACAACAGGTCTCTTTGCAGCCCGTGCAATTGTTGTTATCAGCTCTTGCTGCTTCCCAGGAAGCACCAAATCAACACGGTCTAGTTCTTCTCTTTCTTGTGTTTGATCAAGTCCCATGACTAACACCACTTGATCTGCGCCTTTTGCTATTTGAACTGCTTGGTCAACTGTAGCCAATGGACATGCAACCGTGCTGCAGCCAGGGTGGTACCAAGTGTTCTTAACATAACTCTGCAATCCCTGCAATGGTGTAACAGTTTTGCATGGGGGACCTGCATAGTTTCCCACAAGTATTGTTGCATTATCAGCATTGGGACCAATCACTGCCAGAGATGATACTGATTTTGAAAGAGGGAGAAGCTGATTATAGTTCTTTAGCAGAACAATTCCATCTCTAGCTGCTTCAAGGGCTAGTGCCTGATGCTCTCCAGAACAAACTTGATCTGATCCAATTTTACCATAAGGTAGTTTAGCTGGATCGCCGTTGAATAATCCCAGCCTCATCCTAATGGAGAAGAGGTTGTGAAGGGCTCTGTCTATATCAGCAACCGACACTTTCTTCTTCTGAACTGCTGATTTTGTGTAGTTCTTCAAATAATTACCGCAGTTCACATCCATCCCTACATTTTGTCCGGGAAATAAGTTTCCTTTATTTATCTCATATCATAGCGCTATTGGTTCTCTTTATGTATCATACTCAGACTTTGGCTTAGCATACCTGCTTTAAGCACATCTGCAACTGCATCTTCTGGTTGTTTAGCATATCCTTGATCATCATGGATAATGGAGACTGCATCACAATCAGATGTGATATACCTGATTATATTTAAATTAAGAAAAAAATTTGAGCATCTGTTGTTAATCCAAAGAGAAATTCCCTTGATTCATTAACCAATCAATGCTTTATTTTGTACGTTACCCATTGAAGTGCCACTGTCCTCTGGCCGTCTTAGATAATAGATTGTAATCTGCACAGTTTGGAACTCCATTAACTTGATTATAAGCACACATTATCCCACTAGCTTTTCCTTCTTCTATGCAGCTTTGAAATGGTGGTTGGTATGTATCAGCTAAGTCCTGCAGTGTGACCTAAACCGAGACAACCGGCAGTGAAGCACATTCTGATTTGAAATTTTATTCGAGTAAAATATATACTTGGAATATGAAAAAGGTTATTTTTTCAATTGGTTTTCCTAATTTTAATTTTGAAAACAGAAAATATGGAACATAAATGAGGGAACAGAGCCTCAAGATATACAACTATTTATAAAAAAAAAAAAAAGAAGAAGATAAAATATATTAAAATTTGAAAACTACATGTCCAAGAAAGGTTCTCACCAGTCTGGATTGATAAAAATATATTAAACTTGAAACCAAGATCCAAGACAGATTCCAACCAATGCTATTCTTCTCTAAGTAAACAACCACTACTTAAAGAAATAAACCTTGACCAATAAGGAATCTTTCAATTGTATCTAATAGCATAATTTTAAGATAATGAAGTGCGTAGTAGTAGTACTCACTCTAGCATTAAAGATGAACCTATTAGTGCCATTCCATTTCTCCAAATCATAAGCAGTAAAATGCTTGCAGCAAGCAGAAGCTTGAAGCTGATCCCCAAGCTTCCCTCCTTCAAAGGAATCACCTTGAACTCCTCTAACAAATGAAACTGCATACTTCTCAGTAACCATTGGATCTTCTCCTGGTGTTTCTTGCCCTCTCCCCCATCTTGGATCTCTAAATATATTTATATTTGGTGACCAAAATGTCATGCCTATTGCTTGTCCACCATTATATATAGCTCTTGCTTCACTTCCAGTCACCTTCACATCCACAAAAACCAATCATAAACTGCAAAGATTAATACAATTCTAAGGTCATTTATGTTAACTTACTTGACCAATGCGATACCATAGATAGGCATCAAAAGAAGCAGCCGTGAGGATAACTTGAGGAAAGCTTGTGGCAGACTTAATGGTTCCATTGAAATGGATGCCTTGTCTTTCGGTGACTTCTGGGAGGAAAGCGACGCCGTGTAAGGCCTCCGACCACCACCGGTAAGTGGGGATGCCAAGCCGGGGAATTGGAGGGGCTGTGTCAACAAGTTGGGAGATTTTCTCATCTAATGTGAGCCTAGAGACAAGGTCTTTCACTCTTTGGATTATAGGCAGTGAAGTTTTGCAAAATGGATATGATTTTGTTGATGGGTTTGATGTGTCACAGGAGAATGGAGGCTGACCTGACTCTGCTGAGATTAAGAGAAGAAGGAAGATCAAGAGAGAGAGGCTATGGAGCTTCATTCTATGGCTTTGTTTACAAGTGAACACTTCAAGAAACAAAGTGAGCATATGAAGCAAGTAGATTTGAAGTTAGGCAATGGTCAACAACTCCAAATTATTTATTTTTTCCTCAAAAAAATAAAAATAAATTAAAGATAAGTTATGTGTTAATATTGAATTTAAAAACTTTTATTAGATCTATCTTTAAATTTATTTGCAGTTATAGTAATAAATTGTCATCTATCTTTATAGTAATTATTGAACAAAGAAAATCACATTTTAACTTTAGTGTTAACATCTAAACAAAGATATATTTTTCAATAATGTTGAAATTAACTACATGAAATTTAAGATTAAAACATATATACATACTAATTATATATTATTCAAACACTTGCTTTTGGGTGACCTGATTTGGATAAGATATATACTCTAGTGGAACCTTTTTTTTTTTTCATTTAGTTGCTTCGTTAACCAGCAAGGGGTTCCCAATTCCTACCCCACCATTTCAGATCCAGTGGTTGGATGTGGACATAGTAACAAGTTATATTTTTTTTGTCTTATTGATCCTGTTTATTAATTCAAAATTTCAAATCGGTACGTTTTTGTAAACATTATTAAAATATATTATCTATACTTTGCCTAGAGTGCAACATTTGTTGGTGCCTTGGCATGCGGACAAGAGCCCTCATAAAAATTAAAAAAGTTATTCAAAATTTAAGTGTAAAGGAGTAAAACTATAAGAAATCTAAATAAATATTGTTTTATATAAACAATAAAACAATAAAAGAGCTTCCAAGTTTTAGCATACAAAATTTTGAAGTGTCCATTAAAGCCACACTAGCCTCACATTTAGAAAGGCAAATTATCTTTTAGGATAATAGTTTCTTATTGATGAGTGTTTTTACAAGAGAAACTTCACTTATTTCTAATGTAGAGATACTAACCGATGAATTTATTAATGACTTTGCTGGAAATAGAGAACCAAAGAGCAAAATGCAAAATTCGACACTTGTTATTACTTTATCAGCTTTCCAATAGCTAAAGTGGTCTACATCGTACCAGAGAAGCTCTTATTTTGCTCCATCTATTACAAGAATAACTTCACCAATTTCAGGCACATATATATACTCTGAAAGGAACATGAGCAAGAGCAGAGACTCAAAACAACTAGACTCAACAAAAAAGTCATACAAATGCAACAAGTAGCTTTAATCCTAGTGATTGAGAGAAATAGTTGCTTTCCTCCATTCTCTTGTTCAGATTTGTCATTAACAGCTATGAAGATTGTGATGCAACAGTAGGTAGCCCCTGATCTGAAGAAGCACATATCGAAAGTTATTGGAGCAGTTTAAAGCAGAGCAAATAAAAAGTGGTAACTTGAGTTGAAGCTATAAAATTTTAGAAGGCAGTCGAGTTTACCAATTTTTTGAGCACACTAGTGCAACATCTCATCTAACTTCTGCCTGTATTGAGCTAATCTCTGCAGCAACGTAGCAAAAATACAGTGTTTATTAAATGCTTTAGGGAGATCAAATCAGGTTAAGGAAAAGAAATAAAGATAATCACAATAGTGAACTGAGTCCTTGAGATATCCACAAAAATAGTGAACTGAGTCCTTGAGATATCCACAAACTCAAGGGCATGGCCAGGGTAGCAACAAATAATTTTATCATGTGGTTCATTCATGTCATGCTAACACTCAGATTCTCATTTGTATATGATATGTATAAGATCAAGCTAACCCTCTAAAGTAATCAACTCGAACAACGCATCTAATAATTCTCAGAAGTCCCATTAGTATGCAATTGTACTCCGTAAATAAATAAATAATGTTAAAATTAAGTACAGCTATGCTTTGTAGGTAACATTGTACAGCTCATGAATTTGTCTGTGATCAAGTTATTCTGAATAATAATTCCAAGAATACTCAAGAAAATCCTGTATGATGCCAAAATATATAAATAATTGATGCACTCAAATCATACCCGAGTTTTCTTAGTAGATGTTGCGATGTGTATCTGCATGGTATTATTTATGCGCATCCATGCATATTCTTTATGTTTCGTAGGTTACAACATACCGAACATTGTTTTACTAAATTCCAGTCACCAGGTTGGCGCCAGTCATGCAAAACGTTTTTCCTCCAGCACATGTACTTGAATGCCAAGTATATTCAGAAGTATCAAATGCTGAAGCATTGAGTTGATTATAGGGGTGCTCACGGGGCGGGGCGGGGCAGAGCCGGGGATTTCATCCCCACTCACTGCCCTGCCGGGATCGGGGATTCCCCATCCCCACCCCCGATTCTATAACGGGGAGGAAATCCCCCCTGTTCCCCGGCCTGCAAGGAACCCCATTCCCCGAATTTTTTTTTAATTTTAAAATATAATATTTTATAAATAATTAAAATTAAAATATAACATTTAATAAATAAAAAATTTAAAATCAATCATAATTTAAATTAATATAAATTTTAACCATTTATAAATTTAAAATTAAGTATAATTTAAAACTTAATAATTATAAAATTAAGTTATATTTTAATTTTAATTATTTATAAATATTATATTTAAAAAAAAAATTATTTTTTGCAGGACAGGGATATTTGCGGGGCGGATATCCCATTTTCCGTCCCTACCCCCGATTCTAGGATGGGGATTTTTTTCCCCCCATCCCCTCGGGGAAAAAACTCGGGGATTCCCCATCCCGTGATCATCCCTAGTTGATTACTTCACCAACCTAATATTTCTGATTTTATTGCCTTTATACCACTTCTCTTAGGATAATCTGCATATCAAGTCTGTAGCATTTTGTGCAGGGGTAAAAGTCATCACTCAGAATTTGAAAAAGCATACAGGTTCTCTAAAACTATCCATGAAAGAGCAGAAAGTGACAACCCTGTCCCATTTTACTACTCTAACACAAGACCAGTTCATGCTCATAGTCATCTGCTGACCTTTTAATGAATGACAGAGAGATTTAATTATGAATGTGAAGCAATAAGCTCTATTTTATTGACAAAAGGACAATGGTGCTATGTATTTTTCATGAAGCTGACAGAGAGAGAGAGAGATTCATGTCACAATCAGTAAGGAGAAGAACAACTCAAGAATTTGCTCTGAACTACTAAATGAACCATGAGGACAGTGGTAAACTATAATTAACACAACTAACCATAAGATGCTGGCAGATGAGAAACTTTTGGAAAAATTAGTAATCATCAATTATAGAGGAGATAAAAGAATGGAATGACAAGAAATTGCATACCCTAGTATATGCATAGACCCCTGCCTCAGTTGGTCCTATAGGGCTTCCCCTCCTTATGAACTTCCCCTCTTTAAATATGTAAAGCATAGGAATTCCAGTTGATAGTTCCAAACTTATAACCTGTTATATAAAAGAAATTAAATTTACCTTCATATGTGATAAAGCAAGAGACACAAAAACCAGAAAGTTTATGATATTGCAATATCATTATAGCCAATCACCTCCTGGGAAGTTAATTTGTCAAGATACATAATAATGGATCTTAACGAATTTCCATGGGCTGCAATCATAACATTCTTCCCAGATAGAAGCTGAGGTTCAATCTGCAATGGATTTTTTTTTTTTGTTAGACACTATTGAGTGATATGCAATCACTTGAATCTTAAATAGAGAGGGAAGAAAAAACTAGGCAAAATACATGCCTGATCTTTAAAATAAGCCACTGCTCTTTCAGCACACATTTCCAAACTCTCACCATTGGGTGGAGGTATGTCATAACTTCGCCGCCACTCATGAACTTTTTCTTTCCCAAATCTATCAGCCGTTTCCTGTTTATTAAGACCTTGCAGTTTCCCATACCTATAAAAGATAATTTATAAGTTTCCAAATATAAAATAAAAAGTTGAGTTCAGGGCTACACAAAAAAGGATAAAACAGGGAACAATAATGTTACATTCTTTCATTTAATTGCCAAGCTGTTATAACTGGAATTGATTGCTTTTGCGTGTCTTCACTGAATATTTGACTCCATGTCCTAGCCTGTTCATTCTCGCTGTGCATAATGATCGGCACCTGTTGCCAGTTCATAAGCCGGTTAGTTAATAAACAAGAATTTGAACAATTTTTTTAATGGTGTGAAAAACTGAATTGTTGGTAGGGCTGTTCAAAATTGGCATAACCCAATCAACCCAACCAAACCAATCCATATAACCCACAATTTTTATAATTATAATGGGTTGTTATAATCCATACAACCCATTTTAATATTTTATAAATATTTATATGGGTTATGGGTTATTATATAACCCAACCATTTAACCCACATTACACCCTTCTTCAAATACACTCTCACTTATATTTTTTTTTTCTCTTTTTTTTTTTACAAATACACTCTCACTATGATATTCTTCCCATAATTTTTTTGTTGAGTGATGGAATTACATTCTATCCCATCAAGGAATCATAATAGTTAATTTTCTTGAGGAAAAATCAATCTTTTTTTTTTCAAAACTCTTATTATTTTTTTAACATTTTCTATTGGTTTATTTATTCATTTTTCCCTCGATGCTGTATACTTTTGCAGAAATTTTTTTGTCTAAATCCGATTTAGGTAAATTATATATATATATTACTGTTTTCCAACAACAAATTCTAAAATTAGTAGATAAATTACTGTTTATATACATTCTAAATCATTTATGTATAATACAGTTTCATCAAATATATTTATTAGAAGCCATTAAAAATTATTATTTAGTAACTTACCAACATTTAATTTATTAGAGAAAAACTGAAACAGATGAACAACAGTATCAAACTATACCATTTCAAAACAATATCAAACAATTTGAGTGTTTTGCTGCTTTAGAATTATTTATATGAGTTGTGTAGAATTATCAGTAACCGAAGTTTGAGCCATGTTTAAAAACCATCCATATAAGCCCATCTCTTCGGTGAATCTCTACACAACTGCATATAATAATAATAATAATAATAATAATAATAATAATAATAATAATAATAATAATAATAATAATTTGAAAGTTGATTCATAGCCCTTTTAGTTTAACAGTTTGTGCTAGGTGATAACCTATGGCGGTTACTGATAGTTAATATCGATGGCTGATAGTTGAAAAAAAAATAAATTTTATAAATTATAATCTTTTACCTTAAATATTTCATTTGCGATAAATTTCATATTGTGAGCAAATTCGTATCTTAAATTAAAATCATCAGTGAAATTTATTCCTGGAGCAATAAGCAAATAATCCTGCTCCAAACCGAAACAATAATATATCGGAGATGAAAATATTATGATTATGAGCATAATAATACAAAACTTTTCAAAAAAAAAATTTAATTTTTAGATTTTTTTTGAAGTTGATTATTAATTAATTGACATTGCTACTCTCTTATTTAAAATAAAATTAATTCTTTATATTTAAAAATATATAAATATGAATAATTTATATGTTTATAATATAATATAAAAACATTAACATAACCCATATAATCCACATAAACCAACCAATCCAATAAAAAAATTTTAATACATAACCCACCTGGTTTGGATTGAACCCAAACCACTTAACAATTTCGGTGGGTTGGAGAAAAAACCAATTGTAATCCACCCAACCCACATTTGAACACCCCTAATTGTTGGATAAATTTCAGGATGTTAATGCACATTTTTGTACTGATGCATAACTGAGTTTACGGACCTCCTAAAGATTTATTTTCCTATACTATTAATTCCATTAGATAAAAATTTATATAAAATAATATCTTCCAAGTTTTGAACCCTAATGCCAAACAAAATATTTCCCAACACCTAAATCAGGCATTTCCTTTTATTACCTTTCTTCGACGGTGCTGGGTCATGGCAAGCATGGCAGTCATCTGTGCACGAATCAAGGCTGAAGTATATATCATGTCCACAGGTATATTGCTGATTCTCTTACCAGCTTCAATGGCCTCTTCCACACCCTTCTTTGTTAGTGGCACGTCAACACAACCCGTGAACAAGTTCTTTTCATTCCATAATGACTCACCGTGCCTAATCAGTATCAAAGCTGCCTCACCTGAATTGATTAGGTTACAAAAATCAGAAGATTTAACAACAAAGGTACACAGCTCCAGCGTTCAGCTCAGGAGATGCGAAATATACATCAAAGAGAATACTGAAGTCATTCAATCATTTGACATAATTATCATGAATCAAAATGAAAGGGTTACTTTTTTTCTTTTTGAATTCATTAGAGCTGTCATTTGAAGGGGTTGAAACTGGATCAACCACTGAAGTTTGAGAAGATGAGGCCTGGACAATACTGAGATTCCTCTTTGCAGGGCTAAAATTCACCCGTCTTGACGTTGACAAACTAATATCGACCTTAAAACATTTCGAAATTGAAACAATCCCAAACTCCTGATGAAGTCCAGAGTTATTGAGCTGTTGATGGGATTGAAAAGTCCCTAATGCTTGGTGAAACACAGCACCGGCCATTCTGAAATTTAACAAACAGTAAGCAATGGTTATGATTCATTGCAAAAGTAAATATACATTTAACACATCACCTACTTCAAATTTATAAATAAAGCACAAGGCATCATGTAGAGTCTCAGAAAGCATTATAATAGAGCATATAGCATATTCTTCTCTCACAGTACAAAAAAAAAAAAAAAGGCATTTAGAACCCACTTAAAGTAAGACCATCCAACAATCCCACAATCATATTCCAGCTAAAAGCTTTTAATTAATGATAATTGATTCAATCTCAAGTATAGATCTATTTGAAGATTGCTGCCATTAGTACTTATTAGAAATAGAGAGTGGTCAAAACTGGCGAATCGAAAACCCAAGTCCTGTCGAAATCTCGAATTTGACAAGCATATAAAGCCAGCATCTAATGTATCAAGAAGGGGGGAGAGTTAAAAGGCGTCAAACTAACCTCAAAAAACGAAACCCAGAAATTAAAAATAGCAAGAAAACAAGGAGATGCAACTAAGATGTAAACTTTAGATTATAGAGAAAATGGGGAGAAGAATCAAACCAGTTAAATGGGCCCTCAGCGGAGCAATCGAGGGAGAGAAAGGGAACTGCAAGAAATGGGAGAGTTTATTACGAGAAAAAGGTAGCAGGAGAAGAAAGATGAAAACAGGAAAGGTCTCAGCTTTTAAACGTCTATTTCAATTAAAAGGACACAAAAGTAGAAGAAGAAGGAAAATGGGTTAGTTGGGTGTGTATTGAAATGGAATCATGAAAATAGAAGACATCGAAAGTTGTTGTCTTTTAGACGTGTTGATGTGCAAAAACAATGAGATGACAAGTTTTCTATGTTTCTCAAGTTGGCTAACAGACGGAAATTTGGTTTGCGTATTTAATTGATCAGGGAGAATTGGATTTACGCCCTTTTTGTTTTTATTGGGGACCTTTCGTTTTGTATTCGAGACTTAAAAAATAAAAAATGATTTTTTTTTTTTACCAGAGATTTATTTATTTCTAATTGTTGGAGAAATGAATTTCCAATTTTTACTCTGTCGCGTTTGTAAACATCAACTCGCATGGAGAGGTTGCAGCCTTCTTTTTTTGACTTATTTTTAATAAATTTCCTTTGACGTTGTTTATCCAAGAGAATTTTATTGATTTATGCCGAATAAAGAAAATATGAAATCGAATATTCTTTAGAATGAAATAGGATCAAATAACAGTAAGTTGAAAATTCCATGTGAATTTTATTACAATATTAATTTGAAATAAATAGATAATCAAAAAATTATAAAGAGCTAATTATGATTTATTTCATTTTTTTATATAAAATATCTAATTGCGAGTCGAATTTAAAATGCATACCATTTTTAGCATATTACTTAAGATGTATAAAGTATATAGTTAAACTGTGTTTAACCTAAGTTAGGTAATTTAATTATTATGTTTAATGGAGAATGAAATTTTGGATTTAGTATATATCTATCAATACATTAATATTTATAAAGTGATGCTGATGCCCAAACTTGTTATAGCAAATCGATATAATCTGATGAAAAATTATCTCCAAAATAAATAAGGATGAGGAAATAATAGTTATAGAAATGTTAAAGTTAAAAAAATTAGGTATTACTTGTCCCATGAAGAAAAGAGAAGGTAAGATGAACCTCAACTCAACCGCCCTTCAAGAAACGAGAGGGACCAAACACTCATAGCAAGCAAAACCCTGACCCTTAGAAATTTAAAAAAAAGAAATAAATTAGTATTTTTAAGTTTGATATAGTAATTGTTATTGTTATTACCAAACAAAAGCAGCCTTTCAAAGTCCATTAACGACGCCTAACTTGGTCGCCAGACTATGGTGGTGGGGTTTGACGGAAACACGTGCTCTTATTATGCAAACTCATCTTCCCGTTTCTTAATATTTCCCACTTTAATCATGTAACATCTCCATTTGTTGAAGAACTTAACGATTCAATATTATATATATATATATATATATATATATATATATATATATATATATATATATATATATATATATATATATAATAAGGGTATTATGATCTTTTAAAATTTAACTATTTAAAAATAAGAAATTTATTTGCAAATTTCATCAATGAAATTTGGTGAAAACATAATAAATTTCATGTAATTTAATTCATGGAATTCAATTTCTTTTTTTTTTTTAAGTATGAACAAGTGAAATTACAAATGAATTCTATAAAATTTTATGGAATTCATTTATTTCAAGCATAGCCTAAAGGGTATTTTTTTCTCTAAAAAATTTTAGGAGCATTTCAGCACATTTTAAAAAAATATAAATAGCATTTTAGTAAATTTTTTTATATGTATAAGTAAGTTTCATTTCATTGTAATTTACAAGGAAGGTTTGGAAAAAAGAAAATTATTTTAAATATGTGATGTTGAATTTCATTAATTAGTGGCCCATGTGTGTATATGTATTATTAATTATGTATTTATTTAATATTAAATATATTAGCTAGGTTTAATAATATTAAGTACTAAAATCCTATTGGTCAAAAAGGGATAATTTTTATTAACAACAACGTGACTTTTTTCTCCATCAAGAAAAGCACTATGTCAAATTAAAATTTTAGGGTTTAAGGAGAGAGAAACTCAATTTTAATCAAGAATTTACTGTGATTACTTGATAATTACGTGTTCATCATGAATCAAGGTACATATCTTTCCGTTAATTTATTGCTTTATGAAATTTATAAAGTTTTGCGATTTGAGAATTAGGGTTTATGCATAATTATTTTGCATATAATAAGAGATTCAGACTTTAATTTCTAATATTTGGTATCAGAACCTTGTTTAGAACCTTGTGCTTTTCTAATTATTGTTGGTTTCTCTATACTGATTTGCATTTCAAAAGAAAGGTTTACTGATATTCTATTTGTATACAACATTATCGGTGGAGAATTGCTTGTGTTCCGCTGCGTCAAAACCCTTACCACTTTAAGGTACTGCTGATGTATATTTACATAGCATTTAATGTTGTCTTTATATGATGGGTTATTAACTTTGGTTTTGTGTAAATTATAAAAATTGATTTAAGGTAGGGAAAAGTGGTTAAAGTCATTTAAATGCGTAGGATCCATCTTAAAACAACATATGTTTGGTAGGTGGATTTGAACCAATTAAAAGTATTCTCCCATGAATGAAGGCTTTGGTCTGCATTAATTGCATCAATTGAATACGGATTTGTGTGATTAGTGATTTCATTGCTTTTATATGCTCACAACATTTTACTGTTGAGTTAAGCTTCTTTTCATGTTTCTGTGAGCATGTTTACAGTGTCGCATCAATTATGATTGTTTAATTTGATGTCTATATTAAGAATAATTTGTTAGTCACCAAAGTGATCAAATTAGAAAGTTTTTCTTTTAGATGTCAAATTAAATAAAATTCAGTTACTCATGATTAAGTGATTCTATTAATGAGATGACATTATCGTATTTTTTTTGTCATGAGTATATTGAAATTCATTGACTGGAAGATATTTAAGAACCGTCCAAAGGTTGGTTGATTAATTTTATAGTCAAGAATATAAATGTGATTGATTGATATATTTTATTTGATATGTTTAATATATCCAAAGATAGCAAACATGTCAAGTTAGGGTATATTTAATTACCAATTAAATGAAATAAAAAAAAATTTGAGCATCAATTACATTTATTGTAGTACATTGTTGGATCACCCAAAGGAAAACTTCAATGTACACTTATATTTATGTGAATAATATCTGAATCAGCGTTATGTGTTTATATTATGACTCAAAGCACTAATGTATGAGCATGTATCTATTTGCAGCATTTGCTTCTATTTCTCTTCATTCGCAAGCTTCGTCTATTGTGAAATTCAACATGCTTAATTTTCTTGAATGGTCTGAATAAGTTCAATTTCACTTAGGTGTTCTGAATCTTGATTTAGCACTCTTACATGACAAGCCTGATGATCTCACCAATGATAGTACTGATGAACAAAGATCTTTCTATAATGCTTGGAAAAGATGTAATAGACTTAGCTTAATGTTCTTACGAATGGCTATAGCTGAGAACATCAGGTCAACAATTCCTAAAACTGACATTGCAAAGAAATTTATGGAATATGTTGAAAGTATATCACACTCTGATACTACTGATAAGTCAGTAGCAGGAACACTGATGGGTATATTAACTACCATGAAATTTGATGGTTCTCGTACCATGCATGAGCATCTCACTGAAATGATTAACATAGTAGCAAAATTGGGATCTATGGGAATGAAAGTGGAGGAAAGTTTCCTTGTAACATTCATTATGAACTCCTTGCCTTCTCAGTATGATCCATCCAAATAAATTATAACACTATAAAGGATAAATGGAATGTGACAAAATTGCAAACTATGTTAATTCAAGAGGAAGCAAGGCTGAAGAAACAAGAACCTCACTTAGTTAATCTCATGGATCAGCAAGGAACTAAGAAAAAATCAGGAAAGCAGAATGGAAAGGGGAATAAAGGACCACTGAAGGTCAATGAGTCATCTTCCCAAATCCACAAGAAGGAATCAAATATATTTATATGTCATTTCTGTGGAAAGTCTAGATACTACAAGAAAGACTATCAGAAACATAAGGCATGGTTCGAAAGTAAAGGTAAGCCTAGTGCTTTTTTATGTTTCGAATCAAATTTGGAAGAAGTTCCTTATAATACTTGGTGGATTGATTCTGGTTGTACCACTCATATTTCAAATACGATGCATGGATTTCTTACGACCCAAACCATAAACGCAAATGAACATTTTGTGCTTATGGGGAACAGAGTCAAAGCTTCAATTGAAGCTATTGGAACTTATCGTTTGATTTTAGACATTGGACATCATTTAGATCTATTTCAAACTCTTTATGTTCCTTCTATTTCTCATAATTTAATTTCTGTGTCAAAACTTGATATAGATGGATATTATTGTAATCTTGGAAATAGATATTGCAGTTTATTTAAGCATAATCATTTTATTGGTTCTGGTGTTCTATGTGATGGTTTATATAAATTAAATCTTGATAATCTGTTTGCTGAGACTCTTTTGACCTTGCATCATAATGTTGGTACAAAACATGGTTTAGTTAATGAAAATTCAGCTTACTTGTGGCACAAACATTTGGGTCACATATCTAGAGAAAGAATACAAGGATTGGTAAAGAATGAAATCCTTCCTAATTTGGATTTTACTGATCTTGGTATTTGTGTGGATTGTATTAAGGGAAAACTTACAAAACACACAATCAAGAAGAAAACCACAAGAAGCACACAACTCATTGAACTCATGCACACCGATATATGTGGATCTTTTGATGTTCCATCTTTTAGTGGAGAAAAGTATTTTATCACCTTTATTGATGATTTTTCACGTTATGGATATGTCTATTTATTGCATGAGAAATTTCAATAAATAAATACCTTAGAGGTGTTTATTACTGAGGTTGAAAGATAGTTAGACAGAAAGGTGAAAGTCATTAGATCTGATAGAGATGGTGAATACTATGGAAGATATGATGAAAATAAATAACATCTAGGTACATTTGCTAAATTCCTTGAAAGACATGGTATTTGTGCTCAATACACTATGCCAGGTACGCCATAACAAAATGGTGTTGCAGAAAGGCGTAATCGTACCTTAATGGATATGGTTAGGAGCATGTTAGATTATGTTTCTTTACCTTTATCATTGTGGATGTATGCTTTGAAAACTGCCATGTATTTATTAAACAGGGTTCCTAGTAAGGTAGTTCTAAAAACTTTTTTTGAATTGTGGACAGGAAGGAAACCCAGTTTAAGATACCTTTATATTTGGGATTATCCAGCAGAAGTAAGAGTTTATAATCCCCATGAAAGGAAACTGAATTTAAGAACAATCAATGGCTTCTTCATTGGTTATCCAGAAAAATCTAAAGGGTATATATTTTTATTATCCTAACCATAGTACAAGAATTGTTGAAACTGGAAATGCAAAGTTCATTGAAAATGGCAAAATTAGTGGGAGTATTGAACCACGTAAAGTGAAAATTCAAGAAGTTAGGGTGGAGATTTCTTTACCTCAAATTTATTCTGAAGTTGTTCCTACAGCTGTTGAATGCTTAGATAACATACAAGAATAACAAATGAATGATGAAATACCCCATAATAAAGTTGTTGTCAATGAACTAGTAGCAGATGAACCACAACATGTGGCATTAAGAAGATTTATAAGGGAAAGAAGATCTGCTATTTCTGATGATTATGTGGTTTATTTGAAAGAGTCAGAATTTGACTTAGGAATTGATAATGATCTAGTTTCATTTTCACATGCCATGAATAGTAAAGATTTTATGAAATGGTTAGATGCCATGAAAGAAGAGTTGAAATCAATAGATCACAATAAAGTCTGGAATTTTGTTGAAATGCCAAAAGGTTATAAAAGAGTTGGGTGTAAATGGGTCTTTAAGACTAAGCACGACTTTAATGGCAATATAGAAAGACATAAAGCTAGACTTGTTGCTAAAGATTTCACTCAAAAAAATGGCGTTGACTATAAAGAAACCTTTTCTTCTATTTCAAAAAAGGACTCATTTAGGATTATCATGGCATTGGTAGCTCGTTATAATTTGGAGCTTCATCAAATGGATGTGAAAACTACCTTTCTGAATGAAAATTTAGAGGAGGAAGTCTACATGGACCAGCCTGAAGGTTTTACTGTTAAAGGAAAGAAACATATGGTGTGTAAACTTAAAAAAATCAATATACGAACTTAAATAAGCTTTTCGACAATGGTATCTCAAGTTCAACAATACCATCACTTCCTTTGGATTTAAGAAAAATATTGTTGATAAATATATATATCTGAAGGTTAGTGGGAGCAAGTTTATAATTTTGATTTTATATGTTGATGATATCATGCTTGCTACTAATGATCTTGGCTTGTTACATAAGACCAAGAGATTTCTTTCTGAAAACTTTGAAATGAAAGATATAGATGAGGCATCCTATGTGATTGGTATTGAAATATTCGGTGATAGATCACAAGGAATATTAGGATTGTCTCAAAAGGCATATATTAACAAAGTTCTTGAGAGATTTAAGATGGAAAGGTGCTCCTCAAGTGTTGTTTCAATTTAGAAAGGGGATAAATTTAGCCTTTTTCAATGCCCAAAAATGAATTGGAACACGAAGAAATGGAACGGATTCCATATGCTTCCATCGTTGGTAGCTTGATGTATGCTCAGACTTTTACTAGACCCGACATTAGTTTTGCTGTTGGAATGTTGGGTAGATATCAAAGTAATCCAAGAATGGATCATTGGAGAGCTACGAAGAAAGTATTAAGGTACTTTCAAGGAACAAAAGATCACATGCTTACTTATAGGAGATCCGATCATCTGGAGGTGATAGGTTATTCAGATTCAGATTATGCTGGATGTGTTGATACAAGAAAATCTACATTTGGCTACTTGTTCCTATTAGCTGGAGGGGCAATTTCATGGAAGAGTGCAAAGCAGTCTGTCATCGCTACTTCGACCATGGAAGCAGAGTTTGTAGCATGCTTTAAGGCTACAGTTTATGCATTATGGCTGCGAAATTTTATTTCAGGACTTGAAATTATCGACAGCATTGCCAAACCGCTGAAAATTTATTGTGATAATTCTGCAGCAGTATTATTTTCTAAAAAGGACAAGTATTCAAAGGGTGCTAAGCATATGAAATTAAAATACTTTATCGTTAAAGAAGAAGTTCAAAAACAACGAATGTCAATCGAACATGTTAGCACCAATCTCATGATTGCGGATCCATTGACAAAAGGGTTGCTACCAAAGACATTTAGTGCACATGTCGAAAGAATGGGCATAACTGAAAATCATTATTGATAGCTTGATGATATTTATGTGCTTCATTGACACTTTGAGCTCATTTAATGCATGTTTTTTTATATTTCAATGCATCCTGTTTTATTATTTTGATTATTGTATATACATGAATGAATTATGTTGACATAACAGAATTTGTTGCTGACAAAGACATTATAGTCGGACCATTATGATATGTCTTTATTACAGCTCACATTGAGTATAGAACTAGTATTGTGATTCACAGAAGGGACTATGTCGATATAATGACATACAACCGCTATGATCCTTATTAGTTTTCTGCTCAATAATGATTTTTTTTGTTTGACCAATTTATGAGAGGATTTAGCTTAAACTATGCATATTATGTTTGTTATTAAACCATAAAGTTAAAAACTGACACATGGGCAAAGTGGGAGAATGTTGTATTTCATTAATTAATGGCCCATGTGTGTATATGTATTATTAATTATGTATTTATTTAATATTAAATATATTAGCTAGGTTTAATGATATTAAGTACTAAAATCCTATTGGTCAAAAAGGAATAATTTTTATTAATTGTACATTGATGGAATGTCAGTTAAAAAGGATAATAAAAATAAACTGGCCTCTCTCTAAATCAATCAACGTTACTTTTCTCTCCATCAAGAAAAGCATTCTGTCAAATTAAAATTTTAGGGTTTAAAGAGAGAGAAACTCAATTTTAATCAAGAACTTACTGTGATTACTTGATAATTAAGTGTTCATCATGAATCAAGGTACATATCTTTCCGCTAATTTATTGCTTTATGAAATTCACAAAGTTCTGCGATTTGAGAATTAGGGTTTATGCATAATTATTTTGCAAATAATAAGAGATTCATACTTTAATTTCTAATATGTGATGCTCAGAGTTCAAACCGTATAACCATGATGCGTTTGCTTTAACAGTACAAAAATGATAGAGGTCGACTCAAACAACCACACTGCAACTCAGTTCTGTTCCTAAACTTGTTGGTTATTTTCTTGGTGTTACTTTGAATGGGTCATGTTGAATTTTTTAGAACATCAAAATCTGCTAAACAAATACGATAAAATAAAATATTACTATATATTCGTAACTTTTTTACTGAATCCTTGAGAATATGTATCAGAAAAATCGACCTTCCAGACAGAATTATGTAAAATTAAACTATGCTTTGCTTTATTTTGTTTTACTCTTCAAATTTTTGGAGATGCTTTTTCCAATTCTGTTTTTCAAAGAGGGTGGGCTTCGCATGTGCCCAATATATATATAAAAAATAAAAAAAAAATTTAAATTAAAAGAAATTGGACAACAACATATGAAACTGGCCTAATTTATCCGTCGAAAGACATCAGAACGTTGTGCAAAGGTGAAACCACAAAGGGCTCAGCTCAACATATCTCTTTATTCAATTCCATTTTCTTGTAAAAGAGGCTTTGAAGGGATACCCAAATTTCGCCCATTAATAATTGCATATATTCAATTTCTGCAAGATACGTTAAAGGATATTCAATTAGTTTTATTACTCTCAAGATTGCTAAAGTACACTTCAGCCGTTTGGATTTGCAAAGGGGGAAGATTCAACATGAAAATTTTACACACTACACACATGCTCCAGGAATATAAAATAAACAATTCACTGAACCGATGATTCGCAGAGTAAGATCCATTGGCTAACCGAACAAGATACAAGAATAAACAAATCCAATCAAAATATGATCACTAAAAATATATTATAAGTCAAACACGAGTCCATTAACGAGACACATTAACAGTCATCTAAGTGCATAAAGAACACAAGAATGCAGATAATCATATAGATAAATAGATAATACAATAGGCGCAACCAAGGGAAAAGGAAATGGAAATGTAAATGAAAATCTAATTATCAAACTCTTGGTATTGCCTGAGAACCTCGGCACAACCAGACATGGCTTCTTCCGCCATGAAACCCACGGCGTTGGTGTATCGTTTGTTGGATGCAATGCCATTGAAACCAGTCAAGATAACACGGGCACGCTCACGGCCAGGTGCTGGGGATCTGCAGTTCCTCATGGGGCTGCTAACTACCATAGCATCACAAAGCTGGTCCTGATGATCCTCATCAACAAAGATCTTATATTTTCCTGCTGAGTCAGTTGTTGCTTCCTTGCTGTATACAATGTCCATTGACTTCCTGTCCTTGCATTCCACTCTCACCTTGGCACCTATTTCAAAACCAACAATCTCAATGATCAATCTTCTGGTATTTTAACACACACATAGCTTCATTTTAGGCAAAAAACATCTTTAGGTCCTCTAATTTTTTATTTTAATTGTTTCTATTTAGAACCTCAACTTCTATCGTGTTCTATTGAGTTATTGACATTTGTTTTAGTATACATTCGAGCCCAAATTGGGACTCAATAGAACAAAAATTGATAATTTAGGTATCTAATTTGTGCTAAAGTAACATAATTATCTTATTTATTTTGTCAAAAATGGATCCGACGTGGACTAAAGTAAAAGTTAGAGGACTTAATGGAACAGAATACAAGTTGATCGAACAAACAGAGACGGAGTTAGAAGTTCAGGGTTCCCAATATGCATTTGCCTTGAATTTATGAACAGTGCATACAAAGCTCACATTTTCAAATTGTTACGGCAAATTCAGATGCAAATAACGTAAAATTTATAATTTAAACAACGGCCTAGAAATTAGGCGCCTTTTTCTTTCCTGCGCACTCGGTAGAATTATACCTTCTAGATTTAAGAGAATAAAATCAAGGAAATGGAAAAAATATATTAAAACAAGAAAATAGAGAACTTCTGTTAGCATATTAATAAAGCAATTGTACTCAATTTATGCTTTCAAGAAACAGATCACAGCGGTTTCTTGCACATTCAGCGACGGCGATGGCAAAATGACAGCAATTTCACGGCATTCAGGGCAAACGGCATGTTAGACGGCTAATCCAGAAATAATCAAGGGTTACATTATATAGCTGTCTTAATAAGTAATTATTTGAAACAGGGTACTGTTTCCTTGACCAGATCTAGGAAAATACTAATTAAAAACGAGACTTGTATATTTTCTCCTATTGTTTATTCTTCAAGTGTGAAGAGTAGGAACTCACTCACAGATCTAGCAATCTTCAGGCAAGAAAATGCACAGAGAAAAGAAAAAGAAAGAGAGACGGAGGCATACCAGCAATGTAAGTAGTTTTGGAGGTCTCGAAACCAGCACGGCAAGTATCACAATAGACGGAACCTTCCACTTCAAAAGGATTTCTAGCGGGGCGAGCAGCGGCTACAATGGCCGGAAGAACGCAAAGAGAGAATAGCAACACTAATCTAGCCATTTTGCTTGAAGAAAGAGAGATGAAACGAATTTGAAATGCGATGTTATGATAAAGAGGAAAGGGAGTAAAAATGGAGTAAAGCGAAAGCAAACTTGATTGGGAGAAATCAAGGCTTTTTGCGGTGATAGCGAGTCGGAGAAATATTCAGGTGCTTTAACACATAGTTGTTGCCGGTGCACTTGATTGGTGTTTTCTAATAAAAGTCGAATATAGTGGCGGTGTTGCTTGCGTGGCGTATTTTTATTGGAGATGGGACTGATAAGATCAACGAATGTCGTGTAGAAGAAAGAACAGGGCAGTGATTGATGGCAGCTGGAAATGTCGGTGCTCGCATGGTGGCATAAGAAAAGGCTATGTAAAAGTGGGAGAATCAGGTGTAGTCCAGCCTATTGTGTTGAAGATGTTTCTACATGGTGCCATCAATCACGTGTCAAGTTTGACAAACAAATCTGTTATTTGACTCATGATTTTGGCATAAAAAGGCTTTAAGACTTTATTTGGATATGGACATGATTGGGCCAGCTTTATAATTTCAATAAGAGAAATGTTTTTGGTTCACAAAGAAAAACAGGGTAGTGGAATGGCCTGCTCCAATTAGTTATTTATGGGCTATCAACTTCAATTGGGCTTAGCCTAAGGGTCGAGGATTAAACCCATTAAATAAATGTGGGCTGGAGATTGGTATGGTTAATGGGCCAGTACAGATTCTCCGGTTAAATTTTGTGATGTTGGAAATTACTTCAACAACACGCATAAAGAACAATTATCTGATAAATTACTTCTACCCAATGTTATTAAAACCGGACCGAATAACGAATAGGCGAGGCTGAAAAGTTCATGGTTCGAACAGTTCAATCAAATTTTTTTTATTTTTAAAATATTATTAATCATTATAATTTTATAAATACTATTGTATAAAAATTAAAAAAATATTTATCAAATATTAATATATGTCACAAATATCTTAATAATAAGTTATAAAATATAATTTCAATTTTATTATTACAAGTGATTAATTATGAATTGTTGAATATCATATGTTAGAAACATAAAAATATAATCATATCATGAAAAAAATTTCTTGTTTAGATGAAGTACTAATGAAATAAATACATAAAATATTAATCTTGCATATATGAATATAATTATATTTAATTATAATAAATTCAAATGCATAATAAATATATTAAATTATTAGGTGACATCTTTAAAATTTAAAATATTAATTTTTCTAAATATATATATATATATATATATATATATATATATAATGAATTAAATAGATAATAAGTATATTAAATTATGAAGTGAAATTTTAAAATTTAAAATATTAATTTTTTAAAATAAATAAATAATAATTTTCTTCTTTGACCAAATCTAAAGTCAGAGATTGGAACCGCAGTGTTCGGGTGATTAGTGTTTTCAACTCCTTTTTCGTCAATATTGCCATTTGAATATGAATGCTAGAGAAAAATCGAAAAACAGAGCACAATTCAACCTTGTCTTAGCTTTCAAAAATCAAAAGTCAACTAAATTATATTTTGTTTTCAGATTCAACCATAAAACTCCACCACCAAAATGAATGAATTATCGAGTCACATCAGCTACCCAATTTATAGCACCTAAGAATAAAGTAACAGTACCATATTTATCCGAATCGATTCCTCCATAATTAACCGAGTGGAGAATATTATTATTTTCAACTCCAATCTTATCGCCGAAGTATGACAAACTAACTTTCCGGCAATGGATTGTTCAAAGCTTCCAGATTATTGACTGCATCTCCCTCCAGTTCATTATATATATATATCCTTGCGACTCCTATATCGAGGCCAGAGTTGAAGGCACAAAATATATACCATAAAATAAAATTAAAAAATGAAACAGCTATTAATTCTAATTTTGCTGGGATTAACGGTATCTGTATCGTATGGAAGAGTAAATCCAAGCTTCAAAATTAAAGCAGTCAATCTTGGAGGTTGGCTCGTAACTGAAGGATGGATCAAACCTTCACTTTTTGATGGCATTCCCAACAAAGATTTCTTGGTTTGTATTTCTAATTCTTGCGCCTTAACTAATTTGGATTTTATCAGTTCATGATTTTTTAATCGAATTTGTTGCAGGATGGAACTGGACTTCAGTTTAAATCGGTGACAGTAGGGAAGTATCTTTGTGCTGAATTGGGCGGAGGAAGTATAATAGTTGCTAACAGGACAACTGCTTCAGGCTGGGAGACATTTAGTGTAATTAATTAAGTTAATCATGTTTACATTTGTTTTATTTTGTTGGAATAGAGTTGAGGAAATAGCTAACTTTTTACATATTTTTGAAGTTGTGGAGGATTAGTGAGACCAATTTCAACTTCAGGGTGTTTAACAAACAATTTGTGGGATTGGATGCCAATACCGATAACGTAGTTGCTGTTTCTAACACAACAGGAACATCAGAAACATTTGAGATCGTTAAAAACTCTAACGATTCTAGCCGTGTTAGAATCTGAGCTTCAAATGAATTCTTCTTGCAGGTAAATTGGCGAGTTCTCTTCATAGTTATTAAAACCGGACCGGCCGGTTGAATCGCGAACTGGTTGGTTTAACTGCACAAAATCGAATTGGCAAAAAATCGGATTGGATCGAAAAAACCGGGTTGAACAGTAAAACCGAACAAAACCGAATTTTTGGCTGAAAATTGCAAAAAATTATATTTTTTTCACCCCCCATATATATATATATATATCATTATTTATTTATTTGAAAAAATTAATATTTTAAATTCTAAATATGTCACTTAATAATTTAATATACTTATTATATATTTGGTTCATTGTAATCAAATATGTGTGTGCATATATATATTAAATTATTATTATTTATTTATTTGAAAATATTAGTATTTTAAAGTTTAAGATATTACTTAATAATTTAATATACTTATTATCTATTTGTTTCATTGTAATTATATATATATATATATATATATATATATATATATATATATATATATGAAATTTTTTTAATTTATTTCTTTGAAAAAATTAGTATTTTAAATTCTAAAGATGTCACTTAATAATTTAATATACTTATTATATATTTGAATTTATTGTAATTAAATGTAATTATACTCATATATGCAAGGTTAATATTTTATGTGTTTGCTTCATTAGTACTCCGTCTAAAAAGGAAATTTTTTCATAATATGATTGTATTTTTATGTTTATAATATATAATATTCAAAAATTTATAATTAATTACTTGTAATAATAAAATTAAAATTATATTTTGTAACTTATTATTATGATATTTGTGACATATATTAATGTTTGATGGATATTTTTTTAATTTTTATACAATAGTATTTATAAAATTATAATATTTTATAATATTTTAAAAATAGGAAAAAATTAAAATTATAATAATTTACAATATTTCATAATTAAATATAATTAAAATATAACATTTAATAAATAAAAAATTTAAAATCAATTACAAATTATCATCCAAAGTAGAAAACATTAATCAATGGCTTAAAAATCTCAACTGGCAGCAACATTATCATCATTTTCAAGCTGACTGAGCTTAGGCTGTGGTGCATCTTCTTCATCATCATCAAAAATATTTTTTATTATATTTACAGTATAATCAATAAAACTCCCACAGTACCAATTCTAATTGTTTCATTTGTGGTTCCATGCAGCTGTGCCATAGGAGACAATTCCTCGAATGTTAAAGTAGTTAACCATCAAATGTACAATTATCCCCACATGCACCTAATCATACATAAAAACAGTAAGTGTCGAAAAAAGTTAAAAATTAAAGAAATTGCACTCATTAGAAAAATTACCATGCAAATCGACATATGAAGAAGGTTTAAAGCGACCAGAATCATTAAGTGCCTTATAGGAAGTGACAATAAAATTTCATTTCAATATTAGTTGATTTCACTGCAACAACATGGTTATATTAATCGAGAAGAAACGTTTGCACCCAAAAAAACAAAAAACCATCAATATTTACAGTACTTGAGTTCATCTAATTTTGCAAACTAGCAAATTAAACAAAAACCATCACATGGTAACAAAACCATCACACGTCTTATAAATATAGGTCAATTTCACCCACAGTCACTCAACTTATCATTTATAGCGCAAAAGTAACCGACTTTTTTTTCTTGACTTAAAAGTCGCTGAACTTATAACATATTTGCATAAAAGTCACGATCATCGGATTCCGGCGAGATTCTCACCGAAATGATGACTTGGCATGCCATGTCATGTGCCACATCACACGTGAAACCCATCATAGAGACACATCACCAGCTGACATGTCAAACTTGACATGTCAACTGCCACATCACCCAAAAATCCACATCAGCTACCAATAGGATGATGACACGTCACCCAAAAAATTCACCTCAGCTTTGCCACATCAGGAAAGAATCCTTGAATAAACCATAAATGGGCTTTAATCTCTTGTTAGAAAGCCCCAAGTAATCTTGGCCCGTTACCCACATGGCTAATGCTATAAAACTTCAACTTTATAAACCCACCTCCCCCTTCTTTTCTTTCCGATGTGGGATTACTCTCTCCCTTTTCAACCTTAATCTCCAAGGTATATTCATCTCAACTCATCAACCAAAGCCTATCATGTGTTAGTGAGACCCAAACCCGTTTTTGCTCTCTCTCTCTCTCTCTCTCTGCATTTTGGTTTTCTACTTTTCTATTTCTTGATCAACATAACTTCGACATCTCGACTTGGCCACGCTTTCGATACGCCATATTTCGGAGCTCCATATATAGTCATATTTGCCTTGTCAGTAGAGCTTGGCTGTGATGTCGATGGTGGCTGGCCCAGCATCACCCATCGATCAAGCTGGGGACGGTGGAAATTCTCTCCCCGTTATTGAATTGGGGACAGGAACGGGAAATCCCCACCACCGGCGGGGTAGTTAGTGGGGGTGCAATCCTCAGCCCTGCGCCGTGAGCATCCCTAGTGGTGAGACGACAATAGAGATCGGAAAGAGGGAAAGAAATTTAACTCCATGAAAAAACTATAGAAGATGGAAGAAAACCCAAAAGATCAAGAAGAGAGAAACTCACCGATCATCGAAAGGAGGAAAATCTAGAGAAGATCGGACGGCGGCAGAACTGGTGATCAATGATCTCAGCAGATGGAAGAGCAAAGAGAGAAAACAGCATAGGAATGTAGGAAGAGGGTAAGAAAAATGAAAAAGTTAGGGTTTTACCTATTTATATAATGACATATATATGTAAATAACTTGAAACTAAGGTCTTTTATATATATTCTTTAGGGTGGAGATTCCCGCGGGACAGATACTCCATTCCTCACCCCTATCCCGAAATCATAAACGGGAATTCTTTTTATCCCCGTCATCACGGGGGAAAATTCAGGAATTTTTCATCCCAATCGGATCGGATCCCCGTCGAATTCTAATTTTTTTGTCCCGTAATCATCTCTAGATGCAGGTTCTGCCATTTCGACTGAATTAAAAATAGATATACAGAAATGTGATGTTCATTAATAAGCAAAAACTGACAATATTTTTTCTTTTTCAAAATTTTTGTGCATCTGACCTTACACACCTTTGTATGTCTATTGTCTACTGTATAAAATAGATCCAATAAAAAATTTAAAATTGTTCCCTGATTAGTTTTCTCCTTACTTGACCATTATGGACCTCTGCAACAACAACAGCAGCAACAACAACAACAACAACAACAATAATAATAATAATAATAATAATAATAATAATAATAATAATAATAAAATTAAAAAAAAAGACTTGGAGTCCTCCGTAATCTAATGCTCATGCTATATGTATATAAAAAATAAATCTCTCCAACCTAATATTCATTGTTGAATTTTAAACGTGAAAAATTTTAAATTTAATTAATTCAAATGATATTTTTAGTTATATATAATTAATACACTTGGCAATTTGTGATCATTCGATTCACTCCGTTCAAAAAATATAATCTGCATTCGAACTCAGAGAAAACCAAATGATTCAAACTGGACGCACAACCATATCATGACGGTCTACAAAGCAAATTTTAGCTGCTACTTCTTCAAATCATGCATAAATAATTGCAATGCATGAAAAAAGGCGAGAATGTGTTTGGCTAAGATCATTGATTCATCATATCCAGAAGATGTGCGGCTTGTATTTTAAAGAATATATTCCAACAATACTGTATGAAGATAATGCAGCATGTATTGCTCAATTAAAAAGAGGGTTCATCAAATGTGATAAAACAAAATACATTTTATCAAAATTTTTCTTTACTCATGATCTTCAAAAGAAAAGCGAAATAGATGTTCAACAAATTCGTTCAAGTGAAAATTTGGTAGATTTATTTATCAAAACATTACCTACTACAATATTTAAAAAGTTGAGATACAGTATTGAAATGGTAGGCTTAAAGATATATCTTTATGAGGACTAAAATACACTGTTCTGTACTCTTTTTCTCTTAGCCAAAGTTTTTATCCCACTAAATTTTCTTGGCAAGGTTTTTTAATGAGGTAGTTTATTATGTGTATTGTAAATATTGTGTACTCTTTTTCCTTCACTAAATTTTTATCCCATAGATTTTTCTAGTAAGATTTTAATGAGGCACAATTTTTAATTTTTAATTTTTATGGACTTTCAAGGAGGAGTATTATAAATAAATAAATTTATGAATGTCCACAAATCATATTTAAACTTCCAATTTTGTAACTCGTGTTTTTACTTTGTAACTCATGCATTTACTTTATAACTTATGTATTTATATCTTCTTATGTAACTTATATTATTAAGCCTATAAATAAAGGCTTCTTTCATAAAATACATACAAGAAGAAAAAAATAATAAGAGAATACTTATTTTCTCTTCATTATTCTCTAAATTCATTCTATTATTTTTATTCTTATATTTTATTTTTATTATATTTCATATAATTTTCATATTTTATAACATTTTTTTATGCATTTTACATTTTATTAGTGGTATTATTAATTTGATGATATGAAAAAATTTTATAAATCAAATAATTTTCTCCATTCTGGTAAGAGCACCATTTAATATTTAGAATAGTATTTTCATTTCATTTTCACCAAACTGTATGCACACTAGCTAGTAGCTAGAATCTTTAAAAAGAAAGGGTCCAATTGTCATATGATGCTATCAATATCTGTCAGTACAGAAATTCTGGATATGTATTTACACTTTAGGCTTAAAATGTGGATAGTAAAAACATACAAATGGCAGATATAAATGGAGAGGGTGATGATGTAGAAAAGTGAAGAAAATGAAGAAAGAGAGGTAATATATATAATATAGTGGAATCCACGGATGAAGGAATTGACATTATAGCCTTTTTGTTGGCATCATGCCCATGTTAGTGCCTACAATTTTATCATTACTTGTACTCAATAATTTTGCGTCATCCTCACATTTACATTTACAACTGTTACAAAACAATAAACAACGATAAATTCTATATCTACTTATTTTTAATATTTAGAATCATCCTTCTCGAGTAATAATAAAATTTAATTATTGTGGGGGGTAGGTGGGCGTCCTATTGGCAAGAGTCAGTAGTCCCTGCTGCGGATCCAACCGAACAAACATTTGTGATACCACTTGCGAGGCTAATTACTCATGTAATTATTGAATTTTAAAATTTATAAATAAATAATTATAATAAAATAATTTATAATATAAAAATCATTAAAATTTTATTTTATTTCAATTAATGTAAAAATAATCTAAAAATTAATTTTTTATATCATCAGATGACAAATAAACATAATACATATAATTTTCACGTCATTTTTAAATCAATTAATTTTATAAGTTAACCACCAGATGGAAAAAGTGACTTGTCATCTGTTTCTGATTTATATGTATAATTGATATGTATACTTTATATGTATAATTATATATACTTCTGCTTATCAGGGTGTATAAAAATCAGAAATTTATATGTATACAAATAAACATAGTACATATAATTTTCACGTCATTTTTAAAATCATAGACGGATGATTGAGAATTTATGTGTAACAAATATAAAATATCTCAATATTTATATGTATATTATATAAATTAATTGAATGAGCTGTAGTTGGGTTACAAAGGTTTGGAATGGGCCGTTGATTAAAAAGTGGTCCATATGGATCGATAGGCCTAACGTCAAAGTAAATGCAATGATTATCGGTTTACGTCCTGCTCCTCAATTATCCACATCAAACAAACGATGACAGCAGAGTAATTTTAGCGGAAATATAAATTTATTATTTCCAAGCTGGAAACAACTAATATAAAATTATAAGACTCTCGTTTTCATTAGTCATTGCTTATGCATCCCAACCCACCATATAAATTCAATTATATCTATTGGAAGAAATAGTCAACATAACTGATTTCTTTTGCTTTTTTCTAGTATCGTAAGCTATTTCTTTTTCTTTCACGTTCAAAAATTTGTTAACGTTAAAAGTGTTTCACCTTCTATAATGACATGTAAATAAAATAAATGATTACAGATAGAATAAAATTTTCAAATATTGACTCTTCAAAGTTAAGACTTAGAAATTTTCGGTGTAATTTATGAATTATAATTGTGGGTTTAAAATAATAGAATAGATTTTCTTTCTTTCTTTTTTTTCCCGTGTATGAGATTCGAAGATGGACAATGAGAATAAAAGAAAAGAAATAAAAACATGAAAGGAAAGAAATAAAGAGAAACGAAAACTGCACAAAATTAATGAAATGGAAATCTTTCTTTATTTCACTTAAACAATTATAGAAAAACTTCATGAAGTCATTTTTTCTACCTAAATTTTTTCTCGAGGTAAAATTAATATTACCAAATTCAAATTTATTGATTGTGATCAAATTATACTTACCTATAATTTTTTTTAATAAAATTAAATTTAACTATCAATGTTAGCTAACTAATTAAACTATCAATGTTAGCTAACTAATTAAGTTATTTGATATTTATGTCAAATAGGATTTATGTGAAATTGAATTAATAGAAATTTGTAAATTTTGGGATAATATAGCCAAGCATACAAACAAAAATAATAAAAAAAAGTTTTAATTAGATCTATTGATGAGCTGGACTTTTTATATGTTTGGATTGGATAATTATTATTATTATTATTATAACCTGAAATGTCTTATCTGTAAAAAGGATAGCTAGACCTGCAAAAGGGAGTGTCCGATCGGATTCGGGCTTTAGCATTTCGAAGCTTAAGTTAATAGTTTTTAGAGAAATAATGCTTAGAGAGAGAGAGTCTTAGATGTTCAATACCTGAATCTCTTATGCTTTTAGCAATTTATAGGAGATGATGAAGGGGTACTCAAGTACATTAGGGAGCGATAATCGATAGTTGAAGCAGGTGAGCGGTAATGTGACAGGGAGCAGGTAGAGCATATGAACGTTGGCTTGTGTGAGTGAACTGACCGAACGTGTTGTCCCATCAGTCCGATCAGACGTTGTCTGTCTGTCTTGTCTTTTCAGCTCATGCTCTTGTTATTTGTCATAATGAGCTTGAACCATACCAAGTACTGTTAGATAAATTCGATTGGTACTTTGAAAATATTATTTTTCATAGTTATCAATTATTATTATTATTATTATTATTATTATTATGTCAAATCCGGCCTAGAACCTGTGTAATTTTAAGCAAGGAAATGATATTTATCACTTAAATATACAAAGCAATGACGTCATTATGGTGGAATGGAAACTTCAGTCATGGCACGTTTTGACGTCAGGTACCATTTTCTACACCTTTTTAAATCATGACGATTGAACCCTAACTTACAATTTCTTTTGGAAAATCTCAAAAAGGGGCAAAAATTAAAAAAAAAAAAATTATTAGCAATAATTACGTGATTTTAAAAATCTTAAGTGCTGAGCTACCCAATCAAGTCTCACGAGTGAGTTGTAAGCATCTAAACTCTTCTTGATTTGGTCCAAATGGCGATAATATAAGCACTTCACATGCTCTCAACGATTTTCTTAATTTTATTCGCAAGTAAATTTAATCAATTAATAAATCTTAATTGTTTTTTCACGTCATCTTCCATTTTTCTGGTTCTCTTTCTTAGGTCATCAATGGAGGAAAGTGAATGCAAGGGTAATTTGTATTTTGATCATTTAATTAAATATTGGATAGAATCAAAAGAAAAGCTAAATCTCAAATATCTATCAACTTGATATTTAAAGTGCTCCATTGATTTATTCCATTCTTCAATAATTTATAGAAGCAAAATTTATAATTCTTTCCACTACTGTAATAAAGTTATATGCCATATATCTAGATAATTCTTTCCACTACTGTAACAATATTTATATATGCATATATTTTACTCTATTTCGTGGCACATCATATATTCCACAGCTTAAAAAGAAGCAAACACTTTGTGAAATTTTAAGTTCAGATATTTTTTTTTTCCTTGTAATGGAGTTATTGGCAGATCTTCACCTTTCCACTTCACTCACATCAATATCGTCACTATCATCAATAAGAAAACCCTTAGGCTTGTTATCCAGGAACTTGTTCAGAAATACTGTAATGAAAGGAAGATAGGAGTTTGTCGCTAGGTATTTGACCAAATAGGATCGTCCAGTTCCTATAGAACCTATCACTAAAATACCCCTAGAGGGGGATAGGGCTAAGCGGAGCGAAAAGGGTTTTCCATGAGATGGGAAATGAAAACTATTCACCCCGCACGAGGTTTGTGAATAAGTGGTTGTCTGATAATAAGCAAGAAATATCCGCCTTTCTGCTAAACAAGGTGTATTGAACTCATAATTCATTAGATACTTTTTATGAATGTCAACTAAGTATCGTAAATAAATTGCTCCCGGCTCTTCAATCATTTGATAACCAGAGTCATTCTTTGATAAATGATCACTATGAGTCAGACTCAATAGAATTTGATCAATCCTTTTTTCTGTCGTTAAGGTGGAGAACTGAACCAAGAATTCTCTTTCTTTATCATCAATCGAATCACTGTTCGCGACCAAGGATTCTATTTTATCATCAATCCAATCACCGTTCACGTTTTTTCTTTTTCTTATCAATGAATAAATCTTTTTACTTGTATGACTTAGATGTCTCGTATTTCTCGAAAAAGTGATTCGATTGATGGGATTTGGTATGATACTTATGAGATCGATGAGATTGATATTAAAAAATTTCTTCTTAGAACGTATTGATTTAACCCCATAAGCGGGACCACCACCCCATAGCATGTTGCCGCCAGAAGCAGAACCCCGCATTTCTTCTAGAAAATCTCCTAATTGTTCCAGAGCAACTAGAAAGAGATTCTTTAACCAGAAAGAATTCAGTTCAGATGTAGGATACCTATCCAGAAAGAATACAGTGGTCTGTCTGCCCATGTATTCTTGTTTACTGCGTAAGAATATTGGATGTGTAAGTATAACTGCTTTTTTTTTTTCTTTAGTTAGTTTAAGGGACAGTTGCATTTCTTTTCCTTTACTCAAATCAGTGAATTATCTTGAAATAATTATTTGAATGTGCAAAAAGATCTATATTCTGAAATTATTTTCCTCAAAATAAGTTGCATATAATTAATTCTTTGAATAACTCGTTAAGCAACATATAAGAAAAGTGATTTTTACTATCACTATCCACTTGTTAGTAGAATTCTTTTAATAACAATAAATTATGGGTTTAATTTATTAATCAAACTGTGGTTTATAGTATCACTTTTTTTTTTTTAATCTAACTTCACATAGAACTAGAATAATTGAAATCGTTGTTAGGCTAACAGGTAACTTTATATAAAACTTCCATTTTTAATATATATATGTTAGCATATTCAAACTAGTATACTACTGGGACTTTCTCTTAAAAGGGGTTCGTGGTTTAATTTTTTAAGCTAACTGATAGTTTTGTGTAACAATTAATTGTGTAAAATATATTTAGTAAATTTTTTCCAATCAACTTTAGGTAGCTGATTCGTATTGCAATCAGCTGTTGTTTCAAATGCTTCATTTTAGAGTCTTTTCTCATCATCAGCTGATAAATTATTCATTTTTATTCTATATTTAAATAATAATAACTTTTATAATTTTCTCAATTATTTATATCAATAATGAGAAGAAGAAATCAAATACGTGTATGTACACATATAAACTTATATATATATATATATATATATGGGTGTGTCACATGTACAATTAAATATTTTTTCTCACTTATCTGCTATTAGTAACCACTATAAGCTATTAGTTAATACGAATCGTTAAACTAACTGGGCTCAAAAATTGTTAATTAATCTTTTCAACTTTTGGATGGAGAGAACTCAAGGTAACTACTAATTAAGATAATCATAACATTTTGAAGGAGAGAGTCAAGGTAAATACTACTAATTAATGTAATTATAACATGTTACATAAAAATAATAATAACTCAAGGTGCAGCAACAATTATTTATAAGATTTTGATGTTTAGTTTATCTCGTTTTATATTATTGGATTAATATAATATAAATCCAAATAAATAAAGGATAAAACAAAATTAAATTTTGAGAGTAGTGCGTTGTACTTTTTATCATAAGAGATTGTTATGTCATAAAAAGTAATTGGTTTCCAAGGGAATAAGCATGCAATTTTTTGTTCAACAGTAAGCATGCATATCCATGTGCATGAAAACAATAATTATATGACTAGTTGTTTTCTTTTTCGTTTTTTTGGCCATAAATTAGACAACAAGTGTGAAAAATAATAATTATATTGCCTAGTTGTTTTTGTTTCATGGTTCTATATTAGAGAACAAGTGGGCAGACCAGGAGGTCAGGCTAGCCTCCAAAACTACTGAAGCAATGACTTTGTTACAGCCAACATTCAGCCATTGGATTTTAGAATCCTTGGCTGCACATTAATTTACGTGTTTTGCACCTTAATTATATTATTTACATGCTAAATCCATTATATTAACCTACTTGTTCATGTGGGAACACACTGGTGGTGGCAAGGGCATGCGGCCATTTTGGGCAAAATATCCGCTTCCACCTCTCTACTGTCTTTATAATTGGTCATATGATTTCCCTTTCCCTTCAATTACGAGGGAAAGTCCATTGGGCGCACCTCTTAATCAATTAATCAACAGCATGCAAATGATTAAATGATACAGATACACATGATTGAATGATACAGATACTATATATGCCTCACATCATATTACATCTCTTACATGATGCTATGATATTTAAAAAAAATATATAATCACCGAATGTGTCATGTATATTGAAAAATTTTAAAATTTTACGTGTCATAAATAAGTTGAATAGGCTGAAATGGGATTATGAATCGAATTGGTAGTTTTTAACATATTATAAAATATAAATGAATCGAATCACAAATGAGTTAAAATTTATGATATTATTTTTTATTTTTAAAAATTTTTCATTAGAAAAATATACATATATAACATATAAAAATAATTATTTTTATATTGACACTAGATACAAAAAAAAAATTATAAAATATCAAATAATATAAAAAGATAACTAGTAAAATATAAATGCATTGAATTACACGAACCACATTTCATAGAGAAATCAAAGTATAGTATTAAAGTACAGCTATAGACAGCATGGAAAAATGCAGTTTAGGGCAGTCTGCTATTCTTTCAATCAGAAGCTGCCAATGGAGTAACATCGCTGATCTTGAAGTGAAATCTATAGGCCCTGTCTTCCTCTAGTCGATTCTTCTTATTTTCATCATCCTTAATTTCTTGTTATCACTAATTAGTTATTAATTGCTTGGCATTTTTTCAATTGGAATTTCGGTCCATATGCAAGAGGACTGCTGCTGTTGGAATATGTCTTCTCTTTCTCATCTCCATTACCCTAACACATTTTTAACCACAAGTCTCTTGGGAGAGTTCTACAATTCTAGAGATTAATTTCTTTGCGCCTTTATTAAAATTGGTCAATATATATTTATTTGTCCAACAATGAATTCATTTACTTATTTTGCATAAATCATTCCGCATTCAAAATGGAATTTGCGCAAAATAGATTGATAAATAGACAAAATGATCTCTTATAAATATTTAAAACTATTTCATATTTAAAATTCGAATCTAAAATTTTTAATTAAAAAAATAAAAATACTTGCAAATGTTTCCTTCTAAATATTTAGAAGTATTTTATACTTAAAACTTGAGCCTAAAAACTCTAATTAAAGAAAAAAAAAACCTTACTATTCGATTTCAGCCTTTGGGTTATCAATTTTTTTTTATATTATTAACGGTGTGGAATGTTTTTACTTTGATTTCTCCTTATAATAATTATCGTCGAGTTATATGCATCTCTTTTTTTTTTTTAGACGGATCCAGAGATTCACTAAAGAGGGAGGCTATAATTAAATATCATAGTAAAAAAAAAAAAAAAAAGAGGGGTCAAATTATAAGAAATAATTTCTTATAACAAATTAGAAGGATTAATTTAGAAAAGAAATTAAAATTGATATAAAACTACATATTTGGAAAAAAAAATTGGCTCCTCTCATATCCCGTATAGATTCACCGCCATTTGAAAACTTTCAATCTCTAATTAAGAAAAAAGGGATTCTATCATTTAATTTCATCTTTTGAAAGAGATATTATTTATTTATTTATTTTGAAAACTAAGAGATAGTATTTATTAACTTGCGAAGAAATAAATATATGCTTAATTTGATCCAAAAAATTGTTTTACTAAATTCTTATAATAAATCAATGTGTGATACTTAACATGCTATTTTTATCAACACATATAAAAAATATTAGATATTTATGGATGATCTAATATTTCAAAACTTATGATTTTAATACCATATGGAGAAAATGTACTCGAATTCAATTCAATTGTAAGCTAAAAGTTTATATAATTAACAGTCGTGAGATATTTAATATAATTTTTAATAGCTAAACCAATAATATTATTCTAATAAGGAAAATTTTTCTTCAACCCTTTAAAATATTTTTGCTAAAGGAAAAACAAAATTATTCCTGATTGTATAATAGACACGCTGTATGTATTGAGTTTCTTGGCATCTCATTGATTTTATGGAGTGGATTAAACATGTTTTCCATGGATCATGCAAGTATAAATTGGGGCGATGCGCATGTTGGAGACAAGGAGCTAGATGCAAAATAGGCTGAAGGAATAGAAATTTGCTAAAATTATACCCGTAAAAAGGAAAAAATATAAAATCTTTATTTTATCCACGTGGTAGAATTTGAGTGGCCAAAAAACCTGAACGGATTTTTTAACTGTTGCCACTCCTTCCACAAACAACACTTGTCTGTAAAGAGTATCCAAAGCTCGAATACAAACCCAATAATTAACTAAACAAAATAAAATAAACAACAGGAAAATAGGATATTGGATGGCGTGGATTTTGCTAAAACGAAAAAAATAAGAAAAGGAGTACAAAAACAAAATCAAACGGCTCAGATTCACTCCTCGGTTTCTGGCTCTTCTTTTATTTTCCCAATCTTCACTTCTTCTTCACTTCTCTCCCCCCTCTCCCCCTCTTTCTCTCTCTCTCTCTCTCTCTCTAAAGATTTCATTTTTATCAGATTTGTGTTCAAGAAGAAGAAGAAGAAGATGAAGAAGAAGATGTTGCTGGGGAAGAGGCCACGCCAGCCAATTAAAAGAACAACAAGCATGTCGGAGATCACCTTTGATCTTGAAACTAATAGCTGTGAAGCCGCAGCTCAGCCGTCCTATCTTCACATGCCCCACAAACATTTAGATCAACGGTTCCAAGCTGCGGCCACCGTGTCACCAAGACCTCACAGAAGAGTTTCTGCTGATTTCTCCGAAACAGCTCACTTTTTAAGAGCTTGCTCTCTCTGTAAACGCCGCCTCATCCCTGGCCGTGACATCTACATGTACAGGTGCATACATATTAAATACTTTTTTTTATATATATATTTTAAATTATTATTAAGAATTTCGATTTCTTCATCTTTTAGTTTCTATGTAACGATTTGATCTTTATGGCGCAGGGGGGATAGTGCTTTTTGCAGTTTAGAGTGCAGGCAACAGCAAATGAACCAAGATGAGAGGAAAGAGAAGTGCTCATTCTTAGCAACTAAGAACGAAGCTGCAACCACCACAGCCTCACCGGAAGTGTCCACCAAAGGGGAGACTGTCGCCGCCGTGTAGGGCCAACAGAGACCAGCCCTTATTATAAATATATGTCTGAACTGTAGAATTATATGGAAGTGGGTATAAATTGAAGCATCTATCTTTTCCATGCTTAGGAAAAAAGAAAACAAATGGAGAAAAGTTTTGAAGCTGTTATTTTATGTGGATCAAAAAAATTTTACAAAACATCAGCAGCAGCTTGAATCTGTTGTAGTTAATTTCTTCCTGTTGTTTTTTTATTTTATTATTTAAATTAGAAATCAACCAGTTTAATTTTGTTGCAGTAAAGAAGGAAAATTGCAGATTGGCCAGATTTCTGATCTGAATTAATATTTGATATTAGTGTTGTCATTTGAACAGAAAATTCATCATAGTAATAAGTGAAAATTGAATTTAAGTGGGATGGTAATGATTTTGAGGAAGATTCCCATCGTTTTCTTTGGGTACCACAATCTTGCCAGCTACCTCTTTCGGTTTTTTTTTTCAGAAATTAATGAATCACTAAAAAAGAATAAGAGCTTTCAATCCATCAATTCCTGAACTCCAAAAATTTCTGGGTTTTATTTTTTTAATTGTTAAATTTTCTTGCAAGTATTCACAATGACTATATTATTACCTTCTTCAGTGTTTTTCCCTGGTTGTTTTCTGGCTTATTATCAGTTGCGGTAAGCTGGACAAAGAAAGCAAGTTTTATCAGTTGAAAATTCATGAGGAAAAAAGAAATAAACAAGATACAGGCTCATTAATTTATCCTTGATTACTTTTTTTCAGTGAAATAATTAAAAAATAATTGGAATATAATATCTAGTTATATTTGCATTTATTTCAGATGAATTACATTCATATATGTATGGATTTAATTAAAATTATTCCGGCTACCTTAAGTTTTAACCCCGTTCCAAATCCACCATGCATTCCTCAAGAAAGCTATAAAAAAAGGTGAGAATGGAATTATTTGTTGGAATTTATATAACTATACAAATCAAGTATCCGAATATTGTATGTCATAAACTACTGTAGGTTTAATCTAAATAAAAGTGGTATGTTTAATTTAAAGTTAAATTGGATTTAATAGTAGTCTTATTAAAGTATGGAGGTTATTTTATAAATGTATAAAAAATTAAAAATCTAAAGGATGTAATTTAATTTATGATAGATTAATTAGAATATATGTCACTATATAAATAGGTTGTAGTTCCGCTTGCATGGAAATAAATAATCCTATATCCTATTTAATTTTTTTTCTCTTTGGTATTCATAGTTGGTGACTAAATTTAAATCTCTGTGCCAACTAAAAATTATAAAACTATTGATGGTTATAAATTTAGATACACTTTCATTTTTAATTTTATTTTTAATGATTTGACATAATATATTTATGAAATATTTGAAATTTAGATTCAATCTAACATTATTTATTTTGCATGTACAGTAGTACGATATTTTAAAAAGAAAGAAAAAAAAAGAATCATGTAGTACAAAATAGTGAAATACAACTACTCTTAGTTATGAAATTGAAAATAATGTTTCGTTGAAAGTTGTAATTCTAAGAAGGAAAATCATATTTTCTTTTATAGCTATATTTTCGAAATAAGAAAATCCCATTACCAAAATTTCTAATTTGAAAATAACATTGTTAGAAATAAATAAAGTGGTGGGTATAGAGTAAACAGGGGAAAAATGGCAATAATTCAGAAGATTCTTTTGTTAATATGGATTTAAGAGCGGGATTAGTGCTAAAATGAAAGCTTAATACCTTAATATATAGTTATAAATGGGAGGGAATCTGTGGCCCAGTCAGCTTTGCATGTACTGGGTCCGGCATTGCACAATAAATGGGCGGAAATTAAAAAGAAGATTCATATTTATGCATATGGAAAGGACAGAGGAGTCATTTACCGATTCTGGGATGCTAAAGTGGGACCACAAAAATGAATACAATGTCCCCAGGGTTAAGAAAAAAAAATCTTTAATCATAAAATCCATCTAATTAATTATTCGAATATAATTTTTAATTTTTATATTTTTTTAATAATTATGATTTAAATTTTTAAGTATCGATTAATCGTTAGTCGACAGTTAATCGGCTCATATATATATATATATATATATATATATATATTTTTTAATTTTTTTATAAAATTTACATAAAATAATACTTTAAACTAAATTTATATTATATCATTCTCTTTAATTATATAGCAATATTTATATATAGTATCCAATTAACTTTTATATATATATTTTTATCATATTTTGGTATTCATATTTTACTTAATAGCATTTAATTATATTATTATCCAAAATTTTATTTAACTTAGAATCAAATATAGTAAATTTCAATAAATATCAAATTTATTTTATAATATTAGCTATGAATTTATAAAACATAAAATTTGGTTAGTAAATTATGTTTGTTTCGTAATTTTTATATCAAATTACTTTACATATTTAAAATTAAATTGAACTTTATTTATTTTTTATATAATTTTATATTATAAATTTTAATAGTTAATCAAAAAATATTGATTAACCAAATCGAAAAACTAAAATCGATGTGTTAGTTAACCAAATGTAACGGATTGATTAATAGTTAGTAATTTTGAAAAATAAATATTAATAGACTGATTAATTTCTTTTATTTATAAACTGATTAACCGGTCTATGATCACCCCTAATGTTCCCGCACCTTTTCTTGGCAATTGGCAAACCCACAATAATGTTATAATTGTGATAATTGAATATATGGGTGTAATTAAGGACTCTGTAATCACATTATACATGTATTAATTCCAAGTCTTATGTCTTGCTTTGTTTTAAGATGGGGGTACTGGACTGTACTGCTATTCTCCTTCTTAATAGCTTTAATTTGTACTCTTAGAATATATTTTTCTTTTCTTCTGTTTCCTAACCAATTCTCTTTCTTCAAACTAAAGATTAAAATACGACTTAACAATTGAGAACGTCATAAAAAAAGTAGGAAAGGTAGAGGTGTCACATTTTTAACGAGGCCAAACACAATAGATTCCTCTCCTTTTAAAAGTTTTTATTATTGATAACACCCAAAATAAAATTAACTATGTGGTTAGCCCATTAAAAGCCTATAAAGAGACCTAAGATCAGAAACCCATAAAGCTCAACACTCAAGGGTATAAATATGAAAGGTAAACACATAACCAAAGGGGGGCTCTCTCTCTCTAACTTTTAATACTCTATCTTCATTATGCTTTATCTCCACACTTCGATAGCTAACTTAGGCATCGGAGCTCAAAATTCCGACAAGATCGGGCTAGTTTCCTTTTTTGCAGGTCATTAGAGCCTCCTTCTCCCATGGCCGGCGATCTCTCCTTATACGGTAAAATTTTGTGTTTTATCATTTGGTGCTCTCGTTGAGAGTTGATGCCGGATCTGAGCTACTTAGCCTCAAATCGAAGAAAAGGGACAGTCATGGATGACTTTAAGTCCCATATCTGAAAGATTTTGAGCTCGATCTCGCAATAAAAGCTTAAATCCGGAAGATCTTAAGTTTCTTTCCAAAGGAAAGGCCTAGATCTAAAGATCCTGGATTTGATCTTGCAAAACAGGCGAAAAGAGAAGTGATATGGGTGCTGTGCTCCAAGAAAAATAGAGAAACGTGACAAACAAACTCATCGGAGAGGCCTCCACCGGACAAAAGTGATGGTAAGAAGAACAAACAAAGTTGGAAAGCAAAAATCAAAAAACAAATTTCAGTGGGTACATGTGCTCAAATTTCGTAGATGACTAGCATTGACTGCAAACCCATATCTATCTTTTGAAAGATATGATGGATGAGTCCCACCTCTACAACAAAAAAGCATGTGATTACCTACCACACCTTTAAAGATCTGGAAAGATCCAACACCAGGTATGTATATTAAGAATTTATTTAATTCTTTTAAATTGATTGGAAGACCGTCCATCGCCAAGTACGGATCGGACGGAGAACGATCGATCGGATCGAAAGATCGAATTGAAAGACCATCCATCGCCAAGTGCGGATCGGACAGAGAATGATCGATCGGATCGGAAGATCGAATTGAAAGACCGTCCATCGTCAAGTGCGGATCGGACGGAGAATGATCGGTCGGATTGAAAGATCGAATTGAAAGACTGTTCATCGTCAAGTGCGAATCGGACGAAGAACGATTGATCGAATTGAATTTTAGAATTAAAAAAGTCAACATTAGATCATTTTATTCAATAATTACATTTTTTTTTTCATCCCCGAGTAACAATACAAACAAGCACATGGCATGCAAGCGTTATTAAAAGTGCATCACACGAATGTTATAATGCGTTGGATTATACAAGTGACATAATGAGTCAGTTTTGCCGATGAAACGTTATTGACAGCTCAAATTAGATTTATATAAATTAATTGTATCAAATTTATGGGTTGGATCAAAATTGAGACCTTGTAAATTCATCATTATCAATATATCTCGTTAAAGTAATACTTTCTCCTTTTTTTTTATTTTTTATTTTTAAATAAAATTTAAATTCTATTTATCTGTCACTTTTAGACTTTTAATATAATTTAATTTACTTTTTTAATTTATTTTTCTTTTCTAATAAAATCAAAATCAATAAAATTTAATAATTTAGTCTTAATTACCTAATTTAATACTAAATTTAAGTTTATTTATTATTTTTTAATCCTGATAAAAATAATAAAAGCGACTGATAAAAAAAACGGAGGAAGTAACATTTTTACGAAAATTAATTTAGATGTGATTTTCTAAAAGACATTATCATGACTATGACACGTACAAAAAAAATAACAAAAATGCATCCATTTTTCATATTTTTGTTTTTCTTTCTTTGTATGCAAATTTAAAACATTTTTTACTAATTTATCTTATTAAAAAGTTAATAATTATTAACTATAATCATTAATTACACACATAAATAATAATATATGTACGTGTACACAAAATATATATATATATATAAGGCAAGTATATATATGTTTTGTGTGCATTTGCTTGAAGGGAGCCATATATGGTATCTCAACTTGAGCAATTGGGATCGAATAATCTCTTATATACACTTTAACTTTTATACTTCTTTTGTCTTTTCATCTTTCGAAATAAAAAATCTTTTTGTTCTATTTTTTTTAATAATTCTAGATCATTTTAATTAATAGATTTTTTTTTCTTACATAAACTGAATATTGAATACATAAATTTTTAGATCAATTCAACAGTAAACGTTATTTATGCTTTCTCTTATTTTCCATTTTTATTTTAAATGACATTTTCTCAGTTATTTTTTTATTTTATTTATTATTTATAAAGGGTCAGAGTGATATAGAGATATTACTTAATTTTTACCTGTTTGCTTATTTCAATTAATATCCAAATAATCAAAGTTATCCTGAAATTGATAAAGATCGAAATTACTAGATTTTGCAGTTTTTTTTTTTTTTCAAAAGGTGGCAAGGTATTAACTTAATTAGTACTAGTATTGTGTAGCCTTTCTTCCGAAAAAAAAAAGTTACGGCTTGTAATCTGCCGAGTATTGGGAAACAATTGGCTTATTTAATTAAAAGAAATTAAAGAAAAGATCCACTTGAGCTAGTGGGCATGTGTCTTCGTCAATGTTGAATTTAAGTAGAAGCAGAATCATCAATCGCAATTAATTTATGGTTTCAAATTGAAAAAGAAAGCATAAAAAATTATATGTTGGAGTGGGTGCCGTGCTGCTGACTCTCAGACTCAGTGGATTCTTAATTCGTTCCATAACTCAGCTCTCCGACCAATCTGAATTTCATTCCCCACCCTAATTTATTCAATGCTAAATCCATATTTACATTCCTCAATTTTAATATTTTCTCCGCTTCAGTCCCTTAATTTTATTGTCATTCCATTTCTGGCACTCTGTTCCTTTCCTTCTCCTGCTTATTAGTGAGCTGCTTTAGAGGAATTGGGCCAATCTGGTTTTATTTTTACCATACAATATTACACCTATGAACTATCGATTTGTTTATTATTAAATCCTTATTTTGACCAAATGTTTAACAATTTTACACAACACAAATTAAATTAAGGGATTCAATTGAAAAAAGCTAAAGTTGAGATCAGCAATAATTTGATTTGCCTGTGTACAGTACAAGATTTTTTATTTGTTATTACCAATTGCATTTATAATATACATCAGCGGTTTTATCTATGATGCTAATTTGGTCACTATAAATGTAATTCTACCGGCCAAAACATTTCCTGGAGTTTTTATCTTTATCTTTTTCTTAAAGAAGTACACTGAAATAGATACTCTATTATTAATTTTTTATTCAATTTGGTCCCTTACGGTTGTATATATAGAAAGTTACAATGTAAGGACTTTTTAAAACTTGATGTAGATTAAAAATTTATTTAAAGAATGAGGGGTTGTCTTTTGGCTAATTGGAAAAATGACGTGTGTGACTCCATTCCTGCAACCAGCTTTTGCAGGAATTAGGACCGGTGCAGGTGACATCAGTGGCTGATGGAAGCGATGGCACAGCATTCGAGGGCAATCAAAAGACCATTTATTTTTGCAACGGACCGCTGCGAAATCAGGAGCGTAATCCCGCAATGATCCATTGCAGGAATAGGTAGTCTCCTGCCACCCAACAGCTCGGCCAATCACGTGCGAACAATAACCCTCTATATATGCATGGAGATCGAATTTTTGCTTCCTCTTCTCCCTTCATCTTCATCTGCTCTTCTCTCCATTTTCTTTGTCACTCTCAAGCTTCCAGCTCTCAAGTCTCAAGCTTTCCAAGCCTCAAGCTTCAATCTATCAAGTTTTACAAATATTTTGATCTGGTATCTTTATATTTAGCAAGATTTTACGAGGTTAGTTAATTTTTTTTTCAAATGTAAGTAGGAAAAATTTTATTGTAAGAAATATATGTAAGTGAAATTTCTTTATACATGTATATTTATATTTTTTTTAAATATTTAGAAAGTATTAATAAGAAATTTATAAAATAATGTATTGATATATTGGTTGAATGTGTTGTTGAATTGTAGATTTTATTTGTTATCAATTTCGATGTCTTGAAGAATATTATGGTAAGTAATATGTTGTAATTTTTTTAAATTTTAATATGATCATGCAATTTTGTGGCATTAATTTTTGTATATTTGTTATAATGATTAAATTAGACTTAGATATAATGAGATAATAGTAGTAATATATGTTTACAGTGAAATTTTATTAAAATATTTAAACTTCATTGTCATTGCCAAAATCAAATTCATCACTTTTCGCACTCAAGTTTGGTGTAACTGTCCCATCGTCATCATTCGGTAAGATATAATCATTATTAACTGCCCCTTCATCAAAGTAATCCATTCCTGCCAAATATCAATTGAAGGTTCATTCCTGACATCTGTACTAATATTATTAAATAAAGATACCTCATTACCTGAAATGTAGGAATGTTGTAGGGTATGGGTTGTTCAAGTAAATCACCATCCCGTCGGCTTACCGAGTGTCTTCACTGACTAGGCTTAAATTTTTGTCTATGGTCAACTGATTGTTGCTGATAGTTGTGTTTTGTATTTTGACTCATTGGTTGTAAAATACTCCTGTTAATTGTGCGACCTCATGATATACTGCCAAATATGGATTTGCTGAGAAAATCACCAACCCTAGGACTTAATGACCGCCTTGGTTGACTAATCACTGCATTAGGGAACAAATTCATAGATGTCCTAGGCTGTCTATTACTAGAATTAGGCATCTGGCTAACTGACCACCTTGGATGATTTATACTAGCATTATGGGGATGTGTACATAACCTCCTTGGTTGACTCATAGCATAAAAAATATGGCTATTTGACCGATACATACGATCTTATCCTGAACTGTCACGTAAATCTCTTACAAGCAAGTCGCCATCACGTCGACTGATAGATTGGCTAAGCCGACTGAGATCAATTTCTTCTCGGTGGCTAACTGGTCATCGTTGTTCACTAACATCTAAATCTTGTACTTCATCTTCAATATACTGACCATAATTTGATTAAGAGAAAATGTCAATATCCTCGCCATTGCCCGATTGCCTCGGTTGACTGGGGCCAACATCACTTTCAAAAAATTGTTTAGTCTTTACATTTCCCATGTATAAGGTATCATTTCTATCATGATCACCAACTCCATACGTTGGTACATTAGCTTCTAAAACCACCTCGATCACTTCAATAATTAATTCCACCACGTATAATCTTCGTATTCCATTAAATTTTCATAAATCATCTCTATGTCATCATCATAAGATAAATCCACTGACTTCTAACATAATGATCATCGGTTATATAATGGACTCTTGTATATAATTCTTGAAATGACGTGATTCACATCTAAATTCAACTTAACAAGAATTTTATGTTTCAATTCAGGAAGAGTTGGCTTATTTTTAAGCCTCAATCTCTTGGTAACCGCATTTGAACCAAACATATTATACTTAAAACCTGCAACTTCATAACTTATTTGGCCATCCGTGTGTAGATAAAAGTCGGTATATACCGACATCTTGACATTAACTGTAATTCATAATACAATTTAATAAACTTGTAGTAAAAATATTTTTAAACTTTTTATTGAACTTTTATTAACTAATTATTAAAAAGATATTTAACACATGTGCTTTTAAAATCAATTACAACCATTTATGTGACAAAATTAAAATTAAAATCTAAATGATTGCATTACGATTCAAAATTAAATTTTCATTTTTTATTATTAAGCCATAATTAGAAAGTTTAACTAAAAATTTACAGTATAAATTATATATATATATTATATTAATTAGTGTATTATTATATATCACTAGATCTCATATCTAATTCGGTAACAAGTTATATTACAAAAAAATACACAATATTTTTCAAATTATAATTATGACACACCATTTTTATTAATCTTATATATAACTAAAATATTTTATAATTATTCTTCCTTCTGAAAATAATTTTTTTTTCTATTATACTTTATAATTTTTTCATGAACTAATATTATCACAAAATACTATATTTTATTTCAAATTATACTAAGTATGTATCAATAAAATACAAATAAATAAATACATTAAAATTGAAATAATACCTTTTTAAGATCTTCAATTTATACGTGTTTAATTTCTTTGTTAATCTTAAACTTTGGTTATTCAATATCTGCAAGTTGTAAAAATTAAATAAAAATTTTATTAATAATAATACATAAAAATTTTATTTAAATATAAATTGTTAAATAATTAAATCTTACCGAATACATAAAATTCATAGGTAACAATTATTGATGACTGTCTTTTATATTCTTGTATACGATTATTTTTCATCCATCTTCTTACACTTCCTCTTGAAACTTAATTTTCGTTCACTCTCTCTATAAATTTAGCTTTCATTCACTCTATCTTTAAACTTACATTTCATTCATTTTCTTGAAACTACACGATTTATATATATAAGAGGTCCAATAATTAGATTCAACACGTGAACTGATGGTGGATTAAAAGATACTGCAAATTCTTCTATTTTTGCAACCTATAGTTGCAGGAATGGAATTGACATATTCTTTCATTTTTGAAACACTGGGTTGCGAAATTTGAATGCGGACTCTATCACCGACCAGCTTCCTATGCATTTGTCATTTCACTCTATCTGCGGGCCCTATCAGTCTGATTCCCCAATGACTGGTTGTGGGAATGGGTAAAACACGCCATTTTGCCAAATACTAAAAAAACCACACCCATTTTTCAAATAATTTTTTTTCTTACACGAATTTTAAAAAAGTCCCTACAATGTAAGTGTTATCAAATTACTTCCGTCCCATTTTAAAAAGTACTTTTTTTATTTTTTACGAAAATTATGAAAATGATTAAAATATTTTAATTTTATAAAAAAATTATAATCATTGACAAAAATGCCATTTTATATTTTCAAGAATTTTATTTAATTTTAGTTAAAAGTGAAGAGTGATAAAAAAATAAAAATATTTAATAAGGTGTATAATAAATAGGGATATACTTGTAAATTTATCTTTCAAATTTCGAAAATGACATTTAAAGTAGATAAAACAAAATAAAAAAATAACCTTTTAAATTAGGACAGAGTGAGTAATTAAGTTTGACAAACTAAATGTGATAGCAAACATTTTTTTAGGAAATTAATGGATTACATCATGACGAATATGAGAATTGATGAGCAAAATTAAGTAAAATTTTCATTAAAGGGCTTAACTACATAATTTTTTTTTTAAGTTTTAAGAGTGAAAAGGTACATTTTCCCACTGTTTTAGTACATGAGAAAATGGTAAGAACATCACAATCTAAATGATATATATAAAAATAAAAAATTTAAATAAATACAAATATGTCAATACCAATAGAAATATAATTTATATTATTAGAAAATGTGTTGTTGCTTTCAAATTGATTGTTTCACGGTTAGATCTGGTAAAATTAACTCAAATCCATGGGTCGATCTAAATTTATAAAAAAAATTGATCCAAATCCAACCCAATCTAAATGAATATCTACAGGATCAACCCAAAACTGATTCATTTTATTTTTCAACCCAATCAAACCCAATATTTATTGGGTCAATTCAAAATTGATCCATTATATTTTTCAATCCATTGAGTCATTACCCAATGAATTTGTCGAAAATTATTTTTTTACGTTTTACATAATTCTCAAAAAGTGCTTCATACATTGTATACAACACCTGGTTTAATGTTAGTGGCCCTTCTTATGAGCAAATTTGGTACCATCTTATACTTTGCAGTAGTTTTTGCCGATTCTGCAGACATGTAGTCATACCTACCAGCACATTTCTCATTACCCCTAAAAAGATGACATCTGGACATGGACAAGCTACACAATCACACTTTTTATTTTATTTTTCAAGCCCTAGTGGGAAAATAACCATTAGTTCGGCAAACCTACCCATACAAAAGTCGGTAATTGTTATAAATTCTTATGGGATTTTTAATTCAATGTGGAAGCAGCATTAGAGATTCATACGGCAGCATCAACAACATAATCATCGGCTCCTTTATGCACAAACGCAAACATACTCTTTCCTGTAAAATTGATTAAATTTGTTAGAGAAACAGGTTCTTTGAATGCTCTCCCAGCCAAAATTGCAAAATAGAAGATATATGCAATAATGAATATGGTAAAGATATGTACCTTGCTGGTAGATGGTCGTGTGGACGGTTGATACTATTGTTTAGGCCATTGAAGAAGAATTTGTAGCTCTAATGGCAAAAGAGTGAATGGAAGAGGAAGAAGAAGAATATTAATATTCTAAAGCTGAAAGCAAATTCATGGGTCGATCCAAATCAATCTAATTCATTTGAATATTGATCTATTTATGATCCATATATTTTGACATATTTATGATCCATCCATTAATAATCCAACCTAAATCCGTCTATCCCGTCCATTTGCCACCTCTATTTACAGTCAATTAAAATTTGATCATTTGGTTGTGACAAAATATTTCTTTTTCTCTTGGGCATACGTTATGCCTATATGGATACATAAGTGAATGCTTTCTCTTTCTCTCTCTCTCCCTAAAATATAACTCTTTTCTATCGTTTGACGTTATTAGGACTAATTTTTTGTACAGTAAAAAATGTAACACTTTTTTTTTATAATTACATTTTATGCAGAAAAAAAAGTAATAAAATAAATAAATTTTTTAACAGTTTAAATTTTAGATATATATGATTTTTTTTAAAAAATATATTTTTAAAAATCAATAAGAATTCGAAAAAATAGCTATGAATTTTTGCACAAGCAAAATATTATAATTTTAGTTAGTTTAGTGATAAAGTTTCTATGAAATTTAATTACAAATGAATTCCCATGTTTGGAATGACAAAATTTAAAATAATACATTTGAATAGAATATATATATATATATATATATATATATATATATATATATATATATATATATATATGACAAAATTTTAAATAATACATTCAAAATTTACAAATGAATTCGATAATTACTACTCTTATAGATAAAATATTTGACATCTTCTGGTGTCTAGATTTCTAATCCAAATATTATATATGAGTCTAGTTTAATTAGCATAGATTGCGTCTTTTCCATTTTGTCGAATATCTTGATATCGGCTTTCGATAATTAGATACTCATACTCATTACATTATCAACAATAATTATTATCTATTTTCATATAATTTATATAGTTTACCACTAATAAAATCACTTTTGGTGCAGTCAAAATTTGGACTTTGATGCTTTAAGGAATTTAATTAATCAATTTTTTTAAATCATATATTAAAATTTTTCAAATTTTATTATATATGGGTATACTATCCTATAATCCATAATTAATCCCATTGACTCATGAGAATTAAAGTAATTTAAAATTTACAAATTAAATTTACTTACCATTTAATCTTGTAAATTAGAATTCTTGATTCATTCGAGCTGGTTTGTTATAAACCACCAACTTTAAATAATCAATAGAAGCTATTGTGCTGATAACGTATTGTAAAACTAATTAAAGCAAAGACAAATGTAGTATGAATAGAAAATTTTCTCTTATTGATCTACTCCACCGAATAACCATAGTGGGATATTTATAGGTACAAAATAGAATAGGTAGACTTATACTAGAATTGAGAGAAAGATGAGTTTGATAGTTATTCAAATACTTCATAATTATCATAATAGTTAGCAAACTCAACATTTTTTTATGGAATTTGAAATATTTTTTTAAATTCAAAATAGACTAAGACAAAAAAAAAATTAAAAAAATATTACGAACCAAGAAATACCTGATTAGAGCTAAGCCAACAAACTTGTCCCATATAGCCAAACCTAAGATCCTTGATCTTCCACAGTAACAACAGAAGAAACATCATTAAATAATATACGAGAAAAACACAAAGGGAAATTAGGATCAATTTTACCCACGATCACTGAACTTAGGTCTTATTATTCAAAAGTAACTGACTTATTTTTCATAATGAAAATATCACTGAACTTAGTACTGATTTGCATAAAAATCATGTTCACAGATTTTCGACGATGATACTTGCCGAAATGATGATATGGCATGCCACGTCATACATCTGGACACATATGGATTTGGATGTAGGGACACATCATCAGCTAACGTGTCATATTTGACACGTTAGCAGCCACGTCACCATTTTCCTTCATGTTAATATAAAGATCAATTTCACCCATGATCACTGGACTTATGACTTATTATCTAAAAGTAACTGATTTATTTTTCATGATTTAAATGTTACATGACTTATCATCTTTTTGCAGAAAGATCATCTTGACTGGTCCCCGACGATAACCCTTACCAGATTGATGATATAGCATGCCACGTTATATGCCTGAACACACGTGAAGATGAATTTATTGCCACATCATCAACTGACTTTGACACATCATCAGCTGCATCAATGAAGCAGTCCACGTAAGCATGCCCATAAATAAATCAATAAGCAAGAAAGTCAGGTCTGATCACAGGTGGAACGCCTACCTAACCCACTTCATCGGAGTTGGGTCGGGATAAGGTGTGATGCCACTTGTCACATGCCATGACATCGCAATCAAGTGTGGAGCCCCAGACTTATAAGCCCATATCCCTCCCTTTAGCTTTTTGATGTGGGATATGGGAAATACAATGGCCACAAAAATAGAAAATGTTCCTCCAAGTCACGAAAAATAAATCGGTTACTTTTGGATAATAAGTCGTAAGTCCAGTAACCATGGATGAAATTGACATGGTTGCTGATGTGTCAAATATGATATGTCAGCTGATGATGTGGCCCTACATCTAGATCCAGGTTTGTCCAAGTGTGTGATGTGGCATGCCATGTCATCATTTGGGTAAGGGTCATCGGTGAATATGAATTTTATGCAAATCGGTACTAAGTTCAGTGATATTTTCGTTACAAAAAATAAATTAGTTATTTTTGGATAATAAGATCTAAATTCAGTGACCATATATAAAACTGAACTAGAAAAATTATGACACACTAAGTGGTTTGCATATAAATATGTTATCCGAGTAAGAGCGTAAGCTACCATGTTAGTAGGCCTACACATCTAATGGAAGAACAAGTTCTGAAACTGATTTTTGAGAAAGTGACAATTGTGAACCAATAAATCAAACTCGGAAAAATTTGACATGGTTAGATGCTGAATTTCATGGAATTGAAATCCATTTTGTTTATATTCCAAATGCAAAATTTTGAAATTTTATTAAATTTACTTATTTTAAGCAAGTTTTATGACCCTGTTATCTCAATATTTTGATTGATTTCACTCTGTTATAATTATCTTTTTTACATACGTATATTGAAGGTATATATAGCCCAAGAAAGTTATGCAGATGAATATTTGAGTCAATTTGATTCACGGTCACTGGACTTACGATTTATTATCCGAAAGTAATTGACTTTTTTTCGTGACTTAAAAGTCATTGAACTTATCATATTTTTATATAAAAATCATGTTTATCGATTTTCGGTGAGGATCCTTTCCAGATTGATGATATGACACACCATGTCATATGCTTGTACACAAGTGGCACATCCGATATTTGGATCAATTTCATTCATGGTTACTAAACTTATGACTTATCACCCAAAAGTAACTGATTTATTTTTCGTGACTTAAATGTCACTGAACTTATTATTTTTTTATCGAAAAATTATCTTGATCGGACACACATGAAGATGAATTTATTGCCACATCATCAGCTATGACACATTAGCTATGGATATCATTAGCTATGGACACACATGGATTATTGACATGTCAAATACAACACATTAACTGATGACGGTGATTTGATTGTTGATATGTCAAATATGATACATTTGCTGATGATATGGCAAATTCATCTCTATGTGTATCTAGTCAAGATTATTTTTTTTTTTACAAAAAAGTTATGAATTCAGTGATATTTAAGTTACGAAAAATAAATCAATTGTTTTTAAGTGATAAATCATAAGTCCAGTGATCGTAGGTGAAATTGACCTAAAAATGAGACGTCCCATGTGTGTTCAGGCATATGACGTGGTATGTCATGTCATCAATCCAGCAAGGGTTCTCACTGGAAACCGATGAACATGATTTTTATGCAAAAATATGATAAGTTCAGTGACTTTTAAGTTATGAAAGAAAAAAAAAATTAGTTACTTTCGAGTGATAAGTTATAAGTTCAGTGACCGTGAATAAAATTGATCTCGTGAATATTTCATTGACAAATAAATCTTGTAGTTGACTTTGAAATCTATTAGTTAATTGGAGCTTAATTAAGCACTTGGATTACATGAGGAAAAGAATGTATTCCCTTTTTATCTGCATTTACGCCTTGAGTTTGCGGTTCATTTTAGCTTCAAAGCAAGATTTAAACTTGTACTAGAAATGCTGATGCGTCTAATTAAATAACTATATTTCTATAACATTCTCGATATTAATTGCAGACAAAGTTAATTTGATTATTTGAAGAGATGAATATTATGAAATTGCCTATGTTTCTTATATTTAATTTATATTTTATGTTGTAATAAAAACATAAATTGTTACAGATCATTGCGACTTCGGAGTGGTAATGCAATTAAGATTGCAAGGAGATTCTCATGGGAAGAGAGAACATCAATATAAGATGGATTAAGTGAGGACACCCGTAGATTATGTAAAAAAAAAAAAAAAGATACTGTAAATTCTCAAATAAAAAAGTATGCAATACTTAAAGCAAGTAATTCAATATATATATATATAACACAAAAGCTTGAATAATATATGAATTTAAGAGGCATATTTGCTAGCTTAACAAGTTGCACACTAGTTAATATTTCTGTTCTTTATGGCATGACGGTCCACCCATGGGTCCAACCATCTCCATCTACATCTAAACCAGACAGCTGAGGTCCATGCATACGTGTTTAACTATAATTAAATATTAATACAATATAGACTAAGCTTATGATTTGGAGTCGCCTTTTTCTCTATAATTAAATCTTAATACAATATAGATTATATTATTATTATTCATTTTTTTATCGAAAAAATTCAAAAATATATTCTAATAATTTTATTAATTTCATACATTTTATGTATTTTAAAATTTTATTTATATTTTGTATATTTATTTTTATATTATTAATAAAAATTTAATTTGCTTTGAAAAAATATTAATACTCGTATGAATCCGTATTGTAAATTATAATTTAGTATATATAATGACTATTTTTTATTTTAAATTAAGAAAAAAAAACAAAAGAATCAATTATGAGTCAAGAGAGTTGATGGCCACATATTATTAAAAATTATGTAGAGTAGCGATCAAGAAAATCTGACAAGAGGAGAAAGAAAACAAAGAAAAGGAGCATTCATTTTCATCTCTATTCGGACCATTCTCCGGACTTGTAGTTGTAGCCAAACAAATGTGAAATTTGGCGAAGAAGACAGAAGCGTTATAATAGGTTCTTGAGTGGGTCCCCCCAGTCCCCACCACTAACAACTTTACACCTAAGCATGGTGGGACCCAAAATTGGAAGGTTTGTCGTGAATTGCAGCCCACGGTTTCCTTTTCTTTGTCAATTAATTGGAAATGTTGTTTTCTGGTTCCTATTTATTTGGATGATGGCCCAGCTTTTTAGATTAGTTAGTTTCTACGGCCTTTGCGACTTTAAAGAGCTCTTCCTCCGATCACCGCATCCCAACTTGTACCCTTAACATTGCTTCAAATTCAATTTTAATCCCATAGTTTTTATTTTGCATTTCCCTGATTTAGATCTAATAATAAATCTCTTTTAATGTTTTTATAAGAGAAAAAATTTAATTCCGACATTTTACTATCCTACAAAGAGAAAAGAAAATTAAATTGGAACAAATTTATGAAATTAAAATTTAACAGGGTTTTAAATTACAATAAAGGTAGAAGAAAGAACTGTTGAGAAAACGAAAAAGGGAAAATCTTTTATTGTAGCAATAATGAGGCAGCAATAAGAAGTTTGGCATGATGCAATTAGGTAGGGTGAACAAATTTCGATTCAAATTAACAAATCAAATCAAATGATTTTTTTAATTCGATTCGATTTTACGGTTTTTGGTTTGGTTTCAAACTTTAGAAAAATTCAGTTTTTTGCTCGATTTTTAAAGAAAAAAACTGCAGAAAAATAAAATCGAACCAAAATTATATATAATTATATATTTTTTGATTTTTTAATTAAATAATTATTTTATACATATAAATTATCTTATATTGAGTTGTAAATTATATGAGTACATTTATCAATTATTAATATCTATTTTTTGGTAATAATTTAAAATTTTGACGATTAAATTGAAAATCGGTTAAATGAAAAAAAAATTATTTAATGGTTTTGTTGTATTATTTATTATATATTTTGAAATTGTATCTTTAATTTGAACTTTTATTTTGTACAATTTAAAAATTTTTACTTTAGTATTTTATGATTTATAATTTTTAGACATAATTTTTTTATTTTTTTTAATAAATAATTTTAATTTTTGATTTTTCAGTTAATCAAACCAAACCAACCTAAAATTTTAATTCGATTATTCTATAAATTTGGTTTGATTGATAAAAATATTGAAAGTTCGATTATTTTGATTCGATTATTGAACTGAACCGATCGTTGTATAGGGCTACAATCAGGTAGTTGAGGACGACGTTTTATGTGAACCAATCATTTTAGACTAGTTAGGTTTCCCCATCAACTATTGTCAATTGTGTGTGTGTATATATATGCCAAATACATACTTTGACACTCGAATTTGACATTGATTTTCATTTAAACATCCCTACTTATACATTACTTACCTAAACAGCTCAACTGGATTCAGGATATAATTATGAGCCCTTGTTGCTTACATGGCATAAAGTGTGTAATACACGTAAGAGATAGCACATTATATGGATTAAAACTCTTATGCGCCATGAATTCCTTCACTACTAAAAAAATACAAATTAGCGACGAATTTTTATTTTTTCGTTGCTAAATCAGTTTAGCAACAACTTAGCGACAACTTTTATTTTGAAACAAAAGTCATATCAGAATTTAGCTATAACAAGAAGTCGTCGCCAAAATTTAGGATGACAGAGCATTGTCGTTAAATATTTGTTGCCATTTTGCTACAACAATATTCATGCAAAATTTTGCTACGATAGTATTTTCATCGCAATATTACTACGGCATTGTTCACGCAAAATTTTACAACGATAATATTTTCGTCACAACATTGCTACGACATTATTAACGTAAACTTTTGCGACAATAATATTTTTGTCACAATATTGCTACGACATTATTCACACAAAATTTTGTAACGGCAGTATTTTCGTTACAATATTGCTACAACATTATTCACGCAACATTTTACAACGACAGTATTTTCATCGCAATATTGTTACGACATTGTTGACAGTAAATAACTACTGTTCAAATATGCTAATCCCTCGTTAAATTAAAATTATTATTTTTATTTTTAAATTAATATAAAAATTTCATCACTTAAATGATAAGCCACATATGACAAATTTACATTTATAGACTACTTAATATATATATATATATATATATATATATATATATATATATATATATATATATATATTCATGAAAAGATTGTTATTTACAAATGGATATCATCGTTGCATATATAACAATAACAAATGTCACCCAAAATATCATACTATATACTTATAACTATAATGTAAATAGATACATTTGCTCCTAAATTTACTGTTGAAAAAAATTGTTGCATCTCCATTTATTGCTGGATTTGTCTGACCCGCTGATTTATCTCTTGTTCATAATCAGCATAAATCTCAACTCAAAACTCAATCCGCATAGTGAACAAATATTGCAAGTACAAGCTATGAGAAACAAATAGAAAATTAATACAATGATGTGAGGAATCAACATGAGGCAAACCCATTAAAAACACAAGTAGTGGATCATCTTTTTTGAGATTTCTAGGAATAATATCGAATCTTAAAAATCTTAGCTTTGGTTGTTTGTGCGATTTTATCAATCTATCGCATGGCTATGAAATGGGAATGATAAGCAAGTCTAATCTAATTGCTATCTTGTGTCAAATTAATCAATTAAGATTTCTAAATAAAATTAAAAATAACAAAAGCATAAAAAGCCACTGTGAGTAATCAAATGATGTCTGGATCAAAAACAAGAAATAATTGTATACCAACATCTTTGGATGCATTAAAAAGATGCTAAAAGCATGCAACTGCGTTGAGTGGCGATTAATGGGTAACATGCATAAACTTCAATACCAAGCCCAGCAAATGGGTTAATTAGGATTTACCATGACTTGACCATCATATATTCTAGAACCAAATGAAGCTTTTAGAATCAAATATGAAATAATTCTGAACTGGGAAATATATTTGATGACTGTCATAAAAACTCGAATTGAACCGTAAAAAGAATAATGTAACAAAGTATTAAAAAAAATCAGCCACTTAGCCATAAGTGAATTTCAATGCATGGTAAGCACAATAAACAAATAAATAATGCAGAACAAGAAACCAAGTAACTCAGTATTGAAATCTCATCATCATTAGAAAAGTTCACAGGATTAAATGCCATCTTGCCATTTTTAAACTGAGACATATGCTCATGGCCAAGCACATTGTCAACTTCTTGGGGGTCGTGCCACATGCCAAGGTCAATTAATGCCTTACATGTCATTGTGCTAATTAGAGCAGGAGCCTTAGCAAAAGAAAGCTTCAACTGCTTCACCACTTCCTCACTTGGTTTCTTCTCTAACAAGCCAAAAAGACCAAGACACCTGATGGCAACCCTCTGCACATCCAGGTGAACTTGCTTTGCCTGCATCTACAGTTCAGATCACTTGATAGTATCTTTCAGAAAGAGATTTGAGAAATAATACATTGGAAGGGTTTGACTACATGAGTATGCAGAATATTTTCAATTGTTTTACAAATAAATAGAATTGCAAATCCTTCATCTTTGCTCTTTTTACTAGTTTGTTCTCTTTTCTAAGAGCCCTTTTATGTTAATACCAGCAAAAAATGGTTTACTGTAGACATATTACTCAAAAACTAGCCACTATGAACTGTAACCCGATTACGGACGATATATGACAATCGAGCACTCATTTCATTTTCAGTCATTGTAAAATAAAACTGAACTCCATATCAAACAATTATGTCTAAGTCCATTGCCTCAAAGATCTCAGCATCTCTGCAGCCAATGTTAGCTGAAAATAAGTGGTGGAGAGAGAGAAAGGAAATAAAAATGAAATTCAATATTCATACCCCAGGAAGCAATAAAGAATGTAGCAGTTCAGCAGGTTCAATGGCCTTCCCTTGAAGCCAATTCCATGATTTTAAATTTTCCAAAAGAAGACCAGTAACAGCAAGGCAGTGCATCCACTACATGAAAAAAAATCTACTAATAAGTAGTAACAATTGGAGGCATGAAGAAGAAGAAGAAAAAGAAAAAAAGTCATGTTCTCATCCATAGGTAACTTTATAAAGAAATAACACATGTAAAGCACAATTAATTACAAGGATTTTGAAATCTGCTACGATAGTAACCATATTATATGCAGAACTTGTGAAGTGGATCAACCGCATTCATTTCCATCGCTCCAAAAACTCTTTCCAGTTGAGAACATACTTAAAACAATCCCCACTATTGCAGTTCCGATATGAATGGATATCAATGTAATTTTCAAAAATAAAAACATAAGATTAACGCACCTGGATAAAGTAGGATGGAGACGTGCCATGGGATACAATACAACACCAAAAATTAATGGAAATGCTGCACCAATAGGAATCTCGGCTATCAATTTGGAGAGTAGATATGGTCCTAATTGATAAGATCCTTTAGTACGCTCTCTATCTATAATTGCACGTTCCTTGGGAAACACACCCACAATTTTTGTAAGAGCAGCCATTGCAGTATTTATAGCTGCAGCCTGTGATAGACCAATAAAGAATCAAGAAAATTTTAATTGAAAATATTTTCATAACATTTGGATTGGTATACTAGCATATATGCTTATCAAACAAATCAAAGTTCATACTTATTATCCATGCTGTGTCCAAGATTTGAAAACCGAAATAGCAAACATGATGATACAAGTTAGTAATGGGAAATGGTAAATTCGGGAAACAAAGAACTAATCTTTCTCAAAAGTGGATCAGGTAACACAAAATGGTACAGTCTGGCAATAAAGAAGTAACCACACTCAACACTGGGACTCAGATCCTTTTTTTTGCAAACAAATCATGTGCCAAAGTAATCTCCATACACAATGTAAAGATAATAATTATAGGTCACAGCCTCGAGTCCATTTCTTCAGCAAATACGAAGAAAGGCAAACACCAAATAAGTATCTGATAACCTAAACCAATTCAACAATTCATGTTTCTGCAAACCTATGCAGTATACGTTCTAGTTTGATAGAGCCCAGAGGTTAAACTTTAGGATGATGGATTGCCTATATGAGAAACACTTAATTCTATTTTTAAGAAAAAAAAGATGATGTTCTTCCATGTCCCAAATCAATGTTCAAAGTGGCTCGGGATTTAAAATGAAATAAATAACATAACATACCTGAAGCAATCCCTTCCTTTCTTGTATTGATGTCTGAGACCTTTACATTCTCCAGAAGACAGACCCAACTATTATAGCTGAGGCAATTGACATTCTTTCCCGAACTTTATTTGTTGATCCATCACGAGAAGCCTAACAGCTCATTCGAAAGGTACCAATTAGATAAAAGCAAGAGAAGTAGCTACACTCAATTGAAAATTGCTATGCTATAACAAATCAATCAACCTTCTGTTTGGCCTCAGTACTTCGAAACAAATCTAATGCATTTAATGCCTTTGCTTAGTAAAATTCTATGCGTCTATTATATTGCTGTAAGTGTTGACCTGCCATTTTAGCCCCAATGAATGAACTGTTCATCTAAAATTGGGTAAAGGATAAAGAAATCTGTTCTTGCAAATTTCTCTTGGCTAACTGGAAAGGAGATAAATAGACAAAATAAAATAAAAAAAATAAAAAGAATAAACACTTTCAGCAGAACTGTAGTCAATCGATATCAGATCAGCCAAAAATTCAGCAAGATTAACATGGTCAGGGCAATTATACATGTTAAAGTAAATCAAAAGTTTCTTAGTGCTTTTCAAAATACATACTCATGACATTAACTATATGTTTATTTACATAAGTATGCATCACTTGTATGCACAAGTAAAAAAACCAAATTCTCAAAATTGATAATTTTAAATTAGGAAACTAGGATAGCTGTGAAAGCAATTCAATGTTGAGTATATTCACATGTAGTAGAGTTTTATTCATTCTTTCTATCCAATTACTAACAGTTTGTGAAATAAGAGTAAAAAGTTCATACATCGTAGAAAGGGGAGGCATATTCAACATAAATGCATACTGTCACCAATGGTAAAATAACGGCTTGCCAATACCATCATCAGATTAAAATATCATTATTGAGCTCACAAGAAGTTTCAAAGTATTTTTTGCAGATATGTCTCCCAGAATATTCATTAGCACTATCAATTATAGGAGGTCCAAGATCAATTAATAATTAAGATGTTAAACAATTGCAAATGCTAGAAGAGTTGGGTTCAATACCAAAATCTGATAAGGATATTCTAACTTAAAGAACCAATACATATAGGAAATGTTAGTTCCACCAGCAGCCTATCAAATAATGATAGATGCACTCCATTTGGCAACATTTCATATATTGATGGACATTCAACTAACTGTATTCAAAAGGAAAAAGCACACACATGTATGTCACTTTGAAATCTTGGACAAGCATCATGAAAGTAGGTTAGCATCAAAACAAAAATAAATACACTTGAATGATTGGATCATTTAACTTCAGAGTTGCCGATTAACAGCTGGTGCATTGTCCACTTAGACACAAAGAAGTAGCTTTTAAAACCTTCAACAAACTGCAACCCAGTTAACAAGGAATCATTTATGCATCCTGGGGCACCTGTTAGCAATTTAGCATGCAAAATCAATACTCAAAACTGATTTAATAGGGTTATATGAGGTTTAATGGGTCCGAAGGAGATGGTTGGGTAAGAATATTTAAACCATATTAATAAAGCCTAAGAGTAATGTGAATAATTTAATTCAAATTAACCAGGATCCCAATATAGCGGAACTGTCTATATAGATTTGGGCAATTTTAAATTGTAGTCAAAATATTTGCAAATATTGAAAACAGAAAGGCCTCACAATTTTAAGTCAAGTTTAGCAAAACTGCTGATGTAGATATGTACCGAGTTCCATTTGATTGGAGGCAGGCAGTTTGAAGATGTTGACTTGTGTTCAGTATCCAATATTCCTGGAATTTACGGTGTGCTTTTATTTTGCTTTACTTTGGTCCTTATAAATTGATCTGTATTGTTTAAACATAGTAATGATCGAAACGGCCCAAATTTAATTTAGCCCAATCTGTTTATATATAAGCTGAGGGTTGGATTGTGGATAAATGAAAATGTCGTAATGTCCAATCATGTTTCTGATGGGTTTTGCCGGGTCAAATGTCTTAAATGAAAATTTCTATTAATAATGGCCTTAAATGTAAAATCAAGCTTCAATTTTTACAGTTTTATTAAATCGGTCCTCTATTTATAGACTTGTTTCAATTTGGCACATTTCTTTGTTAACATTATAAACACATTTGATAGAGAAAATTATGTTGCACATAATTTATAAAATTAGAATATTCGCAGTATATGCCAATAGTGAAACTATTTCACTACATTTGTGCTCTTTAAACATGTGATTCAACCCAATCCAAGAGTTGTATGTATATGAGGAGAACAGATTAGACAAAGAAGAGGAAGAAAGGTTAGGGTTTGGAAAGAGAGGAAAAGGAGGAAGAAAGAGTAATTTTGAAAAAATTCATTGGGTACAGATTCAATGGGTTGAAAAATAAAATTGATCAATTTTGAGTTGATCCAAAGGGTATTGGATTGAGTTGAAAAATAAAATGGGTTAATTTTGGGTTGACCAAATAGGTATTTGTTTGGATTGGGTTGGGTTTGAATCTTTTTTTTTATGGGTTTGGATTGAATTTTGGGTTTAGATCAATTTTACTGCCTCTAGGTACAGCATAATAATGATTCAAAATATCGAATATTAGACAGAAATCAAGTAGAAAAAATTGCATGTTACAATTTATTTAATAATAACTTGATTGAAGATAAGTAGGTGTGAGCATGAACTGGTTAACTAGTTCATGAGCAAAAAAATTAACTAGTCCATTAATATCGATTTTTTAAAATTACTAACCATTAACCAATCCGTTATATTCAGTTAACTAGTCCATCGATTTCGATTTTATTAACCAATATTTTTTGGTTAACCATTAAAATTTATAATATAAAATTATATCAAAATTCAATTCAATTTTTAATGTGTAAAGTAATTTAATATAAAAATTAGGAAACAAACATAATTTACTAGCCAAAATTTATGTTTTATAAATTAATAGTTAATATTATAAAATAAATTTGATATTTATTGAAAATTACCATGTTTGATTCTAAGTCAAATAAAATTTTGGATAATAATGTAATTAAATGTTATTAAGTAGAATATGAACACCAATATATGATAAAAAAATATATAAAAGTTAATTGAATACTATATATAAATATTGCTATATAATTAAAGAGAATGATATAATATAAATTTAGTTTAAAGTATTATATAAATTTTATAGAAAAATAAAAAATTAAGGTATAAAAATAAAAATATAATTTAAAGTATTATTTTATGTAAATTTTAGAGAGAAATAGAAAAAATTGAAGATATATATATATATATATATATATATATATATATATATATATATATATATATATATATATATATATATATATATATATATATATATATATATATATATATATATATATATATATATATATATATCGTATACTAACGGTTAACTAATACTTAAAAATCTAAAACATAACTATTAACAAAAAAATGTAAAAATTAAAAATCGTTACCGAGTCCATTGAATCGGTTAACCGTAAAAATCGATTCGATTTCGGATCAATTTTGCAATTAAATATATTTTTATTTTTTTTGCTCACCTCTAAATATAAGTATATCCTAATCCTAATTAATGGAAATCTTTTTTTTTCCCCTCCACAATCAATTTGCTGAATTTGTTTTTACAATAGTTGGGAAAAAACAAGGTCTTACCAAAGATTTTCTAAGAAAAAAAGTCTTACCAAGGATGCAAGAATATTTTGTCTTATTTTTCTGATTTATTTTTTTTAAAAGGGTTAATGAAGTTTTTTATAATTTTCTACGTACTTCTTTCGGAAAAGAAGTTTCTTTTGCCCACTCTAATTTCTATATATCCTTATTTATTTGCGCACGAAGTTGAATTAATTAATTAATGTATCTAACCTGTCATTTTTTTACGGGTCTAACTTGCTCAAGAGCAAATCTATAGAAAATTACATAGACAACGAGTTTGTTTTTCAGATATTGAAAAAAAAAAAAAAAAGGAAGCTGAGAGGGAAAGATTAAGCACTAATAATTTCTCTAACCTCCGTTTTATTTTCATCATAAATAATTAAGAGCTTGAGCTCCCATCCCAAGTAGTTAATTATATTCAGGTGTTAGGTAGATCTAATTGTGGCTAAAATTTTAGGTTTTTAGGATAGAGTTGAACATGTAATTAATTCTCATCACCGCATATGATGGCTGCTCTATATAAGTTAATTAGTTTACCAAAAAAAAATATTACACAATTTTTTAAGGAAAAATATTGAGTTGGAGTCTCTTCATCAATCCTATTCTTTCAAATTCTTTATAAACGAAAATAATTTACAGTTTGGACTAATTAATAATTGAGTCTTTTTTTATCCAAAAAAATAATAGTCTTTTTTTATTTAATAATATAAATGCAATGTAAACTCTAATCATTCTCATCTTGTCCAAAAGCATCTTAATCAGAGTGGAACGAAGCAAGTGGAGGGACCAAAATTATTACTTTGAAAAAAAAATCTGGAAACAGTGCAGTTTGGTCTTTCAATTTTTTTTTTTTTAAATTATTCATATATGATATTTGCTCTCTGCATCTCTTTAACCGGATTTAATGATGAAATAAACGTAACAAACGTGTAGCGATAGGAAATCCTTGGTATTGGACGAAACAATTTCTGTTAATTAATTTTACAGAAAGTTATAAATTGTATGAATTTAAGGTTGTTGAGTTGTGGGCAAATAACAGTGCCATTCAACAGATGTAAAAATCTATAAATATGTTCCTTTTAGTTGAATAAATTTCTCAAATTGCCAAATTGGAATAACTGAGAAACATTTTATTGCAAAGGCCAATGCAATGAAAGCTACATGTCGTGTATGAAGTTGAAACAACGTAGTAGGTAAAGAAGCTTGGGCAAAAAAAATAAATAAGCAGCAATAGCTAATGAGAGAAAGAAGTAAGGAGAGCATGGATGTACCTAACCCCCAACCATAAACCAAAACCATGCCCATGCAAAAATTAATATTTGTCTCACCAATCAAAACTCGTCACCTACACTTCCTATTCTTATGCAATTTATTCATTGCTTATTCTTTCCATCCATAAAAATAAATAATAATAATAATAAAATTACTAAAATGGGAAGAGAAAATAATTATATTTTCAAACTTATATGTAAGAAAAATATATGTAATGTATATGTGAGATCTCAAGGTTGGTCGACAACGCTACCCAACACATAACCAATAAGATACCAAACTTGGAAAGTTTTGATTCTTCCACCACTTAAAACTCATGCTACCAACATTAAACATAGCAAATTAAGTTGCCATTTAACTATAACAATGCTATTCCACAAACAATCACTAATCTTTTTTTTTTTTTGTTTTGACAAAACAAAATTAATATTTGAGTCATCAAATATTGTTTATAATAAATTAGGATATGTTTTTATTAGAATAAAGTGAGATATTACTACACGAGCTTTAATTTAAATTTTTTACCTACCAATAAGTATTAACTGGGTGATTTTTTAATTATAAAAATCAATAGTGACTTTTGTCTCGCGTTAAATTTCGAAAAATAGTAAAATTTATGTGTTTGAGTTTTTTATAAAAGAAAAGAAAAGTAAAGGCTAGAAAAAAAAAATATTTTAATATTATTATTTTTTTAACAAGAATTAGCGTTTATCGCTTGTCTTCATTTTTTTTAACCGATCACGAAATTGGGATTTAAAAGAGAGAAAAAACAGAACAAAAAATAATTTTGCCGTTACAGTTTGAAAAGGTTTAATTAATTGCGCATGGATCATAGAGAGGGAGAGGTAGATGAGAACTCATAGGGCTGCAATGGTAGAAACTAGAAAGAGTGGTGCGGCGGGGGCAGATACCACGTGCAGCGTCTCATTAAAAGCCGTTAACACTTGAAGACCCACCTCTCTCTCTAACTCTAACCTACCACTCTGTTAATCCCTTAAAAACTACCTCCTGTACATTTACGTATTTTACACATAATCCACCATTTCAAGATTGTGAATGTACACTATAAACAAATCCCTCCATCCATAATTTTCAACATTTTTCTGGGTTCTGCTTAATTCTTTCCCTTTCCGTCTAGATTCAAACTAATGCTTTATTACCCTTAATCCCAATTTTGTTCATTTTTTATCCCAGCTTCCGCAATTCCGCCTTTTCTTCAGGTTTGTTGTTGTTTTTGGATTATGTTTTCAGCCGGTTTTTGCTCAAGTTTTGCTTTCCTCTGCTGTGTTTGAAAATTCGGCCCAGTGCAATTCATTTTTTTTCTTTTAAATTTGTGGAAGTATAAGTGGTTTTGCAATTCTTTTTGATTTGTGTTTAGTTTAGCTTGTATTTGGGAATATAGTTCTGAAGTCTTTGTGGGGCTAATGATTATTTTTAATCCTTTTTTTTTTTAAGTACCTTTTTCGTTGTTATCAATATATCTATAGGATCCTGCATCTGAGATACTTTAGGCATAGGCTGCGTTTGTTTGCTCACAACTCAATTTGAATATACTGATGGAATTATGGGTTTGGTTTTAGTTCTTTTACCGTTTATGATAAAATACTTCTAAGATAGAAGGTTAGAGCTCATAGTGCCGACTAATCAAGAAGTCTACATGAAGAGCTGTTCTGCCAACCAAACAGAATCTTACTGTTATTTTTAAGTTGAATTATTTCTTTTGATCTGTGAACTTTTGCTAGTGTAGTCTGACCAATTAAGATTAGTAGGGAAGGCCTCGCTTACTAATAAAACTATATTCAAGGATGATATTAAGGGAAATAAAATGACTTAAAGTTTAAAAACTTGGTCTTCGACCAGAATTTTCTGTAATATAAATTCCTTTCGATGCAGCATGTTGGAAGCACATAGGACACAGCCCCTAATGGTGGGTGTTTCTCATGGTAATGGTTACTTGAATGGTGTAGTTCCAATAAGGAGCCCTGCTACAATATCTGAAGTCGATGAGTTTTGTTACGCTCTTGGTGGGAAGAGGCCAATCCATAGTATATTAATTGCAAACAATGGAATGGCAGCGGTCAAGTTTATACGTAGTGTTAGGACGTGGGCATATGAAACATTTGGCACGGAGAAGGCAATCTTGTTGGTGGCCATGGCAACTCCAGAAGACATGAGAATCAATGCAGAGCATATCAGAATTGCTGATCAGTTTGTTGAGGTTCCTGGGGGGACAAACAATAATAATTATGCCAATGTACAGCTCATTGTCGAGGTGGGTACATCGAAATTTTTGTGCTCAGTGGATTTCTTTCTTTTCCTTTTTTGGGTTTGAGCTCAAACTACGTAAACAAAGCATAAAATAATAGTGAATACAGTGAAGGACTTCAGACCAGCATGCAATTTGTTGCATTTTTTTGTCAATTGGTTTTGCAGAAATCAATATGATTTCTGATTTAATTGGCTCGGAAAAAAGACGAGTGTGAAATGGTCAATGGAGATGTATGGTAGAACTTATTGTGTCATGTATTCTGGAACCTTTGAACTTGTATCTTTAGACATCTCAGAAAACTATGGAGAGATGAATTAGCAGATATGAGGTTTCGATTGGCTCTTGTATCTGTTGTTATTTGTCAACTTAAGAGCATTCGTTCTAATTCTAATGTTGATAACATGATAAGTACCAGAAAGTATATCTTTATTGCCCTCACTAGTTTTTATAACAAAATGGTACTTTGTTGTTGCCAGATAGCGGAGATAACCCGTGTTGATGCGGTTTGGCCTGGTTGGGGACATGCATCTGAGAACCCTGAGCTGCCAGATGCACTGAGTGCAAAGGGGATTGCATTTCTTGGGCCCCCAGCTGCGTCCATGGGAGCACTTGGTGATAAAATTGGCTCATCATTGATTGCTCAAGCAGCAGATGTCCCCACTCTTCCTTGGAGTGGCTCTCATGTACTATCTTACTCTAAATATCATCTAATTTTCTTTACTCATTCCACAATCTAAGGTACTATGGTCTGACAGGTGAAAATGCCTCCAGAGAGTTGTTTGATTACCATCCCAGATGAGGTATACAGAGAAGCATGTGTATACACAACGGAGGAAGCAATTTCAAGTTGTCAAATTGTTGGTTACCCTGCAATGATCAAGGCATCATGGGGTGGTGGTGGTAAAGGCATAAGAAAGGTTTTATTCTACATGAACAAGTTTTGAATCTCTAACTTGAAGGTTTTGATTGAATACTTGGACCTAACTCTAAATGCATTGTTTTGGATTATCTAGGTTCATAACGATGATGAAGTTAGAGCATTGTTCAAGCAAGTTCAGGGTGAAGTTCCAGGATCACCTATATTTATAATGAAGGTTGCTTCCCAGGTTAGATTATCTTCTGCCCTTTAATTTGAGTGAAGAGATTTTACAATGTTTTCCTGGCAATAGTTCAAATTCTGATGACGAATCTGCTTTTCCTCATTTAGAGTCGACATCTAGAAGTCCAATTACTATGTGATCAGTATGGAAATGTAGCAGCTCTACATAGCCGTGATTGCAGTGTTCAAAGGCGACACCAAAAGGCAAGCTTTTTCATTGTTACTAATCATAAGTTTTGTTCACTTAGTCATTTATTCATTCTTTATAATGTTAGCATAAAGAATATACTTTTTTCTTGCCCAATATTATATGTATATTTATCCCTAAGAGCATTCCTTCACCAGAGATGACTTGCTCATATATGTTAAACAGATAATTGAGGAGGGTCCAATTACTGTTGCACCATTGGAAACTGTTAAAAAACTAGAGCAGGCCGCTCAAAGGTTAGCGAAATGTGTAAATTATGTTGGTGCAGCTACTGTTGAGTATTTGTACAGTATGGAGACGGGAGAGTATTACTTTCTAGAGCTCAACCCTCGGTTACAGGTATTTGAATTTCTCTCAGATGCTTGCCATTCTCTTTCAATTTAGCTTGCACAGTTGTTGCAGTTGGATAATGGTTTTGTAGATGCTACAACTAAAGTATTTTTGGAAGTTGTATGTTATTTCATTGTTATAAACTACTAAATTCTTCTATTTGCAAACCTGGATTAAATGATTCTTCAAGTCCTGGGCCTTATGTTGATAAATTAATCATAGTAATGTAAACATGTTCTAATACATGGGAAAACCGAACTGAATGCAGTTTCTTACCTCTTTCTTGGTGTTATATTGTTAGTAATTTATGATTGAAATGTTTGGTGTGTGCTGTCATAACATTCTCTTTGTTATTTTGGATGTAGGTGGAGCATCCTGTTACCGAGTGGATTGCTGAAATAAATTTGCCTGCAGCCCAGGTAGCCGTTGGGATGGGAATTCCTCTTTGGCAAATTCCTGGTATGACATTAGCAAGAGTCTGATATTCACAACTTTTTTGTAGTAATTAGATATATTTCTTTGACATTTTATTGCTTTATTTAATTAGAGATTAGGCGATTTTATGGAATGGAACATGGTGGAGGATATGATGCTTGGAGGAAAACTTCAGTGGTTGCCACACCTTTTGATTTTGACAAGGCAGAGTCTGCAAGGCCTAAAGGTCACTGTGTAGCTGTGCGTGTGACAAGTGAGGATCCAGATGATGGTTTTAAGCCTACCAGTGGAAAAGTACAGGTAAGACTCTCAGGTTAACTATTTGTATTTGAAGTTTTCTTTCCCTTATAGTAAACCTCTAAATGTATGGCTTTGTACAGGAACTAAGTTTTAAAAGCAAGCCAAATGTGTGGGCATACTTCTCTGTCAAGGTGCTGTTTCTGTTTTTCCCTAAGCTATATTCTTGTTGAAATAATCTTGAATTTCTAACCTTAGTAACTTCCATTCTGATGTGTAGTCTGGTGGAGGCATTCATGAATTCTCAGATTCTCAATTTGGTAAGTAGTAGCTGCTAATGTAATCTATGTCCGTAAATGACAATGAATACTGTTGTGAAATAAGTTTATCCAATCTTTTAGAAACTAATATTATTTCTTCTATTGTAAATCTTCTAGTGATGGTGAATCATGTTAGTTTGACATTGGCTATTTCTCATCAAGTTTGCTTTTTACATGTCTCGTTCTGCATAGTTAATTTTTTGTAACAATCCATTTCACTAAAGATATCTTTCATCAGGGCATGTTTTTTCATTTGGGGAGTCCAGAGCTTTGGCCATAGCAAATATGGTCCTTGGGCTGAAAGAAATTCAAATTAGAGGAGAAATTCGTACCAATGTTGACTACTCAATTGACCTTTTGCATGTAAACTTCTCACCTATGGTAATCCATTTTTGCACATGAACTTCCACGAGTAAAATTAACATGAGCAAAAATGCTTTGCAGGCTTCAGATTATAGAGACAATAAAATTCACACAGGTTGGTTGGACAGCAGAATTGCTATGCGGGTTAGAGCGGAAAGACCCCCTTGGTATCTCTCTGTTGTTGGAGGGTCTCTATATGTAAGTAGTCACTTGAAATAAAAGGCGCCATAGTCTTTTGGCATGCTTTATTCTATCTTGCCAAATTCTTCACTTCTGTGTCCTACTTTTGTTTGCATCAGAAAGCATCCGTTAGAAGTGCAGCTATGGTTTCCGATTATGTTGGTTATCTTGAGAAGGGGCAAATCCCTCCTAAGGTACCATATGAAGTATGCTTATTCATGTATGTGTTGCTTATTCAGTTGGCTTCTTGTGATATTGATGACAGTTTACTGTGTTTTCAGCACATATCACTAATGAACTCTCAAGTTTCATTGAACATTGAAGGGAGCAAATACATGGTTTGTGTACCTTACATATTAGTATCGCTCAATGCAAATATTTCTGTATTTTTTTTTTAGTTTTTTTGTGAAGAATTTTGTTTTGTATGCTTTGGTAACATGTGTTATTAACATTTGGCTAATTATTTCTAGATTGACATGGTGAGAGGGGGGCCAGGGAGCTACAGATTGAGGATGAATGAATCAGAGATAGAAGCAGAAATACATACATTACGTGATGGAGGTTTATTAATGCAGGCAAGCGTGCACTTTCCCATAAACACTATTATTTCTCTATGGCTGCTATGTCTTTCTGTTATATGAATTGTCCTTCTCTTGTTGTTGTTGTTCTTATTCTTTTTCTTCTTCTGTTCCTCATCATTCTTTTCTGCTTCTTCTTCTTCACCATCATCCTCTTCCTCCTACATGATTGTGCTTATGGAGAAGCTTGCACTTCTCCATAAAAACTATTATTCTTTATGTCTGTTCTGCCTTTGTGTTATGCGACCTTTCGTTTTTTGTCATTAAACTTCTTTCTGGTCCTCATCATTCTCCTCTTGTTTCTGTTATATTTTGCACAGTTGAATGGGAACAGTCATGTAATATATGCTGAGGAAGAAGCAGCTGGAACTCACCTCCTCATTGATGGAAGGACATGCTTGCTACAGAATGATCATGACCCATCAAAGTTAGTGGCTGAGACGCCATGCAAGCTGCTGAGGTATTTGGTTTCAGATGGGAGTCATATTGAAGCTGATGCCCCATATGCAGAGGTTGAAGTTATGAAGATGTGCATGCCACTTCTTTCTCCTGCTTCTGGAGTAGTTCATTTTAAAATGAGTGAAGGTCAACCAATGCAGGTATATTGTATTTCACAAAAGTGTGTGCTTGCTCAATAAGTGCCATTGGGAAATGTTGGTAGTGGGTTTTGGCATGAATTTAAGAAATCAGTTTTTTTGTAGGCTGGGGAGCTTATAGCAAGGCTCGATCTTGATGATCCTTCCGCTGTAAGAAAGGCAGAACCCTTTCATGGGAGCTTCCCTGTACTTGGCCCTCCAACTGCTATTTCCGGTAAAGTTCATCAGAGATGTGCTGCAAGTCTAAATGCAGCCCGTATGATTCTTGCTGGATATGATCATAATATAAATGAAGTAAGTATTTTATTGCCTAATGGAAATTTTCAATATGCAGTTTAAATCCTAAATGCACATCAATAATTCAATCTTGTCTTTGTTTTTATTGTGTTTAAATGAGTATTTCACACACTATAGAAAAATATAATGCCCTTGCTTTTTTGTCATATTAACAAATATTTGTTGAAATCTTATGTGCTCTCTCGATAACTTTGACAGGTAGTGCAAAACTTGCTTAATTGCCTTGACAGTCCTGAGCTCCCTTTCCTTCAATGGCAAGAGTGCTTGTCTGTTCTAGCAACTCGCTTGCCTAAAGATCTTAGAAATGAGGTAACATTCATGTCATGATATTGACCTCTGCTTTCATGCCCATGTAGTTCCTTTTTGCTCACAAGCTGATCTAATTTTTCCATGGGCCAATTGTTGTAGTTGGAATCGAAATATAGACAATTTGAGGGAATTTCAAGCTCCCAGAACATTGACTTTCCTGCCAAACTGTTAAGGGGTGTTCTTGAGGCAAGTTCCTTATTGGATGCTCCTTATTTTGAACTCATTATTGTCCTTTCTGATTTAATCTAATAATCTCGGATATGCATTTTCCCCAGGCACATCTATCTTCCTGTCCTGGAAGAGAAAAAGGAGCACAGGAAAGGCTTGTTGAACCTTTGATGACTCTTGTAAAGTCTTATGAAGGTGGACGGGAGAGTCATGCTCGTGTTATTGTTCAATCGCTTTTTGAAGAGTATTTATCCGTTGAAGAATTGTTTAGTGACAACATCCAAGTAAGCTTAGTATAGGAGTTATAAATAGATTGTTATAATCATCTAGGATTCCTAAAATATTTCTTTTTGGCATCTGGTGGAAATACAAAAAATTCAATCAGGCATAACACTGCATATTTTCAGTCACTGCTTTCCTATTTACGTCAATGTTCAAGAATTTATCTAATTAATTTTCCAGCAAGAATCTCTTTCTTTTCTGCCTATGATGTTTCCTTCTTCGAGCATGCTAATTAAACTAATAACAATTACTTCTATATTGATTGTCCTTACTGCAGGGTCATCACTTTCTAATATGATATTTTGTATTCTTTTTATTTTTAGGCTGATGTTATTGAACGCCTTAGACTTCAATATAAAAAGGATCTTTTGAAGGTTGTGGACATTGTCCTTTCTCATCAGGTATCAACTTTTTAACATGCTTGATTTATTTTCATTTGCAAGTTTGAGATGATTTGAACTAATATTGTATTTGTTAACTCGTAGGGTGTCAGGAGTAAAAATAAGCTGATACTACGTCTCATGGAACAACTTGTTTACCCCAACCCTGCTGCATATAGGGATAAACTCATTCGGTTCTCTCAGCTTAACCATACAAATTATTCTGAGGTTGGTCATTGCACTTGGTCTAGTTATCTGTGCCTAATTTTTAGTCCTTGTTACTTTATTGTTCATTCAATTTATTTTTGAGAATCTATTGCAAGGTGGCAACGATGTCTTAAAATGGCTATTTTTTTCCAAGAACCAGTTTAAGAATTTTGGAAAATTTTGGCTGGAATAAATTTTCTATCATTTGTATTACTTTTACTTTTGAAATATGAACACGAGAATCATTGAAATATTTAATTTTTTAGAGTTGAAGGGAAATATCCAAATATGTCTTATTTTTTTAATAATCCATATTTGTAGCAATGAAATACCATTTTTCCTCCCCCAAGCGATCAATGGTTGATTATAAATATCTATAATCTATATTCTCTATAAATTATTCTCTATAAAGGGCCTGAAATGCCTTGCTTACATATCATTGGAAAGTGCATTGACATAAATACAGCAGTAAGAAATGGTAACACAAAAGTGTGTAAACTATAAAAACGAGTCAAAGTTGATGTCATTCTGAAGTCAGTATCTTTACTGATTAGTTTCTCTTTTCAAAATCCTGATACTGAATTGTATAAACAGTTGGCACTGAAAGCAAGTCAACTTCTGGAACAAACCAAACTGAGCGAACTCCGTTCCACCATTGCTAGAAGCCTTTCTGAATTAGAAATGTTTACTGAGGATGGTGAAAATATGGATACTCCCAAGAGGAAAAGTGCCATTGATGAACGAATGGAAGATCTTGTGAGCGCTCCTTTGGCTGTTGAGGATGCCCTTGTGGGTCTTTTCGATCATAGTGATCACACCCTTCAAAGGCGGGTGGTGGAAACCTATGTCCGTAGGCTATATAAGGTACTATATATAAAATAAAAATTTTAGTTAACGTTTCAATTCTAGATGGTCATTCTTGAATTAACTGTTTGTATTTGTTATCAGCCCTATCTTGTAAAGGGTAGTGTCAGAATGCAGTGGCATAGATCTGGTCTTATTGCTTCATGGGAGTTCTTGGAAGAGCATATTGGAAGAAAGAATGGATCTGAAAATCAAATGTCAGATGAACAAGAGGTTAAGAAATTGTCTGATAGGAATTGGGGAGCCATGGTTATCATAAAATCTCTGCAATTTTTGCCTGCAATCATTAGCACGGCATTAAGGGAAACAGCCCATAATCTTCAAGAAGCCATTCCAAATGGATCAGTGCAATCAGCTAACTTCGGTAATATGGTGCATATAGCACTGGTTGGCATCAATAACCCAATGAGTCTACTTCAGGATAGGTACTTCCCATTGGTATTGCATTTAAATACTTGTATTCCAAAAAAAAAAAAAAAGAAAGAAAGAAAGAAAAATTACCAGCAGTTTATAGATCCTGGAAAAGTGTATGATTTATTCTCATTGTTAAGACTTGCCACTTCATAATTGTTAAGACTTGCCACTTCATAATTAATTTGAAACCTGATAAGATTTTTTCTATAAAATGAATGATAACCTATGGTGGTATAAAAAAGTTACTAAGTTCTCTAGCACTTAGAACATGCACACACAGACTCACAAGCCAGACATAAATGCACACACAGACTCACAAGCCAGACATAACATTTTTCAAACTGTCAAAATGGATATTCAAATATCAGTTTGGTCATGCTCCTCCATAATAAGGGCGTTCTTTTATTTCTTGCAGTGGTGATGAGGATCAAGCCCAAGAGAGAATAAACAAGTTAGCCAAAATTCTCAAAGAGCAAGAAGTAGGCTTTAGTTTGCGCACTGCAGGTGTTGGGGTTATTAGCTGTATCATACAGAGGGATGAAGGGAGAGCTCCTATGAGGCACTCCTTTCACTGCTCAGCTGAAAAGCTCTATTACGAGGAAGAGCCCCTATTGCGACATCTAGAACCTCCACTATCCATCTACCTTGAATTGGTATGTTACCTACGGCTATGGCTTAGTAGATTTGTTTGAGGAAAAATTAAAGAAAATGGAAGGAAAAAAATTTTGGATAACTTTGCATCATTTGATCTAAAGCTCAATATAATTTGTTTTGTTCCAGGACAAACTTAAAGGCTATGGAAATATACAATATACTCCATCAAGGGATAGACAATGGCACTTGTATACTGTTGTAGATAAACCAGTGCCAATCCAGAGGATGTTTCTTAGAACTCTTGTGAGGCAGCCTACAACAAACGAAGGGCTCACTTCCTATCAAGGGCTGGGCACTGAAGCACTGAATATGCAATTGGCGATGTCCTTCACATCAAGGAGTATTTTGAGGTCTTTAGTAGCCGCAATGGAGGAATTGGAGCTTCATGTGCACAATGCTACTGTCAAATCTGACCATGCTCATATGTACCTCTGTATCTTAAGGGAACAATGGATTGATGATCTTGTAACATACCCCAAGTAATTACGTCTGTGCTCTTGTTAGTTTTTGATATATTATGTTATGAGTTTGTGTCTTTCTTATATGGTTACTTATAATGAGATGTGACCAGGAGAATTGATGTGATCACTGATAAGGAAGAAGCTGAAGTAAAGAGCATATTGGAAGAACTGGCCAGGGAAATACATGCATCGGTTGGTGTCAGAATGCATAAGTTAAATGTTTGTGAGTGGGAAGTGAAGCTCTGGATTTCATCCTCTGGACAGGCAAATGGTGCTTGGAGAGTAGTCACCACAAATGTGACAGGTCACACCTGTGAAGTGCATGTAAGTGTGTATGCATCTCATACATGTTCAAGAAAAGGTCCTCTTCTCCTCCATGCATTCTGATTTCTTTGTTCTAGGAAAAAGTCCATAAATCCATGCATTTCCTGGACAAAGTAAACGAGTGATATCATGCAAAATCAAAGTACTGAACGTGCAACAAATCAATTAGTAAACATCACTGAAAAAGTCCATAAATCCATGAATTTCCTGAACAAAGTAAATGAGTAATATCATGCAAAAGCAAAGCACTGAACGTGTAATAAATCAATCAGTAACATCACCGGTTAAACTCAGATGGACACTGATAATAAGTTTTTCTGCTTGCTTAATTCAGTGTCCCATCTAGATATATATCTGCTGTAGTAAATGGAGAATTTGGGGGAGGAGATAATAGCTGTTATATCAGTTTGTTGTTTGGTAGAGAAAACTCTTCTTGCTGTGCATGCTAGCATCTGCATGTGAATACCACTAGAGATGACTTATGAATTACCTCCATTGCGAAGTCCTACATATCCTTTGTTTTCCCTAACAGTTGCATTTTCTTCCCTTTCTTTGAGAGGATCATACTGTAATTATGTTGGTGCTTAATATGACAATCAGATATACCGGGAAGTTGAGGATACTGGCAAACATGGAGTGGTATACAATTCAATTTCTGCATGGGGTCCGCTGCACGGTGTACTGGTGAATGCGGTTTATCAGCCATTGGGAATTCTTGATCAGAAACGTTTGTCAGCAAGGAAAAACAACACGACTTATTGCTATGATTTTCCATTGGTTAGTTTTGTAGTATTTACTTGTCTTTCAGTTTTGTAAATTTAATATTTTCCATTGTTATGTTTTTTGGCACAACAATCATTTTGCTGAGCATTAGTCCTGCTTTTTAGGCATTTGAGACGGCCTTAGGACAGCTATGGGCACACCAGTCTTCAGGATCTGAAAGACCTAAAAATAATGTTCTTTTCAAAGTTACAGAGCTTGTATTTGCTGATCAGAAAGGTAGCTGGGGTACTCCTCTTGTTCATGTGGAACGCCCAGCTGGACTTAATGATGTTGGCATGGTAGCATGGTGCATGGAAATTTCTACCCCTGAGTTCCCTTCTGGGAGGAAAGTTTTGATAGTAGCAAATGATGTGACATTCAAAGCTGGATCTTTTGGCCCAAGAGAGGATGCATTCTTCTCTGCGATAACTGATCTTGCTTGCACTAAAAAGTTACCTTTAATTTATTTGGCAGCAAACTCTGGTGCCCGTATTGGGGTTGCAGAGGAAGTCAAATCTTGCTTTAAAGTTGGTTGGTCAGATGAATCATGTCCCGAGAGAGGTTTTCAGTACGTATATTTGGGTCCAGAGGACTACTCAAACATTGGATCATCTGTGATAGCACATGAATTGAAGCTGCCTAGTGGAGAAACAAGATGGGTGTTAGATGCAATTGTTGGAAAGGAGGATGGCTTGGGGGTAGAGAATTTATCTGGAAGTGGGGCCATTGCTAGTGCATATTCAAGGGCATACAAGGAAACCTTTACATTGACATATGTGACTGGAAGAACAGTGGGAATTGGTGCTTACCTTGCACGTCTTGGGATGCGTTGCATACAAAGACTTGATCAACCCATTATTTTGACTGGTTTCTCTGCATTGAACAAACTCCTTGGCCGTGAGGTGTACAGCTCTCACATGCAACTTGGTGGGCCTAAAATTATGGCCACAAATGGGGTAGTGCATCTTACTGTCTCAGATGATCTTGAAGGCGTGTCTGCTATTTTGAAATGGCTAAGCTGTACTCCTCCTTATGTTGGCGGTACACTTCCAATTTCACATCCTTTAGATCCGACCGAAAGGCCTGTGGAATACTTCCCAGAAAACTCATGCGACCCACGAGCTGCTATCTGTGGTGCGTTGGATGGTAGTGGGAAGTGGCTTGGAGGTATTTTTGACAAGGATAGCTTTGTTGAAACACTGGAAGGCTGGGCAAGGACAGTTGTCACAGGAAGGGCAAAGCTTGGAGGAATACCTGTTGGAATAATAGCCGTTGAGACACAAACTGTAATGCAAGTGATTCCTGCTGACCCAGGACAGCTTGATTCCCATGAGAGGGTTGTCCCCCAAGCTGGACAAGTATGGTTCCCTGATTCTGCAACCAAAACTGCTCAAGCAATATTGGATTTCAACAGAGAGGAGCTTCCACTTTTCATTCTTGCTAACTGGAGAGGCTTTTCAGGCGGGCAGAGGGACCTTTTTGAAGGTATCCTTCAGGCAGGTTCAACTATAGTTGAGAACCTGAGGACATACAGCCAACCGGTTTTTGTATACATTCCCATGATGGGTGAGCTTCGTGGTGGGGCTTGGGTTGTTGTAGATAGTCAGATAAATTCAGACCACATCGAAATGTATGCTGATAGAACAGCTAAAGGTAACGTCCTTGAGCCAGAAGGAATAATTGAGATCAAATTTAGGACAAAGGAGCTGCTTGAGTGCATGGGGAGGCTTGATCCGCATCTGATTACTTTGAAGGAAAAACTTCAGGAAGCCAAGAATAGTGGATCTTATGGGATGATTGATTCTGTACAACAGCAGATAAAATCTCGTGAAAAGCAACTTTTGCCGCTTTACACTCAGGTAGCCACAAGATTTGCAGAGCTTCATGATTCTTCCCTGCGGATGGCTGCAAAGGGAGTGATCAAAGAAGTTGTGGACTGGGGTATATCCCGTGCTTACTTCTACAAAAGGTTACGTAGGAGAATTGCTGAGGGTTCACTAGCCAAAACTATCAGAGATGCAGCAGGAGATCAGCTATCACATAAATCTGCAATAGTTTTGATAAAAAAATGGTTTTTGGATTCTGATATTGTGAAAGGAAGAGAAGATGCTTGGGAGGATGATGAAGTTTTCTTTGCATGGAAGAATGACCCTGGGAATTATGAAGAAAAGCTACAGGAATTACGGGACCAAAAGGTGTTGCTTCAACTAATGAACATTGGTGAATCTGTGTCAGATTTAAAAGCTCTACCTCAAGGTCTTGCTGCCCTTCTAAGAAAGGTAATCATTATCTGATATCTTGTCTTCTGTGCTACCTCTTTTATATCTGGGACCCAGAGGTGATGCTTCACATTTCATGCAGGTGGAGCCATCAAGCCGAGGGCAGTTGATTGGTGAGCTCCGTAAAGTGCTTAGTTGATTCATGCCAAATGCTTTACCAGCAAATATGGTTTTTTGCCATGCCAGGCTCGTTGGCTGTAGTTATTATTCCAACCTATACGCTGCCGTAGTTTATCAAGCAAGAGAAAAGGTTACTGTAAATTGGAGAATACTGAAGGTCAGTTTTCTGGCTTCAGAATTGTAAAGGCAACTACAATTTATGAGTGAACTAGGGGAGTAGATTTCCATAGCTAGAAGGGAAATAATTGGATTATTGCAGCCCATGCCCTCCATGGCTGTTCCTTATCTTGCAGTTGATTATCTCTGCAATAATCTGTGGTATATTAATTTTTATATACATGAATAAACATTCATTAGGCCATCAGAATTTTTCTAATTGTTGCATTTCATTAGTCATCCGAATGTTGTTGTAAATGATAGTTGGTAAAGTTGCCGTAGATGCTCTCTTACCTATTTTCATTGAATTAATCTGAAGCCGTAACTTCTTGAGACAGATTTTAACTGAATATCAAGATTCAAGTCGTTATATTAATTTGTACTAAAATCTCTTGTTGGCTGTGACTAGTTCAACTTTGGCTATCGTTTTTGAACATCAAATTTCTTGCTATGTCAGTATTTTCCTAGTTTTAGGCCTTTAATATGTTAAAGAATCATGAACAGATGAAGACAGTGCGATTAAAGAAAAACAGTTTCCTATGTATATATATTGGATTCGAAAACGCAGGACATAATTTCTGAATTGAGAGTGCAATTGGTGTAATGAAGAAGTGAAAATCTGAATGGAAACTATTGATTGAAAAGATAATAACAATCGTAAAATGATAATTTCTTTCTCTCCATCTTGTGCTTCATTGAGAAACTACTCAGCTACTCGTGGAAGAAACTCTCACTGAAGCCTCAGTTGCTGGAGATTAAATAACCAGACTTTGAAGATTGAACTGAAAATTGGAACGTCTTAGAATCTCTTTTTCATGACAATAATTAAAACAAAAAACACCTTTGCAGCCGGAAATCTAAGCAGAGTATATCAGAGGACAAGCATATTTCTCGGTACACTTAATACTTAACAAAAAAAAAAAAAAGATGTAAATATTCTAGAACTGAAATTTAAGCCAAAATTCTTGGTTTTGAATTTTTATTCTGCTGTGCCGGCTATGAGTAATAATTACAAGGAATGAGTGGATAACGAAAATGAGCAAAGAAGACGGCAAAGTTTTAGTTGGAAATTATAAAGAGGTTCATGTTTGTGGAAAATGAGAAGGCTTTAACCCAAAAATGTTTTTCATTGTGAGAAGGGAATTGAGCAGAGAAGAACCGAAGGAAAAACACAGGAAAAAGAAAGCTCAGCACAAGGGAAAAGAAAGAAAGGCCAAAGAGAACGGAAAAATAAAAGAACAAGAAATTGACAGAAAGCAAAGACAAGAGTGGATCAAGAAACAAGAAAAGGAAGAAAAGAAGAAGAGAAAGTTGCAGAAATTGAAAGCAAGGGAAAAAGAGGAAAAACAAAAGCTCCAAAACTTTAAGCTTTACTTCAAATCCACGACAGGCCGAAGTCATTCCTCTGTTGGGGGCTATACCCTAAGCCAAATATTTCTGGACCTTTATGTCGTATTCCTACTGTCCGATTCCAATGGTGGAAAAAGATCAGTCATTGCAATTCTTTTTATCGAATTAATTAAAATGCATTGAATCCTTGATGCATTCCCAAAGTCTTTTAATAATTTTGTAATAAAGTTCAGCTGTGTTTTATTTTTCATTGTATGATGATATAAATTCAGCATCTCCAACAAACAAAATCCGGTTTCCAAGGATAAGTATGCCCAACCCAACCGAACTCAATTCCACCTGACCCCATTCCATTAGGTGCTTACAGTCTGATTGAGTTGTACATGTAATTTACAGTTTTTCATTTGTCAGGTTGGGTCGGGTCAAGTTTGATCAAATCTAACCCAAACTGACCCACGAACAGCCCTGGCTGGAAACTATGTAACAACCGGTGATTTGCAGTAATACCATCTATTTACCAATACAAAATTTGCCAAAAATGTTGGATAGAACCTCTTCTGAGATGTCTTCCCCACTTATCTGCCCTAGAGCTAATGCAGCATCCCTCAAATCAATTGTCCAAAAGTCTAGAGGCATTTCATCCTCTATCGATGATCTTAATCTCGCAAGTGCCTCCTTGGTCTGCATTAGCTGCTCACACTGTCTCTGTAAATCACCATTAAAATATTTAGGAATCAACAATCATGCACATTACTAAGATAAAATTTCCTGTACTTGTTATATATTTAACCTTATGACCTCTAACAGTGACGGCTATAAATGATGTTTGCGCCATAATTGTTTAAGGATCACAATTGAAAAGGATGATAAACAACCACAACGGAATAGGCAGTGCTAAAGTAAAAAACTATATTTTAACAAGTAGCTAACCTGGTTCACTGTCCATTTCCTTCCTCCTGTAGGTATCCTGTTCAGACCCACAATCTCCGAAATCACCTTCTCCAAATGTTGGATTCCTTCACCAGTAACAGCACAAGTAAAAACATGCTCACTAAAAGAATTGCTGTGCCGATCCACCCATTCCATGCATAAAGAAGACGCTGTGTCTATCTTGTTAACTACCAGCACCATTGGTGTTAAAGATCCAGTTGATTTCTGTGATAACAAAAGGAAAGGAACATACTCGTAAATGACAGAAGTTCAATTGATCAGCTGTGCAATAACAGATGGATAAGTTAGCCATCAGCTAAAAAGCTGCATGTACCTTATTAGATTCAATCCTATTCATAAGTTCGGCATCTTCGGAAGTCCACCCATCAGAAGCACTTACTGTCATTAGAATGACATCAGCACTCATAGCAACTGCTTCTGATCTCTCTACACCTGTAAATAATATAGCAACACAAATCCATGTACTGATTAGTTTACATAAACATGGGAAAGTTTCAATTTCTAGATTGTTTACAAACTATTACTGTTATTTCATAAAGTATTTAAAAGAAAGCTTAAAAACAAATTAAGCCAAAGTTTTAATCTTTGTCTGAATTTCTCAAATAATCAGATTAAAACTATTATACTTTTGGGAGCACTCGCGCCAAAGTTTAATATCATCTCAAGATCACCATAATTAATCATAAGTTTGGAAATTTACCAATCTTCTCAACAATGTCGTCGGTCACCCTGATGCCTGCGGTATCAAGAAGGATCACAGGGATACCACAAACTGTAATACTAGCTTCAACAACATCTCGGGTAGTTCCAGCAACATCTGTAACTATTGCCCTCTCACTCTGCATACTAAACAAAAAATGCGACACTCAATGTTGATCTTGTTGGTTTTCAAAGAAGTGAACAATCGAGTAGATAAAAGACTGAATAAGAAGTCAACTAAAAGTTTGAATTTGAACTTCCATTTAATTTGCTTATAATGACTAGTTTCAAGCTAGCTGTCAGCCTGCATATGACTAAGGAAATTACAGAAACTCTACCAATACTTTTCTGATATTTCTTGTGTGGAAGATAAATGGTAGATAAAGTTAGATGGATGACAAACATACTTTGCTCCATGCATTAAGAAGGCTTGACTTCCCAACATTTGGACGGCCAATGATAGCTATCTGCAAGATTCCAAAAGAATAACATTGAAAAATGAAAAAATTGTAAAACATGCACAGGTCAGAGTAACAACAAAAAATCCAAAAAAATGCAATAAATTATTATCCAGCCCATCTAAAGGAAATCTCTGCTTCCACTTCCTGAATAGGTCAGGAGTACCCAATTTTCACAGATTGGACTTTATGGTGAAACTACAGCTTCAATAGCTTAAAGAGAAGCTATAACATAAATGAAATGAATATGCATCTATGAATTTGTAATTTAAAGGATACTGCAGAACAGGTTTATAATCCCTTGAACTCATTCTGGAAGGCAAAAAAAGGCTAGCAGGTTGCCATGGAGATGTACCAAGTAAGAAGCTGAAAAAGTTAAAAAACTACCCGGTTGATTGTACCTGTAGTCCAGATTGCAGTAGCTTATCGTAATTGGCTGTCTCCAGAGCATTCTCCACATTTTGTGACATGACGTGTATTTTATCCATGATTTGATTCAAATCTAGTGGTGGCATCTCATCGTCAAAGTCCAATCGAGCTTCAATCTCAGTAAGCAACTCAATGCACTGTGTTCTTAATGATTTCACCAATGAAGCAAAGCCTCCCTGTTGAATAAATGTGTTACCCAGCGCTTGCTATGCTTGAACAGTCTTACATAATAAAAAATTGTCTCTGTTGGTTATTAGACACTAGCAACCCAAATATCAAAAGCATGATTCCTGTGAAAATACATAGATGATCAACAAAATCAAGTGCCTAAAACAACACATGCCTGCAGTCCAGCCAATGCTGCATCTGCAGCTGCAACAGACTTGGCTGAAATTAATTTTCCAACATTTTCAGCTTGGGAAAGGTCCAAGCGGCCATTCAGAAATGCACGGAGGGTGAATTCACCTGCAAGAAGAAAATACACTTAACAGTCGATAATTTATCTTATATCGGGCACATGAACGGATGTTATGGCACGAAAATGGATTAAGCATTTATAACAGCAGGCCCAGATTTCTGGTTCTGAAAAGTATAGATTGCTATGATTTACAATCCAGCATTACTCCAGCAAAGTTGATAGAGGAACACGAGAAGGGAACTCAACTTTGCACACACAAATTGATCCATGATGAAACCAGTCAATGCAATTTTCGGTTTTTCATTTTTTATAAAGCTTGTCTGCTGTGAAAATTTATACAAATTGTAGTATTCAAAGTTGCAATGCTACTTGCATCTTTTAGTATTTTCTGTATGCATAACCAGTGCAATACAAACTTAGATGCATTTCAGGATCAAAAGGAAGTTCAGGGAAAAAAAGATTTCCAATGTCATGCACTTCTTCTGTAATGGCATTCTATGCATACAGATCAATTCAGGGGATTTAATTAAACGGGAGAATATATTTTTAGACATGACGAATCTAGCACACAACTTCGGCTCAATATAATAAAAGTTATATTTTAAACCAATGACTAAAATTCATGCAAATTAAGTATCGGAATTCAGAATTCAACACTTCTCCTTGCAATGACAAATTGCCCTTATAAATGCGCATCGGCTTGTAGTTCAAATTTTCTTTCCTAATAACTAAATTTATTCTACATATATCACACTCAATATTGAACAATAAGCATAGTTTTGTTACATAGACTCACGCATGCAAGGAGAAGATTGAATGAGAAACCAACCTGGCTCCGCAAGCCGAGCTCCAGCAGCAATACAAGCTCTAAGCACCCTAGTAAGACATACTTCGCTTCCATGACCCTGAAGCTCAACTACGTCTTCGCAAGTGTAAGATCTTGGAGCCAACATGGGTAAAGCTAAAACCTGAAAAATGCAAATTTTTCAACAATTCCACTTACGAAAAGTTCCAGCCCTCTAAATAATAACAGGAAATTTTCTAACTTGCGTTCCTCTACTACAACTAGAATAAAAAATTTCACGAAATACAAAAGATTTCTGCATATACAGCTGATGAAAATTACTAGAATACCTCATCAATTACATTGCCTTCATGATCCAAAGCCACGCCATAATCTACAACATGGCTGGTAGGGCGCCAAGAGCACAATCCTCTAACTTTCCTATTAGTTTTCTTTTTTCTCCTTGGTTTAAACACCCTTGAAGCAATATCCACAGCCGATGGTCCAGACAATCTAATAATCCCAACAGCAGCAGGAGGTCCACCGATGGCTGTTACGATGGCAGCAATTGTGGTGCCTGAATTCTCATTCTGAAGGCTACCTTTTGGGGCCAGAAAGCGCTGGTCTTTGCTGTTAAGTATGAGAGTGGGATTGTGATTGAGAGTAGAGTGGGGTTTTACAGAGGTTTTGGGTTTATGGGTTCTCAGAGGGAAGAGGAAAGAAAGTGTTTTGGCGGTGGCGGTGGAGTTAGTGAGTTGCGGATGTATTTTTGGTCTGAAGAAATGGGCGATGATGGTGCGAATTGCTGGGAGAAGCGCCTGAGCCATTGTTAGTCTAGTGATGGAGCTTTCTGAGATTGAGGGATGAGGAATTTGAAGATAGCAGGTGGAGGTTTAACCGTTTAAGGACATTAATGGGCTTGTTCCTTCTTAATATTGGGTAAAAAAGCCCATTTCTCCGACACAGTTATATGGCATAATATTATTTATTTTCTTCCGTAACTTTTATTAAATCGATTTAAATAATAAATTTTAAGATAAAATTAAAATATTTTTTTAATCAAAATATATAATAATCAAAATAATACTGAAATTATTTCAAAATTTTTTTAATTATTTGTTAAAATTTTTAAAATAAATTAAAAATATATATTTTTATCTGATTATATTAATATATGCATATCTTTATTTTTTAAAATATAAATAATTGAACTTTTTTTATGAGATTCAATTTTTTTTAATAAATACTTAAAAAGATCGAAAAAATTAAAAGAATTTTATTTTGTTTTTATTCCAACTTTTTTAAGATTAACCAATGCTACCTCAACCAGAATAGTTACGTTGCTTCCCTATGACAAGGAAAATAGCTACAACCTTGTTATGGAAAATGGGCCAATTTTGCAGTGAGGAGCCTCTTAAATACCAAAATCAAAGAGTACTATATGAGAATTTTTAATTGAAAATTGTAATTCTTGCGTGGAATATTTTCTGTTAGATTGCATTTGTAAATTGTTAACTTTCAAAGTAGTTTAATTAATTTCTTTTATTTTTATTTTTTGAGTGATGATGTAAACTTGAAGTGAAATCACATTTTTCATTTATTTAAATAACAAATTAAATGTTAGGTGTTAAGATCAAAAAATGAAAATTTGTCTATCTTAAAAGATAATTTTTAAGATTACTTGAGGGAGACTATATTGCATTTTTAATCAAAAGTAATATTAAAATTAACGGATAGTAATCGGCCAATGGCAATATAAAATAAAGAGATTAATTGCATCCCACGGTGGAAGCGGGGGCACCCTCACCTTAAATCAAAAGAACTCAGGTTTTATTATATTTTTAATGGCTATAAGTGTTTGAGACTCTAGAAGTAGAAAGCAATTGATCCAAATAATTTAATTTGATATTGAATTTATTTATTATTATTATTAATCTTTAAGTACAAATTTTCAAATAAGCTAGAGAATTGTCTGATTGGTGGCCTAATTAAAAGGGAGAGATCTCCCTTGACAATAGATCAATTAACCACTAATCCCTTGAATTTTAACAATAATTTCTTTAATTTCAGCACAACAAGTAGATAAAATTAAATAAAAAGTTATAAACATACTTAGATCCCTATTTATTTGTCATCAATTGTTTCCATTATATAAATATCAAAACCTTTTTGTTTATTAAACCAAGAAAGAAAATGCCTCATGAATCTACCCTTCTTCCCCGCCAGGTTCAATCCACCACATTATCATCTTGTCCCCTTACATCATGCACAAGCCTGCCCTCTGTAGGGCCTCATTTAACCTTATTAAATAATGCAGCCTTGAGAGCTGAGACTCTTTAATTTTATAATCAGCTAATAATGCAAGCAAAGAGATAAAATTGATAGTGACAATTAAACATTCTTTGAAATCAAACGAAACTGAAAGCTTCTTTCCTCAACCTGGTTGAACAAAAAAAAAGCTGATATTCATATTTCCTGCAACACAATAATTTCTTTTCCTTTGTTTTTTCATTTAACATTTCCCTCCACAAAACCTTATCCTTTTCTACTGTATATATTAATATATGTACATATATAGATGTCCTTACCATCCATTATATAAGATTCACCTTACTAAGCTGGACACTGCAGAAAATTAAGTAGAATCCTAAGCTTCAAATTTATCAAACTTCAGGAGGCAATTTAGGAGAGCATCTGGACACTGCATCTGCTACTGTAAGGAAGATATTGTCCTCACCGATCGTAGTTGCCAAACCAGAGGCATGCAGTTTGTCAATCACCACTGGCCCTGGATTTGCCAGAATCAGCTGCAAAACAACCATTCTCCAGGTTAGCAAAGCTATCATTTGCTTCTTTATACTACATGCAGTCTTACAGTATAGATTGGTTTTACGAAAAGGTGGCACTGCTCATTTTTAATAACCTGAACATTTTTCTTCCCGAGGCTCTTGTATAAATCTTCCAAATCATGAATACCACTCGTGTCAATGTCAGTAACAGCTGCAACACAAGTTTTAAAACATCATTAGAACTAAGCTTGAAACGAACATGCCACTTGAGGAAAGAAAAAACATCAACTGCTACTTACGAGACATCTCTACTATCAGAAACTGGATTTCCGGTTGATTTGATTCTTTTAGTTGTTCTTCCTCGTCTCTCAACCATCTCATTATTCTGCAACAACCCTAACCCTTTTAGCCTTTGCCAGAATCGTTGTCAATATATAATACATTTAGCTGTCCTCAAAAATCATATATTCAATCAAATAAAGGGTTCGCGTAGCAAACTTTAGTAGAAGCCAAAAGGCTTAGGAATTGGCTTTCGACCAAATTACCTAATCGGAGACTTATTTGTAGTTGCTAAGTGGTATATCAGTACTAAATCTCCAGTGAAAACCAGTCTATATTTACATGTAATAGAGTTTCCATAGGCCTCAAAATGCCATAATATTTTGGTTGAGTCGTAGGATAGTATGAACAACAAAGATAAATCCACATTCAATTGTTTAACAAATTCAAAAGGAAGAAATTTACCTCTCTCTAATGTAATTGGAGTTGGAAAAGTAAATCGCTGAATCAACTCTTACAATCAGAACTCCGGGAATCTTGGTTGCTTCTGGATATTGTTGAATGTTTCTGTACACAGTTGTCCCAGGTAGATTTCCAAGAAGTGCAGTTCTCGGCCTGGTAACTTGTAAGAGAATTTTGGCAAAGGATATTGAGACCTGTAAATATGAGAAAATTGTAGCTTAATCTTCAAGCTCACAACTGCTTTGACATATAGGAGATTTTGACCGTAGATGTCCTAGTAATTACCGCAATCAACAGGCCTATCTCCACAGATTCAAAAACTACACCGAAGAAGGCTCCCATGCAAGCAATAAAATCAAATTTATCTATCTTCCATATCAAAATTGCTGCTTCGAAGTCGATTAGGCCAGACACAGCTGATATAATAATAGCAGCAAGGATTGCATTTGGGGTATACTTGAAAAGCGGTGTGATAAATTCCAAGGTAAGGAATACAACTATTGACATAATAATGTTAGAGACACTAGTTTGGCAGCCAGCCATGTAATTCACTGCAGATCGTGAAAATGAACCTGCAGATAAGGGACAACAAAATCAAGTTAGTGAAGAGTATTTCCACATTTCTACATGTTACTGATATCTCGCAATGGGTATAGGTTCTATTTACTAAATAAACTCAATCCATATAGAAGTTGGGAAGTATCACAAGGGCCATTGTGTTACTCTTGTTTATGCATCAAACAGGTTTGTTTGGTTAACTTGCTTTTCTAACTAGAAGATAGAACAGAATAGCATATCATAAGCAAACAAATCCTAACCATCGGCAGCTTTACAGTTAGAAGTAGTTAGTTCGACTCAGATGTGCATCCTTCTCACCTGTTGCCACATAGCATGAAGTCATTGAACCAACAACATTCATTGTTCCTAGGGCAACCATTTCTTTGTTTCCATCCAGCTGATAATCCTTCATTGCAGCAAATGTTCTTGCAATTGCTGTTGCTTCCTAATAATCCCAATACAAGAACAAAAATGAAAACAGCAATATTTTAGTTGCATATCTGAGGATCAAATTGCTCTTTGATATTAGATGGATTGTGCAGATGTCTCACCGTTAATGCTATCATTCCTGCCACAACACCAATTTTTAAACCTTTACCAAGATATTCACCAGTGAAATATATTTCCTTCATTGAAGATGGATTTATTCCTTTCTCAATGTGTTTTACCTTCATATATCAAGACAACAGCCAATGTTAATACTTTTAGTTGCTACCATTGCTGTCTGAAGTTCTAAAATCGATAAGTTCAATATAATAGTTACATCGACACTGGAGTATGAAAGGAAAAGAAGTTCTTACAATTTGAACCCCTTCCTTGTCAGCACGAGTTATAAACACAAAAAAGGTTGACAGAATAACAGAAATTAATGGTGCAATTGCAGGAACCCAAAAGAATTTCTTATTCTTCTTTCCCTGCATCACAATAAACATGAGAGTTAGGACACAGCTTTTGAGAATCCAATTAAGGTGAGTCTATGTTTAGAGACTTACTATGTACTTGGCTAGAAGAAGGAAAGTTAAGAAGCTCACACCAATAACTATAGTCTGCCAGTTCCACTGCAAACATTTGTTTGTTAAGGATTCAATCGCCATTTATATGAGCCCTTATTCTAGTAGAATATTGGAGAAAGAACTTACTCCATGATGGGCTGAGCGAAACACTGATTTCATTACAGAAACTACATCACTTTTCTTCGTAAAATTTTGTATTCCAAGAAGACCCTTAAGTTGCTGGAGTGCAATTGTGATGGCAGCTCCTCCCATGAAACCAACAATGGCAGCATGTGATAGGAAGTCAATCAAGAAGCCCAACCTGATCACACCACCCAAAGCATATTCAACAGAGTAAAGTGAATGTTTTTATTGAAAACTAAAGCAAAAGAACCCTTTTATTGACAAGATACATAAAACATGCAGTTGACTGTAAATTGTCTTTTTAACCTTGCCCGGTTTAGGTACCTAATTACCTGAAAAATCCAAGGGTTACTTGTGTGATTCCTGCAAAAAATGTAGCAGTAAATGCTAGCCTCCGATATTCTTCTGCTTGAGTTTTGGGATCAAGTTCATTTTGAAGCAGAGTTCCCAACAAGAGAGAGACCACAGCTACTGGTCCTATTGCTATATCTCTAGAACTACCCATTAAAGCATATATCAAGGGTGGAACAAGGCTCGAGTCTGGAGAAAATGTCAAATAAAACACCGTTGTGTAAATGTAAATCATTGGATAAGCTAAGGCAATGCAAGTTGTAACCATGTCTGAGAAACTTACACAGTCCATACTGCGGATCCAAATTTGCAAGTTTCGCATACCCGATATCCTGTTTTGATAATAAAGCAAACCTTTAGATAGATTTAAAACAAAAAAAAAAAATCGTAAATAAATGATATTTCTGTTGTTTTGCGTATACAGCTTTTAAGTGGCTAAAGTTCACCAACCTGAGGAATGCAGAGACTAGCAATGGTCAGTCCAGCAATGACGTCCCCTCGTAATTTGGAGAAATTGTAACTCCTTCCCCAATCAAGAATGGGAAAGAGGGCCTGGATGCCTAGGACAAACTTTCTAGCCCCAGGTTGGTTCTTAAAGGGACGAAGAGGATCATCTGCAAAGAATGTCTCTTTCACTGTGGCTTTGAATTCTTTCAAGATGTTCTGCTTAGGGGGCACTCCAACCTTATGCACATGCTGTCCTTGGTGAGGCTGACGGCGAGAGGACGACAAACTTCTTATATCCATCCCTTTTGCTTCAGGCTCTTCGTTTGTTGAATGCACCGTTGGAGACATCTCACAGATAGTATACCTAAAATGCAGATTTGTTAACAAGACAATCATCATCACGAAGTTAATGCATATGCATCAATACAAATACAAATCAAAAGCCTCATACAATTGATTTTCCAGTTAGTCCTTGTTTTGCTTTTCATTTATTAGCAAATTGCACATTAAATGGAAATTCAAAAATCGGAGAACAGAAGAATGCATCGTGCAGTTTATTTGACCAAAACTCCAATAAAGCTTATTTGCAAAGGAAATCGGAAAGCAAAAGAAAACTAAGGTAATTAAAAATGAGTATAAAAAACAAAGCTAACCAAGATGACCGAGAGAAACTGCAGGAAGGAAGGTGCAATGTCTACTTGAAAATGAATTGAAATATATATGTCACTGCTTATATAAGTTGTAAGAGCACTACTGGGTCAAATATAACGGATTATTTTGATCTATTATAAATGTCGATGGGCGTAATAAAAAACAAAGTAGACTTGTATTTTTTTAAATCAAACCAACCCAAGCAGATGATGACTCCACCTTAATTGTGGCGCTTGGGAAGTTAAAACAAGGTTCCTGCTTGGTAAGCTGTTGACCTAGAGAGCAAAGGTGGCAGCCGCAGTACAACTTATATCATACATCTATTTGCTTATAAATGCCGGGTCAGGAAAGTAATATAGTTAAGAAAAAGAAACCCGGTCTATCGCTAACCATCCGTTAGAAAGAGCACTTTCATTTTTTTTTTTTTCCAGTTTGGTTGTTCTTTTGGGTATATATTATCTTTTTAAAAGTATGATGATTGATTGTTGTTGCACCCACTAGCATTGATTTATTTTCACTTAAATTGCTATGGTTCATATGGAAGGTTAAAATCAAATAAGAATCTAGCTAAAACATACGAAGTGTTTTAAGAATCATTCGATTCTTGAAAGAGCAGAGTTACTACTAATCAGATCATCAGAAATAATTGTGCAGCAGTGACGCAAATTCATTATTCTGGTCAAGAAAGAATGAGAAATCAAAAGATAAGCATACAAAGGCTTTTTATGCCACAATAGAAATATGCTATCCCACACAGGAAACTGACTAAGAAGGTATAAAATAACTCCGTACTACGGCCATCTCTAACTCTAATTTCGAATTGATTCCCTTCTCAGATTTCTACTAATAAATTAAAAAATTTTGATGATTCAAGATGTCTTATGAAAAACATAAAGAGCCAACTTGACTAAATTAACAAACTCAAGCAAAGAGTAAAATGTAAATTAATGGGGATTTTAATGGATAATTAAACATAGTCCGACCTAATATATGCCTATATACATACTTCCAAGTTACAACCACTTTCCATTTACAGGAAATAAAACAATATAAAAACACAAAACATAGATTTCTAAATCTAATCTCTATTTTGTTCAAAGCACATAAAATGAGTATCTTGTATAGTGCATGTCTTTTTCATTCGAGAATAAAGGGCTTTAGATGAAGTCTAAACATCTCACCTTCATATTCATGTACTTCTCATAGAAACCATTCATAGTGGAAAACCATAATTACTCTCTCACACCACACAAAGATCCACCTTAGCATTCAATCTCTATAGAAACAAATTAAGGATTAATAAGAAAACAAAATTAAACGTTAACTCATGAATAATATTAAGAGGCCACAAGAGAGTAGCAAAGGAGAAAATATATATATATAAGAAAAGAAAAAAAAAAAGAAATAAGCAGATGTTACCCACCCATTATGTATGCCACACTTGATGGTTTTAAATATTCCAGATACTCATAATCACCATTATTAATGATAAATAAACAAATGAACCTATTTTAAGAGGCACCCAAATACAGTCTAGGTTCAATGAATTTTCCCCATGCGGAACCCAAATTACAGAAAAGGAAAGAGTCGTCTTTGGGGTGTGTTTGGTCGTCGAGAAAAAAGAGCATTCGCCTCTTTCTCTCTGGGGCAAAGGCAAACAAAGAAGCTCTTTTCGTATGACTTAAAATTAAAAAAATAAAAAAAAAGCCAAACTTTAATGATTCCATAGAAATAAAAATCTAAAATTTGATGTTTCCTGAAAAAGAGAGATTGAAAACATGTAAATTTTTTGGCGTTGCATGTAAATTGTTTTGTGTTTGGTTTCATTCTACGGATGAGAAATAATTGGTCACAATTACGGAACTGCCATCCGTCAGAACACGTGCCGCTCTCTAGCTTTCTCTCTCTGCTGGAAAATAGATTTTTGCCATCAAAAGAATTATTACTAACGGAAAAAATTTCCACTTTTTTTTTGCAAAAAATAATTTAATGCACTTGTTTTTTAGTGGACCCCACGTGGGAGACTTCCTTACTGTATTACATTTAAATTTGATGTCAAATTTGAAACTAGACGTTTTTAAGGCTATGTTCACTTAGTTGAATATTTTTCAGATACGGATGGCTTATAAAGTCTTTCTTATTATTGAGCAAAAAACATATTTTTTTCTTTTTAATTTTTTTTTTCCACATGTATTGTTGTATCATAGCCAATCAAGGGATGGACCAACCAAATTTGGAATTTAAATAATTTATATTAATAATTTAATTTAAATAATTTATATTAATAATTTAATTTGATCTAATTTATGGCTAAAGTAACTCTATTATATATATATTCTAACAATTATATCGTGGCGGATAATTAATGATAGAAACTCTTCTGTATAATGTATCATATTCCATTTCTATTCATTGTTGTTATAAATCAATCAATTTATAGACCTTTAACTAAGTTTTTTATTGGATCGAATATTTTAAAGTGAACCAAATAAATATTTGTTTATTTTCACAAAATTATTTTTCGAATTTCTGAAAATTACCTAACCAAATTTTATGCGTGGTTTCAAATTTAAGATGTAGCAGTTGAGAAGGACATTGATATTTGTAATTTTCTTTCTGTGAATAATATTTATTTTTTTTTAATTGCCGGTGAGAGGGAGTTTACCAAATTCAGAACCTATCTCAACACCAACGACTACATCATATAAAAATTCCTCAATTGAGTTGAAAGAAAAAGAAAAAATTGAATTTACATTTACATTAACATTACTTTTACCAATATTATTAAAATCGGACCGAATAAAAAATTGAAGAGGTAAATAATTTTTGGTTCGATCGGTTAGATAAAGTTCAACCGAATTTTTTACTTTTTTTCAAAATAATATTATTTTTAAAATTTTCTACAAATATTATGAGAATATAACTATATAAAAAATACCTTTAAAAATACATTTATCATCAAACATTAATCATAAAGCAATATTTTCAAGTTATTCAATATGCATAACAAATATTTAAGATAGATATAGTAAAAAAATTGCAAATTAAATATTCAAAAATATTCATCAATTATAAATTATATTTTTTATTTTATTCATAAAAAATCATTAAAATTGCCTAAATTTCTATTATTTTGTATTTATATTTTATTTTTTCCAGCAAACAAATGTTGTATATATATTTTGGATAAAAATGGTTTTTTCTGATTCATATCGGGTTTTCTGGTTTTAACCCGATTTTAGGTCAGTTTTTACCGGTTTATCAGGCTTTTAGCCGGTTCATACCGGTTCCTTACGGTTTTTAGCCAGTCCGATTTTTATATATTGAACCAATCTGATAGGCTGCAGATTCATTGTTAAACCGGATCAACCTAACGGTCTGATCCAATTTTAATAGCATTGACTTTAGTTGTAGACCAAGCTAATAAATACTGACGGGTGGATGCCATGACAGAGATGCGTATTTTATAAATTTTACCAACCTGACAGTCCGGTTTTAATAGCATTGACTTTAGTTGTAGACCAAGCTAATAAATACTGACGGGTGGATGCCATGACAGAGATGCGTATTTTATAAATTTTACCAACCTGACGGTCCGGTCCGATTTTAATAGCATTGACTTTAGTTGTAGACCAAGCTAATAAATACTGACGGGTGGATGCCATGACAGAGATGCGTATTTTATAAATTTTACCAACCTGACGGTCAGGTTTTAATAGCATTGACTTTAGTTGTAGACCAAGCTAATAAATACTGACGGGTGGATGCCATGACAGAGATGCGTATTTTATAAATTTTACCAACCTGACGGTCCGATCCGGTTTTAATAGCATTGACTTTAGTTGTAGACCAAGCTAATAAATACTGACGGGTGGATGTCATGACAGAGATGCGTATTTTATAAATTTTATATATTATTTATTATTAATTAAATTCATAAAAAAAATTATAAATAGAGTATAAATAAATAAAAACTATATTAATCAATGGAAAATTATCGTTTAAATATGATCCGTGAGATTGATTAAGGGTTAAACTAATGGCATGTTGTCAGATAAAAGGGACCAAATTTACATATTTTTTTAGTTACAATATATCATTAGTTTATTTAGTGTACGAGTGATTTCATAGATATGGTGTAACTAAGGTGAAGAATACAATTATAAATCCATAGCTTTTACTAATATCTAAAATTCCTGGACTATTAGAAAACATGAATTATCCTAATTTCAGACTCTATTTCAATATCTATACTATGTATATACACAATATATAAAAGTGCACCTTTTATGAGCATATATATCACTTTTTTAAATATCCAGAAAGGATAGAGTGCATTGCCCTTTTTAATTTATAAGCAAGCCCCGGATTTAGCTTTATTAAGTGATATAAACCTATAGGTTAAACTGAGAATTTTTAGCATGTTTCTAACTAAATAGGTCTAAATATATAATTATACTAACAAGGCCTCCAAGTTTAATTAATTAACACTGGAGTGGACACATCAAAATTCTAGACCTTATCCTGACTGTTTTTATGTGCAAAAATCAAATACTAAAATGCTCAGTTTATTTGAAGATTAATTTATAACACCAATTCATCAACTGAATATTATTAATCTCTATTAAAGAAAAAGAAAAAGCAAAATGTAATTATCTTAATTAGATATATATGCCTTGTAAAGGAATCTTATCCACGCATACACACACTAAGTTGATGACTTCTTTTTCCCTTTGATAATTTCATTTTCATGATAATTGACTTATAACCCGAAAATGACATGAAATGTTTGTAAGGGTTTTGTTTATGGTATATGAACCCTAGTCTCATGTATTCCACGTATAAATTTGACCCAATACATTATATATATACACACCCATTTAATACAAATTAATAACGGAACTGTCTTATTTTTTTTCTAATTAAGTTTGACTTTTCCACCACTATGGGGAAAAGAAAAAGGAGAGAGGACATCAATTATTGATCGCTAAGTTTATATAATTGCAGGAGTCGGCTATATGTTCCACCGATCGATCCTAACGTCTAACGAATGATGTGATGAAAATAGAACAAAAATCTTTTTTTTTTTTGTGTGTTTTGTTTTGTTTATTTATTTATTTATTTTCTGGTTTCTTATATAAAAAACAAAATGATTATTTTGTTTAGTGTTTGGGTTGTGAGTGATGTAGCAGCAATACTATAACACATTTTGTTGTAAGCAATGGTATATTCAAGGCAAGTAGTCGGTTGTGAGAGCTCCTTTAGTGATTGTTTTTATTACACATATGCAATTTTTAACCAATCTATATTGTGTTGTTAATGTCGTTATTTGTCTTATTTATTTCATTCATTAGATTGTAAGATAAATAATTCATGTTTTCATCGAAAGATGCAACCGACGACCAATGAATGAAGAAAATTTCTACACAACAATTTTCAAATGGAAAAATGAATACTAAGAGATGATGTTTTTGTTTCAATTAATGGCATTGAGTACTTATCATGCGAGAGACATTAACATTATAGAAATAAAAATTTTGACCTCATTAATTAAAAACAAAGAAAGAAGGAGGAGATGTTGTGATTATCATTGGTGATGAATTGGAAGATTATTTTTAGGGTCAATTTTATCCATAGTTACTAGACTTACGATTTATCACCCAAAAGTAACTAATTATTTTTTTCGTGACTTAAAAATCACTGAATTTATCACATTTTTGTATAAAAGTCATGTTCACCAGTTTTCAACGAGGACCGTTATCGGAATGCTAACATAGCATGTCACGTCAAATATTTAAACACGCGTGGACTTGTATTTTGCCATGTCATTAGTTGACGTGTCAAATTGAGCCACATCAATGAAGCAAGCCCCACCAAAAGGAAAGGAAAATTGGATCACCATTAGATCTCTTGAATGGATCGAAATTGGGCCTAGATCAGTGGTTAGTAAGCCATTAATGTCTGGCCCAATACCCATCCTACTAGGATGAGAAGCTCTTAGACTTATAAATTCATATCCCTCCCCTTAAATTTTCGATATGGGATATGGTAAATACAATGGCCTCTATAGTTTTTTGCTTCTTCTCTTCCATAACTAAACAAGAACATCACTTCATCCTGCTTCTTTATTCATCAATAAAAATCCACTTAAACAATAAGCCAAAGCTCTTTTCTAGTACTACAAGCATCAACAATTAGTCCCTACGACCGAATCATCATCTCTCTATCATCAAAGCTCAAAGGAAAACTTATTCGTCTCAGCCTGAAACAAAGAATGGGAATTGGGATTTTATTTTCAGCATCATCCATGGTAGCGTTGGCAATGACAAAGAAAATCAGATGAGAAACCGCCGTTAACAAAGGATTTAGAGAAATCATTGGCAATAATAAGGAATTGGAAAAACTCATTCGTCTCAGCCTGAAGCAAGATTCGAATCAGATTTTGATGTGCCTTTGAGCATGCAATTGATAAATATTCCAATCCATCATCGATCTACTTCGGCGTGGGCAGAGGATTCTCGACTCTCTCTCTAGAGCAGAACGAGCAGGGGTTTAACAGAGGTTTTGGTTCGATGGAGCTCGCGATGCCTTTGGCTTCTCTTTCTTAAACTTGTCATCTGCCATCGGTTCCAATTTCACAGTGCCTCCTGATCTCCGTTTGGGAGTTCTGAAAATATCCAGTGAGGTGGCCGACTTTCTTTGAATTTGGATTTGGGGAATTTTCAATCTTAAGTGGATGGTTTTTTATCTGATTTTTATCTTCATATCCATTGAGGCGGCTGATGCTGACATCGACGATGATTGGAGGTTTTGGTGGTAGAGAGCGGGGAGAGTAAGGTGGAGTTGTTGGTGGCAGCGAAGGTGGAAGAGGAGTGAGAAGAAATAAGAGAATGAATGGAAGGGAGATGGTAGAAGATCAAGGTCATGGGATAAATATCCCACATCGGAAAGTGAAGAGAGGGGGGCATGGTTTTATAAGCATGGAGGCTTCTTACCATAGCAAGATGTGTATTGGGCTAGACATTAATGACTTACTAACTGCTGATTCAGGCCCAACTCCGATACATTCAAGTGCTCCAATTGTGACCCGATTTCCTTTCCTTTTTATGGGCCTTGTTTCATGACATGTAAAATTTGACATGTCAGTTGATGACATGGCAAAATATAGGTCTAGGTGTGTTTAAATATCTGACATAGCATGCCACGTCGGAAACGGGTGAACATGACTTTTATACAAAAATGTGATAAATTCAATAACTTTTAAGTTACTAAAAAATCAGTTACTTTCAGAAGATAAGTAGCAAGTTTAATTATCGTGGGTGAAATCGACCCAATATTTCTAGTTGTACCCATTTCTTATTAGAATGTTCATGATAATACCACATACACACTGCTCATATTTCAAACCTATAGAACAAGGTGCAAAATTCTAAGTCAGCCTCTAACTCTATAGATTAGAGCAAACATGAGCTTTGCTCCGGCACTTGCTCTAGTCATAGCCATCGCTCATTATTGTACCGTTAAACTATTTATCTCAAAAATAATATAGTAAATATAAAAACCTATACAAAAGTTCATGTCATTCAAATGTAATACTTTTGTTTAATATTTTCTATTGTTGCTCTCTTAAGGAGCATTCTTTTTCCACACGTTTAATGTTCTAACTTAAGTTTCATAGTGTTCATTTTGAAAACATTTGAAATCACACATTTATTTTCTTCTTTTGAAGAATCATCCATAGACTTTTTTTAACTCTCTAGCTTGATTGGACTTCAACCTAATATGATCCAATTCCCTTTTTGACATCTGAGAATCATCAATTGAGATTCCAAAATTCAAAGAAGACTTTATTTATTCTTGTGTGTATATATATACATCAACTATTTTTCTTAATAAATATTAAATTAGATTATGCATTTTATAGCTTTCTATTTTATTTTGTCTTGTCCTGATCTGTAGGCCTGTAAAGCTGTAAATATATATGTAATACTGGATGGGGGAGTGATTTGAAAGAAAATAGAAATGCAATATAGTTGGAATAAAAATCAAAATTAGTGGGTGGGCCTGGATGTAGAAGTAGGAAGAATGGTGAGTGGTGCATATCTAAATGGGACGGTGATTAATTTTATTGGACATAAAGAGATGAAAAATTCTTTGTACTAGATGCATGACATGATAAATCAAATTAACGGTGTATCAATATGTTAAAAAAAATAATAATAAATTACAAAAGTAGTTTTTTTTTTTTCTGTATATATCGATATGATATTGGATTTAAGTAAGAAATTATGAAAGATAGAAATGATATTGCAATTAAGATGATGATTAAAGGTTTTGCTTTGATGAAACGAAAGGGGACCAGCAACCCACAAAGCTGACCGACCAAATCTCCTCCATACGTTCAATATATTCCCCTCGGCTGGCTGAGACGCAGCACCACTTCTGTTTCTTCCAATTACCAAACTCCTCCTTCATATTTGTTAACGGTGATTGTGCTTTTCCATATCTCACGAGAAGGTAATAATATAATGTATATTTAGAGCCTTTTTATGTTGGGGGTTCATTTTTTCCATTTAGTGATTATCTTTATATATATATATATATATTAGAATTTATTTTAGTAATTATGTTTTATTTATTTAATTAATGTTAATTATTATTAATACATATTATTTATATATAATATCAATTAATATTTATTTAATTATTTATAATAGTATGCGATCCTATACGAGATTAAAAAAGGAGATAACTATTGAAGTGAAAAATCTCTAATAATACAATGCTTACACAGCAGATATAGACACGCATAAGAAATTTGGATGGATCGGAGATAACTATTGAAGTGAAAAGTTTCTAATAATAGAATTCTTATATAGCAGATATAGACCTGCATAAAAAATTTGGATAGATTTTTTCTCCTATATATGATTTTATTTATTTAGTACATGAAATTTTCACCATGTAATGGAATCAACAAGTTTTCTTGTTTGGTATGGACTAATTTGCCAACTTACTATATGGCTGTATGACTTATGTGATAACTGATAAATTAAATTTTTTTTTTAAATTACACAATAAAAAGACCGTGAAATGATATTATAAGATGATACATATTAATACATCGGATAAAGAATAATTTAATTACTATATACATTTTTGTGCATCGAAGATAAGATAAATTATATGCATTTAACTATGCTATAAATATTCAAAAAAAAAGTTACTCATTCCGTTCTCTTTTATATATTCTTTTCATTTTTTTATCTGTCATTTTTATTATTTTCACTAAAATTAACAAGCAATAAATAGATTTGAATTTAATATTAAATTACGTGATTAAAATTAAATTAACAAATTTAATTGATTTTAATTTTACTGAAAAAAAATTAAATTAAGCAAATTAAATTATATTTAAAGTATAAAAGTGACTGATAAATAAAATTTCAATTTTACTCTAAAGTGATACTTTCTCTATTGTCACTTTAGAATAAAATTTAAATTCTATTTATCTGTCACTTTTAGATTTTTAGTATAATTTAATTTATTTTTATAATTTAAATTTTTTTAATAAAGTTAAAATCAATTAAATTTGATAATTTAATTTTAATTATATAATTTAATATTAAATTTAAATCTATTTTATTCTTGTTTAATATTAGTGAAAATATCAAAACTGACACGTATAAAAATAAAGAGAGTATAAAATTCCATATGTTGCTCCTAATATTGATGATAATAATTAATAAGTACCTTTTAAAGCATTTTTTTTTTCTTTTTTGTGATTTTGGAGTGCAACGGCCTTTTACTTTTTTTTCTAGTGCAAGTTCACTGTATGCATTTCCTTCTGCCAAAATCAGACCTCGTATCATATAATAAATTATGCTGTCTTACTTGAAAAATATATATAGCAACTAATATTCTTTTTTTTTCTATTTAAAATTATAAAAATATGTGATATCAGTGTAGTTAATATCACACGCTCTAATTTTTTAAATGCATTATAAATTTATATTTATTATTTATTAAATTGATAGATACAAATGTTTATCAACAAGTTACTGTTAGAATTTAGATATTAAAAAAAATGATGAATTCAAATTCAAGTATATGTATATATATTAAATCATTATTATTAGATCATTATATTTCTTTTTTGAAGTTAAGATGCGAATGAGTTATTTTCTTTTCATGAAATAATAATAATAATAATAATAATAATAATAATAATAATAATAATAATAATAATAATAATAATTCATGATCTTTTATTTTCAGATTTTTTATTAATTATATCTTATCAATTTTAAACCTTATAACTCGTGATTTTGTATTGCAGTTATATTTTAAATTAAATATTTCATTACAAATTAAATATATTTCTTTTTTTCCCATAAGTTTACTCTAATGATTGATAACTCCCTCCACTAGTACTGTGGATCAGTTAGGATTTTTTTCTCCATTTCTAAGACTTGTTAATAGTAGTAATTTTTTTTAGAGATGGTAAATTATGATTTGATTCACGAATTCAGTATAGGTTGCTCATATAATTTGATTTAAATTAGATTCGATTTATTTGATCTGCAAGGTGATTCAATTTAATTTGATTTGTTATATAATTCATATATGATTCTCATATAATTTGATTTAAAATAAATTTGATTTATTTAACCTGCAAAGTGATTAAATTTAAATTGATTTGTTATATAATTTATATATGATTCGATCCCCTTTATACCTAATTGGCTCATGATCTATTATTTAACAATGATGAATTTGAATTATGATTGGAGTCAATTAATTAATTAACTCAAATTCGATACTTACCCTTTTGAGTTTGTCACCTATGGCTATATATGGGAGTACGTAGTGCATGATTTAAATATATGTCTTAAATACTTTAATTAATTTTATGAGTTATCTTGGGAAGAAAAAGAAAAAGTTGGAGTTAAATTTGGATATGAAAGGATCGATTACTATATCTCTTATAAAATTTTTCCTTTTCATAATATGGGTGCTTGGTATAAAGGATGAGAGCAGCTAGCAGTATTTTAAAATCAATGTTCATTTTTCTCCTGAAAAACTCATAAACTTTATTTGTCAAAACAATAAATAAACAAGACGCAGTTCACGATCAGTCCATGTATAATATATATATATATATATATTGTCCAATATTCTGCTGTTAAGTTTATTCTCTGAAATTAGGTAAATACTCCACAATCTAATCCTTAAATAAGAATATAAAATTTAATAAAACTTGATATTTTGAAATTATTTGAGATTTAGTTTCCCAAAATTTAATTAAACTGGGTCCCTGAAATAGTATGCTTTTTTCATGAATTAATAACATTGAAGGAGTCAATTTATGGGAAAAACCTGCCTGCACCAACCAATCAGCATTCTAGCTAGAAGTAATCCCTATTTGACAAAAAATAAATTATCTACACAAAATCTAATACCAGAAGATCCACTTATGGCACCGAATAAAAATGATCTATTAATCACCGTACCCAAAAAAATGATCTATAAATAAAGTCATACATCACATATTTTATCCAGCAAGCTGCATCAAGAAGTTGAAACAATCACGCATGGCTTCACAGCCACCACAAACCTCAGGAGTAGAGGAGCTCCAGCAGCCTGATATGGAGGAGACTGGCCGGATTGAGAGAGCACAGTGGGTAGTAAATTCTCCTGATCCACCAGGCATATTGCAGGAGCTCTTCTGTTCAGTTAAGGAAGTTGTTTTCCCCTATAAAAACACAACTTCTAAACGAACTACACCCAGAAGACGTGTAATTTCATTTCTTCAAGGCCTATTCCCAATCCTAGATTGGGGCAGAAATTACACATTTTCCAAGTTTAAGCATGACTTAATGGCAGGCTTAACACTTGCCAGCCTCTGCATTCCTCAGGTACACTACACATTTGTCTTTTTATTTAATTAATGTTGCTTATCAATTTAGTGATTATAGTAATGGATTTTATAACAATTTTGCGCAGAGCATTGGGTATGCCAATTTAGCAAAGCTTGATCCTCAGTATGGCCTATGTAAGTTGCTCTTATATTTTATATTATGGATATTTTACAACATTTGCTTGAATATAATCTAAATTTCTTGGGTTCAGACACCAGTGTTGTTCCCCCTTTGATTTATGCTGTAATGGGGAGTTCAAGAGAAATTGCTATTGGACCTGTAGCTGTGGTCTCTATGCTTCTTTCTTCCATGGTTCAGAACCTACAAGATCCTGAAACTAATCCTGTTGCCTACAGAAATTTGGTTTTTACTGTTACCTTATTTGCCGGAGCATTCCAAGCTTTATTTGGATTACTACGGTAAAATATATATATATATATATTTATTTATTTATTTATTTATCAAATTAAATGGGTTATGCTGTTAAGATAATAATTGAGAATGTGCTAAATCAGGTTTGGATTTCTAGTAGACTTTCTTTCACATGCTGCTCTAGTTGGATTTATGGGAGGTGCAGCCATTGTAATTGGTCTTCAACAACTAAAAGGCCGACTTGGAATCACTCATTTCACTACTAAAACAGATGTAGTCTCTGTCGTGCATTCTGTTTTCACATCCATTGATCATCCTGTAAGTTCTGTTTCACAAAATTGTTGTTTCCATTTCAGTTATACTCATTCTGATAGATTAATCTTTCTTCACAGTGGAGTCCACTGAATTTCGTTTTTGGCTGTTCATTCCTTATCTTCCTCCTATCTGCCAGGTTTATCGTAAGTAACTCAAAATGGCTAAGTAATATCTGTTTCCCTTGTTTCATAAACTCGGTGTTTGACAAAATTTTCCCACCATCTGCAGGGCAGAAGAAACAAGAAGCTCTTCTGGGTTCCAGCCATTGCTCCACTGATATCTGTAATTTTATCCACTTTAATAGTTTTCTTATCAAAAGCTGATGGGCATGGAGTGAAGATTGTACAACACATAAAAGGAGGATTAAATCCGATTTCAATCCATGAGTTGCAATTAAAGGGTCCAAATATTGGAGAAGTAGCCAAAATTGGTCTTGTTGCAGCCATTATTGCTCTAACTGTGAGTACGCAAAACTTATTTATCTCAAGTTCTTGATGGGTAATTTTCGTTGGTCTTAAAATTCTGGTTGATCAGGAAGCTATAGCTGTGGGTCGGTCATTTGCGTCGATGAAAGGGTACCATCTTGATGGGAACAAAGAAATGGTGGCAATGGGGTTCATGAACATTGCAGGATCATTCACTTCATGTTATGTGGCAACAGGTTCATTCTCAAGAACAGCTGTGAATTTCAGTGCAGGATGCGAAACTGTGGGGTCAATTTCACACATGATCACTGAACTTAGGCCATATTACCCAAAAGTAACTGACTTATTTTTTCTAACATAAATGTCACTGAACTTAGTACCTTTTTTCATAAAAGTCATGTTCACCGGTTTCCGGCGACGATCTTGGCCGGAATGCTGACGTGGCATGCCACGTCAGCAGTCCTTTGCCGGAATGATGACGTGGCACGCCACGTCATCCGCCACGTCAGCAACCCTTGCCGAAATGATGACGTGGCACGCCACGTCATCCGCCACGTCACGTGAAGATGCCACGTCAGCCGCCATGTCACCTGTTGAAATAAACAAATGAGAAAATGACACATGTCAACCCATTTGCCTTAACCAAATCCAAATTGGGTCATCCATCCAAATTGGGTCTTGCTAAGGTAATGGGCCTCCAACCTTATAAACCCATACCACTCCCTTTATTTTTCCAATGTGGGATATGGGAAGCTTGAGAACATGACATTTTCATGGTTTTTCTAGCTTTTTTAACCATTGAATCCATCACATTTTCATGGTTGTTTTTGCTTTAACCATTTCTAATTCTTTCATGGGATGTGTATGTGATGGTTAAAGCCAAAAAAACCATGAAAATGTGATGGATTCAATGGTTAAAAAAGCAAGAAAAACCATGAAAAAATAAAGTTTGAGAAGATTATTCTTTTTTCATGGTTTTTCTTACTTTTTTAACCATTGAATCCATCACATTTTCATGGTTTTTTTGGCTTTAACCATCACATACACATCCCATGAAAGAATTAGAAATGGTTAAAGCAAAAAAAACCATGAAAATGTGATGGATTCAATGGTTAAAAAAGCTAGAAAAACCATGAAAATGTCATGTTCTCAAGCTTCCCATATCCCACATTGGAAAAATAAAGGGAGTGGTATGGGTTTATAAGGTTGGAGGCCCATTACCTTAGCAAGACCCAATTTGGATGGATGACCCAATTTGGATTTGGTTAAAGCAAATGGGTTGACATGTGTCATTTTCTCATTTGTTTATTTCAACAGGTGACATGGCGGCTGACGTGGCGGATGACGTGGCGTGCCACGTCATCATTTCGGCAAGGGTTGCTGACGTGGCGTGCCACGTCATCATTCCGGCAAAGGACTGCTGACGTGGCATGCCACGTCAGCATTCCGGCCAAGATCGTCGCCGGAAACCGGTGAACATGACTTTTATGAAAAAAGGTACTAAGTTCAGTGACATTTATGTTAGAAAAAATAAGTCAGTTACTTTTGGGTAATATGGCCTAAGTTCAGTGACCATGGGTGAAATTGACCCCGAAACTGTGATATCGAAAAAAGGTACTAAGTTCAGTGACATTTATGTTAGAAAAAATAAGTCAGTTACTTTTGGGTAATATGGCCTAAGTTCAGTGACCATGGGTGAAATTGACCCCGAAACTGTGATATCGAACATAGTAATGGCGATTACAGTGATACTATCGCTAGAATTGTTCACAAGGCTATTGTACTATACTCCAATGGCAATTCTGGCTTCAATTATATTATCTGCTCTGCCTGGACTGATTGATTTACATGAAGCTTACCACATATGGAAAGTTGATAAACTGGACTTCCTTGCCTGGATCGGTGCTTTCCTCGGAGTCTTGTTTGCTTCCGTGGAAATTGGTCTTCTAGCTGCGGTAAATTTCTATACCATTTAATTACATCACATTAATTGTACTGAGACAAAAGGCTGGCCTGTTTTTCAGTCGGATCATTAATTTTCGGGTAAAAAAAATTGATTGGATTAAATCCTAGCCAAATGCATAATTGATAGACATGTCGTGGACAGGTTGGTTAGGTCATAAAACTTCCGTTTTGCTTCTTCTTCTTTTTTTTTTTTTTAATTTTTGCTTCTTTAAAGTCGTTTTCCATTTACTTTTTTTTTTAAAAATTATGTCTTTATCACTTAAAAAACAATTATTTATGTATTTATCCTATGCAAAAATTGATAGATAATTTCATCCATGGTGATATAATTCTGATTCCACCATATAATCACAATAAACCGATTTGTACAATAAAATAGCATAATTATTATTATTTTTTATCAATAAAATTATAAAAACTGAATTTTGTATGTTCCTGTCGCTAGAATTGCATTGTATGATTGAATTATGATTTTGTCATAGAAACTCTATCGAAAAATGAGAAATAAAAAAAATGGGCACTCAGTTTTTTTTTTTTCTCAAAAATCACAATATCATGGTCACATTACAATTCAATCATACAATGCAATTCTAGTAATTGGAGTCCACAAAATTTCTACTATGACTTCATTGATATAAAGTAATAATTATATTATTTTATTGATACGTATTTGTTAAATTAATTATGAATCTTATGTGAAATTAACCCTTAAATCGAAATAACATATTTCGTTTTAAGCTATTAACATATTATTTTTTTATTAGATTGAATTTGAATGAACTACTACGAATTGGGTCTAGTCGACTGATAGTATAAAAATGTTGCACATTTAATTAAAATTAATCCACAAATAAAATTTAATGGAAAGAAATTTGTCATATAGTCTAAGTGAAGTAGACTCGTGATGGATAGGTTATGATTTTTCATATATTCCAAATGATTGGTCACGTGGGAGTTACTGTTGCAAAGTTGAAGTTGCTAATGCAGCTAAAGAGGACTGAACAAGTGGGTGGTCACAGTGTTTGGATGTGCCGACTTCCACAGAGAATTGAATTTGTACTTAACGTATCGTCCAATGGATGTCACTATTATGGGTTTGGTGATTGATTTTGCAGGTAACCATCTCTTTTGCAAAGATATTACTGAATTCGATCCGACCCGGAATTGAAGAACTTGGAAAATTACCAACAACAACAGATACTTTTGCTGACATCAACCAATATCCAATGGCTATTACTACTCCAGGCATTTTGACACTCCGCATCAGCTCTGCCTTGCTTTGTTTTGCCAATGCTAATTTTATTAGACAGAGGTAAAAAAAGAAAACAAGTCATATTATCTCTAGTTGATTATTTATTGTACACTTATATAATTAAGGTTAAAACATGAAAACTTGTTCTTCTTTTATAGAATAATGAGATGGGTGAGTGAAGACGGAGACGATCAAAATCAAGAGAATACAAAAGAAAGGATTCAAGTTGTAATTATTGACATGTCCAGTAAGTTCTGTTAATTGCCTATTAATTTAATGCTAATTATTGAATTTGAATCTCAGTGGGCGATTAATTAAATTTTGGAGCTGCAGGTGTGACAAACGTTGATACAGCAGGAATTCTTGCACTGGAAGAGCTGTACAAGAAGTTGCTGTCATATGAAACAGAAGTAAGAAAATGAGATTAATCTCTATATATTTGGTTAATTAATAATTAATGGGATACAAGTTTATTTATACGATTTTGTTGCAGTTATTTGTAGCCAACCCAAGATGGCAAGTAATGCACAAGCTAAAGTTGTCAAAATTCGTAGATAGAATAGGGGGAGGGAGAGTTTTTGCGACAGTTGGTGAAGCCGTAGATGCAAGCATTACTACTAAATTAGCTCATTTAAATATATAGATGCTCTTTTGTCGAGCTATAATTTGTGTAATCTTACAAATAATGCTGTCCAAATTTCGTGCGCCTCGCGTGCACATATTTTGAAAATTGTTTGATGGTTTGAGAAAGTACAGCCAAAATTATGTGAAAGAGTTTGTGAATGTATGCATATTGTATATTTTTTATGAATATTTAATTTTTGATATTTTAAACTCAACAGTTCATAAATTTAAAAAAATTAGATGAAATATCAAAGAAATATATATATATATATATATATATATATATATATATATATATATATATATATATATATATATATATATATATATATGAAAGTTGAGATTTATAGACATGTTAAAAATATTATGGCACTACCAGCATCGGTTGGTTGAAGTGGATGAAGGTTCTGTTTTTAAAGTATGTTCCGAATTCGATCCACGAATTTAGTATATGCATGAAAATTATAAAATTGAGAAGGTCGTCTCCAGCAACGGACTTGAATATTAGATGGACGTAACCTTCCAAAAAAAATATTATGAAACTAACTAATTTGATGCAAAATGAGTTCTTATATATTCCTCAATTTTAATTTTTTTTCTTTATTTAAGGTTTTTTTTTGTACGTGGCGGGTGTATACAAATTTAAGAACCATAGTAAACTGGGAAAAAAAATAAAATAAAAAAGGCTAATATAACGGGGTTGTGTCAAACGATGTCGTTTCATTTCGATTTCCCATGCATAAGAAACGACGCACCTTTTATCGGCCCAATTATCTGTTTGGGGGAAAAGAAAAGCAAAAGGGAAATCATGGGTGCAGAAGAAGAGGGGCAAGGAAAGCAAGCAAACGAGCAGGCAAGGCCTAATCCCATCACTGAGGCACAGTTCCACTCGTGGAAACAACGAAAGGTCTTTTCTTTTCTCTTTCATCGCTCTTTCTTTAGGGTTCCTTTATTAGGTATGTTTATTTTGGCTGTTTCTTTGCTTTTCTTGTTTCAAATGTATCTCAAGGTGAATTCTTTGGATTGTACGGTGAAATCCATCGTCGGAAGAAAGTACTTGAAGTAATTTAGGAAAAAGTAGCCAATTAATTTACTTGCCCCGAATACCGCCTTCCATGGTTGAATCACTAGTTGGACGATGTTTGGATTTTAAGATGATTGCATAATGAAAATTTTTAAAAATTCAACCGACGCGTCCTATGATTTCCATTTTACTCTTGAGTTTGATGGTTGATTTTTGTATCTATTGATGGAGGAAAGCTTTATAAGCTTAGGAATAGGAGAAGACTATTGCCAGTTCTGGCGTCAACAGAGAATTCCCGGAAATATATCCAAATTTTAAGAAGAAATACTTTTGTAGATAAGGGATGGTTTTAAATTTTACCACGCCAAGAATATTAGAGAGCCAGTATCACACTTATTATCAATTGAGGGGAGTTCCAAGAACCTATAAATGGTAGGAACTACAACTGCAATATCTGGTCTCATAAGCTACACCAAGTTGCAAGCTAAACCATTTGCCTTTTTGCTAGTGGAGGTAGCATTTTCTTGCAGAGGCATGCAACCAGGTCATTGATTAGGGTCGGTAAAAAGCTGTTACCTAGACAGATCGTGGGCCAGGCCAATAATAAACCAGCAGATTGGATAAGTAGTTGAAAAAAATAGTGGAATGGTGATTATCATTCACATGAGGCATTCTATCATTGGTTTGATTACATAACATGACTTGTGGTCAGTTCTAAGTAAGAAATTTTTCGTTTATAATTGGACCAATATTTTGATATATTTTGCAGGATGCAGATGCTTCAGCTAGAAAAGCCGAAGCTGCAAGGAAACGTGCAGAAGATATTGCTGCAGGAACAGTGCAAATGAATGGGAGGGAGCTTTTCTTGCATGATCCCTCGGTATTTGATAACTCTCGTTACTGAGGTTGGTTTTGGTTCAAGAACTCATAAGAGCAGCTTACTTGCACCATGTATAGGCTTATTACATTTTAGTATAACCATGTGACCTGCCAAAATTAACATTCATTTTGGTTGCATTGACTTGATAAGTTTCGGTGACTGCAGCACTAACAAAGAAGGATTCTATACATTGCATGAACAGATAGGTGTCTGTTGCTGCCGTTTATCAGATGAAGACTCAGTCTTGTTCTGTACTTGTGGTGAGAATATTCTGCATGCATTCCATAGAAGCAGCCTAATCCTGAATGTTTCTCTTCTGTTAGTACAATTTACACTTGAGTTTTTCAATGCTGTTCCATGCTTTGTAACATGGTCGATCTCTATTTATCTAGATGCTTTTGATATGATTTTTTAGAAATATTATGAAAGATGTGGCTGTGATTCTTATGAGAAAGAATTTTTAACAGGGATAACACTAAAATCTTGCCTTTACATATCTTAAATTCCATCTTCTTCAGAGTTTGATTACAGTTTCTGTACTTAACATTCTTGGCATATGGAGATATAGAGGGAGAGAGAGAATCAATTATGCAACAATTTGTTGATCATAATATGGTGCATAGTTTTTTATACATTGTGGAAGTACCATGATACAGACCTAGCCAAGATTGAGAGAGGAAAAGGCACAAACACTATTTTCACATCGTTTGAGCTGATAGGATTCCCCATTTGAGTCCATTAGTTGTAGGATCCGTCAGTATGAACTTTTATCATTCTTCCAACTGCTTCAGCCTTCAAACATTGAAATAACTCCTTTTTTTCTTTTTGACAAAAGAAATACTTGTTATTTTGTACTGATTTTCCATTCCTGCATATATTCTGAAAACATGTTTTGATAACGCAAAGTGGTTAATAAACTAGGAAAATATTACTTAAAAAAAAGTCAATTTTGAAAACCCAATCGGATAAATGCAGAAGTATATACATTGGAAAAGTGTTACAACAAAGCAAGGAAATTGACTGCAAGAATTAAATTTCAGTCTTTTTTATTATTTTTTAAAATTTTTATTTTTGGGAATCTTTTCACCTATCAGTAGCACAGGCGAAACCAAGAACTAAAGTCTGTCTATACTATGAATAAGATACAAACCAGTACACAAATAAGAGAGCTTTTACGAAACCTCACCATCTGATCTTGTTCAGTGCCTTGATCGGAGCTGCACATATGGAAAAATTTATCAGACTAGCAAGGGTAATTAAAAATTAAAGTTGTGAATTCTGAGTACGTAGATTGTGGATGGTTATTTTAATTCCTTTTACCCGCCACAAACACAAAAACATGGCTTTGCGTATATATGCACACACAAACACAGAGAGTTAGATGGAATTGAGGAGCGAACCTGAGTTGAGCTGGTAGCGCAAGAACAGGAAGAAGAAAATAGGAAATGGGAATTCTTGGACTCTGCTGTGATTGGTATGTAGAAGATGCCGAAGATGCCATGCCCTTCTCTTCTTTCACAGGGACCATGTTTCTACCCATTACATAAAATAACAGCCCAACTGTGGCAGCCAGATTGTTCTTATGAGTGCAATTATGGAGAGCAGAGGTGGCGAATGTTGCATTTTTAGGATTGTGAGAAATTACGTGTTCTTGACAGGGGTTCCCTCAAATTGCATACCTGTCCTGTCCCTATATAGTACCATTTCCATTTGGGCTGGGACTACCATTTGAAAGTATTTATGCATTTAGTACATTTCATCATTATTTTAGAAATTTTGCAATCATAAAGAAAAATGAATCATCTTCTCAAACATTTTCTTATTATGAGACGAGATTCTGTCATCAAGCAATTTTAAGTGTCGCTTCCCTGTCAACTTACATTCAGAAAATAATCCTCAAATGTTTTTCAGCAAAATTGTTAAAAAAGAAAATTCTACAACATATATATTCCAACCTTCTCAAACTGTCATAATTGAGGTAATAACAATATCCAAAATCTCTACAGCCCTTTGCATATGGTAATTGCCTCTCAATATCATAACGTCGCCTGCAAAATTAAATTAAATAACTATAATTAAAAATGGTAAAATATTAATTAGCATACCAATATTTGTAACCCTAAGAAAAATTACCACATACAAATTAGAGCAAACAAAACATCCTTAGATGAGGATCGATAGGTAGACCAATTCCCTCATACAATGGATCATACACTGAATTTTTAGCTGGCCTGCAAATATAAATCATAAATTTATACATTTTAATTCATTAATATCCTTATGAACTTCAGAAAAAACAAACTTAATTAATTTATCAGAAAAAAGGAAATGTTTTTAATATCCTTATGAGAACCTTAAATGAGAAAGATCTGTAACTTCAGAGTTTCCATGTTTATCTCTGGACTCAATGCTCCAATCTGCTCGCTCAGACCGATTGTTTTTTTCTTCGGCTCTTCTTTCCACCTTCATAGTATATATTCAAAATAAAATAATGCAAAAATGAATTCTCTTTTTCACAAATATATAAAAGAATGAAATTCAAATATAATGTATAGAAAAGTTTACCCTAGAGCGTTTAGAAGATGAGGATGATGATTCTCCAATTTCAAAAATTCTTCGTCCCAATATTTCTTTCTGAAGAAATATATTTAAAAAATGAGAATAAATTTAGAGACCATTATTTTGAGATTTATTCGAGTAACTAATAAGTTTCTTAAAATAAATAAATAAATACCCCTTTATTTTTGGTTGATGGAGTTGAGGCATAAAGTCGTATAACTGCAACATCTGTGTTCCTATTACCATCTCCGGTTTCCTATTAACAACACTGTCTTAGATTTAAAAAGTAATGAAATTTGAAGAGGACATAATTTGGAAAAGTAATAGATAGATTTTATACCTGATTCTGATTATGACTTTCTGAGCCGAGGAATTGAAATTGATCCGAATAACTCTCCATATTAGAGTTGGAGGCACTTTTTCCACCATTTTTATTCACTCGCCTATCTCAATTTTGTACAGTTACCATTTACTTAAATTTTTTAGCTGAATTTCACTTGCGAGCAATGGAAGTTTCTATTTTAATTTCATGAATGTCAAAAGAAAAAAAAGTTTTGATTTATCACGAAATTTTAGTGTTCGCAATAGAATGATAAAAACAATTTGATGCACATTGGATAATTGTTGATTCTTGAATTTGAAATCACTTTATAGTATATGAAAATAAGCAGCAATTTATTACTTTAATTAGGTTATATACATTATCCATACCTATAATGGAAAGAGGGTCCGGGTGGCGAGAAATTATGGTACTGTGGATGACACATATTTGGTATTCCAATGTCTTGATTTCGATGTTGAAACTGAGCTGGAAAATTTTGACAACTACATGAAAATTAAAGAGAGTTTTAAATTTTTTTTATTAGCCCCATCGCAAATTAAATTTCACATTAAAAAAACTATAATATAATTAATCTCAGTACGTACCCTGATTGAGTGAAAGGCCTATAAAGAGCAATGTCATTAACAGAAAGCCAAGCTGATTGTGGTTGCTGCTGGGTTATTGACGTCTGTCCATCATAATAAACTTTAACATATGCTCCAAACTTATATAATTTAATCATAAATTGTCATGTATGTCAATTTGAGATTAAATTGAATCTAAATCAGGAAAAATTTACAACATATATTTCGAAATGAATTTGTTCACATTAATTTTCCAACGATCTAAATTCAACAAATTGAAATAGTACTAACTTGTTGTGACTGGGGAAACGGAGAAGGACAGCCTGGTGGTTTTGGAAAGTTGTTGGTAATCATATTATTATTTGGAATGAATTGTCCGTGTTGATCACTACAAGATGTGGAGTTCTGATTGACAGGAGTCACTGGCCGAGGTCTACAAATAGAAAATTAGAGATTAATTAATTAATTAATTAATTAATTAACATCTGATTATTGAAGATTTATACTAGTTAGAGGAAATACTTACTCGAAAAGTTGAGGCCGGAAGCCACTTTGTAGTGAAGCATTGAATTGATTGTTCCAGTTGACATTTTGCTGCTGTGGAAATGACTGAACCATAATTCCATTTTGCATCCCCACTTGAACCTGACACTCAAATCCAAAATTAACTAAAATTATATGAGATTAATCGGCTTAATTAACCAATATTAATTTATATCATTGATGGCTTTGATTCCACTGGCAGATTAAACGAAGATGATAAAGGAAAATGAGGTTGGGTCATCACCAACCGTTGGATTATTTGATATTCCACTAATTACATTTCTTGAAAAGTTTGGATCATTGTCATTTCCTGCTCCGGAAGCTGCTGGGTACTCCTGTTGTTCATAATATAAATGTCAAATTTATGCTAGAGTAAAATTTAATTACATATTTACATCTAAACTTTCATTTGCTATTTAATTTCCAAACTAAAAAAACTTACAATATTTCAAATAAGTGACTCCGTTAAGAAATGCATCTAAAACTAATATAATATTACATTGAATTCAGGAAATATGCTGGAATATTTCGTTAGTTTTGAACATCTATTTTAATAGAATTCATTTTCTAAATTATACTATATATATATAAAAGTTGAGTTATGGTATAGTACTAATGGTTGATTGTAGGTTTGTGGTAATGATGCGAAATTTGAAGCATCAATCCGAGGTGGGTTGGGGTTGCCATTTTTTGATTGATTCAGTAAAGGCCAATCGCTTCCACATGATGATCCTACTTCCCCAAGCTCCTGTTATCAGTAGCATTAACATGCCATTAAAAACAAGTATAGTACATTGTAAATGTATTATTTAAAAAAAAGTAGCAATAACAATTTTCTAATTTTCTGCTAATATATGTATAAAAAATTTGAGAACAAACATTTGCAGTAATTTGTGTACTTGGATTTCCGAGGAATGGACTGGCATCAAATCCGAAAGAGGCATCTTTTGCACAAGTTGAGTTAGCTTCCATATCCAATTCTAATCATAATTATAAACATATAATTACACAATTAGATATTTAAGGGCACTATTAAATCAAATATCAATTTCCTAACCTAGAAAGAAAAAAGAAAACTACGAGATGTGCCCGTGGGTGTATAACAAATACCATTTTCAAATATATCCATATCAGATTTTTCTTGTATTAGTCAACCAAATCTAATATTATTTCATTATATTCAAAAAAAATATTAATGAAGTTAACACGCAAGATATTTGCTAGATAAAAAAAACAATTTGTATTTATTTTATTGTTATTATTATTGTCTTATATAACAAAATATAATATTAATTAAACAAACATAAATTGACTTGAGTGGAATGAGCTTTGATCTTTTAAGCAAGTAATTTTGGATTCGAATCCTTGCGGATGCAGCCAATTTCATTGAAAGAGATTTCCACGACGTAAAAAAAATTATATTTATTATTCATTAATAAGGGTCAAAATGCCATTAAATTATTGCACGTGTACCAAATTTAGTGTAAAGTTTTCTTTTTATATATATATGTACTTCATCCATTCTTTTTTAACTGTCACTTTTAAGTGAGATTCATATTCTATTTATCTGTCACTTTTAAATTTTCAATGCAATTTAATTTTCTTTTCTAATTTATTTTTCTTTTCCAATAAAGTTAGAACCAATTAAATTTGATAATTTAGTATTGATCATGTAATTTAATACTAAATTTAAGCCTATTTATTATTTCTTAATCTTGGTGAAAATAATAAAAATAACTAATAAAAAAGAACGGAGAGAGTAATTAATAAATCTCATCATTGGAGTCAATAGCTGCAATTTCAACGTTTATCAATGTATGAAATTTGAGTGAGATTCATATTCTATTTATCTGTCACTTTTAAATTTTCAATGTAATTTAATTTTCTTTTCTAATTTAATTTTCTTTTTCAATAAAGTTAAAACCAATCAGATTTGATAATTTAGTATTGATCACGTAATTTAATACTAAATTTAAGCTTATTTATTATTTTTTAATTTTGGTGAAAATAATAAAAGTAACTAATAAAAAAGAACGGATGGGGTAATTAATAAATCTCATCATTGGAGTCAATAGCTGCAATTTCAACGTTTATCAATTTATGAAATTTTTTAAAAGAAATAAAATTCGTCAAAAATAATTAATATTTATTACTCCCTCCCTTCACAATCAATTTAAGTGTCTGTTTCATAAAAATTAAGAAGCTCATAATTATCATAATATTTTACTAATTTGCCCTTGCATACATAATTTATTTTAACTATAAAAATCAAATAATATATTTATTGTAAAAGGATATAATTAAAATAAAATGTTGAAATATATTCTATTTTTTCTGAAACAACTCAACATTTAATTATGATTTTTTTTTAATCAAAATCAGCACTTAATGCATGAAATAATACTTTCTCTTTAAGCAAAAATTTTGAATCCGAATCCATTGAATTGAAGTCTTTCATTTAGTAGAAGGAGCTAGACGATAAAATAATGCTTTTCTTTTTTTCTTTTTAAATGAACTTTTAAATTTTAATAGAATGAGGTGGATTATAATGCTTTTCCTTTTTTAAAATAAACTTTCAAATCCAGACCTACCGAAATTTTCTTTTTATAAAATGAATTACACAAAAAATAAATAAAATAAACTATACTTTTTTTTTGAATCCCTATCTATTTGGATAAAATGATAATGTGCACTTTTCCTTTTAGAAAACTTTCTAATCCCAATCTAACAGAACAGTATTAATAGTGATTTTATGTTGTATGTTGATTCACAGCTAATGATCTATACTTAAAAATGGAGGATCAAAAAAACATCAAATCAAGGAAATATTTCTTCATCAAAAGACAAATAAAAATTAGACTTTTATATAATTCACCTGTTAATTAATTAGCACCAATTCAAGCGAACACCTGCATGCGTTTACATATAAATTAGATCAGAATTAAAAAAAAAAATGGATAGTCAGAAGTAAATTTGCATATTAGAAAACAAAATTAAGTAAAATAGGCTGAATATAGTAAATTATATATATATAATTATAAATACTTTCCTCAAGAGGATCAGTTCTGTTTTCTGGATTGATTTTTGATATGTTAACGATGGATGAGATGATGAATCTTAGCTAGGAATTGCAACTGCATAAATTAAAAAAGAAAATGATATTTATTTTTTTAAAATAAAATATATGGTCAGGTAAGAATGAGACAGTAGAGTGCAATTTATAGGCAGAAGTGTATGTCTTGTTTTCCTTTTCAACTAAGATTAAAGTTCAAGGCTAATAGGCTTCGATTTATCTGATTGGCAGTTGTGATAATAATGGATTTTCCTTTCTCTTTAATATTTATTGAATAAGTTCCTAAATAGTGGAAAAAGCCAAACTTTTTAATAAATTAACATAATCTGTTCCGTAAATTTAATAATTTTTTAAAAGAATTTTGTAATTTTTCATAAATGCATAGCAGCAAAAAAAAAAAATCTTTTGATAGAGAGGAATACTTAATGCAAAATTTTTACATATAGAGGTAAAAAAATCGTTAAAAAAAATCCATAATGCTATATTACTAAAAAAAAAAATTGTCTTTTTGTAAACCTAAAAATCCGTTTTAATCAATTTCATTGGTGGACTGATAACCGTAGTCCTTTAATGGGTCTGAGCATGGGGAAATTGGAAAAATGATAATTAAACCAAAAAATAAAAATATTCTTTTATCAAAATATTTACATTTCTTAATTTATTATTAGCTAATGTATATAATTAGCTAGCCATGTCCTTGAAATGCACCGTTCATATATGATGACGAGCTGAACTTCTTGTTATATACCAAGCATCTGAAAAAATGCAGAAGAGAACGGTCGGGATGTCCCAACGAGGAAAATTTTGACGGTCAAGTCAGTATTTGGGTGAATAAAAAGGGTAAATAAGAAAAAGCTTAGGATTTCATACCGGAGTCGAGGTAAATATATAAGCTCGGAGTCCCTCTTTGATTAGGAAGCTACTAAGGGAATTCCTTTCTTAGAAGGACTTTGATCCTTCTCGAATGAGATAATGTAATGAAACTTGTGTTTGTTAATAAAACTATCTAACAATGTAATGTAATGACAATTACTGATGTATTCTTTAATACATTTACTAATGTATTTTCCATTACCCTTATTTAATCATGTATTTCTGATTACAGCCCCCTCTCTCTCTCTAGTCTAAACCTAAACATTATCTTCCCCCTTTACCTCCGCCGCCGCCGCCCCTATCGGAGCCGTCCTCCTCCCGTCGACTCCATCCTCTGCTGTTTGCCACCGCCTGTCGTTCTTTGGTTCGAGGTGCGTCGATTCTTTTCTTCCTTGAGTTCATTCATCTTTTCATTTTTGTGTCCCCAATCTTCATTCTGGTCAACAGATCCCTAATATAAAACCTCATATCATCTTTACAAGCATTGAGTCCAGGCTTAGAGACGACAATAGCGAACCTCTGAGTTAAAACACCAGCAGTACAAATCCTGTATAGATTCTTTACAAAATATTTGAACTTGGAAGCCATTAAATCCAAATCACTCTGCATCAAAAGCTTCCCACTGTAAGAAAGATCCATACACCTTTTAGCAAGATGGAAGTAGTTGCTGGAAGCAACTATAATGGCAGATAAAAGGCCCGAGAGAATTGGGTTTTGGCTTGAATCGCAGTTCTCGATGGCAATTAAGCCCAAGTTTAGCTCCTCTAGTTTGTTTCTTAACATTTGCCATTTCACGTGAAAAACTCTGATTCCATGGGAGAAGGAGATTAAAGATGAGACGACCTCAATAGCTTGCCTGATACTGAAACTCTAGTCTTGTCCTGGTTTTTTTTGTCCATTTTTTTGCGAGGTTTATAAATGATTTTGAAGGAAACCCATATGGAATCTATGGAGAGAAGTATCTAAAAAAGAAGATTTTGGGTTGCAGAAGGAGAAGGAAGCAGAGAAGAGCACAGAGGAGGACCAGACCATAATATTACTGCTGTAAGTACATTTTGCTATAGATTAAAAGCTTAATTTGAGTTTGGCTTGATTAATTGTCATTTGGTAGATATGAACATCACAATCTGGTTGGATATCAAACATCAATCAAGTGCTTGATGAGCAGTTTGCTTTCAAGGAAAAAAATAAATTGCTTGCTTGAATTACATAATTGTAATTTTCAAATACATGTTTCTTTGCATATCCCTTTACATTAATCTTGTATTGTTTGTTTATAAAGTCTGAGTTGTTATTACTTCTATGGTCATTGAAATTTTTCATTAATAATGAACTGGTAAATCAATTACTGAAAGTTCAATTGTGCAGGGTTATACTGCGGTTATAGATATTGCAGGTGGATATGCTGCATGGACACGAAATGGACTTCCAACAGAAAATTAAGGTAGATTTGTAGGGATTATAATACCTAGAACTTTCTACAAGAATATGTTTTTAGTTTAGCAGATTTGCAGAGAAGCAGAAACAGATTCACCATTAACAGGAGTAGAGTACTATTCATCATCTGTTCATCTTGTGAAAGCTTATTATTTGTGGTAAAATAATTTTATGCAAAAATCAGCATAAGCTAATGTACTGTTGTAAATTTCATCAGATATAATAAAGTCAACTTTGTACAGAGCTCTTCCTCTTCTATTTCTATGCTTTATAATCAAATGCTAAGGTTCTTTTTGGTCCAAATCAAAGGGTGGATGCTACAGCATATTGTGAATAACATATAACTTAAAGCTTTTAATTTTAGTTGCCTTTTCATTGATTTATGGGTTAGTGAATTCTTATGGCGTTTATGTGCATAATACTCCTATGTGAAGTTTATGCTGAAAATTTTAGTTTTGATTCCTTCTGTTTCATTAGTTATTTATTTTGAGTTTGTTTAGTTTACTTATTTGGTTGGATTGGTCATCTACTTTATTTGGTTTGATTCCTTCTAGAAAACATGAGGTCACTTCTTACTCTTGTAATCTTACTCGAGGAAAAATGCAAGAATAAATTTTTAGTATGTCTGAATTTGGTTGGTTGGATGGATTAGTATTTGTACTCTTCATGAACACTCTCTTGGGGTTCACTTTCTGTTTATTTACATACCCAATTTTTGAATTTAGCTGAAACCAAATTCCCATTTTTATGTATAGATTAAAGAAAAATGGCTAGCCTAAGTTTGACCACAAGGAAGTTGATAAAGAGCATAAAGAAATTAGTAGTATTGTCACAGTGGTTCGACTTTCTAAATGTTATTTCTAAGATTGAAACGTCAAATGAATGGAGTATTTGGAGAGATGATTTGGCAAATGATATGTTCAATGAGTGGAGAAGACATAGATAGAAAATTATGTTCTTATTTAATACTTTAATGATATTTTTGTTTGTTTTACATAGTCGTAAATATTTTTTTTTAAATTATGCTTTATTAAGTTGGGATTTATTATATTTTTATAATATAATAAATATATAAAATAATAATATAAAAAATAATTTGATAATGATAAATATAATTACATTTCAATATATATATATAATCCAACCAAACATAGGAATGTATTCACAATTACATTACATTACTAATATAACCAAACATAGTAATGTAATAATAATTACATTACATTACATTATTCAATCCAATACATTACATTGCATTACATCATACCAAATATAGCCTAAAAGATTTTGGGGATGTATTGGTAATTATAAATTTATTTTGGGTACTTAGTGTACCGTAAAAGTTGGAAATTATATATATATATATATATATATAGCTACAATTGGAGGTTTAAATTGAAAAAGAAGTTGTAATGCCCACTCTTCATACCTTTATATTCACTTATTATTTTAGTAACTTTCTGTCACAAATACACATCTATACATATAAATTTAACAATACTTCAAAAAAAATTACAAATTCATTAATTACATTAATCCCAAATTTTTTACATTAGCAATATACAAAAAAAAAATTCTATACTAAAATCAATCTTCACTTGCTATTCCCTCTAGTGGCTTGTAGATTTTGACTAGATACGAAGCACTCAACTCTATACTTGCATACTTATACGGAAAAAACACCCGTGCTGAGTAATGACTCAGTAGGGAGTACAAACATTGCAAATGACTTCTAATCAAAGTTTCAATTGCAAAAACATAATAGCTTATCTTTTCATGTCACATAACACATACTTATAATAATAGTACGTACATTAAGAAACATTACACTATCCTTTAGTAAATACACTAATCCCTAAGAACATTGGTAACACTAAATCATCAATGCATGTATGCTACTAATCACTTAATAACTTTCTACTAACTAGCATATCTTGTCACATCATGACTCATATACTTATACCATAGTAATTTCATGCATTACACGACACTTCAATACAATTTTTTTAATGATGTACTCGGTAGCACATCAGTACAATTTTTTAATTACACTTCATTATTCACTGAAAAACACTAACACTATCAATCACTTATCAATATTCATTAATCAAATAACTTTTTATCACTTGAATTTTCTTGAATAGTTGATAACAGGATAAATACTGGATACTGATAAATAGTATAATCACTATAGATAAAAGTCTCTGAACACTGGATACCAAAAGGTATCAACACTAGACATCCACAGGTGTCAACACTAGCAGCTGCAATCAGTATCCCTTATAGGCATGCCTATCTATCCACTATTATACGAAATTTAGGCACAATAGGTCTTTGGACACTCAATATTATCACTTTTATTACATTTAGAATCATAAGGTTTATACATAATAAAGCATACAAATAATATCTTCATATAATACATAACTAATTTTAATTAACATACACTTTAAACATGATTATCACTTCATATACATGTAACACTGAGACTAGTATACTTTACCTTGCCGCGAGCGTGGCAGAGAGCACTCAGTGAGTCCGATCGCGAGCATAACTTGGGTTGCAAGCATAATAGAAGGAAAATGTGCTGAAAAAAGATGCCCTGTCACAAGCGTGACAGGTGCAAAAAAGTGTTAGTGTAAGCCCTAACCCCAATACATTGTAATAAAACAATTTAGTTAATAAATGAGGTATTTGTTTTATCTATTGTATTCCTATGCATATCAATTGATAGAACTATCCAAGAATGTTGTTTCAGTTTAAGTTATCATGTGTGAGGCACATGATTGTAAGACCTTGAAAAAAATGAGACTTCATTCTAAATATCCCTAGTCAGTCATTGTTATAGGAATAACAAATGAATTAAGACTAGTATGCTCTCTCTGATAAGTTGAGTTCTGTCTTACGGATCATAAGGACAAGAGTATCAATCAGAGATCATAGATACATGTTTAGAACATGGTATCTGGATTAGATCCGTTCATAAGAATACTACATGGTACAAGTCATAAGTGTTTCTCATATGCAAGTTTTGTATCGGAGTTCTTAGACCTAAAATCTCTATGAAACTCTTTATGAATTACTGTGTGCTTTGGCATACACCTAACATGCTTGTAACAGAGTGACAAGTACGGGTATGCTTGGGTATACATTGATTCATGTTAGAGAGTATGAGAGAAGTGAGGGGATTACCCCTCTCTATAAGAGAGAAAATATCATCGGCCACTTGATCAGTGAACTGAGAAGTGTATGGTCATACCGAGATGAAATAATGAGTAATCATTATTTATCTGAGAGTTCAGTGTCACTGAAATATCAAGAAAGGAATTAATATATATAAGGATAACTAGTTCCATGCCTTATATTAATTCTGATATTTATGGGTAAGGGACTATGCAAAATTGCATTAGGTCACCAAATGCCATATGCATTTTCATTTAATTTGGAATGCTATAATATCTTGCTAGAGAATATATATAGCCTTTAAATTAATTCATTAATTCATTGCCAACATTAAATGGACCTATAGGATCGTACACAAAGCATTGGGCTTAAAATATTTAAATAAAGTATTGGGCATTAATTTGGGCTTTTAATTAAAGTCAAATTAATGTGTATAATGGGTATTAAAATTGTTATTGGACCTTGGTCCATGAGAGAGAAAAAATTCAGCCCATAAGGTTTAATTTTAATTAATTAATTATCTTGTATTAATTAAGTTAATTGAGTATTAAAGCCTAAAAGAATTTAAATTAAATTAAATCATTTAAATAAAAGGTGAAGTGGCCGAAATTCCAAGATAAAAATCAAGGAATTTCGGCACATGCACATTACTTATATTAAGTGATTTTATTTAATTAAATGTCTTATGTTTTATTTCAAATTTGAATTTTAAATTCAAAGGAGTTTAAATCAATATATATTACTTATTTTTAGGAAGTGATTGAGGTTGAATTAATTATCTTGAGGTAGTAAAATTTAGATCAAACACTTGCCAAAAGATAATGATATATATTAGTAAAGAAATAAAACCCTAGGGTTACAAGTGTGTGGCGTGAAAACTAGCTCTCCCTCACATATTTTTCTCTTAGCCGAAACACACAAGGGAAAGAATTCTTTCTTGCTTTCTTGTGTTTTTGGACATTAATAGCACCTAAAAGAAGTGCAAGATTAAGTCTTGTAGCTCAATCTATTGCCATTACACAATACTTTAAAAGAGAGCTAGCAATCTCGATTTTTAAGCCATCTTTGCAAGTGTGTGTGTGAGAATAGAGAGGAGTGGCGTAAAGGTTGTTCCTTGGCATTGGTGATCAAGATCTAAGGCGGATAAATTCATCTTAGTTGCTGGTCATCACCAAATTCAAGTTTTAAAAGGCATCTAAAGTTGTAAGTTTTTAAAAACCCTAAAATTGCATGTTTCGATTCTTGTCATGGAATTGTTTGGCATGTATGATCGATTTTATCGTTTTTTCGCTGCATGATTACCATGAACATATCATGTCATATTCCATCAGTGGTATCATATCCTAAACATGCTTATTTTAGTGCTTTAGATGCATGAAATAATTAATCAAAAAATCGTTATTTTAAATACATGCAATGCTGAAATTTTCTGTTTTGAGTTTTTTGCATTGTTTTAGTATAAAAACGATTTCAAATGATTAGATAGGTATTATAATTAATATGACATGTTAATATACTGTCCTAAGATGTTCTAGGAGCTGTTAATGGTTGGATTTAATTGATAATACCTGATGGTACATGTTAATATTAAAACTAGGTGCTATTTGGCATGTTAATTATTAGTTTAACAACTAGTTTTAAATATTAAATGTAAAAACGATTTTGGCATGTTTGTAAGTGATTTTTTAAAGATTAAATATCAGGTCTGGATATATTTTAAATTTGATTTTAATTCTGGTCCATGACAATTTAATTGATTAATTTTAAAATCACTTAAAACTATGACTAGTTTGTTACATGTTTAATCAACATTGTTTGTTTTGTTTTGATTAAAATGGTAAAAACATATTTAGATCATATTGGTACAGAATATTAAATCAATATTCAAGACCTTATTTAAATTATTAAATGACTCATAAAATCGATTTAAATATTTGTGCATTTTTGTGGCATCACATAAGCATTAAACAACTAGTTTTGTTATTTGTTTGTTTTTATATACATGCCGTGTATCATATATATGTTCTTTATGATTTTGTGTTTTAATTCATGTTGGTACATATTATATGTATTTTTAATGTTTATGGACTGTATGACATAAAATTAAAAATGGCAAAATTGGAAATTATACTAGAGTTGATTTATAGTACAAATCTAAATAGTTTGTGTTTTGGGCTTTTAAGAGAACTTATTCAATAAGAGAATTTAGTCCATTAGGGCTTCGGCCCAGGCCTATCACAGGGTCATCTCTTAAAGGTTCAAATACACAATTTCCATTAATGGGCTTGGCTAATTTAATTAAAATTGGACTTTGTTTGATCCATGAATGTTATGTATATTTATTTGCTTGTTTGGTGTGATGAATGGATATGCATGGTGCATTCATGGGCCCTGGATTTTTGTAATTAAATATGGCCTGCGAGCCAATATGTATTATTGTAAAAGTTTTATTTATTTCTTAGAATAGAATTTACTTGAAGACTTTGTAAATCAAGACGAAGCCTACCGGAGTGGAGAAGCCCAACTCGAAGATTCTTATGTAATAGTATAGAATCTTAGTTGTAGGTTTTTGGGCCCATGTTTGTCACGCTTTACTTTATGCAATTATTTATATATGCATGCTATGAATGGATGACAAAGCGTATGCCATGTAAGCCGTAATAAAATCAATCCCTAAAAATAATAAGTCACAAAGTTGCCTTCCTAATTCGAAACATGTCAAGGCATCGATCATCGATCACGTAGACTAGGAGTCCTAGATGCGTCCGATTATCTTTGTGAGGCATGGGTTGTGAATGTAGGTTGGACTTAACATGGAAAGGGATGTCCGGACCTAGGCAACTAATAAATGGGTTTGTGCTATAACATCTTAAGATATTAGCCCATTTAATCCAAGAGTCATATACGAGACATGATTGGAGTTTTCCTATCTAAGTAACTTAACTTGTTAGGTGTACAAGCTCAGCTTGACTAATAAGTTGTTATGAAAAGTGAATCTTGGCCCACATTAAAATCACTAACGCGAATTATTTAAAGGGATATTAATTCGGTTTGTGGGATTATAATAAGACCTCATTTAATCTTGCTAAATTTTATTGTAGATTGAAAATGGCTTCTTCAAACAACAATTTCTCATTGTGATCGGTCCTTGAAAAGGACAAATTGAATGGCACCAATTTCATAGACTGGTCTCGAAACTTAATAATAGTTCCTAAGCAAGAGAAAAAACCGTATGTTTTGGATGCACCCTTGCCTGAAGAACCTGATAGGAACGCCTCTGCGGTTTAAAAGAAAACTTTTGAGACCAAGAAGAGCGACTCCAATGATGTGACCTGTCTGATGCTAGCCACTATAGTGCCTGACTTGCAAAAGTAATTTATGGACCAAGAAACTTATGCGATCATGGTGTACCTCAAGGAGATGTTCCAAGAGCAAGCTCGTCACGAGAGGTTCGTGACAACAAAGGCATTAATTTCTTGTAAGATGGCTGCGAGTACTCCTGTCAGTACCCATGTACTCAAGATGAAAGGGTATCTTGATACTCTTGAGAAGCTTGAGGTACAAGTGCCAAAGGAATTGGCCACTGACTTGATCTTAGGATCATTGACTGATGATTATGATCTATTTGTAATGAATTATAACATGCATGGAATGAACAAGTCAGTCACTGAGCTTCATGGGATGCTTAAGAATGCTGAAGAGAACATTCGAAAGACTAATCCCATATTGATGGTTCAAAGGGGCATTAAGAAGGGACCCGCTAAGGGAAAAGGAAAGGAAAAGGCAAAACCCTAGAATGAACTGGCTCAGTTCAAGTCAAGTGGGAGTGCACCTCAGGCCCAATCCAAGCCCAAGGTGCAGAAGCTCAAAGAGAGTGAGAGCACTTGCTTCCACTGCAACAAAATAGGGTATTGGAGGAAGAATTGCGCTCTCTTCAAGGAAGAACAAAAAAAGAATGGAGCCAAGGCGTCCAGTTTTGGTATTTTTGTTGTTGAAATTAACCTTTCTATTTTTACCACTTGGGTATTGGATACCGGTTGTGGTTCTCACATTTATTCAAATGTGCAGGGGCTAAGAAATAGGCGGTTACTTTGAAAGAATGAAGTGGACCTCCGTATGGGGAATGGAGCACGAGTTGCTGCCATGGAGATAGGCGACTATCAACTCACTTTACCTTTCGGACTTTGTTTAATTTTGAAAAATTATTATTATGTGCCTACTATGATCAGAAACATTATTTCAGTTTCTTGTTTGGATTTGGATGAATTTGATTTTGTTATTAAAAATAGCAATACTCATATTCGTCGCTAAGGCATTTCTTATGGCAATGCCATGTTGCAAAATGGCCTTTATATCCTTGATCTACAAAACAAAGAGTCCATATACAAAATTAATACAAAGAGGGTTAAATCAAATGAATTGAACCCTACTTACTTCTGGCATTGTCGTTTAGGGCATGCAAACGAAAAACGCATTTCAAGACTCCACAAAACTGGAGTGCTTAGATCATTCGACTTAGAGTCTTATGATACATGCGAGCCATGTTTGCATGAAAAAATGACAAAGAGTCCTTTTAACAAGAAAGGCGAAAGGTCTAATGGCTTATTGGAACTAATACATATCGATGTATGTGGACCATAAAGTACACAAGCTAGAGATGGTTTTAGCTACTTCGTGACGTTCACAGATGATTTCAGTAGATATGGCTATGTCTATCTAATGAAGTACAAATTTGAAACTTTTGAGAAATTCAAAGAGTTTAAGAACGAAGTAGAAAAACAACTTGGCAAAAGAATAAAAGCCATTCGATCATATCGAGGTGGCGAATACTTAAACCAAGAGTTTGACAGTCATCTAAAAGAGTGTGGTATTATTTCACAACTCACTCCTCCTGGAACACCATAATGGAATGGTGTGTCCGAAAGGAAAAATCGAAACTCTGTTGGACATGGTTCGATCTATGATGAGTCAAGCAGATCTTTCTGTCTCTTTTTGGGGTTATGCATTAGAAACTACTGCGTTTCTACTAAATCGTACTCCAACTAAAGCAGTTGAGAAGACACCATATGAGGTATGGACTGGGAAAGAACCCAATATGTCGTTTCTTAGGATTTGGGGCTGTGAAGCACATGTTAAGAAATTAACATCTGACAAACTAGAGTCCAAATCCACTGTCTGCTTGTTTGTAGGTTATCCCAAAGAAACAAAGGGATACTACTTTTACTCACAAGCCGAGAACAAAGTATTTGTTGCTCGCAAGGCTGTTTTCTTAGAAAAGGAGTTCCTTCTCAAGAAAGACAGTGGGAGTACAGTAGAACTTGGAGAAATTCAAGCGCCACAAACTCCTATAGAGGATGAGTTGGAAGTGGGATCAAGTTCACAACTAGTTGTTGAACAAGAACCCATTACACAAATACCTAGAAGGTCCGGTAGGGTACGTCAGGAGATTGAGAGATATGGATTTCTAATCACCGACAGTGACACTTTTGAGTTAGTAGATCGTGTGGATCCTACTACCTACCGAGAAGCTATTGAGAGCTCAAACTCAAAAAATTGGCTTAAAGCCATGAAATCCAAGATGCAATCAATGTACGATAACCAAGTTTGGACCTTGGTTGATCCACCGGAAGGTGCTAAGGTAATTGAATGCAAGTGGCTATTTAAACTCAAAGCTGATAAGACCTACAAAGGTAGACTAGTAGCAAAAGGTTTTCGACAAACTCATGGTGTAGACTATGATGAAACCTTTTCGCCTGTAGTCATGCTCAAGTCCATTAGGATCTTGCTTGCCATAGCTGCATATCATGATTATGAGATATGACAAATGGATGTCAAAACTACTTTCCTCAACGAAAATTTACTTGAGGATGTGTATATGACACAGGCTGAGGGTTTTGTCAATCCTATGCATCCTAAGAAGGTTTGCAAGCTTCAAAAATCCATTTATGGATTAAAGCAAGCATCCCAAAGTTGGAATCTTCGTTTTGATGAGGCAGTCAAAGAATTTGACTTCATCAAGAACGAAGATGAGCCTTGTGTGTACAAGACGGTTAGTGGAAGCATAGTAGTATTTCTAGTCCTATATGTGGACGACATCCTTCTCATTGGGAATGACATTCCAACATTGCAAAAGGTTAATCAATGGTTAGGAAAATGTTTCTCAATGAAAGACTTAGGTGAAGCCGAGACAATACTTGGTATTCGAATCTATCATGTCATATTCCATCAAAAAGTTCTAAACATTTCTCTCACTAAATTTTGCACTAATTTTTTCTCATAACATATACATTTCCTTGAACAAAGTAGCCTTCTTTAGAACTTTTTCACTACATCTCTAGTTTTTAAAAACTCCAGAAATCACTTGATTTACACTTTAAAACTTTGAATTCTCAATAAAACGGTGTAAATAGTTCTGAATAGAAAAATAGCAAGAATCCATTAACCAAATTTTCACATATCACTCCCTAACTCATACTTTACCATTCACATACACAACAATTTCATCACTTAGTTCCAACATCAACTTCAAACATTCTTAGCATATGCATACATCGATTAAAACAACAAAACATATAGTAAAGAGAGAACTCCCAAACCTCAAAAGTTAGCCACTTTCACTCTCTAGAGCCCTTCCTTCTCCTTTCCTTTACTCTTGCTACTTTTTCCAACAACTATAAAAAATATTACTCAATTACTAATCAAAATAATACATACATATACTAAAGAAAAGAAGAAGAATGTTTCTCATTATATAATCCGTGCTTACTCACCTTGTAATTCTCTAAAACCAACCAATATTCAAACACTTTATCAACAGAAACTTGAAGGAATATAAAACATAAATGAAAGGGAGAAAATGGCTAAGTTTTTTGGCCAAAGAGTGGCCGACCATCTTAAAGATAAGAGCAAATTTCCTTTTTCTTTCTTGATCCTTCTTGTAACATCCTTACTGAAACAATCCTTCAGATACGGAATCAAGCGGTAAGCAGAAATTTTTTTTCTACATCGTAAACTTAACCAAATAATTCATTGGTCAACAATACTTAACCATTATTCAATTTTACTACTAATTTGTTGCTGACTTATATCTGTCTAAAAAAATACTATTTATTTTACCAAAAATTCGGCAATATAACTGTTATATATTTATTAGCCTCATGAAAAACAAATAAGCTACAACCTTTTAGAGGCACACCAATCTATAACATACATAAATGCATATTCCGAACATTCATTCACATATCAAACATATCCATTCAAAAACACTTCCTGAAAAAATACATAATTACAGTCACATTAATTTATTGATCAAATACAGTCCAGTCCTTTACTTCAAATATCTAAATATATATATGCCAAAACATAAAATAATTATAACAGTCTTTTTCTCTTCAATCTTTGCTCAACTGTGTACCATGCTCTAGCTACTTTTCAAAACCTATACGCAGTAAACTCTACGTGCTGAGTACTAAATATGCTCAGTGGTGACTACGAATCAAAAAATTTCTCAAACAAGCATAATCACGTTAATTATGCTAAATTTCATTTTTCTTTGTAAAAAATCACTTTTCAACATTTTAACAGTATTTTTAATTTATTACTAAAATTTTGGCAAACTTTTCACTTTACTCTTAAATTTTCAATTTATTACAAAAATATCATTTTTGCAATTTAATTACAAAATCACCAGTGCTTTTCTTATTTTCATCTTTTAATTGACTTTTGGCATATGAACAATTAGTTGAGCTAGACTTTGACTTTTTATGCAGATTTTCTTATTTAGTCAAACAAATATAGTTATCATTTTATTTGACATTTTAAGTTGTTAATTGCCACTATTATGGCAAATTTTTCAGTTCAATTCTCAATTTTTTTACTTAATTACAGAATTATCCTTTTTACACATTAATTACGATTTTGTCATTGATTCATTTATTTTTACTTTAACTTTATTAATTATTTATCAAAATACAATTATCAATGTTTTTAACATCCCATACAAAGTAATCTCATTACTTTGGTAAATTTTTCAGTTAAGTTTTTAATTCTTCATTTTATTACAAAAATATCATTTTTACACATTTATTACAAAATTGCCATAATTACATTTTTAATTGCAAAATTGCCATTAGTTTGCTTATTTTTACTTTTCATTTGACTTTTAGCTTACAAAATTTCTATCCAATTCTTGTTTGAAATTTTTATACAATATTTCATTTTTGGTCCTTAATTTCTCAATTAATTATGATATTGCCATTTTTAGACTTTTAATCACAATATTAGCACTATTTTTCAAATTTTTCATTTTTAAAGCAATAATTGGCATACAATATACCAATTGATCATCATTTTGACTTTTTCATGTAAAATTACGTTTTAGCCCTTTTTCTTCACAAAAGCTTATCTTTGAGCTGTTTGGTCGTTAAATTTTTACTTTACCCTTGTAAAATATTTTCCCATCTCTTCTGCTCATTAAGTACAATTTTTGAAAAAATTATAGTTTTACCCCAAAATTTTTTATTTCTTTCAATTAAGTCATTTTCACTTTTGACTTTACTTTTAACTTTCTTTTTGCATTTTTAACTTATTGTTATTATAATATCCCTAGTACAATCCCAACAAAATTTCTCAGATAGGATATACGAAATGTGGATCTCATAGAGCCACATACAGACAGATTGAGAAATGATCCTAAAGGATCAAATCTCACAGAGCAGATATCAATACAGACAGATCAAAAGTTATGGGAGATCAATGATCATAGCATAGCAAAACAAGTTATCAGGACTTGCACCGTGATATAGGGTGTCCCTATGGCTAGCCAATCATATCCTAAGAAAGATTTTTACTACCTGACTATTGCTAAGGGCAAAATCACTTACTTTCAAAATAATTCTCAAATTTTCAACAATTGTAATTACTTTTAAAATATTTTTTAGATTTTAAACACTACAAGAAAAATGCAATTTAGCAACGGAAAATAGCAACGAAAAATACTAATTTTTCGTTGCTAAAAACAAATAGCAATGAAAATTAGCAACGGAAAATTCTGTTGCTAATCCGGTGGTTGCTATTTTTAGCAACGAAATTTTAATTCTGTTGCTAAATCTAGCAACGAAAATCAAATTCCGTTGCTAAATTCAACCAAATCATTTTCGGTTAATTGGTAAATTTTAGAAATGGAATTTAATTTTTCGTTGCTAAATTTAGCAACGGAATTGCTATTTTCGTTCCTAATTTTAGGAAAGGAAATATTATATTTTTCGTAGCTAATTTTAGCAATCAAAATTCATACATAAATTTCCATTGATAATTGTCGTTACTAAATGTAGCTATTGAAATCATCAAAATTTTGAGGATTTGAATAAAATTTTAATTTCAATCTAAATTGATTAGTCATTAAAAAAATATAATGCAATTAACTTAATTATAACATAGTATAATCCATAGTATGAATAAGAAATCTATAAAAAAATTAACATAAACTCAGTATCGATACCTAAATAATATAGTAGAATCTATAAAAACCAATATATAGAAATACAACTCAAAATCAGTACTAATACGTAAATATTACAAATATAAACTATGTAGCTGGTGAAGGCGGACGATCTGGCTGTTGAGAGGTGTCCTTGTTTTTCAACTCTTTCACCTCATTCTTCAATTGGATTACAGTATCGAGCAACATACTGATAGTATTCTCAAGCTGAATGACTCTCTTAGAAGGTTCAGAATGCCTACTACAAGCAGCTATGGTTGATGTAGAGGAATGTGAATGGGATGTATTTGCAATTGATCCTAAGCCAAAAATCATTCCTCGGTTATTCTTACCACCAATTACATCAAGAAATATCCGACTCTCATCCACATTTTCAGAGATTTGTCGCTGTTGAGTGAGAGTATCTTGTAATTGCTCCTATAATTACAATAGTTACAATGAATTAACTATATTTCAGTAAATAATTAATATACAAATATAAATTTAACGTACATTGAGTTATATGCAATGGGCATTAACAAATGTCTGACTATCATGCTTTTTTGTATGGGTGTACATAAAAACTTCAGGATATGTTGGCTTTTTACCCAAGGACTTTTCCTACAAAACCAAATAAACTAACGTTTATAAAAAAATTCAGCAAAATTTCCTTTAAATTTAAGACATTTACCTCCTGTGAAATGAAAAACTTATCTAAAAAATGCATCATTATCAAACATTATCATTATCTAACAGTCATCAAACATTATCATTATCAAACATCATAATTGTCGAACATTATGAAACATTATCATTGTCCAACATTATCAAACATTATCATTACTTCCTGTGACTTAGAAATTTACATATATTAAATCATCATTATCCAACAGTATCAAACATTATTCTAAATTAATACATTGAAACATTATTCTAAATTTCGTAAAATTCAAATACTTACCAATTTATCTGCATGCTCATGGTGGCTCAAAGTTCCTCCAGTGTGCACCGCTAAACTCTCTCCATCTGAACATCCTCGTCTATTTGAAGAATTTCTCTCTAAAATGGCAATTGCTTCAGGTGATGCCTAGTATTCCTGCCAACGACCCCATATTTCTTCAAAAATAAAAGAAGGTCGTTCACCACTCTTGTGTAATTTAGCAACAAATTCTTTATATCGTTGACGAGCACGCTTTTCCCAAACTTGATAAATGACACCATTAAATTTTGCATCCCAAAAAAATTCTTTCTGAAAAAGAACATAATTTAATTAATGTAAAATACAATAGATATGCCATTAATCTATGAAATCGGCTATTTCATCACAAATAATATAATTTATTTTTTTACCTCAAACTCTTGATAGTAAAAATCTCCTGTTTGCAGAGAGAGATTCTTTCATACATAACCCTTAATTTCTATCCTCTCTTTGAATTTGGATCTAATTTTTCTTAAGTAAATACCTGATGGTATAAACCTATTAATATGAACAAAATTAGATCAATTTTAAATTAGATATCCATAACAACATATATAAACTAATGTTATCTTCTAATACAAAATTAGATCAATACTCACATATCATTGATAATCTTAATGTAAATTATTCCATCAACTTCCTTCGCACCAGGTTGAAAGCTTTCTTCTTCAGCCTCGGCATCTACCATCGGTTCATTTATCTGTATAGATCAAAAGTTTGATGCAAGAGTAGCTATGCTGACATATTTGGATTGTTGGATGCTGAATCACTTGATAGATTAGGAGAGCCATTGGGGTTTGTAGTAGGTGAAGGTGATGCATGATATGGCTATTAAGAATCTGAATACAGACCTAAACCTGTAGACCCTACAGGTTGAGATGGGTACACTTGTGCACCGTCATCTTTATTCGATGTTAATCTGAGCCTAGGCGGCAACAAGTTGTTCTTTCTTTTGGGTGGCATGTGTAGTACCTGAAACTCAAATACATATAACATTCTTCTTATAATAGAACAATATAATTACATCATATATAATAATAATTAATTGATGCAATAATAATATATTTGGATTATGATATAATTATAAAATAAAAAATACTCAAATTAATCGCTTTCATCACTTTATTGCACATCAAAATCATCCTCTATTTCAAAATATTCAAAATTAAAGTCTGGCTCATCTTCAAAATTTGGTCCATCTATGGATTCGTCATCATCTCTAGATAAAATTTTTACAAATTCATTATTTGGATCATTTAAAGGTTCATTCTCAAAACATGCATTTATTTCATAGGCACCTGGTTCTTCTTCCTGAAATGCTTCACTTTCATTTATCTTGCTTTCTCCTTTTGACTGTCCTTCAAAAATACCTCTTAGTTTTACTTTGTAGACTGCCAACTAATCTGACTTATCCCGTCTTAAACTAAGATAAAGGACATAATACACCTGCGTCGCTTGCATTGCCAACACGAACGATTCAAATTGTTTAAATCTTCTCCGTTGGTTGATTTCAATGAGATTATATCGATTATGTACTTTTGTTCCAACATTAGGAGTAGGATCAAACCATTCACACATTAGTCGCCTATACATCCAAGATCTATCAACATTACTCATACTTGTGTAACTATTATTCAAATAAGATAATTTGATAATTAGATTTATGGGTTAATTAAATAAAGAGGTTAATCAATGTATTCAATTATAACTTAAAAAAACCACATCAAAATTTTCAGCAAACAACCCAAATATGCAATTATATAGGCTGATCTGACTCCTAAAATTGGAATAAAATAATTCATGGCATAAAAATAAGTTGCATCAAGGTACATGGCACTCAACCATGATAATCGAGTTATCCTTTGGAAACCAGTAGCCCGCAAGTCGAATCGTTTCAGCCTATATACCTTGATACAACAGTGATACAAAATAAGTATTTTATCTTATTTAATGGAATACATTTTTAGAAGTTATAAATCTATGTTTGAAAAAAGAAGTAAATGGATTTGCATACATACATAACAATTGAATATAAAAGAGTCATATGCATATGTATAAGAAAACAGAACTAAAAGGCTGAGTCACAAAAAATGAGAGCATAATTAAGCATAACACCAAAACTAGAAAAATAAACAAAGTATAAAATTGATAAAGTAAAATAACAACCCAAAACCTGACAGCAGAGAGAGCCCCCCAAATAGCAACAACCCACGAAGAGCACCAGCACAGATTAGAAAACAAGACAAATATCAGCCTTTGCCAAAAATAGCTAGCTGGAGAAAGAAAAAATAGATAGAATTTAAGTGAAATGCTAAAATGACTAATTGTAAAGAGTAATGGAAAATAAAAAGCTATAGTCTGCAGGCTATAACCACCTGTAAAATCCAAACTTCTAGGCATCACTAAAAATACTGAAGACATGTAACTTGAAAATTACTAACTATTAAAGTTAGGTATCAGTTATGGGCACCATAAGAATATATTTATAAACAAATATAAGGTGAATTAAGTTTCATTATTGATGACATTACACATACACACACACACATATAATAAGCAAGCAACAAAAGGTACTTCTATCATTCAATATGAGACCAAATTTCACAAATTATCTTACAATATAGTTTGTCAAACAAAAGACAAATATCAACATTTTTTATCTAGTCACCCCAAGAAAGGCGTTCACATAATGGACTTCAAAAGCGAGTAGTACTTAAAGAACAAGATGCATTGTGGACACAGCTAAAAACATAAAAAAAAATGAATGTACAAATCATTGCATAAATGAGCATTCAGTATAGTAATAACTACAAATATTCGAATTACTAATGCACTTTAAGATAACCACATTCACATGGTAGACTTCGAAAGAGGTAAATAAAATCACTTAAGTACGATGAAAGTAATAAATAAATATTAAAAATAAACCTTTAAATGCTCAACAACTTTCCTAAGGCTAGCCTCGTATTCTTTTACAGAAATATGTTGCCTATTACTGGTTCTCCCTTTTAAAGCTACATCATTTGCTCAAAAGAATACTATGACAGCTAATAAAGGTTTTGTGATCTCTTACCAACCGTTAATGCCAATAATTCAAAAAACCCACTAAGAATTTCGTAAATAATATTAATTTAAATTGGATTATAAAGAACCAACAAAAAATTAAAAAAAAAACTCACAAGAGGAAAAACACGATGTAATAAAAATAGATCCCACCTCAAAATAGTGGTGCTTGTGCACAATTTTCAGGATCCTAACTTACTGCTTGGTCATTATTCATATTTAATGGTTTATTAAAAAAATAAAATTAACCAATTTTCAATTCAACATTTAAGACATCTCAAACAAGACATTTATCAAACAGGTTGTATACTAAAACAAAATACTTGTGAGACCTAAATGAACTTTCACTAATCCATTCAAGACAATAATGATCAGTGAAATACAACTAAATTTCCATTAATACGACAGCTACTTTCACTCATAAATTAAATTGTTCAGAATAGAAATAGGCATAGGAATATTAAGAAGTGAAAAAATAAAAGTAATCAAGGTAAGCACCTGTCAAGGGATACATCATAAGTTGGCTTCCTATCATGTTCTCTTCTAAGATAAATAAATTAATAATTGTATGAATAATCAACTAACTCCAGTTATCAGGTTGATTTGCCAATTTTCCTTCTTTTTGCTTCATGATTCTATGAATAATCAACTAACTCCAGTTCATTCATTATCATTTTATTGCAAAAATTAATAAAAATATTACAGCAATGCAAATCCCAATAACCATAAACACATATACATACAGCAATCCAAATCTCATTTACCACAAACACATATACAAAGTATTATGCATATGTAATTTCCTAAACATAAAGAAGAAAGAGTCCCAAGCTGACGTTTGACTTAAGTATACATATTTATATATGGTCTATTATTTCAGCAGTAATAATTAATTATTTAAGCTTTTTATTTAGAATAAAAATGTAAAATAAAAAATAAAGAAAATTGAAGTTGGATATTAATTATTTACAGATGTTATTTTCCTTTTCATCATTAAATAAAACATTATATGAATTGACTATAAAAATTACCCCATATTTCTCCTAACCAAGTAGAAGAAGGCTGCTAAGATAAGTAATTCAAGTATTAGTAAGTAAGATTATATATATATATATATATATATATCAATAATTTTTTTTGATAAGCTGCAAATTTATTGATAGAAGAGAAGTTAATAGCCAAGGAGAACTAACCAAAGAGCCTAACTACAGCAGGACACCACCCAGAAAAAGCAACCCCAAAATAAAAGTTCTGCTAAGCCTAAGAAACAGAAACAAGCCTGTCCATCAAAATAAATGGACTCAAGCCCCTAACATCAAAACGATGCAAAATTGCAGTGAGTTAATTGATAGTAAGATCTTTCCCTATTAAGGACAGCAGGAATTCAGCCTTAGAATTACAGCATGCAAGTTAAGAATCATAGACTTGTCCTAAATTCGCAAGTAACTGGATTCAACCCATATCAAACTTTTCCTGCCACATTATCCCAAAATGCTAAATAATTTTGAGTTAGCTAGAAAGAACCATTTCACTAAAATTAAGCTTTTAAAGCTTGCACATTCCATTAGATGCTCAACTCTTAACTTCTTGTAGCAACATTAAAGAAGCCAAATCACATAAATATGCAAGAGAAGCTAAACATCAAGATAAGTTTCCTAATAACGTTCTTATATTTTTACTATAAAATGATATGTAAAAAGATATAAATAACATATGTTAAGATCTCTAGCAAGAAACACATTCATATGAACACCACACATTCACATGAACAAGAACTAACAAAAGGCAAGAAGCAAGGAAAAAGTGTTGCAGAAGGCAAAGACCAGTAATTGACTTGCATGTAGAGCAAAAGAGAAAAGTTAATTCGCTTTTCTTAATTTATAATGAGTAGAACATGCACCAGTTCAGAAAATTTACCTTATCAAAGCTTAAGCATATGCCCATATTTGATACAGATGGCCAAGCTACAATCGCAGCAAATTCAGTATAAAGTACCTGAAAGTTGAGAGTTCAGAAACAAATCACAATAATTTTTATGAGAAAAAGACGGAGTATGCATGCACGCACTCTCTCTCTTAGATTCTGCAAATGTCTTGTATGATTTCATAAGAAAATATTTTGGTTCGTCTCAGATCTTGCTGAAACCTGGATACAATTGAAATCACAAATGAGAAAAATAACAACAATCAAGGTATTACCTTAAGAATCTTGAGCTTCACACTTCCATAAACAACACCAAAACTAAATGTGAATGCCCTAGCCACCTAACCAGGTGAAGAAAAGAAACAATTGATAAAAAATCAAACAACAATTTTTATTTTACTAATATAAAATTACCTCATTGCCTATCCTTCAACGGGTCACAAACATTAACAATCTATATAAACACAAAAAGGTATCATTACATCAATCAGTAAAATTTAACATCCATAGTATGCACGTTAGAGATATGTCAAATTACTTCTTTATTACTATACATGGGGAAATATAAATTGATATTCAAGGGGTGAAAAAGAAATATTAAATATTGTTTTATATGAAACAACTTTTTTGGAGTGAATAAAAATTTTTTTAAAGTAAAAATTTAATGATTGAAATAAAATTCTATATAATTTTGGGACTAATATTAATGTTCTTGGAAAAAATATAGTTGGGAAAAGAATATAATTTAAGAAATTTCAGGAAGTTAATATTAATTTTTAAAATATATATATATATATATATATATGAGTAATTTGACATGTATTATGCACTATTTGTGATGCAACACAAGCACGTACTTTTATAAATTTAACAAATTTAAAAAGATAATATGATATAATATTATTTTTATTATATTAAGAAGAATAATATTTTAAATGATAATAGTTTAACATATAAAATTTATATATTATATCCGTAAAAAATTGTAGAACTACTTTAATTGATGAGTAGCATTTTACATGCTTATGTTCTATTAATATTATTATCCACAACTTGTATCCATCATAAGATATATATATATATAAAAGTGAAGAACATAAAAGTATTAGCTAATCTGCCAAAAATGAACCTCAATAGAGTTAAAGGAATAAAAAATTTGAAAATGCAGTAATCAAATATTGAAGCAAAGACTTGGACAAACTAGGAGCTTACAGCAAATAATTTCAAAATCTCAGAATGTAAAATGCTACTTTATTCCAATTAAAGACTATAACAATTAAAACCAAAATTGCAGCATGCAAATAAGTCTTCTTTTCTCAGACAAATCTCCCAAAAGAATAGGATGAAACTCCTAAGCAAAAATTGGGACCGTTAGAGCATATTGATTAATATTAATATGATTCAATGCATTATGAAAAACTTGGTACTTTGTCCTTGAATTCAAACCATAATTCGATGATTTTTGCATCCAGGCTAGGGAAAAGAACAATGTAGAAGATTAGTGAGAATAACCAATGGAGCATATAGCATAGCATTATAAAAAGGCCATTCTGAAACCTAAAGGATTAAATAATGAAGCTTTCCATAAAACAACAACTTAAAGTCCAATTGGCCCAAGCAAAATTTGCTCTTTTAATTGTTTTCCCTCATTTCCATATTAGTCATGTAATCAGCTTTTGGCTAGATGCCTCTAAACCAATGGATTGTATTGATAGCAAACACATACTATAACGTGGTCATTCAAAGTTCTTTTAACACAAATAAATAATACCAATATACTGTAATTTATACTGACCTTCTCACATGTAATAAAAGAACCAGATTGGCGCCTGCGGTCATCTTTTGTTAGAGCTGAACAATACTCCTTCAGCTAAGAACCACCTTTGGTTTTGAACTGAAACAAATCATTAAAAAATTTCATTTAGCGATCTGGTTACTAGCAGTTTAAGGAGGGGAAGAAATGTTAGTAATGTGCTGATTCTGCCACAGATCTCTTATTCGCATTTCTATATTCAAAAAAAAGGACAAAAAGAAAAAGCAAACACATCCTGCATATACTACAAGGAAACAAAACATAGTTCAAATCTTAAATTTCTAATTTCAAAGCTATTAATTTTGATGGTAGCTTATGTTTCTAATTATATATTATTCTCATATACAAACTTACAATAGCAAATAATTGATGAATAGCTTCTTGAATTAAATAAGATAGCAAAACATAACCGACTAAAAGGAAAAGGCTTCTATGATTTAAGCAATTTCAGTAGTCCATATGTCAATTAATAATACGAAACTTATGACTATACAGATTTGAAAAAATGAAAAACAATAGGGTGAAATTCACTCACAAATGTGGCTATACAGAGATGAATCTAAGCTCCTGTAATGGTACTAGAGAATAGGAAAAGCCATCCCCTGCAACAATAAAAAAAACTCAAATATAACCAATGACTAAAAAAAACCAGCAAGGATAAAATCTTGATAGTCTAGAAAGCAAAAGGTAACAGAGCAGTTAACAAAGAAAAGTTACACAAAATCAATAACTTATTTTTAGGCATAATCTAGTTTTAACTCATATTTTTCAGAGTGCTATTAAATCTTATTTAGTTATTTCAAATCAATTTAACTCATAAACAGATAAAACCCAAAGATCTATCTGCCTAAAGGTATTGTCTCCAAATTACCAACACTAAAACCTATCATTACACATGTAGCAGCTTTCAAAATCCATAGCATGCTGAGTTAGTAAAGAACAGCAGAACCAATAAAACCTTTATTCAGAGAGAAGTTACCATTAAACTTCAGGCATCTACCATTAACAGAACCAAAATCCAGGCCACCCAAATCTACTAACTAAGCATTCAGAGATCAATCTTTTAAGCACAGCGAACGACAGCAAATAAGATCTAGGATTTCGTTACAAGGAGTCACGAGTGACATTCCAACCTCTATTCAGCGGCTTCATTTTTTTGTGGCTTTGTGCATTTTCTAGAGAGCCAAACAAACAAAAAGTAGCATTTTTATCCCAAAAATGTGGTGTGGGGTAATTATTCACAAAATGAAAAACCTCAAGAGCACTAGATTTCGTACATAGAATCTTATGAAGAGATAATGCCAATATCACCAATGCTAACAGCAAAAGAATACATTAAATTGGCAAGATCTAACAGAACCAGTAAATATTTTAAGGCCTAAGACCTCACCTGACACTGAAAGTCCACTGCGTATATCAAAAAAGAATAGTAAATCTAAGATTCAATAAAAACAAAGGGAAAACAAATATAAAAAGTATCTGTTACACTCAGAACATTAAAAAAAGGAAACAAATATAAAACTAACAAAAACAACAAAGGTTTTAGAGAGGCATAACATTGAAGGGGCCAACTTCATAGCTGAATCGAGAAAATAAAGCAAACCCAGATCACATTTCGAGCAAAAACCAAGAACATGGGAGAGATTTAATAGTTAGGAAGGAAAACATGGACATGAGAGGAGAACAAAAAGAGAAGGGCAAGGAAATTGGACCACTGACCTGCAAAAGGATTGGATCTACAAGAAAGACGACAGCAAAGAACCCAGTAGTCTTTGATTTTCCTCCCAAAAAAAGTTTTTCTTCAAAAATAGATGAAGATCGGAGGGAGGAGGCCAGGAAATGGTTGGGAGAAAATAGGGTAGAGAGCGTGAGATTGAGAGGGGGATGGTTGAGGCACAAAAAGAAAAAAAACACAAAAAGTGGGGAAATTTATACCTAGGGTTAGGTGAAATAGCAACGGAATTAGCAATAGAAAGAGTTTCAGTTGCTAAATAGCAACGAAAATGATATTCCATTGCTAATTTAGCAACGAAAATTCTTCTTTGTTGCTAATTTAGCAACAGAAATTCATTTCCTTTGCTATATTTTATCCCAAATTTTCCCTCCATCAAGCGCCGCCATATTTAGCAACGAAAATGAGTTTTCGTTGCTAAATTTTGGCGCTAAAATCTCCCTCCCTTTTTAGCAACAGAGTACAATCATTTGTATTTCGTTGCTAAATCAATAAAACCTCAACCAATTTTAGCAACGAAAATATTTTTCCTTTGCTAAATAGCAACGAAATTTGATTTCCGTTGCTAAATTAGCAACGAAAATAATTTCGTTGCTATTTTGCTATTTTCTTGTAGTGAAACAGTTTCAATTACTTTTTTTTAAAACAATGCTTTTTGTCAATCAATTTTTTTCCAGTACTTTTTATTATTCAATAACTTTTCTTTTTCTATTATTCTGACATTCACTTTTTCAGTCCTTTTTATACAATTTGTGAATTATATCATCATAATTCACCACTTTCTCTCTGATTTATGAATTATTTCTTAATAATTCAATATTTTCACTTTACAATTCATTTCACCTTTTAGACTTTTAACAGTTTTCTTACTTTTTCTGTTCGGTAATACAGTTGTTCACAGTTTTCAATACTTTTGTAATGACCACACTAGACTAACTTGGTTCCTGTTACTTAATTTCATTTCATTACTAAATAACACATGAGATGATAATAATCTATTCGGTCATCCTGTACTATATCATGTGAGTCATCTATTGAATATGTATATATACATATATATTCCATACAAGTCATATAAATCTAAATCTGTTATATTAAAATCATGCTCTGATTTATTAATTACATAGTTGGTTAAGTACCATAGTACCTGCAAGGTACAAAATCATTTAACCAAAAAGATAGAAAAATACAATTCATACATCAAAATCTTTCTCCTTAGACTGATGTTGGCTTTGAAGTTATTGGCTTTGTCCTTGAGGCGAAGGTCTAACCTGTAAACCTACACGGATAAACATCTGTGCTAAGCTATATAGCTTAGTGGGAAATAAAATAATATGTTGATAACCACTCGGTGATTATCACCAAGATGCAACCATGATGCCAAACCAAAATACTTTTATCTCAACAACAATCATCACTAAATATACTATTGAAGTAAATCATAGCATTATTAACTATATCATAATTAAATCCAACAACATCCATGTATAATGATGCCCCATAACTAACCGTGACATAGTTACAATTTGGTTCTGGACTAAAAGCCAACTACTTTACGGTTACTAACCCTAAGATGTTAATCGTGATCTAAAGTTACGAAAAGGGATCGCGATTACTACCAATAGTCTAGTAACCGTGAGATAGGGTTGACTTCGATTATGGACTGAAAACTGGACTACCTCACGGTTACTAGCTAAAACTTGGTAACCGTGTGATCACTTCTGCCCCAATGGCAGATTTTCAGTCTTGAATTCTAAGCCAATTTTGACTTGTTAAACATCATTTTTAGCAGAAATGTCCTTCTACAAAGTTATAGGTACATGTCTCTAGTTTTCAAAACACTAAAAATCACCTCAAACTGACCTGTAAAACTTTTGATATTCAAAGAAAACTGCAGACTACTCCTATTAACTGAGCAACAACCACAACCAGAGTTCAACTCAAAATTTCACTATCATATAGTGAAAATTAATTTTTGGTTTCTTCTAAAAAAATCAAGATATATGTGTGTAGTTTTTATACCAACTAGAATTTATCAATTTGAGTAACTATAGCTCAAGATATAACCAAAACAGTACATATTGGTCAATTAAATCCTAAAACAGATTTTTGTATTTTTAAACACAACCTGCATAATTCGATTCTGAACCATTCTCAAGCTTAATTTTAACCCATAGGCTTTATAATAGTATCAATAACTACATCCCTCATGTCAAAACTCAAGCATACATATTCATAAACATGCAAGTTTCTATATCTTTTAAGCTCAAATCTTCAACTTCACCCTTGTAGAGCCTCTTTCCCTTTCTTTTTGCTACCTTCTCCTTCTATGAAAATAAGAACATCACCATGAATACCCATAACTTCTTTCAATGAAACAACACACACAACAAGGGAAAAGGAAGAGGCAAACAATACCTTATAATAGAAACACTAACTAAATCTTCTTTTCTTCTTACAAAAAACAAGAGAGAGAGATCTTTTAGAGAGAAATTTTAGGGTTGATGGAGGTAAAGATGGCTGGAAAAATCTGCCTTGAATGGCTGGCCACCTCCTCAAAATATCTCTCTTCCTCTCTTCTTCTATTGGACCACTTGGAAATTTGTATGGCAAAATTGTTTTTAGGTCCTCAACTTTCTTTTATTTCTAATTATGCGCACAACTAACCATTTCCTTTTTCAATCAAGTCCTCCACAGCCCAATTATCTTTAATTTAAAATATACAGGGTCTAAAAGGAAAAAGATAAATTTATCCATTTACTTTTTGGCAATTTCCTTCTAGATCCTGATTTATAGTAACAGTCATAATCATACACAGGCAAATGTAAATTACATTATTTGTTAGTTAAAGATTCTTGTAGGGTATTATGAAGGGCATTACAACTTTTGTACGGTTTGTGAATTATTTTACAATAGTTCACCATTTTTCTTTTCGAATGATGAATTATTTCTCAATACATTATACTTATTATTGTCTTTTTATTTCAATACACTAGCTAGTTAACATTTTCATCACCTTTGGATAGTTTATAAATTATATCAATAAAATTCATTATTTTTCACTTAAATTTTAAATTATAACTTAATAATTCAACATATTTATTTTGTACATATTCAAATATTTTCTCTAAAATATTCAAATAAATTATATAAATTCTACAAAAATTCATGGGTGCCATATTCACTTATTTCATGAATTATTTCAACTTATTTCATGAATTATTCCACCATAATTCATCAAATTTACATTGTACATAGTTAATTATTTACTCCAAAAATATTTAAATAATTTTCATAAATTTTTTAAAAATTCATGGACATGTTAATTTATGTTTATTATCATTTTAAGGCTTAAATTATAAAAAAATAACCAAAATATTCCTTTTATCCCTTTAGGTAAAATTTCGGCCATTAAAAGAACTCAATCCTACAAAATTATTTCAATCAATTTAAGATTACAATTAGTCATATTTGAGGTCCAATTGCATTATTCTAAAGCCAATTTTAATTATACATGCAAATTCATAATTTTTCCTAATTTATCTAAAGGAAAATTCTGCTAAATCAAGGAAAATAGTTAGATTTCATAGTCACTTGCATTTTCCTTATGCTTTAGCTTCCTTAAGCTTTCTTTTTCACACCATAAGCCAAAGAAAAACATCAATCACCATGAACTTCCATAAGAGGCGAAAATTTATATCCAAAGAAATACTAAGATATCAATGTTTTTAGCTCAATTTGACCTCAAAAATAGACTCTACGCACCTCAAAATCCTTGTAAGTACACTTAAACAAAATTAAAATCTTGAATTTTACATACCTCAATTTGACTCCTAAACCTTTCTCACTTGATTTCTTTTGATTTCTTTCATCAAATCAAAGGATTGAAGCTACCAAAATGATCTAAGGAGGTAGTAGATCATTTCTTGTGCTTGGATCAAAAGAAAAAGAAGTGAGAAAATTGAAAAAATCTAGAGAGAGAGAGAGAAAGAGAAGTGCTTGTCCACCTATGAAGAAGAGGAGAGCTAAAGAAGAAGGAAACCCACGAAAATTACTATTCTCATCTTATTTTTATAGTGTCTTTGGATGGGCTTGATTAATGGGCTTGAACTATTTTATTTTAAGCCCATTAATTATCAAATAAATTATTCTAATTAATTTCTCCCACTTTTCAATTTCAAATTACCTCAAATTTAATTTCATCATTCTTATCACATAAAAAATAGACTGTACACAAATTTTAAGCCCAATCGAAGTTAGTTACCGATCCGATTCGATCAGATCGATCGAATTCAAAAATATCGAAGTTACCAAAAAATTTTCTTTTTGCAGCCAAAATAATCTACACATTATTTTAAGTACATCTGCAATTTTTGATAATTTTTAGATTTAATTTGCTATTTTTAACCGCTCAGTCAAACCTTGGTCAAACAAGTTAACATAAATCTGAATCGCTTTATTTTTCGTATTTTTGACTTTTGGAGGCCTATTTGATCTCAATTTTACTTTAAATTTTAACCCCGAATTACTCTTGACCCATACTTTTCGATGGTCAAATAAAATATTTTTTCACTTTCAAATATACTTTTCAGTCTGGATACACTATTTATTGTCGAAAAATATTATTCACAGCTGACCCGATGTTCAGGCCATTACACTTCTCCCTCCTTCTAGAGAAACACATGCTTATTTCTTATTGGGCCACTTGTTTGTCTAAGGAAAATTAAAATTTAATCTTCCTTTTATGAATTCTTATAATTGGCATGAAACTTTATAATATAAACTTTCAATCAAGTCCTTATTTCTTCACTAGCAATACAATTTTACTCCTGAATTAGCAAATTTATAAAATTACCCTTCATTTTTTTTTAATTTTGATTACGTCTCAATCACATTTGTAAATATTTATCAGTGTATACTTTTTGGGATATTACAAAAGTTAGAAGCAAGTTACAAATTATAATTAAACTATTATGAGGGACCAAAGTGAAATTGTGTTAAGATTTTTAAGTGCAACCAATGAGATTTGGCCATCTAGCATTTTAGAATGGGCTAAGGGATAGATTAAGGCAAAATTTTCTACCTTTGGGAGAGGAGCCGGCCACTTTGGAAAAAGAGAGCTTTAATTTTTTCTCTTATCATCTTCTCCTTCTTTGCTTCCTTTTAGGCTCTCTATAATCGGGTCCTTGGTTAGAGATAAACATTTAAAATTTAATAAGAATTTACATCATGAAACAAAGTATGGAAGGGTAAGAACTAATCATTCCCTCTTAATTTCCTCTATTATGCATATTATTTAGAGTAATAAGCGATCAGTAATTAACCATGAAATAATGTGTGTGATGAGATAATTGGAAAAATCATGCTGGATTAAGGTCAAGGGGAGATAAAGAGTAAGAGAAGTAAGAGAAAGGCTTCAAAAGAGGTATGAGAACCCTTACTACTTTTTGTGTAGGTTAAATATGGTTTGATGTATGTATATAAGTTATACTATTTATTTTATTTAATGATGGTTTTACACTTGCTTTAGTAAAATTAGACAAAAATTGAAGAAATAGGATAAGGTTGGCATGCCAATTAGGGATGTTTAGCAGTACTGCATCTTGATGTGGTTACCGGATTGAATGACTCCGAGAGCTCTTCTGGTGGATGTGGTTAAAGTGAGTTGTGGGCTGAATGGCTCCGAGAACTCAGTCCACACATGTGTATATGTATAAATGTATGTATATACAATATATATGTATGTATATGTGTGTGTAAATATATAGTAAGGACTAAATGTTGTATGTCAATGATGAGAAAATGATATACAATTTACCCCAGGAAAGCTGTCTACAAAATTCGTAGGGTAGAATGGTGCACTCAGCTGGGACCATTTGATTTCAGCAGTGTGGACCATTCTGTATCAATTTCGATAGGTGTACACGATCGAGACAAATTTATCTCAGCCGTGTGCCCCTTTATTACAGCTTGTATTTGATTTTACATCCCGAAATATCATCGAACTTCACCTGGGCTTTCTCGGATGCTTATGGAACCTCACAAACATATAGTTGGGGTTTATATATATTGTAATAAATATAAAATGAATGGTTTAACATTAAAATATAGATTGAAATCAAAGAATATAAGGTGAACTATGGTTATTGTAAGGTTTTTAATATATTTACGTTAATGCTTATATTATTGAATTGTATCTTGGATGTTTTGGTATAGCTGATCATAAATATGCTAAAGAACCATGCAATGTGTATTTTATCCATGAAATTAATTGTGTATATTTGGGTTGTGATGGTTATAGAGCAATGCATGCATGCTCATGTTTTAGATATGTTATGTTTTAATATAAGAATAGCCTGCTAGAGTCTGAGTAATAGGTGAATAGACATACCTAGGAGGGTTGCAGTTACCGTTCTGTTTGACACTTCGGTGTCCTCTGTTAGAGGTTATACCCTTTCTGTTAGAAACAATGTCTCTTCTGATTTTTGGTTCTGATAGATTTTGATTTATAGGCAATGCCTCTTTTGTATAGATACTAATGGTATTTTATGCTCTGTTACCCGTTACCCACATCTTAAGACAATAGCAGATAATTTCCTGGTTGTATCGATTATATTTATTTTGTTATATTTTGTTAAATTGGTTGATCTATTCAGATTTCAATAAAATCTGATAATACTCTGGTAATTATCTTGGTTTATTCCAAATTATATTCTGAATATTTCTCAAATTAAATAGCCAAGAATTAATATTTGCTTAATGTTTTCAAATGTCTAACAATATATATATTTCTGTTTCGATTATCTAAGTAATGCAATTTGGTTTATTGGAATTTGTATGCAATTACTATAAGTAGTAATTATTATGCGTAATTAACTCATACATAGCTTTATGCTTAGCAAGATAGCTTTTCTTGTATGTAGGCATTAGAACTTGATTAAAGTACAAGTGAGAGTCGGGACAACTACAATCAGCCAACGTATAGAGTTAGGACTTAAGTTTTTATTTATTTATTTTATTATCTAAATTGTAATATCTATAAAGGATATCTGTAAATTTAATTTTGTGGACTGAACATCTACCTAGTGCTAGTCAGGGGGTTTTGCACATTAATTAACATGTTTTTATAGGTTGATTTTGCCACTCATGTATCCTCCTAAGGGATATTGGGGGTGTTACGGATAATCCTTCTATTTCCTATTTTCACTAGGCGAGCTTCCTCTCTGGATGATACCCCACAGACTCTTTTAATGAATTCCATAAATTAGTGAAAAATAAATTCATTTGTAAATGAAAACAATAATATTTTGCTCACATAAATATTATAATATTTAATAATAAATTTTAATTTTACAATATATATATATATATATATATATATATATATATATATATATATATATATATATATATATATATATATATATATATATATATATATATATATATATATATATATATATATACTTAAAAAACAGGTTGTGATTAAATTTCATTCATTATTAAATTGACATTTCCGATGTCTAATCAGGAGGGGTGAAAATTGCTTAAGAATCATAAGCACAAAAACTAAAAAAGAAAACACAAATAATGCTACAAAAGCATAGAAGTGCTCATCAACTAATGAATAAATTAAATTATTAATGATATGTTTTATTTTTTTTATATATCAATTTATTATTTATATTATATTTTTAATTAAATATTACTTCCTTCGTTCTTTTTTATATGTCACTTTTGTTGTTTTAACTAAGATTAAAAAGTAATAAATAAACTTAAATTTAGTATTAAATTACGTGATTAAGACTAATTTATCAAATCTGATTGGTTCTGATTTTATTGGAAATAAAAAATAAATTGAAAAAATAAATTAAATTATATTAAAAATCTAAAAGTGACAGATAAATAAAATTTAGATTTTACTCAAAAATGATAAATAAAAAAAACGAATGGAGTATTATTATTTGATTCATTAATTAATTGATAAAAAAATTAGATATTAATCCATTTATGACCTATATTTTTTGACTCATTTATGATCCGTCCAAATATGACATATCTATTAATGATTCAATCCAAATTCGGCCAACCCACTCATTTGCCACTTCTAGTGAAAATTACTATTTAAAAATTAGACATACAATGTCTGTTGATAAAAAAAGCATATTTTAAGTGGTACAAGTATAATAAATAGCCTAAATATTATGTTCATTATATCATAATATAAAATTATTTGCCAATATCAATGAAAATTATATAATACTTTTGTACTTAATGATAGATGTAAGTTAATTTTATCAATTAGTATGTTTAATCATTCAAAGATATTTAGCCATAATTAAAATTTATAATTATTCTCACGTGAATATAAAAAATATAAGATCATAATTTTAATTTGACACTATAATTTTCATTTATAATAATAAAGTCTGTCTCTAATAAATATAAAATTTGACATGAATTTTAAAAAAAATGCAGACTTGAAATATTTTAATAAATTATAATAAATACTTAAATGCAGGTTTTGAAATGGATTCTTATAATTTAGGATTTACACGAATCAACCTAAGTCCTATTAATAGAGAGTTCTTGACAATGCAGAAAAAATATTGATCTGATGCAATATGGAATAATTAAGTAAATTTTTTTTCTAATATATATATTTTAGATTACTAATGAAATTTTTTTTATTTAGTCTGAGCAATATATTTTTATTTAAGGTTGAAAGAGATGTGTTAAGAATAAGGAGAAGTAGCATTGATAAGCACTACAAAGAAATTATCCCAAAAATTGTATCATATATTAGAGCATTCAGATTGTTAAGAATTGCAAGAATTGAAGTGGTAAATATCAACTGAAATTTAATTACATCACTTATTGAAAGGTGGAGATCGAAAATGCACACGTTTCATCTCACATGTGGTACGAAACGACAATAAAACTTCAAGATGTAGGTATTTTGACAGGATTATCAATTGAAGGTCAACCGGTAATCGAAAGAACAAAGCTTGATTGGATGATAATATGTTATAATTTACTCGGAGTAGTTCCTCAAATGACAAATGTGCGTGGTGGTAAAATTAAGATGATGTGGTTAAATTCTGTGTTTGGTGATATTCCCGACAACGCAACACCTTAGTTATTACGCCAGCATACTCGTGCATGATTATTGAGATGTCTAGGTGGGCTGTTATTTTCTTCACAATCATTTAGTACAGTTCACCTGATTTCTTACCATTTTTAGAGGATTTGAAAACAGTTGGCCAATATAGTTGGGGATTTGTTTGTCTAGCCTAGGTGTATAGAGAATTGTGTAGGGCAACTCATCCTGATGCTAAAGGAGTTGCAAGATGTTTACAACTTCTACAGATATGGACGTGGGAAAGAATTCTACAGTTTAAGCCAGTACATTTACAACCATATTCTTTAAACAAAATAATGTCTTACAGATTCAGGTATCATTATAAAATTAATATAAATTTATTTTATTATATCATCGTATTTTAAAAATTGCAATATATTATTTGAGGATCATGTTTATTTAGGTGGATCGAACCTTTGGATATGAATATCATGGACATGAGGGATATATGGACATACAGAGAAATATTAGATACACAGGACATTGATGAGGTTCTTAGTTAAATTCAATGGAATTATATACAGATAATTTTGGATTACATTAAAATTATGTATTATTTTTTATCTTTATTTTTAAATTTTTATTCTATTTTGCAACACAGTTTGAGTGGGAGCCTTATAACAATATAATCCAATTTCTCCACGAATATTGTACAAGTGGACAACAAAGTTGGATGACAGTTGTTCCACTCATATGTTTCTACATCATTTAGTGGCACCATCCTGATAGGATCATGCGCCAATTTGATTTTAATCAGCCAATTCTATCTCAACCCCTTATACAAGATAATCTACATAAGATAGATCTACAGGGCCTAAACCATTTGAATTGGGTCGCTGAATTTGTTATGTTCATAAATACATGGAACATCCGTCATACAAGCATTGTGATAGGCCAACGACCGAGGCATTCATTGCATAATCGATCTGAATACATGTAATGGTACGTGCAACGAACTAGACGTTGGATAACTCCAATTGGTGCATCTCGTTCAGCGACAATAAGTATTTCACACATTTTTTATTTTGCATAATTATAATAATAAATTACTGCTTGCAAATGATCCATCGTTAGTTTGAGAAATAATACTAAATTTAATTATTTTAGATTGATGATGTTGAAAGAATGTACTATGATTCGAGCGAATCTTCAAACAACAACGGAATAATGGAAAGCATCCTCTCTGTAGTTGGTTTTCAGGAGAGAACCGCAACTAAGTATCCGCGTCAACCGTGTCCCAGTCCTGTTAATGCTACACCTATTGAACAACAATTTGTTGACTTTCGTACTAGAAGACAAGAGAAATGAATGATTGAGAGACGATCAAATGTTAAGCAAATATATTATAATTTAAATGTGATGCAAATTCCACCACCAATATCATGGTTTTTTCATGAAACAGATGTACTTCATGAACAATTTGCGACTAAATTTGATTGCCAAAATTTTTCAACTTTTGAATTCAGTGGGACAAGTTACACACCGGGTGAAATTGGTGGATCGAGCACCCCACAACCTGGAATACCAATGTAAGTTGTTAAAAAAATGTTATTTCTTTATTTATTTATTAATCTATATTTACTAATTTTCAATATATTTGATTCAATTTCATTCCTTTTAAAAGAGGATTTCACGATAATTAGAAGAACCAATTTATGTCTTATCTTACAGAATCTAGAGAGCTAAAGGGGAAAATGATGTAAACACTAAGCCTAAATATATGAAATATAACATGCAATTTTCTTCAATTTATAATTTACAAAAAAAAATTGAAAAAGAAAATTTCAGAAATTTTTATACATGATTCTGGTTGAAGGATGTTAGGAAAAAAAATGATTGCTTGAATTTCATTGGCCATTAAGCTGAGGGATTTTGTTATCATAATTTGCAGCCTCATTTTCCACCTGTATATGTGGGCCACCCATTTGCATATCCAGCTGCTCCCTTGCCATCATATCTTGAATGTTTGTCCCCACCATTCCATGCTGATTGCACCATAAATTTCCATTTGTTAATATCATATCCACATTTATAATGAAATTTAATTAAATTGTCCTCTACCTCCATGTTATATCACTATTTTATATTCAAAATTTCTAATTTGATTAGCTATAAATTTGTGCTAGATATGTGAGTACAAAACGTTTTATTTTAAATATTTTTTTAAAAACTTATACATTTTAAATTTGAAAAAAAAATAATTAAAAATAATATATTCAGTATGAATTTAAATTAATTAAAAATAATATATTCATTGCGACTTTAAATTAATTAAAACAATACATTTTTAATTCCAAATAATTATTAAAAACAAACTTGGTTTGAGATAAAGAACAAGCATTCAAAGAGGCAAAATTTCACATTATGCATGCTGTAGTGGATAATTTAAGACTACAAATTTTATGTACTAACAAACGAACTCTTTGACCTTCATAAAAAAGAGAATAATTTGAAGTTAATTAATAAGTAATTAAATAAATGATGGATTAAAAAGAAATAACCTGAACATGAGAGTATAAAGAAGGTAGCATAGGTGTGGAATGGAGACCGGCGGAAGTGTAGGGCTGAGTCCACGTGGAGAAGGTGCCGTCGTTATGGTTTGTAACATGACATTCTCCCATGCTCTGTGTCTCTCCGTTTGAGCTACTCCCTTGCAATAATGGATCATACATTGTCGTTGATAGATCTCTGTTTACATATTTTTTTACAATTTTTATTTAATTTCACCTTTCATTCATTATTTGTAATTTTCATATTCGCTGTCAATATACTCTACAATTAATATAATTTCATGTGAAAGAAATATTCATGGGATCAACGATTGAAGCACTTAGATGCTCTTCATAACACTTGCGGATTTGAATTTTCACTCACCCTCACTTTTTATATATAAAAAAATGATTTTGAGTTTTTTTTGTTTATATAACTGGGTTGATAAATGAAATCATGCAATAAAATAAAATTTATTTAAAAATTGAAGAAAATAGAAAGACCTTAGATTATTCAAGGAGGTGGAAGCATCAAACATTTGTGGATGATTTTGAGCAGCAGTATTATGCAAAATTTGGGCATGGTTTTGACCATTATCAGGCAGCCAACCAATCACGTCATTTTCAAAAGAAGTTGGTATCCCTTGCTGAAATAAATCAAAACAAAAATTAATTCCAACAATTTTATCATTTTAAATTACTTTTTAATCTTCAGTAAATCATAATTACCTGCATATTAGATGGATCATAATTAGATAGATGGTTGCTTAATAAATATTCCTGCAGCACAAAAAATCGAAATTCATTATACATGGAAAATAAAAAAATATAATCACACGGAAGAAGGAAATTTTCAAGAAAATAAAATTTTTGTTAAAACCTTTCTTTGCACAACACGTGTCAAGGTGTCGACAAGATGTTTCTCACATGATTCTAGCTCTCCCATGGATGGTAATTTTAGTGGATCGGGCTCAAATATTCTGGGTTAAATTCAAGACCAAAAAAAGAAAAAAGAAAAGTTCTCAATCTTTAATTGATTATATAATTAATAGAAGATTAAACAATTACATAAATTCACCTAACCTTATTTGTTCTTCGGCGATCTGGAGTTGTTGCTGTAAATTTGCCACTTCGTTTTGCAGTTCCTAGGATTAGAATTAATGAACAAAATTAACAAACAAACAAACCCATAGTTTTATTATTGTAATATAATGACAACAACAACAATCGAATGAAACTTTAATTAACTTTTAATTAGGAAAAGATAATAGAATGTGACGCAATGTTTACCTCAACATCAGAGTTGACTGCTGCAGGACTTTTTGCAGCATCCAAGTTGAAGCAAAAGTAACATCACAAAAAAAAAAAAAAGGAAATAAATAAATAAATAAGAAATGAGAGTATAAAAAATATATGGATATATATTATATTATATTATAATATATTATTATTTGCATGAAGGGATCGAAAGGCCAACTTGGCAAGTTGAAGAGCAATATCGTTTTCGCTCTTAAGTTGCTGAAGGGTCCTTAGCAAATACTGCATCAAAATAAAAGTGTTAATACTTCCATTTTCTTTTCTTGTATCCACCGTGGAAAATTAGATATATAATATTAAACAAATGCTTTACCTCTTTGTTCTGGAAATCACTGCAAAACAAGAAAACAAAAAAAGAGAAAATAAGCAACTACCATATGTATAAATAAAAATGAAGGACAAAATACCAAAAGAAATAATTGAGTTGTAAAGCATACGGATGTCTACTATGTTCGGGGTATATGGCACTGCACAAAAAATAAAATATATATATATGAGATCAAAAGGTTAATTAACCTCATTTAAGTGAAAAATAATTAAATTACGTAATTTTGAATCCATAAATACATATATTAAGAGCATACGTACTGCTCTCTCTCTTGGTCTGGGAGATTAACATAACGTGCAAACACATCCTCAATCCTGATTTTCAATAAATAAATAATAATAAATTATTATATTGCAAACATTAATCGTAAACTTGCTGAAAAATAAATCAGTAAAACAGCATATCTCAACCCTTCAATTTCAGAATAATAGTCAAAGATCCTAATATTTAGAGTCGCGGTTAAAAAAGTTTGTAAATCTGAACTGTAAAAAGAAAGTTTAAGAAAAGGCAACAAAAATAAATAAAATGATATAATTAACGTTCAATTTATCATTAAATTGAGAAAGAATAGAATGAAAAACCAAAGATCCAATCAGGAAACGAATAATAAATACAAAAGGAAAGAAGAAATACCTTTTTTTCCCAGAGAAATGGCTGAGACGACCAGAAGGAGAGAACATAATGAGAGCAATATCAATATCACAAAGAATAGAAAGCTCATAAGCCTTCTTAATGAGGCCATTTCTACGTTTAGAAAAAGTAACCTGTCGATTTATTTGGTTTTCTATTCTCTTTATCTCCAATTTTACACGACCCATCTTGATCCGTCACCTTTTATCTATGCAAATAATTAAATTTTTTTCTTTTTTTTTTGTTTAAAAAAAAAAAGAAATATGCATATATATGTATTTTAAACAGAAGAAAGAAGAGGAGGTTTTGTATTTAAAGCATGCAAATAGAATACGAGGCTTAATAGAATGTTTGTGAGGTAAGAGAAGAAGGAGAGATAGAGAGAAAGGTAATAAAGAGATGGTTATATATGGAAACAAATTGGAAGGTCCATAAAAGAAGGGGTCATAAACTGTGAGGAGATTTAGCGGTTTAGGACTATTGAATTTTACTCTCTTTCCCTCTACCTTTATTTTGTTTGTTTTTGCATTTTCAACTTCTTTTTATATCCTTAAACTTCTCTCCTCTTTGCACTGCTTACCAATAAATTCTGCACCAGTTTTTAAAACAAATCCTTTTTTTTTTTTAATTTCATTCCTTGTATCTGAATTTTATGTTTTATTATAATTAACGAACCTTCTTTTTATCCACATTATTTGAATTCAAGACTTTGTTTATAATGTAAAATCTTTTGTAAACCTTTAATTATCTTATGTGATTATTCCAAAAAGAATGAAGTTATTCTATAGTTAGCTCAACCAACATGCATTAATTCCTTTAATTATCATATGTGAGATCCAACAATTTGTTATCCACAAAGTTCACAATCACGCGACAGATAATTTTTTTATAATTCTGGTGCCACGCAGAGTTTATAATAAACTTGATAATTATACACTCATACACTCACTATTGTTTCAAACTGATTTAAACTAGTTTAAAATTAGTTCAAATACAATTGTAAACGTTCACTGATTCATATGTGATTCTCTCCGAGTCCGAGGTATACTAGTTTTGATGTTTAATTTACAACAAAAGAAATTCTTCCAAGAACTTATTGTTTGGATGAGGGATAAAAAATGGTTGTTTACTATGAAAAGTGCCTGTAAGTGGCAGCTATCGCAGCAGATTTTAAATCCTGGCCCTGTCTTTGATTTTGGCTGCATGGTCCTTCGGAGCATTTGGAAGCACAAGAATGATGTAGTGTGGAAAGGGCAAAGGAGTTCTGTCAGACCTGTTATCAGTATTGCCTTTTCTTATCTTTCAGATTGGACAAAGGCCCAAGAAGCGAGATGTTCTACAAGTCCGATTTCTTCTCCATCTAATTTTTGCCAATTTGGTTCAAAGTAAACTCGGTTGCTGCCCTTTTTGCTAATGAGAATCAATGTTGCTTGGGATGGGTTATGAAGTATGGTACAGGGATTTTGTTGCTGCAGGGTGTAGAAGGTTTCGTGAACTGTTGACACCATCAGTTGTGTAGGCTTTGGACAATAGGGAAGCATTGAATTGGCTAAAAGACAAAAATTATTGTAATATTCTTGTGGAGTTTGATGGACGGATAGTTGCCCAATGTCTTAAAGGACTTTCAGATCTTGATTTGCTAGTTAAGGATTGTCCATAAATTAGCAAGGATATTGGCAATGTTTGTTTTGCTTTTTTGGGTAGGTCTGCCAATCAAGTGGCACATGTATTAGCTAGGGGGTCTATTTCTTTAGCATATTGCTGTGAATTATGGGTTTTAATTCCCTCTTCTTTCATAATATCAGCCTTAGCTGCTCACCTTTCAAGTTAATAAATTTCGTTTGCTTAGAAAAAAAAAAATCCAACCTACTACTCCTTCCATTTTACTCTCACTCATGCATATAATTAATAAAATAAGAATATATAATGATATGCATTAATAAAAAGACATTTTAATAAATTGCAGTGTATATTTTATAAAATTGATGTTAATTGGCCATACAATTTGAATTATTATCCTTCCAATAAAATAAAAGTAATTCAAGGAAACAAAAATAAAGAAGCAATGATATACCAAATGACATACAAAACATATATTTATTGCTATCAGAGAATTTTTTGCTTGACGATTTTATATGCAGTTTGCCAATGCTTACGATCGGACGGTATGCAGTTCGCGATGCGTTGATGCAATACACATAAGATTATAATTAGAATGTGGATTTTTTATACTTCATTTCCTCTATGATTTTTTCTTTTTATAACAAAAATTCTTTTGGGCTTTGTAAAAAACCCTTTGGGCTCATTTGTACTTAATACTTTTGGGCTAACTTGCATCATTTTCTAGCCCATCATTAAATCCAAATTGTCATCGGTCTGGGGAACTTGCAATTGAAATATTCGTATTGCTCAATCCAATGACAAACTGTTGATTCCAAGCCCTTCCCAGTCTTTCATATTCTCTTAATATATTTCAAACGTCAAAATTGTATTGCTCCTAATTCAAACTCCAAAATTTAGCTTATGAGCTACTACTATAAAATGTTTCATGCTGAATAAAAAGAAATCAAATATAGCTAAATTCAAAAATTAACTCATAAAGTAAATGATAATGCTCATTACTCTGGCCCAATTACTCAGGCCATGGGCTTAGGAAATGACAAAAGGCCAACTAATCAAGTTGCCTATTTGCCTGGAAACATCAATCCGATCAGACCGCAGACAGCACTGTTTGCCCTGTTAAGTTTATGACACGCTTCCTTTGACTGTCCACTAAGCCACCGCTAGTGCTGAGTCTACCAAATTAAGCACTCAAATACTTATCTACCAATCATACTTGACTATATATAGTCTCACTTTGAAGAATACGAATAATATCATTCTGATACCTTATCTCTTTACACTTTATCTCTCTCGCATATTTACTGACTTAACCATTGAATTGCTTATTCTGTTTCTACCGAATACTCTTTATCTCTTGCAAGTCTTGAGTGGCCTCCTTCTGATCTGATCAGCTTATCTCTCTCTTTTTTTTTGGATATTTTGAAAAATATCAGTAAATATTGCTGAAATAAATATATATAAAAAAGTATTTAATATTTATAATCTGTTTATGAAGGATACATAACATAATCTTGCACCTATGAATACATCATAAATTACTTTTGAATTAAAAGACTTAAACTTTTTAACCCGAAAAAAAATTAAAGTACCACCAATCTTCAAGAAATATTTGTTACATTCTATTTTAAATGTTTAATTTATTTTAAATAAAAAATCAAGAAAATAATAAAAAAAATTTTGTTTTTATAAAAATATATTAGTAATTGACTAAATTGTCCTATTTTAATTTCAAAAACTTCATTAAATTCTAAATAATCAAAATTAAATTTATTACTCTATTATAGGGTAAATATATAAACTTGTGTTTCAAATTTCCAAATAAACATTTTAACTGGAGAAAATATAATGGTGATATTTAACATTTAAAATGGAATTAATGGAGTAAAAAATAAAGAACAACAAATGATTAATCAGTTACTTATTGGCATCTAAATATTTAGGAAAAAATAAAATAAATATGTAATCTATGTAATAGGCGAATTAAATTTTGACTATACATTGTGTAAGGTCAATGCGTTGGAGCAGCAGTCACCGTCCTGCTCGATCGTTATTATAAAAATGGTCGGTGGATATTCATTTTGTGTAGAACAATGAAATCAGTTACCGTTGATCCCATTACAAGTATTAATTTAAAGGATTTTTTTCTCCAATTTCTTTAAATTGTTAAAATTGATTAATTTAAAATCAAACACTGTCAATTTTAGAATTAGAAACAAATCTTTAAACAGTATACATTTTATATATAAAATAATAATTCAACTTAAAATAAATTTAAACTCTTAATATTATAACCAACCACTATTATTGGTACAAGATGTTCTCAATTATGATTAGAACTTGTCTTCAGACTTCAGCAACATTGTTACCGCGTATGGAAAGGCATTGCATGCCGAGCCCATTCTCTGACTTTGACCTTTCTTTTCAACTAATCAACAAAATTAACCATATCTTATTAATTTAATCAATCTTAACAATCAAGTTTGATTTTTTTTTTTTTTTAAACAAGGAACCAAAAGCTAGCTAATAGGAAATAGCTTACATGTATGTATTTTTTGCCATGCAGATATTAAAAAAATAAATAAATAAAGGTCGCTGAAAGTGAGTATATACAAATTGATATTATCCAAATGGTTAGAACGTAACTAAATAACTGAAAAGATCTAAAATCGTTGGACTGACTGACTAATTTGTCAAATGGTCGGCCATGAATTAAGTTCATCTTCAGGATTTCTTCTTTGAAACGTTATCACCAAGTTATGGGGAAATTATCTTCACACTTATTTTTATCCAATAAAATAAGACAACATATCGAATCAATATGAAAAAAATAAAAAATCGAATGACACTGAAAATTTTTTCTTTAAATTTATATTTTATTGCATTCACCCTCAAGTTGAATTTTACAAAAATAATAACCTACCTCCATTTCACCCTCTTCAAATTAATTTAAGGAATTAATATATTAACATGATATTAACAAAATTTAAGTAGGTTGTAGGCCGTTATCTCATTGCATTCACCCTCAAGTTGTGCCAATTGGACCTTTCGATTTTCATTTTCCTTCCCCATGCACCATTCCTATTTGATGGGCGTGTTTAACCCTTAATGTACTTGGGGGCTTTGTCCGATCGAACATTCCTAGGTGTTGGATGTGACTCATTTCATCTCAGCTTGAAACTAGCACACTTTCTTTCATCTTAGCTTGTAACAAGAACATGTTGCATTGTGTTTCCTCCCCTTTTGAGCCAATGGGAGAGGAGGAAGCTTTACGACCTTCTCCCGTGTCATTTTCAAGTGAAGGAGTACCGAGAGGCTCATATATCAATACGAAAAAAGTTCCCAATCTTTGAAGGGATGTCACATCGCCTAATGAAAGGGTCCTTTGAGATCCGAGGAGGGGTGTTTCATCTCCTGCTGCACTTTTTCCCCTCTAATTGATTTACTCACGAATAGAGGAGGAGGTAGCTCTATTGCCTTTTCTAGTGTCTTTCCTAGTAGACTAGTTCTAGAAGGCTGGAGCACTAGTGTGTAATATCTCAAAGGAAAGACGTTTCATCCTTTGTTGGACCCGGCACACATTATTTTATCTTCATTTGGCCCTATTTCTTTTATCTGAGGCTTGTAGAGGGTTCATCCTTTAGCAATTTGGGATTTAATAAGAAAGATAGGCAATTTAGTAGGGATCGGATGGATGTCAGGTTGGGAAGAGAATGCCTGCATAGCCCAATTGGAGGATGTCAGATTGGATCCTGCAAGAAGGCTAGCTTGGGTGTAAGCACTTCAAAGCTTAAGTCAGTAAAGGACTTGGATCTAGAAAGCATAGAGAAAGATTGAGAGTTCAACCTGTCATATGTGCGTGGATGACTTGATATTTATAGGAGGCGGTAAAAGCTACTTGAGTGGTCTACTTAGGCATCGGTAATAGGTGTTTGGCGATATGACACTAAGCAGGTGATGGATGGGATAAACATGTATTAGTGAACCATCGAGGGTCGAACCTCTTCAGTTTGATCGAACAACTTTATCACCTTGGTTCTTGTGCTTACTCACTCACTTGTCTGCTAGGCTTTAAGGGAGCTGGGCTTGGAACTTATTAGGTATATCTGTCCAGAGAGTTTTAGGTTGGATCTAAGCCATTATTGGATTGAGCCAACAAATGATAATTTGGACATTATTTGTTATTATCAAAATGGTTAGTGGAAATTCATTTCGTGTAGGATAATGAGTTTAGTCACCGTTGATCCCATTACAAGTATTAATTAACATGATATTTTTTTTCAATTTATTTAAATTTTTAAAATTAATTAATTTAAAATCAAATATTATCGAACTTGTAATAAAAATAAAAATTTCAGCAGTATATACACTTCATGTATAAAATAATAAACTTAAAATAAATTTAAACTCTTTATTATTATAACAAACCACTATTGGTACAAGATATTGTCAATTATAATTAGAACTTGTCTTCAGCAAAATTGTTACGGCGTATGAAAGGCATTGCATGCCGAACCCATTCTCCGACTTTGACCTTTCTTTTCAAGTAATCAACAAAATTAACCAAATCTTATTAATTTAATCAGTCTTAATAATCAAGTTTATTTTATTTTATTTTATTTTATTTTTTAACAAGGAACCAAAAGCTAGCTAATAGGAAATAGCTTACATGTATGTATGTTTCGCCATGCAGATATAAAAAAAAAAATTGAAGGTCGGTGAAAGTGAGTATAAACAAATTGATATTATCCAAACGGTTAGAGGTAACTAAATAACTGAAAAGATCTAAAATCGTCGGACGGACTGACTAATTTGTCAAAAGGTCGGCCATGAATTAAGTTTATCTTCAGGATTTCTTCTTTGAAACGTTATCACCAAGTTATGGGGAAATTATCTTGACATTTATTTTTATCCAATAAAATAAGACAACATATCGAATCAATATGAAAAAAATAAAAAATCGAATAAAATAAAATAATTTATAATACTGAAATTTTTTCTTTAAACTGGATGCGTGATATAATAATTTAAAAAATATTAACATTTAAAAAAATAAGTTATAAAAATAGTTTTTTTTTCTAATATCAATATATTATTAATTTGATTCATGATATTCGATTTAAAAATAATAATTAATAAAAGTGCTTTCATGGGTGCAGGTTTTTTTCCAATTTCTTAAAATTGAACTAATTTTATATTTAAGATAAACTTTAAAAAAAAAACCTAATTCATTCACTTGTTTCCGCAAAAATACAAGTGAAAAAAGGATGCCTTTCGTGAAACCTAGCCCAAATATATATATTTTTTTATTTTTATAAAAAGAATATAAACTTATATATGTAATTTTTTTTTGGGGGGTCTACATGGACCTGATCATATTGACATGAAATATCGGAATTACCTGTTCCCGTACCGATACTTTAGTTTTCTAAATTAATAAACATAAAAAAATTAAAAACTTCAGTCAAAATTCACCCAGGAAATATAACTATTAATAAAGTTATATTCTTTAGACGATTTAACAATAATTTATTTAACCTGCATATTGTGCAAGCTTACGAAACCGACAGAGCGGTAAAGAAGTAAAGAAGCTTGTCAATATTTTATAATCAATTTTAATTAATTTCATCATCAAAACTTAATTATTCAACAATCTTAATTTAACACGTTTTAAATTTAGATATATTTCATAATTCATCCAATCATATACGACTTAAACAAGAAGAAAATACTTCTGTAAAACAATTCAAGGTCCTCTTAACATCAAAATTGAACATGAAATGAACATCAGCAATCAATTTTCCTTTTTGCTGATTGTTCTTGATAAAACACAAAATTTTACAGTAGAATGAGAGATCATCGGTCATGGTAAAAAAAGTTTTAATGACCTGTAAAAAAGAAAACTAACCTGATCTTGCCGGGCTTTTGAGGTCCGATGCCTAAATTAGCTGTCGAAGTATGGTGAGAAAGCTTAATGGAGAGAGAGTATTAAGAGCTAGAGAGAGAGAGAGAGCCTCCCCTTTATTATGTGTTTACCTCTCATATTTATACCCTTGACTGTTGAACTTTATGAGCTTCTAATCTTAGGCCTCGTCATGGGCCTTTAATGGACCGGTCTTATAGTTAATTTTATTTTGGGTGTTATCAGTTCTAATAGAAGCATTTAACAGAGCAACAATAGCAGCCTAAATCTGTGTTATAATTTGGCAAAAATAAATAAATAAGTAAAAACGTAAATATTGGTGTTGTTATCTCAAAATAGATATCGAGTTTATATAGGCTAACATGTTATGAAAAGGGCCAGCAACTAATGAAAAGCTCTGAACCTTATTATGTTGAGACTTGAAACTAAGAGAATTAATTAAATTTAATTCTATCCAGCACACCTTTTTGTTTAAATAAGGTTCAACGACAGGATTTAATCATATAGTTTTTGATACTGCACGGTTACAAAGACCACTTCAACACCAATCCTAATACACGGCTTGACCATCTTGTTTAATTTTACACAAATTTAGCATGATTGATGATGATTTAATTTCGTATATTCCTTGCTTATACTTCCAGATTTAAAGAAATAGTAATAGTAACACTTTTGAAGACGGTTTTGGGACTAAAAAAGGCTTATTTGGTTAAACACTTTTAACAGCATATCATATCATAATTGGCTTTCAGAAAAGATAGGGTTTGTCTAATCTTGTTCTTGGATATATATAATCAATCTTTGCTTTATTGGAAATTCAAAGTCTTTTTAACTGAATATCTACCTTTAATAAGTAATTAATTATTGCAAAAAATATAACAAAACCTTACAAAACCTTGGAGTATAATTACATAATTATTAATTTAGCAACTATTTACAGTAATCTATTATGTTTTCTATTTGAAAAGGAGTATATAATTAGAAACAAAATCATTAATATAAGCTACATGATGGAGCAAGCATTTGGGTTCTCATCACTGAAGATGTTGGTGTAGTGATCATCGACGGTGGTTTCAGTGATGGTGGCGGTAGCCGGAACAGCTCTGACATGATTAGGGGGAGCTTTCTTGTCATAAGCTTGAGAAACATAAGGATTAGCCACTAAATTATAAGGAACATAAGGCCATGGCTCTACTTTCTTTTTAGTAGATTTAGCAGCCTTCAACACTTTCTTTTGATCTACAAACCCTGTTACCGTCGCCTTCTGCTGCTTCAAGTCTATATCCACTGATTTAGCTCCTAATTCAAACACAAAAAAACATAATTAAATCGACTAAACACTTAAGTACTTAAAAGTAAAGCATATAATTATTGGATTATAATAATAAACTACCTTTGACTCCGGAGAGGACACTCTTTACCTTACGAGCACAGCCCTCACAGTCCATCCTTATTTTGATTGCTACGGTTTGTATTTGCTTCTTTTTCTTTGGTTTTTTAACATTGCTTGCTAACTCCGACAAGTACTCCAGTGTTCCTGCCACTCCCATTCTTCTGTTTATTGAAATATTCAATGTTATTACAAGAAAAAGGACAAGTTTATCACTATAATTTAGGTATTTGGATTCTTAGAGATTGGAAAAGGATTAGTTTGTGTAAAGAAATGAAAGAGAGAAGTGTAAATAGTAGAGAGATTGCTGAATGCTGAGTGATTTAACGAAGAAGAAATTAAAGTGTGCTTGATATATGCTATGGTTTTGGTCTCCACTTCTTGTATGGATTTATAGCAAGTAGCCCGGTAGATAAGGAAATTTATTAAGTAATAATAAAATGTAAGGTAAATCTGTCCCCAAAATAAATGTATATTAAAATAATTTTGTCCTACTGCTCCCCAATAATAAATAAATAAGAAGAAGTCCTGCTGGAAACTTCCTCAAAACCTTTTTTTGTGGGCCCCCTTTTAATAATCTCTCAAGGTATAAGATTGACATTCACTTGTTAATTTTTAGAAGCTAATACAAATATTATATGTACTTGCATAAAATTCATTTAAATCTATTATTATTATTATTATTATTATTATTATTATTATATTGCAAAGGATTCCATGTATGGATTATACTTCGGAACCTTACAACCCTAATACCATACATGCGTTACTAATTTACAGTTTATTAATTAGTTGTCATTCAGTTTCCATACCGAAAATGAAATTAAGTGTGATTTTATATGTGTGTACATTAAGGGAATTTACAGTTTATTGTCATTATTAATCCATATCTTTGTGTTTACTGTTAGGTGCAACGCTCAATGCTTAGGCCACACGTAAGATAATTAAAATTAAGAAATCAAAGTGCTTGTGGAAAAAGACCTAATATCAAAAAAGTTGAAAAACCAATTTTATTACTCTCTTCTTTTTTTTTATTAATCATTTTTATTTTTTTATTAATATTAAAAAATAATAAATAAATTTAAATTTAGTATTAAATTACATAATTAAAATTAAATTATTAAATATAATTATTTCTAATTTTATTGAAAAAATAAATTAAAAAAACGAATTAAATTATATTAAAAATTTAAAAGTAACTAATAAAAAAATTTAAATTTTATTTAAAAATAATAAATAAATAAAATAAGAGAGTATTATTTTTTTCAAAATGAAACTTTTTTTTGTTAACTAAGTATCCATTAAAAAAGGGGGTTCCGTTGAATTAATGTCATCAACAGATGTTATCAACAGAGGTCACCTGAATATAAATCGAAGTGGACACATGGCGGGATGAAAGTCGACGGTCATCGGGGGGGTCCATGTGTAGACAAAGAAAATACTATGGAGTTGTCCACTAGTGGATTGCTTGAGTGATTGGAGTTATGTATTGTTGGGCGGTGGGACTGTAAGAAAAATAAACAAATCCATTAACAGCTTTCGCGGCAAATGACAAGTGGCATATAAGACCTAAAAAGACGGCTATTTAAAAGCAACTTCTTTATAACCAATTGTGGTTGGTATGAGTGATAAGGCACTCTCATCCCTTAAGTGAGGTCAGGGGTTCGATCCCCTTCACGTACGGAATAACACATTGGCCAGCACACTACCCCTTAATTGGGCCGACACGGTGCAAACGAGGATTAGTCTGGATGTGGTACGAGCTTAAAGGTGCCTTTCACAGTTGAAGCCCATTCAGGATATCCCGTGTATTTCGTAAAAAAAAAAAAAAACAACTTCTTTATAAATTTTTAATTCTATATTATCATGACTCTGCTTCCATGAAAATGAAGTTTTTATTGGAATAATAAAAATTAAAAAGTAAATAGTTGCTCTTCTTGTCCTTAAATTGATATAATTATATAAAGGATAAGTCGATGAAATTAATTTGTGATGTGACGATTATTTAATTTTTTTATAATTATTATATTTTGTAACTAATTAATAAAAAAATATTTAATGCTCTTTTCACTTCTAGAATTGAATATATATCCAATATTAAATATTATTATGTGATAAAAATTTTTTATCTAATTTAATTTCAAAAATTAATTTATAAAAAAATTATTCAAATTTTATAAAAGTATTATATTTTTTATAATTAATCGATATAAGATACTTAATATATTAGATGCGTTTTAATTGGTTACTTTGATGCATATCAATTATTTAGCTTAATTGATTAATAAAATTAAAAATGTGTGACTAGATATTAATTAATCATTGCTAGTTACCACTATAATGAGGCCAAACTTTTGTTCATCGACTGAAAGGTTGCCTTATCTGATTGTCAATATATCTCTAAATTAATTTGATTAAGGAAAATAAAAAGTTTCTTTCAAAAAAATTAAAATAAAAAGTGATGCATATGATTATTCATTTAATACTCCTAAACAATCCATCAATATTTGGCTTCGCAGGCACTATTTTGTAAAAATTGTGAAAATTTTTTATTTTAATTCTTTCTAATAATATATGTAGTTTGTTTAAATTGAATAATATTTATAGTTATAATTATCGTTTTAATAGCATTTATAATTATAATCAATTATATGTTTTTTTTCTTATAATTAAAAAAATGAAAAATTCTACGGTTGATGTCAAATGCATGAGAGACGCTTATAGAATTGAACAAAATATGCTTATATGTCAAACATTTATTAACTTGCAGAAATAGACAAATATTAGTACTGACTAAGATATATTTTTAGGCAATTATATGGAGTACACATTACCGTAATGAATACGGTAATTATATTTAAAATGCATGCACAACTATATAACAGGTGTCGGAATGATTATGTGGAGAGGATCTCCCTTAAAAATTTTTGGACCCGCTGCGTAGAGTTGGTATATTTATTAGGTGCGCCAAGGTCACAAATTACATGAATTAATTACATCTATAATTTTCAAATTTTATAATTTATAATCAAATAATTATAATAAAATAATTTATAATATAAAATTATTAAAATTATATTTTATTTTAATTAAAATAAAAATAATTTTAAAAATAATTTTTTATATTTTAAATTAATAATTAAATAGACCACATATAATTATAATGTCATTTTAACATCAATAAATTATAAAAATAAATTAAAATTAATTATTTGGATTTTTTTATTTTTTGTACACATTATTTTTTTATATTTGCATGATGATGTAAAATTTTTTTATCTGACGGTTCAATTTATAAAGATTATTAATTCTAAAATAAAGTATTAATCATATATGACGTGCTTAATTATCAATTCAATAATATAAAAAACTTGATTTTCAGATAATTTTTATTTTATTTGAAATAAAATAAAATTTTCATGATTTTTATATTATAAATTATTTTATTATGATCATTTAATTTTAAGCTTAAAAATTCAATAAGCACAGACATAATTAACCCTAAATTACATAGCTCTTTTTTTTATTTTTCAATTGTTCTAATAAGATTTCAATAATTCAAACTAATAATTGGCCTCACTTTTTAAAGATGTTAGTGGGGTTTGAAATAGATAAAAAATAATAATAATTCAAAATAATTGGGCGTTGTACAAATAACATGAATTTAATAAATAGACTTTATTCAAAAATCTTTTTATATATCAAAATAATTTAAAAACTATATTATTTTGAGTAGTATTCTATATATATATATATATATATATATATATATATATATATATATATATATATATATATATATATATATATATATATATATATATATATATATATAAGAACAAATTACAACTTTTTTGAATAAATGATTTGTCAACATATAAATGGATATCTATATTTTATTCTCTTAGACAATATCTATATTTCACAAAATATTCACTCAAAAAAAAAAAAAGTTTTAGCTACAGAAACTATCTATTTCTACAGAGAGAGATCACAATACACTTTTAGCGACGAATTTCAAATCCAACAAAATTCCTGTTGGATTTAATGACGGTTATATGAAAGTTAAAATACCCAATTTATTCTATTTTAAGTGTAGTTTTTGGCTATTAATACACATATTAAAGAAATTATTAAAATAGTTCAATTCTTAAAATTGTTTATAAGTAATTATATTGTCTTTTATTAATTAATATAAAAGAATCACAAAAATATATAAATTTATTTAAAATATAAAAATAAGTGTAAAATAAAAAAAATTAAATTAAATTATAATGCGCAAAGCTTAAAATGAAAAAAAGAATTCCAAAAGCAACGTTGGAAATGAAATGAAGTATTAAATTATGTTGAACTATTGGGTGATGAAGTACTATCAACAGTGCATCCGACGATTAAATAATGTCGATGATAAATATTGGGTGATGACGCATTAAGGTGGATAATCCTAGCTACCTGATTGGAATTCATATTTATGATATATGGTGATCTTTCATGTTCAAAAGTCAAGCTTCAATAAACTAATAACGATTGGGAACTTGGGACACGGAAGGCATTTTAGAGAAATCTGGATTCTTCTTAATTCTCTCTCTCTCTTTTATTAAAATTAATGGATTATTGATGTGTTAAAAAGATTGAATTAGAAAGAAAGAAAATATACGTGGATAACGTTTTTGAGTGAAGTAGTCATCGTGGAGTTGTGACAGAAGCAGACAGCTTCCGTATCTCCTGACACATGCCACGCAGCCACAACGACTTAGTTAATTATCTTATACGCATTCGTTTTGTGGTCCGCACCAACAATTCTACCTGATTGGCTTTTAGCACCGTGTGCCACCCGCGCCAATAGAATTTTTTCAGATCAACTATTTCTTTGCTCGTTATCCTATGCATTCATGCATTGACAGATCTATCCATCAACCATGCGTTGGAATTGATTAATTGATTTATAAAAATAAATTAATATTAATTTTTTAAAATTATTAATAATTCATTCTATTCAATTAATTAATTTATTCATTTCAATTTTTTAATTTAATTAATTAATATTTTTTGATTAAATATTAAAATTTATAACATAAAATTATAAAAAATAAATAAAATTTAATTCAATTTTAAATATACAAAATAATTTTAAAAAATCACAATATAAATATAATTTAGTAGCTAAAATTCGTATTCAATAAATTAATAGCTAGTATTATAAAATATATTTGATATTTGTTGAAAATTAACATATTTAATTTTAAGTCATATAAAATTTTAAATAATATTAAATATTAAAATATGAACTTTAAAATATATAAAAAATACAAATTAATATTATTAAGTAAAATATGAATACTAATATATTATAAAAAATAACATATATAAAAGTTTATTGGTTACTACATATAAATATTACTATATAATTAAAGAAAATGACTTAATATAAATTTACATTAAGGTATTATATAAATTTTATAGAAAAATAAAAAAATTAAGATATAAAAATAAAAATATAATGTAAATATAATCTAAAGTATTAATTTATTTAAATTTTAGAGAGAAATAGAAAAAAATTTAAGGTATATATATATATATATATATATATATATATATATATATATATATATATATATATATATATATATAGCAAATGGATGGATTGGGCGAGTTTTTAGTTAGGCCATAAACGGACGGATTATAAATGGACGGGTCAGAAATAAACCAAAAGATATGGGTCATAAATATTATAATTAAGATATTTTTAAAATTTTGAGTCAATCGAAGTTCATTTCGATAAGTTTCAAGAATCGAAATATTTTCAATCGGTTCGAAAATCCTAAATTTTAAAAGTATTCAAAATTTTAATTTTCATTTTTGAAAATTAATATTCATTATTCTAATATGTTCTATATAATCAGAATAATTTTTAAAAATTTGTGAAATATTTTTAATCTGGTCAAAGTTAATTTGACCCATTTACGATTATGTGATTTCTTTTTATTGTTTATTTTTGGAGGATTATTTGATGTTAATTTCAGCTTAAATTATACCACTGGATTCGTCATGAATTGTACTTTTTAATGGCGACATAAAATTTTTTTGGATCTTGGTAGATTCAAAATGATATTATTCACCTTTGGTGTCACAGGCGGTGAGGGTGGAAGAAATAGACGATTTTCAGAGAGAGAGGGGGGGAGGAGGGGAGAGAAGAACTAGATTGAATGAAAGGGAAGGCCTATTGAGCCCAAATGGGTCGCATGTAGTTTAGATGTGGATCAACTTATTACACCTACTTTTTTAATGAAATTAACACTTTTATATAATAAAGTGATATAAAAAATAAAGTAATAAAAAATATTGATCCAAATATGTTGGATAGCCTAAATGGATCGGATGGTCTAGATAGATCATATTGTGGTCCGGATGTAGATCAACTTATTTGACCTATTTTTTAATAAAATTAATATTTTTATATAATAACGTGATACAAAAAATACTGCATTAGATAGTTCAAATGAATCGGATGGTTCATATGAATTGTATTAATGTGGTCCAGATGGATCGCATGTCACCTATATGTGGATCAATCAATTTGACAAAATTTTTAATAAAATTAACCCTCAATATAATGTAATATTAAAATTACTGCAGTAAAAAAATATAATAATCTAAACGAATCATTTTTCGTTTGGCCCAATGGACATCATAGCTAGATCTATTGGACATTTTGTAGGAGGTCCATTGAGCATCATGGGCAAGATCCAAATAGATTACATATTTAGTGTATTATTTTTGGATTGATCCAATGGATATTTTTTTGGGTTGGATTGGATTTTGATAATCGAAATTTTGGATTTAGACTAATTTTTGCCAGCCTTATATATATATATATATATATATATATATATATATATATATATATATATATATATATATATATATATATATCAGTTAACCGTACACTAACAGTTAATTAATACCTAAAAATCAAAATCGTAACCAAAAATAAAAAATATAAAAATTAAAAACTGTAACCGAATCGATTAATCAAAAAAATCGATTCGATTTCAAATTGATTTTACAGTTAAATATTTTTTCGATTTTTTTTTTCTTATCCCTACAAAAAATTATCCATAGATGCGGAAAAGTGTAACAATAACAAGGATATAAAAAAGAAAATTATTTTAATTAGATGTGGAAGAAGTGGTGAAGGTGTTTGAAATCTCGAAGAAGTAGAGAAGCACGCTTAATCTCCTAAAAACTAAAGTACACCAATCAACTGTGGTGGAGCTACATTATTTTGAGGGTGTGCACCCTCAATTTTTAAAAATTTCTCAAATATATATTTTAAAATTATAATAGTGACTCCATTATTTTCTTTGAAATATCTTCTCTTAAATTTTAATTTAATAATAATGATATATATTTTAACAATAAAATCCATACTCCCTTTATTTTTAGGGTCTTGCCTCAATTATTAAACAATTATTATTATTATTATAAAATTTGAAAATTTATCATCGCTGCCTTTAAAAATGACAAATGAGCGAATTTGAATTGGATCATAAATGAACGGATCAATTTTGAACGAATCATAAATAGGTTAAAAAGTATGGATCATAACTAAATTAATGTCCAAATAGATTGTACGGATTTAGATCGATCTATAAATTTAATACACATTGATCTAGATATCACATATATGACCCAAATGGGTCGTATTGTGACCCAAATATGGATCGACTTAATTGATATAATTTTTAATTAAATGAACACTTTTTATACAATTATGTGATATAAAAAATAGTGCAATAAAAAACATTAATTTAAATATATTTGATAGCCCAAATGGATCGGATAGTCGAGATAGATTGCATGTAGCATAAGTATAGATCAATTTATTTAACCTATTTTTTAATGAAATTAATACTTTTATACAATAGCGTGATATAAATAATAGTGCAATAAAAATATTAATCCAAATATATTGGATAATCTAAATGTATCGGATGATTCATATGGATCTTATTGTGATCCAAATGAATCTTATTTAGCCAAAGATGTGGATTAGCGCAATGTTTAAAATTATTAATTAACTACTTTCGGAATGGTCATTCGGATGATCTGATCAAACATAACCAGTTCCTCAATTTAGCTTTGGTATACAAGTCCAAATCTTTTGCCCCAATTATCCAAAGCCATATCTAATCTAAGCTACATGCACATATACAATTCAGCACAACTAACCAGATATCAGCAAGTAAAAAGCATTTAACTTCTTGTAATGAAATATAGGTAACAATAGAAATGAAAAAAAAAAAATAGAACAATACCCAATTAAAACAGTCGATCGAACTGTGTTAATAACCGATCAAGATCCTTTTCATTTTTTTTTCTTTTTTTTTTTAGATAAGAAGAATAACATAAGGAAGAAAAACCACGAATCTGTTGACATACCTATAGAGAGTGGGGTTTTTAGGGTCGAGCTTAATGGCCTGAGTATAAAGAGCAGCAACTTTGAGATAGTTTCCAGCTTTGAAGAATTCATTGCCCTTATCTTTCAGTGAGAGCTCCTACCCGCCATTGATTTTGGTGGAGGGAGCTGTAGCAGATATCGCCATTGTTATTCAATAGCGAATAGGATCATAGTTACTGAGTAGCTAGAGCTAGGGGTAGCAAAAAAAACAGAAAATTTGGTTAATTGAAAAGCCGATTTGATTTTTAAGTTAACCAAATTGAAAATTTAGATTTGCAGTTTTTAATTTTAACGACGGTTAACCGTTGATTAATAATTAATGGTTAACCAATCTGTATTCATTTTATAAATTATATTTTAAATTTTATACTTATATTTTTTAATATTTGTATAATTTATAAATATTATAATATATAACTTTTTAAAATATTATAATAATACATATTTTTAATAAATAAACATTAAAATTATATTATTATTATTATTATTATATGTGCATATTTAGCTCTCTGTTATTAATTTCATATTGAATATATTTAATTTTTATAATTAATTATGAAAATTTTATTTTTATTTTGATTCTTTTAATGAATATTATATTTAATTTGTATTTTTTTTATTTCTAAAGCATTTTTAACTATTAAAAATAATATTACAAATTGTATAATTTATTAAATTTATATATTAAAATTTTTTAGTGGTTAACTAATAAATCAATCCGAAAAATTAAGTTAAAAATTGAAATTGATACAGCGGTTAACCGAAATTAATAGACTGATTTAATAAAATTGTTAATAGATCGGTTAACCATTCCATACTTACCCTTAGCTAGGGATGATCATGGGGCGGAAAAAATCTGAAATCCATGGGGACTCGACGTGAAAGACACGGGGATTAAAAAATCTCTAAGGTGCATTTCGGAACGGGGTTAGGGAATGGATATCCATCCCGCGGGGATCCCCACCCCTATGTATTATTACTATTATATCCCTAATTTCCTAATTATTTATTTTTGTACCATTGATTATAAATGCCTCCTGATAAACTCTAACTTCTTCTCCTACATTTCTTCTCTTCTCCCTCAGATGCTCCTCTCTCTCATTCACTCCTCTGATCTTCCCCTGCAGATCAGTTAGGAGATTTCTTCTTCCCCTCTGATCTCTGCAATTGGATTCTGAAGCAGGTAAGTTTTTGAACAATTTTTGCTTAAATTTCTTTTTTTTTGTTAATTGAACATAATTTTAAACATGGTTTTAATCTGCTGTATGAAGAGGTTATCGATTTCCATTAATTGATCGGTTCAATTATATATATATATATATATATATATATATATATATATATATATGTGTGTGTGTGTGTGTGTGTGTGTGTGTGTGTGTGTTTATTGAACAAAAGAATTCAACCATAAAATTCCGGCTTCCTTTCTTTGTTGAATCCCTTTCAATCTGCATGCACTCTCTGTATGAACAAAATTGACTCACAGAAAGATGGAAGCAGCTTTTAGATCACATGACTTTTTTGTATTTTTGCTTTCGATCTAGACTCTTCTCTCTCTCGATTGTGATATGCACTTCAATTATATTTGTGATTATGATAGACATTTATAGGTAGATCTGGTTCTCAAATTTGATTAGTTTTTCAATGTGGTATGACATTTCGTTACGACATTTTAACAAGCACAAGATACACAAGTTATTTATTTAAATTTGTATTTTCTTTTATCTGTTTTAGGTCGCTGAATAAGGTTATATCAAATCAATATTTTGTAGAGGGAAGCCAAAACGAGCATAAGCTGAATTGCTTTAGTCCAATAGGTATCTTTCATAGTGTACGAGTATTAATAATGAGTTTGTTCTATGGATTGAGATTGACACGACCTTACATTTTCCACTGTTTGTGTATTGGATCTGATAATTCTTATTACCAGAATTCTACTTTTTATTATTCTTCTCTATGGAATAATAATAATAATAATAATAATAATAATAATAATAATAATAATGATGATGATGATGATGATGATGATGATGATGATGATGATGATGATGATGATCACACCGGTGATCATGGTACCATGTAGATTTTTAATATATTATTTGTGTTATTTATTGCCAAATTAATCATTGAAGATACCGCTTTAGAGTTTCTTCACTAATATTATTATTAATTAGCACGTATAATTTATGCCCATCTCTTGCTACCCTGTACAAATCTTAATATTTTTGTGTACCAATTAATGGTTTATGTGAATTTTGTATATATTATTGATTATGTGTGACTTCTGTTGTCAACCTCTAGTCTGGAAATTTCTTCCCTGGAGCCTATGCATTACACCAATTCAATAATGTATTGTCGCTTAAAAAAAAGAAGTTTTACAAAAATAATATTTTACTTAGATGTTAATCACTATTGTTTTGGTCGCCGAAATAATAATTATAAATTATTGTCTTGATTTATTTAGACTAGCTAGTTTTATTTTAATTTATAGTTAAAATAATATACCATATCAGACTTTTCCATGCATGAATTAAAAAGATGAAACAATTGCTTAATGTTTGCTGCATCATTATGAGTATACTGGTGGTGTGCTTATTTCTTACAAAAAGAGTTTTGTCAAAAAAGATATATACTCAATGGAGGGTTTATGTCAATTAGTTTATGATTAATTATAAATAATTTGTAAGGAAATTTTTGTGATGTTTTTCCTATATAAAATATAAAACTCTATAATATATAATTTTCTGGGTAATGATTCCATTGCTTTCTTTTGTAGTGATTTGCCGATTGCCATTGAAATTATTGGCAATTGAGGGTAAGGATTCGATGCTTTCTTTTATTAATAAATTTTGGCTTATGTATTAAAATAAATTAAGTTTAGGTATTAATTAATCATATGCATTGTATGTTCCAACACTCTTAATTTGTTTTTTCCTTTTCTATATTGATATAGGTGCATTAGTCGTAATATCATGGATGAGGGTGAACAATCTATTGAACAACCAATTAACCAACAATAAAGTAGTGAATAATCTAGAATATAATTGGAATCACAGCCTTTAGTTGATTCAAGTCAAACTAATTCCACAAATGAAAGTGAAGAGACAAATTTGAATTCCAAAAATCTTTTGAAATCAGTTGTGTGGAATCACTATAAAAGGCAAAAAATTGATGATAAGTGGAAGGCTATATACAACTATTGTGGAAAGAAATTAGGAGGGGATACATAAAATTGGATATTGACTTCAAATAAAGGTATGTAAAATTTGCTTATATTGTTGTGTTTATTAATTTACTTTGTATTCCTGATTATAATTCATATGCATAACTTATAAATAATAATTAATATATTTAGGATCTTCAATTGCTCATCCACAATGTTATACAATGATTGAAGATATGGATGTAGATGAAGAGGTAAGTTATGAATGTATTTATTTTGAATATTCTAATAATAAATATTATCATTAATTAAAATTTGAACTGACAATTTTAATTTTTTGAGAAATTGAGATTATTTATTCTATGATATCAGGTGGAATAATGGCAAGTTGTACTTGAAATTTGAGATTTGCATTTGATAAATTATCCGTCTATGATATCAGGTAGCAATATGACGGTAACAATTTTAATTTACTTTCAATCTGTATATGAATATATAATTAACAATTTTATATTTGATTAATTGATATTTCGGGTAGATATTTTGTCGGGATCGAAGTGATTCAACTGAAAATTTTGGTTATTTGTATTATTATAACTTTATTAAGTTTTGGTTTCTTGTATTATTGTAACTTGATTAAGTTTGGGTTATTTGTGTTTAATTTTAGGATTATTAAATTTTAAATTATATTTAATTTTAGATTTGTTAATGGTTAAAATTTATGTTAATTTAAATTGTGATTGATTTTAGATTTTTTATTTATTAAATGTTATATTTTAATTTTAATTATTTGTGAAATATTATATTTTAAAATTAAAAAATAATTTTTTCAAGGGGGTTGGGATCCGTGCGGGGCGGGGATGGGAAAAATTTCCTCCTCGCTATTGAATCGGGGGTGAGGACGGAGAATCTCTATCACTAGCGGGACAGTGAGTGAGGGTGTAATCTTCGGCCCTGCCCCATCCCGAGATCACCTCCTTCCCCTAACTGAAGCCCAGTGTTGTTTTGGGAATTTAAATATTTGCTGGAACTCGCTAGGATTAATCATCAATGCAATAAGGAGAAGCAAGAAATTGCAGCCATTAAAATTCAAGCCACCTTTAAAGGTTATGTTGTGAGTTGTAATTTGGCCTGTTGGACATCATTGTTAGATTCAAATGAATTACATATTTGGTGGATTATTTTTAAGTTGCTTCAATTGACATTTTTTTTGGATTGACTTGAATTTGAATATTATTTTTAAATGAATTTGAATAAAATTTTGAATTTACATCCATTTTTTCAGGTCCAACTGCTTTAGTTTTTTTGGTTATAGTTGATTCCCAAAAGCACGAGGACAACAAGTGCACGCATCTATCTTTTTTTCTTTGCCTTAAAATTTTTCTTTTTTAATACATTCAATTTTACTTTATTTTCTTTACCTACTTCTTCTTTTTCTTTTTCTTTTTCGTCTTTTTCTTTTTCTTTTTTTTTTTTTGTCACTTTTTAATTCTATAATTAATGAACCTTCAATTATGGGCTTTGAGCTGTGAAGCATGAAGCTCCAACCCAACTTGAGATATGGGCTTTGGGTTGTGAATCTTGGAGCCCACCCGATTTTGTCACCTACTAAAAACCCATAATTTATTCCACTCACCCCATCTCTTGTTTTTGGTGCTCAACATTAGGACAAAATGGTGCATAATATGAGAATAAAACAAGATATTACTTCTTATTCACTATTCTAAAATAAACATACTCAAAGCATATTATTAATTTTGCGTCAAATATATATTTATATTTAATTGGCATACAATTACAATATACCGTGTGTCTTCCAATTATTGAAAATATTTTCACTTCCTAATCTTCGAAATCAACAAATTAGTAACGTTCATGCGTTTCAAGTAAATACAAGCCCTAGCATAATATCCCTTCACAATCCATTAGTCAAGTTTTAGTCATAATTCTCTGAAAGATAACAAGAGACTCCTATTACAAAATTGAAAGAACCAGCATTTTTTTCAGCATCTTAATTTCTGAAACTAATTTTAACTAATCTTAATAAATTAATAACAATAAAAATCTTGACTAGTCAACTTCACCATCCCCCTAATATTTATAGGTCCTCAAGATCCTCATTTCATAAGCTGCGACAAGTAATTTTCCATTCAAGAAAAAGAGAGAATGGGGAAGAAGTTAAATAGCAAAGCAAAATCAAGAATATGCAAGAAAGAGAAGCAAGAATTCAAGAGTTTAGTAAAAGTGTTAAGACCAAAAGTCTATATTACAGATACTTCGAATTTCAAGAGGCTTGTCCAAGAACTCACCGGTAACAGCATGTGTCGACCTGTGTTTCATGATCCCGAACTACAAATAATCGAACAACAAATCCCAACACAACATCAAGAAAGCAGCCTGGAAATGTCATTTGATACGTCACTGGATTCATTGAACTGCGATCGGAATCAAATGGTTATAGATCAGACATGGAATCAGATATACGAAGATGTCATAGCATTTGATCCTAACCAGCAAATGGATTTGTCGACATTGGAGTCGTGGCTTTTAGACATGGACACCTCTTCATTTGATTCTAATTTTCCACAGATTGATCAACAAGGCGTTAATACCTGGCCTAATTTGAATGTTCCACATCAGTACTAGCTTAGATATATATATATAGTGAACCAAACTCCATTCTTTTATTTATTTTTTCATATTCATTTACGGAACAAATTGTGCATCCTTTGAAATTAAATGAACTATGTGAAGCCATTGGATTTTATATTAGAAAAAGCCCTTCTTCGTTTAGCCTTATCTAGCTGCAAAATAATAAATTTTGTGGCAAATTCTTATACTAGTACATGTAAAAATTAAAAAATAAACAATATTGACATGTCTGCTGATTTATTAAAGATAAATTACACACGTGTAAAATACTTAATGGGTTCTCACGACTGGATAGAAATCACGGTTTGTGAAGAATTTTTCATGTAATTTGATTCTATATGAACTGTAAACACATAAATCAAATTAATAGTTCCATCTAAATTATTCATTTGTATATTTTCTTTTATTTCTTAATAATTCAATCTTTTAGTGCATATATAATATGTATGTATATCAGTATATATATGTGTAAAAATTATTGAACCGAAGGAACCATGGGAGTTTTCGATTTGCTCTACATTGTTGATTATTTTTATTACAACGCATATGTCTTTCAGATTGAAAAGTAAAATAAAATAGATTAATTAATTTAATTTGGAGTCTTACATTTGACCCATATCATTATCTTAATTTGATGAACAATTGAATAAATTTTCCTAATTTATAACTCATGCATGGAAAGATGCAAAATAGTAATCCTTTTCCAATAATCTTTAATTGATCCAGGAAATTATCCGGTCTTCATCCTATTAAATAAAGAAAGATGCAGTCTTCTTAAATAACATGCTTCTTTTCTATTGGTTAATTCAAAAGCCTAAAATTTACATTTAATGAAATAAAATTTACTGCTATTCTTGTCTATGCACTACGAGACTTGTTTTTTTCAATAACTTCTCGATTTTGCTTTTCTAAATACTTTATGTGTTAAATGATACGTGTTACTTGAAACTAATTAATTTTACTATTATTCTAAAACTTGTCAATATTAGGGGGAAAAAAAGGAAAGCAAGATTATTTTCGAGTCCTACACACACACACACACATATATATATATATATATATATATATATATCTAAAATTCAAATTTATTTTTTTATTAACATAATAATTAATTAGTTAAATATCTAATATATTTATGAATTTAATGTGTATAGTAATCAACAAATGTAAATTATTCTTAGAGATATATTAGAAAAAAATTGCATAATTCAATCACATTAACTATATACTTTTTTTAAATATGCATGTATGAAAAAAAGAAAGTGAATAATTGTTTTTCTTTGGAATGGAGTTCTTAGCTTTATCTGTTGGGTAGAGAAATTAATTAATCATATTATCATCACGGTCATCCTAAAAGAGAGAGACATGAAAGGACAAATTGAGGAGCATATTCAAGATATCAATTTCAGCATCATTAATTAATATATTACCCTAATTGCATCCATCGTTCCAGGGTCAGACTCGACATATATACAAAGCTCTCTCTCGGGATCCTGAGGTCAAGAAGACATCTAAGAAAAAGAAACACAACAACAATGGAGAAGCAACTAGCAAAGAATGATCAGAATCGGAAATTTCAGTATCTGATAAAAGTGTTAAGACCTCATTTTTATATCACGGATACCTCAACGTTCAAGAATCTGGTCCAACACCTCACTGGTAATACTATTACAACCAAAACATCAACTTCATCATCAGCTTCTGTAATAAAACAATTGCAGACTTCGAGGATAGGTGTTGATAAAAATCAAGATCGTCAGGTGATTTACTGTGAAAGATCTGTGGATTGGTTTGATAGTGAAGAAGAAAAAGAAGGTTTGATGAATAAAGAATTGGATTCAGATGTAGGTGTGGCACAACAGATGGCTGTTAAGGATATTGAGTCATGGCTTCTGGACTTGTGTTATTAATAACCTATCATCTTTTTCGATCACCGACTTGTACATTATTTTTTATTTTGTTTTTGTTTATCCACATATTTTATTATTCATTTCTGAAAAAATATACTTCATCCGTTATTTTTTTATATTATTTTTACGTAAAATTTAAATTTTATTTATCAATTATTTTTAAATTTTTAATATAATTTAATTTTTTCAAGAAAAATTAATTTATTTAAAATTAATTATATTTGATAATTTAATTAAAATTATGTAATTTAATATTAAATTTAATTAATATTTATTAATTTTTATAAAAATAAAAAAAATAACAGATAAAAAACGGAAGGAATAATATTTATTATTGTTTATTTATTTTACTGATTGCAAAAATATTGAAAAAAAACCATTAATTAGCAATTTAATATTAAATTCAATTAATATTCATTATTTTTTAATCATAATTAATATGCATTATAATTTAATAAAATATAATTTCTTATTCTACAAATTTTTTGTCGTGGATAAAATAAAAAATATATTAATAAAATTGTAAACAAAAAAAAATCTCGTGATGGTTGAAGCAAAGGGAGAATGTTTACAAGTTATCATTAGTATCTTTATTAGAGCCATCCCCAACTTTGACTCCGTGGCCCAATGGATAAGGCGCTGGTCTACGGAACCAGAGATTCTGGGTTCGATCCCCAGCGGAGTCATTTTTATATTTTTTTTAATAAAAAAATCGGGCTTTTTACAAAATTATGCAGAAAAAAATTAAAAATAACAAAAAATACTACACTTCATCAATTTTTCGTGAATACCCTTTTTTAAATTTCCAATTTCAAAAATACAACTCATATTTACATAAAATGCAACTTTTTACTTATTATATAAAAGTTTCTATTTCATTTTTTTAAAAATTCCTAACTTTTCACTTTCACTCTTCTCCCTCCGGTAACCATTAAATCAACTTCCCAGATCACCGGCGAAGTTTCTTCTCCTTTGATTCCAAGAGCAAACATCACTGGCGAGTCTTATTGTGCTTTGAAATCATCTGTGAAGTTCCCTTCTACTCCATTACTTTGAAAATTCCTAACCCAGGTATACTTTGCTTTCACTCAAGTTATATCAATCTCTGTGTTTTTGCAATTTCAATTCGAATTTACATCTCGTTTATGCTTTCTTAATTTTTTTTCTTGTCTCAGGTTCTTTACTTCTCTATACAACGCTCACATTTCGTTCGAAGTAGCTATGATATCAGTTACCAGTTGCCCTTGCTCCTTTTGACTCTGTTTTGTGTTTTCAAATTTTCAGATCTAATCTTCTTAATTTTTCAAGGTAATACTTCTCCACTTCTTTCTTAAGTTTATTAAATTTTTGCTATTTCTATTCCTCCCTTTAATATTTCCCTTCACATTGTCACTATTTTTTCACTTGAATCTCATTACTTGAAGTTATTGCGTTTAACATCTAAGATCAGAAATATAGAATCAATGGATTGACTTATTTATCTAAGCAATAAGAATTGATGCATCTTATTTTTTAATTAATATCTCTTTGGGAGCTGCTCACAATTTTGGATCATATAATCCTACTGCAACTCCACTTTTCTGTACTTAATTCAATAGCTATGTTTGCCCATTTTTGTTTACCAAAGATGTAGGTCAGATTTGAATATGGTTCTGAACAATATTATCTTTTGCTGGTTTGTTAATTTTTGGTATTTTTGTGTGATTAATTCAGACTAGGTAATAGCATCAAAGCTAGCTTTGTTACAATCAAAAGTAGCTCATGCCTTTGTGGCCAAACAGCTACTAGAATAGAACCAATAGTACATCTAGGAACTTTCTTCTCTCTCTTTCAGCATCCTCTTGTGTATGGAATGGATTTGTGGATTTTCATTTATGATTTTAGCAGAAAAATGATGAAATTTAATGGAGCAATTGGTCAAAATTTGACGAAAAAATCTCCAAGCTGAAAGTAATTTTTAACTGTAATGGTAGTTTCTGAAGTTGTGACAAGTCATTTTTGTAAGTTGGCAACATTTCTTGCTATGGTACTGGGGCCAATATGATTCTCAAAATTGAAAACAACATGAATTTATTAAGGCTGTGACAACAATTGAAGTCAATATTTTATGGTTAATCTGTTGGCACTTGAAATCTAATGACTTGAGATGGTCTGGTAGTAGAATTAATAGACATGTATGCAACTCAGTTTAATGACCAGCATATTAGTAAAAGGTTATTGCAATTTATGTACATTGTAGTTTCATTACAAATTATGTTTGCTTTTCATCTAATATGAAATTGTTCATCTAACAAAAGGTTTTTTTTTCTTTTTCTTAAACATCAAAATTATCATATTATGTTGTATACACTGTGTACTCGGTGTACACACCTTGTGTACTCGGTGAACACACCTTGTGTACTCAGTGTACACACTTTGTGTACATGGTGTACACACTATGTGTACTCGGTGTACACACCTTGTGTACATGCTGTATACACCTTGTGTACTCGGTGTACACACCTTGTGTACTCGATGTACACAAGGTGTGTACTCGATATACACGCGGTGTGTACTCGGTATACATAGGTTGTGTACTCGGTGTACACACCTCTTGTACATTGCTGTACACAAGTTGTGCACTTTGTGTACACAATTTGTGTACACAGGGTGGGTACAAGGTATACACACCTTGTGTACTTGATGTACACATTGTGTACAGTTCTTATTTATTTTAATTGTTTTTGAATACTATTTAAACTATTATTTATCTATTCATATATTAGGAAAAAAATGGTTGATACTCGATCAAGTTCATCTCCTCAACCTAGAAGTGCCTCCCAAATTCTTAAAAAAATTAAGAAAGTAGATGGCAAGAACAAAAGTGGAGATGCTAGCTCCAGTTTAATGGCCACAAGACAAACTAAGAGAAATTGTAGAGCAATTGAAACATCACATGGTGATCCTCAAGTGCAAAAAAAACAAAAGGTATTTATTTTTTTTTCTTTTTCTTAAACATCAAAATTATCATATTATGTTGTATACACTGTGTGCTCGGTGTACACACCTTGTGTACATGATGTATACACCTTGTGTACTCGGTATACACACCTTGTGTACATGTTGTACACACTGTGTGTACTCGGTGTACACAGGGTGTGTACTTGATATACACGCGGTGTGTACTCGGTATACATAGGTTGTATACTCAGTGAACACACCTCTTGTACATGCTGTACACAAGTTGTGCACTTTGTGTACACAATTTGTGTACTTGGTGTACACAGGGTGTGTACAAGGTATACACACCTTGTGTACTTGATGTACACATTGTGTACAGTTCTTATTTATTTTAATTGCTTTTGAATACTATTTGAACTATTATTATTGCTAAAAAATTATATTTTTATTTAGGTTGTGAAAAGAGATGATTTCTACATAGTGCGATTTAACTTCTGCATGAATTATTCTGACCAACGTCCATATCAATTATCTAACCCTTTTGATGTTGTCTATGTAAAAGATTTGCCACGACAAATAGATCTGTAAGTTTTACATATAGCTTTCCAAAAATTTATCATACACTTGATCTTTTGTTGCCTATAATTTTATTTCTAATCATGGTTTTGATTTATGTTGTTGTAGTGATTGTGAGGTGTTTGTTGTATCATTTGCTGAATATCTTATCGAGGTGTTTTTTGTACAGTGTGTGATGTATGCACAGTGTGTAATGTTACATATCCATTTGTTGTCACAAAAGAGAATACTAAGAATTTTTTATATTGAAACCATTGTATCAGGGTCAACAAAGAGAATAAAGCAGGAATGCTTGAGAATTCTGCAAAGGGTGAGAAATATGCAGAACATGGATTAAAGAAATTCGTGCATAAAAGGCCTCCTCAGATCATGCCTTCCGTCAATGGCTTCTTCTCCAAACCTGATCTTTCAAGTTCTAACTAGAAATTCAATTTACTTATTGAATTACCGAGTAAATAGGACAGGAATTGTTTGTTTTTCCATTTCAAGATCATGTGGCTATTGCACAATGCAATCAGTTTCAGAGTTTTCTCAGACATTGTCAAACAGATTTAATAATAAAGTTCACCTTCTCTAGTTCTTGATGTGTTTTTTAGCACTTTATTTTTATTTTATTCTCAACTTTTAAGCTTTTTAAATCGATGAAAAATCACTGAATAGCTACCAGAAATGCTCAAAGCCTATGACACCTTTAAATTATCATCCTATCAAACAACACTGTAATGCAAATATGTATCAGAATAAACTGTACTAGAGTCCATTTCCCCACTAAAGGTTATGTATATCCACATACAATAGATGCTTTCTACTCAAGCTTTTTAATGCACTATTTATACTATTACCCAATAAAGATCGAAAATTAGAGTGCAACACTATAACAGAACAAAATGATGTCAGATCAAGAATTTGAACTATGAGTTATGCACATAAAACACGTGGTTGAAAATGAGCTCTGGACTGATTTCTCATGAAATGAAAATATATATTCATCAAATGTAACTGGCAATTGATTTGTAATTTTTTCATTTTATTATAAATTCACTAACTGAAGTGAACTTTCTTGGAGTTTTTTCTAATCTATGTTTTCTATCATTACTGCAAAAGGTAAGACTCTATTAGAAGCTAATCTAATCTATGTTTTCTCTCTACCTATTCTTACTATACATGGTGTATGTTTGTATGTTCAAACTTCTACCGATAAGTTTTGCCTTCTGCCTTGATGCCACTTCCATTTCAACCGAACTGCACTTCAGTTAACTGTATTATGAACTGCTTTTCACTAGGATGCAAAACCAAAGCTGGCAATCAATTTTTGCTACTTTCAAAGAAAATCTCTTTGAGGATTTCTTTTTGATGTTCTCCTCAAGAATTCTGCTACCGGTTTTGAAAATGCAGAAGTATTATCTTTGAGCAACTGTGAAGGCGAGTCAAACTCTACCACTTTTCTTGCACAAATAGAAAGATTGCAGCAATAAGCAATCAATATTAAATTTCTGAAAATGGTAGATTACACTATAAGCCTGAGAAGTGAGCTTGTGGCAAATTATTTCAGCTTACCTTCTTCATCAAGAACTAAAACCAAGTCATTATCAATGATAGTGTGTATTTGATGTGCAACAGTGATGACAGTGCATCTATTTGTTTCTTCTCTAATTGTCGCCCGAATTATATTACCAGTCTCTGTATCAATAGAAGCTGTGGCCTCATCTAAAACCAAAATTCTCCTCTTCTTTAGAAGAACTCTAGCCAGATAAACAAGTTGCCACTGACCAACACTCCAGTGTTCTCCATCTTCAGCAACTGTATCATCCAGAAGAATTTAACATTTACTATCAAGTGTAATATATATATATATATATATATATATATGAAACTTTTTAAGACATAAGAGAACTGCGTTTAAAATTATTAAGTAATAGAAAGGTACCTGGTGCTTCAAGAAGCCTTTGGTCCTGCCTTACCATATCAGCAAGGCGGAGAAGAAACCTGCAGCAAAAGAGAAGCAAAAGCTAGAGGAAGCAAAGAAGCCAGAATGAGACGCAGCTGAGAAGAAAGAACAAAAAACAGAAGAGAAACCCGCAGTTGAAGAACAAAAAGAAGAGAAAAAATGAGACGAATCAAAGGAATCCAAAGATGAATCTCATCCACCTCCACAAGAGATTGTCCTTAAAGTCTACATGCATTGTGAGGGTTGTGCTCGCAAGGTCCGCCGCTATCTCAAAGGATATGAAGGTTAGAGTTCTTTATTTCTGTATTTCTTTTATTCTAATTAACAAGTCTACTGTTTTCTAATTTATTCTTCAATGGCGGAAATTACAGGGGTTGAAGATGTAATTACTGATTGCAAGAACTGTAAGGTGGTTGTGAAGGGAGAGAAGGTGGATGCATTGAAGGTTCTAGAATGAGTTCAGAGGAAGAGCCATAGACAGGTTGAGCTCATCTCTCCGATTCCAAAACCACCCTCTGAGGAAGAGAAGAAGGCGGCAGAAGAGAAGGAAAACACGTGAAGACTTCCTTGCTTAACAGGGTTTAACCTGAAAAAAGTTGTATTTATGAAAATAAAAATTTAAAAAGTAAGATTTATGAAAAAAAGAAAATAGGGTTGTATTTTTTAAAAAAGAAAAAAAAACTGGCAACTGGGGTAATTTCCTCAAAAAAATCTGAAATGAAATGCAGCCCAATCATTCGGCACATGAATTAAAGCTGGTCACGGGTCTCACGGCCCACGTACACTATATCTGCCAATTTGATGAACTTTGATTTTATTTTTCTGGGCAATTTATTTTTATTTTTCAGCAAATGTTCCCTTATGTTGCATGCCGCACGTTTAACATGCTAAATTACTTCTCCCGTGTTTATCACATACTTTGAGACACAAAAAAATGAATATTATTTTCCTGCATATTTGGTGTCTATTTAAGTTCTGCAACAATTTTTTTTTTGACTTATATGTTCATAATTTTAGGTCAAGTACAACCGTACAAGAATGTAAATTTAAATGAAATCACATATAGAAACACGAGATAGGCATTTTCTTGAAATTCCTTCATCTAAATGCGACATGAATGAATGGAAAAATGTTATTTAGATAAATAATATTCTAATAGTCTTAATTTTGCAAGTGAAATATCTTTATTTTATTAATTCACAATATTTTATACTGTTGTCGTAGCTTGTTAGTGCACATCAACTAAAAAACATCATTCCAATAACAGTAAGATTTGTTTAGTAAGTAATTAAGAGAGAACAAATTTTGTAATTGATAACACTGGCTTATCTTTGGGCCCAAATAAGTCTGGATCTAAAGACCAAAACTTATCTACAAAGAAGCTTGGCACATGACGAGCAAACGTTGGAATGTAACCACGCGCTGTCCGATCGGATTGATGGAACTTTTAGTCTTAATCAATCCACTGACATGCCACAAGACTCATGCCTTTGGCCTGCTGTCACATCGCCGTTTACCTATTTTGATACCTAAGTAGCCATACTCCAAACACTCATGTATACCCCTGCACCTCATACAAATAACCTAGTCTACAGTGGCTCCAAGTACTGACTTTTGAGACTCCCTCTCTCTCTCTCTAAGCTTACCTCCCTAAATCACTGGTTTAATCAACGAAGTGCTAACGACCGATCCAGCCGGGCAAAGCTTCTTGCAAGTGCTCGCTAGTTGATCAGTTCCTTCAGCCACTAGCTCACTTCAAAGGTTTGACAAATTCATCCTTTTCACTTGGTTTTTTCTTGAAGAGCTATGGAGAGTTTAAGATCAGTCAAACGCACGACATCCGAAAGAAATGACCAAGTTAACAATGGTCTGGGAGGATCTAGGCTCACCGAAGGGCGAGGTGAGACTCGAAGGTCCCCCGGACGGATCGATATTTTACCCGAGTTCAATAATACGATGCTGCAACAAGTCGAGAATACTCATATTATCGTGAGGGATATGAGAGTGCTTTTTAACGACTTCACTAAAAGCATCGTCCAGACCATTCATAAGGGTAAGATGCCTCAAATCTCCGTGCGGAGCTATGGAGATGATTTTGCAGGTGAAGAAATGATAAGGTACAGGAACCGAGGGCGCTTCATCATCGAGCCATAGACACAAGACGGTGCAAGAATAGGTATTCACTCTAACACATGAACCCTAGAAAGGAGTGATAAAGGTAAAGGAACAATGCCCTCGAGCAGAGATCCTACCTACTATTAGAGTCGATCGTCTACTATATCCATAGAAGATGACTTGTCGTTCATGTATACTCCTACTAGGAATCGCTCAAAATGGCCAAAGAAGAGCATAGCTTGCATGCAAAAAGCAGAGAAGACAGGTGATTTAAGCAAAAGCTTAAATAATTTGGCCTGGGGCATCTCAAAAAGGGCATGTTCAAAAGTAACACCTGCAGGAATATCACCTCCCTCTTTTGCTGAGAAATAACAAATTTTGAACTACTTCCCAAATGGAAGGATATAGTCATGGATAGATATATGGGCAAAACTGATTTGACCACTTACATGATGGAATATCTTACCAAAGTACAAGTCTACACTTATGATGAAAAGATCGTATGCAGGATTTTTCCTACCACCTTGGGAGGAGATGCATTGACTTGGTTCCATGAGCTACCTCAGAAATCAATTATCTCCTTTAGACAATTGAAATATCTATTTACAATCAAGTTTATTGTACAAACACGAGCACCAAAATTGATCAGCAACCTATACAACCTCTATCAGGGATCCGATAAAAGTTTTAAAGAATACATCGATAGATTTCAAGCAACAATATCCGAAGCCAGAAATGTGAGTGTTGAAACTGCGATTAATGCCTTGGCCGGAATGAATCCACGATCGACTGTTATTTGAGTCATTCACCATTAAACCATCGATTAACTTCTCCGACCTAATAGAAAGAGCTAGGCAACACATTCAACTGGATGATGCCCTGCTATCCAATAGAGGGAAAAAGGATGAATGTACTGGATAAATTTCAATATCCAGATAGGCGATCGAGCCATAGGATTCTAGTGTTCAAAAGGATCATAAAAAGCCCAGATAAGGCATCCACATCCAATAATCTAGGTAAGCAAAAAGAGATTGAACAAGGAAGGTTCGATCGACCTATTAGTCATTCAGTTCGGACCTTCACCCCACCCAAGTCCTCATATGGATCAAAGAGAAACATAAAAAGGTGAATTGGCCTAAGAAATTTTTAGAGCAATCACGAAGCAAGATGGATCAAAGAAAGTATTGTGAGTCTTACTGAGATGTTGGCTATACAACTGACAAGCATTATTCACTCAAGAAGGAGATAGAGCGACTACTGCAGAGGGGGCCATTGAAAAAATTCATAGGCCCCATAAGAAGAATAAGCCCTTACAGGCCATCTCGTGGGAGAAAAGGCGACTCAAACTCCGATGATGATGATGAGTGTAGAAAGCCTAAAAGCATGGACCAGTACATACCATTTGCTGGAGTAATCAACATGATCGCCGAAGGTTCATCCTATGGAGAGGATCTTTCTAAAAAAAAGGGGAAAGGTTTTACCTTTCCCATCAATTTGAAATGTTCCCTCCAGTTTTTATATCCTATGAAGATACGAGAGATTTAAAGTTTCCCTACGAGGATGCCTTGGTTGTTAGTGTGAGGGTTAATAATTTTATCGTCAAGAGAATCCTTATGGATAATGGAAGCGCGGTAAATATCCTAACGCTTGGGGCCTAAAGGGCAATGGGCCTTCCAATCGGAGCACTAAGGTCGGATGCTAACCTATTAATCGGACTAGGCAATGTCATCATTCCAGTGGTAGGGTTGATCGAGCTTTTCATCGCATTGAGCCAGGAAGTGATTGTTCATGCTTTTAAGGTAATGTTTATGGTCATAGATATGAATTTTTCTTACAATACGATCTTTGGTAGGCTGTTACTTTTTCAGATCAAGGCTGTTACCAGCATAAGATATATGGTCATAAAGATACTCATGGAGTGAGAAACTGTTATGTTAAAGGGAGATCAAAAGGCATCCAGAGAGCAATATATCTCTATGATCAGACAAAGAAATGAGGTTTGCATTATAGAGCTGGGGCTGGAATGACCCGAGCTGACCAAAAAACCAAAGATGGATCTTGTTGGAGCGGTAACAATAAGAGAACTATCAAAAGGAAAAGGTATTCAGATCGAAATGAGTATAAGCAAAGAGGAAGAAAAGTCGATCATGTAAATGCCGATAATAAACCAAGCATCATTTGCATGACAAGCTAAAGGATATCCTGGGGATCAACCTAAAAATTATCACATATAAATTGAATGTCAATCCATCTTATCGATCAATCAAGCAGAAGCTAAGATGACACGCCTTCGATCGAAAGAGGTTCATTTTAAAAGAAGTTGATAAACTCTTAAAATTAGGGATAATTAGAGAGGTGGAGTGCTCAGAATGGCTGGCAAATGTGGTTTTGGTAAAAAAAGATGGGAAAGCTCAGAATATGCATTGATTTCACTGATCTCAACAAAGTTTGTCCGAAAGATAGTTACCCCCTATCGAGCATAGACCAGCTAGTATATGCAACAGTATGCCACACTATTTACTCATTGTTTGATGCTTATGCAGGATACCACAAGATCCTGATGTGGCTTTTGGATCAAGAAAAAACAAGTTTCATTATAGACAATGGAACCTTCTTTTATAAGGTGATGTTATTTGGTTTGAAGAACGTTGGTGCCACTTACCAGTGCCTAATGAATAAAATTTTCAAAGACCAAATCAGAAAAAAAAATATAGAAGTTTACGTTGACAACATGATTGTCAAAAGTAAAATGTCGGAGGAGCACTCTATAGATTTGGCAAAAGTCTTCCACACCTTGAATCGGTTCCAGTTGAAACTAAATCTAGAGAAATACATCTTCGGCATTCCATCAGGAAAAGTTTTGGGTTTCATAGTCTCATAGAGAGGGATAGAGGCCAATCTAAAGAAAATTAGAGCAATCCTAGAAATGCAACCCCCAAGGAACACAAATAACATCCATAAGCTGAATAGAAGAGTCACGACTTTGGAAAGGTTCATTTCCTCCCCAGCCAAATGTTGCATGCCCTTTTTCAAGAAATTGAGAAAGAATGATGCATTTAGCTAGGGAATAGATTGCCAATAAGCATTCAAGGAATTGAAGAAATTCCTAATGGAACCCTCTTGCTAAATCGATCGATCCTGGATGAGAACCTTTTCTTATACCTATCGACATTAGAGGAGGCTATCACGGGTTTCCTAATCAAAGAAGAAAGAACCTAACAACTGCCAATATACTGAGAAAAGGTTTAATCGAGCAGCTAATCATTGCATTAATGATGTGTACCTAAAAGTTGAGGCAGTACTTTAAAGCTCACACCATTATTGTCTGATCGAATCAGTCGCTCAAAAAGATCTTGCAAATGCCGGAACTAAAAGTTAAGGTGGTAAGGTAGGCTATAAAGCTGCAATCCTAGGATGTTCGATACAAGTCAAGAAGTGTAATAAAGGTTCAAGCCCTAGCCAACTTTGTCATCGAATTCACCAGTGGTGAAGCGATCAAATGACCTCCAAAGATAGTCTAGGAGATAATAGTTGATAAGGCTCACTACAAAAAAAATACAGAATAACGACAAAAATTAGTGAGGACAATAAAATTTGTCTCTAAATTCACCATTTAGTGACAACATTGCGACGAAAAATAATTTTTGTCTCAAATATTATTAGGTGCTAGTGGAAAAACAGATTTTGCGACAATTTAGCGACAAATAATTTATGTTGTAGCTAATTTTTGGCACTAAAATTTTGGCGCAAAAATTAGAGACGACTTTGCGAGCACAAAACCCTCGCTAAATCTTAATTCATGGCTAAAATAATTTATGAACCATTTAGCGAGGACTTAATCCTCGCTAATTTTGCGAGAAACAAATCCTCGCTAAGTTAGCGAGGACAAATCCCTCGCTAACGGTCAAATGGTTTTGCATTTGGTTTATGAAGGATTTGGCGAGGACATTGTCCTCGCTAATTTTGCTAGGACAAAAATTCTCGCTAAATTGGCGAGGACAATTCCCTCGCCAAACCGTGAATCACATGCCATTTGATTTATGAATGATTTGGCGAGGATATTGTCCTTGCTAATTTTGCTAGGACTAAAATCGTCGCTAAATTTGCGAGGACAATTCCCTAGCCAAACCGTGAATCACATGCGATTTGGTTTATGAAGGATTTAATTTTGCTAGGACTAAAATCCTCGCTAAATTGGCGAGGACAATTCCCTCGCAAAAATTAAATAAACTATATTATTATTAATTAAATTATTATTTTTATATTTAATAATATTAATTATATAATAAAAACTTAGATGAACTAAATTATTGTTATTGAAATTAACTAAATTAAATTAAATTATTATATTTATATTCATTTATTAATATTAATTCTTATTAATTATATAATAAAAGAAATAAATTCCAATTTAGCGAGGAACAAAGCCTCGCTAAATTGGTGAGGACAATAGTCCAAGCTAATGCAACATGAATTAAATATCAGTGAGGGAATAGCGAGGGATATGTCCTTGCTAAATTGGCAAGGACTACATTCCAAGCTAAATTAGCGAGGAAAAAACCCTCGCTAATTTAGCTTGGACAACAGTCGTCGCCAATTTAGCGAGGCTTATTTCCTCGCTACTAGGCAATTCATCATGAAGGTAATTTTATGGGCTAACAGCCCTCGCTAATTTAGCTTGGACAACAGTCCTCGCCAATTTTGACAGTATTCCTATTTTTATGGCTTATTCATGGTAAATGTGAACCAATCTTGCGACATGGTTGTCCCAGCTATAGCGAGGGTAATTTTCCTAGCTATTTTTATATAATTTTGATTCCCAATATTTAAAATATATTTATATATAATTAAACCATTTAATTTAATAAATTTAGATAGTATATTATTTTTTGCAGCAAAAATTAAATGAATTAAATGATTATTTTTTAAATGAACTAAATTGAAATAAATTATTATTTTTATATTCAATAATATCAATTATTATTTAATTATATAATAAATGAACTAAATTGTGAGGATACAGTATACGTAAAATTAGCTAGAGAAAAAGCTCTCGCCAATTTGGCGAGACGATTTCCCTAGCAAACTATCCAAATATTTTAGCGGGATAAAAACAGGTGCTAGCGGGATTTATATTTTCAAAATCCATAAAAACCTTTTTCCCTTCTGTTTCGCCGCCCTCGTTCCCCTCTCTCTCTGTTTCTTTACTCATCGCTGCCCTCTTTCACCTCTATTGTTTCTACAGATAAACCTCTTCTTGTCCCTTTATTCTTTCCTCTTGGAGCTTGAAGCTAAAATAGAAATGGCGAGAGTAGCTTGCAGAAACCTTATTCCGGCCTTATCACTGCTCCCAACAAAATCACCATCCTCTCTATTCTCTTCCAGCATCAATGGATAGAACGCGTGGCAATGGCAATTTGTGTAATCGAGTTGGGTGGCACTATAGGTACTTAACACTATGGGCCAATGCATTTCTTCTCAAATCGGAATCCGTCCAAATAGAGGAACTGACTGTCGGGGTTTATCATCATTGGCAGCGTCGACGATCAAAATAATCCATGAGGACGGCAACCTACTGGAGCTGAAGAAGCCAATCAAAGCAAGGGACATAATATCCAAATACCCAAATTACTTCCTCTGTTGCTCGAAATCAATGTCTATTGGATCACGTGTGCCTCACGTCCACGAAGAAGAAGATCTTCAATTTGGTCAAATTTACTTTTTGCTGCCATTGTCGCTGTTCGACAAGCCACTCTGGTTGCCGTAATTCATCTTTGCAGGTTGATACTATCTGATAAAGTCAATTTATTATTTGTAAGTTCACTTCTTGCTGCTTCTCTCAATCTGTAACATATCAGTTTCATTTCTTGCAGGTTCTAGTGGAGTATTCTTATATAGTCAATGGGGAGTTGGGAAAAGATGAATTCAGTTCAATAAGACTTGGGAAAACATAAAAGATGCAAGCATACTATCACTAGGATGCTCATAGGTTTTCTACCATAATAAGTAGCTGATTGTTTACAATTCTTGCAAATGGTTTTATGCAGAGTTTGAACTGGTCATTGATGTTATGTTAAAAATAGGGCATTAAGAATTTCACACGGACTGCTGCAAATCTCTTGGCTTCAATGATAAAGATAGATAATAGTTACTACCCTGAGGTATTAAAGTCTTTCTGAAAATGTTTCCATTGCTCTGTTTGATTGGTTTCTAAATGCTAACCCTGTAACTTCACAGACACTACATCAGATGTACATTGTCAATGCTGGTCCCGGTTTTAAGAAGATGCTTTGGCCTGCGGCACATAAATTGGAATAACAGTTCAGGCAATTTCCGTATCAATATATTTTTGTTAGTCCATTCCCACGGTTTATGCAACTCAAATCTGTTTTCTTTTTTCAAATTTACAGAGGAAGATTGGATAATGGAACCATTGTTGCCATATAGTCTCTGACTTTGTTGAAAAAAAATTCAATTCAGAATCTTAAAGTACGGTTGGAGTTACTTTCAAAGCTTCATCATCCACATTTGGTTGGTCTCTTAGGTTATTGCATTGACAGCAGCAGACCTGACGATTTAAGTGGCACCAAGTCTTTCTTATTTATGAATATGTAGCTAATGGAAATTATCGTACACATCTTTCAGGTCAGTTTTCCGTGGAGCTAGAATCAATAACCTTTTGTTTGTACATGGGTGTCTGTGTTAATATGTGCAAGAGAGGATGCAAATTAAGGCATTTCCAGCCTTTAATAGTACTATTTACTATATTTTTTTTGTGTGTGCATGTGGTGCTTCCATGATATAATAACTTTGCTACATATACATTCAGAAACTTGCCCAGAGAAAGTCCTCAACTGGCCTGATAGGTTGGCTATTCTCATTGGAGTTGCCAAAGCAGTGCATTTTCTACATAAGAATCCCTTTGCCGGTTTAAATATCTCCATTAACCTGAGAATGGGAAATGAGAAGTAAAGAAATCAGCAAGCTTTACTAAATAATAACATTCAGTTTCTTCGTTATGTGCTGCATGGATTCTCATTTTCTTGTCTAGACCAATTCATCATGAACCAATACATACTGACATGAATGCAAAGTAATTACTTTGCATATATATATATATATATATATATATATATATATATGTCAAGACATCGAGATTCTCTTGTTAAGCTATCTATTCAATGCTCCTTTGCAGGAGGGCTAGATATGTTTTAGGATAAGCAATAGCTATATAGTATTAATATTATAATTTATGCTTAGACGTGTTAAGATTTATATAAATGTTTATAATTATAAGTTTATAGCAAATGTTTTTAGCAAATCAATTTATTGTTTAATTATGTAAAAATGAAAGACAGGTAATATGGTTCAATGTCATGACCCTGCCCTCCAATCCACTCAAAAATTTGCAAGTCAAATTAGTTGGGTCATAAAATAAGCACCTTCAGTATTCAAAAAAATCTATTCCTAGTAAAATGGGTATCTTTGTATATACTATGGTATCTATATTTATTTCTTTTGATAATATAAATATTTCTCCGTTTATATTTTTTAATACTAAATTAATCTTTACATATTCAGTAATTGTATGTCTGTTACCTGAATAATACTAAATTAATCTTTACATATTCACTAATTGTATGTCTGATTTTTCATTCCCCTCCTGTGTCTAATTCATTTTGTATGTAATATTGATTGTCTTTTAAGGGTGATTTTAAATCTATTTTTTTCTCGATTATCTTTCCTTGTTCCTTTATAATTATTGGATCATTTTTAAATTGAGTTACGGGTTGCTCTTTAGAAGATTTCCTGTTACAAATAACATCTGTTGATTATTTTCTGAACAGCCTCAACAACTAGATGAATCAATTAGGATTGCTAAGGGAACCGTTGATATTCTAAAGGAGCAAGTATTCGGCTTTGATACTTTTTTTTGTGTCAAGCCAGGAGCCATATGAGGTAAGCCAATACTGATATTATAGCTTTTCTCCAAACTCTGAAAAGATATAAAAAAAATAGAGATGCTCTATAAGTTAGAATTGTGGTTGATGGTTGAGATTTGTAAAACTACACCCTTCTTTCTTCATGAACCAATACATGGAAATTTTTAATCTTTTTGCTTGTACTGTTTCTACAAGATGAGCTCCAGGCTGTTCCTTTTTCAAAATTGTGAAAAGATTCCACATTTTAACCTCTTTGTCTTACAATTTCCCATGCAGGTTTAGTGGTGGTGTTGCTCAGCATGTGGTTACTGCTGGGTTGAGGTGCATAGTGAGCAACCAAGACAAATGGTATTTAGATCACTTGGATACAAAATGGCAAGAATTCTATCTGAACGAACCACTCACAAACATCACAAACAGTGAAATTAAGAATAAGAGGATTTGTCAAATTAAAAATAGCTTTAGGCTATAATAAACATTTTATGAACTGTTCGTGACTTTTCATTGTTACTGTTATATATGCATGTATCATTTTAGATATATTATTAGCAATATTATACACTTGTAAATAACAATTTATTCATTAATATATATTTTTGTTATATTAAATATTGAGTAAATATAAATTTGTTATTTTTTAGTTTATTGTTTAAATAATAAAATTTTCATATTAAATTAATAAAAATAAGTTTTTATCAACATTTAGTAAAGATAAATCTCATGTTTGTATCAAAAGTCTTCCTAACTGAATTTAGCGAGGATATCAGTCCTCGTTAAATTTCGCGAGGATTTAGTCCTCGCTAAATTTTGCGGGGATTTAGTCCTCGCTATCTTTTGCGAGGATTTAATCATCGCTAAATTTTGTGAGGATTTAGTCCTCGCTAAAGTTAGCGAGGGCTAATTCCTTGTAAACGATAGCAAGGACTAAATCCTCACAAAATATAGAGTCCTCGCAAAAATTAGCGAGGACTAAAGTCCTCGCTAAATTCTGCTAGGATGACTTTTATTACAAAATTTTTGTCCTCGCTAAATCCTCGCTAAACTGATTTAGCGACGAAAAATCATCATTAAAAGTCCTCGCTATTTTGCATTTTTCTTGTAGTGTAATTTAAATAGTTTTAGAAGAGGCACCAAGATAGTGATGAAAGGTTCCTTCTGCATCATAATAAGGTACGCAGTAAAATTAAGCTTTAAAGCATCTAACAATATTGTGAAATATGAAGCGTTGTTGCACGGCTTGAGACTAGTTAAGGCTATCTAGCCAGAAACCCTCAAATTAAAAAATAACTCTCAGCTAGTGATCAGCCAAGTGCTAGGTACTTTTGAAGCCAAAGAAAATACCATGAAAAGGTACTTGATAAAAATCAAAGCAGCTCTGAAGGAGTTGAAAGAGGTCGGATTAACCTGGATTCTGAAAAAAGTACCTAGGAAGCAAACAACGACAACTGATAGATTGGCTAATATGGCTACTATAGACCAGATGGAAGTTAAAAAAATATAACAATCACTGAGCAACTCTCATTTTCCCTCAAAGAGCTAGAGATGACGAAGATTGAGATATAGGGCGGTACATGGATGGCTCCGATCAAACTGTTCCTTCGAATAGGTAAATTACCCAAGGATAAGATCGAAGCTCGAAAGATATTATGAAAATCTCTCTGTTATTTTATAATTGATGATAAGCTTTATAGAAAGGCATTTAGCCATCCCTAGCTTAAATCTATGAAGGCATCTATGGAGCACACAAGGCCAGCAGGGTTATAACAAGGAAGGTAGTCCAAACTGGTTTTTTCTAGCCGAGTATATTCAAAGATGCTTAGAAAAAAGTAAAAAAAGGTGCCAAAAATGCCAAATTCATGGAAGAATTATTAGACAGTCCGCAGCGGACCAACAACCAATCGGAGCATCCTGGCCATTCAACCAATAGAGCCTGGACATTTTAGGTCCCTTTCCTCAGGGAAAATGATAAATGAGATTTCTTGTTGTAGCCATCGATCATTTCTCCAAATGGATTGAAGAAAAACTTTAACAACAATAACAGTCGAAAGAGTAAAAAATTTCACCTAAAAAGAAATCATCTGCAGGTATAGCCTGCCTAAAATCTTTGTAACAGATAATGGCAAGCAATTTGATAGCTGAACCTTTGGAAACTTCTATTTCGATCTAAATATTAGCCTGAGATTCACTTCCACCACCCACCAGCAAAGCAATAGAATAATGAAGGTCTTTAACCAAACAATTCTGAAAAGGCTGAAAAAAGACTAGGCAAGACAAAAAGTGCTGAATAGAAGAGCTAACAAGCTTTATATGGTCCTACAGAACTTCAAGAAGGGCTGGTACCCATCAAACATCTTTTTCTCTAGTGTACGGATCTGAGGTAGTAATACCGGTAGAGATTAGAATTCCCCCTTATCAGTTAACTTTCTACTCTGATTGGGATAACATCTAGAAAAGATGCCAAGATCTAGACCTAATAGAAGAAAGGAGAGAAAATACCTACGTAAAAATTGCTGCCTACAAACAAAGAGTCGCTAAATACCATAACAGAAGGGTAAAGCCAAGAGCTTTTCACATCGGCAACTTAAGGCTCTGGCAATGCTGGAGTAGGAAAGCTAATGCCCAACTAGAAAGGACCCTATCAAATCTCTAAGATCCTAAGTGCAAGCACCTATAGACTGAAATCCCTTAATGGGTTAGAGATTCCTAGGAGCTGGAATGTTGAAGTACTGAAGAAGTACTTGATGTAACCTTATACAAACAATATACTTATTATCAATGAAGAATTCTTTCCATTTCTGTGCAAAAGCTGACTTGGTAAAACCCATATGCTACGCTCGATGTAAATCTTGAGCATAAATAGTTAAGGTTGAAAGTCTATTGCCTACGAGCATCATACTTCTTTCCAAGTTAAAATGGCACAACGACTTTGATCGGAATGCATTCCTATTTAGCTTGATGTATGAAGTCCAATATAAATTCCAAGTTAGAAAATGAAATCTAAAATATTATACGTTCTACGTGATGACTCAACCATAATCAAATGGCCAAATGATCATTTCTTCTAATAAGATCACGTGCCTACGATAACGGCGAGAGTTAGGTCTTTAAATTGTTCCAATTATGCAAGATGACTGATTACATTTTTATATCAGATTACACATTTATGCAATTAGGAAACAAGTAACACCAAAAACCTAGAAATTTAAAAATTTCTCTGAACGTTCAGGAAGTATTTTAGCCCCTTTTATTTGTAATCATTTCATCCATTAATTCAATCATTCTACTACAATGCGGTGAAATAAAGGAGACAAATGAATTAAAATAAATGCCAAAGGCTTCATTCACAATGATTCATAAAACTATGCCAAATGCTAAAATACAAAAAGAGAAATTTATATACAAAGCACTAATCGCCCTTCTTATGCACAAGTTAAAAAACCACCTCGAAGATTGACATTTCAGCAGAAGGCTCTGCAGTTGCCAGTTGGCATAATAAGAGGCTCCGTATTTGACTCGACAGTAGGCTCAATGGGAAAATTAGAAACAAGCTCATCAGGTGGGAGCAAATCAAATTTGAGCTTCGTAGGAGGTCTGATAGTAGCTTCAGGGTTGACAGTATCTCCATCCTTAGGCTCAATCACAGGAACCTCATTGATGACCTATGAAACTTCCCCCACAACCTGCCATTCAAAAATGTACTCCTCACCATCGCTATCATCACTAGATGGCGATCAGAAAAAGCTCTAGGGTCCTCCATCCAATCGAAATCACCCCTGGGAAAATTCCTTTTAGCTTCATAAATAAGGCGGATAAGAATTTTCCTCTGAGCTTCGCCCGATTGCCTAAGGAGTTCATCCTTTGAGAAGCAAGCCCCTTTGTATGTCTATTAATAAAGGTGTGCTCCTTCTACTCCTAGACTGCCTTTAAGAAATCTCATTCTATGATGGCCCTGTTCTTATCTTTAACGGCCCTATCTTTATCCTCGATAGCCCTATCGCGTTTATAGGTAAGGCAGTAACGTTCGGCAGATAGCTTAGCATTATCAACGTTCGACAGATAACTTAGCATTATCTTTTTTAAACTTCAAGAGTTTATTGATATCTTCTTTCTACCGCTCCATCTTTGCATTCAACCCAACTTTTACTCGCTCTGCCTTTGCCTTAATTCAGCATTCTCCTTACAAAGAGGACCAAGGTCGACATTCAACTTAGATGTCTCATTGATGTAGATAAGATTCTCTGATCGGATGCTCGAGCATTGCTTTTTCTTAGCCTCGAGCTTTCGCTTAAGTTCCTCTTCCAATCGAGCGCTATAATCCTATATCCCTTTGAATTAGATGCTCTGATTATAAAGACACATTCCTCACTTGATCAGCTATTCATAAATAAGAACAAAAATAATCAGTGAAGAGGAAAAAATAACAGATAGCACCAAACAAGAAGTATTAAGTGGTAAAACGTACCTCTAAAGATTTCATGTGGAACAAGGCCAACTCATGACCAGGCAATGTCTACTTACCTATCCCCTGGAAATCCTCTTTGTTGAGTAGTCTTTTACAGATAAAAGATACTACTTTGGAATCTTGGGAGGAAAACCCTTCTCCAAAGCACTCCCTTAATATGTCCTTCAAAGAGCTAGATTTTCGATCGGTCACCTTCGGCATCCTAACCCCCTTTTTAGTCGGGTTGCTCGAAATCACCTCCTTCTCCTTAGCCTTCCCAACCATCTTATCAGATTTTCACTTAGCAGGCCCTTGCGCCATGAGCACGGTAGGTAGGTCAGATACATGAAAGGTTTCTTCAGATGACAATTCATCTCTAAGTAGTAACCTCTGGGAATGAGCATGTGCCTCGATGTCGAACATAGAAGGAATAACAGAAGCCATGGTGACACTGACGACCTTCGTAGTGGAAGCAATGATAAGAACTATCAAACTCTCAAAGGAGGCTCTATTTCGAGCAGATCCACCCAGACCATGCCTCAACCTTTTAATTCCCTCGACCTTAGAAGATGTCAACATAACCCTCTTCTGGCCATAGCCCTTCTCTTTTGCATCCAGTCTTGCCTGGCACTGCTGTTTGGTGACCTCATCCAATTGCTCCATCAGATCTCCTATGCTAGCCATCACAACTAAAAAAATAACAATAACATATGAGCAAGATCAGTGTTCCCGTCGATGTCTATATTAAATGCACATGCAATGCATGACAATCAGTTAACAAGTTAAATCCCTTTCAATATCTCTTAAATGCTTACTTTTTGAACTGCTACCATTCGAACAACCTGGTGATCCGACTAAGCTTCTTAACAACACGGCCGAATTGTAAGGACCACCCCTCATTTCCATGATTGTCATCAACTTATCAATAGTAGCTTCATATAATGGTTGGTTGGCTGCATTATCTTTTAAAAAGATCACTTTGGCCAATCAATTTAGCAACACGCCAAACCCTCTTAATTAGAAAAAACTTCTCCTTAAACCCTTTCATCAATGATGGGATGTTGAAAAGTTTCTTTCTCATCCTGCTAGTGAAGCAATACTCTATCCCACCCTTCCGGTTGGATATGTAGAAAAAATGGAAGAAGAGATCTAGAGTCATAGCGACTCTTTCCATCTTATATAGTATTTTGAAATACTTTATTACTCTTTACCCATTCGAATTTAACCAGTTAGGTGCAGTACCATAATCTCTTAGCACACTGATCTTAAAAGTGTCAAGGGGGAGTCTAAGCCCTGCATCTAAACACCACAAATGACATATGAACCATTCATTATTATCTTTATCAAATGGCCTTTTTTGTCATCGTCATGGAGTCAGGGCACGTCATCACATACACATCGTCTGGTAAGCCATACCTTGACTTTATTTTTGATACCTTCTCCAGCATCAACTTGGAGCACTTAATCGCAGTGGGCTAACCACTATACTTCTCCATAAAGATTCTATCTATAGAATGACAGCTGTTGGAGGCCATTTGTAGATGGAGGGGAGAAATGAAATAGTTTATAATTTGAAGTTAAAATTGGGGACCCAAGCTAGAAAATCCCTCAAAAGAATTAGATGCCATACATATACAAGCACACAAAGAACCAGATAAGTAAGTAAAATTTACTTGCATAATTTCTTGATAACCTTGAAAAAATGATTGAAATCTAAAAATCTAAAGGGTGAGAAAAAATTTTGGTAGAGTTTCACTAAAAAAATTAGTAAAAAGTGAAAAAAGATCTGTAAAGTTATATACTTATATAGGGAAACCCCCAAGTACTCTGAGCAATTGACCAATTGAACCTTGCCATGCATCATAAAAGAAACATCACACCGATCCATGTATCAAAGCATCACTTTTGATGCGTATGCTTATTTTTAATCCTGAGACAGTTGTCCGAAAAAATATATGTCCAATCGCAGTAAAATTCTCAAAATCTTAGATAATCGGACATACATGAAGAGGGGATAAATGTTATCGGCTTATCTTTGAGCCCAAGCAAATCTTAATCTAAATACCAAAACTTATCTATAAAGAAGTCTGGCACTTGATAAGCAAAAATTGGGAGGTAACCACACGTTATTCAATCGGATTGATGGGATCTTTAGTATTAATCAATCCACTGACATGCCGCGGAGCTCATGCCTCTGGCTTGCTCCATATCATGTCGCCATTCACCTATTTTGACACCTAGGTACCTATACCTCAGGCACTTGTATGCACTTCGATGCCTCATATAAATAGCCTAATCTGCAGAGGCTCTAGGTGCCAACTTTTAAGACTGTCTCTCTTTAAGCTTACCTCCTTAATTCGCTGACGTAATCATTGGAGTGCTAACGTCTAATCTATCCTAATAAAGCCTCTTACAGGTGCTCACTAGTTGAACAGTTCCTTCAGCCACTGACTCACTTTAAAGGTTTGACAAATTAAGCCATATCGATAATTGAAATTTTCTCTAATTTTTTAATTATTAAAATTAAATTTTAATTACCTCAAGAAAGAGATAAAATGGTGCAAGTCCATCCTCTTGGTTATAATCATGATACATAGCATTTTTAAATATTTAGAAAAATATTTTGCCCCTTAGTAAGGCCAGTTAATTTCTAATAGAAAATAATTTTGTTAAAAAAAATCTTAAACATAATTTCCAATAAAATCAAGAATTAAACCAAGCATTACATTAAAAAAAAGAAATATAAAAGAAAAAAAAAATAGCTAAGAGATAACCTCTATAATCTTAGCTCCAGTAAATACGTAGCAAAGATTTCCTACCAACAAGCTAGGCTGACAAGTAAGGGCGGCCAAGCCTTATAATTTTTCAACTATTTTAGCCTCACTATTTCTACCCTAAAGTTTTTCTTTTTTTTCAAGCATGTTACTTTGAATATAAATTTTTTATATAAAAATCACACATAGAAATATAATATTTTAAAGTAGATGTGGATGTGACTCAGGAACCACCGCTTCTGATTAATATGCTAATTTAGGTTTGAAAAAAATTATATTGAACTTGAACCAAATCACACTATCTAACTATTTAGATTTTGGTTCTTGAATTAAAAGATTTTAATTTATGGATAATTCATAATTTAGTCACATTTCCATTAAAAAGTTTAATGAAAAAAGGTTTGTGTTTTAAAATTAATTAAAGAAAAGACAGATATAATATTAATAAAAAAAATTTTCTTATTGATTATCAACATTGAATAACCACAATGGGGTATTTATAGGTATAAAATAGAAGAGGTAAACTTCTACTAGAATTGAAAGAAGGATGAGTTTGACAATCATCCAAGTACTTTATAATTATCACAATACTTCTCCTTGGATGACTATGCACTATGAATATACCTCGTTAAAATTGTGCTAAGAAAAATCCAGTAGGATAAAAACTTAGAGAAGGAAAAATAGTACAGTATTCACAGGCTATATTCTTCCCCTAAAAAATACAATAATTATAATATTTTCTTAAACTGAAGCATCCCAATACTATTTACATGCTTTCTGAAAATAAAAGTCGATAGAGTCTTGATGAAGAGATCAGCTAGTTTGTTGCTAAAGAAAACTTTGTGATTTCTTCATACTTCAATATTGTTGGTCGTTATTCTTGAATAATAATCTACACATTTCTTTATTGTATTGATTTATAACTTTCAACCACATGAGCTTTCAACTAACTTAATGAATAGCTAGCATTAAGTAATTCGATAATTACTACTCTTATAGCTAAAATATTGGACATCTTCTAGTGTCTGGACTTATAATCCAAATATTTTGTATGAATTTCATCTATCCCTTGTGCCAATCGTCTTGATATCAACTTTCGATTTTTATGGTCATAATACTAAAATATTTCATTCACTTCAAGGAATGAAATAGGTGTAATAAAATAGTTTTATAACATGTATATACCATAATCCTATAATAGCTGTAATAAATGAATGCATTTAGTAACTTAATTCAAATATTTTTAAATAATTACTTAAAGATAATAAAATTATCCAAATAAAATATATATGATTATATAGAGAACTAAAATCCTTAAAATAATATATAATTTTAAGTAAAAATTTGATAATTACTATGTAATGCACAATTACATAATACATCAATAGCAATAATATATAATCATGAAATATATTGTATCTAGTCACTTTACAACTATTGGAGTACTCAATGGAAGATAATATATAAATATATAATCATATTATAAAAATATTTTCTTTCAATCAAATAGTACTCGATATTTAAATTGAGATAAAATTTAGTTTACAAAATTCGTTAAAGCATTTTGAACTCTCCAAGAGTTTCAGTAATTAAAATCATTACAATAGGTAAACTATAATACTTCAAAATCATATACATAAATTTCAATACATGTATTGAAATATAATTTTTCAGAAATATTTATATACTTTATACATGATAAATCTTTCAGAAATTATATGTAATTTATTATCAAATAGGCAAATAGTATCAATTAGTTACATACTAATATATTACTAAATTGACAAACAGTAAAAACTTATTGCATTCATTATAAAAAAAATATGTATTTTTACAATAAATGCCAATTCATTGCAATAAATACCATAAAATAAATCATATTTTACGACTTTATTGTTTATTAGGGATGAGCAAAAAAACCGAAAAAATGGTTAACCGAAAAATCGATTCGAAATCGAATCGATTTTTAAGGTTAACTGAACCGAAAAAATGGTTAAGGTTTTTAAAAATATGAATTTTCGGTTCGGTTTCGATCCATGGTTTTAAAAACCGTCAGTTTCAGTTAACCGACCGGTTTAATTTATTTTTTTAATATATAAATAAGCCATTTCTCAAACTCTCCTACTGGTCACAAGTCATTGCAAACATCATGACAGAGTGGTAAATGAGTAGTCAGTGTTCCAAAAGTACATATGATAATAAGTTGTAGGCTGAGCTGTAGATATTGAAAGACCAACTCTATTTATTCATTCTACTTTTAATAAATAAATTCATTCCAACTCTATTTACAATACGAAAAACTGAATAGACTGTACCCAATTTAATAAATTGTATTCACTTTTAATTTGTCCAAACTGAATAGACTGTATACAGTTTATTATATTTACCTTTTTTCCCAATTTAATAAATTGTATTCACTTTCAATTTGATATTATACGTAAAGTAGATACGAAAAAGATAAGTGGCTCAAATTGAGTCACTCAAATGGGGACAATAATGTAAATGTATATTTTTTACTATTTTTTAAGACAAAATTAACCTTTATAAAAGTAAGATATTTGAAGCCATTTAAGTCAAATTTAAGCCATTTTAACCTCAAGCCATATTAGGCTTATAAAAAGGTAATTAAGTCATCATTGTTATCCTCTTTTTGCTTTTTTGCTTCATATATTCGGTGAATATCAAATTAAATATGAATAAAAGTGAATGCAATGTATTATTTTTGGGCAAAGTAAATACAATTATTAGAACTGAATGTTAAATTGAATGCAGCTACAATTTATTCAGTTTGTATAAAAAATAAATATAATGAATTTAATTTCTTCTCCACTTCAATTTGACAATCTAAAATAATAATAATAATAATAATAATAATAATAATAATAATAATAATAATAATAATAATAATAATAATAATAATAATAATAATAATAATAATAATTTAAATCTAATTTTATTCCAAAAATTATTATAAAACTAATGACTATGATGCAGTGTAAAAACAAATTTAAATCTAATTTCATTCCAAAAATTATTTGTTGAGGTGAAAATTACTTGAGCTATTATAAAAAACAGTATATTTTTATAATTACTATTGGATAATTTATCCATTGCTCACTTAAATAAAAATATTATTAATGAGTTAGAAGATATTTTCGGTCAACTCAAATTTGGAGCGTTACAACATCCATGATTTTTTTGCAAAAACTATTGTCTCGATTACCTCATTCCATAGATATACGACTGTTGCTTAACTATATAAATAACAAAGTGGTATAGTCCATCACAACTTTCTCATTAATTATACCGGCAAATTTGTGATATAATTTTATCAATTAGGTCATTAATTTAACTTTTTTTTAGTCGGGGTCACTAATTTAACTTAAAAGCTGATTTTAAAAAAAATATAATATATAAATAAGTTTAAGGAACAATAATTATACCAAAAAGTAAAAATAAAAAAATAAAAACATTGATAGGAAAATTTTTATATAGATTTAGAGCTTTTCATGTATCAGGCAAATAATAATACAATCAGTAATCATTTATCTACAATTTTTTATCCAACAGTATAATATTTTGTATCTACTTAATTCCTAATTTGGTTCATAAATGCTAATGGGTGATTACTATTTAAAATACAAATACATAAATGAATACAATTTGAAAAAATTGAATAAAGTATACTCAATTGAACAAGTTGTTCGAATAATTGGTTGAATTAAGTATGTTATTCAATTTTTCTTTTTAAGTATTTTGATAATTTAAATTTTTAATTGCATTTTATAATTGTAGTGGTTAATCGAAAAAAATTGGTTAACTAGTCCGAAAAATCGAAATCGATTGATTGGTTAACCGATTGCAATGGACTGGTTAATGATTAGTCTTTTGAAAAAATTGATATATATGGACTGGTTAATCTTTTTGCTAATGGACCGGTTAATCGGTCCATGCTCATCCCTATTGTTTATTATACGAATATAAATTGTACTCTTTGGCATTATAGTTTTCAATATTTTGAACTATATGTCAAAAAATTCATATTGAATGCAATTAATATCTATATTTTTCAACAAATTTAATTTTAAAATTCCCACTGTGATAAAAATATCAATATTAATATTTTTATACAGAAATATTGTCAACAATTTTATCCTTTTTTTTTTAATGACAAATAACATATTAAAATATTTTATTTAATATCAGGTACCTGAATCACTTCTGAAGCTTAAAAATTAGTTATGTCATAGATCTCTTTAAGAGTGTTCACCTCCGTAATATGACGATATAGATTTATTTGATCATTTCCATTTGTAGATTTTATTTTTATTTGGAATTAAATAGTTTATCTTATAAGGAAAATTGTCCTACTAGGACATTGTTTTGAATTGGAGCATCTGCAGTTAATACAAATAAGATTTAATAAATCTATACACACTAACAAATATATTGGCATCATAATTAACTAATATTTTAAACTTTAGGTTCACGATATATATGAGGATCTAAATTACACACAATATATTTATTATTTTATTTATTTTTAACTGCTTTCTTCTCCTAACATCAGAAAAATTATTAATCAAAATGTATTTTTCAACTAAAACTTACAATAGATGAATTTTATGATTTTTATTGGCACAATGCGTGTAAGTGTTGCTTACATCCATATATAAAAATAATACTTATTCTTCTCATAAAAATGTCTAACAATTAACCGGAGGTATTTAGCAAAAATTTTTACTAGACCTTGGAATATGAACATGTACAAGGAATTTATAACAATCTTTTACCCACAACATATGATTACTAGCATTATCAAGAAAAATATCTTGATTGTATAATCTGAAAATTGTATACTTAATTTGAATAATCTTACAAACTATAGGTTGTGAGTTGATAATAAATCCACATGTGATCATTTTATTGATGCATCTTTCAAAAATTATAAATCATTTGAATGGTTCACATGGTAGATAGTGGGCTCGCATATATTATCTTTATTCATTTTAAAATGAAATAAATTCAGTCCATTTATTAGCTAGTGATACTTTAGTAATATTTCTTGAGAACAAATAGATTATGAGAATTTCTTAAATTAAATTAAAAAAACTTTCGGTTCTCTAATAAATATATAAATTCTCAATAATTTATGCATTATAATCGATTTAGGATAGTCAAACCGGTTATGCTAAGTAATCAATTGTTAATCAGTAAACTTCACGTTTACTATTTTTATTATATTAATATTTATATCAATTGATAAATATCAAAATTTTTAATATTAATATAAAACAGTTAGTAAACTTCAGATTTAAGAATATTTGTGACAGCAAATAAACTACACGTTTATTAGTATTTGTATCAATTTTCAAGTTTATTATAATCAATAAACTTCATGTTTAATGATATTAGTATTGATTAATCAACAAACTTTTAATTTGTTGATATTTGAATAATTAGTTAACTGCATGTTACTAATATTTGTATAACAGTTAGTAAACTTTATGTTTACTAATATTTGTATCAAAATCAAATCAAATAATCTTTAAAAAATATATTACTTATCTTATACAAAGTAGATCTTGAGTATTTTTATAATGACCTCAATACCGAATTAGCCGTGAACAGTACTTTTCGATGGTGAATAGTGCTTTTCGGATCCGAAAGGATACCTGAAAGTCAAAAATATTTTATTGGACAATCGAAAAGTATTGGTCATGATGAATCCAGGGTTGAAATTTGAAGTGAAATTGAAGTCAAATGGACTTCAAAAGATAAAAAAATACGAAAAAGATAGGAAGTCAATTTTCCTAGTAGGGAAGGTGACTTGGTTTTGCATAAATTATTAAAAATAGTAAATAAACTCCGAAAATTGCCATATTTTGCTTGTATACATGAATTTTTATGTATAATATTTTAGTAATGAGAATTAAATTTTTCGGTAATACCGGCAATTGTCGAACTGGACCGATAAGTTTGAATCGGACTGATAACGGACTCCAATTGAGCTAAAAATTTGTGTACTAGCTATTTTAATGTGATAAGAGTGATGAAATTATTTTTAGAGTGATTTGAAGGTTAGAAATGGGAGAATTTTGATTGAGCTTTATAAGGCCTAAATTGGGCCTTAGAAATTAATTGGGCTAAACCCATTAGTTTAGCCCAATTTTGGGCCCATTGAGAGGATATTTAAGAGCTAAAAATCTGGAGATCTTTCCAGAATTTATGAGCTCTCCTCCTTTGTCTCCTTGGCCGAACCATTCCTCTTAAATTCTCTCCCTTTGATTTTTCTTCATCCACTCCAAATTTCAATTGTTTCATAACATAAGAGTTAAAGTTTCATCTCTCTAGATCATTTTAGTGGCCTCAATCAAGCGCATTTAGCAAAGAAAGCCAAGAAATTAAGTTGAGAAAGAAAAAGGGGTAAGATAGAATTTAAGAAAATTGTTGGTTTAAATTTATTATTTAGTATTTTTCCATAGATTTTGAGGTGTAGATCATGATTATGAGCTTGAATTTTGCATTTGAGAACAAAAAAAAAGGAAAACTAAGGTTTTGGGGCCGGCCATGGTAGGTGAAGAAGAATGAGAAAGAGTTTCAAGGAATAAAGGCAAAGAAAAAGAAGTATAGGCTTCCTAAATCAAGGAAAAAATGTAAGTGACTAACAAATATTTACAATTTCTATGATTTTGAATTTTATTCCTTTATGTAATTAGGGTAAAAATTATTAATAGAGTTAAATGTTGAAATTCGTATAGGAAAAATGAAATTGAAGCTTGTGGAATGTTAATGGAAGCCTTAAATTAAAGAAGAAATTTTTTTAAGGTAAGGTACTAAAGGTGGACGAAATGCTCACTAAAGAAAAATAATAGAATTTTGCATGAAATTAATATATAATAGCCTAAATTAATTATAGAAATATTAATAAGTGTCTATGAATTTTTAATGAATATTTGAAATTTATTTTAGAATTTTTAAGCTTATGTAATGTGTATGTATATGGTAAAAGTTGTGAATTATTGTGAAATAATTGGTAATTTAAGTGAAAAATGATAATAAATATTAAATAATGCATATGTAAATTTTATTTGAATTTATTGAAATTATTAGAATTTTATTGAGAATTAAATTTGAAAATGTATAATAGAAAATATCGAATTATTTGTGAATAATTGCATAAAAATATAAAATAAAGTGAATTAATATGAAATTAATTCACAGTCAATGAAAAAAAATAAAAAGTCAACCGATGAATTTTTTAGGAATTAAAAAAATTAATAAAATAATTATTACTGTGCCCTTAGAATTAGTCGGGCAGTAAAAACTAGTTCTGGATATAGTTGGCTAGCCATAAGAGCACCTTTCCCGCGATGCAAGTCATGGCGACTTGTTTTGCTATGGGTAGGATCTTTGATCTCCATAACTTAAATGTAAAGTGAAAATGAAAAGTGCAATGTTATGGAAAATGGTTCATTGGAGATCATTTCTCTCTTAGTGGTGACTCATGGGGTCCACGTTCCGTGTATCCGGTCTGAGATTTTCTACCGGGTTTGTACTAGGGGCATAATGGAAATAAATAGCTAAAAATGTGAAAAGATAATGAAAAATGACAATAAAAAGTGAAAAAGGACTAAAGTGAAAGAAAAAGAAAGTTTAGGGATAAAATAGTAAATTTTTTCAAAAGTATAGAAATTAAGTAAGTTAAGTAAGAATTGCTTAAATAAGGATAAAATAGTCAGTTAATAGTTAAATTGCTTAAAAATAAAATTTTATAGTCAACAGGAACTAAAACATAATTTTGCACAAAAATGTCAAAATAAGTGTATATAAATGAAATGTAACCCAATTATTAGCTTATAGAGTAAAAATAAGCTTAACAAGGGTAAATTTATAATTTTGAAATAAAAAGGTCAAATGTGAATAAAATTTAATGTTTGAAGTTAAATTGAAAAGATCAGTTTACGATTATATCTTATTTAATTAAACTAAGTGAATTATAGAAATGTATTGATTATTAGTCATCACTGAGCATGTTTAGTGCTCAACGTGTAGCTGTTACTGCGTGCAGGTAAGCAAGAGCGGGAGAAAGAATACATTTTGCAAGACTTCTTTTAGATATTTTTGCTTTTGACAGTTTGGCATGTATATAAAGTTAATATTTTGGATATGTAAATGGGTAAAAAAGTGTTGTATTAGTAAATGTTTCCAATGGATGATTATTGCTTTGGAGTATATATGATATGGAGATGAATGAATATGTTTGTTATAATATTGTTGTTGTACCTTTGAAAGACTGTGTGAATTGTTTGCATTTCAGGAGGGTAGTATAATGTATAGCCATTATATTGCAAAAATTTTATTAAATACATAGTAAATTAAACAGTTATAAATCGTCGACGAAATATTTATCGAACCAATAAAAATAAGTTATAAATATACAAGAGATAAAAGAAAGGAAATGAGTTATAATAAATAAATTTGAAAAAAAAATTCCGGCTTATGACGTACCGAAACAGTGATATGTGTGATAAGAGTGTTACAATTTCTCTCTCAGTCTAAAAATGATATTCATTTTAACAAATATCTTTTAAAAATAAATTTTTGCGGGACATATTGGAGAAATAATATATTTTATAACAAATTGTATGTGAGTAATTACATTATAACTCTTCAAAAACCTTCAAATAATTATATCACATATAACAAAAATATATATGTAGTAAATTAAAAATCAAAATATGGCTTTATATAAAATATATTCATTATATATATAATATAAGGATCAAAAAATAATTAAGCAATGATCAATTTATAATTATGCAAAATAAATTACTAAAATCATGTTAATGTCCGCGAGAAAACTTCTCATTTTTTTCTTAACAATTTCGTATATTGAAGTTTTTAAAATTTATTTTAGAATATAATTACTCAACTTTTAATTAATTAATCTCATTAACTCATAAGAATTAAAATAATTCAAAATTTAAGTATTAAATTTACTTACCGTTTAATTTTATAAATTATAATTCTTGATTTATTTGAGTCGGATTGTCGTAAACTACCAACTTCCCATAATCAATAAATACTATCGTGCTGATAACGTATTGTAAAATTAATTAAATAAAAAATAGATATCGTATTAATAAAAAAAATTCTTATTGATTATCAACACTGGTAATTCAAATACTTCATAATTATCACAATAGTTTGAAATTGTTTTGAGGAGTTTTTTTTTTAAAAAAAAATTGTTGATGATTTGATGGAATTGTAAACTTATATTTAGGTTTGATTTAATAACGGGTTCACATTTTGACCGGTTTGAGTCCGATATAAGTATTATTGAATATCCGATTTTAAAATAAAATAAAATCTAATTTAATTTGAATGAAACTATTAGGATAAAATGGCCAGTTCATAAGTGATAACATATTTTCGCATGCTATTTATATTTTAATTTCCGTTTTATGGATAAGATAAAAGGAAAAAAAAAATATTAGCCGGTAACCACTAAGATCGTTAATTAAGCAAAAACATAGACTTGTGGCTGATATAAACTCATTTTGTAACTCTAATCCCATAGACCCCGCCTAAAGATAGGCAGGGTTTATTCAATTAAGTAACTCTAATCCTCTATTTTAATGATTGGGATATTAATATTAATTAATTAATTACTAATTGAAATTTAAAAAAAAAAAAACTAAAAATAAAATCCTGAAAGGGTATACATGGATGTCTGTCTGTCTGTATCCCTCTCATTATGAGTTGTCCTTTTGTTATCAAAATCTTTTTAATTCTGTAGTTTCCTTTAGGTGGAGATCAGTGGGAGGGGGGAGATCCCATCTCCTCCACTTTCTCCGCCGCTTTCAATCTTTTTTCTCTTTTCCGGTAAGCATTTTATTCTTTATCATCTTTATTTCTATGCATTTCTTTTCTTTTAATTTGATTATATGAATGCCAATATTGGTTTTGTGAAGTGTGATGGTTTCGTTCTTGATTAATAAGTATTCTTAAGCTTCCTAATTCATTTCATTGATTCCTTTCTGTGTTTCATAGGTTATAGATTCGAATTATGTGTTATTTTTGTTTTTTTGAAAAAAAAAAGTTGATGAAAACTGCTGGCTCTAGCTATAACGTTGGTTTCTTTAATCATGTCAATAAAAACAGGTTTTCCAATTCCTTAAGTCTAATTAATCTATAATTAGCAACACTTTTCTTGTTAATATTGTTGTTATCTGTATAACATTTCTTTCCAAATCTGAATTAGTCTTACAATAATATAAAAGGTCTAGAAAATGAAGAAAATAATTTTTCTTAAAAAAAAAAAAGATATTCAGTAGTTTTAGGTAGGATATTATTATGTATGGATTACGCTTCCATCAGCTTTTGCTTTCCGGAACATATTTCTAATTTTCTATACTCTGGAGATCTGTGGACCCACTAAAAATTAGTGTGGCATTTCAGTTTCATAAAGATAAAATCTTATGCAACTATTGTTAAGTTGGTTGCAGCTAAAAAAAAACCCTAAAAATATTAACATGTACCCTTGTATGTTTATTATCCACAGTTTTGCAAATTGGAACGCATGTCTATGATGGGATGAGCCTATCCTCTGTCCATGGCTCAAAATATTAGTCTTTCTATTCCCTTCCCTTAGCAATTTCTTTTCTAACATCTATTTTATATAATTTTCACTCACATTGACTAAAATATCATTTTATCAATTCTCTGTAATTATATATTTTCACTCTATTAAATACTTCTTTTTTAGTGTATATATGAGAATAAAATAAAAAATATGTAATTAATACTCATTGAAATTTAAATTGATAGGAATTGGATAATCTTAAATGTGATTATGGATGTGAATTAGAGTGTAACTAAGTGGTGGAATTATGATATTTTTACAGGGAATTTGAAAATGTTGAATCCACAAATGGAACCAAAATCTTGATGTAATAGGTATTAGCTGTCTCTGCCAAAACCATTTATCGATAACATATTCTGTCTTTCTCTATCTGCTTCTGTTTTTAAGCTGTAACTATATTAATTAATTGACCATCTCTCTCTTTTGCTTTTTAAAATGCAAACCCAAAAGCCAACTATTGAACAACGCCTTATGAGCCTAACACTTCTTGAAAACCAAAAACCTTCTTCAACTATTATGGGTTATGTAACTTCATCTTCACCTTCTTCTTCTTCTTCTCTAATTGGGGATTACATTGGAATCGAGAGCTGTCTTGATCTTAAAGAAAATGATGATATTTTCTCTCCATCATCGTCACTAAATCAAGAACAACAACAACAAGATATGATTGAGAGTTTGAGGCAAAGGCGAAACGAGAGAGATCGGGGGAAGGTGAAGAAGAAAGAGTTTCCTCCACCAATACCATTGCTGGCAAGAACGGAGAACTTGCCTTGTCATATGCCTTGGGTTTTGAAGAGATACTACACTGATGATGGAAGGTTGATTCTTAGAGAAGAAAGGGTTAAGCATCACGAGTATTTCCATGCTCAAAGATGCAATGGCCGTCTCATTTTGCGCCTTATTCCTCTTGATGATGAAGTTCATCCTCCTCCTTTCGCTAGCCATGAATTAGACACTGTTGATTGCTCTTCTGAACAAGAACAACAAGAGAAGGAGGAGGAAACTTTATGTGAAGATGAACAGAGTAGTGCGATAGGAGGAAATGTGAGTAACTTCAATTGCTTCAAATACAGCACCATGAGGCAAAGTTCAACTTCCATATTTGAGATGTTAGTACCTGCAGTAAGACCTATTCATAGTTAGAGAATAAAAAAGGAGGATTTTTTATTGGTTTTGCCGGGGCGGATTTAAAAAGCAAGGGATTAAGCTTGATTAGGTTCAGTTGATAGAGTGTGTTAATGTTTCTTTCTTGCTTAACAAGAGGCTGTAGCTAGTCAAATGTCAAGATTTCAGAGATATTAGGTTTCACATAGTGGATAGAAATGTATTTCTCCTCATTTTTATGTTTATTGATGAATTAAACTGATTATTGATTTCCTTTGCACCATTTCTTTTATTGTTTATTATCTCCTCTTCCTCTTGCTCGATTATTTATTTGATCTCAAATGCTCAAGTCTATAACTAAATGACTTGAAAAAATTAAATGCATACAAGTTTTATGAATCAAACTAATACTCCCTCCGTTCTTTTTTATCAGTCACTTTTGTTATTTTCATTAGGATTAAAAAATACTCCCTCCTTTTTTTTATCAGTCACTTTTGTTGTTTTTATTAGGATTAAGAAATAATAAATAGATTTAAATTTAGTATTAAATTACGTGATTAAGATTAAATTATAAAATCTTATTGGTTCTGACTTTATTGAGAAAGAAAAATAAATTGAAAAAGCAAATTAAATTACATTAAAAGTCTAAAAGTGACAGATAAATATAATTTGGATTTTACTCAAAAGTGACAGATAAAAAAAACGGAGGGAGTAATAAATAGACTTAAATTTAACATTAAATTACGTGATTAAAACTAAATTATCAAATCTGATTAGTTCTAATTTTATTGAGAAAGAAAAATAAATTGAAAAAATAAATTAAATTACATTGAGAGTCTAAAAGTGACAGATAAATAGAATTTAAATTTTACTCAAAAGTGATAGATAAAAAAAACCGAAAGGAGTATAAAAATGACACATTTAAAACATATATGTATATGCATCTTCGACAAATATTTTGATTTTTTTTATTCTTTTTTTGTTAAAAAAATAATTGAATATGTCAGATATACTAAAATTTTTAAACATGAACAATTGGATAAAAAAATATAAAAATATTATTTTTTGATTCAAGGATCATTAGGAGCCATGATGGAGCATTTTTTGTTGCTGGCTGCAATCTGTGTTTGGGGAATGGGTGTGTCGCTCATTAAGTTGGATTAAATGGAGGAGTCTGCCCAAAGTGTTGATTGAATCTGATGCCCAATTGTTATTCAACTTCTGAATAGAAGGATTCAAGGTTCTTTTGATTTAGATGCTACTTCCCCGTTATTTTTTATTTATCATTTTTTTATTTATCTGTTATTTTTAAAATTTAATTTAATTTTTCAATTTATTTTTTTCAATAAAATCAGAATCAATCAAATTTAATAATTTAATTTAAATTAAATAATTTAATAATAAATTTAAATCTATTTATTATTTTTTAATTATTATAAAAATAACAAAAGTGACAGATAAAAAATAACGGATATGGATTCAGTATTTTGCATGACTATCTATTTCTAAAGATTTAAGTGAAGTCAAGTTTGTTTTTGCTCGACCGTCTGCGAAATCAGGTGGCTCATGTTATTGCAAGAGCCTCTAATATTGTTCGTCAGATTATGAGTGGGAGGCAGAACTTTCTTCCTTCCTTTGTCGATCAGAAAAATATTTAATATATGTATAATTTGATTTCCTAAAGATTAATGTTGATTAATTAATCTTCAATAGTCAAATTGATTAGGATTGATCTATCCCTGTCTGTGATGCGTAAGGAGAATGAAATATCTGAGAATGAATTGCCAATCCTTTTCTTTTTATCAAATTGCTTCAGCTGTAACACATACAATAATATTGAAAATCTCTAATCTCTTTAATCAATTTTAAATTTCCATTTATGGTAGTAGTGAATTGCATAACCAGCGTACGTAAGATTATCAATGCTATGAATTCATGATAAACAGAAATTTGAGTATTGCACGTAGAATGAACACAAAATTAATGATAGTTTTGAGTATTGAGTTGAATTCACTATTCAGAAGTTGGTGGAGGTGAAACGCTATAGTATAGAAATGCAACATGAGCAGGCCCTTCGGGAAAGACAAGAATTGATGGCAATGGGTAGTGGGTGCACATCAAGTACAGGGCCAATTTCCGAGATATCCCATTATTATGTTGTTGGATAGATATTATTGTTATGCCTTTCTATAATCTTCATGTAGTACAGCTACAACCCAATATCCGCTTCAAATTTTGTCAGTGCTCATGATTGGGCTGCTTCATTTGCACGTTTCCACAAATATTCTTCATCTTACAACTCATCACGCTAATTCCACTACCAGTTCTTGCTGCCCCTCCCCATATACAATGGAGATTTTTTACCCGCATCCGCTCTATTAAAAAAAATTATGGAATAATTTAATTATCTTTTGTCATATATACAAAAATTATTGTATATATGCTAATTTGTAATTAATTTGATTAGAATCGGTTAGACCTAGTTCAAATAAAAAAATTTCAGACGACAAATACTTTCTACCCATTCACCTTCAATATATTTATTTATTTTTGGGGTTAATATCATCCATTTTGACTGAACATACGCATGATAATTCAAAAATAACTGAATTATTTTTCGTAACAAAATTATCACTGAACTTGACACTCACTACAAGAAAAATGACATTTAAAGAAGGAAAATTCGATCGTTAAAAATCAAAATGCTGTCGTTAAAAATCTATAATGACCGGAAAATCCGATCCTTAAAATCCCTGAGATTAAAGGTATACACGATCGGATTTTATATCCGGTCGTTAATGTACATAACAACTGGACCATATCCAGTCGTTGAATCTTAATTTTAGCTACCGGATTTTTCCCCCTCGTTGATAGTGTTAACTGTTAACGAAGGAAAATTCTGATAGTTAAAATAATTAACGACTATATTTATTCTGGTCGTTAAAAGAATCCACAACTGATAACATTCCGGTCGTTAACGTATATTCAGTCGCTAAAAGTAAAGTTGATCACTAACATTAAATTTTCAAAATAATTAAAATATTTTATTCAAGTAATACCTGTATAGATCATCCACACACACATATATACAAAATTATAATTAATAATCTTTTAATATATTGCAAAATATCAATTACAAAATATACCAATATTTCGAAATTGTTTTAACATTATATTTATCTTATAAAAGTTTGTTAACAAAAATAGTTCCTATGGATACTAATTTCTATTCACTTAAAATCTTCAGAAGAATGCATAATGAACCTCATATCCTTCTTGTTTATTATTTAGAAGACCTGTAGAATTTAAAGCATTAATTTATAATTAATATTCATGCACAAATTAAAGCCAATAAGTCAAATGGCAAAAAAAATTGAATACTTTCAATTTAAAATATCAATTATCTTAAATGTTCCAAATTAATTCAAACAACCACTGGTAATAACTGCGACTAGAACCATTAGTATAACACGGCTAAAAATACCATCATCACCATAGTTCTATATTGTAACTATGTCATCCTCACCAATCTATGATTCCCTTTCATTTTCAGTAATAATACAAATAGAATAATAACTTATATGAGATTTTTCAGCTTTATATTTCGATCCTAACTAGTTCAATACTTCAAACTATGTTCTAGTTATTAATTTTCATGACCAGAAGTATATGACTAACAAGCTCAAGCTATAATGTGATTCACCATTCTAAAGATACTACCAACAAGCCCAAGCTATGATGTGATTCCACCACCCTAAAGGGATATAAAAAATAATACTTTCAATTTAAAATATCATACACCATAACATTTTCAGGTAGGTTGGCATTAGGATGTCGTATCACAACATTAGTTTTGAAAGTGCCTATGAATAAAGCCATAAACAAATGTTAAATAGTAATCAAAACAAAACTGATTCAACTCTCTCAAAGATCATCAGGGAATCAACTCTAGTATTTTTCACCTAATTTCACCTCTAAACAGTCTATCCTCAATCAATTTTGAAGGGTTCTTAGAAGTTTCCCTTACCAAACCAGGAAATTTCATCCTTGGCTCTATCTATTATTCTAACTTTTTTCTGTTACATTGTTTAATACAACTTGATATGTTTCTAATCCTATGTTTGTTTTCATTTTCATTAGATCTTCTCTATGAATATTATGCTCAACAGCCAAGAACCCATTTTCATCATCAGCTATTTTTGCACACATGACGTACCATGTCAACACTCGAGCAAGGATCATCACCGAAAATCGATTAAAACGAATTTTATGCAAAATAATGTAAAATTAAGTGACAATTTTATTATGAACAATAATTAAATTACTTTTGACTTATTAGACGTAAATTCAATAATCATGGATGAAATTAACCTCTATTTTTGCTCATCGCAATTCTATTATCTTTAATTATATTATAATTAACCTATTAATTGGCAACTAGTTTTAAGTCTCTTTTAAAGTTTTAGAATTCTAAAATCAACCTAATAACCTATAAAAACACTAAAAATACATTAGGTTAAATTATAATTTCCATAAAAACACAAAAACATGTAAATGATTCTAAAATACTAAAAAAAATCAACTAAAACTAAATAAAATATATAGAAAAAATATAACGACAAATATCGGTTAAGATATGCTTTCCTGCTAAACAAAATCAAAAAATTCATTTTGCAAAATTTAATTAACTTAATTATTGATTTTCTAATAATTTTCTCTATTTTTGAAAAAACCAAACACTTTCAATTTCAACCAAGGACGGATCGAAAATCTAGGAATTAAGTACTTTTTCTGTATCAAAATAACTGTTGTTTAAAATTTATACACCCATAAAAAAAATTTAATTAATAGCCTTATTTTTAAATAAATTTGCAACAAGTCGTCAAAAAATATTATTGGCTCAAGGTCATATCCAAATTTTGATGATAATCAAACCTTAAATAAAATTTAGTATGAATTCTACTATAAGCTATTTCTGCAGGTCTTTTTTTATATATCTTTCTGATGCAATTATCAAAAATGAAGATTGTGAAATTGATTCATGAAGATCAAGTTGAAGAATAACTTAGTATATAGGAATTTAGGATATTAAATTGTAAGATCAAATTAAGGCATAATTTATCTCTCATGCATACATATTCTAAGTCTTAAAATTGCATAAAAATATTTTTAAGTCATAAATTCTATTTTTAGTTAAAACTGATTTCTTTCAGAAAATATTTTAGAAAATGGTTTGTCAGAATTTATGTCATTAGAAATTGAATTAGAAATTTGAACAACTTTCTGATCGAAAATCTATTTCGCACTACAGGATAAAACAACGGCTAGTTAATAGCTAGTTAAAGGTAGATTTATATGTTTTGCCCTCTAACGGTCATAAACGACTATTTTTGTGTTTCTATATTTAAAACTAAATTTTTGGGTATAAATACATGTTGTGAAACACTTTAGAATTTTAGAAAAAAAAGGGGATAACATATTGAAAAGATTTTCTACCTATTAAGAGAAAGCCTACTTCTTTAAAATCTCACTTTCCATCTTTACACTTCATCTTTACATATCATCCTCAATTTATTATAGTTTTTGTTGTAATTATTTGTGAGGAATCATTATTGTGAAAGATTATGAGTTTGGATTGACTAGAGTCTAAGGAAGAAATTCTAATAAGTGTTTAAATCTTTTACTTTGAAAAAAAAATATTGTGGGTAGATATAAATAAGATTGTATATTGGATTTAACTCTTGCCCTTAAAAGAGTTAAGATTGGAAAGAAAAACTCAACAATGATTATTGAGGAGTGGAGGTAGACATTAAAGCCGAACCACTATAAATTTTATATGTGCCCTGCTTTTCTGCTCTATTTTTTATCTTCTATAATTCTGTTTTATATTCTAGAAATTAGTGTTTTCAAAATTCTATAAAACGAATTTTTAAAACATTCACAATAAATTTAACACGCTTTTCAAAAATATATTTAAAGTTTAAAAAGGACTTGTAAAATCTATTATTATTGTTATCTTGTATTTTTTATATTCTATGTCAGAAAAGCTGTAAGAAATCCGCACTTTCATATAATTTTGTTTATTTAAAAATTTGGTCAGAGAATTTTAAGATATTAAATTTACCTCTTCTGTTAAGTATCTTTCGGGATCTATAAATATAATTATTTAATATAATGTTAAACATTAATTAGAATGAAAAAATTTAGAAAATTGAAAAGATAATGAAAATTAATTTGAAAAATGATAATTAATGTTACATTAATTTTTTTAAGTGACGTATATTTTGAAAAAAAAATTCCTAGAAACGAAGGAATAACTAATAATTAACGCGCGTACATGTATATATATATATATATATATATATATATACACGCACACCTTCGGGGTGAATAAAGTTAAAAAAATGTCCTTGGCTGTGTAGAAGGATTACTGAATAGAGACAAATCAAACAATATTTGAAATTACCTATTCATCTTAAAAATAAAATGCGGTGATTAGTTACCCACGTGTGCGTTTAGCATGTTTTCCACGTTGATTTATACACTCTCAAATTGCTGACGTGGATCCGTACCACAAGAGAACTAAAGGAGCTAAATTCTAATGTCTCCCCTTGGCAATCCGATCAGACGGTTTGATATGTAAAGTACTCAATTGATTTTAGATGACATTCTGGTACTAGGTTGGATAGGGATGTGCAAAAATCGAATCTATCCTATCAAATTGATTAATTCGATCTAAATCGATGCATTCGGATAGAATTAATCAGATTAATAGAATCTGTTCGGTTATAAAAATTTCAGATTCGGATCAAGTGAAGACCTTTTTAAAATCGATCCAACCGAATAATTTAATATATAAATAAATAAATCCTAATTTATTTACACATATTAATTAATATATAATATATATTTATTGTAATTTTTAAATTGTTAGTTTATTGTATTTTTAAAATATTTTTATGGTGTTTAATATTATTTATTGGTATTAATTTAGTATTTTAGTTTAATTTTGATTTAAATATGTAAATTAAAAAAATAAATTCGGATAAATCAGATGAATCGGTTATTAATTTGAAAAATATCGGATTAATCGAATAAAATCGGATGAGGAGAATGCCTAAAATTCAGGTGTTGGATTCGGATCGGGTTCATTCAAACCCAACCGATGCACACTCCTAAGCTTGGACCATGAATAAAATTATAAATTAAAATTAGAAAACAAAAGATTCATTATACGTGTCTTGTAAGATTGAGAAATGTGGACATGGCACCACAAAATGAATGCCAGAAATACACAAACCCAAACAAAATCAGTTGATATTTATACAGTGTGATTTAGGTAATTTAATTTCCCATCTGTTAGAAACAGGCAAATAGGTCCAATGCAATCATGTTTTCGTGTTGATTCAAGCTACCCATTACAACAACTGGATGCCATATTGGTTGCATATAAACCAAATTTTCCCTTGCTGAATAAACCGTTTCACTTCTTGCATTTTTGGTCATATTACAACATTCAAACGGGTCAGGTCTGGTTTGGCTTGAGTTATAAACGGGCCAAACTCCAAAGTTTTGCAAATTATAAAAGGACCAGATCAGTTGAATTGAATTGTGATTCAAATAGATGATTGTTACGTGGCAAAACAGATCAAGTCGGATTGGTTTTAGTTGAATTATATATTGATCAAAATTTTGTAAATTATAAATAGATAGAGTTAGTTGGGTTGATGATCCGAAATAGTATTACTAAATGAATCGGATTATAAAAAAGTCAAATTTTATGATATTATTTTTTATAATAAAAAAATTATACAAGTATAATATATATATATATATATATATATATATATATATATATATATATATATATATATATATATATATATACATATATATATATATATATATATATATATATATATATATAATGAGTTATAAACTGATCATATTTCATTATATAATTCCAAACAGAACAAATGAGTTACATTATGAATTGGATCATATGATGGGCAAGTCAAATCGAATTTAAATTAAAAAATTATGTATCATATGAGTTGGGCTTGCAAATCATATTAAAATTTGACAATTATAACCCTAAATATTTTTTCTTTGCCCCATATATACTTGCATATGTCACCACGTATTGGATATTTTAGAAGAGGAGTGTGTTGAGAGAGTTTTTTTTTCTTTCATTTTTTTTGCTTTTATATCTATTTTTTATTTTCTCCAAGAGAGAAATTTCTATATTTTAATTCGATTTCCCAGCAAAGAGAATGAAGGCACAACATTAGGGTGAGTTATATTGCTCTTTTCGATCTCCTTTTCTGCATATATATATATATATATATATATATATATATATATATATATATATATATATATATATATATATATATATTGTGTTCCTGATTAAACTTCTCATGATATTTATAGTAGTTAAAGAAAATTTAATATATTAGTTGCTCGTCTAATTATTATTTTAATAAATCTTGAATCATGGAGATATGCTACTTATGGTTTTTATGATTTATAACTTTATACTTCTTTCCTTACATGTTGACATCTTTTATGTATATATATAAGCTTGTCGAATCATGGAGACATGCTAGTTCAAGCTACGCATACTGCAAAGGAAGAATTAAAAACTCTATTTATTCTTACAGAAAAAAAATTTAATTAAAGAAATCTGCATATGAGTTCAGCACCCTAGATTTGCTTCCTTTCATTCAAACCTGGAAAAAAAAATTATAGAAAGCAAAAATGAAATGAAAGCTTAAATTCGAATTGGAAATTTTTCATTACATTAAAATTATTTATTGTTAGAATATTTTCTTTTAAGGCTAAATTTCGAAATTCTATTTCTCTCTTTCACTTTATTTTTAATTGTTTTTTCAACTTAAAGAAGAAGGAATACCCACACGATAAAAACAAAGTTGCTTGACTTTGGAATAGGTGACTCAATTTTTTAAGTAATTTTTTCTTGGTCAGGTGAATCTTCATAATTGTTCAATTATTTGCAGTATACAGCTATTGTTGGCAGAGACACAATATTCATTCACTGGCTACTCTGCCCAAATAACAGCTCTAAAACCACCACTTTTCTTTACTACCTTACATTTTCTTTCATTTACTGCTCTGTGCCATGCTAACAGTTTCTGACTTTGCCGATTAATGGTTGGTTTAATTTTATCGTATCAGCCAAGTAAACTTTATAGTATATATTAACTCAACTTTAAAAGTTTTGCACTTTTAATCAATCGAATGTTATTTACAGGTTAATTTCTAATGATTAAAATATATACATTTAATTTCAAAATATCATTATTTTAATTTTTACAGTTGGAATCCTGTCGGACCCCTTAAGAAAACAAGAAAACGTGTTAAATTAAAGTTGTGCCTAGTATACAAGACTAGCTACAAACTCACCACGTGTTGCAGCTTTCTTCTTTTCCTTTATATATATGTTTTTTTCCGAACTGAAATTAATTATCGTTAAAATTAATATGAAGTTCTTGATTCTTGGTCAGAGTCAATAATCTTTATTTCCGGTTGCTTGTGTCGCAGGTGATCCACAGCTTTATAAGCTTAGCTTTAGCTCAGCTTAGTCAAGTTGTCGATTCAATAACATAAAAGTACTTGGGATTTATTGTTCAAACTTACATCTATAAAGAACCATTGAAGATGGATTTTATAGATGAAAAGAAATTGTTTTGCAGGGCAAAATCAGTAATATCATCTCTATATGGAATCATATTGTGGTCAACAATGTTGCCGTTTTCCATGCAAATCCCTAAACAATATTGGTCCTTATCACCTGGCCTTAAAACCCTACTTTTCTCGCAAGAACAATCTCCAACTCATTGCCCCTCCATTCTCCATTCTAACAAGATCATATCGTCCTCATCTTTCCCACAATCACCATCACCAACCAACAATTCCTCACCGCTGACTAGTTCCTTAGTGTGCTCCTCTATGTTGGATGATCTGATAGGGACAGATAGTGGTGCATGTTTGGGCTCCAATGAGCGTGAAATTTCTTCAAGAATCGAGAAATTGTATCCTTATAGTCGAAGTTCTTGCAATCGAAAGTGCAAAATGAGGAAGAAATATCCTCCACCAATTCCTTTACTAGCAAGAACTGGCAATTTGCCTGGTCACATGCCTTGGGTTTTAACTAGGCAATGCTGTGATGGACGGTTGATACTTAGAGAAACCCATCATGAATACTTTGAAGCTCACAGAGAAAACGGTCGTCTCATCTTGAATCTTGTACGCTTAGATCATGATGCAATTCAATACCAGGAAGAAGAAGAACAGGAGGAGGAGGAATTAGAACTGCAAGATCTCGAGCTCATCCAAGAAGAAGAAGAAATTGAAGAATATCAAGAAAATGAAGATGGGGATAAGAGAGAAAAAACAATGGCAGAGTCTGTGCCTAAATCATGTTTAGAGTATGGAATCGAACGGACTAGAGATCAAAGAATGTGTTTCACATATGCAGGAAAGAGGATGATTTCAGAGTCTTATTTTTCTTGCAATGTGAATGCACATAGAAACGGCCAGAGAGGTTCTACATATACTTTGCCCTTCTCTCTTCCTCCAATGACTACTGTTGTGTAGCTATCAAATTATTTTAAATGAGGGAAATGTGAGCTTTCTGTGTTTTCTTGTTATTTATTTGGTTGAAGAGGAATGAGTTCCTTCTTCCTTGTATTCTTTAGAGCAGCCAAAATGTAGGTCTAAGAAAGAGACTACTCTTTAGATTTTTAATGAATTTGCATTAGCCGGCGTTTAGTTTTCATTTTTAGTAATAAAATTCACGACACTTATAAGAGCAAGTTTGGATGGTTGTTCCCCATATAATTCAATAATGTACTATAATTTTATAATAGTTATTTGATTTTATTATATCGTTATATTATTTTACGTATAAATGACAAGAATGTCCTCAATTATTTTGAGATAGTAATTATATAAATAATCAATTATTTTATAATATATAATGAATTTCGCACTAAAGTGTTCTACTACGGAAATCTATACCAATTTGGTGATTCAAGATTTTATCATTTCTCATGATTTTAAAAGCAATGAAAAAAATCGTGTAGTATGGCACCATAATTTTAATAATGCAAAAAAAAGATATTTCTGCAGTGTGCAACACTAATATGAATGATTGAGAACCATGAAACAACCAAGGTGTAGGCTTACTAATTTAATGCGAAAATGACTTATTCGATCTGTTACTATTCACAATGGTCTCCAATATAACACTAACAAACAGCATATTTATGAAATAATATTTTACTTGCCATGTATTAAAATCCTAAAATTTTAGTCAACTTGATTATGAAATAAATAAATAAAAATTGAAAAAAAAAACGATGAAAATCCTTTTGCCTCGAAAATAAATCCAAAAACTCAAGGGATTTTTTCATTTTTATCTACCTATTCTTTACCCATTTTTAAAAATGCCACTTTTGCTAAAGACAAAAAAAAACTTTATCTATAGCAAACTTTCTTTTTAATACCTATATTTCTTTTTTTTTCTTTATCCTTGTTGCCTTCTAAGATCATTTCTAATAGTGATTAATGTTGTTCTAATTTTTGTAATTAACCTTTTTTTTCTAAATATTTCTTGTAAAGATACTTGTCTAAAATTTTTTAGTATATATTCTTGAGATTGATATTAATTTTCATTATTATATAATGCTTCAAGTTGTTCATTCATTTTTTCTATTATTTCGTTAATATTTTCTATAGAATTTAAATTTAACAAACTTAAGTATTTTCCAAATTTTTCTATTATACTTGCCATTTTATTTATTTGTTCAATAAAGTTTGTAAATTCTGTTTAGAAAATTTTAAATCATCTGTTAATAATTTTATTATATTTTGATTTGCCTTTATTTTCTTTAAATAATTAATTCTTTTTATTATATTAGTTATAAATATTTCTTATTCTGTAATCTTATATTTATAATTCATTTATATTTCTTCTATTTTTATAATAGCTATATAAATATCTTCTTTTATTTTTTGTAATTCTCTCTATTTCTTCTTTCACTGTAATTAATTCTTCTTTTATTTCTTGTAATCTCGGAACTCTATAATCTTCTCTAGTATTATTTATTGTCATATATAAACATTCATTTTTCATCTTTCTTATTTTTTCTTTATAAAATCTTATTTTTTTTGAAATTTCATAAAAAGATTTTAACATTTTATCTATAGTTTCTTTAATAATAAAACTTACTATACAAGACATTTTAATTTATTTTTAGTTTATTATTAATATTACTTCTATAAAAGCTTTGATACCAATATGAGGTCGGAATTCGTTACGGATCGTTCACATAAATAATATTTTATTTTTATGCTGATTTTTACACAAAAATTTTTATTTTTACTAAAAATAATATTTTTATTTTCTTAAAGGTACGTGGTAGAAGATCATGATAAACGAGTTATCCTTTGAAAATCAGTAGGCCGCAGGTCTATCTTGCAGCCGATATACCTTTTAGTAGAAATTTATTTTAATTTCTTCTTCTCCTTCTAAAATTATTATTATTTGTACTTTTATTTATTTCTTGATAAGTTTCTATTATTTCTGATATTATAGTATTTTTAACAAAATTATCTTTATATAAATTATCTATGATCTGTGTTTTTATATTATTTTCTAGGTTAGTGGCTCCTATTATATCTAGATTTTATTGAAAATTGAGATTTATATTATTTTTTACCATATTCATATCATTAATAACTTAATTTATTCCTCTTTCTTCACTTAAATATTTTGAGTTTAACTAATTAAATATATTCATCCTAGAGGTATTCTATTTATTGTATTTTTTAACATTCAAATTCTTGATTCATTTATTCTAAGCATATATTTTAAACTTTCTATTCTTTCTTCTATATTATATGTAGGATTCAAATTAAAATTTTCTATAAATCTTTTTGTTCTTTTTTCCTATTTTAATTGTTCTTTTAATTGTTTATTATATTTAATTATATCATTTATAGTTGTTTGTAAATCACTAACTTGCTGTCTTAATCTTTCCATTAAATTTTTTAAGAGTTTAAATAATTTCATGTTTAAAAGATATTCTTTCTTTTCACCTTTTTCTTAGTATGCAAGATTCTAGAATAAGAAATAAAATTGAAAATTATGACCATAACTAACAGAGATTAGGGTTTTGTTATACCTTTAAATCTTCTTCAGAGGTCCACTATCATTCCTTCAATGCTGCTAGACTTCTGTTATCAACGATTTTTGATAACAGTTCACCCGTAGATTGTTGACGTTCTGAGTTAAGTTGAGTTTCTCTACACTGTACCCTTCTGCCCTATCTTACTTGAACATGGGCTTGGTAACATTAGGAGATACTACTGAACAAAATTCAGCTAACAACAAAGATTTAGGCATGTGAATTTTCTAATGAGGATATTTGGTATATGAGTGATCTGATTCTCTTAGTGTATCAAAAATAATTTTCTATATTTCTTACTGGATTGCAAATTGCTAAGTACTAAGATCACTTAGAAAGAATGATTTCTGAAATTAGAATTTAATTTCTGGAAAAAAAGTTCTATGAAAAGATAGGCAGGCTAAAGTTTTTGACAATAATCTTAAGCTTGGAGTTTTCAGCCTTGCCTCTAACAGATACATAAATGGATTTTTATAGAGGTTGCATCCTGCCTCTATTGAATTAAATTATTTCAGTTAATTATTACCCTATTACATCACCACTTACATCTATATATCTATCTTTTTTCTTCAATTATTTCTTAATTTTCTTCAGAGGAGGTCCAGCTCCATTAAACCTTATCTCGAGCTTTTGCTTGCAGCTAGAGATTTCTTTTTTATCTGCTTTTTGAAAAGTTCTTTAGTTGTTTCTGCCATTGGTAAACTGCCTTCAATAATTGAGTCGAGATATCTTTCAAAAAGATATTTCTGATGCCATTCCGTAGATGAATTGGTGATAAGAATATTATCTTGAAAAATAGTATAATATTTTTTATTGTCTTTCAAAATTTCTTTTAATCCACGAATATTTGCTTCAATGGTCTTCATTCTCATTTCTGGGATATTCTTGAGAATTAGTGGATGTAAATTAAAAGTTTTTTGTTCATCTAAAATAAGTTTTTATCTGGTAGTGCCCATTCTGATGAAGGTTTTTGTAGAAATTTTCACATTTTTAACATCACCCCATTCAGGAATAATGCTGAAAACACTGACATAAATTTTATTTAATTTAGTAATTCCACTAAAAATCTCAATTTGGGAATTGATTGCTGTTGGTAATTATTGAATTTCTTCTAAATGTTCTCCAGGATAAATGGTGTGAATAAGTCCAAAATGATAATATTTTTGAACTGTTCTTGGATCTGCTCCTTTTCTGATGATTGTTTTGTTGTAGGTGTCGTTGATCATAATAGTACTAATTTCGATTGCATTAGTAACATTTGCTTGATATTGCAGTGTTTTAAAAAAGTCTGCTTACCATTGCTTCCGAATTTTTGTATTATTTACTTGAGATCTCTCATCATCATTTCATTGTTGAGATGATAATGAAATATCTTTGGAAGTTATCAATCGAGAATTAATATTTTCAATTGAAGAAGTTTCCAAATTTCTCGAATTTACTTCCTGTGATGATTCAGGATTGTCCAAATATTGAATAGATCGTCTTATCATCATATCTCTTGAAATTTCTTGCTCTAGTTCTTTCTTAGCTGTAGTGCCAAAAATAGTCATTTTTTGAGAACTAATGCTTTATTTCTTAGATTCCTTTTGACGCAGAAGCGCCTGTGCATAATTCATTGAAATCTGACTAATCTCATTATCTATTTCTAGAATACGAGATATGGCATTTTTTATAGATTCTATTAGGGATGTACACGGTACGGTACAATTCGAAAATTTATAAATCTCCGCATTGTTTTAAAATTTTTGGGATTTTAAAAATTAAATATTGTAACTGTCTTGAAAATTCGAAATAATTCAGTACGATTCTACAAAATTTGATACAATTCAGTACGGTTCTTCGGTTCTTTCGGTACAAAACAATACAATAAATAAAATACAATACAATACAATACAATATTTCAAATAATTCAATATTTTAAAAATTTTGCATGCACATTAAATTATATTATTTAAAATATAGAAGTTTAACAATCAGTATAGATTTCATAGTAGTAAAATTATTTTAATGATTTCAAGTATGAACTACCAATATAGATATAATATAAAGTGAGTGTTACTAATGGAGTTTATATGCATTTTTTATCTGTTGAGATGAATTATATGGTGCATAAATATATTGCATGCTATATCATCCCGTTAAAAAAGCGAATTGAAAAAAAAGAATTAATTTCTATATATTAGAAAATAATTACCTGTTGGTCATAAGTTCTTTCCCTCTTTATGAAGTTATCATTCAATAACTAGTCAAAAGAAATAAAATTACAAAAAGTTAAAAAGTTAGATAGTGCCTTTGTTAAATTAATGCTCAACAATTTGAAATTCAAACTGAGGCAGCCTTTAATCATCCATAAAGCTGAAACCATTGTTCTTTTCTTTTAGCACATTCTTTTTAGGTCTTAAAAAGAAAAAAATCAGAGTAAACTCCTACAAATATAAAATTACTGCTTTTAATTTTTTAATTAATTTTCAAATTAAATTTACTCAAAACCCTTTAAAAGAGGTATCAATTGATCCAATAAAGCAAGCATACTTGACTAGGATCCTTAGGAAATATACAATTCCTTTCCCCTTGAACCTACCAAATAAAATTTTTACAATTATTAATCAATTAATGCTCAAACAAAATTTCCAAATATTCTTATGTACATGCAATACATTTTCACATGCCTAATTATAAATATAAAAGAAAGAAATTTTTTTTGTTTCTGCATCGAAAATTGAAATAAATATATATATTACCCCTATAATGTAGTATACAAACTTTATTGCTATTGAATAGGATAAAAACCATGTGATCATCAAATAGTATAATCAGTGTGTACATTCTTATCGTATCAGTTCCCACAAATAAATAGAATTTTACCTGGATATTAGCTACTGATGCAGGATAGTGCTGCTGAATCATTTCCTTTGATACAAAGACAATACCACCATTCCATACTTCAGGAGGCTGAGGTAAAAAATATTATTTCAATAAGTTCTATTAATCAAATTTCTTTTGCTTGCATAGTACATCAGCATATCTATTCTGAGTATGAGATAATACATTCATCAGGAAAGTAGTAATATTTGTTTTTAAATAGAATGCAAAAGCACATGCATTCAAAAAATTCAGTGTACAGAAGAGCCAATAGAAAATAGGCCGCACAGTGATAACCAGTGCATTTGTAAGCTTATGCTGATAGAAAATTATCAGAAGAATCAGTTATTGCTTCCATTTCTTTCATATAATTCAGCACTGGAACATGTGTGTCAACATATAGTTTTCATCTTTCTACTTAAGAAGATTTTAATAAGTTCAAATCAAAGGCAAGACGAAACTTGATTTCAACATAATCTAACACAAGTGTATGCAGTTCAACAATGATGATCCACTCTAATAATCCAATCTTTGATTTTGCAAGTAAAAAACATTAATTGAGATAGAGCTACATAATTGAAAAACAGAGGTCGAGATATAAGAGCTCTAATTTACCTTCAAAAGATATCCTTATAAGTAACATTGGCATAAATAAGGTGAACCTTCGTCCTGTCCTTTGGGTTTTCTAATATTGCTTTGGCAACCTAGGTGGATACATTGAGAAACAACATAAATTATGAATATCATAGTTTTATAAAAAGAAACAGTTCAAGAAAGTTCCAATATGAGGTCTTGAATACTTGAAAAGACAAAGTTAACCTATTAACAGCATACTTGGAACATTGGAGTAATGCCTGAGCCTTCAGCAATCATTCCAAATGCTCTAACATGGACAGGTTGGTATTTAAATCGCCCCTGTACAAATAAAATTTAACACATAAGCAACCATGAGAGACCTTATCTTTTTCACAGTATAATATATGCATAATCAAAAGCATATTGCCAAGTTCATTCACAAGAGCATGTACCTTGGGTCCCTTCACAGAAAGATAATTACCAACACACATCTCCCGAAAATGATGTCTGTTTTTAAGCTCGTCGGACCATCATCGGAGTTTCATCAGAGCTTCGTCGATGATGACCTACTGCCACCACGATTGAGATCCCGACCTCAGGGTCCTAATACCATTGTTCACGTGCTCATATGCCTCGTCATTTGGCTAGAATCTTCACCAAAAGCTTTCAATATACCTAACTCCGATCTCCTTGCTACCGGCGAGAGAGGATGATCAGGGGGTACGAAATGGAACGTTGGGTTGTCAGTGGTCCATTGATGGTATCCTTGATGTCTCTAGATACTAAAGATGATCGAAATCCTAAAGAAGAGCCACCGGTTGGATGAAAACCCAAAAATAAAGATAAAAAAATCCCCATAAAAAACCGATCCGGCAGCCAAGGAAGGGTGCCGATCTGTCAGGAGTGACGGCAAAAGAGGCGACTCGGCACCGATCGTTGGCGATGGTGAGGCGTCCTTCTTCGGTCACCACTATTTCCCTTTCCCGATAGGTGAGGGAGAGAGGCAAAAGAAAAATGAGATAGGTTTTAAATTTTAATTAAATTTTTCCTCTTAAATTTAATTAAATTTAAATTTTCCCTCTTAATTTTTCCTCTTAAATTTAATTAAATTTTTTACTCCCTCTAAAATTTCAAAATAAAAAAAAATTTCCCTCTTAAAAAATTTTAAATTTGATTTTTATTTTTAAATTTAGGTTTTTACCATTTAAAAAATAATTTATATTTACCATTATTTATAAAAATGATAGTAAATATAAAGTATTTTTTAAATAACTATTAAATTAATATTATTGATTAAATAATTTATAAAATGAATAAATCTTTGTCTTTGTTTATATATATTTCTTAATATTTAAATTATTTATCAAATATTTTAAATTGGTACTCTAATCATTCTATTGGCATAGTTGAATTATTCATGTAATTATATATTCATATAATTAAATTAATTGATAAAATTTTATTAATATAATAATTTTATACAATTATATTATTAATTTAAATATTTAATTACTTATATAAATATTGTGCCAAAATAAATAAATATTAGTTGATACTAAAAAAAATAAAATTAGTTGCTAAGTTGATTATATACATATATAATTACATTAATTGCTAAAATTTTATTAATAAAATAATTGTATACAATTATATTATGAATTTAAATACCCAATTATTCATATATGTATTGTACAAAAATAGATAAATGTTAGTTGAGTGATATTGAAAAAAATAAAATTAATGGCTCACATGATTATATACTCATATAATTAAATTAATTGATAAAATTTTATTATATATAATAACTAAATGCAATTACATTATTAATTTAAATACTTAATTACTTATATAAGTATTGTGCAAAAATAGATGAATGTTAGTTGAGTGATGATGAAGGGAAATGAAATTAATAGCTAATGTAATGCCCCTCAGTACACCCTAGAAGAATTATCACTAATTGATTATTAATATCCATGTTTAAATATGAGTAAATGTATAGAAAAGGGCCTAATTGAAAAGCTAAAGGGAAAGTTTAGGGATAATTGTAGAAATAAAGAAGTTGAGGGACCAAATAGCAATTTTTGCTCTAAATTGACATTTGAACCAATTGGAGCTAGAGAAGGGGGATATTTGGGGGTGAGGTGGCCGGCCAACTTATGGCCTTGGTCTCCATCTTCATCCTCAATTCTTCTCTCTCTCTCACCCTAAACTCTCTCTCTCTTCTCTCTTTCTAGATTTCTTTGAATTGAAAAAAGGGAAAAGAGAAAAGATTTACTTGGATTTGTGGGATTAAGGTAACTTGCTTCTTCTTTGTGTGTATTTCATTGAATAGCTTGATAGGTTTTCATAGAATTATTTTATGTTTTATAGAAGGTGAATCAAGCAAGGAAAAAGGGAAAGAGGCCGCTCAAGGTTGAAGGATTTGGAGCTAAATTAAGGTATGGGAACTAGGATTTTGTATGTGAATATATATATATATATATATATTGATTTGTCATGATAGAGAGATCTTGAATGCCTCTCTCATGTATTTTATGGATGATTTCAAGCTTAGAAGGGGCTTAGAGTTGAAAGCATGCAAGTTTTAGTTGAAAATATGAAAATTTGTTTTAAAGATTATTGACCAGTCTGTACACTTTTGCTCATATCTTGAGCTATAGTTGTTCAAATGATGAAATTTTAGTTGATATGGAAACTAGACTTACATGCCTTGATTTTGTTAGAAGAGACTGAAACCCGATTTTCACTGTATGATAGTGAAAATCGGTATTGAAATCTGGTTGTGGTTGTGATTTTTGCCCTCATGAACAGTTTTTGGTTTTTCTTGAATAACTGGAGTTTTACAGGTCCTATTGAAATGACTTTTAGTGTTTTGAAAACTAGAAGCTTAGGCCTACAACTTTGTTGAAGGCCATTTTGGCTAAAACCGTTGTTTTTCAGGTCAAAAATGGTATAGAAGTTGAGACTGGAAATCGGTCTCGAGGTGATTTAGGGCTCACAGTTACCATGAATTTCATAGTAACCATGAGGTGCCTAAGTTTTCAGTCCAGACCAAAAGTAATTACTGGAACACGGTTACTAAAGTTTCATAGTAACCGTGACCCAGTCTCGTAGCATTACTTCACGGTTACTACTCTTAACTTAGTAACCGTGAGGTAATGAGCTTTTGGTCCAGAAACAAAACCCGAACTGTCTCACGGTTACTAAGGAATTCATAGTAACCGTGACTCGAGTTCATCACCCTACTTCATGATTATTATGAAATTATTGGTAACCGTAAGGTAGTCTATTTATAGTCCAGAACCAAAGAGCATCATGGCTCACGGTTGCTAGGAAATTAATAGTAACCGTGACCCTTATCACAAGTCTTGTATCACGATTACTAGGAATTGTTAGTAACCATGACCCTCCCCTGTATTTTGAAAACTGTATTTTCTTTGATTTCTTTTGAGGTACAGACTTGTCTAAGCCCTTGTTAAGCTTATAAATCATCCTAAATTACAGTTATGTAACAAAATGTATTCTCTATAAATGCAAGGTTGCTTATTGATTGAAAGATGAGTTTCTATTACTCAATTAGAAACATACATGAATTTATTTCAAATAAGTTACAGTATATGATTATTAATTATACTATGAAAAGGAGAATGCATACTATTATAAGAATTAGCATTTGTTAATGCTATATGGAATGATAGTGATGAAATTTCACGATATCTGAAATATGATATGTTATGCCTGCACTTAGAGACTTGGTTGTGGATAGATAGGCATGCCTATAGGGTTTCTGTCGTAGCTGCTTCTGTTTGACTCTTATGAGTCTTCTGTTTGACTCTTATGAGTCTTCTGTTTAGATACCTACGGGTATCCTTCTGTTTTGATACCTTCGGGTATCCATTGCACCCGTTATCCACACCCACAGGAATTTACGCAGGCCATTAATGTAAATAATGATATGCATATACAGTTTAAAATTTATTACTATTCTGATTAATGAATAATGTTATATTTGTAGTAATCCAGTAAATACATGGTAATTTATTGTAATGAATGCTTAGTAATAATTACTGTGAGTGGTTATCAGCATGTTATTAGTGTTCCCCACTAAGCTTTATAGCTTAGCACGAGTGTTTATCCGTGTAGGTTCGCAGGGTAGAACTTTTGCTCAAGGACAACGCCAACAATCTCCTAAGCCAACACTAGATTAGAAGTTACATTTAAATGTATGCGCTTGATGTTGTATCTCTTTTGGTTACATCTAATGTATTTGTATATGTAAAGGCATGTAATTATAAAGTTATGTAAAGAATGATCAACAGCATGTGAAGTATAATCCCATGATCATACATAATATGCATAGGATGTATGTACATATGCATCTATTTCAAATAAGTCACAGCATTAATGAGATTAATGAATGTAATTAGTAACGATAATCTAGATTATTTAGTATAGTCCTTACAACTAATGTGATTATATACTCATATAATTATGTTAATTGGTAAGTTGATTATATACATATATAATTACACTAATTGGTAAAAAAAATCTCATTAATATAATAATTATATATAATTATATTATTAATTTGCATACTAAATTACTCATATAGATATTATGCAAAAAAAAGATTAATACTAGTTGAGTGATACTAAAAGAAAATAAAATTAATTGTTAAGGTGATTATATACATATATAATTACACTAATTAATAAAATTTCATTAATATAATAATTGTATATAATTGTATTGTTAATTTAAAATTTTAAATACTCAATTACTCATCTAGGTATTGTATAAAAATAAATGAATGTTAGTTAAGTGATATTGAGAGTATATGTACTCATATAAGTACATTCAATCATTCATGATATGAAAGTAAATAAAGTTAATTGATAAAATAATTACATATTTATATAATCATAAAATTATATTAATAGATAAAATTTATTATATATAATAACTATATGTAATCATATTATTGATTTATAACTCCATTACTAATATTTATAGGTATTATACGAAAATATATACATACTAGTTGAATGACACTAAAAATAAATTAAATTAATTGATAAAATAATTATACACTCATATATAAATACATTAATTGGTAATATTTCATTATATATAGTAAATATATTTATTTACATTACGAATTTAAATATTCATATAGGTATTGTTCTAAAATAGATGAGTATTAGTTTATTGATACTCAAAGTAAGTGAAATTAATTGATAAAGTATTTATGTGATAAATTGCTTAACTTACATATCTATATAGATATTTAATAAATATTATTTATAAAGAAAATAAAATAGTTATTGAATAATATTAAAGATATATTAAATTAAATACAAATTATTTTAATTATGTATTCATATTTATATATATAGAATAATTATTATAATAATTAAATTTCTGTTTTCAATAATTAAAATATTTAGTTTAACTTATTAACTAATTATTATCTTAATTTTATGTATTAAAATATATAATATAAATAATTATGAGATTAAATTTATGTAGTAAATAATTTTACATAAATTAGTAAAATTTCATTAATATAATAATTGTATATAATTGTATTGTTAATTTGAATACTTAATTACTCATATAGATATTGTGAAAAAATTAATGAATGTTAGTTAAGTGATACTGAAAGTATATGTACTCATATAAGTACATTTAATCATTCATGATATAAAGATAAATAAAGTTAATTGATAAGATAATTACATACTCAAATAATTATATTAATTGATAAAATTTTTATATACAATAACTATATATAATCACATTATTGATTTACAATTTCATTATTACTATAGGTATTGTACGAAAATATATACATACTAGTTGAATGAAACTAAAAATAAATGAAATTAATTGGTAAAATAATTTTACACTTATATAATACAATAATTGGTAATATTTTATTATATATAATAAATATATTTAATTACATTATTAATTTAGATATTTATAAAGGTATTGTCCTAAAAATATATGAGTATTAGTTAATTGATACTCATAGTAAATGAAATTAATTGATAAAGTACTTATATGATAAATTGATTAACTTAAATATTTATATAAAAATTTATAAAGAAAATAAAATAGTAGTTGAGTGATATTAAAGATAGATTAAATTAAATATAAATTATTTTAGTTATATATTCATATTCATATTCATATATAGAATGATCATTATAATAATTAAATTTATTTTCTTAATAATTAAAATATTTAATTTAATTTATTAAGTAATTATTATCTTAATTTTGTGTATTAAAATATATAATTTAAATAATTATGAACTTAAATTTATGCAGTACATATAGAATAAAAATTATAAGTAATATTTATATATAAATTACTAGTATTATATATAATAATTAATAAATATCAGTTCTTTCGGTACAATTCGGTACAAGATAATTCAGTACAGTTTAATACGGTTCTCGGTTAAATATTCAGATCCATTCCAAATAAAGTCAATGGTACAATTCAATTCGATTCTAGTCAAAAAGTCAACGGTACAGTTCGGTTCTGCATCTTTTTCTTTGGTTCTTTGGTACAGAAAAATTCAGACCCGTGTACACCCATAGATTCCATTACTTCCCTTTTCTCTGCAATGAGTTTAGAAACTCTTTCTGCGTTTCTTTCTATTAGATATTTATTCCTGCAAGAAAATAGTTAATCTTCTTCTTTAGCCATTTGTCTGCTTAACAGATCTACCAATATATTATCCTTCCCTGGAATATACTCAATGTCAAAATTAAAGTTAGTGAAATATTCTTGCCATCCCATTTTCCTTCTTTTGGCTAATTTTTCATTATAATTTTTCGTAATAAAATACTTTACCTGTGTATTATCTGTGTTAACTGTAAATCTTTTATGTAATAAAACTAATTCAAGTTTTTTATGGCATATTTTACTGCTAATAATTCTTTTTCATTACTATGATAATTCTTTTTTGAATTTTTGAATGTACCTAAAGCATATTCATATATTTTCTTTCCATATTTACTTTTTAAAATTGCTCCCCAGTAATCATCTGAGGCATCTGTTTCTAATAATAATTCTTCATTTTCTTCTGGTAAGGGTAATTTTGATAATTGCTTACAGTATTCTTTCATTTTCTTTACTGTCTTTGTGTCTATGTCTGTCCAAACCCAAGCCTTATCACCTTTCAATTTGTCTTGTAATATCTTTCTCTTTTTAGCGCACTCTTGTATAAAGTCACTAGCATATGTGATGTGTCCCAAGAATTGTTGGACCATTTTTCTACTTTCTAACTGATCTGAAAACTTTAATAAAGATTCCGCTATGTATGTTTGTAATTCAATTTCTCCTTTTGATATTGTAAATCCTAAGAATTTTATTTTTCTTTTTGCTATATCTAACTTTTCCTTAGACAACATTAGCCCATGTTTAATGCATCTTAATAAGAATTGTTTTATATGCTTATAATGTTCTTCTAATCTTTCACTAAAAATAATTATATCATCAATATATACAAGACAAAAATATCTTAAATCTTTAAACATATCATCCATTTTTCTTTAAAATAATTGAGCGGCATTACAGAGTCTAAATGGCATAACTAACCATTCATAGCGTCCTCTTGGTGTATAAAAGCTGTATATTTTATACTTTTTAGATGCATTTTTATTTGCCAAAATCCTGATTTGCAATCAAACTTTGAATACCATGTTTTTCCTTTTATACTATTTATAAGAATTTCTTTATTAGGTATTAATATCCATCAAATTCTGTTGCTTTGTTAAGTTTTTTATAATTTATTACCATTCTGGGTTTATTTCTTTTTATTTCTGCATGATTCCTGACCATAAAGGCTGGACTACTATATGAACTTTTACTTGGTTTAATTAATCGTTTTTCTAATAGATCTTTTATTTGTATATCAAATTCTTCCTCATCTTCTTTATTATAAAACATTCGTTTACTTCTTATTGGAATATTATATTTTAAATTTATTAAAGCATAAATACATATTTTCTCCCATTTTTTTCTAGGATTTGTTCCTACACATTTATCTAATAAAAAGATAATTTCTTGTGGGGTTGTGTTTTTCTCTATAAGTCGGGTGTTTGTATCACGTTTTCTTATGGATTCTTTTTCTTTTTCTATATTCTCACCACAGTTTGTTATGTGAGGTATTAATGGTGAAGTTTTCCATTTATATGTAGCTTAAAGTCTAGGACAAATAATCCTATGTTTACAAGGGGTTGTTAATCGAATATATTGAGATCTTATACTTAAAGGATAATAATTTGTTAACCAATCATTTCCTAATAAAATATCACATCCATGATTTATAGATTGAAAGACTAGAGATATTGTAAGTATGTTAGATTGTACCTGAATTATTACCTTTTCTGTGACTAAATCATATTTAGTAGTATTTCCTGTAATATCAATGCCTATTTTATAATCATTAGTTTTCTTTCATAAATTTTCTGGAAACACATAAGATTGTGCTAAAATTGTTGCAGATCCTTTATCAATGAAAGCATGATGCGAGTTTGTATGATAATCTTTATAAAGAACTTCAATATTTATATATATACTATATGGACTAGTTTCTATGCCTTGGAACTTTGTATTCCATTCCATCGTAGTGAAACGTAATGTGATTATCGGTAAGATTATATGGTGATATATTTTCTAAAAAATCTAATCCCAATAAAATTGGAATTTATGTTGATGATATGGTATCCATATTTATTTTCATTGGTATAATTACTATTTTTCCTCGAATATTGGTTATTGCTAAATTTATTTTGATATACTGATTAATTGTATGCTTTTGTCCTGAATAATCTAAAAATTCATAAACTTCACCTAAATCATATTTTTTGAATGAAAAGACTAAGCTCTCGTTTATATGACTTTTTGCTGCTCCAGTATCGATTAATGTTTTTAATAACTTTCATTCTCCTCCAATATCTAATTCAGCTTCAATATAATATTGCTTTTCTTTTAAAGATTATCTTAAATCAATACTTCTTCTAGATCTTGTATGTATTTTTCCTTGTTCATCTATCAATAATGAGTTATTTTTCTTTTGTGATTTTTTTTAAAGCTTTCTCCTAAAGATATTAATAATTTTTCTCCTATATGTTGTATTATAGGTATAATTCCTATATTTTTATTTCTTTTTCTTAAGTCTATTGCTAACTCATCTAGAATTGTCATACTTGATGGAGTTAATTGTCTAGGTGGTATGTATTCCACTAAATCTGAAAATGTATCATCTATATCTACTTGTAAACGTATATTATTCTTTTGTAACTTTTTATGATGACTAGTTTTAAATGCATATATCGTTCTATATGTTACTGAGAATACTTTTGATCCATTTGTCATTTCTATTCTATGTAATTTATGATATAAATTAAGAGTTTGATCAATATTTTTATCTTGTAAACTTACTGAAAAATCTAAAATTATTGTAAACTTTAATTTTTTATATACTAAGTTTCCTGATACTACTCCTAATAGGACATCTATTGGGTCATTTAATATTCTATCATCCATACAAAATAATTGAATGGAACTATCTATTTTCTGTCTAAAATGTGCTTTAATTATTATTTGTATTGCTCCTAAATATAAATTTTTATATCTGGCAATTTCGCTAAAAATTTGTTTATTTCATCCTTATTTATTAATGGTATTACTGTATTGCCTTTAGCTTGATATATATCTATAGCTGACTCATAATGTTTTGCTATATTAGTTGCTTTATATAATCTATTAAACCATCTTCTTTTAAATATATCTTCTTCTTTGATATTTAGTTTATGATTATTTAACTGACCAAATTTTTCTTCATCAAATATTTTATTATAACTGAAAATATTATTATTATCTATTATGTCAATATCTTCATTATCGGAGCTCATTTAATAATTTTTATTTTAATCAATTTATTTTTATAAAATTTTTCTTTGCTCTTCAATTTCTACTTCTGATTCCTCTTCAGAGTCATCAGAGTTTGACTCTGATTCTTTATCGAAGTCTGAATAGTTATATGATATATTACTATCAAAATTATATTAAGAATCTATTTCATATATACACTACAAAAAAATAGCCAATTAGTGACTAAAATTAGCGACAGTTTTATTTTTGTCGCAAATTTTACGATATATTCGCGACTGTTTTACAATTTCGTTGTGGGGAGGATATTTTTTATTTTTTGCGACGAAATACCGATGGAATGAATAAATAGTCGCTAATTATTGGCAGAAAGTATACGCGCCATGTTTTGCGATGGAATTAGCAATGAATTTTTCGTCGTTAAATTTTATAATTTTTTATTTATAAAATTAGTTCCAAAAAATTTAGTGACGAACATTTTAGTCTCTAATTTTGGAGGAAAAATATAGCGCCTTTTTTAGCGACGGAAATTTTCTGTCGCTAATAATAATTTGTTACAGTAATTCAATTAGCGACGAAAATTTAATTTTTTTTAATTATATATATATATTAATTATTAATTAAATATTAAATAAAATAAATATAAATTAAAGAAAAGAAAAATAGAAAAGTAATTAGGTAATTAGGAAAGTAATAAAGAGAGAAATTAGACACTAATATAATTAGATCTGCTCTTCATAGACAAACTTGGGATTTGCGATCCCAGGTAAGATCGGTTCAGGATCATGGGATCCTTTTCTATCAGATAGGAAGGGCTGTTGCACAAAATGTATTTCTAAGTAATTGCCCCATAGATCCTATATCTATCTATATGAAGAAGAAATCGGTCTGCCACTAATAGTAATTTGTTACAGTAATACAATTAGTGACGAAAAATTTAGTCGCTAATCCGTCGCAAATAAATTAAAAAATAATTTTTTTAATTTCACTCACATGATTTATATATAGTTTCAAGTAATTTTAATATAGACCATATGAAATAAATATTTTATTTTGTAATAGAAAATTATAAATTATTTTATAAGTTGATAATAATTTTTTATCAATTATACCAAAATCTAAAGTTATTTATTTAGAAAATTTACATTTTTAATAATAATAATAAACTAATTGTTACGATTATTATATATTTGCGTGTTCAAGATTAATAAAAATAAATATTTATAAAATAGTAATATAAAATTTATTATTTCATTTAAAATAATAATAAAAAAATTTGAAATTAATTTTTATTTTATAAAATTTAAATCCAATATTAAATTATCAGAAATTATATTGATTTCTTTATTAATTATCTCCAAATATAAACTTATTTATTTTAAAAAATTACATTTTAATAATAATAATAAAGTAATTATTATAATTATTATATAGTCATATTATGAAAAATAATAAATATAAATATTTATATAATAATAATATAAAGTTTATTATTTTATTTAAAATGATTATGAAAAATTTATAATTTATTTTTATTTTGTTAAAATTTTGAGAAAATTTTAAATTATTAAAAAATTTTAGTTATATATATTTACAAAATTATCGTTGAATACAAGGGTAAAATGATGAAATTTGGTATGAGCATTTTAGTAATTTCAAAAATTTACCCTATATATTAAAATAATATTTTCTCTCTCCTTACCTCTCTCCACCATTTCAATTTAATGCGTATATGATTTTAGGCTTAATTTATTATTTAATTGAATAAGAATTAATTAATTGAATTAACTTCAGTTTTTAATAATTGAAATGTCTAGTTCTATTATTAAATTATTTTTATTCAAACTTAATTGTAATGTCTCAAAAATTTAAAATCGTGCGAGAGCACTTTTAATATGGGTGTACAATATTTTGATACTAGTTGTAGGATTGATTTGTTTGCACAATTTCAAAATTTTAAAGTGATAATTTGAATTTAAAGCAAAAATTAAATAACTAATGACAAAAGATTTAAAACAAATAAATGTATAATAATTATTAAAATAATTAAAATAATAATAATAATAAGATTTAAGTTTCTTATTGGATAATAATAATAATAATAATAATAATAATAATTTAAGAAGACGTTTAGATTCTAAAAGCTTGGAGTGAGATATTTATTGGATAACTAAAATTTTATCCCTGGCATTCCTTCCACCTTTTTTTTGCTCAACTCTCGCATTTTTAAATCACTTTTAGAGTTTTCCTCCCCTGTTGCTTCTCCTTCTTTATTTGGCCTTAGTTGCTGCATCTCTTTTTTCACTTGCAATCGTATTATATGATAATTGTATTTTATATGCTTGTAATCTTATTATACTATATATTTAATCAAGTATAAATTGACATTTTTCTTCTTTTTTAATATAATTTTTAATTATTTTAAAATTTTAAAATATATAAAATGTATTAAATTAATAAAATTATTAGAATATATTTTGAAATTTTTCAATAAAAATAATTATATTGTATTAATATTTAATTATAGAGAAAAATGAACCTCCAAATCATAAACTCTACATAAATTCATTTACAAATTTATTCCTGATTTAACCCAAATTATATTTATAAAAGTAGAGATATTTTTGTCTTTTAAAAAATCCTAATATCTTGAGAAACAATAATTTCTAGAGTTATTAGAAATGTTTGAATAAAAAAGTATGTGTAATGTCCCAAAACTCAGGTCGGTTAATAATTGATGAATAAGGAGGCATTTTATTGATAAATTCACAGGAGGATTGAAAAAGGAACTCTTTATTTTTTATTTTTTAATTTTGGCTAATGCTAGGTTTAAGGTAAGGAAATAAGGGGTAAAGGCACTTGGGTGTGAAATCGGGAACAGGAATGAGGAATAGGTTCCCTCATTGCCACTGTTTGTCGAAGGTAGCCGCGTATTATCGCCCCTCTGCCACCTTCCACGCATAAATCAGCTGCTCTTTCTCTCTCACTGGTAAGCCCGACGCCTTCATCTCTTTATTATTTTTTTTATTTTTTCCTCTTCTTTAAATTCGGTGGTTTCCTCGTGGAATTTCGGTCGTCTCTGGCTTTGAGTGGTGACACAAGCACAGTGTGAGTGTTCCTGGCGTTGAGGCAAGCTCGGAGACACCTCCCTTCAGCCATCACTCGCCGACAGCTAGTAGATCGACAAAGGAGGAGCAGGATGTTTTGGCTCAATTTTCGACCAAATCTGATGGTGTTGGGGCACGTGAACATCACCTGGCGGTTATCGATGGCTTTAGCTTCTAGCGAATAGTCTTGGTACGTCTCCAGTGATCGATCCAACGAGCATGTGAGGTACGAGACTTTACTTCTCTTTTGTTACAGCCATCTCTCTCTCTCGCTCGCTTTCTCTAAACGATGCTCTGTTCTTCTCTAAATCAACCCTAAATGGCATTTTTTTTGGCAAATACTTTCTTTCTTTTCATCTCTCACGAATCTTATACCCAAAAGATCCCCATGACACAAGAAAAAATGTGTATATTTATTATAAACTACTAGGTTATCTCATAAAATGTTCTTCCCTATGACATACTTGGCCTTTGTAATATCCTATACCCGGTCAGTTAGAAGACCCGAATAACGGATGCTACAATCGAGTTTAGGCTATTCTAGTTCAATAAAATAAACCTTAACTGAAATACTATTCTTTTTGTAAAAATTTCGGCAGAGTATCCCCTAAAATTCAAGATAACCCCCTGAAGAATTCATCCAAAAACACTTCTATTTAATCTCATCCTACCATCCATTCTCCATTCAAACTCTAACACACAATTAATGCCCTTTCTCCAATAATTCATAAGCCAACAAAAATAAACCATTCATATTTCTTAATTTATAATATTCTCCTTCTAGATACAATACTAATTATCCATAACTATTTACATCATACTACATGTCCATAAGTTAATTACATGCCCAAAAAGTACCAGAAAAACCAGGTTATGGTGTATCCACCTCAAAATTCTTCTCTGAAGCGATCCAAAATTTGGTGCAGATTCACTTATGGCTTTTCTTCAAAAACTTCTTTAACCTACGCGTGGAGAGAAAACCACGCGTTAAGCATATTGCTTAGTAGTGTTCAAACAATTTTATTTTCCCACAATTTATGTATATAATAAATTAAGTAAAACATATACATATACATATTTAAATTTATTAAACAATGCACATTTTTAGCCGACAAGCATATACAGACGACAAGAAAGCCTATGAAAGCAATTTAAACAAACATATAAATATGGTTATTATTTGAGGCTTAAATCAAAGGTTCGACTAAAATTACGATTTGTATTTGTCCTAAGTAAATCCAGTAAAATCGCACCGAGTTGGATAAACGGGATGTAATCGGAGGATTCAATTCTCGAAACCATCCAATTCCTTTTAACAACTTTTCTTATTTCACATACACAATTTTTCTATTAATTATATACATTTATACACACACACACACACATATATATATATGCAGTTGTGGATTCAGCTCTCGAAGCCATCCAATCCACAACTCAATTAAATTACATACACCGAATTCAGCTCTCGGAGCCATCCAATCCGATGTTACATATCAAGGCGCCGCATTGTAATTTTCCCTAATTGGCATGCTAATTCTATCCAATTTTTCCAATTCTTATCTGGCTTTACTAAGGGCAAAATGATGAATTACCATTAAACATTTAGTCATACTTACAAGTAACTTTCATAACAATTATATTCTACTTATGTTTAATCAACTAGTTTAACCTTTAAATTCACTTTTCCTTGGCTTTCACAACATTTTAGGTTAACAACTTATTATCCATCAAGGATTAGAAACCCAATTGACTTCATGTCATTAATCACAATTCAAACAAAATATTCTCTAATTATATTGCTACATTAAGCCATACTCAATTTGTAATAATTATGAAACATAATTATAAATCCTTGAATTTATAACAAATTCATATATATATATATATATATACATACATCGAGTCAAGTTTTAAACTTAATATTTATAACCTTGCCCATTATTACTCAACTATAACTTAAAAACCATTAGGTACAACAAGCATATTATCTACATTTTGTATAACATGCATACTTGTTAATTTTTGAAAAAAAAAATCACAATTGTAACATAACTTCATTTAATTTTAAACTCAATTTACATAATTTTAAACATAAGAGAATTAACATTAACTAAATTCACCAATAACTTAAATCTTCTAACACACATAATGCATAGTTACAAAGGAAAAATAAATTTACTTGAACACTTACTTGCTTGATAATCTCTTCTCAAAATTTCAGCTTTTAGGACCTTAATTCAGCATCAATTTCCTTCTCTTTCCCTATTTTCTCCATCTACACCATTTTCTCTCTCTACATAAATTCATATTTCACAAGAATTATTTAATAATTCATCTACCAAATCATAATTTATACAAAATCTAACAATTATATAACCATAATTTAACTTAATTTCCAACAATTCCATTTTTTCTCAATTAATCAAAACCCTAAATATAAAATACATCATCTCTACTCATATATCTCACCATAAATTAATAATTAAGAGTGAATACATGCTTACCCAACTAAAGAGAGAGAAAAGCAACACAAAAAGAAGATGGAGTGGAGGAAGAGCCAAACCCACTTTGCTGCCACGCAAGGAAGAGGAAGAGAAAAGAAGAAGAAAAGAAGAAGAAAGAGGCGACGGTTTAGCGATGGCAATTTTCTGTCGCTAATAGCAATTTGTTACAGTAATACAATTAGCGACAGAGGTATTTAGTCGCTAATCCGTCGCAAAAAAATTAAGAAATAATTTTTTTTTAATTTCACACACATGATTTATGTATAGTTTTAAGTAATTTTAATATAGACCATATGAAATGAATATTTTATTTTGTAATAGAAAATTAGAAATTATTTTATAAGTTGATAATAATTTTTATCAATTATACCAAAATCTAAAGTTATTTATTTAGAAAATTTATATTTTTAATAATAATAATAATAAATTAATTATTACGATTATTATATAATTGCGTGTTCAAAATTAAAAAAAATATTTATAAAACAGTAATATAAAATTTATTATTTCATTCAAAATAATAATAAAAAAATTTGTAATTAATTTTTATTTTAAAAAATTTAAATCAAATATTAAATTATTAGAAATTCTATTGATTTCTTTATCAATTATCCACAAATATAAACTTATTTATTTAAAAAAATTACATTTTAATAATAATTATAAAGTAATTGTTATAAGTATTATATAGTCATATTATGAAAAATAATAAATATAAATATTTATATAATAATAATATAAAGTTTATTATTTCATTTAAAATGATTATGAAAAATTTATAATTTATTTTTATTTTGTTAAAATTTTGAGCAAATTTTAAATTATTAAAAAATTTAAAATATATATTTATAAAATTATCCTTGAATACAAGGATAAAATGATGAAATTTGGTAGGGGCATTTTAGTAATTTCAAAAATTTACCCTACATATAAAAATAACATTTTCTCTTCCCTCACATCTCCCCACCATTTCAATTTAATGCGTATATGATTTTAAGCTTAATTTATTATTTAGTTGAATAAGACAATAGAGTTCAATCCAAGACTTAAACTCATACAAGTCAAAATGAATAAATTTTTTATTTAATTTTTTCAATTTAATTTATATTATTTTTCTAAATGAATAAATTTTCTAATATATATACACACACACACACACACACACATTTCAATTTTATTTCTATTATTTTTCTAAATATTCAAAGCTCCATCTAAACTCATACTTACTATTTTACTTCACTACCATGGTTACCTAATTGAGTGGTATGGAAGACTGAGAAAACTTACTGATTTAAAAATGCAGAAATGGCTTTGAAATTCTAAACATGGCTAGAGATTAATAAATAAGTTAAGATATTATCTGATAAATCCAAATATATAGTCCATTTGAATCTGCATGTTTACGTTCTGGTTGGATCTTCAAATACAAATTGAAAAGCTTTTTATACGGAATAGTGTAAGTAAAGATTCAACGATTAAGAATTTGCCGTTAGATCGGCCTGATTTTTGGTGAGTACGTTCGAAACTCCTTATTGTTAATATTGAAAGGTAAAGATTAGTTTTTAAGGTCTGTAAGTTCAATTTTTATTGCAAAAAAGAGGCTGTTTTCTGGATTTTTTACGTAATGACCAGTTTTGTATACGAAACGATCGAAAGATTATTTGCCGTTAGATTGGCCTGATTTTTGGTGAGTACATTCAAAACTCCTTGTTGTTAATTTTGGACGGTGAAATTAGTTTTTAAGATATGTAAGTTCAGTTTTTATTGCAAAAAAGAGGTTGTTTTCTGGATTTTTTACATAATGACCAATTTTGTATGTGAAGACAATCGAAAAATTAATTACCGTTAGATCGGCCTACTTTTTGATGAGTACATTAAAAACTCCTTGTTGTTAATTTTGAATGGTGAAGATTAGTTTTTAAGGTCTGTGAGTTCGGTTTTTGTTGCAAAAAAGAGGTTATTTTATGGATTTTTTACATAATGACCAGTTTTGTATACGAAAACGATCGAAAAATCATTTGCCGTTAGATTGGCCTATTTTTGGTGAGTACATTCAAAACTCCTTGTTGTTAATTTTGGACGGTGAAAATTAGTTTTTAAGATCTGTAAGTTCAGTTTTTGTTGCAAAAAGGAGGTTATTTTCTGGATTTTTTACATAATGACCAATTTTGTATGTGAAGACAATCAAAAAATCATTTGCTGTTAGATCGGCCTAATTTTTGATGAGTACGTTCAAAACTCCTCGTTGTTAATTTTGAATGGTGAAGATTAGTTTTTAAGATCTGTGAGTTTGGTTTTTGTTGCAAAAAAGAGGTTATTTTCTGGATTTTTTACGTAATGACCAGTTTTGTATATGAAGACGATCAAAAAATTATTTGCCGTTAGATTGGCCTGATTTTTGGTGAGTTCGTTCAAAACTCCTTGTTGTTAATTTTGAACGGTGAAGATTAGTTTTAAAATCTGTAAGTTTAGTTTTTGTTTCAAAAAAGAGGTTGTTGATTCTTTTTGGGTAAATTTTATTTTTATTTGTAGTATAAGTAAAGACGTTTCTATTCATATACTTTATAGAAGCTTTGGTTTTCTATAATTTTTGTTAATCTAAAACATGAATTATTATACCAGTGATGTATTTTTCAGTAGAGCAGGATCGAGAGTGATTTGAAGTGAGTTCAATATGTGAATACTTGATTTGTTTTTTGAACTTATTTATTTAGAAAATTTACATTTTTAATAATAATAATAAATTAATTGTTATATTTATTTTATAATTACATTATGCAGATTAATAAAAATAAAGATTTGTAAAATAATAATATAAAATTTATTATCTCATTTAAAATAATTCTGAAAAATTTAATAATTTATTTTTATTTTGTTAAAATTTTGATCAAATATTAATTATTAGAAATTTTAATTATATGTTTACCAAAAAATCCTTGATTTTTGGTTTTATTGCATAAAAGAAGAAGTTCTGAGATTAAATTGCAAATAGTGTACATTTGGGGGACTTAAAGAGGAAGTTGTCGTTTTAGCCTCTCCCTTTCTCTTCTTATTTAAGAAACCAGTCGGTTCCTCTTTGTCCCAAAAAAAAAACACCAGCCCGATGCCACTTCCCTCACCCCTCTCTCCTTTTCCCTTCTCCCTTCTCCGGTCCGGCCACACCAGCCATCGCCTCCGTCTTCCGTCGCAGCTGCCGTGCCACCGCTCCTTTCTTCTTCTTCTTCTTCTCCTCCTCACGGCAGCAACAGCAGCAGCCCTTTTCTCTCCTCCTCCTTAGCTCGATTCTCTCTATTCCGGCCTCCCTTGGTGCTAAGCTTCCTCTCCATGAGTTGGGTAAGCTTCTCCTTGCCTCTAATCAATGGATGTTGGTGATAATTGGAGGAAAGCTTGCATAATTTTAGATCTAGGGATTTTTACTAATTTGGAAAAATTTTAATTTATGGTAATTAGGTGAATATCTAGTTGATTAATTGCCTAAAATAGTTTTAATTTTTTGAATTACTCATTAATTGTTGAAGAATTTTTGTGAATTTTGGAATTTGAGGGAAAATTGGAATAGTTGATCTATTAATTTAGTTTCAATGGTTCTTGACTCGCTGTTTGCATTTTGGATAGTGTTTAATGCTTATGTCATACTCTTTAGAACATTTTCTATTGCAAATGAGATCTGAATTTAGTAGCAACTGGTCTTTTCAATTAGGTTTGATCGTGACTGGAAAAAGATAGAAGATTTTGTGGATTCAAAGACTGTGATCCAGGTTTGAATGCTGCTTTTCTTCTTTGCAGGTTAACTTTTTCGAAGGTCTTTAACTGATCATTTGCCTTTTTAGATTCTTTTGCTATAGAGCCTTAAACTAATAAAATGCACCTTTGGTTTTGGGGTTTCTGCTGAAAATCTGTTAAAAATTAATAAAGGGTTATCCTCAGCCTCTAAGCGATTTATTTTAGGAATAATAAATAAATTCTTTAATAGATTATCCCACTAAATTTGTTAATAATAAAAATAATATCTATATGCTACTAAATTTATATGAAATATCTATAAATTTTTTTATGATATATGTCAAATTGATACTCTATTAATTAGTTCATCGAATAATTTGGAATATACATGTGTATTATCCAATGTTTAATGATTGTGGATTTTTCTAGCATGAGATAACGGATGGAGGCAGATGGTAGGTGGGAGGTGTCCTGTTTCAATTATTAGTATCCAATATTTGCATTATTTCTTGATTTACTACTTCCACTTCGATAAAACTATTGATTAGAATTCTTGCTCAAAGGACATAAGCAAACTTAGATGAGTCTGGGGGATGTACACTGGCCTCTAACTTCTCAAACTAGATTCCTATGGATAATATTTTAAGGCCTCAGGTATTCCCTGTTGGTTTTCTCAAAAGCAAATATCTCCCAAAGGCCTATCCTTTTGCAGGCAACTCAGGTAGCCTACTAATTTGTCATATTGTTACTAGTTTTGGTTCTTTATTTTTGAATTTGTTGCTAATTTTTGAGCTGAGATTATAGAGAGTAACTTAAAGTAACATGGATAAACAATGTAATTGGAATTCAGCTCAATAACTAGTAGAATAGCAGTTGCTCGCAAATGAGCATTGTATTATAGCTGCAATTCTTACTGTCAGATATAGACAACTATTTTCAGTGCCTCAACTGAAAAAATTGCTTTATTTTAGGCTCTGAGATTGATGCTTATTATACAAAGGTGTTTGGGGTTGTTACTAGAGTTTACTTCATGTATTAGAATAGTGGGAGCTGCAGAATTCAATCACTGCATATAAGTTCATGAAGTGAATTTTGTACAATTTGTTTAACATTTTCTTAAAAAAATTGAAAGGAGATTTGCTAATGTTTTTAAGTAACATATAATAGGTGTTTAATGATTTAGTAGTAGAAGCTAATAGTTGGGAAATTAAGATCAAAATTCAGTTATTTTGGTGTGAGATTAAGATGGCAAATGCAGGGACTGGTTCTTAGGACTGAAGAATAACACTCAGTTGAGTGGTATAAGCACTCAACCTAGTGGACTATCTCGATTTTGCCCTATTCAATTTTCCTCTCTTGCACTTTAAATCCAATCTTAATTTAATAGCATCCTTTTGACTTTGAAATAGTTGCAGCATACCATAATAAACATTAATTGCTTAATTACTTAAGTTGAATGCATGATGATATAAAATTCTAAAGTTTTATAATGGGAAAGATAATAAAGATATAGTTTTGGATATCAAAGTAAGAAGTTTTTCTATTTTGTATTTGGAAATTATTTTAAACATCTATTATTTACCATTTTTGCTTAAATTCTTAACTAATGGGGTGTGTGTGTGTGTATATATATAGTTTTCATGAAAGCTTAGTTCCAAAATAAGTTAATTATAGTGGAACTTCTTGTGGTCATGCTTAAATAAATCATTTTGCTAGACTACATTTTAGCACAGGATTTGAGTGCGAGCGAGTTCCAAGATTGCTTATCCAAAGCTGTAACTGCTGCATTACTCATTGTCTTTCTTTCTTTCTTAAGAAAAGTGTGCAAGAAAGGGAAAGGTAATGCCCATTCCTCTTCTATTTTCTTTACGTTCTTTCTATGCTTGCCCTTTCTCTGTGTATGTTATTGTCCCGTAACTTGCACAGATATAATTTCATTGTAATTCCTCAACTTTCTTTTTTGTTAACTTATGTTGCATTCACTAGCTAAAGATTCTTCCTTTTTCTGTTTAAACATTTGATGTGCATTGACTATCACTTTGAGCATCAGATCAAGGAACTTGAAAATTTTTTATGATAGCTAGAATAGGATAGGAAAGTTGCTATCTTTTAGGAGTAACCACTGAGATGGCTTGATGTGTACATGAAAGAATTTCTTGTGGATGACTTAATGCTGAACAGTGGTAAGGCATACCAATGAGATGTAGTGAATATTGTCACCAAGTAGGAGAGGTTAAATTGATTTGCAGGATTTTTGATTTAAAATGAAGGATTTTTGACCTTTTGTTGTTCATTTCTATGTTTTTGACATGTCTTGCCATGGAGTTAAGGTTGTTTCTTTTATTTTCACTTCATCATTTTCTTTGTGTTTGAGATAGAAGTGGAATTGTGCTTGACTTATTCTCAATGCTTGGTTGACTATGTCTCTTTGCAGGTCTTAAACTCTTGTGCTACCGCTGCTGTTTTGATTGCAAATATTCTGTCTGATGCACCTGATTTTGCTTTGGAGATATCACATGGTAATTCATGTCTGTTTGTTATCAGTAATATTCATTATTATATCAAGTTCTCGAGTATACTTGAGGTAATGCTTTGAATGTGTCAGATATGATTATTAGAGTTTCGTTTAGTTTGCAAGTTGATTATTAGAGTTTCGTTTAGTTTGCAAATTGAAGAAACTTATTTTCATGGTTTTCTTTCTATAACATTCTCTTTTCTTCTAATAGATTCATTATGTATGAGATTAATGTTGAGGTTTCAATATTTGTGAAGCTTTAACAAAAGGCAATTTGTTTCAATGATAGAATAAGCGCAACTTTTTAACATTTTTTGGTAGCTGTTTCTATATGATTGCTGTTTGTATCAGCTTTTCATTCTTTCCTCTGCTAGATACGACTGCGCAGGGAGTGGATTGCTGAGAGAATGAACGCTTTGCAGGAGTTAATCCCTACCGCCAACAAGGTTCACATATTTCTGGTCACAGACTATCAGTAAAGAGGGACTGCATTTAGGCTTAGGGTACTACAGCAATATTAGCTAGGAGCTAATTCTATATTTGATAGAAAATTGTAAAGATTTAATTTGCTATTAATTTTAGGGAAATGAATTGTATAAACAATACTTTATTTTATATATTGTTTTTTTATGTTAACTCTTGATTTGTAATAAATTCATTACAAATTATATATATATGAAAATATAAAATTGTTATTTAAATTTGTATATATTATATATGAATTTTATAATATAAGATTATTATTTATATTGTGTACATGATGAAAATTTTAAAATACAGCAAAAGAAAAAAATTCAATCATGCAATAATTTAGCGACGGATTTGCGATAACAACTGTCGCTAATGTGTAATAGATATAATTTAAGAAATAATTAGCGACAACTATTTCGTTGCTAAATTTTACACTAAATCTTTAATTAGCGACGGAAAATGTAGTCACTAAATATTATTATTATAATTTGGCGACTAGTTAGGAATATAAATTAGCGACGAAAAAAATTTGACGACTGATTTTGAATTTCGTCGCTAATATATTCGCGACTGGCCTATTAGCGACTGTTCGTCGTGGCGTCGCTAATTTAAATTAGCGACGAAAAATAGGTAATTAGCGATGGAATTTTTCGTCGCTAATTAACAATTTTTTTGTAGTGGCTATGGGTAGAATCTTTGATCTCTATAGCTTCAGTGTAAAGTGAAAGTGAAAGTGCATCTGATTTCTATTTTGTGAGACTTGATCTTCCGAGATCATTTCTCTATCTGTTCAGTGAGACCTTTGGGTCCAGTCCCGAGTATCCTTTTTGAGAATCCTTTTATATTGCACTAGGGGCGCATCAAAATGAATAAATCGATACTGTTTAAATGAATTGAATATAAAAAGTTATAACGAAAAATGATTCGTTTGGAAGAAAATACAAAGTTGAAATAAATATGTAAAGTTTTTCGAAAAGCGTAATTAATAAGAAAAACAAAAAGAAAGGTTTTATAAGAATAAAATATTAAATCAAGATTAAGTTAAGCTTTTATAATGAAAAAGGATTTAAAATGTATTTTGTTTTACATGAAAAAGATAAATTTAATTAATTGGTATTTCCTGTACCAATTACTATTGGAAAAAGTGACAAGTTTGAAAAATAATATTAATTTCCTATTTAAAGTTAAAAAGTGATAGTAATGACATTAAGCGAAACTTAATGCTTACGTAAGGTATTTCTGAAAGAAAAGTTAAATGAAAAGTAAAACGATAAAAGGCACATAATTGTTCAATGAGAAAAAAGTAAAAGACATAAGTCTTAAGCAAATATTTGAACATAAGTAAATGTATAAAAGAAGAAAAGAGAGTTTGACTGCAAAATGTCTCAAAATAGTTGTATCACTTTGCAATAAAGCTTAAAAGGCTTTAAATAGTAATGTATTTATTATTTAAAAATTAAAGTAAAATAAAAGAATAAATAGCGAGAAATGTAACTAGAATACAGATTGAATAATTGAACAGTAAATCAAGAAATAAAAATAGTTTAATTTGGTACCATTAAAGACATGAGTACCAATAAACATTGCCAAATGAAATGATAATATTACTGCTGTGGCTAAAAAGATAAGACGAAAGTAAAGGTAAAAGTAAAAGTTATAGTAAAGACTAACGTAAAAGTAAAAGTAAATCTGATACCGATTCGCCTAAGAGGTTAGTATAAAAGTAAAGCTGAAAGATTGAAACCAAAGTACAATGATTACCAAAAATATGAGTCAATAATAAAACTAATGTTAACTGAAGTAAAAGAAAACGTTTAATGAAATAAGAATTAAGGTAGCATAACCTATGTAATTATGCTTTATTTTGGGAAATTCTTGGATTAGTAGTCACCACTGAGCATATCTAGTGCTCAATACGTAGTGTTTACTGCATGCAGGTTATGAAGTATTGCGGGAGCATAGTACACAGTGGAGCCAGATCGAAAGAGAAAAATTAGTACTAGACCGAATTGTAATTTGGCATGTATATACTTAGACTATTAAGGTAAAAGATTTATCTGTAATTCGATTGCTTTTATGACTATTGATGGATGAGTGTTTAATGTAGGTTTTTGGTATGAAGTTATTTTGTATATGTTTTAATTGTTTACAAGACTGTCGAATGATTCTGGAATTAATGTAAAAGTATTTTAAGTGTTTCAAATTTTAAGTATAAAAAATTTTTTATCGTTTTTGACTAAGTTTCGTATTGGAAAGAACTATTCCGTGTAGGGTGTGACATGCAATTAGGCCTTTTTCTGAAGGTTGTTTTTTTTCACTTATTTGCAAATTGTTTCTCTGTCTTGATAATTTGCCACATGTTTGATGCTTTGTAATTTTTTTGTTGTTTTGGTGGCTCTCTTCTATTCCTTTCCTTCACTTTGAATTGTTGGCACTGATTACATGGTTCTTGCCATTTAAAGCGTATGGCCTGTTTTCTTTGCTTATTCTCGAGTTTATACTTTTTTTCCTTATTATTAATTCAAGTCTTTTGATGATCCATTAAAGAGATTCGATATGGCATTTATTTTTATGTTGCTTTATGTGTAGGAGCAATACTTGCAATTTCTTAACCATTTTCTACATCTACATTTTAGGGTGTTGGGTTGAAGTTGGATGATGCTCTTGCATTTTGGAAAGCTGAGTTCGCTCAAAAGGTAAAAGTACACATACCCATACAATGAAAAGTAATAGTGGTTTCAATTTTTTTTAATAATTATACTTTCTTTTGGTTTTTAGTATTTTAGTTTATCATCTGTCTCCTAAGATAACATCAATCACTTTGCAAGTCTTGTTTGTATAAGTCATCTATTGCTATAGTAACTAGGAAAAGGGCAGGATAAAAGCATATTTCTATCTTTATGCCTTGGCTATTTATTTGCTATCCAAGACCCTGAATGCCAAAAATGGTGCATCAGTGTTTGTTCTACCCAAAATTTGCATGTGGATTTCCATATTTTAGAGCACTGGGGCATGGAACAGTATAATTTAGAAGCTTTTTTGCTGCAGACGAACCGAATTTATTGGCGCCATCAACTTATGGTTAACACTTAGCTTTCGAGCAACTAGGCTTTTTTATTCAAAGGACCAAAAGGGATAATCCAATACCCCTGTATAATTGTTATGCTAAATTAAGAAAAATAAAAATCAAACATGGTTTTGATTTATTCTTTCTTTGTCAGCTTGTTAAACTTCCTCGTTCCCTAAATGTATATATGATCATGAAGAAGTATCTTGATTATAGATTAAAGAAAGATGGCTGGTAAGTTGTTATCTGGCATTTTTGTTAGCTTTTAATATTTTCTAGTTTAATTGTTATTTTTGAGTTATTAAGTTGGCAGACTCGAATAAATACAAATGGCAAACACTTGAAATCTGCAACCAAGAATTTAAAAGAGGAGAACAAACTAGGAGAAGGAGATTTTGGTGAAGTATACAAGGTGCCCTACAGCTTATGTTAGAATAAAATCCACATTTATTGCTAACTTGTAATTAGATATTAATATTCGACTGCAATAAAATAGGGTACTTTGAAGAATGGGAAAATAGTTGCAGTAAAGAAACTATCTGTAAGCCAATCAAAAAGGGCAAAGACAGATTTTGCAAGTGAATTCACGCTAATTAGTAATGTTCATCACCGTAATCTTGTAAGATTACTAGGTTGTTGTAGCAAAGGACCAGAATTACTTCTTGTTTATGAATACATGGCGAGCAGCAGCATGGATAGATTCTTATTTGGTAACTTTTTTCTTTCTTGCATATGAGCAAACAGTTGGTTGAAATACAGTTGTTTTGTTTATAACATTAACATATATATACTTGGTTTTTGCGTTTCCAAAAATTAAGGTAAAAGACAAGGATCACTCGCATGGAAAAAATGGTTGGAGATTTCTAGCCCAAAATGGTTGGAGATTTCGAGACATCAAACCCAACAATATTCTTCTTGATGATGATTTCTAGCCCAAAATAGCAGATTTTGGGTTGGCGAGGCTTTTGCCAGATGACCAGACTCATTTGAGCACCAAATTTGCTACTTTTGCTAAGAGGTAAGCAAATCTTTTCTTTTATTCAAATATATATGTCAAATGCATCTCTAGTTCAAAACAATATTTGCCAAATACATAAGTTTTTTTTATACAACTTGACTATAAAATGATATATATAAAGCAATTATTATTATGTAGACATTCATAAATCCATTATAAACAAAAAATAAGTACAATCAAGTTAAATCAATTTGTATATAATCACTGGTTTCATCTATGAAGAGAACTTTCAGATCACGACCCCTTGTGCATTAGTAAAATAACATTCTAAAATAGAGCTAACAACTTATACCTTCGATTTCAATTTAACAGATATCCCTAGAGCTTCTAGCTGTCTAATATGTCCAAATTTAACACATACAGCACAACTCTTGAGTGAATTAGAAAATAATACCATGCCTGCATACGAATGAAAGTGAAATGTTCTGTGATTCAGCAGTATGCAATTTATATTGGTCCTGCATTTCCATATATCACCAAAACCAAATCAACAACACAAAAATGAAATCAGTTTGCTGCCTTGAAAACATGATAAACTCAATTTACTTCAAAACTAACTCAAAGTTTTCTTTTTATGTTTTGATTTGCCCGATACAATTCAAGGATTAATGAATTTTCACTCCTTATAGATTACTTTTTGTGCTGTTTGTTTGCTGATTTTGATGGTAATTTTGATAGGTTGCAGGGCCACATGAACTGCCTCCCACACTTGCAAGGCGTGCACTTTTCATTTTATACCAGACTATAGTTCCTTACATGGCAGAAAGAATTAGGTTCTACACTGACTTGTTCTCTATAATAGTCTCATTTTAAAATTTTATAATTTTGTATACGATATTACAGCAATATTAGCTAGGAGCTAATTCTATATTTGATAGGAAATTGTAAAGATTTAATTTGTTAGTTATTAATTTTAGGTAAATGGATTGTATAAACAATATTTTATTTTACATATTGTTTTTTTTATGTTAACTCTATATTTGTAATGAATTCATTACAAATTATATATATATATATATATATATATATATATATATATATATATATATATATATATATATATATGAAAATATACTATTATTATTTATATTTGTATCTATTATATATGAATTTTATAATATAAGATTATTATTTATATTGTGTACAGGATGAAAATTTAAAAATACATGAAAAGAAAATTTAGCGACGGATTTGCGATAGCAACTGTCGCTACTGAACAAACGTTAAAATTTAACAAATAATTAGTGACAAATATATCGTCGCTAACTTTTACAGTAAATTTATAATTAGCGACGAAATTAGCCACAGAAAATGTAGTCGATAAATATTATTATTATAATTCGGTGACTAATTAGGAATATAAATTAGCGACGGAAAAAAAATTAGCGACTGATTTTGAATTCCGTCGCTAATATATTCGTGACTAGTCGTTTAGCGACTATTCATCGCAGCGTCGCTAATTTAATTTAGCGACAAATTCTGGTAATTAGCGACGAAATTTTCCGTCGCTAATTAGCAGTTTTTTGTAGTGTATACTTTCATTTTTTAATATTTTACTAAAATTTATTGGTTTATAATTTTGTTATTTCAAATCTTCATATATTCTATATGCTGTGATTTTCTTTATTTTTTCTTTTGAAACATTCATTTGCATAATGTTCTTTTTCTTTACATATCCAACAAGTACATATTTTAGGATTTTTCTTACTATATCTTTTATTTTTTCTAAAATATATTCCTTTATTAAATTTATTTTCCTTAAAAGGTTTAAACTTTCTTTTATAAAAGTTTTTATATTTCGAATTATAATTTTTTCTTTTTGATATATTATATTTTTTATATTTCTTATTTTTGTTATAACATTCCCAACGTATTGGTTCAGCTAATATTGGACAACATAAACCTCCATTAATTGCCTTTTTTATTTTTCTGTTTTCATATGCTTGATTATACATTTCATTTATTCGCTTAAATAAATAAGTTTGATATGATCCTAATGTTCCTTCTAATATTTCATTGTTATTTTGTATTTCATTCAAAAACTTTAATCCCTTTGATTTTGGTAATTTAGTTACATAAGATTATTTTAATAACTTAATTTCTGGTCTTTATAGTATATATGTTTTTGTTATATTATAATAATAATTATTAAATTCACATGTATATTATTTGAAATGGCACATATTACATATTATTAAATTTTGTATTTTTCATAAATTTTCTTGACCTACTTTCTTTGTTGATTCTGTTGGATCTAACCAATGATCTCCTATAAATTTTCCTTTTATTGCAAATTCAAATCTTTGTAAAAGATCTTTTATAGTATCTGTTGCGGTAAAATTTTCATCATTTAATCCATATTTTATAGTTTGTCTATCTTCTACTCTAATTGCATTCCACCATTTTTTCACATTTCCAGTTAATGTGCTAATTAGAAAATTACTTGCTATTTGTAAATCATATCCGTATAATAAGATTGATAAATTATTCATTTTTATCCATTTTCAATTTTTTCTGTATGTCTTCTTTACAATCTAGATCTAATAATACTCCATTTGGATAAACAGGCTCTGTTTCTCCTATTTTTACTGTAAATTTTGAATTATTATACATGGATCTTTGTCTAGGAGTTTTTCGATTGTATTTCTCATATTCTCTTATACCTATATTATCTGTCATTATATTTTTTTCAGTTTCATTTATTGTTTCAGAATATTCTCCTGTTTCTACTTTTGTTTGTGTAGATATTGGATTAACATTCATTTTTAATTTTTCTAAATCATAAGTTAAATTTAACATATCGTCTTCAGTTATTTCATTTTCTTCATATAATTTTAATACTTCTTCTAAGGTTAACATATGGGTTTTTATTGTTACTTCTTCTTGTGTATGTTCCTTGAACTTTTCTTTTCCTTAATCTACTGTTTCTACTCAAGTTTTTAATTTTGTAACTTCTTCTTTAATTTCTGTTAACATATTAAATATTTTATCCATTTTATCTTCAATATTTTCTTGTTTATGTTTTTTAAACATAATAGAAGGTAAACTTAGGCTTTCTTCTTCATATTTATCGTCTCCATATAATGTACTTGTAAAGCTATATTGTCTATTATTCATTTTTCTTATATTTTGATTTAATATTTTTAAATTATTATTTATTTGATAGAATTTTTCATCATACATATATCCATCTATATTTCTTATTTCTTCCATTTATTTTATTCATTATATCCCATTTTACTAACTACGTATTTTAAATAATTTTCTATTTGACTTAATTTATCTAATACTTGCTTTTCTAAATTTAATTCACTTAATATCCTATATTTAATCAATTCTAAGTCATCTACACTTTCTATTTTATTTAGTAAATATTTTATTTTTTTCAGCTTTAGAACTTAATTGTACTCTAATATCTTGTATTAATTTTTTTATTATTCATATTTATAGTATCTATTTTATTTAGTTGTTTAGTTAATTCGATATCTTCTTTATTTAATTCATGTAATATAGATCTATACATTATTTTGGAATTTTTATGTAATTATTTAATTTTTTATGCATGTTTATTGTTAGTTGCAGAATTTGACTATAAGAATGGTGGTATTTTTGAAAGTTGACCTTGAAAAGGGATATATAGTATAATTATCTCAAAACTCAATGACAGCTTGGTTTTGGACTCTCATGGGCCATGGGCCCAACAAAAAGAAAACGCAAATCCTCGGCATAAAAAATTGACGCGGAAGCTCCAAAGCTGAATAGAAAAAGAACTCAAAAAAGAAAAGTTGACGTCCGATGCCAATAGATAGTCTTAACATGGTCACGAGGGCACCGGTAAATAATAACTAGCTACTATAGGACTCCACGTGTCATGCCAGTCAACATTTTGTACTAGTACCTCCTAATATTCAGAGCCACAACATAAGACGTGTATTTATTGAAAGGTCATACATCGACATCCTTCTATTTATTCATTTTTAGTCTTTAATGTTTTGATAGGGCAAATTTAATCCCTAAAAAAAATAGGTCGCTTAAATAATTAAATTAATCAGATAGATTTTAAATTTTTAATCAAAATAAAATACATTATGTATTACTTACACTGTGTTTTCTAATTAATATATTTATTTCTCATTCTTTTTTCTAATTAATAGTTGGTTGAATTTAATATAATCTTAATTATTTAAAAGTAAACATTGTCCAATTAAAATTTATTTAACTATCGAATTAAATTTGAATAACGCATTTTAAGTTTCATCTTTTAATTTGTATTTTTAAGTGAAAATTGACAAGTGCAAAAAAAAATATAAATTATAGAAATAAAGGTCAATTTTGAATAAAATATTTAAAATGATATAAATTTATTTTTAAAATTTATTTGTTTAAATGAACGCAAACTATTAAAAATGCTATAGATTTGGCATTATAATGATAAATACGAAAAAAAAGTTTATTTGTTCGAGGGTAAATACAAACTAAAAAATAATCTATATTCATTTGCAATATATTAAAAATAATTTATATTTATCTTTCAAAATATTAAAAGTGGTAAATATATATCACTTTTAATCTTTTAAATAATTATATTTTTTAAAAAAATGAAGGCAAAAAATTATAAATTAATGAATTTTTTACTATTGAGTTACTTAATATTTAAAAAGATTAACTACTAAAAGTAACTTTGTATTTTCTCCGTTTCATTTTAAAAAATATATTTTTATTTTTTATGAAAATTAAAAAAATTATTAAAATAACTTAATTTTATAAAAAAATTATAGTAATTGATAAAAATAACTTTTTGTATTTTTAAGAATTTTATTTAATTTTAATTAAAAGTAAAGAGGGGTAAAAAAAGTGAAATATTTAATAAGATATATAATAAATAAAATATATATATATAAATTTATCTTTTAAATTTTGAAAATAATAATTAAAATAAAATAAAATAAAATAAAGTAATATTTTTATAATTTAGGGACAAATTTGTTGGCATCACTAATTTATAAAACAATGCAAAAAACGCTTAGCACGCCATATATAAATTAATATACGTAAAAGATATTCCTCTATCTGTATCTGATTTGAATTGAAAAATATATATAGAGGAAAGAAAATTCTGTATCTTCTACAGAGAGAGATGCTCTAGTTTAAATTGTTCTTTACTTGATGCTTTCCTATTCTTCACTCGGCTTCAACCAGGTAAAATATCTTCAACCCAGTCTTTTTTTTCTTTTCAAAGATCCATCAAAAATCCTAATTTTTGCTATTTGGATCTGGGTGATTCTTGTGCTAAGTCTTGACTTGATTTTTGTTTTAATTTGAGCCAACAGTTGAAGGATTGTTTTGTTATCAGGAATTTCGTTAGCTAAATTGAGCTTTTGTTTGCTCCTTATTGATCAGATAATGATTTTTTATTCTCTTTTATGTAATTGGAAGTGAAATTCACGAATGCTCGCTCTTCGATTTCTTTTGAGTATAATGAAAGAAACCGATGGCCTTCTTTCTTAATTGTGGAGGATCTAGGACTTTTCGATTAGAATATCGTTATTCTTATGCTGCTGGTGGGTAAGAAATTGTTCTAGTTCCATCAATTATTAAAGAAATTAAATTAAGTTTTGACTTGGTGAATTTGTTCCAGTTCTAATGATAAGTATAGAAACGCTATGAAATCCGAGCTCTTACACGAGGTAGAGGAATAATTTATTAGGAAACTGAAATAATTGGTACGGGTGAGATTGATAATTATGCGAAACTCAACAAAGTGTTATTGTTTATTTCTTTTGAAATTTTTGGTGCATTGAGTTTTGGAACTACTTAATAAATTGAATAACTGTGCGAATTTTTGCTTTCGCTCATTATTGTGTCTTAGTTGTCTATTTGGATTTTTCTTTGATGTGTTGCCCCTGTTTTTATGGTTTTCTTCAGCTTTCCCCTAGCCCATATTGGAATTCTAGCCACGGTGGTTATTACCTTTCTTCTTTTAAATGGGAGCTATTTTGAGTTTGCCTAGGACAAACCAATTGAATGAAATCTTGTGCAATAATGCCAGCTGCAAGAGGCAAAAGACATCCTTGAGCATTTATGAGGAAAGCCCGAGATTAATTCCAAGTCTCCCTGATGAGTTGTCGATACAGATTCTTGCTAGAATACCCAGAATGTACTACTTTAGTCTCAGATTGGTGTCACAAAAGTGGAAGCAAACAATTATGAGCCTTGAGCTGTTTAAATTGAGAAAAGAACTTGGATTGACTGAGGAGTGGCTTTATGTGTTGACTAAAGCTGGAGAGGAACTTTCATGGCATGCTTTGGATCCTTTGTCCAGAACATGGCAGAGGTTGCCTCCAATGCCTAATATAAACGTTCGAGAATCAATCACTTCTTCTATGTTTTCGTTGTGGAACATGGTGGGAACACACCTAAAAATTACTGAAATTATAAGGGGTTGGTTTGGGCAAAAGCAGCCATTTGATCAAATGCCATTTTGTGGTTGTGCCATCAGTGCTGTTGATGGATGCCTCTATGTGCTTGGTGGATTTTTCAGAGCTTCAACCATAAGTTGTGTCTGGCGATACGATCCTGTCCTAAATAGATGGAATGAGATAACTCCTATGTCTACAGCAAGGGCATATTGCAAGACAAGCATTTTGAACAACAAGCTATATGTTGTTGGAGGGGTTAATCAGTTCCATGGGGGACTGTTGCCTCTTCAGTCTGCTGAAGTTTTTGATCCTTGCACAAATACATGGTCTGAAGTTCCAAGTATGCCATTCTCAAAATCTCAACAGCTCCCAAATGCATTTTGGTCATACATGCTCAAGCCTATAGCCACAGGGATGACATCATTCATGGGAAGATTATATGTGCCTCAAAGTTTGTATTCGTGGCCTTTCTTTGTTGATGCTGGTGGAGAAATGTATGATCCTGAAACCAATTCGTGGGCTGAGATGCCAACTGGCATGGGAGAAGGTTGGCCTGCACGGCAGGCAGGCACAAAATTGAGTATTGCGGTAGATGGTGAATTATATGCATTTGATCCTTCTAATACTCGAGACTGTGGTAAGATCAAGGTGTATGATCAGAAAGAAGATGCTTGGAAAGTTGCTATAGGGAAAGTTCCTGTTTGTGATTCTGGAGATTCAGAATCTCCAAATCTGCTTGCTGGTCTTCATGGAAAGATTCATGTAATCACAAAAGATAGCAATCATAAAGTTGTGGTTATGCAGGCAGGCGTGCGCAATACATTGCACTCCTCACCATGGAGCTCAAGTTCTCGTTTTGTTGACCACTCACATGAACCTTCCACTTTGCCGGCTGAATCTGAAACAGTTATCTGGAAGGTTATTGCCCATAGAGATATTGGATTGACTGAACTTGTCGGTTGTCAGGTTCTTGATATATAGTAGCATATTGACTGGTCTAGGTTACTTTTAATTTAAGATATTATATTATAGAGCCTGTAAAAACTGACTACGTTTGGAAAGGCTCACTAGACAGACTATCTCGTGATGTAGTCACCTTGATTTCACATATTAAAAGTAAAAGATCAAGAACTCAGCAGCAAATTTGTTGGTTATTCCTCATTCCTCGCTTGGCTTCTGAGCTTCATCAGTGGGAAGTTTTCATTGAGAATAGCGCATGCTGCTGATTTTTGGATCTGGGTGAGTTGGAATTTATGCAGTTTAAAGATTAGCTTAGTGGACATTATATTAAGTCATTATGATGTAGTAATATCTGTGTGTGTGTGTGTATAGATTTTTTTTTTTTGTTCTACCTATCATGTAAATGAATTTTACAATTCTGTGAAAGAAATATTAATGATAGTCTGTATCAGATTCGAAAATCAAATTATGGAGGCAATAATATATCAGATTCAAATTATTATTATTTAATTTGTTTGGTTGACAATGTGAGAATCTTCTCTGTCTATTACTTCGCCCACTTCTCCATGGTTGCACCTTTCCCACTCTACATCTTTTGTGCATTTCCCAATAGCTAGGTAAAAGCAAGGATTTATTTAATTGTTCTTGTGTGAATTGACAAGGAACAACTTTTAACTATCATATTTCAATTATTGAACGCCAAGTATTTGGTATATTTACTGCTTATAAATGGCATACTATTTACACCAAATGTCCCTGCATATCTTTGCTATGTGCAGCAAACATGTTCCGATAGAAGAATTTTTTTTTTTATCACTCTACCAAGAGAAGAGTTGCACATCATAGCATGCAAGATGTTGAGTCACATGTATGAACAGTATTATATTCGAGGTATCTTTACTTTGCAGTTTGCCTAGGTGCCCATAATGACAAAATTTGACTAATCGACAGAATTAATTAAGACTCTCCAGCGATGAACTAATCATGTGGGTGTCTATCTAATAGCTGAAAGTGAACTTTAGTTGGTCTATCCAGGTAACCTTTTTGCTGCTTGTTTGCTTTTATTGTTAACAGGGAATGAAACGATCATTTATGCTGAAGAAATGAAAGTATCAATGTGAAAAAATAAACTCACAATATTCTCAAATCTGTACTTGTCTTTTCAATCTACAGTCAGCCTACTGAAAGGCTATTAGTAATCCCTCTTTAATCAGGTATTATTTGTCAGTTGTATCACATTAGCTTTTCCATATTTGTTTTGAGATGTTTACTGTTGATAGTATCTGTTCACATGGTTTCTGAATATTCATCCATTTGCTAACAATGAATTGTTGTTCAATTATTTCAAAACATTAGACAGATTCACCAACGTAGGTTTCTTTTTTATTGATTAATTTTCTTGGTTAGAGTAATGGAGGGGTGAATATTACATAATTTATTTCCTGCTTCTCATGAAATTATGTGCATATAGTATGTTACATATGGAAATCTATTAATGAACAAAACTGGATCACAGTGATATGCCTGTTTTAGAATGACAACGAAAGGTTCAAAAATAGTGTGAACACATAGCATCAGGTAACTAAGCAATTTAGTTTTTCATATATAGTAGCATCACTGATTTATTACTGAGGTTTGTCTTTCTTCATTCAAAATCATGCATATTGTTTTAGTAATTATACATGATTTTCCTTAAGACCTGAAAATATTTGTTTATCTGTTGTTGGTGCACTTGCAAAGGATTCGGTGTATTTCTGAGTTTTTGAAAAGGTAAGCATGAAAAAGGAAACCATTGGGCTGCTTCCAATCAAGGTACTTGCTATCACTTAGATTATTTTCAACGAATAGAGAACTTGAAAAATATCATGTTTAGAGTATCTTAGCTATGGTCTTTAAACACTATCATATTATAATCATTCCGATTCTCTTCATGACAGTAAGTTCACCTTTTCCTCCATGGTAGGCTCGGCAAGAAAGATAAGAATAGTAAGTCAGATAAGACATTGGTGCAATTTTAATGGTGGTGCTCATTTTTCAATTCAGATTCTACCATTTAAAAGTAGAAGATATGGAGGAGGATATTGCTGATAGATCGAAATATTTCACGAAATATATTTGGCCCAAAAATGGATGATAGAGGAAAAAAAGATCCATGCAGCTTTATAACTGGTTGTTTTTAGTTATAATGAGTTAATTGCCTCTTATTTATTGTCTTCGTTATTGTTGTTCAGTTGTAATGCAATGAAGTGTCGAGAGGTAATGGTGGGGTTGCGTAAAGGCGATAATGGGGGAATTGATGTTGAAAACTAGAAGCAGCCATTTTGGAATTGTCAACTTCCAAATAATGGAGCTTTTTCAACAATTATAAGGATGTGAATCTTGAGCAACTTTCATGAAAGTGACTGATTGCTCAACAAAGCATTCACATTCTCAGGGTATTAATTTGACGGGTAACTTCTTTTAACAACTTCATCGCTGATTGTTTCGGTTTCAGTCAGGTAAAGCACTCAGCAAAATTCTGAATAAAGCCTAAATACTTGCTTTAGCTTTATTTATTTAATGACTTATTTGTTTATCTTTAATCTTTTCTTAATATGACACGGTTATGAGAATATTGATACTGAAAGTTGACGCATTCATTTTACTCATTATTATATGTTCCTAATTCTGGTTGGAAAAGAACATTATGGTTATGCTAATCTTCTCATAGATTAGAATATGGGCATTTAGCTTTCAGTAATTGTGTGTGGTTTTTTACCACATATAGTGTGGGGATGGGTGGAGAAGAAAGGGGTATTATGTTTTGAGAATAAATGCCTAATTAAGTTATTTATTGAGAATCAGATTTTTGCTTCTCTTCATGGATTTGTGGTCCTTACTAGAATGAGCACGGTGCACAGTTGAATTTAAACCAAAAATCTTAATTCAATTATTTGGTTAATAGATTCAGTTTTAGTAAAATATATAAAATTTGATTTATCAATTTGTTTCGATTATAATCGAAAATTCAAAAAAAAAAAGTAAATTCTTAAAAATGTTTTATATAATAGAATTCTTCAAATTGTTAATAGAGTTGGTTTTCGTGGTGTTATAATAGAAATTCGGTTTCAGTTTATAATTTTAGCAAAGTTATGGTTAGTTTTTTTTTTGGTTCAATTTGATTATAGCCAAAATTTGAATCTTTACTTCCTATCCAATCAATATATTAGTTATTGTTTTGTTCAATCTTTTGGTGCAGTGTTGAAATTCCATATCATTTACCCAATTCATCTATTCTCAGGACATTTCATGCAAATTAAATGTGATGTCAAATATTAAAATGAATAAGAAAGAATTTATAATTATAATAGAATTAATTTCAGCCTACCATTATCAAGTCCAATTTTTCGAAGTCTACCTGCATACTTGAAAAGGATTGAGCATTATCGGACAGAATTCTACTTACATTTTAAAGACTTTTCATTTTGGTTTTGGAATAATGATAAATATATAATTATTTAATCTAATTTTTTCAGTTTAAATCATTTTAAAATAATAGTAAAATATTAAATAAATAATTATCAAATTCAACTCTCTTGATTCAAACGCAGACTGAATTAGACTTTAACATGCACACTTTCTTTTAAGACGTGCCCGGTTTCTGGAAAAAAAAAAGGTCTAGAATCTTAAACGGTGCACATCTGTTGTGGGAAGACGGCTTGTTTGATTAATTACCCAACTTTTCTTAAAATGAACTATCATGGTAAGATTTTTTTTTTAATTTATATTATATGTGAAAACCTGCAAACCAGCGAAATTCATTGACAAATAATTATGGCAGCAGTCATTTTTTTTTTTAAAAGGAAAAGGCAGTAGCAAATTATTAATAGATATTTGTATGAAGATAGAAAATAATTATTTGAATAGGATCTATAAATAAAGTAATAAATGAAATCAATTAGACCGTCACATATTTATAGTACTTATTTTTTTTCGTATATAACATGATGAACAATGTAATTAATTTGTTCCACGAATTTTTTTTAATAGATTTGATTTAGATGAAAATTTTTCTTGAAAATATAGATAACATGTATATAAATGCTATGTACCTAAGTTATTTTTGTAAATAAATTATCAGGATGAACCATCAATTATGTTATATATTTTCGACTTTAAAATAATATTCTGACCTTATAAAAAAATTAAAAAAATAATAATTTTTTTTAATTGATAAAAATTTACAGAAGCTTTCAAATGTATGGTTATAAAAAAAATACCTTTTTAAGAAAAAGAGTCCTTCATGAACGAGAAAACCCCAGCAGCAAGGGAATTCCTCTGATCGTTGGAGAAGGCATCGCCACTGATACCACCGGATGACAGATCTGCGAAAAAGTCCAGAAATGGCTTGGAGGAACAGTTGAGTAGTCATAAAACTAAGGTACCAGTACGTGGCTGCTCTTTTCGAGATGCATTAATGGGCAAGAGTAATAAACAAAATGACCCTTTACTTAAACTATGGGAATTTGATCACGAAGATTCAACTGAGAAGGAAGGTAAAGGAATGGAAGTGGAAGGAGTAGAAACCGAACCAGAAGATATTCTGGAAGATGACAATGAGATCACAATTGATTGGGATGAAGGTCTTCCTTTTATTACTATTTTTGAAAGGCTGGAGAAAAAACTAGCTAGGCCCTGACGGCAGTTAGTAGTGGTCGTAATGTGGAAGGTACATTAGCTATAACCTTTTATGCACTAAAATTGAGAAATTGTGGAATATAATGGGAGAATATGAGGTGGTAGATCTAAAAAATAACTTTTTTCTGGTGCAATTCGGAGATAAAAAAGATTACGTAAAAACTCCTTTGGGCGGTCCTTGGACCATTCTTGGATATTATTTGATGGTACAGCCATGGCACCCCAAGTTTTCTACTAAAAGTGAAGACTTAAATGTTGTAGTTGAGCTGGTTAGGGTACCTGGGATGGCTCTTCTTAGGTACCATGAAAGGGTGCTCCGTAAGATCAATCAAGTACTAGGCAGACTGGTTAAAATGGACTACAATACTTCACAATTACAGAGGGAGCGGTTTGCTCGAATTGCAGTGGAGTTAGATCCGACTAAACCTTTGATTTCAAAATTCAGAATTAATGGAGTCCTACATCGTATCGAATATAGAGGTCTTCCTCAGGTTTGTTTCAAGTATGGCAAATATAGGCATATGTCAGAAACATGCTTGTTGAATAACATAGTGAATAATAAGAAGAATCTTAAGGGTAACAATAACCTGGACTCTGAAGTACAGATACAACAACAATAGAAACCTTCTAATGAGGAGATGTATGGACCTTGGATGCTCGTCTCGAAGAGGGATAGGATAGGACGAATGCAATCTAATAGTACAAAAGGAAAAGAGAATATGGGTAATAGCTCGGGATTAAGATTTAAGGTTCTATCATCAAATGTCTTGTTTAAAGAGGACAATACGAATAGCACAGAGAAACAAACAAATAAGGAGATGGATTTGGAGAATATGGTAAAGGAGTTAGGCAATAAATTTGAAGAGACGGTCTCAATAAACGTAGATCAGAGGAACACTAAAAGCAAACATTCGCGAAAAACAATAGTAATATGCTAGGAGAACAGGTTGGAAGGGGAGGATCCCATGTGTTATGAATTGAACAATACCGATACTAAAGATGTGTCTAATGTTAATACAAATCGAACTTCTAGAACTAAGCTCCCTGCATGTCAGGCCGATTCATCCAAACTGGAAATCCCTACTCAAACATTTGAACATAGTGCAGAGACAAATCAGATCGAAGGCTCGGGATATAACCTGGTTTTCCCAATCTTGAACAATAGCAAACATGTTGCAGTAGTGGTAGATAAACCAGCAATTATGTCCTCGTCCTCCCTCTTTAATTCACACAGGAACCTCAAATCAAGAAAGAATATTATAAGTCACCCACCGGATAGTAGTATGAAGAGAAAATCTAAAAGTGGATTCAAAACTTCAGCCATCACGTTGGATTTTGATAGGGCTTTGGATAGCTCGATGATGGCTCTAATTAATCCATAATTAAAGACTGATAGGAGCAAGGAAGGTGAGGAAGTTGGCCAGTCTGGCAACCATGATGATGAATTTAAACAATAACTTCGGTACTGTTATATATTTCTCTTATTTTTTAATTTTTTATGGAATTGCAGATTATGGTATGAAATTGTCAAGGGGAGGGTTCTAACAATTTTGTTAATGTAGTTCATGATTTTTGTAATCAGTTCAAAGTAGCTATTTTAATTCTTATAGAGACTAGAATTAGTGGTGTCACTACGGATAGAGTAATCAAAAAACTTAGCTTTGCTAATTTTTTTTTCGTATTGAAGCTGAAGGATTTTCTGGAGGGATCTGGATGCTCTGGAAGAATTTTATTGCTATCAATGTGATTTCTTTTTCTTATCAATGGGTGAATTTTCGTATATCAGGACCAAAGCTTTTTGATTTTAGATTTACTACGGTTTATTTTGATCCTATTCCTATTAATTGGAGGTAGTTGTGGGAGGATATAATTAAGCTTAAGAACACTTCAAAACCTTGGTGCCTGGCTGATGATTTCAATGCTTTTCTGTATATGCATGAGAAATTTGGTGGATCTTTTAGAGAAAGTAAGCCATGCAAGATATTTCAAGAATGCAAGAATCATTGTGAACTTTTTGACATTGGGTTTCAAGGATCCAAGTTTACATGGCAACGTGGAGGATTTCAAGAAAGACTGGATAGGGTGGTTTGCAATCTACATTGGCATCATAAGTTTGAAATTGCTGTTGTACAACATCTTCCTAGAGTGGCTTTGGATCATCGACCACTACTTCTTTCTTTAAACAATGATTAAGGTCTTAGAAACTCCCCTCATTTTTGGTTTCTAGCTCCTTGGTTACTTCATAAGAATTTTTCTGAGTTTGTCAAAAATGCATGGAATTCGAAAGTTAACATTAGCACTGCTATAGCCTCTTTTGCGGGTAAAGTTACAGATTGGAACGGAAATATTTTTAGAAATATATTTTTGGAGGAAGAAGACTATATATTTTGGCTAGGTTAAATGGTATTGGTCAAGCTTTTGAACGCAGGTATTCGCATATTCTTTCTCATTTAGAATCAGATGTGAGGTTTGAGTATGAAAATGTGCTACAATATGAGGAACTTCTTTGGAAGCAAAAATCTAGTTCAGATTAGTTGTTAGAAGGGGATAGAAATACTAATTACTTTCATAACAAATACAAAATCAAGAAACACAAAATGAAGATAGAGAGACTTCAACTTGCAAACGGAAGATGGAGTTCAAATGGAAGAGAATTAAAAGAGAATACAATGCTTTATTATTCTCAATTGTACTCTGAGGAAAGAATCTATACACCAGCCTTCCCCATCAGAGGCCAATTTGCTAAATTACCGGACAGACTTCTTAAGAGGATTGATGTAGTGGTTACAGAAGAGGAAGTTCGGAAAGCTATCTTTAGCATAAAACCATTTAAAGCATCGGGAAATGATGGGATGTGTGCTGGTTTTTTTCAAAGTAATTCGGATACCATCAAATAGTCTCTTTGTCGTTTTGTGGCTAATAGTCTGAAGGGGGAAAATATTGATCCTCTATTGTATCAAGCAGCTATCACCTTCATTCCAAAAAAGGAAAAACCCATTACTATAGCTAATATCAAGCCAATCAGCTTGCTCTTTGTAGTGTTTAAGGCGTTGATGAAAGTTATTTCAAATAGACTTAAGCCATGTTTAGTGAGTCTCATTATTAAAACTCAATCAAGCTTTATTTTAGGAAGATAAATTATAGACAACATCCTTATTACACAAGAAATGGTCCATTCCATGAACAAAAGGCAAGGGAAGAAAGGTTGGGTGATCATAAAAGTAGATTTAGAGAAGGCTTATGATCGATTATGATGGGATTTCATTTATGATACCTTGGTAGATACGGGATTCCCTACTTCAATCATCCAGGTTCTTATCAACAGTTTGGAACACAATAGTGCAAAGGTGGTATGGAATGGCGAAGTGTATGAAGCATTTAAGCCATCCAGAGGGGTGAGGCAAAGAGATCCTTTATCCCCTTATATTTTTGTACTTGGAGAGATTATCTCAAGCGATTGATAAAGCTGTGGAGGAAGGTCTTTGTACACCGATTAAGATGGGAAGGAACGGGGTGTTGATCTCTCACTTATTCTTTGCAGATGACCACCTCCTATTTGTAGAGGCTTCAGAAAAGAACATAGCTGTGGTTTGTGATGTTCTAGAGGACTTTTGTCAATATTCGGCCCAAAAAATCAATAAAGAGAAATCATCTCTTTTTATCTCTAAAAATGTTGATACCGACTTGGTGCAAAGAATGAAGAGTATTTTGGGGTTCTCTATCAAGTTCGGCCTAGGTAACCATCTAGGGTTTCCATTATCTCTGGCAGGAGGTATTCATATTATTTTAATTATTTGATAGAGAAAGTAAGAAATCGTTTGAGTGGATAGAAGGCCAGCTCTTTTTCATTTGCAGGAAGAGTCACTTTGGTTCAGTCTGTCCTTTTAGAAATCCTTGTTTACACATTTCAAACTATGGTGTTCCTTTGAGAAGTCTGTAACAAAATAGAGGGATTGTGTAGAAGATTCATTTAATCAGTTGGAATAAGTTATGTTTGTCAAAAAGCAAGGGTGGGTTAGGATTTCAAAACCTCATGGTGTTGAACAAAGCATTCTTGGCAAAATTAGTTTAGAGAGCAATCAAAGAGCTTAATGCGTGGTGGGTTCAAGTTCTTCATGGCAAATATGGCAAAGTGAATGCTGATGGTAGTGTAACCTTGTTGTCGAGTAATAATACCCTGGTGTGGCGTAGCTTAGTTAAAATTTGGCCTTTTGTTTCTGAAAATACCAGTGTTTGCCTTAGGGATGGGAGTAAAGTGAGTTTTTGATTTGACAGATGGTGTAAAAACCTCAGGTTGATAGATCATACCTTGAACGGGTTTCAAATAAAGTTTGCTGTTGGACAGTAAAGAAGGTCATATCGGATTCGGATCGCTGGGATGTGCATAAAATCAGTGCCTTTCTACCAATAGATATTGTGCAAGAAATTATAGGGATGATTCCTCCCAACACAAATGGGAAGGGACACCATCATTTGAAAAACCACCGCCTCAGGCAAGTTCTCAGTTAAGATAGTGTATGGGAGCCTTAATAAGGTGCATGATATTGAGGAATCGGAAAAATGGAAGTTAGTCTAGAAGTGGGGTGGTCCACAAAGGGTAAGAAGTTTTCTATGGTTATGTTTTCATAACATGTTGCTTACAAATGTTGAAAGAGCTAGAAGGTACCTAGCAACCTCAGGTGCTTGCTATCTATGTAGTAATTGTGATGAAAATATCATACATATGTTACGAGATTGTCCAAAAGCGAAGGAAGTATGGTATGGGCTGCTCAACTCACGAGAGAAGTTTGATTTCTTTGCTAGAAATAGAGTGGAATGGCTTTCAACTAACTTAAAAGGCAAATTTGCTGGTTAGTTCAATCTGGACTGGAGAATTATATTTGGTTTCGTGGTGTGATATATTTGAAAGTGGAGAAATAAGAAGGTTTTCAATAATTCAACGCTCTTAATTCAGACTAAAGTCAGGATAATTCTCAACGAAGCTAAAGTGGATTTATTTGCTATCTCGGCTCTGAAGAAAGTCCTTTTTACAAGAAGAGGAGTCGATGGGAACATAGTGGCAACCACCAAAATATGGATGGATAGCTTTCAATGCTGATAGGACCTCACACGTAGGTTGTGGTAGCAGTACTTCTGATGGGGTATTTCAGGACAATATAGGGGTTTGGTTAGGAGGGTTTGGTTTGCGAAGCAACAATGCTGAATCGCTATGTTCCGAACTTTATGCAATAAAGTAGGATTTGGAGTTTGCTTGGGGAAAGAAATGGAACAAGATATAGGTGCAAAGGGACAATATTGAAGTTGTTAATGCCTTAACAGCAATGTTGATGTTGATCATCACCTATCGGATTTTGTAAGTGACATTAAAAGAAGCATGAACCGAGATTGGCAAGTAAGGGTTATTCATGTGAAGAGAGAAGCAAATAGACTAGCTGATTGTTTAGTTAAAGTTGGTGCTAATAGTAATGGCAGCCTCTGCTTGTAGAACACTCCTCCGTCTTTCCTGAAGGGCCTTATAGCTCAAGACAATATGGGGTTGAATATCCCAATTTTACCTTTTATGTAATCTGCTTTTCCATTCTTAGATTAAAAGAAAAAAGGTATGGTTATAAAAAATATATATTAAAAGATGAAAAACTAAAGTTGCGTGGAATCAAAGCATCCGCGCGAAATAATTAATTAGAACCTCATATATTCATATTTTTTTTAATAATTTTCTCCTTTGATAATGAAAGGAAGATGATTTGATTAAAATAATAAAGGTTCAAAAATTGGTGGCTACATCATAAATAAAACTGTACTCTATATTTGGTAGAATGGATTGTAATATAATATAATTCAAAGTATAATTAATTATTTATTTGTTAACATAAATTTTTAATAATATAATGTAATCATGTTTACAAATATATTTGTAAATACATTTATTAATGTATTCTTAAATCCTTCACTTTTATTTTGTATTTTTCATTACATTATTTTTACAAGTTTAAAGATTTTATAAATTATTTTTAATATGACATTGGAATGTTGATGTTGGTTTTTTATTTTAATGAAATAATAAAATTTTAACATAAATTTATTTATTTTAATGCTAGTTTTAATATGATCGGTGTGAATAATACCTTTTAATGATCGTCGAAAATTGTAAAATTTTTATTATATCACTAAAAAGTATTATTCATGACGAGTATGATGATATAATTTGAGGTAAAAATGAATTTATTTAGGCTACCAAAAGTCAAAAATAAAAATAAGTAATAGAACTATAAATAGTTGATCAAAATTTTGACCAGCTAAAAAATATTTTACAAATCTTAAAAAATTATTTTGATCTAATAGAATCTTTTGAAATAATGTAAATAAATTTTTAAAAGTAAAAATTTTAATTTTTAGATAAATTCAAAAAAATTAACTTTAGAACTGATAATTTAATTTCGAACTCTGACATATATTAAAATGAACTCGTTTTAGACTAAAATTTTAAAATCAAACTAAATAATATTTTTGGATAATTTTGGAATAATTTTGGTAAAAATTTGATAACTAAATAAATTGGATCAATTATAAATGAACAAGTGAATTAATAATAACTATTGAATAAAAAATTTGATGATCAATTTATGGTCATTGATCAAGTCATATATAAGTATTATACATTTAAAATTTTTAACTATTTTTTAAATATATTTTCAATTAAATATAAAAATATATTAATATTTATATTATATTATATTATTCACAGTTCATCCTACCAAACGTCGCATGAGTTAACAATGAGAAGGGGAAGCGTCGTATTCAATTATCATTGGATTTTTTTCCCCTTTCTGTTAGATTCAGGTAAAACCATTTTTGGCTACTTTCTCTCTCCCTTCCTCAATTTTTCTTTTCTTTCTTTCTTCATCAAGCAAATTCAATACCTGCCTTTCTTCTTTCTTGGGTTTCTTTTATTTCTCATCGATTACTCACACACCATCTCTTTGCTCTTACCCTCAAATGGATTCATAATTTTTTTTTCCTATTGCTATCTGTTTAAATTTGTTTCTTTTTTCTGATTCTATGGTAAAGATCACTACTTTTTCATCTGGGTTCTCCGTTGGGAAATGTTAAATAAAGGACCGGTAGAGAAGAAAGTTGGATCTTTCTGGGAGTTGATGCAGTTTCTTGGAGATTTGTGTACAAAATTGAGACGGGTTTTTGGTAAATCGAATTATCAATGGCAGGAGAAGATTCAATTGAGCTTAAATTCAGGCTGGCAGATGGTGCAGATATTGGGCCGACCAAATATAGTCCAGCAACCACAGTGACAACTCTCAAAGAAAAGATAATCACACAGTGGCCAAAAGGTTTAAATGTTCTTTATTGATTTTTTTTTATGTTTCTTGAATTGATATGGGGTTTGACTTTCATTATTCCCAAAATTTGGATATTTATCTGAAGGTTTCATCCCTGTTATTTATGACTGATTATCAGTAACTTCATTAGATTAGGATCCTTAATTCTAATAATTGCCTTGATTTTTTTTTCCTAAGCAATTTTCATTAGTTTGATGGCCTTAGTCTTGCTTTTCTGATTTTTTAGCAAATCATTTACCGTATTCTATTTGCATTTTGTCGGATGAAAGCTGAGCCTGTCTAAATTAGATAACTGAAGAGCTAAGTTGTTTGGATTCTGACGATGCATTAAATATTGCCTTCAAATATTGTCTTAGTTCTAGCCGAAATATTGATTTTTTTAACAACTGAATTGGCTTTTATTGTTGTTACTTGTGCCTTTTCAAGCTATTTGTAGCTGATAACCATCGCATCCCAACGCTGGTATACCTGCTTATATATTCAGAATGAGAATGGGACAATACTGAGTTTTGATATTTGGATTTTGGCTTTCACTATTAGTAAGGTGTAGATTTTATTTTATCATGATGTGGTTTCATTTTGTTCCGATTAAATGTGAAATTCCTTTTAGATGATATATTGCATTAACTTGCAAAAAAACAGCAATTAAAAGAGAAGAAAAGGAAAAAAAGCTGCCTTGTGCCGAATCCTTAGATACTGTTTGATTTAATGATTAAAAATTGTTGGTGTGCAACTTATTTTCATTTTCTAATAAGTTGCCTTTTATGGGCAGACAAAGAAAATGGCCCAAAGAATGTAAATGACTTGAAACTCATTCATGGCGGCAAGATACTGGAAAACAATAAGATGCTTGCTGATTCAAGACTTTCAGTCGGGGAGCTTCCAGGAGGTGTAATCACTATGCATGTTGTTCTCCGGCCTCCCTTGCCAGAAAAAAATAGTGGTAATCAACATATCATTTTAAGATGGTGCGACATAAGTTATAACCTTTTATTGGATACATGTGCTCAAAATAAATCTGCTCAGATTGTGGTGTTAAATTAAAATCGTTGATAATTATACAATATTCTTAACCGGTAATCGTTTAACTACCTAATAACTAGTGCATTGTGTTAGTTCTTTATGTTCATAATGTCAAGTCATTACACTTGGTTGAACCAATTGATCAAGGAGGGAAACAGGTTTAGGTTCAGGGTATATCTATCATCGGATTTTGTTAATTGACCATTTTTATGGGCCTCCTAAGGTTTTTTTTTCATATGTTTTTACAGTCTTGTGTTTTTCCTTCGCATATCCTTGTTCTGCAGTTCTTATCTTGCAAATCACAATGCTTATTAAATATGACTTCAAGAATATTATGTTTCTGGTGGATGTTCAAATACACAGCACAGCTGAATTCTTTTTATCATCATCATCGTCTTCTTCTTCTCTTGTTTTTCCTTTACTTTTGATAGCATTATTTAAGGAAGGAGGGGGACTATTACTAGAATATTGATCTAGTGGCATGATGATAACATCTGGATTTAAAATTTTTATACAGTTTTTCATGGGTGTACATTCTGTGTGTGCCTAAAATAAAAATGAAAAGTGGAGGTCAAAGCCCAAAGAACTAACACTTGATTTCTTTTCTCAGACAAAGTGCGGAAGGGTTCTACAAAGACAACTGGGTGTTCATGCTCAATCTTGTAGTTGCAAGTAAGCAACGTTGCCAAGGCTTCTCAAGCTGGTGTTGTTTCCTAGTTAGACTGTTAATTTGATGATAGTTGAGATGCAGTTCAAAAATCATTCCTGGTGCCAGAACTCTGTTAGGTGAAAAGCATTGCCTGTGTTTCAAAGATAGCTAGTTCCTAGTTGCCTCAAACAGAATGATGAAGATCTGTGACTGAGATTGCCCTGTTGCATTTGACTTTAATTTTCCTCCGTAAATTACTCCATTTGTTGTGAAGGCCACAAGGAATTAATGTCAATGGATTAGAGGTTTGTTTGATCGAGATGGTCTGTTCTACCAGCAGAGAGTGGAAAAAAATAGAATAAAAAGTGGAAAATAGAAAAAGAAAAACTAATGGGAATTACAGAAAGAATGATTGTTTTGTTTACATCTATTGTAATTAGAATATCTACATATTGGTATAGCAAATAATTTTTCATATTTTCAGCAAAGTTTGTTTGTCTTCTTTTTCAATCTGATTCATCACTCTTCCTGCTTATGAGAGACTATTGATTTCAGTTTGAGATTAATCAATTATGCAACCTTTCCTCATAATTAACATCACCCTTGAAGGGAGAAAAGAAATGGAAAAGAAGGCAGAAAAAGAAAAATTGATGAAGTAAATCTACTTTTCTCGCTTGTTGCTTTGATTAAACAAAATAGTGCTTTCAAAAATTTGATTTGCTATACAGTATAATGAATTACAACACTGAGACCAAAATGTCATAATGTTACAGGGATCTATACCTTACGATACTAACTGGGATAAACACCCAGAAAATACAGTTTTATCTACACTAAGTACACCTGCTCCTAAGCTTGAGCCATCCTTGCAAGCCTTGATATATTTCAAAAATTGCGCTTGCCATAACTAGCTACCCATGATTATCCGCCACAAGTCTAATAATTACTTGAAGAGCCGATGCGAGATGTAATTTATTACCCGGTAAAAGGGATTTCTGAGACTTAAGAAACAAGAACAAACAGAAGCTTGCTTAGAGGCTACAAAGAGTGGTCCCCGAGTGAGGCTGATGAGGACCGGTTCAAGTGTAAAGCCTTCTTGGATGCTCGAACATTCTTGAGCGTCATCATGAGTTTCTGTCTCTCTCCTTCAACCTCTGCAAATTGAAGACTTAGCTGAGAGTAGCGGTCATGCATCTCTTTCAATTCAGTATCCACAGTTGCATATCTTCCCTTCAGTTCCAACATGTCTTTAATCAGCTCATTGATGTCTCTAAAGCTTTTGAATACTGCTTCCTCATCACTGTGTTGTTTCAAGAAAGAACTGGACCAGAAGAGTTTCATATTTGTTAGCTGTTTCATCTGCTTAGCTAAGATCCCAAGTTATGTCCCAAAAGTTTGAGACGATTGTGCAAATATTATATAATTTATAATGGAAGGCTTCACGTATTTGAGCAGTTCTATCTGTTCAAGGCAAATCAACACATTGCTACAGGATGTGAAATGTCCATCTAAAGTTACACATGTAATAGCTCGTTATTGCTATTGAACCAAGCACACAGCAGCTCAGAAGGCATAACCTGAAACGAGCTACTAAATCTATGGACATGAAAGAAGTAAAAGCCAGGCTAGTGAGATCTCCATTTATGAGGACGAGAAAATGTACAAAAGAAATGGCAAAGCTAGGGATAAAAAAAAAGAGAATGAAATGGCACAGTGAGGAGAAATGAAATATGAATGCGCAAGAAGGCGCATAGAAACTTGAGGCACGAAGTATGAGTCTAATCAACCATGTCTTAACTGTGTGATTATGGATAAGTGATGCAGAATTCAAGAAGCAGAAGTATTAAATGTCAGTCCATCACTAATACAAGCATTTGCAACTGATACAAGATATATTCTCCTCTATGGATAGACATAATGGCAAGCAAGACATAGATGCGTGCACAGACTGACGGGACAGAATTTTCTGTGCTGCCATTAATGGAAATGGCATGCAAATTTGCAAGGTTTTGTTACAGCCATAGTAGATAGCCTACCTCTGAAAATGGAAGGTTGACCTCTTCTTTGCTTGCAGTGCTTCAGCGAGCTCAAGTTCTAGTGCAAGCACCCTTTCTAATGCATTGCCACTCCCTGAGAATTCATTAAACAAGGGGAACATGCTTCCTAGTTCTTCATTTGCCTGCAAAAACAACACTAAGAGTCCAGATTAGGGGAACTAATATGTAATTGGAGTAAACTGATGCGAATTTATTTACCTTTTGCAACTGCAAAAATTCTCTCTGCAATGTAGGAAATTTTTGGTCAAAACCATCATCCTGTGGAAGTGAATTCTCATTTTTCATTCTCTCCAACTACATAGAGATTGAAAACAAATAATGGCTTGGCATTAGATACCATACTTGCAAATTTGAAATGCATTGCACTTTTTCCATATTGTTCCAAACTAAACAGATGATAATCCATTTGCCACTTGCCTTAAGAATACAAATATGCATACCTCATAACTTAAGTTGTCCAAACTAGTCTTTAAACTTTCAGCTCTGAAGTGATCATTTATAAGAGCTAACTGCTTCATGTCACTGTTTAGCAACATCATTTGATTCGGGGGTAGGGGACTCTGAATTCCATTCCCATCAATAGATACAAGAACACCCTGAAAATAATTATATAGATAAATGCTTAAAGACCAATCTCATGTAAAGAATGTTTTAAGCAAAAATGGATGAATATGCACAGGTTCAAGATTTAGCATAAAAATGGATGCATATGCACAGGTACAACATTGAACATATTCTCTTAGATTTTAGGTGTAGGTATATGGGAGTATAATTCCAACCTAAGAAATTAGAAACTAAATACAATTTACGGTAATTGATTAGCTGCATAATCAAATGCTCTTACCAGTACATAATGAAAACTTAAGATGATATAAATTGAACTAATTGTATAGTAGATCTCATATATTACACTGATGTGATTAAATCTAAAACCAAATAGCAAAAACAAGAAATAACTGTTGAAAGAAAAAACTATTTGGAACTGATAATGTAGAAAAGTTTTATGTACCTGCTCAGGTTGCTCATTCATGACAATGCTTGTTTGATCGACCTCATTAATGGGAAATGAGCATGGATGTTCAGCATCTTCACAATCCCTTGAACTATCTTTTTCCAAGCTTTCAAGACTAGCATCCATAGTCAGACAACTTGAAGAAACCACATCTACACTTTTTCGTCCATAGCTTGCGCTTGTGCTGGAAACATCATTTCCTTCATCAATATTGATAGCTGATTTGGAATTCGCTAGCAATTCTTTCATCTGAATAAATTCAGCTGCAATTTTAGACTTTTCCTCATAGCATTCTTGTAAAGAAGCTTCAAGTTTTTGTTTTTCTTCCTTACAGCACTCCAGACTTATTAATGAGCATTCCATTTCAGCCTTCATTAAATCGCAAGCCTTTGTTCTCTCACGCTTGTCAGACAGCGCTGACTGCAGCTCGGCCTCTAATTCCAAAATTTTCATGCCCAGTTCTTCATTTTTCTTCAGATGACATGCTTCAGATTTCTTCCTATTCTCAATCTCATTAATGGCATCTTGCAGTTTCCACAACATTTCTTCACTGTGTCTTCTGGAGATGGACAGCTGGTGTTTTAGTTCTTGAAGCTTTGTTTCATACTGCTCTTTGATAAATGCTATTCTCAATGACTCTTGCATTGCAACTGGCAATGCCTCAGTTTCCTTTTTTTCACGAGCTTGCGTCCACTCAGCATCAGCCTTGTCTTTAAGCTCCTTCAAATGGATAGACAAGTTTCTGAACTCTTCTGTCTTCAAAGTCTGTTCAGCAAGTCTCTGAGTAACCTCATTGTACTGTTTCTTTAGTTCATCATGATATCCTTCCGTAGCATTTATCTGAGCTTGCTGTTCATCCAACTGGGCTTTGAGTACTAAAACACAGACTTCCAATTCTTCCTTGGAGAGAACCAGGTTATCAATCTCCTCTTCAGAATTTACTAACATAAGCTTCAGCCTTTCAACCTCCAGAGAATGCCAACTTTTATCACAATGATGAACCTGATCCCTGTATACCTCCAGCTCAGCTGTTGCGACTCTGTTTGCCTCAAGAAGTAACCTATTATCAGCAATAGACACCTCTAACTCAGATCTAACGGAACTGAGACTTGTCAACAACTTTCCATTCTCTTCAATGTAATGTGCTTCACTAGCAAGACAGCAGTTTAGATTTGTTTCTATATCAGTCTGCTTCTTCTGAAGTTCTAAAAGGTTCAGAAGCAGCTGTTCAGCCATACTCTCATACCGAGTTTTTGTGAAAATAAACCTAATATCTGTGGCTATTAAATATTCAAGTAATTCACATATCTCAGCTTCAAGACCAGAAACAGAAGAACATTTTATGCGTGCAACTTTTAGACTCTGCTCATAGTCAGACAAAAGATTGCAAACTCTCAATTTCTCAGATTCTAGATCTGACACTGATTTCCTAAGATGGAGCAAATGAAACTGCTTCTCATTTAACTGGGAAACATAATCTGTCATTTTACTCTCTAAACTCTCCCTCAAGCATCTCTCGCCATACAATTGATTATGCAGAGATTGGAAACTTTCTCTCAGACTGTTCAGCTTTATCGAAAGTTGGGCAGACTCATCAGTTTTCTCACGTGAAGAAACCATCAAAGTCTCATTTTCATTGTGCAAAGATTTTAAAGTATCTTGCAAAATGTTCAGCTCTGACTGAAGCTTTTCAGTTTCATCAGATTTTTCCTGTGAACAAGCCATCAAAACCTGCTTTTCCTCATGCACAGCCTGCAAACTCTCTCTCAAACTCTGTAGTTCTGATGCAACCTTGGAAGCTTCCTCAGTTTTACCCTGTGCAGATGCTATCAAAGCTCTTTTTTCATCCTGCAGAGCTTGCAAACTTGCCTTCAGTTGGTTTTGCTCCAATTGAAGATCTGAAAGTTCATCCATTTTTTCCTGTGAAGATGCAGCTAGAGCCTGTTTTTCCTCATGCAGGATAATATAACTTTCTTTCAAACTGTTAAGCTCCAGTACAAGTTTGGCAGATTTCTCATTTTTTTCCTGTAATGATGCCACCAAAGCTTGTTTTTCATCTTGCAAAGCTTGCAAACTTTCTTTTAAAAGGTTTAGCTCTGACACAAGCTTGGAAGATTCCTCCATTTTATCTTGTGATGATGCAATTAAGGCTTTGTTTTCATTTTGCACTGACTGCAAACTTTCTTTCAAACCCTTAAGCTCTAATGCAAGTTTGGCAGATTCTTCAGCTTTAGCCTGTGATGCTACTTTCAAATTTTGGTTTTCATGATCCAGAGCCTGCAAATTTCCTTTCAAACTGTTCAATTCCAGTGCAAGCTGGGCCGCTTCTGCAGCTTTATCCTGTGAAGAAATTAACAAGGCTTGGTTTTCATTGTGCAGAGACTGCAAGCTTTCTTTTAAGCTGTTTATCTCTTCAAGAAGCTGAGCAGACTCCTCCGTTTTATTCCGTGAACATACCATCAATGCCCCGTTTTCGTCCTGCAGAGATTGCAAAGTTTCTTTCAAGCTCTGGAGTTCTGATGCAAGTTTGCTAGATTGCTCATCTTTAGCCTGTAAGGACACCATTAAAGTGTGGTTTTCTTTTGTAAATTCTGCTGCTGTCACATTCTCTATCACTGAGATACCATGAGCAAGATCCTTGTTCTGAGAAATAAGTTCATGTAGCTGAACTTCAAAATGATCAAGATCCGAGAAAAGCTCACTTTGCTGCTGAGTATATTTTTCTTCAAATTCAGAACTAGGCTTGACTTTGTTAGCTAAGGCCTCAAGGTCTAACTGAAGTTTCTGCAGCAACATGTTAGACACATCCAATTTATCCACCGTATTTCGCATTTCGTGTTCCAGCTTCTCTTTCATCAATCCTATCTCTGACTCGGCCACAGCAACAGATACTTTCGCAGCATCTCTTTCTTGCATCAAAGATTTCTTCTCTTCTACAAGTTGGAGAATCTTTTCACATGCATTACGCTGAAGCTCTTCCAATTGCAACAGACCTGTTAAGTCCCTGGATTGCAAAACCTGAGGGTCAGGCTCACTAATATAAGGCACTACACCGTTAATTTTGGCATTTGGTGACAATGCATTCAGTAAATTATATTGCAGGAAGTTGACAAAATTGTGCACATTTTGTTTCCCCAAAGCCAGCTCATCAAACTTGGTTTTGATAGCTCGCAACTCATCCTGCAAAGAGAAGGTTTCATTCTGAAGAATCCCAATTTCTAGGGTTTTTCTCTCCAATAAGCATGTCAATTCTGTGTTTTCTGCTGCACAGGCCTCATATTTGTCCTCATAACCCCTGTATTGCATCACAAGAGACTCCCATTCTGCAATCTTCTCTGCAAGAAGATGATTTTCATAGGCCATATTTTGTAAATTGACTTCAAAATTTTGGTTTTGTAGAGACAAATCATTACACTTGGCTATGCAACTAGTGTTGTGCTCATTCAGAGAGTGATTTTCATATGTTGCAGTCTGCAGCTTTTCCATCAGTAACTCCTTAGATTCAGCTGAAAGATCTAGCTGTTGCTCAAGCTCACTCACTTCCTTCTTCAGGACTTTAACATATTCGTTTGCACCAAGCAAAGTTTCCTGGAGCACCTTCGAAAGCACATCCAAGTGGATATTCACAAAATGCATCTCACAAACTTCTTCCTCAACCTTCCAGTACAGACCTTCCTGTAATTGCAGCGATCTTTTCAAGTCATCCAAATGAATATCTCCGACCAACTGCTGTTTCCTCATCCTAACAGCTTGCTTTTGAAACTGCAAAAGTTTGTTTGCTTGTTCCCCTGAATCAAATTTATAATTGCTTGGTTGTGAAGGATCTACAAAGGCTTGCCTGATAAGGTTCTCATTTGTCTCATGCATAGACAAAATCTGAAAAGAAAGCAGTTCAAGGTCCTTCTGTAACTGGTCAACAGCGATAGAATAGTTCAAACGAGCCCTTCTCAGTGCTACTTCTGCAGTTACAGCTCTGTGTTCAAGCTCCTTAGTGAGGGAATCCATATCATGCTTCTCTTTGGTAAGTCTTAGTATCTGGTCATTCAGGTCTTGATGCATGGACTCCATTTCAGCCTTGGTGGATGACACTGTATACAGGCAAGTTGAGTGCTCATTTCTTAAATTTTGCAACTCGAGCAGGACCTGCTGTTGATTTTCCTCAAGTTCCTGGACAAGGGCTTCATAGTAGCATTCCATCTGGTCCATTTTCTTTGCCAGGCTCTCCCGTTCTGCTTTTGACTCATCCAACTCCCTGAGAAGTTCAAAAATTTTGTCCTTCATAGCATTTGTAGTATTCAAAGAATCAGATTCATGAGAAATCAGGCCAGGTATGTTAAGGCAATGAAGCATGCCAATCTCTGGTTGATATATATCCACACCAAATCCCGTCCCTATTGCAAACTGGCCATTTTTATGTGAATTTATATCTTGAATCTCCTTCACACTTGCTCCTTCAGCAGGTATCAAGTTGAGACTGGAAACTGCAAGTTTACTCCCTTGTTTAAGATTCTGCAAGAGGCCAAGCAACATTTCTATGTCTGAGTGAAGAAATCTGTAGTCCCTCTCATTGTAGCCAAAGCAAGCCTTATTTTGAAGCTCTCTTATCTTATCCTCCATGGCTAAAAGTCCCTTTAGCCATCTGAGCAGTGTATCTTGAAGCATTTGATCCTGGTCCCCCCCATCCGCTGCTGCTCTGCTACTAATTGGAGGGTACACTTTAGACACCTTTAGCTGTTCAAGATCATCTTTTAACTCTGAACACTCTGAACTCAGAGCACAGACCTCTTTTACCAGCTCCTTTCCAGAAAAAATCTCAGCAGCAAGTTGATCAGCAAACTGTCGTGCTTGGTGACCTATTTCGTTGGCATGACTCTGCAATGAGCATACCTCCAACTTCAGCTCATGAATAGATGACTCAGCTGCTCCTAAGCTTCCTCTAAGCCGACTATTCTCCTCATAGGCAGCTGCCAAGTCATTATCCATGGAACAGTCTGAACTCCAGCCATGAACCCAATCGTTCGTCCCCTGTGCTGAAAACCGTGGATCAGAAGGATCTGCTTTCTCAAGCTGAGGGCTTTGACTGAGGGAAATTCCAGCTAGATCACCAGAGACAATACTCCTTAGGCTATCAATTTCATGGGTACTGGAGGTTTCTTGCTTCTCAGCATATAAACTTTCTGAAGTATTGGAAGAGCCATCAAATCCAATAGCTGAACCTGTATATTCTTCGTCTTGGCCCACCTCTTCCTCAAGTGAAGGAAGATCCCTGGATTTTTCTACAAATCTAACCTTGGAGTTTACCTGTAATATGGCCCAAAAATATATATATATATATAGATGAAATCATGAACGAGTGAGAGAAATTGAATATATGCATATCTATATATTAGAAATAGCACCTCTCGATTGCAGAGAAAAACTAATGTCCACAAAACTTGGTCAATTCATGTTAAAATCACATCCTGTCATTTAATTAAAATGTCCTACAGTACTTGCATTCTTACTATCACTAAATATGGAAGCAAGAAATCGAGTATTTTGGCTACAGTGATAAAGCATGCATCTGATAGAGAGGCTGCTACTCAAGCAAGGCTCATGGATCCGGATTCACTTAGGCCAAGAAAACAGCAAACGCAGCAGGAGGTTGGGAAATCAGCAGCACAGCAGGGGCATTGAAGGAATTTAGCTGGACACTACCAAATTGGTTGGAATAATTCGGTTAGGGGCAGAAGAGAGAAAAGCAATGCACATAGTGCCAAGCTGGAGACTAGGGAAAAACGGTTTCATCTTTTGCTTTGTTATTATATAGCTAGTGAGAAAAGGGAGGGGGATTATCTTTGGATAAATTGTTTTTTGCTGCCGTTGAGCAGGGCTCCAGTTTCTGGAGGGGAAAGATTATCTTCCTGGGGGATTGTAATCTTGTAATTACAGTCTTATCAATGAAATTGGTTATTTCTCTCATCTATTATTCCATTTGATTTACTGTTTTATTGGTTTATTTGGTTTATTGAATTTGTTCTCTATCAATTAGTGCCATCTGTGGGAAACCTCCATAGACTCTTCTCACCAAAACAAACATAATGAATGAACCACCAAAACACGATTGCAAACCAAAACCGATTTGCAGGAAAGAGTCAAAGCCCATGAAGAAACCTTGGCTGCCATACAGAGATCCATTGCAGCATTTCAGAAGTTCGTAGAGGACAAGTTCAAATCTCTTAAGGCCAAAATAACCAAAAAAATAGAAAAACAACCCGTAGATGATGAAGAAGACGACGAGCAAACAAACAATGAAATGGATACCAACGATGAAACTCCAAGACGAGTTTTCATTCAATCCAGTACCAAGTTTGGACAACCCATCTCACCCCAACTGGATTCATGCGTGAGACAACCATTTTGGGGCTGGGACACTAGCTCTACCCAAGGTGAAAATACCAGAGTTTACCGGAGTTGAACCACGAAGCTGGATCTCTAAGGCTAAGCTATACTTCAGCATAAATCAGACACCAGAACGGATGAAGTTAGCGATTGCTCAGATGTGTATGACTGAAGTTGCAATTGTGTGGTTCTCTCAGGCATTACCAAATAACCCACACATGTCCTGGGAGCAATTTAAACTCCGATTGAATGGGTGATTTGGCAAGAGAAGCACTCAAAACCCATATGAGGAGCTCCGCACTCTTTTCCAAACAGGCAATGTTGATGAATACATTGAAGATTTTGAGTCGGTTATTGGTTACATTCCAAAATCCTGAGGCACAATTCCTAGGTTACTTTATGGGAGGGCTGAAGGAAGAAGTTGGACAGTGGGTACGGTATCCTAAACCAAAAACTTACGATGAGGCGATGGAGTTAGCTCGGGATGCAGAACTCACGTTCGGTCCCCTAGGGAACAGATCGACAACGAAGGATAGAGGCGGAGCAATCTGGAATTGCATGGAAATTACACATGCATCTCACTAGATCCCGTGCCCAAATAAACCCAAGGTGATGGGTCAAACCGATCCAAGAGGACAAGACATAAACCCCGGCCCAATTATCCCTTATGAAACGACTCACCAAAGTGCGTTTCAACCAATTCACAAAGTCTAGTTGTAGTTCTGCAACAAGGGACCTCGCCACCTCTCACCGAAGAAGCTGGAGGAACAACGCAGGCTGGGATTGTGTTTTAAGTGTGCCCAACCCTATAGCCCCCAACACCGGTGCAATCTAGGGGAATTGAGGGTTTCAATCCTTGAAAATGATTTGTATTTTGACATTAAAGAGCAAGATGGAGAATCGGCAGATGCAGCAAATAGAGAGGGAGAAGAAACCGTGAAAGGGGAGTGCAATTTTCTTGAAGCCTATTTTGGGGACATGGGTGGTTCACGCAGGCTGAGCACCTTGAAGCTTCAGGGCACCATATACGGCATACCCATAGTCCTGCTTGTCGATTCCAAAGCCACGCATAATTTCATCTCGCAGCAACTGGTAAGGTCCTTAAATCTCATTGCTCAACCAATCCAGACCATGAATATAAAAGTGGGGGATGGGAACTGTGTCCTTGTCCAAGAAAAATGCAAAAATGTCGAGCTGCAATTGGGCACCATCATGCTGCGTTTGGATGCTTTGTTATTTGATTTAGAGCCACTAGATGTCGTATTGGGTATTGAATGGCTTAAAATTCTGGGTACTGTTATACATGATTGGGATCAAAGGTGGATGAGATTTGAATTTAAAGGCAAACAGGTTGAGTTAACAGGCATTGAAGGCACAACACTAGATATGGGCACTTTGCAAGTCTGGATGGGAGGGGGAAGTTTGAAAAAAATGAGCAAGGACCTCTAACCACAGCAATTGCCAGTCCCATTGGAATAGTATATCCACGATTCCTCTAAAATACATCCAATGTTCCTCGTTTCATCACTCAAAAAAAAAAAAGGGTTCATCCTAGCTCACACGACCTGCCACCAAAATTGGAACTACAGCCAGTCGACGAACTTGAACCGGATAAGGTGGTAGCTACGAGGTTTACCCAGCGTGATGGAGAATGTGTTTCGCAATGGCTGGTCCAGTGGCAAGCGAAGGGAATGGAAGACAAATTTGTCATGCAGAATGAGTACCCTCATCTAAGTCTTGAGGACAAGACTTTATTTCAAGAGGGTGACATTGATAGAGAGGCTGCTACTCTGATAGAGAATGAATTCAAGGAAAACAGTAAATCAATCAAACAATGAATTAAGAAGAGAAAAAGACGAAGGAAGAGACAATTTTCATTGATAAAAAGACTGCAATATAGGATTACAATCCCCCAGGAAAAAAATACTTCCCTCTCCAAAAGGAGCCATGCTCAAACAGCAGCTAAACAAATGATTTTTCAAAAAGATCCCCCTCCCTACCTCTGATCCTAGTTTATATAACAAAACAAAAGAAATGATGAAAACTATTTGTCTCCCTAGGTGCCAAGCTGGACACTAGGCGCACTCATTTTCTCTCTCCCGCCCCTAACCGAATTATTCCAAACAAATCCCCTTGATACACCTGTGGCATTGTTGTATCTTTAACCCTCTACTGCATTTGTTGTTCTTCTTGCGAGAATAAACCTACAGTTTCCTTGGCCCAATTGCATCTGGATCCATTGTAGTAGTTTCTCTATCATACTCAAGCAAGGCTCATGGATCCAGATTCACTTAGGTCAAGAAAACAGTAAACGCAGTAGGAGGTTGGGAAATCAACAGCACAGCAGGGGCATTGAAGCAATTTAGTTGGACACTACCAAATTGGTTGGAATAATTCGATTAGAGGTAGCAGAGAGAAAAGCAATGCACCTAGTGCCAAGCTGGACACTAGGGAAAAACAGTTTCATCTTTTGCTTTGTTATTATATAGCTAGTGAGAAGAGGGAGGGGGATTATCTTTGGATAAATTGTTTTTTGCTGCTGAGCTTGCAATGTCTCAGCTTTTTCTTAATTGTTCACGGGAGAGAATACTGCTCCCATTATGCCCCCACCTCCAGCCCCCCAGTTTTGGCATACTTCCTCAGCCTTTAGCAAATTGTTATTCAGTTTCGCGTGAGAAAAATTAAAACTACATAAATCCTACAATGGCATAATATGTCTGTTTAACAACTTTGGAAAGATAACCAGTTCCAAAGAACGGCAAAAAAAAGTGATGGAGAGTATGCTATCAGACAGGAGGTCCAAGTCCACAGGCCCAAGACTTGTTCGGTTTATACAAGACGATCCAATAAGAAGGTTGGGAAAGAGGATGAACCGGAGTTGGCAACAGTTAGCTAGGAAAAGGAGAATATATATAGGGGTATCTTCAGAAAAGGGGGTATGGAGAGAATTGTATGGCACTGTTTAGTGTGAGTGAGGGAAGGAAGGAGGCAGGGTGTTTGGCTGCCTTTCCTGGAGTATAGGCCCTTACTGTTTGTTATATTTTTCTTGTTCTTATTTCCATTTTCGTTCTTATTGTAATAGCCATTGTATTGAACTCATTTACAGAGAAATATACCCATATTACTACATTTGTCTCTTATTGTGTGATTAGATATTAGATTGTTTATCATATTCTTTATCATTGGTCCGACCTGCCGGATTATCACCGATGGAAAATCTCTCTTCTCGTGTAGATGAGAATGAGAATCAGATTGGGGAACTAGCATCTCGTATACAAGACTTAACCAACGTTGTAACAGAAATGCAAATTAGAGATCGTGTGATGGAGCAAAGAACCGATGAGTTCCAGTCATTGGTGCTGGGTTGGACGAAACGGATGGAGAAGCAATCTTCCATTGGAGAGGAATACAGCTCAAGAGGAGGTACTAACCTGCTGGGAATCGGGAGTACATCCGGACAAACTCCAGTGCAAACAATGAAATTCCACATGAAACCAGACTATTTTGCTGCTTCAAATGTTTTTTTTTTAAGAAGATAAAACTTCCTAGTTTCAATGGGTCAGATCCAAGAGGTTGGATAACGAAGGCAGAAACCTATTTTCGAATCAATCAAATATCCTCTGAGATGAAGATAAGCTTGGTTGAGTTTTGTATGGAAGGTACACAATCGGATCTAACTTGGGAACTATTTAAGGAGGAGGTTATAAGGAGGTATTGTGAGATTCAATCATCAAGTCTTTTTGACGAATTGGCTAACTTGCAGCAAAGGGGAAGTGTTGATGAATACATTGAGTTTTTTGAGATGGCAGCAACAGCACCAGGACTATCCGAGCAGCAATACATCGGCTATTTCATTAGCGGGTTGAAGGAGGAGATAAAAGGATGGATCAAGGTTCATAATCCAGAGGATCGTGTCGAAGCCATGCGATTGGCGAGATCCATTGAAGCTTCGTTGCAGATCGGGAAAGCAGAGATTGGATTTTCCAAAATTTTGCACCGTTTAACAAAAGATAGAGAAATTCCCATTAACAGTCACGTGACACAGGCTGGATGGAGCGGGTCAAACCGATTGGGTCTACCATTCCCACTACCCACCCATGTCTTTGGGGCAAATTTGCCCAAACATTTCCAAGGTCCCGTTCCTACTCAACCACACAACAGAGACCATCAACATGGAGCAAATCGGATAGGCATGCAGAGAGCTGGAATCCACCCATTGTTAAGGAAGGAATGGAAGGAGAGGCGCCGCAAGATGCTGTGTTCTCAGGGTGAGCTCACCCATTTCCCCCAGCACCGATGTTCCAAGGCACAACTAAAGGCGATGATGCTCGGCGAGGGAAAGGAAGCAGAGACCGAGGAGAAGTTCTTCGAGGCTGAAGGGGACCCTCCAGATCCGCAAATCGATGGTGAGTGGCAGATCCTTGAAGTACATGGCATAGGGACTAAGGGTGGCGCGTCAATGGTAGATGGGTTGGAATGGAGCGCCATCAAGCTCATGGGAATCGCTAATGGGGTGTTGACGTTGATGCTAGTGAACAGTGGTGCGAACCAAAATTTTATTTCACGACGTGTAATCTCTGTACTTGGGTTAGCAGTAACGAGATTTAAAAGACTGGGAATATGGTTGGGTGATGGTAATTTAATCACTATCAATCAAAAATATACAGGGGTTCTTATTCAACTGGATGGATACCAGTGTCATTCTTTAGTCGCTGAACTTGGAGGGCTGGGCCTTATATTGGGGGTAGAATGGCTGTCTATTTCGGGTGTTGTGACCGCAAATTGGACCTTGGGCCATTCAAAGTTTTGTTTGCAGGGTCAATGGCTGGAAATGAGAGTTGGGACAACTGAACAAGGGTCTCTTCACTCCTTATATTTCTGGATTGAGGGACAATTACATCAACTAGTTACTGAAGAAGATGACACCATCGCCACTCAATGGGTTAAATATACCATTCCAGTGAATGAAGAGCATGTTGATGAGCTAAATGGAGCAAAATTCTTCACCCAGCTGGACCTCAAATCGGGATATTATCAGATTCGGGTTCATGACTCAGTGGTGGCAGGGACCGTTTCCTGTCACTTTGAATATTTGGTGATCCCTTTCGGATTAACAGATGCTCCAGCCTCGTTCCAGTTAGTGATGAACAATATATTTCACCCCATGTTACGTCGGTATGTATTAGTAATTTTTTATGACATTTTCATTTATAGCAAATCATGGGGTGAGTATGCGAACCATGTAGAATCAGTCCTTCAGCTACTAGTTGATCACCAGTCCGTGGGTAGCATCAGCTCTGAGAAATTGAAAGGGATGAAGGTAGTTCCTTTAGAAGAGAGTGGCACAATTGAGGTGGCTGAACAGGATGAAATGGACAAGTTGACTCTTCCGCAGGAAGAAACTGAATTTGAGGAAGACTTTGAACAAGATATATCCCAGAAGTATCCGAATTTTCGATTGAAAGATGATGAGGAAACCAGGATTTTTATGGGTACTATTGGCTTTGTTCAAGCTCTATTGCAATTCTTAGAGTCGGTTGTCCATGCAAGGGATGTAATGTCTCGGGAAGTTGGAGCGATGACTCTTTTTAACCTTGTTGTCAATAAAAACAGACACAAGGAAATGATGTTGTCAGCTGGTCTAATTCCATCGCTTGAGAGGATGATCTTGGATGGTGGTTCCCATGCTTCCGCAACAACCCTCTATTTGAACCTCTCCTGCCTCGAAGAAGCAAAATCCATTATTGGCTCAAGCCTGGCTGTTGCAAATTCAACATCCATTATTGATGATGAGTGGTATCAAGAGACCAGCATTCATTCACTTTAGTGGTGGTGCAAACTTTTTAACACCTTCTACAAGGAGGCAATGCTATTGGACCGGAGGAGGAATCTTGCAGCCAACTTTTCAGGCATCTCCATTTCAATCTTGAAGACAAGACTGCTTTCCCACCGGGCGGCAATGATGGAGAGTATGCTATCAGACAGGAAGTCCAAGTCCACAGGCCCACGACTTGTTCGGTTTATACAATACGGTCCAATAAGAAGGCTGGGAAAGAGGATGAACCGGAGTTGGCAACAGTTACCTAGGAAAAGGAGAATATATATAGGGGTATCTTCAGAAAAGGGGGTATGGAGAGAATTGTGTGGCACTGGTTAGTGTGAGTGAGGGAAGGAAGGAGGCAGGGTGTTTGGCTGCCCTTCCTGGAGTATAGGCCCTTACTGTTTGTTATCCTTTTCTTGTTCTTATTTCCATTTTCGTTCTTATTGTAACAGCCATTGTATTGAACTCATTTACAGAGCAATATACCCAGATTACTACATTTGTCTCTTATTGTGTGATTGGATATTAGATAGTTTATCATATTCTTTATCAAAAAGGCATCCATTCTTCACTGGAAAAAAGCAAAGGCTTCAACTACAGCTTTAAGGCACACTTATGAGTCATAAGACACCATCCATTGCCTTTGCCAAAACAACATAGCAGAGGGAAGATAAATTTCAGTATGTCAGTGTCGAACTTTGATCATAATAATGAGTCTCCTAGATCTAAAATTCATCAAATACTGTTAAAATGGTTCTTGGTAACCAAGTCAATAAATGGAATAGAAATTTAAACTTGAAATTTGAAGGAAAGAAAAATTGGAAAGCAAAATTTCACACATTACAGTTAAACATATGAATATGAGAAGCATGAATTCATGCAAGCACACATGGTATTAAAACTATATTTGTCAAAAGCTAATATCTACAGCAAAGTTAACATAACTCAGCATAAGTGGAGAAAAGATTAGCTATTGTGCAACTAGGAAGGCATGTCCAAACAAAAAAAAATGTACAAACCTTATTTATTTGATCGCTTATAGTCTCTTCCGAAGAAGATACTTTTCGACCAGAAGATTCATCAGGACTATTATGGTCAGTTTGCAGTCCCCTTTCTCTAAGTTCTCTCTGCTGCTCAAACTCTCTGAAAGCAATTATAGCCATAAGTTAAGGATATTGAAATGGATAATACAAGATGTTCACAAGTATAAAGTAATACCTGAAACCAGTTTTTGAAGTAAGTAGCTGCACGGTTACCTGGGCACAGATGACAAATGTTGAGATATATATGGGAGTAATGTCATATAAATTACAATAGTTACAGATTATTATTGACAACAACCAAAACCAAAATCTCCTATTAAATTTTATTAGTTATCTACACATCTAGTGGCATTGACAAACTAACTTTATAAAAATTTTGTGAGGAAAACAGGAGATTCTGAAATTCTCACATGCAAAATAGTGCCAGAATCGCAACCATGCAGAGGCAGAGCAATGACGGAAGGTTTTAGTGCATCGGCATAAACAGCAAGGTTGATGGTAGCCTCACCAAGTATGCTGGAACGTGATGTTCCCTGATGCCCATTAATGAAGTTCCAGTCAGAGACAGTTACTGAGTATTAGATTACATAACAGAACAATCTGCTGCAAAGGTAAAGGGGCAATGTAAAAAGGTATTTACAGAACCCTGAGCTGAGATATTACCATTGCCACAACTAGCTTATAGAGCTTTTCATCATACTGTTTCGTTTTAAGATCGTGGAGAAGTCTAGTAGTCTCATATATGGGATCTGCCCACTTACAGGTCCCATTTCTCACATTGGCTTTGGTTGTCTTTGCTGTTGCTTTTCCAGAATCAGCAGGAAAGAAAGAAATAAAAAGTTTATCCCACCCTGATTGTGGAATCTGTATCATATATAAATATGAAATTCGGTCATTGCAGAGATCACAGAATCATAATACTAGCCATGTTTAACAACTATATTTATAATCAAGAAAGAGTATGTACTTAAGCCATTTCAAAATCATGATAATGCTATAATATTCATGCTTCAGCATTTTGTAAAACATCAAAACTACATCCTCTGTTGAATTTAAGATTTGATGAGAAGACAAATACATTTAATACATGAAACCAAAGCAGAGAACTTTTCCACTTCCCTTCATATGACCTTCTATTAGAAAAGGGAAAAAGGAAAATGATGTTATGATTTGTACAGTTGTTAGCTTAATTATAGGGATTGATTGTTAGCTTAATTATAGGAAAATTATTAGAGATTTGTTTCCTAATTCAACTCTTGTAAACAATATAAATACATGTATATTTTCAATGAAAGATACAAGAATTATTTCTCACTTTTACATGGTATCAGAGCCTAGTCGAGTTTCTGGATCTTTTTTCTGAGAGTTGCGATTCCCTCTTGTCGGTTTCGGGTTTCTTTCTCCTTTGGATTTTCGGTTTTGAGATATGATTCTTAGGGTCATTTTCCGGTGACCGTTTTTTCTCACAGCCACCACAGGAAGGAGCGCCTCCGTCAGTCCGGCCATTTCACCTTTTTCCGGCGACCATCGGAGCTGCGCGTGAACCTCACGCGCCGATCGAAGTTTGACGCCTTCCTCACGCGCCGGCGAGTGACGGCGCGTGGATTGTCCGACGGCCCTCCGGTTCCAGATCCAGCGTCGCCTAAGTGTGTCCGACCAGTTCGCAGGGTCGGTTTTCTCGTCTAGTCTCTTCTAAAGGGCGCTCTCTCTTAGATTTGTTCCTGCCTCTTGGGTTCTGTTCTTCAAGTCTTTTGCTGCTGCTGTTTCTTGGTGAGATATACTGATCTCTTTACTACATTGGTTATATTGTCTAAAGTTATTTGTGATAGGGTTTTAATGGCTGAGAATAGTGATAAGAAGACTGTTACTGAAATTATGCTTGGTTCGTCTAAAATTACGGATAGAAAACTGACTGGAAGTAACAATTATGCACAATGAAAAAGAACAATCCGTAGATTTGTGACAAGTGTAGACTTGGAGGACCATTTAACTAGTAATCCACCGTCTAAAGATGATGCTGTTAGTCGGAAGAAATGGTTAATGGAAGATTATAAGTTGTTTAATCAAATTCAGAATACGTTAGATCCTGCTGTTGATGATGTTGTGAATCATTGTGACAGTGTAAAAGAATTATGGAAATATCTAGAATTTTTGTATGCCTGCAAACAAGATATGTCCCGTGCCCATGATTTGTTGCTAAAGATTTATCGAGCGGAGCAAAAAGGTCGCTCCCTGTTCCAGTATTATACTGAAGTGAAAAAAGCCTTTGAAGAAAAGCGGGCTATGTTTCCTATTGTTGCTGATGTTAAACAGATGCAAGAACAAGAGGAGCAGATTGTGGTGCAGTGTTTCTTGGCAGGATTGGGTTCTGAATATGATGTGGCACGCACACAATTGTTAACTGGTGAGTCACTTCCTTCTTTTACTGAAGTTTATGCTTGTTTGCTTCGAATTTGTAAAGACGGTGATTTGCCTTCCGGTATGATACCCAATGATACGGTGGCATTGGTTGGTAATGCTTCGAATAGTAATCGCGGAGGTAAAGGTGAAAATGGTAGTTCTATTGTTGGGAGTAGTAGCAATTCTCGTACATGTCATTATTGTGGAGTTGAGGGGCACATTAAAAAGAATTGTTGGAAATTACATGGGAAACCCTCCAAGAACTCAAGTCAGATAAATAATAAGAGGTTTGCAAATGTAGCTACTCAGGATGGCATCCTACCGCTTCCACAATCATCCTCACCATCTGTCACCATTTCAGCGGATGAGTATGCTCGTTTAACTGCCACTTTTAATTCACAGCAGTTATCTTCTGGGACTTCAGCTCTGGCTAATATAGGTAACCTTGCTGCATGTCTTTTCACCTCATCTCGTAGTTGGGTTATTGACTCAGGTGCTACTGATCATATGACTGGCAACACAGGTATTCTCTCTTCTTTCCAATCTACTGCTAATTTACCTTGTGTTACGTTAGCCAATGGATCTACTGCTTCTGTAATTGGGCGTGGGACAGCAAACCCAACAAATTTTCTTCCATTGTCATCTGTTTTATGTTTATCATCTTTTCCTTTTAACTTGTTATCTGTTAGCCAAATTACCCAAAATCTTAACTGTTGTGTTATTTTCTATCCCAATTATTGTCTTTTTCAGGATCTTGAGACGAAGCAGATTCTTGGTAGAGGGTGTCTGGTGAATGGCTTGTATGCTCTTGAATCAACTTCTCAACCAGTGCCTCGATCCATTGCTTGCACAAGTTCATCTTCTCTTTTGCAACTTTATTGTCATTTTGGTCATCCTCATCTTTCAACTTTACAAAAGCTGTGTCCTAGTCTTAAAAGGGAATCTACTTTAGAATGTGAAGCTTGTCAATTTGCTAAACACCATAGAGTATCTTATTCTCCTAGATTAAATAAACGTGTTGAGTATTCTTTTTACTTAGTTCATACTGATGTATGGGGTCCATGTCCTGTTACATCCAAACTTGATTTTCGTTATTTTGTAACATTTATTGATGATTATTCTCGGGTTACTTGGCTTTATCCTATGAAATCTCGATCAAAGTTGTTTACTATATTTTGTGCTTTTCATGCTGAAATTAAGACTCAATTCAACAAATCCATCTGTATTTTGAGAAGTGATAATGCTAAAAAATATGTTTCTCATTCTTTTAAATCTTATCTTTCTGAGCATGATATTATTTATCAGTCTTCTTGTATTGTTACCCCTCAGCAAAATGGTGTAGCTGAGCGAAAGAACCGTCACTTATTAGAGGTTGCTCGGGCACTAATGTTTCATATGCAGGTTCCTAAAATATTTTGGGTAGATGCTGTTTCTACTGCCTGTTTTCTAATCAACAGAATGCCCTCTTCTGTTCTTGACGGTCAGATTCCATATTCTCTTCTTTTTTCCTCATCTACTCTTTTTCATCTTTCTCCTCAGATTTTTGGATGTATTTGCTTTGTTCAAGACATGCGACCTCAGCTTTCAAAACTTGATCCTAAATCTCTTAAGTGTGTCTTCCTGGGATATTAGAGTGAACAAAAGGGGTATCGTTGTTACTCACCTTCTTTGGATCGTTATTTAGTATCTGCTGATGTTACATTTTTTGAACATACACCTTTCTTTGGTTTTTCTGTGTCCTCTTCTTCGCCCTCTAGTGATTCAGGGGATGATTTTCTTGTTTATACTGTTAGTGAACAGGTAGTATCTCCTCCTTCTCGACCTATTATTCATCAAGTTTATTCTCGACGTGTGCATCATTCTATCGAGACACCTCCTGCTCCTGCTTCTTCAGATCCTCCACCACCACCAGATCCTAGCCTTGACCTTCCTATTGCTCTTCGCAAAGGTAAACGCACATGTACTTATCCTGTTTCTTCTTTTGTGTCTTATCATGCTTTATCACCTTCCTCCAAGTCTTTTGTAGCCTCCTTAGACTCTATTGCTGTTCCAACGTCCCTTACTGAAGCATTAGCTCATGATGGTTGGCGAGCTGCAATGAAAGAAGAGATGATGGCCTTAGAGCAGAATCATACTTGGGATCTTCTACCTTTGCCCTCTCAGAAAAAGGCTATTGGTTGTAAGTGGGTGTTTACTGTTAAGATGAATCCTGATGGTTCTGTTGCTAGATTGAAAGCTCGATTGGTTGTTAAAGGATATGCACAAACATATGGAGTGGATTATTCGGAGACATTTTCTCCAGTTGCAAAACTTTCATCTGTTCGATTGTTTATTTCCTTAGCCGCTAATTACAGTTGGCCACTTCATCAACTTGATGTGAAGAATGCATTCTTGCATGGGGATTTGAGTGAAGAGGTTTACATGGAGCAACCACTTGGTTTTGTTGCTCAGGGGGAGTCAGGGAAGGTGTGCAAATTAAGAAAGTCTTTATACGGGTTAAAACAGTCTCCTCGTGCCTGGTTTGGGAGATTTAGTACAGTTGTGATTGAGTTTGGCCTACGGAGAAGTGCTTATGATCACTCAGTGTTCTTTACATCATCTACTTCTGGGTGCATTTTGTTGGTTGTATATGTGGATAATATAGTGATAACTGGAAGTGATGAAGCTGGAATTACGAGGTTGAAAGCATTCCTTGGGACTCACTTTCAAACCAAGGATTTAGGATCATTGAAATATTTCTTAGGGATTGAAGTTTCTCGCAGTCAAAAAGGAATCTATCTATCTCAAAGAAAATATTGTCTTGATTTATTAGATGGTGCTGGTTTTATTGAGGCAAAAGCATGTGATGCGCCTATGATACCAAATGTAAAGCTGAAAGCTGAAGATGGAGATTTGTTTGGGAATCCTGAAAAATATAGGAAGGTTGTGAAAAATTGAACTACCTTACTATCACTCGTCCTGACATTGCTTTTCCAGTAAGCGTTGTTAGTCAGTTCATGTCATCTCCTAGAACCTCACACTGGGATGCTGTTGTACATATTCTGAGATATTTAAAAGGTGCACCAGGACATGGCATCTTATATCGAAATCATGGTCACCATACTATAGAAGGTTTCACGGATGCAGACTATGCAGGAGATCTTTCAGACAGGCGTTCTACCACCGGTTATTGTGTCTTTTTTGGGGGTAATTTTGTTTCTTGGAAGAGTAAGAAACAGAATGTGGTGTCCCGATCGAGTGCAGAATCCGAATATAGAGCTATGGCACAGACTACCTGTAAACTTATATGGCTACGTCATTTGCTTGGAGAAATTGGGTTTGTTCAGTCTAAACCAAAGAACTTATGGTGTGAAAATCAAGCAGCTATCTATATTGCAAATAATCTTGTGTTTCATGAGAGAACCAAACATATAGAAGTTGACTGTCATTTTACTAGAGAGAAACTAGAAGATAGATCAATCTCAACTTCACATGTCAGAACAGGAAGTCAATTAGCTGATGTATTCACTAAAGCGTTACCTGGGAATCGGATCAACTACATTTGTAATAAGCTGGGCATGATCAATATCTATGCTCCAGCTTGAGGGGGAGTGTTATGATTTGTACAGCTGTTAGCTTAATTATAGGGATTGATTGTTAGCTTAATTATAGGAAAATTATTAGGGATTTGTTTCCTAATTCAACTCTTGTAAACAATATAAATACTTGTATATTTTCAATGGAAGATACAAGAATTATTTCTCACTTTCACAAAGGAAAAGGAAAAACATGGGGGAAGCATACACAGGAATAAAATTTAAACAAAAATGATTGAAAATAGAAATGGAGAAGCAGGGGAAGTTCAGCAATTTTTCATACTCAGAGGTCTCCTAGTAAGAAAATAGAACTGATATTCTCATACAGCACCTACAATAATTTGTTTTCAGCTACTTCTTGCCACAACAATTTGTTGAACATTAAATCTAGCTTATTATTGCAAAGCAAAAGTTGCAACGCTCCTTGTTGAAATCCTAGCTTCAATTTGTCTTACACTTTGTGTAAATACATAGAGAGAAATCCCTTTGTGATAACAAGCCAATAAGATAAGTTTAGAAATGAAATGACATCAATAAAGGATCTGATGGAGTTGTTTAAGCAAGTTAAATAATCATATACTCCCAGTCTATTGTCAATGTAATGCTCAGCCATATAAATGTTTCAGCATATTTACGAGCACACTTACATGAGTTGCATGGAATTGCAGCCGGAAGACCACTTTTACTTTTGTTTTCTCAAACTTCCATTTATTGATCCTCGACATTACTGAAAATCAATTGTTCATCAGCTGCACAACAATTAGGAAAACCATAAAATCTTCCACAATCACTAGTTAAAGAAGTAATGATGCTTGAGATGCCATGAATTCCAGCTGGAAGCAACAGTGAAAAAAAGTGCATTGCTATTTGTAGATTTGTGATTATCTCCTAAGACTCCAGCAAGAACTTTAGTTAGAAAATTTATATTCACTAATTTCAAAATGAGAATAAACAGAGAAGAAATTGGAGTGAACTTAAAATATGAATATCAGATATAATTACTGATAAAGTAAAGCCATTTCATTTGGAAAATCTAACGGTAGTATTAGCCATTAATAGCCAATCACCACAACGGAGCAGCATAACCACCAGTAAACCACACATAAAAAAACATGTAATTGCTACCACACATGCAGTAACCAGTCTAAGCTAATTTGGCAACAAAGGGTAAATGGAGGAGAACTTTAAACCAAACTTTCACATACGAAAGTGCCAACTATAGTATCTAACCCAATTACGACTGAGCTATCACCGACCAGTAAATAAAGAAAAAGAGTTAAACCAAAATTGCAAACACGTAATCTTTAAGCCAGCTATTATACGGATCTCTCTAACCAGAGAGCATCATATAAGATCCAATCCCTAATGTTCCATTGGTTTAATCCATTTTTCTCATAAACCAAACAGAATATTCAGAATGCAGGTCAAAACTTATGCTAAAAGAGAAAATAACCAAAATAAAATAAACTAATTAATTTCATACCAGCTCCAATACAGCAGGAATCTTCCTAAAACGCCAAACCCAGAAACGAAATCAAAATGCCACTAATGAAAACACCTCGATCCAAAACCTACAAGAACACAGTGATTTTCAAATTTTCAACTTTATAAAACGACCAAAAAAAAAGCATCCACTTCACAGTGAAGAGGTCAAAAAAAAAGAAGGGACTGACACAAAAGAGCAAAGAATAAAAAATAATCCAAAAAACCAAATGTCGAGCTAAATGTAGAAAAAAAATGCAACCTATAAAGTCTATTACACGAAAGCTCTTAAAAAAATAAATTTCAACGAACAAATCAATAAGTAAAGGGAAAAGAACAAGAAGCATTCACCAGATTGAAAGTTGGGAGTTCAAAAATACTGGAAAACGCCAAAACAAACAAACAAATGGGGACCCCAGAAAATGCAAGGAAGTAAAACCGAGAAATCCGTGAAAGAATCGAGATTTAGATCACGGTTTGTTCATATTAAGAAAAAAAGAACATTACTTTACTGTAAAATACAAATAAGAAAATGAAGTTAGTTACCAATTGACGGATCTGCAGGTGCTTAAGGTGGAAGCGAGAGCAGGGAATCTTTACAGAGAAGGTTCACTCTGTCTGTCTAACTTCATAGAGAGAGAAACATTAGAATTTAGAGGAAGTGTTATGTGTGTGCGTTTGGGTTTTGGTGGTAGTTGGGATTTGAAGGAGAGAGTGACGTCTAATAACGTAATTAAGAAGCAAATTAAAGGAAAATTTTGAATTAATCAGAGAATGAGATTGAAAAATAATTAATAAGTTAGATGGAAGGTGAAATATCTGCTATCAGAATGGGGATTTTTAATCGTATATTCAAGGAAGAAGAAGGACAGATAATAATAACAATGGTGTCAAAGAAAAGAGACATCCCGCCAAAGCATGGAAGCCTGTTATTGTCAGCTTGTCATCGTTGATTAATTATGTTATTATTATATAAATTAATGGATTTTTTATTTTGCTTTACTGTGATGCCGAAATTATCAAAATAACCTTTTGGGTTATGTGGGGGTATTCGTATTACGCAGTCATTTGGATTTTTGGCAATTTTAGCAGACATTATGTTTTTTATTAATTTGTCCATTGTTAAAAATAATTTATTAAATTGAAATATTAGTTTATTGTATAGAGAGTGTATTTAAAAAATTATATTTAAATACACCAATAATAAATTTGATTTAAGCCGTATTTAAATTTATAAATTTAGTTGAAGTAAATCTGGTCCCTCTGTTTTTTAGCATTTACATCAACAAAAAATGATGAATAGTAGGAAAATGAAGAAAAAAGAAGGTCCAGTTGGGGCTAGACGATATTTTTTGTCGCAACATATTTAAATTTCTTTCTACAGAATTTGCCCATTCGAATTCGATCAATGACAATACATTACGCATTTTTGTTTTCTTTTTGTTAGAAGAAAATTGTAAACGAATAAATAGGAGAATTAAAATTTTATACAAAAACGTTTTAAAGTTTTCAAATATGTTAAATTCAAACATTGTTTAGTTGATTTTATTAATTTAAAAAAAAAAAAGTGAACGCATCAATTGTGACTTGTGTTGTGAGTAGAATCATGTCCAATTGTAAAATTACAAAATTTTTGAAATTGTATTTAACTGCGGCCCTTAAAAAAATATAAAAAATCCAAATTATATTGAAAAGTGAAAATGTTTGTATTTAATTGTATTGAAAATTCGGTCAAAATCAATTTGGTGTTTTGGTTATTTTGAAACAATTCAATTTAATGCAACACAATTTTGAATTTCCGCATGTATACAATAAAAATAAACAATTTTAATTTATACATGAAAATTTTTTGAAAAATGTACTAAATTTAATTAATATAAAAATTTAAATGGTATGCAAATACTATAATTTCTAAAATTAATTATAAATTTTTACTTAAAGGCTTATATATGTATTAATAAAACGTAACATTTTTGCTTTTCAATGAAAAACTAATTTAAATTAAGACCACTAAATCCCCCAAAAAAAACTATGGTAAACAATCTACAAATGCAAGTTTTTAACATTGATTAGAAAATTAATTAAAAAGTCTAATTAATTTATTCATAATATAGCTAAATATAACTATTTATGAATTAAATGCTATTAGGAAATTAATTTATGATATAATTATAAAACATATGTTACAAAAATTATATACCTAATAATCCACTCATATTGTTCAAAATAAAATATATTTTATTTTCAAATATTTTAATTTAATTCAATTCGGTACAATTTGATATAATTAGTTCAATTATAGCTAAAAATGCAAAATTATATTAAATAAAAATTAACAATTCAAATTAAATCGATCATAATCAATAAGTCAAATAGTATAGTTAAATTTTCAAATTTTTTACTCAGTATTTTCGTCTGATTTAGTATTTTTAAACTCTATCCTTATTTTTACCGGTAGATAGATTTAGCTTCAAATTCAAGCAGAGGGAGAAATTATGATTAAATAATTATTGCATTAATTTTAAAATTTAAGCTCTCGGTATTAGGGGCGAAGAATTTAAAACCCTGTCCTAAAAATACTGTTAAAGGCGATTTACCACTGGATCAAATAGCTGCTCGAATAATTCAAGAAATAAAGAATTATGGTATGGAAAATATCGATATTGGAGATGATATGGGGTCTACTTCCCCCTTCAAAATTTGGCTTCTCTCACACCAATTTTCCATTTGCACATGCCTTTGCTTTGTCATGCTCTAAGTTTTTTCTACTTTCTTATCATATAATTATATCCTTCTCAATCACAGCTAAGCCACTAGCCCTTTTATCACGTGATTTTCCATTTCTTATCCCGTGATACCCATTATTACAATACAGGTACAGGAATTGAAAAATGACCCTCCAATATATATATATGAAGCTCAGTGGAAAATGTCTCTTAAAAGCTTAAGCATATGTAAATGTAATACATTCAACTACTCCACTTTAATATGGTGATCTCATGGGTCCTACTTGTGTTTCCTAAGTTCAATCCTATCAATTAAGAAAGTTTGCTTGACGAGAGAATCATTCAACTACTCCACTTTAATTATTTTCTAAATTTTGTTATTACTCATAATTGTTTCACTTGACCTTATTTTCCATTTTTTTAGTTTGGTATATCCGAAGCAGTATCGTACTAACGAAAATTATATTTAAATCATACTATACTTAGATTAATTTATACTCGAGATACTATCAAACGTAATTACGAAAACCTCTTCCAACGAAATTTACTGCATCTATAAGGATTTGAATTTGAGATCACTTGCTTAAGCGATCAGAATCTTTTTCACTCAAGCCAACTTATCTTAGTACCTTATTTTCCATTATAATCACAATGAAATAAATTAATTAAAAGACTTAGGACATCATCAAATGGAAAGAAAATAATAAACATTAAATTATATCATTGGTGTATAGTTTTTAGATATATAGTTTTCATTTTTATTATATTTTTTTTGGATATTATTATCGATTTTTCCATATAGCTAATTATCTCAAAATTATCTCTGATGATCCACACTCATTCGAAATTAAACTTTTTCTAGTGAAATTTATAGTTGTAATTAAATATATATATATGTGTGTGTGTGTGTATGTGTAATATCCAATTTTATCTAATAAAACACTACATTTATTTAATTTAATTTTCATTTTTTTAACTATAGTTTGCAAATTCTAATATTTCCGTCAAATGTGTGCTTTCTTTTTACACAAAAATATAGAGAAAATTACGTGATTTACCACCTTTTTAACTCTTTTTTTTCAAAAAATATTGAATTATTTTTACATGTTATTATTTTTATATTTTTACATTTGTAACTTTCAAAAATATCACTTTTTAGATATATATTTTCTAATTTGCTTTTATATGAGAGAAAACTACCTTAATCACTTCTTCGACGCCATTTTCTTTCAAGATAGAGCTTTTCTCAAGCACCTTCTTTCTCTCTCCTCCAACTCCTCCCTCTTTTCTCTCTTTCACACATGCTTTACTACTAGAAGCCACATCCACCGCTTAATTTTCGATCACCGGTCAACATGAAACTCTGATTCTATCCTCCTAACTTTTTTCGTACTCAAAGATTACGTAGTTTAGATCATTTCAAGTGTTGCTCTTCAATTAATGGATTTTCTATATCGAAAAATGATAGTGTAAAAGAGTTTGTAGATGAGCAGAGGGGAGACAATGTAACACCCTTACGGATACAGTTAGATCAATTTAATATCCTTACTGACACAATCAGACTGATTTAAAACCCTTACTGACACAACCAGACTGATTTAAGCAATTAGCTGAATTTTTTTTCTTTTCTTAGATCATATACTGAATCTTATTTATCCATTGACTGCAAGATTTTTTCATTCGATAATACTTATATCTTAACCTTGCCAATTGACCTATAGCTGTCCGATTTACTATTCACCAATTAAAATTCTGGCAATATTGCATTTAAAAACTTGCCTAACCAATATGAAAAACAAATAATCCATAGCCCCTCAAGGCATAATAATTCATAACAAAATATACATACATTCCAATCATCCATTCTCATATCAAACACACCCATTCAAATCCACTTCCTATCAATAATTCATAATTACATATACTTCAAATATTGTTTATTACAAACCAATTCCTTACTTCAAATAACTAAATATATGCATGCCAAAATAAAAGTAATTTATAACCAACTCTTTTTCCTTCAAAATTTTGCTACTCTGTGTACTATTGCTCCAATCATTTTTCAGAATCTACATGCAGTAAACATTACATGCTGAGCATTAAATATACTCAATGGTGATTATAAATCAAAGAATTTCACCACATGCATAATTGCATTAATTATGCAAAATTCATTAAATTTTCTATCAAACATATAATTACCAATGTACTTTATATTCAATACAAATTAATACCACTACTTTGGTAATTTTTTCAATTTAGTCCTTATTTTTTAATTTAATTACAAAATTATCCTTTTTACACTTTAATTATAAAATTGCCATATTTACATTCTAATTACAATATTACCAATAGTTTACTTATTTTCACTTCACATTCAATTATTAGCTTAGAAAATTATCAATTAGTCCTTATTTTAATTTTTTCATGTAAAATTATATTTTAGTCCTTCCAATTTATAAAAGTTCATTTTCAGACCATTTGCACTCTATTTCTTTTTCTTTTTTATCCTTTATTCATTTCCTTATTGATAAATGTAAATTTATCTATGTTTTTAATGTGTGTTTACTATAGTTTTAGGATAGTTTTGTGTTAACTTAGTTGTTTTAATAGTTAGTTTCTTCAATTGATGTTTTAATTATCTAATTAAGTATTTTTTATGCTTTTAGGACTTAATTGAAAGAAGGAAAGAAAGTTGAAGGACTTGAATGAAAGTTTGGCTTTGAGATAGCTTGGCAAAGAGAGAATTATTCACGTTATTAGGCAGAAGAAAAACACTCCGTAAAGTATCAATCCACTCCGTGGAGTGTCAAAGCACTAGATGGAGTCCACAGAGTGAGAAGAAGAAGAGAAAGGGTCATACTCCACCGATTGAACAAATACTCCACCGATTGAAATGTTTCTCTAAGGCACGCAAGGATTTCCAAAGCTCTTAAATAGGAAGTTTTTGCTTCTATTGGAAGACTAATGAAAAAGGAAGTGAAGTTGGGATCTGACTCTCTTTTCCAAGATATAAAAGGGGCATTTGGACTTTGGAGGCGGCGTGAATTTTCTGAGTTCTTAGCCTTTAGTTATTCTCTTTACAATGCTTTTGATTGAGAGCATGAGTGGCTAAGTTTTTAATTCCAATTCTAGGGTGAATTGATTCCAATTGTAATTTTGTGAGGCTTTGAACTCAACAGGGATTTCTTCAATCTAAGTAATTCTTATTTCCTTGTTCTTATTTTTTATGAATTATTTATATTGATTAACTTGACACTTTAATTCAATATGAATTTTTCTATTGCTATTCATGAGTTTGTGATCCGTAATTATCATGAATGATTGATTTTTAGTAGCAAGGAATTGGTTTATGTGTGTGTGATTTCGGCTTTCAAATTTACATAACTTGCATAATAAATTCTAGGGAAAATAATGATGCAAAGTTAATTGAATTGTAACTATCTTGATCAATTAATCTTTGTCTTAGTCATTGTCATTAACTCTTAATGCTATCATTGAATTGATATGGAACGCTATCGTGCCCAGTTAAATTAATGGTAAGATTTGATTTTAAATGCTTAGTTTGAGTCAAATTACATTAGGAGAATTACTGCTTTCTATGGCTTTTTCGATTAAGTAGACTAAGTTCTTTGATTGAGAAATTAATTTTTAAGTCTATGATCAAAGTTGCAATTGGATGAGATTTACGCCTTTGAATTGGAAGTTTGGTAAGATTGATTTTCATTTAATATTTTTGCTTTTTGTTAATTTCTTGTTAATTTACTTTTAGTTTTAATTCAAAGATTCAAAACCCCCCATTTAATTTATACTTTTGTTTTCAACATTGAGAAATTAATCATCATAGTTTCCTTGGGATTCGACCTGGTTCCACTATTTTTATAAGTTAGTTTAGGTGAATCGGTATTTATTTTGAAGGGCTTCGACAACCCGACCAAAATTTGGCACCGTTGTCGGGGAACTATATTTTTAGTTTCTCATTGTTTTATTTATTTGTCTGTTTTTGTTTATAACTCGTTCTTCTCAGACCTTTGATTTGCAGTATAATCCTGAAATTGAGAAGACAGCGCGTCGATTGAGAAAAGAAGCTAAATTAAGGAAAAGACGCCTTAAAGAAGAATTGGAGATAGAACCGACAATTGGTGGTATTTCTATATTTGAAGAATTTGAAGAGAAAAACTAAAAGCTAAGAACTCTCAAGGAGCTAGCTGCGCCAGATTTGAATCAACAACCTTTATGAATTACTTTTCCTAACCTTGCAAATGATTTTGAATTAAAATATGGTTTGATTCATTTACTCCCTTCTTTTCGTGGCTGTGTAGGTGAAGATCGCCACAAGCATTTGAAGGAATTCCACATTATTTTCTCTGAAATGAAATCGCAGGGCATAATTGAGGAGCAAATCAACCTTAGAGCTTTTCCTTTCTCTTTAAAGGATCAAGTTAAAGATTGGCTCTACTATCTTCCTTCTGGTTCAATCACTACATGGAATGAGATAAAAAGGTTATTCCTGGAGAAATTTTTTCCCACATCACGAGCTACTAACATTAGAAAGGAGATTTATGGCATCACACAAATCATAGAAGAAACATTATATGAATACTGGGAAAGGTTCAAGAGGCTGTGTGCTAGTTTTCCCCACCATCAAATTTTTGACCAACTCCTGATTTAATATTTTTATGAAGGATTACTACCAATAGATAGGAGTATGATCGATGCAGCAAGTGGTGGAGCCTTAGTGAGCAAGACACCTCAAGAAGCTAAATTGTTGAGTTCAAACATGGCTGAGAATTCCCAGCAATTCGGTACAAGAAGTGGAGGATCTACCAAGCAAGTCAATGAGGTAAGTAAACTTAAAAATCAACTTTCTAATTTAACTGCTTTAGTTCGTCAAATGGCTGTAGGACAACTGCAAATAGCAAAAGCATATGGAATATGCTCACTTTAAGGGCATTCTACTGATATGTGCCCTACATTACAACAAGACTCCACACAAGAAGCCAATGTTATAGGAGAATTTTTTGGTCTACCTCAAAGGAAGTATGATCCCTATTCTAATCATTACAATCCTGGATGGAGGATTCATCCTAATTTTAGCTATGAAAATCAAGGAGGACAACAAAGACCACCCCCTCAAAGTTTTAATAGACCACCACCAGTCCCTACACAAACTCAAGCTCCAACCTCAAGTATGTCTTTGAAAGATATTGTTAAAAATCTTGCTAATAATACTCTTCAATTTTAACAGGAAACAAGAGCCAATATTCAGGAAATAAGGACAAGCATTCAGAATTTAGGCAACCAAATTACTCAATTGGCCACTTTAGTTAGTAAATTGGAAGCCCAAAATTCTAGGAAGTTGCCTTCATAACCAGAAGTGAATCCAAAGGAGAATTGCAGCGCAATGTCACTAAAAAGTGGAAAAGAAATTCCTTCAGGATCCATCCCATCAAAAGGAGCTGACATAGGCAAGGAGGATGATGATGAAGAAGCTCCCTCTAGAACAAAGCGTAAGGTAACATTCGATCCTCCTTTATCTCTTTCTTCTCACACTCCTATCCCTCCATTTCCTAGTAGGTTAGCTAAACCAAAGGAAGATGAGCAAGAAAAGGAGATCTTGGATACATTTAGGAGAGTTCAAATCAACATTCCTTTGTTGAATGCTGTCAAGCAAATTTCAAAATATGCAAAGTTCTTGAAGGAGCTATGTACCAACAAGAGAAAAATGAAAGAAAAATGGAAGGTTGAGGATATTCTTGCCCAAGAAAGTGTTATTAGGAAACAATTTGAGATTGGTCAAAAGGTGTTGTTATACAATTCTCGTTTGAAACTTATACCTGGTAAGTTTCGTTCTCGTTGGATTGGCCTATTTGTTGTCATTAATGTGTTTCCTTATAGTGCAGTGAAAATTAAAAACCTGGACATGGGTAAAGTTCTTAAAGTAAATGGTCGTCGCTTGAAAATCTTTCATGAGGGTGAAATTGTTCAATATGTCATTAGCATCCATTTGAATGACCCTCAGTACCCTGGTACCTCTTGACCAGTAAGACGGTCCTAAAAGTCAAGCTGAGGACTAACAAAAACTCAAAACTATTTCTCTTCCCCTTTTCCTGTAATAGGTTTTTATTTTAAAAATAGGTTTAGTTTGTGTTGTTTAAAGTTTTTGCCATTTATTTTAATAGCCTTTATCTGAAATTTTAGCAGCAGCACAAGTGCAGGAACACCAAACTCAAGCACAACTCTAGGAAGTTACCTTGAGTGAAAGGCACATTCTTGATTTCAATTTTTTTAAAACTGAGAATCTCAATCAGGTGAGTATTACTGATCTTAATTATAGGAGAGGGCATGATTTTTAGAGAGAAGTAGGTGAAAAATTGCAGAGTTAAACATAATCTATTCTTTGGTTTTTGCTAAAAGCTTCTCTGTTTTATATTTCAATGGGCCGTATTTTAATACTCTGTGGAGTAAATTGATACTCCATCGAGTGAAATCACACTCGATAGAGTGTGTTTTTACTCTACAGAGTGTTATTAGTTCACATAAAAAAAACGTGTTGTTTGTTTTTTTTGTTCAGTGTGTAACCACTATGTGGAGTAAAAATGACACTCCACCGAGTGGAATCACACTAGGTAGAGTGTCCCTCATTCCACCGAGCACTTGCCCTTTATAAGGTCCTCTCCTTCATTTTTTATTTCACACACCTTTTTCTTATGTGCTAAATTTGCCTATTGCTAAGTGTTTACTCGGGCTTTCTAAATTCTACTCCACCGAGTGAGTCTTTTGCTTACTAGATTTCCTCCTTCGTTCCATCATCACTCAAGTAAGTTCCTTGTGCCTTTAAATTATTTTATTTCTTTGTTGGGTTCTCAATCTATTCCCCACAGTTGTGCATTCGTACTTATTTTGACATGAGATCTTACATTATTCTTGACATGGTTTGAGATGATTGTGCTTGTAATTGAGTTAAGTACATGTAATAGAGTATTTTGATATGAATTTAGATTTGAGATAGTTTAAATTACATTGGTTAGAGCTTTATAAAGTCATGCACACAACGTGTTCGATCAAATGTTTCAAAGGAAAAAGCTTAACTATTTGTTTAATTTTAAGTCATCCTTTCATCATTATGCCATTTGTTTTTCTTCTCAACCCATTATATTTGCACTTCATTACCATTTATCTATTAACTCATTTGTTGCATTTCTCATTTGCACAACAATTGAAATTTCAAACCATGCCATTTATGTTTCCTTTGCTTTATCATTTAATTTGGCATGGTTATATTTGTGTAGTGGCACCGAAAAAAGCAAGAACTGAGGAGGCATCCACATCTACAGCAAAGCCTATTCTTGCGTACATTGATAAAGAAAATGCAAAATTGTATAAGTACTTCAAGGACATGAAATTTGAGAAGCCGGTATACCTCCGTGAGTTTTTCCTGGATATTGCAGATGACAACCTTTAGGATGAAATATACCCTCTTATCCAGAACATTGGCTGGGAGTAATTCATTTTCAAGAGACCTGAGGTTCACCCTTATATCGCTATACAATTTTTCACTTCTTTTACGCTAACATTTGAAAATGAGCAGGATTTGGGCACTATAAGCTTTAAGCTTGGTAGGTGACGCCATTCCTTGCTTTTTCCTGATTTTGCTAAGAAATTGGGCTTCCTAACCAATGCCATAGGAGAGTTACCAAATGCTACACATCAAGAGAACTGGGAATTTATTCGGGATCCCCTCAATCCAATTGAATACAGGACAAGTAAAATGAAAGCACGTGCATTAGGTAGCCATGCATTGAGAATTTTACATAGATTTTTATCCATCACATTCTTTAGTTGTCTTGGCAGTACAGGTGCAATTAATGCTGAAGAATGTATGCTTCTAAGGTGTATGGTGGAGGGAATCAAGATCAATGGTGTTGTGCTTTTATCTCACAAAATTAAGGAGTTACAAAAGAAGAATCCCAAAATTAGAAAGACATCTTTGGGATGGGTAGCAACAATTATGGCTGACCATATGGGGCATATGGATAGGCGAAAATCCCTTGGTGAGATCAAATTCATTAATTATAGTATGCTAACCCGAATGAAAATTTTAGTGTTGAAACCCAGGAGGCACTGGTCTACCCGAGATGAGTATTTGTAGTTAATCACTATTGGCCGGAATCACGACGAGGAACCAGAAGATGATACACCCGAGCCAGCTTGTCCAGCACAATAGCCCCCTGCTCCAGTCGCTGCCCCAGCTCATGCACAGCCAGAAGTTCCTCCAATACTTGTGACTTTCATGAATCAAGTCATAGAAAGGCTAGATAATATGCGAGATGATATTGGTGACCTGATTCATTGAATCTTTCAATTACCCTTTTTACACTTTAATTATAAAATTGCCATATTTACATTCTAATTACAATATTACCACTAGTTTACTTATTTTCACTTCACATTTAATTATTATCTTACAAAATTACCAATTGGTCCTTATTTTAATTTTTTCATGTAAAATTATATTTTAGTCCTTCCAATTTACAAAAGTTCATTTTCAGACTGTTTGCACTATATTTCTTTTTCTTTTTTATCCTTTATTCATTTCCTTATTTATAAATGTAAATTTATCTATGTTTTTAATGTGTTTTTACTATAGTTTTAGGATAGTTTTGTGTTAACTTAGTTGTTTTAATAGTTAGTTTCTTCAATTGATGTTTTAATTGTCTAATTAAGTATTTTTGATATTTTTAAGACTTATTTGAAAGAAGGAAAGAAAGTTGAAGGACTTCAATGAAAGTTTGGCTTATTTTAATTTATATTGATTAGCTTGACACTTTAATTCAATATTAATTTTTCTATTGCTATCCATGAGTTTGTGATCCGTAATTGTCATGAATGATTGATTTTTAGTAGCAAGGAATTGGTTTATGTGTGTGTAATTTCGGCTTTCCGATTTACATAGCTTGCATAATAAATTCTAGGGAAAATAATGATGCAAAGTTAATTGAATTGTAGCTATCTCGATCAATTAATCTTTGTCTTAGTCATTCTCATTAACTTTTAATGCTATCATTGAATTGATATGGAACGCTATCGTACTCAATTAAATTAATAGTAAGATTTGATTTTAAATGCTTAGTTTGAGTCAAATTACATTGGGAAAATTACTGCTTTCTACTGCTTTTCCGATTAAGTAGACTAAGTTCTTTGATTGAGAAATTAATCTTTAAGTCTATGATCAAAGTTGTAATTGGATGAGATTTACGCCTTTGAATTGGAAGTTTGGTAAGATTGATTTTCATTTAATATTTTTGCTTTCTATTAATTTTTTGTTAATTTACTTTTAGTTTTAATTCAAAGATTCAAAACCCCCCATTTACTTTATACTTTTGTTTTCAACATTGAGAAATTAATAATCATAGTTCTCTTGGGATTCAACCTAATTCCACTATTTCTACGAGTTAGTTTAGGTGAATCGGTATTTATTTTGAAGTGCTTCGACAACCCGACCACTTATCATTTTTACTCATTAAATTCAATATTTGAAAAAATTACCATTTTACCACTAAACTTTTCATTTCTTTTTAATTAGGTCCTTTTTATTCTACACTTCATTTTTACTTCAAATTTCACATTTGTAACTCATTATTACCATTATGCCTCTAGTACAATCCCGATAGAAATCTTCAGACCGGATATACGGGATGTAGATCCCACGAATTCACAGTACAAACTAAGAAATGATCCCGAATGACCATTTCTTGTAGAACATAATACATAGTAGATCAGATACTATGGAGATTAGTACGATCCTGCCATATCAAAATAAGTCGTCATGACTCGCACCGCAGTATGAGTGTCCATATGGCTAGTTAATTATATCTTAAACTAAATTTTAACCGCCTGACCACTAGTAAGGGTAAAATTCTTTACTCATTTCAGAATTTCCTTTCACATTTTGATATTTTCATTTGCTTTTCAATTTTAGTACAATTTTCAATCAATTTTCTTGTCACTTTACACATATTTATATTTTCAGTAGCTTTTTTATTTTAGTACATCATTCAATCCATTTTTTCAATTACTTTTGTATAAATTATGAATTATCTCATAATAATTAATCATCTCCACTTCACACATTATACTTTTCATTGGCTTTTCATTTCAATACATCAATCAATCAATTTTTTCAGATCTTTTGGATATTTTGGGAATTATCTTATTATGATTTACTATTTTCACTCATTTCATAAATTATTACACCATAATTTAACAATTTCACTTTGTACATTGATATTGCTTTTCTTTAAAAGCTTAAATGCCGCAAGTATACAGTGTATCGATTATAGTACTTCAGATATCGATCCCACGAGGAATGTTGATTAACATTGTACACTATTACTACTTGATTTTAATCTTGTTTACAATGCTTATTAATTTACAAATTAAAATTATTATTAAAACTACACTATACTAAATTAAATATTTTTCTACTTTAATGATAATCCGAGAAGACTTATGAATATGATGAATATAACATATACATAATTATGAAATTTGATCTTTTTCTCTTATTTATAATTCAATCTTTATCATGCAAGCCAAGTTGGAATAATGTTCTATGTCGCAGCTCTCGCATCTAGACTAAATTATGTCTTAAACATGCATTTATAATTCTAAATCGCAGCTCTCACATTTAGAGAAGAATTACATAAATACACATTCAAAGAATAAAAACCAATCTATAACTGTTAGTGTAAGCCCTAGCCCCAATGCATTGTAACAAAACACTTGAAATTAATAAAATGAGGCATTAGTTTTATCTTTTGTATTCCTGTGCATATCAATTGATAAAACTATCCAAGAATGTCGTTTCGGTTTAAGTTATCATGTGTGAGGCACATGGATTGTAAGACCTTGAAACAAATGAGACATCATTCTAAATATCCCTAGTCAGTCATTGTTATGGGAATAACAAATGAATTAAGACTAGTATGCTCTCTCTGATCTTATGAGTTCTGTCTTACGGATCATTAGGACAAGAGTGTCAATCAGAGATCATAGATACATGTTAAAGAACATGGTATCTGGATTCGATCCGCTCATGAGAACACTACATGGTACAAGTCATAAGTGTTTCTCATATGCAAGTTTTGTATCGGAGTTCTTAGACCTGAAATCTCTATGAAACTCTTTATGAATTACTGTGTACTTTGACATACACCTAACGTGCTCGTAACAGAGTGACAAGTACGGGTATGATTGGGTATGCACTGATTCATGTTAGAGAGCATGAGAGAAGTGAAGGGATTATCCCTCTCGATAAGAGAGAAAAATATCACCGGCCACTTGATCAGTGAACTGAGAAGTGTATGGCCATACCGAGATGAAATAATGAGTAATCATTATTTATCTGAGAGTTCAGTGTCACTGGAATATCAAGAAATGAATTAATGTATATAAGGATGACTAGTTCCATGCCTTATATTAATTCTGATATTTATGGGTAAGGGACTATGCGAAATTGCATTAGGTCACCAAATGCCATATGCATTTTCATTTAATTTGGAATGCTATAATATCTTGCTAGACAATATATATAGCCTTTGAATTAATTTATTAATTCATTGCCAACATTAAATGGACCTATAGGATCGCACACAAAGCATTGGGCTTAAAATATTTAAATTAAGTATTGGACATTAATTTGGGCTTTTAATTAAAGTCAAATTAATGTATGTAATGGGCTATAATATTGCTATTGGGCTTTGGTCCATGAGAGAGAGAAATTCAGCCCATAAGGTTTAATTTCAATTAATTAATTATCTTGTGTTAATTAAGTTAATTGAATATTAAAGCCTAAAGGAATTTAAATTAAATTAAATCACTTATATATTTAATTAAGTGATTTCATTTATTTAAATGTCTTATGTTTTATTTCAAATTTGAATTTAAATTCAAAGGAGTTTAATTCAAAATATATTACTTATCTTTAGGAAGTGATAGAGTTTGAATTAATTATCTTAGGATAGTTGAATTCAGATTAATGACTTGCCAAAGGATAAGCATATATATTAAAAGAAATAAAACCCTAAACCTAATTTTTTTGTGGCATGAATAGTAACTCGTGAATAGTAACTCGTGAATAGTGACTCTCTCTCTCTTAATTCTTTTGTTCAATTTTTCACAAGGAGAAAGGATTGTTCCTCATTCTCTTGTGTTATTGAGCAGTAATAGCAATCTAAAGAAGTACAAAATCAAGTTTTGTAGCTTCAAACTATAACCCTTACACAATACCGAAAAAGAGATCTAGCAATCTCGTTTTTAAGCCGACGGTGTAATTGTGTGTGTGAGAATAGAGGGAGTGGCGCAAAAGGCTGTTCCTTGGCATTGGTGATCGAGAACTAAGGTGGATAAAGGCATCTTGGTTGCTGGACATCACAAAATCAAAGAATAAAAGGCATCATCTATTGTAAGTTTCAAAACCCTAAAATTGCATGTTTTCGTTCCTATCTTTGGATATGTATGGTATGTATGATAAAATTTTTGTTTTTCCGCTGTGCTATCATGATTATCATACCATGTCATATTCCATCAGTGGTATCAGAGCATAGACATGCTTATTTTAGTGCTTTAGATGCATGAAAAAATTAATTAAAAATCGTTATTTTGAAAACATGCAAATCTGAAATTTTCTGTTTTGAGTTTTTTGCATTGTTTTGGTGTAAAAACGATTTTAATTGATTAGATAGGTATTATAATTAATATGACATGTTAATATACTGTCCTAAGATGTTATTAGGGCTGGTAATGGTCGGATTTAATTATTTATACCTGATGGTACATGTTAATTATGAAACTAGGTGCTAGTTGGCATGTAAATTGCTATTTTAACAACTAGTTTTCAAAATTAAATGTAAAAACATTTTTGGGATGTTTGCAAGTGATTTTTAAAGATTAAATATCAGGTCTGGACATGTTTTAAATTTGGTTTTAATTCTGGTCCATGACAATTTAATTGATTAATTTTAAAATCACTTAAAACTATGTCTAGTTTGTGTTTGTTACATGTTTAATCAACATTGTTTGTTATGTTTTGATTAAAATGGTAAAAACACATTTAGATTAAAATGGTACAGAATATTAAATCAATGTTTATGGAATTATTTAGATTATTAAATGACTCATAAAATTGATTTAAATGTTTGTGCATTTTATGGCATTACATAAGCATTAAACAACTAGTTTTTATTGTTTGTTTGTTTTTGCATGAATGCCGTGTACTATATATGTGTTCTTCATGATTTTATTTTTAATTCATGTTAGCACATATTATATGCATTTTTAATGTTTATGGGCTGTATGACATAAAATTAAAAATGGCTAAATTGGAAATTATGCTAGAGTTGATTTATAGCACAAATCTAACTAGTTTGTGTTTTGGGCTTTTAAGAGAACTTATTCAATAAGAGGATTTAGTCCATTGGGCTTCGGCCAGGCCCATCACGGGGTCATCTCTTAAAGCTTCAAGTACACAATTTCCATTAATGGGCTTGGCTAAATCTAATTAAAATTGGACTTTGTTTGATCCATGAATGCTATGTATATTTATTTGCTTGTTTGGTGTGATGAATGGATATGCATGGTGCATTCATGGGCCCTGGGTTTTTGTAATTAAATATGGCCTGCGAGCCATTATATTTTATTGTAAAAGTTTCATTTATTTCTTAGAATAGAATTTATTTGAAGACTTTGTAAATCAAGACGAAGCCCACCGGAGTGGAGAAGCCCAACTCGAAGATTCTTATGTAATAGTATAGAATCTTAGTTGTAAGTTTTTGGGCCCATGTTTGTCACGCTTTACTTTATGCAATTATATATATATGCATGCTATGTATAGATGACAAAGCGTATGCCATGTAATCCGTAATAAAATGAATCCCTAAAAAATAGTAAGTCACAAAGTTGCCTTCCTAATTCGAAACATGTCAAGGCATCGATCATCGGTCACGTAGACTAGGAGTCCTAGATGCGCCTGATTATCTTTGTGAGGCATGGGTTGTGAATGTAGGTTGGACTTATCATGGAAAGGGATGCCCGGACCTAGGCAACTAATAAATGGGTTGTGCTATAACATCCTAAGATGTTAGCCCATTTGATCCAAGAGTCATGTACGAGACATGATTGGAGTTTTCCTACCTAAGTAACTTAACTTGTTAGGTGTACAAGCTCAGCTTGACTAATAAGTTGTTGAGAAAAGTGGATCTTGGCCCACATTAAATCACTAACGCGAATTATTTAAAGGGATATTAATTCGGTTTGTGGGATCATTAATAAGACCTCATTTAATCTTGCTAAATTTTATTGTAGATTGAAAATGGCATCTTCAAACAACAATTTCTCATTGTGATCGGTCCTTGAAAAGGACAAATTGAATGGCACCAATTTCATAGATTGGTCTCGAAACTTAAGAATAGTTCTTAAGCAAGAGAAGAAGTCGTATGTTTTGGATGCACCCTTGCCTGATGAACCAGGAAGGAATGCCTCTGTGGTTCAAAAGGAAACTTTTGAGACCAAGAAGAGCGACTCCAATGATGTGACCTGTCTGATGCTGGCCACTATGGTGCCTGAATTGCAAAAGCAATTTATGGACCAAGAGGCTTATGTGATCATGGTGCACCTCAAGGAGATGTTCCAAGAGCAAGCTCGTCACGAGAGGTTTGTGACAACAAAGGCATTAATTTCTTGCAAGATGGCTGAGGGTACACCTGTTAGTACCCATGTACTCAAGATGAAAGGGTATCTTGATACTCTTGAGAAGCTTGAGGTACTAGTGCCAAAGGAATTGGCCACTGACTTGATCTTAGGATCATTGCCTGCTGCTTATGATCCATTTGTGATGAATTATAACATGCATGCAATGAACAAGTCAGTCACTGAGCTTCATGGGATGCTTAAGAATGCTGAAGAAAACATTCAAAAGACCAATCCCGTACTAATGGTTCAAAAGGGAATTAAGAAGGGACAAGCTAAGGGAAAGGGAAAGGGAAAGGCAAAACCCAAGTCAAGTGGGAGTGCACCTCAGGCCCAATCCAAGCCCAAGGCGCCAAAACTCAAAGAGAGTGAGAGCACTTGCTTCCATTGCAACAAGATAGGGCATTGGAGGAAGAATTGCGCTCTCTTTAAGGAAGAACAAAAGAAGAATGGAGCCAAGGCGTCCAGTTCTGGTATTTTTGTTGTTGAAGTTAACCTTTCTATTTCTACCACTTGGGTATTGGATACCGGTTGTGGTTCTCACATTTGTTCAAATGTGCAGGGGTTAAGAAATAGGCGGTTACTTGGGAAGAATGAAGTGGACCTCCGTGTGGGGAATGGAGCACGAGTTGCTGCCATGGAGATAGGCGACTATCACCTCACTTTACCTTCCGGACTTTGTATTGTTTTGAATAATTGTTATTATGTGCCTGCTATGAGCAGAAACATTATTTCAGTTTCATGTTTGGATAATGATGAATTTGATTTTGTTATTAAAAATGGCAATGCTCATATTCGTCGCCAAGGCATTTCTTATGGCAATGCCATGTTGCAAAATGGCCTTTATATCCTTGATTTACAAAACAAAGAGTCCATATACAACATTAATACAAAGAGGGTTAAATCAAACGAATTGAACCCTACTTACTTCTGGCATTGTCGCTTAGGACATACAAACGAAAAACGCATTTCAAGACTCCACAAAACTGGAGTGCTTGGGTCATTCGACTTAGAGTCTTATGATACATGCGAGCCATGTTTGCATGAAAAAATGACAAAGAGTCCTTTTAATAAAAATGGCGAGAGGACTAATGGCTTATTGGAACTAATACATTCCGATGTATGTGGACCTTTAAGTACACATGCTAGAGGTGGTTTTAGCTACTTCGTGACATTCATAGATGACTTCAGTAGATATGGCTATGTCTATCTGATGAAGTACAAGTCTGAAACTTTTGAGAAATTCAAAGAGTTTAAGAATGAAGTAGAAAACCAACTTGGCAAAAGTATAAAAGCCATTCGATCAGATCGAGGTGGCGAATACTTAAGCCAAGAGTTTGACAGTCATCTAAAGGAGTGTGGTATTATTTCACAGCTCACTCCTCCTGGAACACCTCAATGGAATGGTGTGTCCGAAAGGAGAAATCGAACTCTGTTGGACATGGTTCGATCTATGATGAGTCAAGCTAATCTTCCTATCTCTTTTTGGGGTTATGCATTAGAAACTGCTGCGTTTCTATTGAACCGTACTCCAACTAAAGTAGTTGAGAAGACACCATACGAGGTATGGACTGGGAAAGAACCCAATATGTCTTTTCTCAGGATTTGGGGCTGTGAAGCACATGTTAAGAAATTAACATCTGAAAAACTAGAGTCCAAATCCACTGTCTGCTTGTTTGTGGGTTATCCTAAAGAAACAAAGGGATACTACTTTTACTCACAAGCCGAGAATAAAGTATTTGTTGCTCGCAAGGCTGTTTTCTTGGAAAAGGAGTTCCTTCTCAAGAAAGACAGTGGGAGTAAAGTAGAACTTGGAGAAATTCAAGCACCACAAACTCCTATAGAGGATGGTTTGGAAATGGGATCAAGTTCACAACCAGTTGTGGAACAAGAACCCATTACACAAGAACCTAGAAGGTCCGGTAGGGTACGTCAGGAGATTGAGAGATATGGATTTCTAATCACTGACAGTGATACTATTGAGTTAGTAGATCGTGAGGATCCTACTACCTACCGAGAAGCTATTGAAAGCCCAGACTCGGATAATTGGCTTGAAGCCATGAAATCCGAGATGCAATCAATGTACGATAACCAGGTTTGGACCTTGGTTGATCCACCAAAAGGTGCTAAGGTAATTGAATGCAAGTGGTTATTCAAACTAAAAGCTGATAAGACCTACAAAGGTAGACTAGTAGCAAAAGGTTTTCGACAAACTCATGGTATAGACTATGACGAGACCTTTTCGCCTGTAGTCATGCTCAAGTCCATTAGGATCTTGCTTGCCATAGCTGCATATCATGATTATGAGATATGGCAAATGGATGTCAAAACTGCTTTCCTTAACGGAAATTTACTTGAGGATGTGTATATGACACAGCCTGAAGGTTTTGTCAATCCCAAGCATCCTAAGAAGGTATGCAAGCTTCAAAAATCCATTTATGGATTAAAGCAAGCATCCCAAAGTTGGAATCTTCGCTTTGATGAGGCAGTCAAAGAATTTGACTTCATCAAGAATGAAGATGAGCCTTGTGTGTACAAGAAGGTTAGTGGGAGCATAATAGTGTTTCTGGTCCTATATGTGGACGACATCCTTCTCATTGGGAATGATATTCCAACATTGCAAAAGGTTAAGCAATGGTTGGGAAAATGTTTCTCAATGAAAGACTTAGGTGAAGCCGAGACAATACTTGGTATTCGAATCTATAGAGATAGATCGAATCGGCTTTTGGGACTAAGTCAAGAAAAGTACATAGACAAAGTACTAAAGCGTTTTAGTATGGGAGGCTCAAAGAAAGGATACATACCTTTGGCTTTGGGAGTTCCTTTGACTAAAGAACAGTGCCCTAAAACCAAAGAGGAAAGGGACAACATGAGTAGAATCCCATATGCATCTGCTATTGGATCTATCATGTACGCTATGTTATGTACTAGGTTGGATGTTGCTCATGCACTGAGTATAACCAGTAGGTTTCAGCAAGACCCTGGTGAGAAGCACTGGTCTGCTGTAAAAGGGATCCTGAAGTACCTGCGAAGGACTAAGGATCACTTCTTGGTGTATGGTGGTCAAGAAGAGCTCGTCATACAAGGTTATGCCGATGCTGCTTTTCAGACCAGCACTCAGGATTCTAGATCGCAATCTGGGTTTGTTTTTGTTTTGAACGGTGGTGCTGTCAGCTGGAGAAGCTCGAAGCAAGAAACCGTTGCCAACTCAACTACAGAATCTGAGTACATTGCAGCAAGTGAGGCTGCAAAAGAGGCTGTTTGGATTAAAAATTTCATTAATGGATTAGGAGTGATCCCAAGCGTCCTAGATCCATTAGAAATTTTCTGTGACAATAACGGGGCCATTGCACAGGCCAAGGAGCCCCGGTCACACCAGAAATCCAAACACATACTCAGAAGGTACCACATGATCAGAGAAATCATTGATCGTGGGGACGTCAAGGTTAGCAAGATATCAAGTGAAGACAATGTAGCAGATCCTTTGATGAAACAGTTACGTCCAAATCTGCACGAAGCTCATTTGAGAGCGTTCGGTCTTAGGGCTATGCCCAATTGGGACTAGTGCTAGTGGGAGATTGTTAGTGTAAGCCCTAGCCCCAATGCATTGTAACGAAACACTTGAAATTAATAAAATGAGGCATTAGTTTTATCTTTTGTATTCCTGTGCATATCAATTGATAAAACTATCCAAGAATGTCGTTTCGGTTTAAGTTATCATGTGTGAGGCACATGGATTGTAAGACCTTGAAACAAATGAGACATCATTCTAAATATCCCTAGTCAGTCATTGTTATGGGAATAACAAATGAATTAAGACTAGTATGCTCTCACTGATCTTATGAGTTTTGTCTTACGGATCATTAGGACAAGAGTGTCAATCAGAGATCATAGATACATGTTAAAGAACATGGTATCTGGATTCGATCCGCTCATGAGAACACTACATGGTACAAGTCATAAGTGTTTCTCATATGCAAGTTTTGTATCGGAGTTCTTAGACCTGAAATCTCTATGAAACTCTTTATGAATTACTGTGTACTTTGACATACACCTAACGTGCTCGTAACAGAGTGACAAGTACGGGTATGATTGGGTATGCACTGATTCATGTTAGAGAGCATGAGAGAAGTGAAGGGATTACCCCTCTCGATAAGAGAGAAAAATATCACCGGCCACTTGATCAGTGAATTGAGAAGTGTATGGCCATACCGAGATGAAATAATGAGTAATCATTATTTATCTGAGAGTTCAGTGTCACTGGAATATCAAGAAATGAATTAATGTATATAAGGATGGCTAGTTCCATGCCTTATATTAATTCTGATATTTATGGGTAAGGGACTATGCGAAATTGCATTAGGTCACCAAATGCCATATGCATTTTCATTTAATTTGGAATGCTATAATATCTTGCTAGAGAATATATATAGCCTTTGAATTAATTTATTAATTCATTGCCAACATTAAATGGACCTATAGGATCGCACACAAAGCATTGGGCTTAAAATATTTAAATTAAGTATTGGACATTAATTTGGGCTTTTAATTAAAGTCAAATTAATGTATGTAATGGGTTATAATATTGCTATTGGGCTTTGGTCCATGAGAGAGAGAAATTCAGCCCATAAGGTTTAATTTCAATTAATTAATTATCTTGTGTTAATTAAGTTAATTGAATATTAAAGCCTAAAGGAATTTAAATTAAATTAAATCACTTATATATTTAATTAAGTGATTTCATTTATTTAAATGTCTTATGTTTTATTTCAAATTTGAATTTAAATTCAAAGGAGTTTAATTCAAAATATATTACTTATCTTTAGGAAGTGATAGAGTTTAAATTAATTATCTTAGGATAGTTGAATTCAGATTAATGACTTGCCAAAGGATAAGCATATATATTAAAAGAAATAAAACCCTAAACCTAATTTTTTTGTGGCATGAATAGTAACTCGTGAATAGTAACTCGTGAATAGTGACTCTCTCTCTCTTAATTCTTTTGTTCAATTTTTCACAAGGAGAAAGGATTGTTCCTCATTCTCTTGTGTTATTGAGCAGTAATAGCAATCTAAAGAAGTACAAAATCAAGTTTTGTAGCTTCAAACTATAACCCTTACACAATACCGAAAAAGAGATCTAGCAATCTCGTTTTTAAGCCGACGGTGTAATTGTGTGTGTGAGAATAGAGGGAGTGGCGCAAAAGGCTGTTCCTTGGCATTGGTGATCGAGAACTAAGGTGGATAAAGGCATCTTGGTTGCTGGACATCACAAAATCAAAGAATAAAAGGCATCATCTATTGTAAGTTTCAAAACCCTAAAATTGCATGTTTTCGTTCCTATCTTTGGATATGTATGGTATGTATGATAAAATTTTTGTTTTTCCGCTGTGCTATCATGATTATCATACCATGTCATATTCCATCAATAACAACTATCTCCACATGTGATCTCTCAAACTATGCTTTGATAATGAATTTTCTATTAACTTTCAATAAGACGTTGCTCTCGCTAACTCCCTTATTTATGACCATTATGATGATTTTCAGAGAAAGAATTGCACATTGAAGGTCGTCTTCCTTAACTTATAATGATACTAATAAAGTTTTAATAGCAAATACTACATATAAAGATAAATGAAAGAGAAATGAATATATATATATATATGAATAACAACAATCAAATTGCTAAAAAGAATTCATAATAATAACAAAGAAGAAGTAAAGATTAGAAATAGAAGAAGGGATCTCTCAACCATTCTTCCTTTCACCAAGTGTAGTCTTCTTCATTGTATTTGCCTTCTCTTCAAGCCATAAAACTAAAATTAAAACCTACAATTATTTCCTCTACTTACACTTTCAAATTAAAAAAATAAAAATGATTGATTCCTTTTTCTCTCCCCTCCTTGAAATAACTTCCAGGGTATATATAATTTTCCAAGCATCAAATCCCTTCAAGTGCCCCTCCATATGGTTGCAACCCTTGATGAAACTTGGTGACTTTTCAAATGACTCTTCAAGATCAACCGTATTTAACCGCCCACGCCTACTTCTTCCTTGTTTTCCTTCCCTCGCTGGCTGCCTTTGTACCTTCCATGACATGTCGTGCTCGCAACACCGTCTTTTCTCTCTTCTTTCTTCACCTTTTTTCTCCTTTTTCTCCTACATACATAAAACTTTACAAAAACATTAAACACACCTAATTCTAACACAATTTAATATAACAAAACATTATTTTGGTAATAAAACATGGATTAAATATGAGCTATTTAAGCTCATATCAGACCCCCACACTTAAACTTTTGCTTGTCCCCAAGCAAAACTTACCAAACAAGCAAACAACACAATCATATAATTTTGGAGCTCACATTTATATTTGGCAAATATTTGAAAATCACATGCAGAAACCCTCATCTCTACACAAATTTAGTCCAAGTTTGCAAAGTCTCAAACAAAATCATTCACCATTAAACTTAAACAACCATGCACATTTGGAAAAATATGAAATAGCAAAGCACGAGAATGTATGAACTTAAGAACTTGACTATCTTAACACATGTAAACATTATTCCACACCAAATATTGCCTAAAGTAGTTCTCACTCAAACACTATATTCTTAAAGCACTTATTCACTCAATGTGTTTATGGGTAAGTGTTTCTCTCATCCCTTAAACATGCCATTGTCTACCATAAGCTTGTAATTAGTAAACATCTCCACTACTAGTATAAAATAATACATGAAATCAAAAAGGTCTTACAAGGGTTGTAGCTTGGCTTAGGTTAAGGTAGGATAATTTTTTATTTAAGTAGCTTAAATTGTGAATAGAAATAATATTACCATATCATAAGAGATTTGTTTAAGAACCTAAGCATCGCATGATTGTAATTTACTTCTCATATCCCCTTCTCAATGGCACACTACTACTAGTTTCTCTTGTTCTTTCTTTCTTTTTCTTTTCCTTTTTTCCTTTTTCTTTTTTTTTTCTTTAGAAACTAGCCTTGTTCTAATATTGATCCTAGAGAAGAATGAAATTTAACTCTCATTTTTTAAATACCATCATGCTTACATTAACAATATATATCTCTTAAAGATATAACAATTTATTTCTCTTCACAAAAAGGGTAAAACAAAGAAATAAGTTTTTTGTTTAGTAAAGGATATTAGCTAATTATATGTTATTCAACAAAAATAGGTTTAAAGCTCAAAATTGGCTACCTAAAGTCAAAAAGGTAAGTTTTTAAAGCAAGCCAAAATGGTGTAATCTAAATGCCCTTATCATTTTTCATGTACATCTCATACTAAATGTAATCTCAAAGTTTATCAAGAACAAATTTTAGAGGAAATGGCATATTAAGGCTCTCATAAAAAAAATATCAATGTATAAGGCTCAAAAGCTCACTTAAGCTATAGGTCAAATTACCTTCAGCAATAAATTGGCAAAAATTAATCCATTTACACATTTGAAAAGATACTCAACTTAAAAATAAACTACATTAAAGTGCTTTGCCAAGTCATAACCTTCATTATGTACATTTAATTGTCAAAATTAAATGAAAATGATTAGCTTAAAAATTTGCCTAACTAGACTAAAAATTATAGAAATTCAAGTTAAAGCATGCAATTAAATCCAAATAGATGCCAAATACATAAACTCCAAAATTAAATTCACAACATAATATACAAATAAATAAATATACTAACAATAAACAAAAACATGAATAGAAACAATACATACATACCCCCCACACTTAAAGGACACAATGTCCTCATTGTGTGAGAATGATAAAGCAAACAAATCACAAAACAAATAAAACACAATAAATGTAAAAGAGATGGAGAAAACAAACTCAAAAAGTTCCACTAGGAGAACTTGGTGGGGAAGGAGAGAATTCCACATTCCACTGCAAAAGCATCCTCCCTACAATGTCGCGCTCGCGACAGACCGCGCGCTCGTGACAATGAAGAAAAATCATTAGTTTTGTAATTTAGTTTTTTTTTTCAAAAATTTATAATGAAAAACTAAGTAAAATAACATGTAGAACCAAAAATAAATTATGTTAATATACTAAATCAACTAAAAACAACACAAAACAAAACTAATTAAATATTGTAATCCAAAATCATAAATCAAGATTCATAATGACAATACATTTAATCAATCATTCCCCGACAACGGCGCCAAAAACTTAATATTGCTTTTCTTTAGAAGCTTAAATATCGCAAGTATACGGTGTACCGATTATAGTACTTCAGATATCGATCCCACGAGGAATGTTGATTAACATTGTACACTATTACTACTTGATTTTAATTTTGTTTACAATGCTTATTAATTTACAAATTAAAATTATTATTAAAACTACACTATACTAAATTAAATATTTTTCTACTTTAATGATAATCCGAGAAGACTTATGAATATGATGAATATAACATATACATAATTATGGAATTTGATCTTTTTCTCTTATTTCTAATTCAATCTTTATCATGCAAGTCGAGTTGGAATAATGTTCTATGTCGCAGCTCTCGCATCTAGACTAGATTATGCCTTAAACATGCATTTATGGTACTAAATCGCAGCTCTCGCATTTATACAAGAATTACATAAACACACATTCAAAGAATAAAAACCAACCTATAACAACTATCTCCACATGTGATCTCTCAAACTATGCTTTGATAATGAATTTCCTATTAACTTTCAATAAGACGTTGCTCTCGCTAACCCCCTTATTTATGACCATTATGATGATTTTTAGAGAAGGAATTGCACATTGAAGGTCGTCTTCCTTAACTTATAATGATACTAATAAAGTTTTAATAGCAAATACTACATATAAAGATAAATGAAAGAGAAATGAATATATATATATATGAATAACAATAATCAAATTGCTAAAAGGAATTCATAATAATAACAAATAAGAAGTAAAGATTAGAAATAGAAGAAGGGATCTCTCAACCATTCTTCCTTTCACCAAGTGTAGTCTTCTTCATTGTATTTGCCTTCTCTTCAAGCCATAAAACTAAAATTAAAACCTACAATTATTTCCTCTACTTACACTTTCAAATTAAAAAAATAAAAATGATTGATTCCTTTTTCTCTCCCCTCCTTGAAATAACTTCTAGGGTATATATAATTTTCCAAGCATAAAATCCCTTCAAGTGCCCCTCCATATGGTTGCAACCCTTGATGAAACTTGGTGACTTTTCAAATGACTCTTCAAGATCAACCGTATTTAACCGCCTCCTGTCGCGCTCGCGACAGGACACGCCTACTTCTTCCTTGTTTTCCTTCCCTCGCTGGCTGCCTTTGTACCTTCCGTGACATGTCGCGCTCGCGACACCGTCTTTTCTCTCTTCTTTCTTCACCTTTTTTCTCCCTTTTCTCCTACATACATAAAACTTGACAAAAATATTAAACACACCTAATTCTAACACAATTTAATATAACAAAACATTATTTTGGTAATAAAACATGGATTAAATATAAGTTATTTAAGCTCATATCATACATAATACAATTTCATTCTAAAAAATATTCATATAATTTTCATAAATTTTAAATAAATTCATGGATACACTATTTCACATCTATATTCATTTTTAGGCCTTAAACCACCTAAATATATACAATACACTTTGATTTGCCTTAGACATCATTTTGACCAAGTAAGGTTGTCTACCTTATACATTCTTTTAATTCAATTTAAGCATTATATTAGCCATATTTAAGATTCTAAATCATTGTTCTAAGTTCAATTTCAATTAAGCATGCATTGTTCATAAGTTTGCTTAAGTTTTATAAAGCAAAATCATGCCAAAATGAGGAAAATAGATGGATTTCATAGTCACTAACCTTACACCCTTGCTTTAGCTCCTCTAAGCTTCCTTTTCTTTGCCTTTATCTTTAGAAGTTTATCCCTCACTTAGAGAACCTACGAGGGCCAGATTTTCCATCAAATAAAACACCCATTTTTGACCTCTTTTGCTCAAATTAACATCATAAATGGACTCTAGGCACCTAAAAATACTTGTAGGCACCCTTAAATCAAATTAAAGCTTTGAATTTCACTTACCTCACTTTGACCTCTTTCACTTTTACCCTTATTTTCTCCCATTTTTCTCATTCTAATCAAAGAGTAAAGACTTAGAGAATCTGATAGGAAGATAGAACCACTCTCGTGATGCTTGAATTTGATGAGAAAGAGAGAGAAAGCTTGAGAGAGAGAAAATGGTGTTCGGCTAAAGGAAGAAGAAGAAGAGGGCTGAGAAGATAAGGTTGACTGCCCAAAATATCTCCTTCCATCTGCTTTTTATAATGACTAAATGGGTTAGTCTTTGGTTCAATCTAAAACCCACTCATTCAAGCCCAAAAGCCCTAATTAGACCTATTAAACAATTTTTCTGTGATTCTCTCACTTTTCAAATTCAAATTTGATTTCATCATTCTTATCATATCTAAAATAGTCCATATATAAAATTTCATCCCAATCGAAGTTCGTTACGAATTCAATTCAATCAGATCGATCTGATTCAATAATTATCGGTATCACAAAAAAATTAACTTTTTATAGCCAAAAGATTATACACATCATTTTAGGTAAATCTACACTTTTTGGCAATTTTTAGATCTCATTTGCTATTTTTAAGGGTTCGATCAAACCTGGATCAACATAGTTACTATTTGAACTGAACTATTTCGTTTTTCATATTTTTAACTTTTGGAGGCCTATTTGATATCGATTTCACTTCAAATTTCAACCCTGGACTAACTGTGATCAATATTTTCTGCTGGTCAAATAAAATATTTTTCACCCCGAAATATACTATTCATTATTGAAAAATACTATTCATGGCTGATTCAATGTTGAGGCCATTGCAAAAAATATTAAATTGCATGAGAGAATTCAAAAATTTTTAGAGTTTCTTCTTTCAATTTTGCCTGGTGAAAATTGGTGGAGCTTCCTTCAATTGTCATCTTTCTACTACATTATCACACCTAACATTATTGCATCATAGTCTTCAAAGGATATATCAACTACCAACTAATTCGAGCCTCCCTAGTTCAACATCCAAAGTCATAAGGCGTGAGTCCCTTTAGCTCTGGTCTATTAAGCCTGTTATTTTCAAAACTGCCACATTACTAGAAAGTAATTGGTTATAGAAGATAATAAACATGATGAACAAAGGTTCTAAAACATCTTTATGTTTCATGAATGTTCTCGACACATTAATTTCAATGCAAATAAACTCACACCTAAAAAAACAGACAACAATAGTTTCTAGTTCATAATGCATGATTCATATCAACTTCAATTACAACAATTCATTGGATGCAACCCTTTTGTTCTATATGGTTAGATTATGCTAGATTTGACTCTTATTAGAGCACCAGGTTTTTTATAAACCTATTCTTAATTTTGAACTAGATTTTATTAGAATATATATGCTCTGATATTATGTAAACATTACTTGATTACAAGAATCAAGTTATATTTAGCATTTTAATGCTTTAATTTCTTTCTAAGTATGATACTTAAATGACAATTTAAAAAAAAGAGGCATACGTAAGCCTTATAAAATAATTGTTAGAGTGTAACAGTAGAAATTGTTTATTAGTTTTGATTGATTATTTCCTATAAATAATTGACTCTTGTTGTAGATAGCTAAATTGAGTGGCATGTGGGTGCACATATATAATATAGTTGTAGCTAAGGAAGTTTGTAGGAATTTCAAAAAAAAGATCTGCATGTTTTTGTTAGAAACTAAACAGCTGATCATAGCTTTGCCAAATATATAAAAGACTATAAACATTAATGCCAAAAAAGCAAAAGTGCATTTGACCTTATATCACTTTTCTTATAGCCATATTTGTAACACCCTTACTGAAAGTCTAACTGAAACAAGTAATAAGCCGAAATTTTTTCTTTTTTTTGAATCTTAACTAACCCATCGACTATAAGCTTGTCCAAAAAGAAATACTTATAAATTAAGTAAGCCGATAAAACTATACTTGACCAAATGACTAATTACCAAATAAAATTCGGCAATATAACGCCTAAAAACTTATCTAATCCACCTGAAAATTAGACTATTTGCTTAGCCCTTCAGGGGCACAACAATACAAAAATAATATGTACAAACATCTCATACATCTATTCTCATCATTTATCACATTTCTTAAGATAATTCAATATTATAAATAACACTCTTAAACCGCCATAAAACTCCCAAATAAAAAGTAATTTACATATAAAATCGCCTCGATACATCAATAAACTTCAAAGGTGAATTGCATGAAACTAGATCCCCTCTTCTTATGGTTGAACCATAGTAACTGCCTAACCCAAAACTAGCTTATCTTGTTACCTACATGGATAACAAAACCCATATAGCTTAGCGGGGAACAGTATAATCTAAAGAAAATCTTTTAAACATGTAATATCAATTATACAAGTACAAAGTTGATAACACTCCTAATTGATACCTTAAATTACCTTAGATCCTAGTTCTACATTCAGCAATAAATCATAAGCAATAGCGACAGAACATCTTACTTATATAGGCAGCAGAACTTAATAACTCAGTAAGCAATTCAATATGCATTGTTATCACAAAAGACGTTTGGCATAATTTCTTCATACATATACATCTTCTAAAGCATAGTATGCAATCTAAATTCACTTTCATGTAATCATTAAAATAATCTTAACAAAGTGAACCATAACAATTATCAATAATGACATCAACAAATTCCAATTTGAAACGAAGATCAAGCACCAGAGCAACAAACAACATAATATTCACATTATCAACATTTGTCCAATACTTGTAAAATTTTTTTCATCTTAACAGCCATTGCTTTTAAACCCAAATGGTCGATTTTGCACCATGAAGAAATCAACAAGCCAATACCATAAATCTATCTTATATATTCATTCCCAGTGACATAAAGAAAGCCAGATAAATTCATGATTGTTTCACGTAACACTTCAATAAAATGAAGTATACTTTTAGCATATTTCCAATCACCCTATTGTAACACCATAGTGTGCCATAAATTATGTATTTGATCGATGACAGAGTGGTATACATACCTATATATATATATATATATATATATATATATATATATATATATATATATATATATATATATACACACACACACACACACACACACACACATAATGCTTATATAGAATTAAGAATCACATGCTCATCAATATTATAACTTTCAATTTATTATCCATTTGCTGTACATATATAAGAGGATAATTTTTATGCAAATTCGTTCTGAATTATAACATTTCTTATCTTTTATACTTTTTAACTTATTTTCATATTAATGCCCCTAGTACAGTGCCGACAGAAATACTCAGACTGGATACACGGGATGTGGACCCCACAGGACCACAACAGACTGAGAAATGACCCCAAGGGACCATTTTTCCAAAGAATAGATAACAGATATAGATAATTACTATGGAGATCAATGATCCTACCATAGCAAAGCAAGTCGCCATGACTTGCACCGCAGTACAGATATCCCTATAGCCAGCCAATTATATCTTGAACTAGTTTTTACTACCAGACTATTTTCTAAGGGCACAAAAGATCACTTACTTTCAATACATTTATCAAATTTCTCATCATTTTAATTCCTTTTAAATCCAGAAAATACAGTTATTCAGAATCTTCAATATTCTTGTACAGTTTGTAAACCATTTTTCACTTATGTCATGAATTATTTCACAATAATTCAGCAGATTATCTTTAAGCTACTCTTTAGTCTTCAAAGGGATCTACTTTATATAGATTCTTTCAGATTATTTTAAACATTCCAATAGTCATGTATTAACAATACTTGTACTTATCATGATAATTCACACCTGACTATTTTATGATCATAGAAATGAATTCATATACAATTATTTAAACCATTGATGCGTGAATCAACATATAAACACATAATCACAACAGAAGGACGTACCTGCATGGCTCCTCATAACTATCTCCCATGCTCCATTGTACTTAATTTAATCATTAAACATATTATGTTCGATACATGTATTCAATGTATTACCCTTAATAGGGATGTCTATATATAAATATAAATTTAATATCTTGCTTATATATGTAACAATATCATCTCAATTAGTCATATATCAAGGCAACCATGTGTAAAAACATAGCATTTTTATCATCAGTTTCTCATACTATCATAAAAGCATAACCATGACCCTATATCCACTCCATTTAGTATCATGATGCACATAATGACTATTCAAGTATCAAACAAGAATATATCAAGAGAGGTAAATGTGTCATATTTAAACCAATAGCTTGTTACTATACTAGTTACATTCTCACTTGCTTTATATTATAACATTATAGTTTTCACCTATAATCTATTGAATCCCAAATAATCATCTTTATACTCTATCATGATCTCTTACGTGTCAAGTAATTTCTTTGTTCACCAAGATGCATCATGAAAGATAATAGCATATATGAAGCTAAAACACTTTATAACCCCGTACTTGTATATATTTTATAGTAAGAAATGAGAATAAATCTTTAGTTAACTTTAACTATCTCCAAAGAGTAACCTTTTTTTTTCCTTTTGACTTGATCAAATACTGTACATGTAACTAATTTATTTAGACTTTAACCATCATAACCTAGTCACCTTTCTTTTCCTAAATTAGAAGTTATGCAATGACAGTAACTACGACTATTAGATATAAATTCTTATTATTATAACAAACATATTATAATTTTATCAAACCATATAATTATAGAGTAAATCTATATATCATTAGGTCATCATATGTTAAGTTGAACTTATTTAAGAACAATCTTAATAAAATTGATACTTTGGTTAAACTATTTATTACTTATATTTATTTATTTATTTTTAAATAGAGAGAAACCGACAACAAACACCCGTGGACACTGTACTTTTCACACTTTCACCTTATAATCTCCTTTTTAACTAAACGATAGACTTACAATCACTAATAATTCCAATTATATCATATTGTTAGTATACTCAGGAATTACATCGTTATAAATTAAACAACTAGTTTTTAAAACAAAAACAATTCCATTACCAACTAGACTCTTTTTAATAAATCATAAGTTGTGTTTAAACCATGTTCTACATACTTAATAATGTGAAAAAGTAACGATTAAAAAGACAATACATCATTATTTTACTGTTAAACCACTTACACAACCAAAAGAATAAGTCAAGTCATTTACTTTCACTATCTTCTTAAGAAAATTAGCCCATTCAAATGGGTAACCTTACATGAAAGTCCAAATTAAACATAGATCTCCCCTTCTATCACATGAGACAAACTTTTAATGCCAAATATAATTAAATTCCCTGAATCTATCCTTTCAAGGAACTCCTATAACGGAATAACAAAACCTACTCATATCCACTAAAAACTAAGGGTCAAAGGATTTGTCAAAATTTCAATATACGCATCTAATAAAGATGTCATTTAATTATTATTTGTTTCCAAGGTATTAACTATGCTGCCATAAACAATCGGAATTTGACGAGTTAATCTAATATGGATCCTATGCAATTTAATTCATCTTTACCATGAATACACCTAAGGCAACCAACAAGAGACAGCATCTCAGGTTCTTTTTTTTGTCTTATTTGTCTTTCTCTAGTTAACTTTATAAACACCCACATTTAGTGTCAATGTTCTTACAGTCTTACAATTTCTATTTCATTTCTAAACTAACAATTATGCTGCACAATATAGTTCAATTAAACTAAATCTAGTGATGGGTACTTGTATAGCCTCCGACATGCAAACCTTAATTTTTATGTCCATAATAACATAAAAATTTAACCAAATCTTACTTCAAAATTGTACACAAAATCAAATTATTAACATAGTTTCCATACCGTAAAGTGGAAGCCCAGAATGCCCCCTCTATTTTGCCTCGTCGGAGACCCGTCGGAGACTCACCGGAGCCTTGCGCCTGAAGCCAGAGTCGTCAGTAGCTTTTCGATGGTCTTCACGTGCCTCAAGGCATCGTGGTTTGGTCGAAAAGTCACCTGGAACCGTCGGCTGTCACATGCTCCGATCTACACTTCGCCGGCGAGTGAGGATGATCAGCAGGCACCGAAAGATCCGCCTCACCACGGGGAGCTTTTCGGTGGTCTCCATGACACCAACTGCTGTCGCTGGTTACAGAAAAGAAGAGAAAACCGATCCGATCAAGAAGGAGAAAAGACACAGATCAGCGGAGGAAACGACGACGCTGTCAAGGAAGAAACGGCAAGGGGTGGTAGCCGGTGGCCGAGGTAGTGGCAGCCGCGCCGATCGCCGGCGAGAGCGCCGCTGATCGGCGTCAACGCCTCTCCTCCGCCCTCTCCTTCTCTTCCCGATCTCCTCTCCCTCTCTCATCTACCTTTTTTTTATTTCTTTCTTTCTTCACTTTAAATTTAAATCACACAACTCTTTCAAAATCTCACTATATCTCTTTTCTTTCCTTTAATTATCTTCTCTTTCCTCAATTATTTATCCCCCTAAACCCAAATCAATCCTCCAATATTTGAATATAACAAAAAGATTTCCCACACAATTTAATCTTTAGGAAATCAACCCCACAACTTCATATATATATATATATATATATATATATATATATTCTTTTATAAATTCACCCAAAACTTATACTATTTACCTCAATTATATCCTTGAACATTTTTTTTGTCAAATAATTTACATAATTAATGGAGTCTAAATCAAATAATCATTCATTAAGTCTTGAAATTTTGACTAGGGTCATTGTTGGAACCTTACAATATTAGCTTTGCCAAATATGGAGTTTGGAATTTGAGCTTCAACACACTTTATCACTCAACTCAGGTGCAGCTTCTTTTTCTAATTGTCAAAGTGTTGTAATAAGTTTAAGATAAATTGTGTTCCATTTTTCAATTTAGTTAGCAAAAATTGAATACGATGTATTAAATTTTTATTAAACTCAACATATTATATTTAGTTTGAGCCAAAACTAAATATAGTGTATTAGATTTATCAAACGTGAATAAAATATAATTAAATTGCTTATATATTCTTATTTTTTCAGCTTTAAATAAAAATTGAATATAGTGTATTATGTTTTGTTAAACTCAATTTGGAAAAACTCAATACACTGTATTTAGTTTGAGCAAAAATTTAATATTATGTATTAAGTTTGTAAAAACTGAATTCAATGTAATTAAATTGCTTATATATTCATAATTTTTAGCTTTAAACCAAAATTGAATGTAGAGTATTAGATTTCATTAAACTCAAATTGAGTTTCAACAAAACTCAATACATTATATTTATTTTGAGAAAAAACTGAATATAGTTTATTAGGTTTGTCAAAAGTTAATAAAATGTAATTAAATTGTTTATATATTCAAATTTTTTAGTTTTAAGCAAAAATTGAATATAATGTATTAGATTTTATTAAACTCAATATAGTATATTGAGTTTTATAGTTTGAGCAAAAATTGAATATAGTGTATTAGATTTGTCAAAAGTTAATTCAGTATAATTAGATTGCTTATATATTTATATTTTTTAGCTTTAAGCAAAAAATGAATATAGTGCGTTAGATTTTATTATACACAATACAGTGTATTGAGTTTTGACAAAATATTATATTTATCTAGAGCAAAAATTGAATATAGTATATTAGGTTTATAAAAAATGAATTTAATGTAATTAAATTGCTTATATATTCATATTTTTTAACTTTAAGCAAAACTTTAAATATAGCGTATTAGGTTTTATTAAATTCAATACAGTATATTGAGTTTTGGTAAAACTCAGTACACTATATTTAGTTGAGAAAAAATTGAATATAGTGTGTTAGCTTTGTCAAAAGTAAATTCAATGCAATTAAATTACTTATATATTCATATTTTTTAGCTTTAAGCAAAAATTGAATATAGTGTATTAGGTTTTATTAAACTCAATACAGTTGGCAAAACTCAATACATTATATTTAGTTTGAGGGAAAACTGAATATAGTATATTATGTTTATCAAAAGTGAATAAGAGTTAATTAAATTGCTTATATATTCATATTTTTTTAGTTTTAAGCAAAAATTAAAAATAGTTTATTCGGTTTTATTTTTGACAAAACTCAATACATTACATTTAGTTTAAGCAAAAGCTGAATATAGCGTATTAGATTTGTTAAAAGTGAATGTAATGTGATTAAATTGCTTATATATTCGTATTTGTTAACTTTAAGCAAAAATTAAATATAGTGTATTAGGTTTTAAGTTTCAAAGAATTTTCACTCAACCCTACTTTATTGCGTCGAACGGACTCCCCAACATAATGTTCTTCCCACTCAATTGGAACCTAAGCTACTGTAAAGACCTGTTGTGATTGAATGAAGATAACAATAAATAACCAACTAATTACACCTATACAACTGAAAATGTTACATAATCTTGCAAAGGAAAATTAAAAATAAAATGAAATAAAATATTAACTGCAAAATAACATTTTTTATATTGGTGCAAACTCTATGCCTTCCTTGCTAATAAATAATTTTGGAATGAATAGAACATAAGTGTCAGATCAAATTTTAATGGCAAGGTTCCTAAGTATGTATAACTTAGGATCAAGTATTCAGAAAAAGAAAAAGAAGAAGAAAGAAATCGATAATTATTATATCTTAATGTGGAAAACAACATCCATCGATTTTAACATTGACAACAATTAAGTACTCAGAGGACATGGATGGATAAAATATGAAAACAGAATTGCATAATCATCAACTCAACTCAAGCGCCAAAACTAATCTCTTTCTTACAACAGCTTACAGTTAACTGCTGGAATATCAACTCAAGCACCCAAACCAATCTCTTCCTCACAACTTCTGGAATATCCACTCACTGGCTATCATTTCTGGTAAGTCTCCCAGGTTCCAGCACAGAGTTCAAATCCCGAAACCTGCCATTATTGTACATTCATTCTGTTAGAATATACGTATTCACTTTTTTCGATTAAAAACCATGCAATTTTTGTCAACGTTTCAATTTTATCAATATGATAGTCAAACGCTATACAATAAGAAGCAAATATAAAATTGTTGTTACCTAACCTTATTAGGTTACACTAGATTCTCTCTGTTATATATTAAAATTTCAGGATTAATTGCAGTCACTAATGTATTATAAATCAAAATGCTTTCTTCAGAACCAAATGAAGCCATAGAATAAGCAAAGAATGTTATACAACAAGAAGCATGCCTGTCGTTTAATTTCTCCCTCCGCAATTTCTCACGACAAGCTTTGGTTGAGGCTTGTTGCAAGAGTCACTGCGTCCCCTGTGTATTATTAGCATAAAATAATTATGAGGTATGGTAAAACAAGAAGTCAAGAATTCATAACAAGCAAAGGATAATTGAAAAAGTTAGACCAGTGCATTTATTGAGCACAAATGCAACTCCGAGTGCGCATCACGTACTATGAACAATTGTTTTCCAGCTACTGGAATCAACGTTATTAAAGAAGAAATCGAGATTTACAAGCTAACTACGGAGTTCAAAGAAAAGAAGTGAGAAACCACGGATCAAAAAAGGTCTCGTCATTGCATTTTCTCCCATTTTATAATCATTTAACAAATCAGGAATAAATTTTATCAATCATTTCCACATTTATAGATATAGTCCATAATCCATCAACAGCACATGAACCAAACAGTCACCGAAACCAAACAGTCACTGGCTATGCTAGAATATCAGGAGCAGCATGAAAAGACATAGAATCAGACTGAATTCGAAAACAAGGGAAGTGAGAGAAAGATAATACTTGTTTGACAGACTCGTCAATCTCAGGGTCAATACCATCGCCGGGAAAGAGACTGGCTTTGATCGGTGAGGAAGAGGAGGAGAAAGCCCTAGCCGCCGAAGCCAATAACGACCGGTGAAAATAGTAATGTGATGGTATTTTTGAAAGTTAAAGTTTAAAAAATAAAAATTATAAAATAAATTTTAAATAGTATTTAAGAAAATTGAAAAATATTAAAATGCAAATATATATATATATATATATGAAGAAATTTCAAAAATATATATATGGCCCAATGGATAATGGGCCATTCATCTTTTTAATTCATTGTCAATAAGAAGCCCAACAAAAAAGCTTAGTAACAATGGAAAGTGCCCTAAAAGTGGTTGGACATGGGATCCATGCAGATTCAAGATAAGGTAAAAAGTTGTGGGTGATAAAATTAAAATTATATTAAATTATAAAGAAGAACAGGAGAGAATAAAAATAAACAAAAGGGTAGAATAATGGAAGTGAAAGTGAATGACTCAATGATTCTTATGTTAGGCACCCAATGTCACCTTGCATTATTCCAATAATTTATTGTAAATTTCCTTTTAATAAAGGTTTTGCTCTTTTGGATCATTCGGCCCCCTTATGCCTATACCTTTAAATATCTTTTATTTTGTATGATTATCTGTTGCAATTTTTTAAGACAAAAGAATCAAAATGCTAATTTATAATTGCAGTAATTTGCGAGATATTTTGACACATTTACTATATAATATTGAAAACAAAAAAGAATATCCACAAGTATTAAGAATATACAATTATATATAAATTCCAGACAGTATTAATGATATAATTATACAAATTTCAACCACAGATTGAATACACGAATCAAGAAAGAAAAAACATATATACTCTGTAAAGGATTTCTTCAGCTCTTTTTTTTTTTTTTTCTTGCCCTATTTCTAAATCATGTTAAAATTTAAGGAATAAAAGAACCAAATAAGATTTAAAAAAAACTATCTACAAGCAGAAGGCTAAAATCAAAGGTCTTTAGCTTGAGCAGCAGAAAGCGAAAAATATAGAATCTAATTAACTCGATAATTCCATTCCTTTCTTATTAGCTTGAACTTGGTTATGCGGAGCATCAGTGGAGGAAACTTTAGCAGACTGGCGTTTCTTGAAAACCCCGAAGAATGAACTACTTGAGCTCTTATTTTCTTTTCCATGTTCGGCTGCTTCTTTCTGCGCAAGTTTGTTCATCTTTTCCTTGTGCAGCTTTCTCATGGTGTAAACTTCTGCAAGAGTAATCCCTCCATAACTAAAAGTTGCCATATCGTTTAATATCTAATTACAGGTGATGACGACGAAGAAGATGAGATGAGTACGAGAGTTTTGAAAAAATAGTAGAGTGGGATAATGAATTTATAGGCTTCTATTATATGTGAACTTGGACTTGGTTTCGGCTTCATGGGTTTGCTTAATTTCCAAGAAATTATGTCGGTGGGCAAATTTGACTTTTCCTCCAAGTAATTACTGTTTGATTATTTCTGTAAGAAAAAATATATATACACTGTTTTATTATAGGCTAACGGTCTTATACAATTTTTTTTTTTTACCAATAATACATATCCCTTTCTTTTTTAAGTTTCCTAAATTATAGTCCATTTTCTTTTTTTTTATATTACAGTTAGTAGTTTAATTTTTTAATTTATTTTTAATAATAAAAAATTAAATAAATTGTATAATTTCAAAAAGTTTAACTACACTTAAATATATGAATGCGGGGAGTAGAGGGTATTAATTGGATATTTATAAGCAACATTTTTAATTTTATAGGTAATTACCTAGATATTAGTGAATATTATTACACTAAGTTTATAATTCTTTTTAGAAATTTATAAGTTGCACTAATATCTTATTTCTTCATGGACTATAGTGATTAGGTGGAATATAAGTAAAGTAACTTTTTGATAGGGCGAAATGCGTAAGCAAAGATGTGGCGTGTTTGGGTGGCAAGGGTACCATGGTTCCCGTGTGCTGGCTTTAATTGACTTTTAAAAAGGTCACTTTCTATTTAACCAAAAAAACAAAAAAGTAACTTTCTATGAAATTGATATTTTTTTTTTAAGGAAAAGAGAAAATGGAAAGAAAAGATGAATTTTCTTGAAAGCCAAGATTGAGATGAGGTATGTGCTGGCGTCATTGGTCTGCTCTGGTCCGGTCTGGTCAGGGTGGGCTAGCTGAATTGACCAAAGAAGCATCATCAGAAAATGAACAAGCATTAATATTTAATTTCCACATTCCTAAAATGTACGAGAAAATAAGCTATTTGTATCGTTTAAAACCCACCATTTCACTTACTAAAAGATTATAAATTGTTTTAAAGGAGGGTTTATGGAATACTGTTAGACTGTGTTTGGTAAACGGTAATATTTTATCAAATGAATTGTAATGTATTACATAATATAATAAATTAAAAATATAATATAATAAAATATAATTGTAATTACATTAATATATTTGATTACATTAGTAATGTAATATAATTATTAATACATTTCTATATTTAATTGAAAATTTGAGTAAAAAATGGCTGAAAAATCTCAAATATATGATGCTTATTTATGACTTGATCAATGATCATGATTTGATCATCAATTTTTTTATTAAATGGTCATGATTAATTCATTTGTCCATTTATAATTGGTTCAATTTATTTTGTTGTCAAATTTTTACCAAAATTTTTTCAAAAATATCCAACAATATTATTTAGAATGCATTTAAAATTTCAACCCAAAAAGAGTTAATTTCGGTACATTTTAGAGTCCAAAATTAAATTACCAATATGAAAGTTAATTTTTAGGTTTTATCCAAAAATTAATTTTTTATTTTCAAAAATTCATTTAAATTATTTTAAAAGATTTAATGCAATTGGAATAATTTTTTTAGATCCGTAAAATATTTTCTAGCCGGTCAAATTTTTACGGTTTTGCTACTCATTTTTATTTTTAATTTTTGGTGACTTAAATAACTTTATTTTTATCTCAAATTATATCATCAGACTTATCATGAATAGTAAATTTCAGCGATACAATAAAAATTTTACAGACTCCGATAACACTCAGATGGTACTATTTACTCTGCTATCATTGTTAATCGTCGAAAAGTGCTACTCATACAAGTTATGATTTTAAAGGTGGTACATTGTCAACAGAGTTGGTGTTAGCGGCGGTAGAGGCAAAGAAAAAAATCCAATGAAATATGGTTTACGTTTAGAAAAAATTGTAATATAATGAAAAATATCACAAAATATTATGGATTAAGGAATATATATATATATATATATATATATATATATATATATATATATATATATATATATATATATATATATATATATATATATATGATTACAATAAATTGTAAAAAAATAAGTTAATCAATACATTACTTGTTACATTATATTACAATACTTTATACCAAACATAGTCTTAGTATTGAGTTAGTGATTAAGCATACAGAAAAATCATTGCTTTATCTCACGTTTAAAAATTATACGAATAATTATCAAAAACATAAAATAATGATTACAAGAATAAATATATGTTGATAAATACTTTTTTTTTTTGAATTAAAGTGATTAATGAAATTTTTGGAGTGAAACAAAATTTGACTATTGTTATTCTTTATGCACCCAAAAATTAGCATAAATCAAATAATATATGAGTAAATGCATTTACCTCTTGAAGCGCAGATTCCTTTGATACGAGCGGAAGCAAGGAATCTTTCCTTTCACGTCATTGGTATGGACTTTCGACTATGAGCATGCATACCGAAAAGAAAGCGACAAATTCATGATCTCAATACCCCTTAAAGAGATATTAAGAAAGGTAAATATAGAGCAATAATTTTATAGAGAGTGTGTAGAGTGTAACCTCACTTAGGTTTACTAAACCCTATTTATAGAGAGTATGAAGAGTTAAAACCCTGATTTAACTTTTATTCCTATGTTAATTAGAAATTAATTATCCTAAAGTAAATAGGATAATTGTTGTAGAGTCATATACGCACCCAAACTCTATCATCTTCTACCCGTATATGACAAAATATTTTCCAGTCAATATCTCCAGTTATATAGGCAAATAAACCGTATGACCAGCATATGTTGAGAGCATTAGTGCAGCACACCTATTAGGGATATATAACATCTCGAAAAATGAAAGCAAGATATTTTTTTCACGTATGCTCAACCCCAAATTGCTTTCTCATATTTACTGTTTTAACTCATTATATTATAAAATAATTTTCGCATTCATGATAGTTGTGAATTATAAGTATATTTCTTATTATATTTTAGGTGTTTATTTAAGTTAGTTTAGTGTTAATTTGGTTGTTTTATGGTTAAATATTTTAACTTTGTATTTTGAGGTCTAAATATGAATTTTGGTGTCTTTTAGGTCTTATTTTAAAGAAGAAAGAAGTTTAATAAAGAAAGGAGGAAAGATGAAGCAAAAAGGCAAGAGAAGAGGAAATTTTTTTTATACGTGCAGGTTCTGAAGAGTTTTTGAAGCATAGTACATAGTGGAACAAAGTTCGAAAAGAAAGAGACGGATATAAATTATTTTGTGTTTTGACATGTATATATTTAGTTATTTGGAAGTAAAGGATTTGATTGTATTTGACCAGGATTGATGTGTATGTGAATATGTATTTTGTCAAGAAGTGGAATTGGGTGAGTGTGTTTGATATGTGATTGAATGACTGGAATGTATATATATTTTGTTTTGAACTATTGTACCCTGACAGGCTGTAACTTGTTTGTTTTTCAGGGGGCTAGTAAGTATATTGCCATTATATTGCCAAATTTCTGCAAAATAAATAGTAAAATTGGACAGTTGTAAGTCAGCGACAAGTTAGTTGGTGAATATGAATAATGAATAAGTATTGACAGTCAATGAATTACTTGGTTAAGTATATGATATTAAAAAAAAATTTCGGCTAATCGCTTAAATCCGTATCCATAGGACTGAAACTGTAAGGGTGTTACAAATATAATATCCAAAAGATAAGTAAACTCATTTATTTAATCAATTATTAAACATCTAATAATCTCAAAAAGGAAACATTTAAAATAAGACACACTTGTCTTAAAATAATAATAGAAAATATAAATCTTATTTTAAAAATTCGCTAATTAATAATAAATTAAATATGACACTCATGTCAGCTACTCAGGAAGACTAGTACGTCTTAGAATTAGCCTCATAACTGGAAATGAATCTTTGACCATCCTATATAACTTATATGGAATACCATAAACTCGATCATGTAACCATGGACAATACACAGTGCATCCACTCTTAAATATCATCTTTGATTTAGTGTTACTTCTCAACACTTATCTCTTGAATACCTTTAGCAAGAAATTGATAATTGATCTTCTATAATTTTCATTTTCTAATTTCTATGCATGCACCATCAAATTTCGTTGCTAAATCAAATTTCGTTGCTATTTTTCCGTTTTCTTGTAGTAATATTGCAAAAGGAATAAAACTTTGTTCGGTTTTACCTTGGGTTGACAATAACCTCCAGTCGAAGGGTATCATTTATATTGATGCATAATAAGTTTATTTTGCTTTTTATAATAGTTTAGATGATTTTTGTGATTTTGGTATTATTATTTTGGATTGTAAGTCTTTTATTTCGCGTAGGCAGAACATTAAATTAGCTTAGGTTAACAGGTCTAACAATATTGAGGCTCATAAGTTAGCTAGGATTTCAGTCTTATATGACCCGTCTAAAGTTTGGAATGTTCTCCCGTGTGTTTGTGATCTTTTCTTTTATAAAGGTCATTTTTCCTAAAAAAAAAATTTATGAAAAAAATTTAAATCATATCTTGATTTTCTAATTCCGCAATTATTTTACAACAATTCTAATTTATAACCATCATTCTCTTTTGGGTGTCCAACCTAGAAATATGCTTTTGATTTTGTATGCTGAAATAGTACAGGAATTTCCAAAATCATGAAATAGTACAGGAATTTCCTTCTTTTTTTTCCCCAATATCTTTCTCAAATCATGACATTAATTACTTTCTAATTCCTTTATTTTTCTTTTTTTTTTCTACTATTTTTTTTTTACGTAATCCAAATCTAAAGGTCTCCCAAAAGCGATCGGAAAATTGAGATTTTTGGAAAGAATATTTTGCCTTTTAAAATTGAGATATGGCAAATATTTAATTAACAATCTTGCACATCTCTAGCTCATTTTTACAATCTTATAAATTCAAATGCAATAAAAAAAGTAAAAAAAAAACGTATATATATAATTAAACTACTCTATAATCAGTTAATCGCTATAAATAATTAATTATTTAATGGAGATTAACGTAATTACAATAACCAAATTCATTTAAAGAAAAAAAAAAAGCAGCTACGTAGGAAAGATGAAATCGTACAAAATCATCCCTTTAATAACTTTCAACTCTTCACTACAGCATATTGATCTTGATCCTGATCCACTGATACCGATCCAGCTGGATGAATTTTCTTAAATATTGATGAAAAACAAGAAGTCTGCTTTTTTACTTCATAACTAAACCCGTCTTCTCTATCTCTTTTTTCTTCCATTTTCTTCAATTTCTCTCTGTGCAATTTTCTCTGCACGTATGCTTCAGCTAGATCAAATCCAGAAGTCGACATAGCTACTAAATAATACGTTAGAAAATATAATTGGACTTGAAGAGGATGAATGGGTCTTATTTATAGGGCCTAGAATTGTCTTGGAAAGCAAGGAAATTAACTACAGCAAGGTAATTAGCAGAATAATTAAATTAATTTTATATATTTTGAGTTGACAAACTACTGGGACTGTGGCTCATGAGGCTAGGAAATGGTCAGGAAATGAAAGGGCATGTCTTTATTTCTACAAACGTGTAACAGTAATATTGGATTAGAGGTTATATTACACTATAAAATTCCTTGGTGGAAGTTGATGTATGGAATTTTTAATTTTCTATCGAACAAATGACGAAATGGATTTGTCAAAAATAAATAAATCAATAAAGACGAAATACATTATCAATAATTATGTCGTTTATCCACATTTTTGTCGATGTTCGTCGCCGTCTTTGGTCTCAGTTGTGTCGATAGAGAAGCTAATTTCGAATTTTTGTTGAATTATTGCAATATATTAATAAAATATCCCTTAATATCCGATTTTGAATTCCATTTTTAAATATTTAAAAGATAGTGGTTTGTCCTATTCATAAATTTAGTCCATGTAAATCTGAAGTAATCGGACAACGAAATCCAAATATCAGATATTTATATAATATAAAATAGAGAAATGCTATGAGTTAGCACTCACTAATTTCATTCATATTTCAATTAAAAAAAGGTAAAAGATAAATATAATCACAATTGACATTATTGTTCATACATATGATAGATTATTATTAATCATGCGAGAAAAAGAAGAAAGCAACCGAATGGATTATTAGCACAGAACTTTAATTAATTAGGTAATAATAGGCAAGGCGAAGAAAGCTAATTAGATGTGAAGAAATTTTGAAGCCTAATTGAAGCTTGTAGTATGGTATCTCTATGTCCAAAAGCACTAACTCTGATAAAACCTTCACCTCCAGGCCCAAATCCCCTGCCTGGAACTGTAACAATATCAGTTTTTTCAAGAATGTCATTGAATAAATCCCAAGAACTCATTCCTGGAACATGAACCCATATATATGGTGCATTTTTCCCTCCATAAACTTCCAATCCAATTGATGTAAATGCTTCTACTAGTATTTTCGCATTCTCCTTGTAGTACTTGACCACTTCTCTTACCGCCTGAAACAAAAATTCTTTAATTTAATTACTCGTCTCACCAATATATATATATATAATAATTTTAATTGCACTGCTTAATCACTAACATTATTGTTCCATAACTTCATTTTGTAAATTAAATATAAAAAAGTGTGCTAAAAAGGAGTTTAAGAGACAGTGTTGTAAATTAATACATAATAATAATTTCGTAATTCGATTAGATATGTGCAAAATCGAATCAAACTTTAATATATTTAATTTGCTTGGTTTCTTGCTATCGATGAGATCGATCTATTTGATAGCTCTAATTAAATTTCCCTTTCATGTTCAATCGGTTCAGCTTTTTTTACTACCAATTTAATTTATACAGTTTAATTTGTTTTCACACGAACGGTGGAATGCTGTACACAGAGTGATATTTGAACTGGTATGTACCTGATGACCATCGTCAGAAAGGCACGCTAGTCCTCCAGCCTGAACCAGATTCGATGCACCATTAAAGCAAGTGCAGACAATCCTGTTGAAATCTTTTATGACAGGAAATCCATTGAAATACATCAACTCTTCAGGAACAACAGTCCATCCAAGCCTAACACCGGTGAACCCAGCAAATTTCGAAAACGAGGAAACTTCAATAGCCACCTGTCTCAGGAAAATTCAAAATCAGGGAGGATTCAACTTCAAATCTTACAGAACCAAAACAGTTTAGACTAACTAAATTATTTACCTCTTTGGCACCAGGAATTTCAAAGATTGTTTTTGGGCTATCATCAGAGATATAAGCGGAGTAAGCAGAATCGTAAACAATAATGGAGCCATTAAGCTTCGCAAAGTTAACCAGTTGCTCTAATTGCTGCCGGGACGCAGCATTACCAGTTGGATTGTTTGGAGAGCAGAAGAAAATAATATCAGTTCTTGAAGCAGTTGACAAGTCAGGAAAAAACCCATTATTCAATCCACAGTCCATGTACACAATTTTCTCATACTTTCCATTTTTCTCTTCTAAATTTCCAGCTTGACCAACTATTACACTCGAATCTATATAACCCTGTTTCCACCATGCTTATATATATAAGTTAATCTTGAAGATCTTTTCAAGATATAAATAATAAAGAAGTTCTCATGACATAATATTACCGGAAAAGATGGATCTTGAACAGCCACTGTCACATTGGAACCAAGAAGCATCTGCCGTGGAGATATGATTAATTAACCATTAATTAGTGGCTAATACTTTACAAAAATTCGAAAAATATAGAGTAATTGTTACCTGGAGGCGAGCAATGTCGCTCTGAGCTCCATCAGATATAAAAATCTCATGGCCTTTGATTCCTGTGTCTTTGTAAAATCTGTCTGCAATTGCCTTCCTTAATTCCTGTGTTTTAAGAGATTTCAATTTTCAGAATTCTAATAATTAAGAATAAAATAATAGGTAGTAATTAATTTTGCAGTGCTCAACCATGTTGCCTTGCTCAGCTCCATAGCCCTTGTAACCTTCAATAGTTGATAAGGCATGTGCATGCTGCATCACATAAATTAACTTCATTATAACATATATTCATAAAAAAAATAATAATAAATAAATAAAAGAAGGAAATATTCTTTTCAACAAGTCAACATTTGAAAGATAATTTTAGATAAAGTTTATTTTAGTAGAAAAATCAGAGGTTTATGTGATTCAAATGATAATATTATATTATTATTTGATTTCTATCTTGCAAGTTGCAGAAGTCCAACACCCTGCAGAAAAACACATACTGACCTGATATTATTTTTATAGTTATGAAAAATATTGGCAAAAAATACAAAATAAGTAAATTTTCTTAAAACTATGGTATATATATTCAGAAAAATAATGGAAGGTTGTGACCTGAGCCATGGCGGATGTTATAATGTCTGGTATGGGGTGTGTGGTGTCACCGATACCAAGTCTTATCAACCCTGCATTTGGTTTCTTTTCCATGTGTTCATACTCCCTCTTTGATATCTGTTTATTGAAAAATTTACCAATTAATTAAATTATCATGTTTCATTCATATATAACAAACTAATAAAAATAATATTATACCTCAGGAAATAAATATCCACTTCGAAGATTCTCCAAATTCGCATTGCGAGGGACTTGCGTGCAATGACCTAGCAGTAGCACCATTCAATTAATTAATCATTACTGATTAAATCCTAAATTAATTTTTCAACTAATTAATCAATGAAAAATCACAACAGTTGAAAGATTGACTCACCAGATGATATCTTATCATTGTTGGCCCTGGAACCATAAAACGTGAAATAATTAATAAATGGACATAATTAATTTTAGTAAAAACTAAAATAAACATATAACATAAAATCTACTTATTAGTATTTACCTCCATGTTCTGTCTGCCTCTGGACGCAGCAAAACCGAATTAGGGCTGCAAAAAGAATATGACATTGTTTGAGAAAACATGATCTCTTTTGTTTTTTTTTTTTCTTTTCTCTCAATATATAACAATGACTAATTAATTTCTTAGCATGGAGAAATGTCACATAGGAATGCTATATATATATATGCACGTAACTTATACAGTAGTGCGTGAAAATGGGATACATCAGAATTTTCCAGCCTGCTTCCTAGAAATAAAGTTATATGAATTTTAAAATATTATATGTCCTTTTTTTCTTTTCTATGACCTTCGGTATACTGTTCGAATTTTTTAAGTTCGTGAGATTGACCTATCCAAAATTATGTACCGTTAGATCTATAATTTAGACAGCTTTTCAAACAGCGTACAATCCACATGTGAAGTAAAAATATGTCCATTTAATTTCATTGGGTATCATTCGTAAATTATTATTTTTAACTTTTACATATAAATTTTTTTTTTCAAGAATAATTATTTGTGTGATAGCCTCAATACTGGATCAGTCGTAAATATTATTTTTTGATAGTAAATCGTACTTTCGAGATGAAAAAATACATTCGAAGGTAAAATATATTTTATTTGACTATCGAAAAATATTACTTACGGTTAGTTCGGGATTAAAATTTGGAGTAAAATCAAGATCAAATGACCTACAAAAATCGAAAATATAGAAAAAGTTGAGGTTCGATTCAAATAGTAATTAGGTTGACTAAGTTTGATCGAGTCCTTAAAAATAGTAAATGAGCTTCAAAAATTACTGAAAATTGCATTTCTTCCTAAAATAATATTTAGAATTTATTGGAGCTAAAAAGGCAATTTTTTAGTGACATCGATAATTATCGAATCAGACCGATCTGATTGAGTCGGACTCGGACTGAAAACGAACTCTGATTGAATTAAAATTTTATGTACAACCTAGTTTATACATGTTATGAATGATGTAATCGAATTAGGGATGAATTGAATTTGGGATGTGAGAAAACCATAAAAAAAAATTGCATTTTGAACTTAAAATGTGCATTTAGGCTTGTAAGAGTGGTTTTAAAGTTGGACCAAGGCCCAATCCATTTGGACCACGATAAAAATCAAGAGGAGGCAGATATTTTGGCTGAAATTCTTATCTTCTTCAGCTCTTCTCTCTCCATTAGCTTGGCCGAATGCTCCCTTCCTTCCTCTCTCTCAAATTTCTTCAACTCCCCTCTTAATTTCTCACCAAATCCAAGCATCTCAAGTGTGATTCAGTTTCCCTGCAAGATTTTCAAGGTCCCTAACCTTTGATTTGAGAAAAATAGTGGGTGAAATCAAGGAACAAAGTAAAAATCTTAAATTTAGGTAAGTGAGATTTAAGTTTTAAATTTAGTTTAAGAGTGCCTAGAGATATTTTTGGGTACCTAAATTCATTTATGAGGTTATTTTGAGCAAAATAGATCAAGATCTCAGTGTTTTATTGATGAGAAATTTTGGCCCATGTAGATAATCAAGTTGGCGTTCAAGCTTTCAAGAAGAAAGGCAAGGAAAGGGAAGTCTAGGAGAGCTTGAACAAGTGTATAAGGTTTGTGGCTATAAAATCCTTTAATTTTCTTCAAATTTGAATCTGTTTACATTAGGTAACTTAAGTGAAATTGTGTTAAATGCATGCTTAATTGAATATAATCTTAGAAAAGTGATTAAGAGCCTTTAAAATGATATTTAGAATGTTTAAATGAAATTAAAAGAATTTGCAAGGTGTGAGACCTACCTTGACCGAATGAACCCTTAATGTATACTAGGATATATTTTGTGTGTACATGATGTTTAATGGCATAAAATGAATTTAGACATTAAAAGAAGTGTCCATGAATTTATTTAAAATTTATGAAATATGTATGAATATTTTAAAGTATGAAGTTACGTTATGTTCAAATTGAAAATGATGAATTATGATGAGATAATTCATGAAATATGCAAAAATGATGAATATGTTGAGTAACTAGTGTATTGAAATGTAAATGTAAGTGAAAGTAGTAAAATGAGAAATTTTGATTTAAGATAATTAAGTAATTTTTACCCTTAGTAGTGGTTTGACGGTTTAAATCTAGTTCATGATATATTTGGCTAACCAGAAGGATACTCATACAGCGGTGCAAGTCATGGCGACTTACTTTACTATGGTAGATTCGCGATGGTCTCCCATAGTGCAGTGATATGTTATATGTTATACGTTATATGTTCATTGAAAGTGTTGGAATGGTCATTCGGGATCATTTCTTAGTTCAGTACAGTGAATCTGTTGGATCTACATTCCGTATATTTGGTTTGTAGATTTCTGTTGAGATTATACTAGCGGCATAATGGTAAAAATGACTTAGAAATACAAAACGTGAAGTGAAAATAAGAACTAGAGTGAAAAAGACTTACATGAAAGAAAATAAAAAGTTTAAGATCAAAATGATAATTTACCTAAATAATAAATTTAACAGATCAAAACGATAAGATTTTTTTTAGTTTCGGAGGATTAAAATAAAATTTGACATGAAAATGGTAAAATAATAACTAATTGGTAATTTGTATGTCAAATAATGGATTTAGAGAGAAAAAAGTGAATTGGTGGCAAAATTGTAAATAAGGTGTTAAAATGACAATTTTGTAATTAATTAAAAAATAGGAACTAAAATGAAAATTTACCATAATGATGGTATTTAATAGTATAAAATGTAAAGTGGAGTGATAATGGTGTTTTATTGCATAACTAAGAAAATTTGCATGTTTAATTCGTTTGTTCATGATATGAAAATTTATAGATTTATAGCCACCATTGAGCATGTTTAATGCTCAATACGTAGCATTTTCTGCTTACAAGTTCTAGCATTTGAGCGGAGTAAAGTATACGCTGGAACTTAGTTTTTGAAGAAGAAAAGATAGTTGGAAGTTCTTTTTGTATGGAATGTATATATGTAGCCCAACCTTGAAAGTTAAAGTTTGGATTGTAGTATGAACAAATATGACTATGTACATGTGTATAATAACTTGTGATATGAAGTGGCAATAGAATGGTTGTGATGGATGAATATTTGTATTGTTTATAATTGTTGTGTCTTGAGGGCTGTGGAATTGTTTATCGTGCAGGTTGGGTAGGTTAATTTTTATATCGTTATACTGCTGAAATTTTTATCAAATGAATAATAAATTGGACAATTATAGGTCAATCGGCAAGTACAAACTTGTAATCAACAATAATTAAAAAGACATTTAGTTAGTGAATATTATTTATGGTTCAGTATAAGATTTGGAAACAGGAAAAAAATTTCTTGGTAATCGCTTAAATTGACATAACTTTGATATAATAAGGGTGTTATATTTTATGGTAAGGTTTAGGTGATTCTAAAATCGGAGTGGGATTAAGTGATTGGTTTCTATGTATATACATGCCAACTATCAGTGAAAAAGTGCTATAAATCTAATGTGTGCTTGCTCTTTTTTATTTTATAGAGAAAGATGTCGTCCGACCAAAGTCGTGATGTGGTGGATGGTGAGAGTGAGTCATCATTTGGCATTGGGCAACGTGAGGCTTCACAACAACAAGCTTCACCACCAGTGGTACCACCTTTACCCCCACAGCCAGATTTTCTTAATTTGATAGCCAAGTATATACAACAAATATTACAAACAGATCAACCACAACCCCCACTAGTAGCTGTACAAGTACAACCACTAGCTCCACCAAAAAGAAATTCATTTTTAAAATAGTTAAATAAATTGAGAGTTGAAAATTTTTACGGATGTGACCCTTTGACACCTGCTCAGGCAAATGAGTGGATGTTTAAAGTTAAAAGATTGTTTGAAATTACCAGTAGCCCAATAGAAGAAAAGTTTAAGGGTGTTATGGCACTGCTACAGGGACCGACATTCATATGGTAGGATTTAGTTCGGAGGCATACCCCAGTAGATTAGTTGAATTAGGATTTATTTTTGACACAGTTTGAGAAAAAGTATATTGGGTTTGAGTATAAAGCAACTATGCATGATGCCTTCTGGAGGTTGAGGCAAGATAATAAGACAGTGTCAGAATATGAGCGCGAGTTTAAGAGTTTGAGTGCTTATTTGGATGCAAGTTAGTCTATAGAAAAAAAGTTGTGTCAAAGATTTGAGAGAGGATTACATAATGAAATCCGACAGCCCTGAATTGAGATCACTTGTTGAGTTTGTTCGTAAGGTAGAAACCATATAGATAGAGAAGGCCGGTAGATGATCACGGTATCAATAGAAAAGGAAGGAAGATAGTCTAATGGTACAAAAGATTAGGCTAAGAAATTCAGGAGATCTCCAGCATCTCAGAGCCATGCACCAACTACTTCAGGCCGAGGTCAGGGTGGTGCATCTCGTGGTAATGTGCCAGCTACATTCATAGCCAGTACATCCTAAGATAAAGATAGTATGGCAGTATTGACATGTGACCATTGTGGTAAAACTCATCGAGAGGAATGTCGATGCCTATCTTGAGCTTGTTTTAAGTGTGGTTTGAAAGACCATCATATTAGAGATTGTCCTTCAGCATAAACTGCTACGGTTACATCACCAGCACCTGATTTTGGATCTTCTACAACGAGAGGCTGTGGTAAGGGAGCTGCCTCTACTGCAACAACATTTAGACTAGCTAGGCAGTTATCTCAGGGATAGAGGCATGCTACAAGCCATACTTATGTAGCTAAGGCTAAATAAGAAGAAGATGTTCCTGGTATGATAGTAGGTAAATTCTTGTTACTATCTGATACATTGCATGCTTTTATTTATCCTGATTTTATTCATTCTTATATTAATATTGAGATAGCATGGGGGAAAGGGATGAGAGATGCATGTTTAAATCAGGATATTCTTATGAATAATCCTCTGGGGTATAGTGTAGTAGTGAATAAAGTATACAAAGAGTGCCCTATTAATGTTTATGGTTATATGTTCTTGGTAAATCTGATTAAACTTCTATTTCATGAGTTTGATGTGGTTTTAGGGAAGATTTAGTTATTCGTCTAGCAAATGATAATAGATTTCAAATGAAAGAGAGTTACTTTGAAACCTAAAGAGTGTCGAAAGATCACAATTATGGGTGTGAGAATCGACTTCTTATCGGATGTGATTTCTGGTACAACTGCTAAAAGATTGATTAGAAAAGGATGCATTGCTTGTTTGTGTTATGCAATGAAGGTAAAAAGGGAAGATCCAAAGGTATTAGAAGTGCCTACTATAAAAGAGTTTCTTAATGTGTTCCCTAATGAGTTACCAGGCTTGCCACCTAACAAAGAAATTGAATTCTCCATTAATGTTGCTCTAGGAACTGCTCCAATCTCCATTGCTCCTTACAGAATGACAGCTACAAAATTAAAAGAATTAAAGATACAATTACAAGAGTTGCTTGACAAGGGGTTCATTAGATCCAGTGTGTCATCCTGGGGAGCACCAGTATTGTTTGTGAAGAAAAAGAATGGGACACTTAGATTGTGGATAGACTACAGACAGTTAAATAAGGTGACCATTAAAAATAAATATCCCATTCCTCGTATAGAAGATTTGTTTGATTAGTTGAAAGGAGTAAGAATATTTTCAAAGATTGATATGAGATCGAGATATTATCAGATGTTAGTAAAAGACTGCTTTTCATACCAGATATGGTCATTATAAGTTTTTAATCATGTCATTTGGGTTCATAAATGCACCAGCAGCCTTTATGGACTCAATGAATAGGATTTTTTATCCTTATTTGGATCAGTTTATGGTGATCTTTTTTGAAGACATCCTGGTGTATTCAAAGATGCTGGAAGATCACGATAAGCATTTGAGGATTATTCTACAGACCTTGAGGGAAAAATAATTGTATGCCAAGTTTAGTAAGTGGATTTTTTGTCTAAATAAAATGTCTTTTCTGGGTCATGTGGTGTCTGTTGAGGGTATAAAAGTGGATCCTACAAAGATTGAAGTGATTTTTCAATGGAGGCCACCTAAGAATATTACAGAAATTAGAATTTTTCTAGGTTTGGTCGGATACTATAGAAGATTTGTGAAGAATTTCTCCACCATTGTAGTTCCTCTGACTCGACTACTACAGAAGCACACCAAGTTTGAATGGACTGATAAATGCCAAGAAAATTTTGAGAGACTTAAAAGTATGTTAATAAAAGCTCTTATACTCACTCAACCAGAGTCAGACAAGGACTTTGTGATCTACAGTGATGCCTCTAGAAATGGTTTAGGCTATGCATTGATGCAGGAAAGCAAGGTGATTGCTTATACCTTTTGATAGCTTAAGACTAATGAGAAAAACTATTCTACTTATGATCTGGAGTTGGCAGCCATTGTTTTTACCTTGAAAATGTGAATGCATCATCTGTACTCACAAGAGTTTGAAATATTTGCTCACTTAAAAGAAGCTTAATCTTAGACAGAGACGCTAGTTGAAGTTGATTAAAGATTATGATTGTTCCATCGACTACCATCTAGAAAAAGAGAATTTAGTGGCTAATGCACTCAGCAAAAAGTTTATAGTAGGTAATTTGAATAATTCAAATAAATGTATTTAAGTGATTGATAAGTGTAATGACTAATGATAGTGTTTGTAGCTCTTCGAGCTATGAATGCCAGTTTAAGCTTGGCACAAGATGGAGCATTGATGACTAAAATGCAAGTGAAACCTAACTTTGTACAACAAGCAAAGACGGCTTAGAAGCAAGATGATCGATTGGTGGTCATTGTAAGTAAGGTTAAAGATAGTACCGGTATGGATTATTCTTTGAGTGATAACAGTATCCTCTGCTACAAGAAGCGAATTTGTGTTTCAGATCATGAAAAACTAAAGAAAAGCATCCTTACTGAAGTTCATCATAGTAGCTATGCGATGCATCCTGGCAGTAACAAGATGTACCATAATTTAAAAGTTTTTTATTGGTGGTCAGGCATGAAGCAGGATGTGGCAGAGTTTGTAGGTAAGCATTTAATATGTCAATAAGCAAAAGCAGTGCACCAGGTTCCATCAGGTTTGCTTTAGCTTATTTCGATACCGAAATAGAAATGGGATAGAGTGACCATGAATTTTGTTATCGAATTGCCTGTAACTTAAAAAAAGCATGATGTTGTGTGGGTGATCATTGATAAACTCATCAAGTCCACTCATTTTTTACCAGTACAGATGGATTTTTGTTTAACCAAGCTGGCAGAGATCTATATCAATAAGTTAGTGAGACTGCATGTAGTGCCCTCATCCATCATTTCTGACAGAGATCTCAAATTCAGCTTATATTTTTGTAAAAAGTTGCAAGAAGCTTTGGATACTAGACTCCACTTCAGCACAACATTTCACCTTCAGACAGATGATCAGTCAAAGCGGATGATTCAGATACTTAAAGATATGTTACGATGCTGTGTACTAAAGTTTGGTAGCAGTTAGAAGAGATACTTGTCTTTGGCAGAGTTCGCTTACAACAACAGCTACCAATCCAGCATTAAGATGGCACCTTATGAGGCATTTTATGAAAGGAAGCGTGGAACTCCTTTATGCTGGACATAATTGAATGAAAAGAAGTTAGTAGGGTCTGATCTGATTCGTGATATGGAGGAAAAAGTGTGAGTCATCAAAGATGGATTAAAGGAAGCTATGGATCATCAGAAGTCTTATGCAAATTTGAAGAGAAAAGATATAGAATTCTAAGTCAGAGATAGAGTATTTTTTAAAGGTATCTCCTTTGAAAAAAGTTTTAAGATTTGGTAAGAAGGGCAAGTTGAGTTTGAGATTTATCAGCTTGTATGAGATACTTCAGCGAGTAGGTCCTGTAGCTTATCAGTTGAAGTTGCCAACGAAGTTAGAGAAAATTCATGATGTATTTCACGTATCAATGCTCCAAAGGTACAGATCTGATCCTAGCCATGTGATCACTCCATATAAGATTTAAGTGTAGATTGATATGATCTATTAAGAAAAGCTAGTAAAGATCTAGCTAGAGTGATCAGACAACTAAAAAATAAGTAGATTTCACTGGTGAAAGTGCTTTGGAATCATCATAATGTGGAGGAGGCTCATGGGAGCCAGAAGCTATAATGAGATAATAGTATCTTCTGCTCTTCGATATAAGTTAATTTTAAGGATGAAATTTCTTTTATTAAGGGAGAATTGTAATAATCTCAATACTGGACCAGTTGTAAATAGTATTTTTTGATAGTAAATAGTACTTTCGAGGTTGAAAAATACACTCGAAGTTAAAAAATATTTTATTTGACCATCAAAAAATATTACTCACAGTTAGTTTGAGATTAAAATTTGAAGTAAAATTGAGATCAAATAGATCTTCAAAAGTCAAAAATACGAAAAAGATCATTGTTCGGTTCAAATAGTAACTAGGTTGACTAAAGTTTGATCGGGCCCTTAAAAATAGTAAATGAGTTCTAAAAATTACAGATCTTCCTAAAATAATATTTAAAATTTACTGGCGGTAAAAAAAATTTCAGCGACACTGATAATTATCAAATCGGATTGATCTGATTGAGTCAGATCGAAAATAGATTTCAATTGAGTTAAAATTTTATATACAGCCTACTTTATACATGTTATGAATGATGAAATCAAATTTAGGATGAATTGGATTTGAAATTTGAGAAAACCATAGAAAAACTATATTTTGGGCTTAAAATATGCATTTAGGTTTGTGAGAGTAGGCTTAAGATTGGACCAAGGCCCAATGCATTTGGACCATTTAAGCTCTTCTCTCTCCCTTAGCTTAGTCGAATGCTCTCTTCCTTCCTTTCTCTTAATTTTTTTATTCTCCTCCTAATTCCTCACCAAATTCAAGCATTCGAAGTGTGATTCAATCTTCCTATAAGATTTTTAAGGTCCCTAACCTTTGATTTGAGTAAAAATAGTGAGTGAAATCAAGGAATAAAGTAAAAATCTTGAAATTGGGTAAGTGAGATTTGAGTTTTAAATTTAGTTTAAGGATGCCTACAGATATTTTTGGGTACATAAAATTCATTTGTGTGGTTATTTTGAGCAAAAAAGATTAAGATCTTAGTATTTTATTGATAAAAAATTTTGGCCCATGTAGATAATCAAGTTGGTGTTCAAGCTTCCAATAAGAAAAGGGGAGAAAAAAAATTCTAGAAAAGTTTGAGCAAGTGTAAAAGGTTTGTGGCTATAAAATCCTTCAATTTCCTTCAAATTTGAATGTTTACATCAGGTAACTTAAGTGAAATTGTGTTAAATGCATGCTTAATTTAATATAAGCTTAGAAAAGTGATTAAGGGCTTTTAAAATGATATTTAGAATGCTTAAATGAAATTAAAAGAATTTGCAAGGTGTGAGACCTACCTTGGCCGAATGAATCCTTAGTGTATACTAGGGTATATTTTGTGTGTACATGATGTTTAATGGCATAAAATGAATTTATATATAAAAAAATGTCCATGAATTTATTTGAAATTTATGGAATATGTATGAATAATTTAGAGTGTGAAGCTACATTATGTTCAAAGTGAAAATAATGAATTATGATGAGATAATTCATGAAATGTGTAAAAATGATGAATATGTTGAGTAACTAGTGTATTAAAATGTAAATGTAAGCGAAAGTGTTAAAATGAGAAAATTGAATTTAAGATAATTAAGTACTTTTTGCCTTTAGTAATGGTTTGGCGGTCTAAATCTAATTCAGGATATGTTTGGCTAGCCAGAGGAATACACATACCGCAGTGCAAGTTATGTTGACTTGTTTTACTATGGTAGATTCGCGATGATCTCTCATAGTGCAGTGATATGTTATATATTATACGTTATATATTCAATGAAAGTATTGAAGTGATCATTCGGGATCATTTCTCAGTGCAGTGTAGTGGACCTGTTGGATTCACATCCCGTATATTCGATCTGTAGATTTCTGCCAGGATTATACTAAAGACATAATGGTAAAATGAGTTAGGAATACAAAACGTGAAGTGAAAAATGAGAATTAGAGTGAAAAGGACTTACATGAAAGAAAATAAAAAGTTTGTGGTCAAAATGATAATTTACCTAAATAATAAGTTTAATGAGTAAAAATGATAAAGTAGTGAATGAATTGGATAAAAATAAATTTTTGTAGTTACGAAGTACTAAAATAAAATTTGACATGAAAATGATAAAATAGGAACTAATTGGTAAATTATATTTCAAATAATGAATTTGAAGAGAAAAAAGTGAACTAGTGGTAAAATTGTAAATAAGGTATAAAAATGATAATTTTGTAATTAATTAAAAAAATAGGGACTAAAATGAAATTTTACCATAGTAATGGTATTTAATAACATAAAATGTAAAGAGGCGTAATAATGGTAATTTATTGCACAACTAAGAAATTTAGCATTTTTAATGCATTTGTGCATGATATGGAAATTCATAGATTTATAACCACTATTTAGCATATTTAATGCTTAGCACGTAATGTTTTTTGCATGTAGGTTCTAGCACTTGAGCGAAGCAAAGTATACACCGGAGTTTAGTTTTTGAAGAAGGAAGGATAGTTTGAACCTCTTTTTGTATGGTATGTATATATAAAACCAACTCTGAAAGTTAAAGTTTGGATTGTAGTATGAACAAGTATGACTATGTACATGTGTATAATGACTTGTGATATGAAGTGGCAATAGAATAGTTGTGATGGATGAATATTTGTATTGTTTATAATTATTGTGCCCTAACAGCTGTGGAATTGCTTGTCTTGCAGGTTGGGTAAGTTAATTTTTGTACCGTTATACTGCAGAAATTTTTATCAAATGAACAATAAATTGGACAGTTATAGGTTAATTGACAAGTGTAAACTTGTAGCCAATAATAATTAAAAAGGCGTGTAACCAATAAATATTATTTATGGTTCAGTATAAGGTTTGAGAAAAGGAAAAAAATTTCTTGGTAATCGTTTAAATCGATATAATTTTGATATAGTAAGGTGTTACAATTTGTAAAGTAATATTATGATTTTTCTTTTTCACACTATACTAATATAGTAAGGGAAATCATAAATTTTCCACTACAAAATGTTGTCTGGGATTTTCCCTGAAACATATGCCACTATTTCTAGGTAATTTACGCATATGGAAATTATGTATTCTAAATAAGCTGATGCGACGTTAACACCAGCTCCTGTACTTCCGCCTAATAAAAATATAGAAATTATAAATTATAGTAAAAAAATAAAAAATTCGCAACAATAAAGTCAATAAAGTTTTTTTGTTGTCTACTGTAAAAGTTTTTATAGTTGAGAAATTTTGTTTTGTTAACATAACATAACATTATATTATCTATATATATTTTTATGACTATCGAATTAATCAATCCGTGAATAAAGGGTTAAAAAAACCAACTTCATTTCATTTAAGTGGTCGAATTCTTATGTTTCTTTAATTATCCTCTCATAAAGGATGCATATGCGTTCCAAATACCGGATAGTCACGTAAAGAAACAAGGGAGAGTTTTCTTTCTAAAATAATAGTTTTCGAAACTATTTTTATTTAATCATTAAATTAGAACAGGTAAACCTATCATGCTGACTTTTATTTGCTTTTTTATTAATGAATTGGATCACTAGATTATTATGTAATAAAAATAGTTTTGGTAGAAATGGGAATAATGATACTATTGTTTGGATTTATCAACAAATGCATGCACGTTTGTATAATTCAAACCATTCTGAGCCATTTGACTATTTTGCGGGTTTTAATTTTTAAGGAAAAAATAAATAAAAAAATAAGATTCCCAAATCAAATATAGACGGATCAGAACAGAAATCAAAAGTAGGCCCCGCAGCATGTGGAAACAGGCTGCTGCGAGAAATTTAGCATCATTAATTTATAATTTCTTCGAAACCCACCACTAACGTCGTATTTTGTGGTGTATAATCGACATTTTTATAGCTAGACAATTCTCTGCATTCCTCCAAATTGGACAAATTAAGTCCAATTTTGAGACGTCCATCTCGCATAGAAACACAACAATGGCTGCAATTTTAAATATATTCAAAGAGATTCTCACCACCTCCAAAGTTTTAGTAAATTATAGTTATAAGTGAATTAACTGCGAATTGATTCAACTCAAAATCAGTCGCACCACAAAATTTTATTTCGAAAATTTAAAACAAAATTCAAGACTGTAATTACATGTAAAATAATTTAAATTATTTTAAGAATAATAATAAATTTGTAAATATCAAATCTGACGCTATAATTTATTAAAAAAAAAAATCTAACTCGTTGAATTAGCGCATGCTTTAAATCACAGTCACGGGTTCAAATTACGTGGGTAAGTGACACTTGACGGTCAGTACTCGTGAAGATTGATTGACAATAAAAGGGTATGGGAATAATTCACCTAATCTAAACTCTTGAAAAGGACTTTACCAAAATCCATTTTCCACATATTAATCCAAAACGCCACCATCAACCATTGACAAGTCAATCCCTTGCGGAAACAAAAAACCATATATTTCCACAATCACCTTAATTTCTCCACAACTAAATAAAATTTCTACTCATTTATACAATTCTTTTAAATCGTAACCGTTAATTGCTTTTATCACGTTATCAAACCACAATATTTATCAAAATAAAATTGATATCACTCGTGTTTTTCACTAGAATATTCTGGCTCCTTTTTTTTTTTTTTTATAATCTTACGCTAATAATTCATGGCTAGAAAATAAATAATATTGTGCAGTGGCTTACTAATTCAGTTTCAGTACGTAACAATTGAAATTCATAGATGACTGAAACGAAAAATTAAATAAAAGCATTATTAACTAAAATTTCGTATTCAATAAGAATTAATTAGCAATTAATTTAATTAATATAGCAATTGATTTAATTAATAAAATGAGTTGGTCGTAAAAGTTGTAAAAATAAAACTATTTTCCTATGTTAACAATTAAATGTTTGAATTATTTATAAGAAATAAATATATATCAAACCATAGGGCGTTTTAGATTATCAATTTTTTTATACTAAATCAAAGCAACGTATAAAGTTAACTTTGGTCTGATTCACACTACTAAAAAAATACAAAACAACTATGATAAAAATTCTCATTACCTAGTACTTTTAGTACTTTTTCGTCGCTAAATCATTTTGATGAGAATTTAACAATAATAATATTTTTTTAACAAAAATCATTGTAGTAAAATTCAGAGAGGATAACAAGTCATCATCAAATTTTAATGAGGACTAACGTATCGCTTAATATTAGTGAGGATAAATTTCTCGTTAATTGTCAACATGAATATCGCAATAAAAATATTCTTGCTAAATTTTGCGATTTCAATACATTCGTCGCCATATCGTATATGCCATAAATTAAGCATTTTTTGTCATATACACCAATGTTTGGAACAAAAATCAATTTTCATCGCTATATGATTCATATAGTAACAAATTTTATTGTTTTCACTAATTTTCTTCGCTATTTTGTATTTTTTAGAGTATCTTATTCCTAATATACTTTCATACAATCTATTGGGATGGAGAATTTTAATTCTTATTTATGTGAGTATTTTTATTCAATAAAATTTTTAATAGAAGTTTCATTCAGTTTTTGGTGATAATATCACAAAATTTATCAGACTATTGTTATTTTTTTGTAAAAATTGTATCATCTTAAATATTAGTCTTGCATTGTATTAGAAAAAAAAACTAAAAAAATTGAATAATTATACTGACTTATTTTGAATTTTAAAAAATATAATATGATATAAATTTTTTTTCAACACAATTACAAAACTTCAATCCAACTCAAAACTGCCCATTTGGACTAATCCAAAAATTACCCATCTAAAATTCAACCGGTTTAAATATGTTCCAAATGCTCAACGGGCCTCCTCCAAATTCCAGCCCTACTGCCTCAAAATCACGATTCTTTCTTGGGGTTTCTTCATAATTGCCTAGAAAATCAAAACTCACTTTCAAGATTATCCACACACATTTTTCCACTTCATTAAATGCCATTTTTTAAATTTATTTTTTATGTAATTGTCATTTCTTCAATTTTCTCTTTGAAAAATGCTCATTTTTCTTTTTCTTTAGCAAATCTCTATCTTGCTCTGTCCGTGGCATTGAAATTTTTTACTTCGCCCACTTTTGGCCAGTTGATTAAAGGTGTATCAGCAATATAAGTGAAAAAATTTTAAATAAAACTAATTTCAGCTTGTTCATGGGGTGCGGTAACTCTTTCTTATAATGAAAAGATCAAATGGAGATGGATTGAGGAGTGTAAGCTTTGAGATTTACGCGTTGAAGTCTTTTAAGAGTTTGGTAGATACAAAATTCAGTTCAGAATGCAGGATCCAACTGGTTTTTTTTTAGCAAATCTTCAGGAATCTTTATTATTGCATACTCTTTGACTAGAGGAGGAATTTCAATTATTAGTTCATCTTGGGTTTGAAATCTTTGACTTTTACTCTATTGGTTGTATCCAAATTCTTTGGAAGCTCAATTGTTGATACTTCTTCGTTGCTTTCACTTCCATTCATACTACTCTGCCTCATTTATTTCCATCTATAAATATAATTCAAAATAGCTCAAGAATTAAACATACAAGAAATAAAAAATAATGGAAACATCAAAGTTGGCAGTTTGATTTAGAATATAGTTCAAGTTGTATAGTATATTTTCTTTGATAAAACCTAATACACTATATTCAGTTTTGCTCAAATTGAATATAGTATATTCAGTTTTGCCAAAGTTACTACAATATATTCAGCTTAATAAAATCTATGCATTGTATTCAGTTTTTACTCAAAACTAAAAAACATAAATATACAAGCAATTTAATTATATTGTATTTACTTTCAACAAACCTAATACACTATATTCAGTTTTTGCTCAAATTAAATATAATGTATTCAATTTTTTTAATTAATACACTATATTCAATTTAATTAATGCCAATACGCCGTATTCAATTTTACTCAAACAGAATATAATGTATTCAATTTTTCTAAAGTTAATACACTATATATGAATACAGTATATTTACTTTAATAAAATTTAATACATTATATTCGATTTTTGCTCAAAACTAAAAAATATAAATATATAAAAAATTTACATCTCTGTCAAAAATTTATATAAATATATAAAATATTCAGTTTTTGCCAAAGTTAATAAACTATATTCAGTTACTAAAAATAATACATTATATTTAGTTTTGCTCAAACTGAATATAGTGTATTCAGTTTTGTTAAAGTTAATACACTATATTCACTTTAGGATCCATTTGGATGGTGATAGTTTGTGATTCATTAATATATAGTATAGTATAATACAATATGATTTTAACGATACGATATTTGAAAAGACTATATGATAGTATGTGACTTTATAATATTTTTTATTTAGTTCAACTATATGGTATTGTACAGTTTTATTATAAAAATTATATAATTACTCTCTAGTTTAAAAAACCATAAATATTTTAATATTATCAAAAATAATATTAATATTTTTAAAACAATAATGTAAATATTTATTTAATAAATATTAACTTAAAAATTTAATAAATAATTCAAATACATCATAATATAAATAAGTCTATTGTCATAATAAATGTCATAATAAACATTTGGTCCATAATCTTTAAATAAGAAGAATTGAAGTTTTAAATTATCATACATATCATACAAATAAATATTAGGTCTTATATCATAGAGACTGAAATAGAAATTACTTAAATCATCCAAATATATTTTAATATAAGATAGTTCCTACTTCCTTAATATTCTACTTGTTAAACGACAACATCATCAACAAACAACTTTTTTGTTGTTTCGATGGCATTCAAAGCAAGCTTCTCAACTTATCTCCATTTTCACAAAGAAATGTATAAGCTTTTTGTTTGGAATTGGGATCTAAATCCAATCGTGATACCAATTCCCAAAATTTTGCTTTTTGAAATACGTTGCCTATTGGAGAGGTTGGTAAGCGCATTGACCACTTTATCTAAATTAGTTGCCACAATTCTCATTAGTTCCTCTGAGCTAAAAACTTACACTTTTTACTAGAAGAAGAAGGTGCTATAGATTGAGAATTTGATGTAGGTGTATTAAAAGTCACGTGATCATTTCCTCTACCTTCACTTTCATATAAGTAAAGTTTTCCTTCATTTTCCTTCTGACCCCTTCAGAATCTACACACCATTTCTTGAAGATCAAGATAAAAACCAACTGAAAAAAGAAAATATTGCATTATGTAAGTTGGAATTGCTTACACCACAACTTTAATAAGAAGCTCTTTTCTCAACCAAGATAATAACCTCTTCTTCCATCCTTCCAACCTCTGCCATAACTTTTCTTTAATTCTATTAAACATCATCCTCTTGGAGTGCCCCATAATAGTAGGAAGACCCAAGTACAACTCATAGTGATCCACCATTTTAACCCATATATATTGAGTTAAAGTCTCTTTTAGCTCAACATTCACACTAGAACTAAAAGAGATTTCTGATTTATTGAGGTTTACATTTTATCCTGATAAAAATTCATACCATTGTAGAATGGATAAGATTACAGTTGCATCTGCAATTGAAGCATGATTAAACAATAAACTATCATTAGCAAATAATAAATGGGAAATTAATGAAGCTTTACCTGAGATACGAAGACCATGGAGAAAACTAGAATGGATGGCTAAATTTAATAATTTAGTTTGTCCTTCAGTGCATATGACAAAAAGGTATGAAGACAATGGATCAACTTGATGAAGACCGCATGATGGAGTAATCTGACCCACTGGATCGCTATTTGTTAAGATTAAATAAGAGATTGAAGTCACCAATCTCATTACCCTCTCTATCCAATTCGTCAAAAATCCAGTTTACTCATAATAGCAGATAGAAAAGACCATTCAACTAGATCATAGGCCTTTATCATATCCAATTTGAGAGATATAAACTTTCTCCTTCCTATCCCTCCACTCTTTATTGGATGAAAGACTTCACAAGTTACTAAAGCATTATCCATAATTAATCTTTCTGGAACGAAAGCACTCTAAGTGACATCAATAATGTCCCCTAAAATTAACTTTAATTGTTAGCCAATACTTTTGTAGCAATTTTACATATCAAGTTGCATAGGTTAATAGGTCTGTATTGCGAAATGAAGCTCATTACCTTCGGGATGAGACACACAAATGTATGATTGAACTGGTTTAGTAAATCACCACTTCAAGAATATTAACAACTTGTTTAACCACATCATTCCTAATTGTGCTCCAATGCTTCTGGAAGAAAAGTGGTGGAAATCCATCCAGCCCTGGTGTTTTAAAAGGATGCATCATATGGAATGCCTTGTACACCTCTTCCTCCGTAAATAGGCGATCCAATATATCATTCATCTCACCTTTTTCCTTGGGCATAATAAAATCAAGATCCCCATCATTAACCTACTGACCCCTTGAAGTAAATAAATCAGAATAAATTTGAATAATATGCTCCTCTAACTCACAGCCCATTAAGATTTTGTTATAACCATTTACTAACCTTGTGATCTTGCTAATGGCTTTCCTTTTCGAAGCAGAAGCATGGAAGAATTTTGTATTTCGATCACCCTTTTTTAACCATTGCACATTTGACCGTTACTGCCAAATCATCTCTTCTCTTAAAGAAACCTCTACTAATTCCCTTTTTTATGAAGCTCAAAGATGAAAAGAAGCATAATTTACCCTCAAGCTCGGTTGATATAACTTAGCCTCCATACATTTCCTTTGTATTTTTAAAGAACCGAAGGAACTTTTACTCTAATTTTAAAGTGCAGAGGTGCACCTCTTAATGTTTTCAATCTAAGAACCTCCTTGCAGCCAAACTGAATTGATAGAGGTGCTCCAAATAGGATCATGAGTCCATATACTTTCAAATTTAAAGTAATTTTTATTAAAGAAATAAGGCAGGTCAACATCAAATCTAACAGCAATCAGTAGGTGATCTGAACCTGCTAAAAGCATATGAAAAACTCTTGCTTTCTCAAACTTATGAATCCATGATAAAGAGGTAATACATCTATCCAACCTTTCCTCAATAAAATTAACCCCCTTCCTTTCATTATCTCACATAAATGGGTAGCACATAAAACCCAAATCAAATCAATTACATTTAGTCAAAACATTCTAAACTGAACTAATATCAGACTTTTGATGAGGGATACCTCCAACCTTCTATGAATAGGATAGAATTTCATTGAAGTCTCCTATGATCAACTAATCTAATCATGTTGTTTTATTAAACTGCCTAATTAAGTCCCAAGATTTAGCCATCCATAAAAACACATCAGGTGCTAAAAAGAATTATCCGTTAAGTTCACTTTAAAATCAATATGGTGGGTTGAGTAAGCAAACAAAGACATTTGTATCTACTCCTGCCATATGCAAGTTAACTCACCTCCCTTATTATTACCTCTAATATTAAATCCATTTTAAACCCCAACGATGTACAAATAAATTTCATCCTATCCTCAAACACTCTCATCTTCATTAAGAAGAGGACAGAGGGAGTTTACAATTTAACCAACTGTCGTAAACTTGCAACTATCATGGTACTCCCTAAACCATGACTATTATAGCTTAAAATACTAATGGCTCTACGGAAGGGAGGAGTTTTTTGAATGTGGTATCCCCTAATTTTGGTGCAAAGCATGCCTCTGCATTACAACATTAGTATGCAATATATGCATACTACTAAATAAAAATTTTATATTTTAGATTTTCATGATCTAGTACCGTACAATTAGCGAAAAATTACTTATACTTCAAATAATTAAAAGTTTGATTACTTTTCCATTCAATCAAAGTTCAAATTTAATATTTTTTCACAGCAAAAAAGTTTTATAAAAAAAATTATGATTATTTCTTTACATATTAAACTTTCAATGCATGAAAAATGTAAAATTAAATTATACGTTCTTTTTTATGCGCTTTTATTATCTGTATTTCAATTTGATATGCCTATTATATTTTTTATCAAATTTAAGTTAATCACAATTTTTATTAGTACTTCAACTCAAATTGACAAGGGTATAACGACAACACATCAAATTGAAATTAAATTGCATATATTAAAGGTGCATGAAATATAATGTACTATTTAATTTTATGTTTTTTTATTCATTGGAGATTTAAGGTGTAAAAAAATAAAAATTTTGATGCTAAAATAAGAAAAAAGTTCAAAATTTTCAGAAATTTATGAGCCGCTTTTGCCATTTTTGATGTAATAACCTACTCCTACTGAAAAAAAATCAAATTTGAGGTGGCCTTGCCCTTCTTGGCTCCGGAACCGCCTTAAAATCACTTAAATGGAGCAAAACTATCCTATTCTTTTATGAGAGGGAAGACTTGCACGACAATTAGATGTAATGGTGAGTAATGAAAATAATATCACATAAATTTCATTTTGGCTCGTATAATTTATCAATTGGAATAATTATGGGCTAAAAGGGTCATTAGGCCTAAATTTAAGAGGGTTAAAGTTAAAATTTTTTACAACTTTGTACATGTAATTTTTTTTAAGAAAAAAAATCAGGAAGGGTAGGGATCCCCCACCCATATATGTAGTATTGCCACTAAATGTATCCTTGTATTTTTTTGAAGTAGAGCGATTTTGAACTACACAATCGTTACGTAGTATTCTCTTGCTAATCATTATTAGCACAGTAAAAAAAATTGACAGTTTGCATCACTTCAGCAACTTTAACAGAAATTTTGACACTGATATGCCTTTTTTGAAAGATAATTCCGATGATCTTAAAAAATGATTCTGTCATGATATTTACGATATTTTTTTATTTTAGATAGTTTTTGTTGGTTGCTTTGAGGGCTTTGCCCTCTTTCTTAAAAAAAATTATAAATAAAATTTGAGCAAGATTGCTTTATTTCATAAAATTTAGAGGCGCAAAAAACATCTTTAACCATTTTTTGGTTTTTATAAGATAAACCGACGAGTACTCGTAAAATTGTGTGGCTAATACACAATACACATTTATTATGAACAACATCTTTGCTTTACATTGAAGCTCTCTATTGGCTATTGCAGTTATTTTGAAATGGCCTCAACACCGGCCTGGCTGTGAACAGTAAATTTCGATGGTAAATAGTGCACCCAGGCCGTAAATCAGACTCGAAAGTGAAAAATATTTTATTTGACCATCGAAAAGTATTGGTCATGATGAGTCTGGGGTTGAAATTTGAAGTGAAATCGAGGTCAAATAGGCCTCCGAAAGTTAAAAATATGAAAAAGATAACGAGTCAATTTTCCTACTAGGAAAGGTGACTTTATTTTGTATAATTTTTTAAAAATAGCAGATGAACTCCAAAAATTACCAGATTTTGCATTTCTCAATGAAATTTCATGAAGATTATTTTGATATAAAAAATGAATTTTTCGACAATGTCGGCAGTTATCGAATCGGACCAGTTCAAATGAATTGGACCAGTAACGGACTCCGATTGAGCCAAAATTTTTTATACTACCAATTTTTGATGTAATAAGAATTATGGAATTAAATTTGAAGTGATTTGGAGTGCGAAAAGGGAAAAAATCATTTAGGGCTTTGAATTAGGTTGTTAATGGGCTTGAATTAATTAATTAAGCCCACTAACATAACCCAACCCCATTTCACTCAAAAGAATTGATATAAATAGAGAGAAAAATTTGAAAAAACCCAGCACCTTCTTCTTCCTCTCCACCTCTTCCCTTTGGCCGAACCATTCTCCACCATTTTTGCTTGAGTTTTCTCTCCTCCTCTCTCCATCTCACACTAAATTTAGCTTTAGGATAGTAAATTTCACCTCTCTAGTTGAGCTTAGTGCCCTCCTCCCTTCAAAAAAAGGAAGAAAAATAAGGAAAATCAAGAGAGAGAATTTAGGATTTCATTTGAGGTAAGTGAAACCAATGAGTTAAAATTCTTTCTATGATGCCTACTTGTATTTTTGGGTGCCTAGATTTCATTTTTTATGCCAATTTTAGTATTTGAGGTCAAAAAAAATAGATTTTTGATGTGTTAATGTTTCGGCCTCCATAGGAAATCAAGGAGAAGTGCAAGCTTCCAAGGTTAAAGGCAAGAAAAATGAAGCTTAGGCAACTTAGAGCAAGGAGGAAATGTTAGTGGCTAATAAATCTTAATATTTCCTTTGATTTTGGTTAAGTAATCTTTATGTAACTTAGGGTAAATATAATAAAATGGTGTTTAATTGAAAGTGATGGTATATTAGTGCTATGAGACCTTAAATAAGTGTGATTAAATGCTTAAATGAATTATTAAATGAATATATGGTGTGGGTCATTTGTTGGCTGAATGAAACATTAAAGAAAACTAAGGTTTATTTTGTGAATTTTGATGAAATTGTGCTTCAAAAATCATAGTAGAAATGAAATAACATGCCTAAAAATTTTTGTGAAATTTATAGAAATTAAATGAATATTTTAGAGACAAATTCTCAATTATGTAAGTAATGGAATTATTGAATTAATCTGAAATAATGTACAATTTGACGAGAAAGTGAATAATTTTGGTGAATTATGGTAGAATAATTCACAAATTAAGTGAAGGAATTGAAAAGAGTAATTAATAAGTAAAACAAGCATAATTAAGTAATGAAATAATAAGAAAGTGAAGATTTGATTAAGATTTTGATGAAATTATGCCCATAGAAATAGTCTGGCAGTAAAAGCCTTGCTCAAGATATAATTGGCTAGCCATAGGGACATCTGTACCGCGGTGCAAGTCATGGCGACTTGCTTTGCTATGGTAGGATCACTGATCTCCATGGCTTCTGTTTGTATCTGATATCTGTTCTGTGAAAAAGTGATCTTTGAGATTATTTTTTCAGTCTATATGTGGCCCATGGGGTCCACGTCCCGAGTATCCAGTCTGAGAATTTCTGTCGGTACTGTACTATGGGCATGAAAGTGAAAATAAGTTAAAAAAATGAAAAGAAAGATAAAAATAAAGTTTTAAATGAAAAAAAGGGCTTAAATGAAAGGAAATAAAAGTTTAGGGGTAAAATAGTAATTTTGTCAAAGTGGGTAATTAATAAGTAAAGATAAGTAAGAAATAGTTAACAAGGGCAAAATGATAATTTTGGAGACCTAACAGTATCAAAAGATAAAGTTTTCATGGTATAGGGACTAAAATATAATTTTACCCGAAAATGGTAAAATAAAGAATAAATGATGAATAATGGAAGAAATTGTATAAGAAAAAAGAAAATAAATGACCATAATGGTAGATTTGTAAATATGAGGCAAAAAGGACAATTTTGAAATTTAGCAAGGTTTTAAGGACTAAATTGAAAATTTGCCAAAAGTTAAGTAATAAATGAGAAAAAGTGTAAATAGTATGAAAAACAACTGTTCCTACTTAAATTTGATTAAAACGTGTTTAATTGTACTTATTTTAGAATTTAATCATTTAATTGTATCAAAATAAAGAAATAAATTTTGTTAAAGAAAGTATTAGGATTGTTAATCACCACTGGGCATAATTTATGCTCAGCATGTAGTTTCTGCTACATGCAGGTACTGAGCTGGAGAAGCAGTAATGCACAACTAAGAGAAGCTATTTTTGTTATGTAGCTGAAGTAGGCTTTGGCATGTATATACATATTTTTTTTGCTGTGGCATGTATATAAACGGACAGATATGTATAAAGGCATGTTTATGTAAAGATATGCAGATATGTATGCGTGTGGTTATGATCTGTATATGTATGAGTTATTGGTTGATTGATGGGAGTTTTGGAGATATGAGATGATTTTATTAGAAGTGTTATTCCTCTGAGAAGCTGTGATTTGTCTGTTTTTCAGGGGGTTCGTTAGATATACAGCCGTTATAATGCCGAAAATTTTGTAATATGAATAGTAACTCGGGACAGTTATAGGTCATCAAACACCTAAGTTAAATTTGTAATATTAAGCATTAGTGTTAATTAAAGGTTAATTTAAAAGAAAAAAAATTACCGATTTGCGCACACTGTTCAGTTAGACCAGAGTGATAAGGGTGTTACAATTTTATTGGTATCAGAGCCAGGTTTAGGCGGTTCTAAGATTGGAGTGGGTATGAATTGATTTATCTGTATATACATGTCAATTATTTTTGGAAAGTGAGTGCTTTGGAACTAATGTGCATTTGCTCCTTTTGTTTTATAGTGAAAATATGTCTATTGACCAAGGACAACTGTCGGCTGACAGCAGGAGCGAGCCATCAAGTAATATTGGGCAACACGAGGCCCCACAACAAAACCCTCCTCATGTGGCACCGCCTCCTTTTCCTCAGCCAGACTTTCTTGATTTGATGGCTGACTACATTCAGCAGCGACTGCAGGTAGCTCCAGCTCCGGCGCTGCCTCAGCCGACAGTTGTGCAGGTTCAGCCAGCTCCACCTAGGCGGAGACCTATTCTGGAACAATTAAAGAGATTGGGGGCGAAAGACTTTGCTGGAAGAGAACCATTGACACCTTCATTAGCTGAAGAATGGCTATATAAGATTGAAAGGTTGTTTGGGATAACTCATAGTCCACTGGAAGAAAAATTTGAAGGCGTTGTATCATTACTTCAGGGTCCTACATTCATATGGTGGGATTCAGTTAGAAGACATACTCCTGCATATCAGTTGAGTTGGGAGTACTTTGTGGACCAATTTGAAAAGACGTATATTGGGTTCGAGTATAAAGCCACTATGCAAGAGGCTTTCTAGAGATTAAAACAGGAAAATAAGATAGTGGCAGAGTACAAACGGGAGTTTGAGCATTTGAGTGCCTACCTAGATGAAGGCCAGGCTACAAAGGAGAAATTATGTTACAGATTTAAGAGAGGCCTGCATACCGAGCTTAAACAGATCATTAGAGCTTAGAAGTATCCCACTTTGCGTGCTATGGTTGAAGCAACCATAAAGTTAGACACTACACATGCTGAACAGGCTGAGATGCAGTCCCGATTTCAGCAAAAGAGAAAACAAGGGCAGTTCAGTGGTAAAGAAAAGAAGGTAAAGGGATCTCAAGCATCTCAGGGACAGTCACCGGTAGTAGTAGGCTGAGGTCAGGGAGGTGCATCTCGAGGCAGACCTTCAGTTGTTAGTACACCTCAGGAAAGAGACAGTGGTTCTGCAGTGGCTTGTGAGCACTGTGGTAAGATTCACCCCGGAGAGTGCAGACTTTTGACAAAAGCCTATTTCAGATGTGGGTCCAGAGATCATCGGATCAAAGACTGTCCTGCCATGTAGACTGCCTTAGTTACTTCATCGGTATCAGGTACAGGATCTTCAGCACCTAGGGGTCGAGGTAGGGGAGTTACCCCTCACACTTCAGCCTCTAGATCGATTGGACAGACATCACAGGGTCAGAGGAGAGCATCGGGTCAGACTTATGCTGTTAGAGCCCGTGAAGATGAGGATGCTCCAGATGTGATAGTAGGTTGTTGTCTGATTCAATACATACATTGATTGATCCTGGTTTCACACACTCCTACATTAGCACTGCATTAGCACGGGGTAAAGGGATGATAGAGGCATGCTTGGACCAGGACATCTTGGTGAGTTATCCTCTGGGACATAGTGTGGTGGTAAATAGAGTAGTCAAACAATGTCTTATTAGTGCCAAGGGACATATCTTCCTGGCAAACCTGATTGCTTTACCCTTCCATAAGTTTGACGTGATTTTAGGGATTAATTGGTTATCCGCCCATCAAGCGACTGTCGATTGTAAGAGGAAGAGAGTCACTTTAAAGCTCAGTGATGATCGAGAGATTACAGTGGTAGGTGTGAGAACTGATTTTCTATCCAATGTGATATCCGCCACTGCTGCAAAAAAGTTAATTAGAAAATGATGTGTGGCTTACATGTGTTATGCAGTGGAAGCAAAGGAAGTCAGTCCAAAAATGTCATAAGTACCTACTGTCAGAGAGTTTCAGGATGTCTTTCCTGATGAGTTGCTAGGCTTACCACCTAACAGGGAAGTAAAATTTTCCATTGATGTTGCTCCAGGTACTGCACCTATTTCTATTGCTCCCTATAGGATGGCGCCTGCAGAATTAAAAGAATTGAAAATTTAGTTGTAAGAATTGTTAGATAAGGGGTTTATTAGGCCCAGTGTTTCTCCCTGGGGAGCGTCAATCCTTTTTGTAAAGAAGAAAGATGACACGCTCAGGTTGTGCATTGATTATAGGCAACTAAATAAAGTTACTATTAAGAACAAGTATCCTCTCCCTCGCATTGAAGACTTGTTTGATTAGTTTAAGGGAACAGGTGTTTTTCAAAGATTGACTTGAGATCAGGCTATTACCAGATGGGAGCAAAAGAAGCAGATGTGTCAAAGACTGCTTTTCGCACCAGGTACGGCCATTATGAGTTTTCAGTCATGCCTTTTGGGCTTATAAATGCACCGGCCGCCTTTATGGACTTGATGAATAGGGTTTTTCAACCCTATTTGGATAAGTTTGTGGTAGTTTTTATTGATAACATTCTGGTTTACTCCAAGATGCCAGAAGAGCATGATAAGCATCTGAAGATTGTTCTGTGAGAGAAAAATAGTTATACGCTAAGTTCAGCAAATGTGACTTTTGGTTAAATGAGGTGTCTTTCTGGACATCTGATCTCGGTAGAAGGTATTAAAGTGGATCCTTTGAAGATTGATGCGATTCTCCAATGGAAACCACCCAAAAATGTTACTGAAGTGAGGAGTTTTCTGGGTTTAACAGGGTACTACAGGAGATTCATCAAAGGTTTTTCTACTATTGCAATACCTTTAACCTTGTTACTACATAAGAATACTAGATTTGTGTGGATTGATGCTTGTCAAGAATGCTTTGAAAGACTTAAAGGTTTGTTGACTAAAGCTCTAATTCTTACTCAACCTGAGTCGGGTAAGGATTTTGTGATCTATGGTGATGCATCCAAGAATGGATTAGGCTGTGTTTTGATGCAAGAAGGCAAGGTGATTGCATATGCCTCCCGACAGCTGAAGACACATGAGAAGAACTACCCTACTCACGATCTGGAGTTAGCCGCCATTGTTTTTGCCCTGAAAGTTTGGAGGCATTACTTATATGGCGAGAAATGCTATATCTACTCAGATCATAAGAGTTTAAAATATCTACTTACCCAGAAAGAGCTCAACCTTAGACAAAGGCGCTGGTTGGAGTTGATTAAAGATTATGATGTCTACATCGACTACCACCCAGGAAAAGCTAATGTAATAGCCGATGCACTTAGCAGGAAATTTATGTCAGGTGATGTTAATACCCTTAAGTAATTAGTATAAGTAATTGTTTTGCATTAGTAATTGATTATTATGTTTGCAGCTCTCCGAGCTATGAATGTTCATTTAAGTTTAGCTTTAGATGGAGCCCTGGTAGCTGAATTACAAGTAAAGCCTGACTTTATGCATCAAGTTAAGACTGCTCAGAAAGAAGATGATCGGTTGACGAGTTTTAAGAATAGACTTCAGAATAGCAGTGTAGAGAATTACTCCTTAAGTGATGATGGAAGCCTCTATTTCAAGCAAAGACTTTGTGTTCCAAACCAAGAAGAGTTGAAGAAAAGTATTTTAACTGAAACACATCATAGCAGCTATGCTATGCATCCTGGAGGCATTAAAATGTATCAAGACTTGAAAACTTTCTATTGGTGGCCAGGTATGAAGCGGGATATGACAAAATTTGTAAGTAAACGTCTGATCTGTCAGCAAGTAAAAGCTGAGCACCAGGTTTCTTCAGGATTGTTACATCCTTTGTTAGTACCAGAGTGGAAATAGGATCGAGTAACCATGGATTTTGTGACAAGCTTACCTCTGACTCAGAAGAAACATGACGCCATCTCGGTGATTATAGATCGACTTACTAAGTCTGCTCCTTTATGCCAGTACGGATGGACTATCCTTTGTCAAAACTGGCGAAATTGTACATTAATGAGATAGTGAGATTGCATGGGATACCATCTTCCATTGTTTCTGATAGGGATCCTAGGTTTACTTCTCGTTTTTGGCATAGTTTTCAAGATGCTTTGGGTATGAGGCTTCACTTTAGTACAGCCTTTCACCCTCAGACAGATGGCCAGTTCGAGAGAGTGATGCAAGTTTTGGAATATATGCTCAGATGTTGTATCCTAGAGTTTGGCATCAGTTGGGAAAAGCATTTACCTTTGGCAGAGTTTGCATACACAACAGTCACCAATCTAGTTTGAAAATGGCTCCTTTTGAAGCACTTTACGGTAGGAAGTGCAGAATTTCTCTCGTTAGACCGAACTAAGTGAAAGAAAGTTAGTGGGTTCTAATTTGATTCGTGATTCTGAAGAAAAGGTTCGGGTCATTAAAGGTAGATTGAAAGAAGCCATGGATCATCAGAAGTCCTATGTTGATTTAAAGTGGAAGGACATAGAGTTTCAGGTTGGAGATCGAGTGTTCCTGAAAGTATCTCCGTGGAGGAAAATCTTGAGATTTGGAAAAAAGAGCAAGTTGAGTCCTAGATTTATAGTGGGTCCCGTAGCTTATCGATTGAAGTTACCTTCGGAACTAGAAAAGATACATGATGTGTTTCACGTGTCTATGCTCCATAGATATAGGTCGGATCCTAGTCACGTGATTACACCAGAAGCAATTCAAGTGGCTGATGACATGACCTATGAAGAAGAACCAGTAAAGATCTTAGCAAGAGAAGTTTTCCAACTCAGAAACAAGCAGGTTCTGCTAGTAAAGGTACTGAGGCACCACTATAACTTTGAAGAAGCTACTTGGAAACTAGAAGCAACTATGAGACAACAATATCCCCACCTCTTAAATATTGGTAAATTTCAAGGATGAAATTTCTTTTAGTAGGAGAGAATTGTAATGGCCTCAACACCGGCCTAACTGTGAACAGTAAATTCTGTTGGTGAATAATGCACCCGGGCCGTAAATCAGACTCGGAAGTGAAAAATATTTTCTTTGACCATCGGAAAGTATTGGTCATGATGAGTCCGGGATTGAAATTTGAAGTGAAACCGAGGTCAAATAGACTTACGAAAGTCAAAAATACGAAAAAAATAGCGAGTCAATTTTCCTAGTAGAAAAGGTGACTTGTTTTATATAATTTTTTAAAAATAGCAGATAAACTCCAAAAATTGCCAGATTTTGCATTTTTCAATAAAATTTCATGAAGATTATTTTGGTATAAAAAATGAATTTTTCGACAATGTCGGCAGTTGTCGAATAGGACCAGTTCGGTTGAATCGAACCAGTAACGGACTCCAATTAAGCCAAAATTTTGTATACTACCTATTTTTGATGTGATAATAATTATGAAATTAAATTTGGAGTGATTTAAAGTGAGAAAAGGGGAAAAATCATTTAGGGCTTTGAATTAGGTTGCTAATGGGCTTGAATTAATTAATTAAGCCCACTAACATAACCCAAGCCCATTTCACTCAAAGAATTGATATAAATAGAGAGAAAAATCTGGAAAAACCTAGCACCTTCTTCTTCCTCTCCACCTCTTCCCTTTGGCCGAACCATTCTCCACTATTTTTGCTTGAGTTTTCTCTCCTCCTCTCTCTATCTCACACTAAATTTAGCCTTAGGATAGTAAATTCCACCTCTCTAGTTGAGCTTAGTACCCTTCTCCCTTCAAAAAAAGGAAGAAAAGCAAGGAAAATCAAGAGAGATAATTTAGGATTTCATTTGAGTTAAGTTCAACCAATGAGTTATAATTCTTTCTAAGGTGCCTACTTGTATTTTTGGGTGCCTAAATTTTATTTTTGATGTCAATTTTAGCATTTGAGGTCAAAAAAGTAGAGTTTTGATGTGTTAGTGTTTCGACCTCTATAGGAAATCAAGGAGAAGTGCAAGCTTCCAAGGCTAAAGGCAAGAAAAAAAGAAGCTTAGGCAACCTAGAGCAAGGAGGAAAGGTTAGTGGCTAATAAATCTTAATATTTTCTTTGATTTTGGTTAAGTAATCTTTATGTAACTTAGGGTAAATATAATAAAATGGTGTTTAATTGAAAGTGATGGCAGATTAGTTCTATGAGACCTTAAATAAGTGTGATTAAATGCTTAAATGAATTTTTAAATGAATATATGGTGTGGGTCCTTTGTTGGCCGAATGAATCATTAAAGAAAACTAAGGTTTATTTTGTGAATTTTGATGAAATTGTGCTTCAAGAATCATAGTAGAAATGAAATAACATGCCTAAGAATTTTTGTGGAATTTATAGAAGTTAAATGAATATTTTAGAGACAAATTCTCAATTATGTAAGTAATGGAATTATTGAATTAATGTGAAATAATGTGCAATTTGAAGAGAAAGTGAATAATTTTGGTGAATTATGGTAGAATAATTCACAAATTAAGCGAAGGAATTGAAAAGAGTAATTAATAAGTAAAACAAGCATAATTAAGTAATGAAATAATAAGAAAGTGAAGATTTGATTGAGATTTTGATGAAATTATGCCCTTAGAAATAGTCTGGCAGTAAAAGCCTTGCTCATAATATAATTGGCTAGCTATAAGGACATCTATACCGCGGTACAAGTCATGGCAACTTGCTTTGCTATGGTAGGATTACTGATCTCCATGGCTTCTGTCTGTATCTGATATTTGTTCTGTGAAAAAATGATCTTTGAGATCATTTTTCAGTCTGTATGTGGCCCATGGGATCCACGTCCCGAGTATCCAGTCTGAGAATTTCTGTCGGTACTGTACTAGGGGCATGAAAGTGAAAATAAGTTAAAAGAAGTGAAAAGAAAGATAAAAATGAAGTTTTAAGTGGAAAAAGGGCTTAAATGAAAGGAAATAAAAGTTTAGGAGCAAAATGATAATTTTGTCAAAGTGGGTAATTAATAAGTAAAAACAAGTAAGAAGTAGTTAACAAGGGCAAAATGGTAATTTTGGAGACCTAACAGTGTCAAAATATAAAGTTTTCATGGTATAGGGACTAAAATATAATTTTATCCGAAAATGGTAAAATAAAGAATAAATGATGAATAATGAAAGAAATTGTATAAGAAAAATGAAAATAAATGACCATAATGGCAGATTTGTAAATTTGAGGCAAAAAGGACAATTTTGAAATTTAGCAAGGTTTTAAGGACTACATTGAAAATTTGCCAAAAATTAAGTAATAAATGAGAAAAAGTGTAAATAGTATGGAAAACAACTGTTCGAACTTGAATTTGATTAAAACGTGTTTAATTGTACTTATTTTTAGAATTTAATCATATAATTATATCAAAATAGAGATAAATTTTTTTAAAAAAGTATTAGGATTGTTAGTCACCACTGAGTATAATTTATGCTCAGCATTTAGTTTCTGCTGCATGCAGGTACCGAGCTGGAGGAGAAGTAATGCACAACTAAGAGAAGCTATTTTTGTTATCTAGCTGAAGTAGGTTTTGGCATGTATATACATATTTTTTTTTGCTGTGGCATGTATATAAACGGACAGTTATATATAAAGGCATGTTTATGTAAAGATATGCAAATATGTATGCGTGTGGTTATGATTTGTATATGTATGAGTTATTGGTTGATTGATGGGAGTTTTAGAGATATAAGATGATTTTATTAGAAGTGTTGTGCCTCTGAGAGGCTGTGATTTGTCTATTTTTCAGGGGGTTCGTTAAATAAACAGCCGTTATAATGCCAAAATTTTTGTAATATGAATAGTAACTCGGGACAGTTATAGGTCATCAAACACCTAAGTTAAATTTGTAATATTAAGCATTAGTGTTAATTAAAGGTTAATTTAAAAGAAAAATAAAATTATCGATTTTCGCGCACTGTTTAGTTAGACCGGAGTGATAAGGGTGTTACATATTTTCACATAAATATTTCATTAAAAATTTTATTTATTTCAATCATTTTCATTTCTTCTATACTTGACTCTAAGACAACAGTAGTGAATTGGTAAATATCTAGTCTGTTAGTCTATAAAACAATATTTCTTTATTAATTTTATACGGAGAAGAAATAGAGAAGTGACAAATTAAAAAAATAAAAGTAAAAATTAAAAAAAAAGAGAGAGGTGACAATTGGCCCTAATCTTCATAGTACGACTCTATTCTATCATTTTGAGCAGGGTATTTCTGAACAACTATGGGATAGGACCATAAAGATTGGTCTAGGTCTAGGTTTATGTCTCTAATTAATTTGTTGTGGGGCTTTGTTAAGGCGGATCAGGATAAAAGAATGTTATCAGAAAGATTTTGGCAGCTTATATTTATAGCAAGTCCTGAATTATTAATATTGATTAGGTGAGAGGTTAACGTTGTGACAACTGACACCCATCGATAGGTGCAATGCTTGTGGATTACCAGTAGCATTTATCACTTTGGACTACCTATGATATGCTCAACCACCAGATTTATTCAGCTAAACTGCCCAACCATTATCTTAATGTTAGCCCACATTTTCCAAACCCTAAATTAAGATACAGGATAGTTTTTGTTTCTAAATATTTAGAATAATTAACTTTATATAATTTGAATGACAATTTTTTTCATATTACTTTTCAATCTTCAATCTAATTTTTTCAATCTATAAAATCGATTAATTTGTAGTCAGATAGTATTAAATTTATAATTAAAAGTCATATTTTCAATGGTAGAAGATTTTTATATGAAATAAAAATTAAATGTGAAATCTCATTTAAAAAAATATGCACTTTTTATCACTCGCAAATAAAATCGTAGGTTATGACAATTATATTTCAATATAGAATAGTTAATCTTCTATGGTGACAGATGAATGTAGTTTGAATATTTTAAGCTATAGTTTGATATAAATTCATCCTGAGCTTATAGGAATTCAAGTTAGGCAAATTGGAAACATCTCAAAAGTATATTTAGGATATACCTTATATCTCTCATAAAATAGCCCAATGGTTCTAAGGCTTACGAACCGGCTCAACTAGGCAGAACCTCTGCTCGGTATTTATCAGACGATCGGGTAATACAACCATTAACTCACTTTGAAGCCTTGATGAACTAGACTTTATAAATCCTAATGGCATAGTCAAAGGCGATCCCAGAAAGAACGATTCACTATGATTACCAAAAGGTTACAATCGGATACCTGAAACAATCAGAACAACTTGATATCTCCATAAATATAAGTGTCATTTAGATTATGCTATTTCTTTCATGGGTTTTTAGTAATATCTTCCTGCTTAAGTCTTTTAAACATATTAGATGGATAAAAAGCAAAATATGAGATATTCAAAGAATAAGATTCATTCAAAGTACAAAGTATGTAGATAAAAAAAAACTTCCTATTTGAGGAGAATACATTGATAAAGAGCTTTTCGCTCTTAAAAAAAGAAAGAAAGATAAAAAGAGAAAGGAGAAGATAGTGGGGAAAAAAGAAGACAAGAGCCACCTTGCCACCTCGATCGCCACTTCTCATCCCTTAAAGCTTCCCTATCAAAATAAGTGCAAGGAGAAGAAAGAAGAAAGCGTGCTCCTACATCCATGACTCAAAATCTCGAAATCAAAAAAAGGTTGGCCTCAAATTAAGAAAATAAATCCTAAAGAAAGTAGCACAAGGTAAAGCCCATATCACCTACCGTGATAGGGGATGCAAGACTAGTGAAAATCCAGTAATTCATTCCTTTTCTTAAAATGATAAAACCAAAAAGCAAACATAAAAAAGAGATCACAAAGTCTTATGGTAAGACAAAATGAGCACAAAAAATGAAGGGTAAAACATAAAAAGCAGAACACATGATAAATGCAAAGAATAAGCCAATTCATATGGCTCTCAAAGCATCTCAAAGATGTTAATAAAATCACCGGGTAGTAAGTCCCATTAAAGACGGATCGCTAACTGAGTCATCAAAAAAGAAAACAAACCATCACAATAAAGACAAAGAAAATGAAGCATCAGCTATTAAGAAAGGCTTACCAACTGACCTCCACAAAATGACGATACTTGGGAAAATAAATGCATGGATCAAATAAAGCCTGATGCCAAAATACACTTCGATTAACACATATATTGATCGGTTTGGAGGTAGTAAATAAATCATTGTCAAGCAAAAGGAGCAGTTAACGATGTCATCAAGTAAGCTCACCCCCAATCTTTAAAAAATGATTAATGTATTCCATTGCAGAAATTGCAAACAAACAGAGGAAGAAATGCACTGAATAATTCATTAATAGGCACAAGGCCCCACAACTAAGTTGCCACTCTCGCCATCCAATTGATGGTAGTAAGGGCTTAAATAACTGTCAGTAAATAAATATTGATTACCTTGCAAATGCACCTGGGTAACTCTACCTTCCACTTATAATTAACTCATAGACATTATAAGAAAGTAATAGGGCGATCGAACACTAGAGGCCTAAGCCAAGAAAGAGAAGAGCACCTAGCAAATAGGTCAGGATAGCAAATTTTGAATATATATATATATATATATTTGCAAAAATTTTTTGCAGGACAAAATCCAAATATAAAGATCGATGATTCATTTATTCCAGCATAAGGCTGATGATTTTAGTAATTTCGATCAATGATTTATCCCGATCGACGTATTTATCCCAATCTCTCAAGACTAATGATTCATTTATTCTAGCCAAATGCTGATGATTTTATTAATTTCGATAAATGATTCATCCTCGATCGACGTATTTATCCCAATTTTTCAAGACTGATGATTCATTTATTCTAGCCAAAGGCTTATGATTTTATTAATTTCGATAAATGATTCATCCTCGATCGACATATTTATCCCAATTTTTCAAGACTGATGATTCATTTATTCCAGTCAAAGGTTGATGATTCTATTAATTTCGATCAACGATTCATCTCGATCGATGATTCATATATTCCATGTAATAGCCTCAACACTGGATCAACCGTGAATAGTATTTTTCGATAGTGAATATTATTTCCCGAGTCCGAAAGGACACCTGAAAGTCAAAAATATTTTATTGGACCATTTGAAAGGAATAGTCATGGTGAACCTAGGATTGAAATTTGAAGTAAATTTAAGGTCAATAGGCCTCCAAAAGTTAAAAATACGAAAAAGGTATCGAGTCAATTTTCCTAATAGTGAAGGGGACTTGATTTTGCACAAATAATTAAAAATAGTAAAAGAACTCCAAATATTGCCAGATTTTGTGTGCCTAAATGAATTTTTATGTAGAATATTTTGGTGATGAGAATGAAATTTTTTGGTGACACTGACAGTTGTCGAATCAGACTGATAAATTTGAATCGGAATGATAACGGACTCCGATTGAGTTGAAAATTTATGTACTACCTATTTTTGATGTTTTAAGAATGATAAAATTAAAATTAAAGTGATTTGAAGTTTGAAAAAGAGAGAAATTGGATTGGACCTTTAATGGCCTAAAATGGGCCTTAAAGTTTAAGTGGGCAAAGCCTACTCATTAAGCCCAAATTTTGGCCCATTAGAGAGGTATATAAGGGCTAGAAATTTGGAGAAAACTTCAGAAAAATTGATCATCATCTTCCTCTTCTTCCTTGGCCGAAATATCCTCTCCCTCTCTTCTCTCGCTCTTGCTTCTTATTTACTCAAGATTTCTCATAACTTCAAACTTAGGAGTTGTATTTCCATCCCTCTAAATAATTAATCAAGCCTCAAGCCTTTGATTTGAAGGAGGAAAGCAAGAGAAATCAAGAGGAAAAGGCTTAGGGGTCAAATTGAGGTAAGAGATTTTTAAGGTTTTAAATTTGTTTGAAGGTACCTATAAGTAGTTTTAGGTGTCTAGAGTTTATTTTTGTGGTTAAATTGAGATAAAAAGGTTGATATCATAATGTTTACTTTGTTGAAGAATTCGGCCCCCATTGGTTTTCATAGTGAAGGATGGATTTCTTTGGTGCAAGGCATGAAAAAGGAAGCCTAAGGAAGCTAAAGTATGGAAAAAGGTAAGTGACTACAAAATCCTTTAGTTTTCCTATTAATATGAAATTTTTCTTAATTATGTAATTAAGATAAAATTATGTAAAATTTTTAATTAATGAAATTATGTTAGGAAAATCATAATTGGACTAGAGAAAAGATAAATGGAGAGTGAAAATGAGAGAAAGAAAATTTTTAGGGTGGAAAGGTAGTGGTGGTCGAATTATTTCCTAAGAAAAATATGTGAAATTTTGCATGAAAATAATATATGATGGCCTAAATTGAATATAGTGATGATAGTTATTGCCTTTGGATTTTTAATGAATTATTAGAATTTATTTTGAAATTTTAAAGCCTATATATTGGTTATGTCTATAGTGAAAATTGTGAAATAATGAGAACTAATTGATTATTTTAGTGAAAAATGATGCTAAATAATAAATAATGCATAAATAAATTTTATTAAAATTTATTGAATTTATTAGGATTTATTGAAATTTTCATGTGAATATGTACAATGAAAATAATTGAAATTTCAATGCATAATTGTATAAAAATGACTAAAGTGATGAATTAATATGAAATTAAATTAATGTCAATGACAAGAAATAAAAAGTCAACCAATAAATTTTTTGAAATAATTATTAAGTCGTGAAAATAATAATAATAATGAATTATCGGTAAATAATTCATAAATAAATGAAAATAATGGAAATAATTTGATACGTAAATAAAAGAAAGATAAAATGAGGTTTTATATGAAAAAATGACTCAAATGAAAGAAAATAAAAGTTTTGGGGCGAAATGATAATTTTGCCAAAGTGGGTAATTAACGTGTTAAAATAAGTAAAAAATAGTAATAAGGGCAAAATGGTAATTTTGAAGACCTAACTGTATCAAAAAATAAAGTTTCCATGGTATGGGGACTAAAATATAATTTTATCCGAAAATGATAAAATAAAGAATAAAAGATGAATAATGGAAGGAATTATATAATAAAAATAAAAATAAATGATTATAATGGCAAAATCATAATTATGTATTTGAAATGAATAATTCGACAGAAAAAGTCAAATTATGCATGTTCGAGGCATAAGATAATAAATGATATTAATAGAGTTTCTAATTGCATAAAAAGTAAAAAAATAAAGATGTGACTAATTTATCAAAATAAGTTAGTCAATAAAAAGTATTAAAAGAATAAATGACTATAAAAATAATTCGCCGACGAAAGAAAAATCAGCATATCGAATAATTGAAAAGTTGGACTGAAAAAGAAAAAATTGTAAAAAACGTCAAGCCTAAAAGTATTGGAAATGATTCGCAAGAATTATATAAAAAGAAAATTTTGAATTATAATGCCATAATTCATAATTTGTATAAAAGACTGAAAAGTCCAAGTGTATGAGTGAATTATTAAAGAATAATTCACAATAGTGACTTGAAAATATAAAGTGAAAGAAAAGACAAAAATTATTGAAAAGTCAAAAGTACTAAAAGAGTGTATTTGATAAGAATATAATGTACAAAGGAATAAAATAAAGAAATTAAAGATTTTCAATGTTCAAAAACGTTTACAAATGTGACTGATTATGTTTGCCCTTAGCGATAGACATGTATTATGATTCTTGTTTTGGATATAATTGGCTAGCCATAGGGATATCTCTGTACCGCGGTGCAAGTCATGGCAACTTGCTTAGCTATGGGTGGGATCGTTGATCTCCATAGCTTCAGTGAAAGTGAAAGTGTATCTGTTTCTGCTCTGTGAGACTTGATCTTTCGAGATCATTTCTCTATCTGTTTAGTGGGACCTTCGGGTCCAGTCCTGAGTATCCTTTGTGAGAAACCTATTATATTGCACTAGGGGCACATCAAAATGAATAAATAAGTACTGTTTAATTGAATTGAATATAAAAATGTTATAACGAAAATGATTCGTTTCAAAGAAAATGCAAAATTGAAATAAATCTGGAAGGATTTCTGAAAAGTGTAATTAACAAGAAAAAGGAAAAGAAAGGTATTATAAGAATAAAATATTAAATCAATGTTTAGTTAAGCTTTTATAAGGATTTAAAATATATTTTATTTTACGTGAAAAAGATAATTGTAATTGATTGGTATTTCTTGTACCAATTACTACTGTAGAAATAATGACAAGTCTAGAAAATAATATTAATTTTTCTGTTTAAAGTTAAAAAGTGAAATTTAATGTTTAGGTAACGCTTTTCTAAAAGATACGTTAAATGAAAAGTAAAACGATATAAGACATAGAATTATGCAATGAGGAAAAAGTAAAAGATATAAGTCCTAAGCAGATAATTGAATATGGGTAAAAGTATAAAAGAAGGAAAGAAAGTTCTGACTGTAAAGTACTCTAAAATAGCTATATCGCTTTGCAATAAAGCTTATAAGTCTTTTAACAGTAATGTATTTATTAGATTAAAGTTATAGTAAAGTAAAAGAATAAATAGAAAAAAAAGTGAAGTTAAAATACAGATCGAATAATTGACCAGTAAAGCAAGTATTAAAACTAGATTATTTTGCATACTAGTAAAAATACGAGTACCAATATATATTGTTAAATGAAATGATAATTAAATTGCTATGACTAAAAGATAAAACGAAAGTAATGATAAAAGTAAAAGTTATAGTAAAGATGAACGTAAAGGTAAAAATAAATCTGATATCGATTCACCTAAGAAAATACTGCAAAGTAAAGTTGAAAGTTTAGAAACAAAAGAATAATGATTATCAAAATACGAGTTAATAACATGATTAACGATAACTAAAATAAAAGAAAATGTTTAATGGAATAAGAATAGCGGTGGCATAAATTAAGAAATTATGCTTTATCTTGGAAAATTCTTGGATTAGTAGTCACCACTGGGCATATTTAATGCTCAGCACGTAGTATTTTCTGCGTGCAGGTTCTGAAGTATTGTGGGAGCACAGTACACTGAAGGTCCAGACCGGAAGAGAAGATTTATGTGTTAGTTGGTGTAAGCTTTTGGCATGTACATACTTAGACTATTAAGGTAACAGATTGAATTGTATTCATTTTCGGCTAAGTCTGACATCGGAAAGGACTGTTCTGTGAAGGGTATGACATTCCAGCTAAAGACTGATGATTCTATTAATTTCAATTAATGATTCATTTCAATTGATGTATTTATCTTAATCTCTCAAGATTGATGATTCTATTAATCTCGATCGATGTATTTATTCCAGTCTCTCAAGACTGATGATTCTATTAATTTTGATCGATGATTCATCCTGATAAATGTATTTGTTCCAATCTCTCAAGACTGATGATTCTATTAATTTCGATCAACGATTTATCCCGATCAATGTATTTATTACAGTCTCTCAAGACTAGTGATTTTATTAATACCAATCAAAGATTCATCTTGATCAACGATTCATTTATTCCAGTCCAAGGCTAATGATTCATCAATTCCAATGAATGATTCATCCCGATCAATGTATTTATTCTAGCCTTCTCGACCGATAATTTATTAAGCCCGTCCATCTCTATCGAGGTAGTCTAAAAGATGTTGAATATCTATCAATATGGCTACATCCTAGGAACTCTATCACTAGCCATGATATAGTCAAGCGACTATCAAGAACTGTCAAAATCCTACAACTTTGATTTCTTCAATCGAACTGATTGACAGAGGATAAATGATAATACCATAAAAATAATAAAAGCAAAAAGACCCAGAAGGCCCCAAAGGCCCCAAAAGGCTCAAAATAAAGGTGCATGAAAGTTCCATCAACTAAATAGTTAAACATGGAAATCGAGGCTATCCGATCAAACATGACCTCTCCCTAATAGATGGAAGTTGTTTGACATATGCCACCATCCAATCTTCGTTACCTACAAGAATATACCATACCTATCGTAGAGTAGGTTAACTATTCAAGAATATTGCTCAAACTTTCTAGCACTATAAATAGCAGGTTTCATTATGAAAAACACACTTTCTCTTTCTAAATAATACAATGCTCTCTCTTTAAGAGCTTTATACCCTTTGCTAACTTAAGCATCGGAGTATCTAAACCTGGCACAACCTAATAAGCTTCTTTTTTATAGGATCTTCCATCTCAATCCGATCAGAATCTAACTCTAAATCATTGATTCTCCTCATCTTTCCTATACAGAAAATTCCCCCCCTCTTCATAAAAATTTATGATTTATCGGTGATAAAGAACCCCTCTTCTCACTTACAAAGCTGATAGCTGCATGTACCAACTTCATCACTACCCTTTGTTAATGTGCTCCAACTTTGAACAAAAACCAAAAAATTAACAAAAAGTTGTTTTTAAATAATCTATTGAACACCATTAATTAATTATTGATCATAGGCAATATACTTTCCCTCAAAAATAGTGTAGGAAAAATACTTTGTAAGTGAGAAATCAACTTCATGACTACCCTTTGTTAATGTGCTCCAACTTTTATCAAAAACCAAAAAATTAAGATAAATAACCCCTCTTCTCACTTACAAAGCTGATAGATGCAAATTTTTGTTAATTTTTTGTTAATTTTGAGGGAAAGAAAATGTTTTTGTTTGATCAATTTTGAGGGAAGAAAATACCCTTTACTTGAAAATTATTTTTAAATATATATTGAACACCATTAATTAATTATGATTTGACAAATTGCTCCATCCTTTCTCTTTTATGTGTCACTTTTGACTAAAATTTAAATTCTATTTATCTGTCAATTTTAGACTTTCAATATGATATAATTTGTTTTTCTTTTTCAATAAAGTTAAAACCAATTAGATTTGATAATTTAGTATTTATCATGCAATTTGATACTAAATTTAAGTCTATTTATTATTTTTTAATTTTAATAAAAATAATAAAAGTGACAGATAAAAAAAATAGAAGGAGTATAAGGTAATTTTAACCTAAACGTATAATTAATCAGCATAGTACTAATTATATGTTAAATGTTGTAAAATTAATTAAAGCAAAGATAGATATAGTATGAATAAATGATTTTCTCTTATTGATATCAACACTGAATAACCATAATGGGATATTTATAGGTATAAAATAGAAGAGATGGACTTTTACCATAATTGAAAGAATGATAAATTTGATAGTCATCCAAATACTTCATAATTATCACAATACTTTCCCTTGGATGACTATACACTATGAATATGCCTCATTAAAACCTTGCAAAGAAAAATTCAGTGGGATAAAAACTTAGCGAAGGAAAAATAGTACAGTATTCATAGGCAATATACTTTCCCTCAAAAATACATTAATTACAATTTTTTTAAGCCGAAACATCTCAATACTGCTTATATTCTTTAGAAAATCGAAGTTGGTACAACTTTAGTGAAGAGATCAGCTGGTTTGCTGCTTGAGAAAAATTTATAATTCTTTATACTTCAATATTATTGTTCGTTGTTCTTGAATAATAATCTACACATTGCTTTATAGTATTAAGTTATGGCTTTCAACCACATGAGCGTTCAACTAACTTTGTAAATAGCTAACATTGAGTAATTCAATAATTACTACTTTTATAGCTAAAAAATTTGATATCTTCTAGTGTCTGGACTTCTAATACAAATATCTTATATGAATTTAGTTTGCTATTCACATTTATATTAATATTTTTCTATAATTAGAGACTCATACTCATTATTATTATATTTCATAAGCAACTGAATATATAAATACATTATTAACAATAATTATCATCTATTTTCATATCTCATATAATTTGCCATTACTAGAACCACTTTTGGGGTTGTTTTTATAGAAATATGGAATTGTTGATTTAGGTGGCTTTTTACCTCTTCAAGAGTATCACTTTAGAAATTTTCATTTCATTTTCTTTCAAAGATTGATATCTTTCCCATTAAAATATCTATCATGCTTCTAGCGGACTTTAAAAATCATTAACAATATTACAAAATGTCATAAATGGATAATAATTATTTTGTCTTTTTCCATTTGATAAGTTATGCTATCAATCTTAAAAGGGTTATGGACATTCACAATCATGGGATTTATAGTACATACTTCCCTTTGAATGTCCATTAATATTTATTATGCCTTATCAAAACCCTACTAGGAAAAATCCTATGGAATAAAAAAATCTAGTAAAGGAAAAAAAGAGTACATAATATATTAATACACATCATAAGTTACCTCATTAAAAATCTTAATAGAAAATCCAGTGGAAAAAAATTTTAGTTAAGAAAAAAAAGGGTACAACATGTATTTTTCTTCCCCTTATAATAATATTGATACACAACTTTGTATGTAGACTTTCGATACATAATATTATAAAGTTTTTTTTTCTAAAAATAAATATCTTTTGGATATGTTTATCATATATCTTCTAGATATATTATGCATGAACTAAAAAAATAAAAACTAAAACTTATTTTATAAAATTACATATTGTATATTTACAAGCATGTACAAATTCATCTATACATCTTTTTTTTTTAAGATGAAAAATTTTATAAAATCTAATAATATAGTTATACGTACAACAGGTACATGATCAATGTACTTTTATTATAAATAAGTTATCCATTCTCAAATAATTTTCTTAACCATTTCTATTCTTTCTCTTAATTATCAACCACTTCTGGTGGTAAAAATTAATCATACAGTAGTAATAATTATCATTTCTTGAATATGTCATTTTTATGGCCATAATTCTAAAATATTTCAATCACTTCAAGGAGTGAAATAGATGTAATAAAATAATTTCATAACATGTATATAGCATAATCATATAATATCTATAACAAATGAATGCATTTAGTAATTTAATTCAAATATTTTTAAATAATTGCTTAAAGATAATAAAATTATCTAAATAAAATATATATGATTATATAGAAAACTAAAATCTTTAAAATAATATGTAATTTTAAGTAACAATTTGATAATTGCCATGTAATGCATGATTACATAATGCATCAATAGCAATAATATATGATCATGAAATATATTGTATCTAATAACTTTATAACTTTTGGAGTACTCAATGAAAGATAATATATAAACATATAATCACATTATAAATTTTTTTCTTTTAATCAAATAGTACTCGATATTTAATTTGAGATAGAATTTAGTTTACAAAATTCATTAAAATACTTTGCATAATGTCCCAAAAAGTATACACTGGTAAATATTTACCAATGTGATTAGGACATAATTGAAATTAATTTAAAATGTTAAGGGCAATTTTGTAAATTTGTTAATTTAGGGGTAAATGTGCATTGTTGGGGAAGTAATAAGGACTTGATTAAAATTTTATATTATAAGTTTCATGCTAAATGTAAGAATTTGTGAAAGAAGAGGGAGAAAAGTGTGAAATTTTAATAAACTACCAAATGGTCCAATAAGACTCAAGTATTTGTCTTATTCTAGAATAGTGGAGAAGAAGAAGGGAAAATTACCCTCTTTCTTTGGATGGTCGGCCACCGTTTTGGCTAGAAAGCTTTAGCCATTTATTTTCTTTCTTCTTGCTATCTTCTTATTTTACAACTCTATCTAAGTAAGGCTTGGGTATTTTGATTGATTTTCACATTAAGGTGAGTAAAGCTTGAATTTATATAATTAAAGGCTTTCTTCTTCTTTGTCCTTTCTTTAGAATATGTATTTGCTATTTTGAGTAATGATTGAGTAAATCTTGATAATAGTTGCTGGAAAAGGTAGCAAGAGTAAAGGAAAGGAGAAGGAAGAGTTCTAAAAAGTAAAATGGGCAACTTTTGAGGTTTAAGAGTTTGCTTTTTACTATTTGCCTATTTGATTTAAGCTGATTCATATGTGTTATGGTTGTTTGGAATTGGTATTAGAATCAATTGATAAGATTATTGTACATGTGTATGATAAAGTGTGATTTAGAAAGTGACGTAGTAAAAGTTATTTAAGGAATTCTTGCTATCTTGTCATTAAGAGTTAATAATACTATTTTATTTATATGTCAAGATTTAAAGGTATAAATTGAGTGATTTCTAGTGTTTTGAAAGCTAGCAATAGAGTGAAATAACTTTGAAAAAGATTTTTTTTTATTTAGAAAAGGTGGTTACTGTGTACAGGTCTCAGTGTAAAGTGGAACTGAGAAAAGGATCCAGGATATTTTTTCTCTCTATCGCGCTCGCTACTTATGCCGCGCTAGTGATAGGGCATATTTGTTCAACATATTGTCTCTAACACACTCACGACCCAGGTCGCACTAGTGACAGGCCTCGTGAACTGTTCTCTATCGCATTTGCGATAGGGCAAAGTATACCGGCCCTCTTTTACTCAACTTTCCTTACTTCATATTTTCTATCTGGTTGCTCATGTATGTTACATCCATAACTAAATTGTGAAGTTATGATCATGCATATGCTGTCTTATGGATACTCATGGTATAGTTCTAAAAGTGTAAATGCAATATCTCTATGTGATTAAAAATCTTCTGTGCCTAAATTTTGTCTAATAGTGGATAGATAGGCATATCTATAAGGGATAATAATTGTAACCGCTAGTGTTGGGACCTATGGATGTCTAGTGATGATACCTTTTGGTATCCAATGTTCTGAGACTTCGATCTTTGGTGTTTGATATTATTTATCAGTATCTAGTGTTTATCTCGTTATCCACTCTTCATGAAAATTCAGGTGATAAAAGTGATCTAATTAATGAATATTGATAAGTGATTAATAGTGTAAGTATTTTAGTGCTTCATGATAGTATTAGTATTTTTCAGTAAATAATGAAATGTAATTAAAGAATTGTACTAAAGTGTTAATAAGTGCATCATTAAGAAATTATATTGAAGTATTGTGTAATGTATGAAATTACAATAGTATATATATGTGAATTGTTACGTGACAAAGTATGCTAGTTTTAGGAAGTAATTAAAATTGACAATTGTTAATAAGTGATTAGTAGTGTAAATGTCTTGATGATTTAGTGTGCTACTAATGTCTTTTAGTGACATTATTAGTGTGTTGAATAAATGATATTGTAGTATTTTTTTAATGCACATACTATTGTTATAAATGTATGTGTTATGTGACATGAAATGATAAACCATTATGCTTTTGCATTTGGGACTTTGATAAGAAGTCAGTTGCAGTGTTTTTACTCTCCACTAAGCCATTGCTCAGCACAGATATTTTTCCATGTATGTATGCAGGTATAAAGTAAAATGCTTTATATTTAGTCAACATCTGAAGGCCACTAGAGGGAATAGCAAGTGAAGATTGATTTTAATATAGAATTATTTTTGTATATCGCTAATGTAAAAGATTTGGGACTTATGTAATTAATGAATTTGTAATTACTTTTGAAGTATTGTTAAATTTATATGTATAGACGTGTATTTGTGATAGAAATTTTTTGAAATAATAAGGTAATAAAAAGGTATGAAGAGTGAGCGTTACATTTTGAACTTTTCAAGAGTTTCAGTAATTAAAATCATAAATAAATCATTATAATAGATAAAATATAACACTTAATATTCAGAAATATTTATATGCTTCAGACATAATAAATCTTTCCAAAATTATATATAATTTTATTATCAAATAAATAAATAGTATCAATTAGTCACATACTAATAAATTACAAAATTGACAAACAGTAAAAACTTATTGCATTCATTATAAGAAAATATGTATTATTACAATAAATGTTAATCCATTGCAATAAATATCATAAAATAAATAATATTTTATGACTTCATTGTTTATTGTATGAATATCAATTATACTCTTTTGACATCATATTTTTCAATATTTTGAACTATAGGTCTAAAAATTCATATTGAATGCAATTAATATTTGTATTTTTCAACATATTTAATTTTAAGATCCTCACTATACTGAAAATATCAATATTAATAGTTTTATATAGAAATGTTGCCGATAACTTTATTATTTTTGGTTCCTTATAATGACAAATAATATATTGAGATCTTTTATTTTATTTTAGGTACCTGGACTACTTCTAGGGTTTAAAAATTAGTTATGTCATAGGTCTTTTCAAGAGTACCCGCCTCCATAATATGATCATATGGATTTATTTGCTCTTTTTCATTTGTAGATTTTATTTTTATTTGGAATCAAATAATTTACCCTATAAGGAAAATTGTCCTACCGGGATATTGTTCTGAATTGGAGTATTTATAGCTAATACGAATGAGATTTAATAAATCTCTACACACTAACAAATACATTGCCATCATAATTAACTATTCTTTTGAACTTCAGGTCTATGATATGATGATCTAAATTATACATAATGTATTTATTATTTTATTTATTTTTAGCTACTTTCTTCCCTTAACATTAGAAAAGTTATTAATCAAAATGCATTTTTTCAACTAAAAATTGCAATAAAGGAATTTTATTATTTTTATTGGCATAATGCATTAATTATTGCTTACATCAATATTATGTATCCATATATAAAAATAATACTATTATTCTCATAAAAATGTCTATCAATTAACCGAAGGAATTTAGTAAAGATTTTTGCTAGACCTTGGAGTATGAACATGTACAAGAGGCTTATAACAATCTTTTACCCACAACGTATGATCGCTAGCATTATCAAGAAAAATATCTTAATTGCATAATTTAGAAATTGTGCACTTAATTTGAATAAACTCATAAACTACAGGTTGTGAGTTAATAATAAATACATATGTGACCAATTTATTGATGTATTTTTCAAAAATTATAAATCATTTGAATGGTTCACATGGTAGATAGTGAGCTCACATATATTATCTTTAGTCATTACATAATGAAAAAAATTCAGTCCATTTATTAACTAGTAATATTTTAGTAATATTTTTTGAAAATAAATAGATTATGAAAATTTCTTAGATTGAATTAAAGAAACTTCTGGTTCTCTAATAAATATATAAATTCTTAATAATTTATGCATTATAATCAATCTGAAATGGTTAGACCGATCATGTCAAGTAATCAATTGTTAAGTAGTAAACTTCAGGCTTACTATTTTTATTATATCAATATTTATATCAATTGATAAACATCAAGTTTTTCAATATTAATATCAAATAATTAGTAAACTTCAGGTTTACTAATATTTGCAACCGTCAATAAACTACATGTTTATTAGTATTTGTATCAATTTTCAAGTTTATTATAATCAACAAACTTTAAGTTTATTGATATTTGTATCGATTAATCAACAAACTTTTGGTTTATTAATATTTAAATAATTAGTCAACTGTAGGTTACTAATATTTGTATAAAAATTAGTAAACTTTATGTTTACTAATATTTGTGATAAATAATAAAATAAATATTTATTGGTATCTGTATTAATTTTTAAGTTTACTATAATCAATAAACTTCAGATTTACTGACATTAGCATTAATTAATCAATAAACTTCATATTTGCTGATATTTATATAATTTGTAAATAATAGGTTATTAATATTTGTACAACAGTTAGTAAACTTTAGGTTACTAATATTTATATTTATTAGTAAACTTCGAATTTACTAATATTGGTATCAAAATAAAATTAAAAAATATATTACTTATCTTATACAAAGTGGACCTCAAGTATTTCTTTCTCAGTCTCAAAATGATATATATTTCAACGAATATTTCTTAAAATTAAATTTCTACGGGATATATTAGATAAATAATATATTTCATAACAAACTGTATGCAAGTAATTGTATTATAACTCTTCAAGAGTCTTCAAATAATTATATTGCACATAAAAAATATACGTATAATAAATTGAAAATCAAAATATGGCTTTACATAAAATATATTTATCATATATATAATAAAAGGATCAAAATATAATTAAGCAATAATTAATTTATAATTATGTAAAATAACTTATAAAAATTATATTAATGTTCACGAAAAAATAAATGACAATGAAAAATGATATTCTTATTTTTTCTTAATAATTTCGTTTAATGAATGACTTGAGTCTTAATAAATTTTTACTGTAATCGAAAAAAATATGAATTTGATGGTAATCTAAATATCTTTTGATTATCACAATATTAAACAAATTATTAATGGCGTGGATGGTCGGCCAACAGCATATGCACTCTCTGATTTGGTCGTTAACGGATCACATTTATTATTCAGTTGGACGTTCTCATCATCACCAGTAAAGAAAACATGCCTGAAGACTTTCATGCACAAATTGTCATATCATGCGCAAATTAATGATGCTTCTAACAAATAGCAAATCCATAATAAATAAGGAATAAAACGGTGCCCACATGGCATTGCATATGTGGCTTAAGGTGACGATATTTCTTCAAACTGGTTGTGCTATGCCCCATTTCATAAAAAGCCAAACAGAATTTTTTTTTTTTTTAACATAGAAACAGAAGTTTACTTTAATTTAGTTTTATTATGCGATTTGCTCCTGAATTTGTGGTATATATACCATGTGGTATTTTAATTTTCTTAAATTTATCTTCCCACACTATGTTCTCTTGAATCTTCCTCAACACTTTTCAAAATAAACTATTTTTATTTTTAAATTTATCTAAATAGGTATATTTTATTTTTATAATAAAAAATATGTTACGATTGATTGTTGTATAAAATAATATTTTTTCTCTATTTTAATTTTTTCAATAAAAATAATAAAAAAATTCGATGGCATTTTTTAATAATTTTGAAAATTTTGATGGCTTGCCCTAAAATAAATTATTGTTAACGAATAGTGCTTTTTCTTACGTATTATAATATTGTTGAAAAATCTAATATGGAAAACTTATTTAGTAATATGTTTCCTCCATTAAAAAAAAACTCGTAATCACGAATTCATTTTGTCCATGGTTCATTCTCTTGGAAAAAAAAACCCTTAAACCTTCCAAATTAATTTGATATTTGCATATCTGCTTCAATTTTTATTACTAAAATATGTGAATTTTGATTATTAATTTGGTTAATTGATAATAAAAAAACTCCAAAAATTAAAATTTTTAAAATGACATTGTTTTTACCTACTAAAATTTTTAATGGTTCAATTTTAATTGCTGGTATAAAAGAATTTCGATTATTAATTTGGTTTAGTTTGTTTTCGATTTATAATTTATACCGAATATGACTTTCTAACTATTATCACCCTATAGATAGAAAAATTGTCGTACTATAGGGTTGGATTAAAATGAGAATAAAGGTAGGGTTTTAATATCAAGTTGCATATATAGCTACTTACCAATTGTATGCTTCGTCAATTACGCCAATAATTAACTGTAAGTAATGAAACGATTTTCACTAACATATCCAATAATTTGTTAACCATAAGATATTGTGGAAAATATAAACACATAAGATGACAACTGAGGCCACCACCTTAATCAACCGGAATTTTCTGGTCCAAATAACTCTATATATATATATATATATATATATATATACACACACACACACACACACACATTCATTTTAGGGACAGATTTTTTTTTTCGATAAACAAGTCATTCTTTTAGAATTGTATAAAGTATTAAAAGTAATTGTAATATAATGATATTAAAAAAATTGAAAATAAGATGAAATTAAAATGTAAATTAATAATTTAATTTTTTTATATTGCAGAAAATGATTATAGATTTAAACCGATAACCATTTCAATCTAAAACTGATCAGGAAGAAAATTAACATCAACCGAAACTGATCCAATTCGACTCTCCTAACCCGTCTGATTGGTCTAGATTTTCCTCAATTCTGGACTGAAATGGCATCTTCAAGAAATAAAGCTCTAAATTATAGCTCGAAAAAGGAAACATGAAATTTAAAATCTCTAGCAGAAAAAAAAAAAAAGACAACCTGGAGTATTACGTTTGCATCACCATTTCTTAATTTGTGAAGAATGTCTATTTTCTTGCCCGAAAACTCTTAATTAATTATTTTTTTTCTTTTTATTTTGCGATTTGTATAAAAAAGAAGAGACAAATGGTTTCAATTTGCCTTCTTTAGGAGTCACTTTGAGTTTATTATCAATTTATCTTCATTTTTCATAAAATGACCATGAAAATTTGAAAAAACTATTAATTACTTTTTTAAAATTATATGTCATCACTCCATTAATTATTTAATGTACTATAAAAAAATAATTTAATTATAAATATGAAAATGAAAATGAAAAATAGAAATAAATGTTATTTAGAAAAAAAGCACTTTAATTGAAAAAAAAAAAATTCAAAAGCAACCCAGGAAGGGAGGAGTATTAAATTTGATTGCTGTGGTCAGACTTGTACTTGCGAAATTGGCAAATTGCACTCGCATTTGGACTCCAGTCTAAGAATTGGGTCCACAGTCCAGTTTTCAATTAGAAGAACTAAATGCGAAAGGTACTAAACATCAGAATAAAATATTAAAAAGTTTTTGAAAAAAATAGATATTATTAATTTTATTATTGATCGTTAGTGCTGGAATATTGATGAACTTGTAATCTGTTTAATAGAATTTAACACGATAATATTATAAATATAGTAACTTCCAAAATATTCTAATTATTTTAGATTAATTTATAAATTGCTTTGAAAATGATAACAGAAAATAAAATGTGAATTAAATATAAGTATTTTATTGCAAAATTTGTATAGATATGAAAAAAATAAAGGGAAAAATAAAGTGTGAATTAAATACTAAATATTTTTAAAAAAATATTTAGGGCACAATAATACCTTTAAACGTTAGTGATAAATCACAAATTTTTATAAAAAAGGAAGAAGTTTTCATGTAGGAAAGAGAGGTTCGATGGTAAGGAGAGCAAATTCCGATCGGACTGAAGTAAATAAAACCTGCAAAAGGTGCTTGCTTGGTTGTCCGGGAGTTAGTATTTCGATATTTAAGTTAGCAATAGGGAGAAAAGTTTTTAAAGAGAGAATATATATTTTACTTAGAGAGAGTGTGTATTTTACAGAATGAACCTGTTATTTATAGAGCTCAAAAAAGCTTAAACAATATTTTTGGAATAGTGGTCTGAAGCAATTATGGCCTATTGTATAGGTAATGACGATTTGACGATGGCGTGTGTCAGACAGCCTCATCATATCAGGGAGAGGTCATGTCCGATCGAACAACCTCATTTTTCGTATTTTTACCCGACTATTTAGGCTTTTATAGGCTTCTTAATAATGGGCTTTTGATTGGGTTTGATTTTGATTTTCAGGGTATTATCATTTGTCCCCCTTCGAGCACTTTGATCATTCTTAAGAGAGATCGAAGGTCTGGGGTTCTAATATTTCATGATGGCCATTTTTTCTATTCTGTGATCAGTGATGGAGTCCCTTAAATTTTGAGACTAAAATTTAGTTACATCGACTGTTGATCAGAAAAGTGAGTCATCAGTCGAACGATTGAAATTTTAATTAATTCGATAGGAAAAATAGGGCTCCAATCGAAGGACTAGTATTTTAATTACTTCGATCGAGATGTACATCGATCAAAAAATTTGGACTTTAGTCGAAAGACTGGAATTTTAATTACTTGGATCGGAATGTACATCGATCCAAAAATTTGAAAGTTTAATTACTTTGATTGGGATGTATGTCTATCGGGAAGATTGGAATTTTAATTACTTCAATCGGGATATAAGTCGATCGGAAAAATTAGACATCTTTCCTGCAACCAATTTTTATAAACATGATATATATTTTTCAAAGTTTGCTTTCCTAACCTGTTTGTTTGATGCTTTTGTCGTTCCAGGTTGCGTGGCCTTTTCTTGGTTTAGGCCTCCAGTGTTTGATCATTTTGCTTTCTTGTTACATTTTCTAATTCTTACAAGTTAACTATATCTGTCATGAAATGAAAAGTTACCTGAGGGCATTGTCGACTGTTCCTCGCTTATTTGTCTGTTAAAGGATATTCAGATCGTCGCTTATTTTTCCATGTCAATTCAAAAACAACGATTCGAAAAGGCATTTTTTAGTTTTTGTTGCTTCGTCTTCCGCACTTTAATTATTGCATCTTTACTTTTGCATTAAATAGCGGAGCTACGTGGCTTTTCTCAATTAATTTTATACGGATGAGAAACACTATAAATGGGTGTATCTTTTCTCCTGAAATTTTCTTCTTGAGGTTCTCTTCTTCCTCCCCTTTTTTTTCTTGAATTTTTTCCTTACAAAGCCGTCTGATTGTTCTTCAATTTTTTATTCATGACTTGCCATTTTAGGAAGATGAATAAAAAGCTAGGATTTTTCCTAGCAAAATACAACTTGCGATTGGAGGTCATATGACCTCCAATCTTTGTTGTTGCTTCCTTCTTTCAGCCCTGGACTTTCTTGTAGTCATAGTAGAGGATTCATGTCTGTACTATCTTCTTCATTTTTCTGATATTGATCTGAAGGAAGGGGGTTTGCTTTGAATGAGAGGTGGTCTTATTGTTATGGGGCTATAAATTTTTTACCTTTTTGTTTGTTGCCTTCTTCTTATTTTCTCTTTTTTTTTCAAGCGAAAAAACTCTTTATTCATGTACTCTACTTTTTTACTGAACTTCATTCTTTGTATACTTTTTTTCTTGTGCAATTTTCTTGTCTTGCTTCTTTATCTGTCTCATGATATATTTAAAAGACTAAGTGAATAGGTATTGCTGCAAACTATGAAAGAAATATTATAATCCAAGTGGCACTTATCTTGTGAAGATGTAAATTTATTTCGATCAGTTTAGTTTTCAAAAACCCATGCATTTCATCCTTTGTTGTTAGAAAGTTCAAAGAAGGCTTTATTTTAATTGGTTGGTCAAAGTTTGATGTTTCTGCTGATGAATTTCTGCATGCTTTGATATCCGATGATTACCTCCTTAACGCTTGTATTTGATTGCATCTTTGGGAGATTTTTTTGACCATATCCCTTGAAAAATGATGCTGCTTAAATTCCCTTTATGGCTTCTTCAACTTTTGAGCTTTTATTACAGCTATTCTATAACATACTATACCCGATCAGTTAAAAGACTCAAATATTGGTTGTCACACACGAATCAATCCTCCTTAATCCTTCTTAAATTGATTACTTACTAAATTTTCCATAATAAAAACTTATCACCATTACAAAAATTATTAAATTTATAAATAAAAATTATGGCAAAGTTTTCCCTATATTTGCTAAAACCTCTTGCAAAGCAACTTTATACACTTCTAAAATCACACGACTAACTTCATAATCACTAAAACAAACTCATTTCATAGAACATTAGCCCATCCTCCTTCTATTTCAACTCATTGAAATCATATCCAAATATAATCATACATGTTGTTCTTATATATGTAAGTTATGAATTTACATATACAAACTCACTTATACAAACACGTTCTACATTTTCTATCTAGTGTACATGCCGAAATCATATTGCAAATCCCCTTATAAATTTTTTACCTCAATATTCTTCAAGAATTAGCAGGACCGACAACCCCCTTTTTTCCTCAATTTCTAGATTACTAATCATAAACTTGCGTACGAAAAATAACCATACGCTAAGCTTACAGCTTAGTAAGACTACTCCACTAAATTTACTTTCTCTTTAATATCGCAATTGCAAGCATAATATTAAGATAAAAATATATTTGTACAAAAATCATAATTTACAACTACATCAACTATTACCATAAAGGTAAGATGATACAATATAGTTATCTTATTGATGAATTAGTATAAGAATTCATTAATCATACAAAAATTCTGTAAAATCCAATTTTAATTGTCATTTTCAAAACTGACATTTTAATGAGCATACTTTATTCATTAGATAATACAACATGGACATCAAATCTCCAACATTCACATGCTTGTACATATGTATACAAAGTACATGCTTGGATATATTCAGTTATATCAACTTATGAAATGCTTAATTCATCACCATCAAAATGTACAAGCTAATTACTTATATTCATTATTATGAAAATTTTATCTATTTATTGATTTCAGTTAATTGTTATCTTTTCTACAATGTCTGTACTTGCTATTTTTTCTGTATTTTCTATAGTTCTGTCTTTTCTATATTTTTTTATTTGCTGTCTTTGCTATATTTTCTACATTTCTATATTTTCTGCATTTTCCTTACAAAAGACAAAAATTACCAATATTGCATTTAATAAAACAACACACACACACACACACACATATTTTAAGTATTGTTAGTTAATTACCCTTGTCTCACAACAATAACTAATATCACAAGTTAATCATATAGTTACATATGCTGAACCCTAATAAAATCACAAAATATATTTATATAAATAGTATAACAAATATTATTATATATCCATCCTTATGTGCCATTTAATTTTATATATATATATATATATATATATATATATATATATATATATTTCTTTGCCCATACTAATTCGAAGGAATTGTTTAATGGATACACGGAACTGAGACCCTTTTTGGTTTATATAGACTTGAGTTATTTTCTATAGTTCTGTCTTTTCTATATTTTTTTATTTGCTGTCTTTGCTATATTTTCTACATTTCTATATTTTCTGCATTTTCCTTACAAAAGACAAAAATTACCAACATTGCATTTAATAAAACAACACACACACACACACAGATTTTAAGTATTGTTAGTTAATTACCCTTGTCTCACAACAATAACTAATATCACAAGTTAATCATATAGTTACATATGCTGAACCCTAATAAAATCACAAAATATATTTATATAAATAGTATAACAAATATTATTATATATCCATCCTTATGTGCCATTTAATTATATATATATATATATATATATATATATATATATATATATATATATATATATATATATATATATATATATATATATATATATATATATATATATATATTTCTTTGCCCATACTAATTCGAAGGAATTGTTTAATGGATACACGGAACTGAGACCCTTTTTGCTTTATATAGACTTGAGTGGTCGAAACCTGACACTGCACTCCTTTATAAAGTAAATTTTGAAATGGAGTGGTCGAAACTTGATACCTCACTCCTTTATAAAGCAAATTTGGAAATAGAGTGGTCGAAACCTGACATTACATTCCAATTTTCGATATAAAAAGGGTAGAAACCTGATAGTGCTCTTTTTACACCTGATGGTGAGTCGTTTCTTTTTATATACAAAATACCATTATCTACAATATCAATCAAAACTTCATCCATATGGCCGGCCAATTGTATCTTACTCTAAATTTCCTATCGTTACTAAGGGCATTAATGTCATTATATTCTCGCATATTACTTAATGTTTTAATACCAATAGATAACAATTTCTCTGTATTATTATTTTTTTATTTATACTCATGTTGAGTTCATTCCCTGGTACCATAGTGTACCTTTTTTGCCATCTTTCAAAACTCAATTAATCACTCGTCTTCTCATTCATGTAAATACACATTATTTGTCTTAGTCATTCTCAATTCACACTTTAAAATCAAGTGCAATCATGTTTCAAGCATAATAATAATTATTTCATATTTGTAAAATTTTAGCCAAAAAAATGAATTCACTTTTCATGGTTAAAACAGGATTACTCATTAAAATATAACTTATATTTAAATATAGGAGCCATTATTATACAAAATTTGATCACCTTATGAACAGTGCCTTATTTGTTTTACTTTTCTTCATTAAACTATCTTGTATTCATACAATTTGCAAAATAATGTGTATCTCATTATTTATTCATATAACATATGTATTAAATTTTTGAGTTCAAACAATTTACCAAATCAACATCACCATCTTTTCATCTGTTAGCATTTTTTTCAATCAGAAAAGATTTTTCCTTGGGTACTATTGTTCACGTATACATCACTGTTTACCTATATGATTACTATTCACTTGAAATAGTGGGAGTGGATTTTTTATCAAAGAAGTTATCGAATTACAAATATTTACAAAAACTTTTGCAATTCAGCTAAGATCATATATTAATCACTAATTTTCAATTTTATTCAATCAATATTTTATTATTTTACTTATAACTTCATAAACTTATTATTGCTTTAATTAGACAACTAGCCTTTTTATTTTAAATTAGCCATTAAATATAACATCTTAAGTTTTAAAAATATTTTCTAAAACTTTAAAGAACTAAGTAAGGATGATTTTAACTCACCTAAATTATTTAATTTGGTCATTTTTGCTTATTTCACCCCAAAACACTAATTAATTTGCAATTTTCATTTACTATTAATTTATTTATATAGCCACAAAAATTAGTAAAAAGGTAAATTTAGTGGCATACTTACTAGTTGATGTCAAAATCTACATTTTTAACTTAATTTTCCATCTTGACCATACTATTCCCCTTGATCACTGGTCGTCAGAGCTTCATCGAAGATACATCACCACTACCATTGTAAAGCCTAAAGTACTAGGGACCCATTGTCGGTGGTCAAGCATTCATACCCCTTGCTATTTGATTAGGGTCTGTGTCAGAAGATTTCATCATCCTTAACTCCAATCTCCCATTTATCGGTGAGCGGGGACAATCGATGTATATGAAAGGGAGTGTCTGGTCATAATAAGTCTAACGGTGGTGCTTGTATCGCCATCTGACATCAAAGCTGGCTGAAATCATGAAGGGAAGTCATCAGATTTCAAAATAAATAAATAAATAAAGAAAATGAAAAATAAAGACAAATGGCGGCTTACTGAAAATAAGACGGTGGTTGGCCAGCCCAGTGGAGATGGCGTCGAGCTATCACTGGTATAGTGAGTTACTCGCCGCTCTTAACCTCCCTCTCCTTTAATCCCATTTCCCCATTCCCTTATCTTCTTTTCTACTCTTTGTTTTTTTATTCCATCATCTTTTGTTCTGTTTATTCCTTCTTTCTTTCTACTTTTTTATTATTATTTTTATAATCATTACTACTCATTATACTTTTTCTTTTCTTTTCCTTTGTTTTTTTTGCATGTGGCTCATGATGTTACAATTCTTCTCCTCTTAAGAAAACTTCATCCTCGAAATTTATTTGAGCGTAAACAATAAAACATAATTCCTTATCTTCTATTCTTTAGCTTATTCATGATTTCCTTGATCATAAAATCAATACTAAGCATACTCACCAAAGGATTTCTTTTGTTTTCTAGAGTGATTCTATCCTCAAGGAAATTCTCAATTTATTCCTCTTTATATCTTTCTATAACTCCTTATTGTTTGAAATAGTCTCAATATCTGACTCTAGCTATTAATTGTATCATTACAATATTATTCTCATGCTTTTCCATTTTTTGGAGCATATATTCTCTACCTGTTTAATAAATATCCATCTTCTTAACTCCTGACTTACCTTACTTTCCTCTTAAAATAGTCTGTAAATGGCATCTATCAGTCTCTTTTAACTAACTGATAGGAAATTTATTATGTAAAGCATCCTTTACTATCAATGAAAATAAACTAAACTAAAACATTAATGATACCTAGCTTTATAATCACAATTTTGGCCAGCAAAGTGTACTTTCCCCCAAGGTTCACCATACATTTTTTATACAAAAAAAAATAGATAACTACACATAACCTTTAATATCATTATTCAATCAATAACTCAAGATGCCATAAAAGGATAAAACTTAGTTGCAAAATTCCTTCATTACTAAACCAATTTCACTAAATATATTCAATAGACAGCCATGTCTCTCTCTATTATTCTCCTTTTACAAACCAATCCAATCAAAAATTTCAAATCCATTTCACCACACAAGCATTTATAAACATAATAATCAAAAAATTTCTTCCAAATCGTATATAAGATTTCTAAACCAATAATAATCTTTAATTGGTCTTTACACTATCACTTCACATCTCAAACTTTTAAGTCAACATAACTCACTTGAAAAAAGTAATAAAGAATGGCATAGTAACAAATCAGATAAAACCCCTTTAATTTTCTTATAAGCCATAGCATAAGGCTGTTATGTTCCCTCCAATACTAACACTAAATGATAATCATAACTCTTTAAATATAAACTAGAGAATTCCAACAATGTCAGACTACCACTTACTTCAATTTATGCATTAACAATAACTAAAAGTCCATACTCATTAAGAGTTTCTTAACTCATATTTTCAATAGGTTACCTTCTTTCCCTAGGCACATTAATATTGTTGCCTTTTTTTTTTTAATTTTGGTTTTTTAATTTTCTAATTTAATTTTTTTCACTTAGTCAATTTTCATATAAACACCTAATAGTTTTCTCATCGTAGATAAATTCAAATAAATTCTACCAACATTTGCGTGTTTACCATCACATATCTTTTCCATAGATGGAGCAAGGTATAATCAGATATTTGCTACTGACAACTATAGTTAGCATGTTGTCACTCAATTCTTAAATCTATTATTGTCTTGGTAAATTCTAACTATAAAGTTAAGCAAAATACTAGGACCCAACAATGCTTTCCTTTTTAACTCAATTTGCGAGTAAAGAGTCCCCCATTATGCTACATTTAATTAGCAATGAATCTTTTTTCAGTCACATCCCATCCTTAATATTCGTTTTGGCATGTAAACTTACCTCTTCTTCACTCACTCTCCCCAAACCTTATGTTTTCCTTTTCGTGTTTAATTCATATTGTCCTTCTCTTACACATATGCTGTAACTCAATTGCACTTAATGTATGTAATGGCCTCAACACCAGATTAGTCATGAATAATGTTTTTCAATAGTGAATAGTATTTCTCGGTCTGAAAAGTACACTCGAAAGTGGAAAATATTTTATTTAACCATCGAAAAATATTGGTCATGGTGAGTTTGTGGTTGAAATTTAAAGTGAAATTGAGGTCAAATGGATCGCCAAAAATAAAAATACAAAAAAGATAGCGAGTCAATTTTTATTATTGAAAAATTGACTCAACTTTGTATAAATATTTAAAAATAGCAAACAGACTCTGAAAATTACCAAAAATTACAGTAAAGCCTAAAACAATATGTAGATTATTTTGACTATAAAAAGTAAATTTTTCTGTAATATCAGTATTTTTAGATCGAAACGATTTAATTGAACCAGACCAAAAACGGACTCTGATTGAGTCAAAAATCTATGTGCAACCTATTTTTGGGGTGATAAAAATTATGGAATTATTTTTGAAGTGATTTAAAATTTGGAAGTGAAAGAAATGAATTAAAAACTGTTATTGGGTAGTTAATGGGCTTGAATAATTAATCAAGGCCAATTAACCCAAGCCCAAGCCCATTTGAGAGGCTATAAAAGGAAAAATTTCTCTCTAATATTCCAAACTTTCCACATTTCCAGTAGATTTCCCTTGTCATGGTGGCTGAACTCCATTATTGCCTCTTTTCTCTCAAAATTCTTCATCTTTTCTTTGTTATTTTCTCTTGATCCAAACACCAAAAATGATTTTTAGCCTCTCTAGTTACTGGATCTAATCTCAAATTAGAGATTGAAGGAAGAAAAGCTAAGGAAAACAAGGACATAAGGCATGGAGGTCAATTTTAGGTAAGTGAAATCTTGATTTTTAATTTGATTTCAAGGCACTTATAGCTAGATTTAGGTGCATAAAGTATGTTTTTAAGGTTGTATTAAGCTGAAATTGTGGTTATCTTGGTGAATTCTGAGGTGAAAATTTCAGACAAGGAATGAAGTTTTTATTAATTTTCATGATTTCAAGTGAACAAAAGGAAGTTCAAGGGAAGATTATGCAAGGAGAAAGGTTAGTGACTACTAAATCTTAGTAAATTCCATTTAATTTAATGATTTCCTTAGGATTAATTAAGGAAAAATTTGTATAATTGATTAAATTTGAAATTTATTGGGTAATAGTGCAATTAGACTATAATTAAGTGTGTTAGAATATTTAAATTACATGAAAAAAATTTATAGGAAAATTTTAGTAAAGTGGGCGAAATTCTTGAGGAAGAAAAAAAATTGTATGTTAAGTATTTTAGTGAATTTAGGCCTTAATTTAATATTATATGTGAAATAATGCATGTATAAATTTTTGTGAAATTTATGGACATTATGTGAATATTTTTGAAATATTTATTGAAATTGTAATTAAAAAAAATTGAAAATAAAAAAGTATGTATATTGAAATTACCCTTAATGTAATACAATTGAACCTTAATTAAGCTTAAATATAAGTTTATTTAAATTGAAATAAATTTTTAAGGAGAAATTCCTTAAAGACCAAAATCCATTATTAAATAAAAAGAATGTGCATACTAAGAAATGAAATTAATTAAGGGATAGGAAACTTGCATGGAAAGTGATAATAAATGGGAAAACATGTGGGAAGTGCTTTGGTTAAGAGTGGAAAGAATAAGAATTATATGGAATAAATTTATTAAGTAGTTATAATTATGCAGAGATAATAAAGTTGGGTTTTTTTTTTCATGGGCCCTAAGGAATACACAAATGGATGATTAGGGATGATCATGGGGTGGGGATTCCCCGGCCCCGGCGGGGACCCGCCCCGTTCGGGGCGGGGAATCCCCGAAATTTCCCCCCGCGGGGACGGGGGCGGGGGGAAAAAATTCCCCGTCCTAGAATCGGGGGCGGGGACGGGGAATGGGGTATCCGCCCCGCGGGGATCCCCGCCCCGCAAAAAAAAAAAAAATATATATATATATATATATATATATATTTATATTTATTTATTTTAAAATATAATATTTTATAAATAAAATTAAAATATAATTTAATTTTATAATTATTAAATTTTAAATTATACTTAATTTTAAATTATTATTGATTTTAAATTTTTTATTTATTAAATATTATATTTTAATTTTAATTATTTATAAAATAATTTAATTTTATAATTATTAAATTTTAAATTATACTTAATTTTAAATTATTATTAATTTTAAATTTTTTATTTGTTAAATATTATATTTTAATTTTAATTATTTATAAAATATTATATTTTAAAATTAAAAAAAAAAAAACGGGGGATGGGGATCCCCGCGGGGGACGGGGATCCCCGTGGGGCGGGGACGGGGGAAATTCCCCCCCCGAGATTGGTGGCGGGGGCGGGGCGGGGAATCCCCACCACTGGCGGGGGAGGGAGTGGGGGAGAATTCCCCGGCCCCGCCCCGCCCCGTGATCATCCCTATGGATGATAAAATTAATCCATTAAGTAAAGGTGGAAAAAAAACGTGTAATAACAATTGCATGGCCCATGATAAATAAAATGCTAGAAATGAAATATTAACAAAGAAAGTGATAAGGTTAATTTAGATGAATTGGTGAAATTAATGTATGTAAGTTTATAAATAATTATACCAATAATTCAATGAACAAGAAAAAATTTAGTGAATTAATATAAATTAATTTATATTCCCTATAAAGAAAATAAAAAATTCAAATAATTGATTTAAGGAAAATAAAAAGTATATTAAGTTAAATAACCGTATTGAATTATTATAAATAATTTAAAATTTTTATATAAGTATTCCGAATAATCACAATTTCAAACCAAAAAGGTAAGAAATTAATTAAAAGTCAAAAATGAATTAAATGGATGTAAAAGGGTAAAATATTGAATTATTGAGTATTTGTTCAATAAGTGCCAAGGAAAAGTGAATTATAATGATATAATTCACAAATTATGTAAAAAGGCACTAAAAGAATATTCGACTAAGTAATGAATTGAAATAAAAGACTCTAAAAAGAGAGTGTATGATAATCGTAATGACTTATAAAAACATAATTTATCCACTGTATAAAAGTACTGAAAAAGAATTGAATGACATAATGTACTGATATGAAAAATGAATTATGAAAGTATGAAAGTTAAAAATCTCAGAAAATTTTTAGTGAAGAATGCTTATGGTGAATTATTGTAAAATAATTCAAAAAAAATGATTGAAAAGAAACAAAGATAAAGAGATTGAAAGTTAATGATTTGAATAGTCAAACTTCTGAAAAGAATGACTGATAAAGTGTACCGATTCCAAATAAAAAAATTTACAACTGTCCATACTTGAAAAGTATTTTAAAAGTTCTGTCAAAAGATTAAAAAGTGACTGAATAGTTAAAAGCACTAAAACGAGTGCGATTGACAAAAATATACTGTTCAAGAAAAAGAAAGAAATTAAAATGCTCTGAAAGTCTGAAAAAGTATTCTGAAAATAATTGATTGATTTTGCCCTTAGCAATAGTCAGGTAGTAACATTCTTGTACAGGATATAAATGGCTAGCCATAGGGACACCTTATACCACGGTGTAAGTCATGGCGACTTGCTATGCTATGGACTGGATCTCTGATCACCATGGCATTCTCTGTCTCTGTTCTATGCTCTGTGAGAATGGTCCCTTGGAGATCATTTCTCTCTTTGTTGTAGCCCTATAGGTCCATATCCTGCGTATCCTTTCTGAAAGTCCTATAATATTGCATTAGGGGCACATTGAAAAGAATAAATCAGAATTTATAAAAGTAAACTGAATGTAAAAGTTATGAATAAAAGAACTTACTTGAATGAATTAAAAAGTTTCAGGGTAAAAAATGTAAGTTTTTACAAAAATTGAAATTAATAAGCAAAGATGGAAAGATATTATTTTACAAGGTAAAATAGTAATTTAATGATTAATAGCCCAAAAATATGCTTCTGTAAAATAAAAGTGGTTAGTTCGTAATTAGAAATTATGGATTAAAACAATAATATGTTATATGAAAAATTCAAACAAAATCTGATCTAAACTTTTGTAAGTCAAAAGTTAACTGAAGTTAAAAATAAGCAAATAGACGACAATTATGTAATTAGAAATAAAAAGTGCCAAGTTTACCATAAGTAGATAAAAGAACCTTTGTATAGAAAAAGGAAGGACTCAAATATTTATTTGCAAAGTGTTTCTAATTAAGTACATCACTTTGCATTAAATGTTAAAAACTTTGATAATTGGAATCTGACAAGTAGTTCAAAAAGTCCAAGTAAAATAAAAGAATAAATAACGAAATTGAAATTTTTGCTATGAAAAGAATAATGTTGCAATTAATGAAGATATAAAGCACTGCATTGAAAATCTGTCATCATCGTGGCAATTAATTATGTAATTCGTTTCACCAAAATAAGATTGTACTGAAGTAATTAAATAGACAATTTTACTTGAAAAGTCAATTCATACGTAAAAGTTAAGTAAAAGTAAAAATAAGAAAAAAAATATCAATTTTTACCATTGAACGGAAAAAAGAGAATATTCTGAATTAAGTGAAAAGTTTAAATCAATGTAAAAAGTTTACCAAAGTGTTGGTAGTGATTTGAAAAGTCTGTTAAAATGATTAAAAGAAACTTTTGATAAGGCAGCGTAATAATTGGCATAGATATGATAATTATGCTTAATTTGAAAATTTTAGGATTGGTAGTCACCACTGAGCATATCCAGTGCTCAGCACGTAATTTTTACTGCGTGCAGGTTCTGAAAATAAGCTGGAGCATAGTACACAGTAAAGTGAAACTTGAAGAAAAATATTGTCTAAACTTTTAAATATTTTTGGCATGTATATACTCAGCTAAGGATAGTAAGCATTGTGTAATGTCCCAAAAATGACCCTAGTAGAAATTGCATGACTCACTGTATTAATATTTAATTTAAATTGATTAAATGTGTAAATTTATGTTTGATTAAGACTAAGATATATATGTGTGTGTATATATATATAGATAGATAGATAGAGCAAGGAGGGCAAGTGATATGTTCAATTTATGTTAGGAGTTAAATATATATTATTTGACATGAAATGTTTTAAGAGTAAAATTGAAATAAATAGTATGAGGCTAAGGTAAATGTCTAAAGATTTGGGTCAACAATTAAAAAGAAGAGCAAATTGGGGGTTGTTATTATTATTATGATTATTATTATTATTAAAAAAAAAGAGAAAGAAAGGGAGAGAGAAGAGGGGAGTGAGGATCGGGGAAGAGGGAACGGGAAGGGAAGGAGAGGGCGGAGGGAGGCGCTGCCGCTGATCAACGGCGCCTACATCAGCGATCGGTGCGGCTGCCACCACCTCCTCGCCGTCCCTTCTCTCCGACGGCGTCTGCGTGTTTTTCTTCTTCCCTTTGGCTGGATCGTTTTCTCTCCTTTTTTGACGAGCGATGACGGTGGCTAAGGGCACGAACACCATCGGAGACATCCCAACGGCATATCAACTGTCTCTGTGCCCTCTGTTTCTTCCCACTCGCCGGCATTAAGGAGATCAAAAATGGGGTGGCCGATCCTTTTTTGGGTGTTTTTTGATGGATCGAGACGGCGTAAAGGCGCGTGACCACCGCCGGCAAGCTTGGGGTGGCGTGAACTCCATTCCAGCACTGACCGTGCATCTCCGGTGAGGCTCCGGCGAAGCACCGGTGACCGGTCCGACGAGGACTGAAATAGGCAGTTTTAAAGCCAATTTCTTCTAATAGGTATGGGAACTATGCTAAGACTTTGATTTCATGTACAAGATTGAAGTAAGCTTTGGGTTAATTTTTATGAGATTATGGTTAAGTGTTTCATGATTAAATTAAGTATAGTGAATTATATGTTGCAGTATAATTATTAGCTTAGGAATGTAAGGAAGTTTTATGACTGTAAGTGTCAAAATGGACCTTAAAAGTATGTGTGAATTGTTTATGAGAATTAAGTTTAAATTAAGGTATTGTGGAATTAAATGAGTTGATTGCAAGTTATATGATCATGAGAAGTCTTAATAAATATTAATGGTATGTAAGAGTTATTGACAGATCTTGAAATCAATGTTTGACAGTGAACTTAAGATGTGAATTTAGTAGGATTTTTAATTAAAACTTATGATATAGGATTAGATAAGTTTAATAAATTTTAAGTAATGACAGGGTGTTTAATTTTGCATGCAAAGTCCTTGGGTTGAGTTGGGTAATGGTGGAGCTAAAGCAAAAGAAGTAATATGACAGTAAAAACATTTGCTTTTGTATGTGTAATTCTTGAATTGCACTGATTTAATTAAGATGGAATATGTATGTTAGTATTTGAGATTTATTTGGCGTTAAGTATATAGAATTTAACTAAAGAGTAATGAATTGTATTGGTTATTAAGATTGAAGTTACAATTAATACCCAAATAAGTTATAGTTGAAGTTTTACAAAGTTACTTAAGGGAAAGTTTAGGGATGGTAATAGAAAATAATACTGGAAATTTGTGGTTATAGGTAAAAGATCATATTTGGAGTTTGTAGGCTGAATGGGGAAAAGTATAGTTTTCTAGTGTTTGATCGAGAGGTAATGTTGTATCATGCGTTCATTTGATTTATTTTGAGCAATAAAGATATATAAGCCTAAAATTATTGTGTAATTAACCTTATAGCAGTCTTGAAGTTTGATAAGCATTGATTATAAGCATTTGGTTGATAAGTTTTGGTTATATGTTAAAACTTAATAATGGATTAATGAGTTATTAATTGACATTGTACTTAAGATGTAGATTTTAATTGAATTTCAATTGGACTTTCTGAAATAAGTTGAGACTTAGTGGGTTATTAATATTAAAGTTATTGAAGGATAATCTAAGGTATGTGAATGTTAGATGATGGAGGTTTAATTTTGGAATGTGAACTTATTTTGAAATGATTTCGTAAATATCCTAAGCACTATAATTTTCATAGTTATTTAAGCTGGATGAATAACCTACTGATATAATGAGACCATGTAAGGTTGAACAAGGTTGATTATCATTGTTAGAGCTTGGGAAGTATGATTACCAGAAATATTACTATAGGATTTACTGAACTTATGTTCATAAAGTTTAACTATACTATTTATTAAGAATTCTCTCTGACATCCTTTAGAAAAAAAATATTGAATAGTTATTATTTAAGTAACTTACAGATCCCCATAATTGAATAGATTATAAGCGAGAATTATAATGTTATGATACAAAATAAGTGATAATGTAAGTAGTATAGTGGCGAGCTATTGGTTTCGTTGATAATGAATTAGGAATATCTTTATATTTAATGGAGTAGGTGCAGTGGTATGTTTATACTTTTATGATAGTATGAGAAACCAATGTTAAAAATGCTATACTAGTACATACTGTTGCCTTAGTATCTGCCTATTTAAGATCATATAGTTGCATATATAAGCATGATATGAAATGTATATGCATATATAGACATCTCCATTAAAAGTGATGCATTGAATATATGTATCAAATATAGTATTTGAGTATGAATGTTTGATGACTAAATTAAGTACAGTAGAGCACGGGAGATGATTAAGATAAATCATACAGGTACGTCCTTCTGTAGTGATTATGTGTTTATATGTTGCATTATGCACCAATGATTTAAATACTTGTATATGAATGCATTTTTATGACCATAAAATTAGTACAAATATTGTCAATATGTGGCCGTTAGGATGTTTAAAGTAATTTGAAAGAATCTGTATAAAATAGATTCCTCTGATGACTGAAGAATGTTTTAAAGAGAAATTACTGAATTATTGTGAAATAATTCATGATATAAGTGAAAGATGGTTCACAAACTATACAAAAATATTGAATATTCTGAATAACTGTATTATCTGGATTGAAAAGGAATTGAAATGATGATAAAGTTGATAAATGTACCGAAAGTAAGTGATCTTTTGCGCCCTTAGAAAATAGTCTGGCAGTAAAAACTAGCTCAGGATATAATTGGCTAGCCATAGGGACATCTGTACCTTGGTGCAAGTCATGGCGACTTGCTTAGTTATGGTAGGATCACTGATCTCCATAGCTTCTGTTTGTATCTGGTATCTGCTATGTGAAAAATGGTCTTTGAGATCATTTTTCAGTCTGTATGTGGCCATGGGGTCCACGTCCCGAGTATCCAGTCTGAGTATTTCTGTCGGCACTGTTCTAGGGGCATTAATATGGAAATAAATTAAAAAGTATAAAAGACAATAAATGTTATAGTTCAAAACTAATGTGCATAAGAACTATCTTGTATAAGTACATCAAATGGATAATAAATTGCAAGTTATAATATTGATGAACATGTGATTCTCTAATTCTTTATAAGCATTATGTATCTATATGTCTATGTATAGGTATGTACGTCATTCTATTATCGATCAAGTATATAATATATGACACACTATGGTGTTAAGTATTATATTGTTCAATTTGTTAAGATTATTTAATGATTACATGAAAGTGAATTTTGAATGCATGCTATGTTTTAAATGATGTAGATTTATGAAAGAAATATGCCGAATGTCTTTTGTGGTAACAATGAATGATGCATTGATTGCTGAGTTATTAAGTTTTATTGCCTATGTAAGTAAGATGTTATGTTGCTTATGCTTGTGATTTATTGCTGAATGTAAGAACTGGGATCTAAGGTAATTGAAGGTATCTATTAAGAGTGTTATCAACTTTGTACTTGGATAATTGATATTACATGTTTAAAAGATTATCTTTAGATTACTCTGTTCCCCACTAAGCTTTATAGCTTAGCACGGATTTTGTTATCCGTGTAGGTAGCAGGATAGACTTGTTTTTGGTTAGACAGCTGCTTCGGCTCAACCATCAGAAGAAGGGATCTAGTTTCGAACAATTCATCTTTTGAGATTCACAATTATAGTGAGGCAATTTTAAGTGTAAATTGTTTCTATTTTGAAGTATTATAGTGACTTAAGAGTGTAATTTGTAATATTGACTTATCTTAGGAAATGTGATTAATAATGAGAATGGATGTATGAGATGCATGATGAAATTATTTTTGTATTGTGTGCCCCTGATGGGCTGAGGGAATTGTCTGATTTTTTAGGTGGAATAGATAAGTTTTTAGACGTTATATTGCCGGATTTTTATTTGGTAATTAGTCACTTGGACAATTATAGTTTTACCGGCTTGCTTAATTTATAAGTATTTCTTTTTGGACAAGTTTGGAGTCGATGGGATAATTAAGGAAAAAAAAAATTTTCGGGTCATCACATGCTTCAGTCAGTCTGTTCAGGAAGGGTGTTATATTTTGTGGTATCAGAGCAGCTTGGTTTAGTCGGTTCTGGTTAAGAAGAGTTTTAAGAGAAGCTGTTTGAAAGTTATGGCCCATTTGTCTAATGTTGATCAGTTGGAATTTTGGTTTAGGCCGACAATGGGATGATTTAAAAAATATTAGGGACTTAAGTTGAAAAGAATATATATAAGAATATTGTTTGAGTGTCAGCGAATGAAGATGAAGTATATGTCTATATTTGGATGAGACATTCTAGATTATATTGTGGTATTATATGGGAAATGATCACAGTATAGTGATATAGTTGTAATGGTTGAATGTATAATTGAGGAAAGCGGATGATAATATAGGTAAGGCTATGGTTGACCTATATTGAGGGAAATGTTTTGACGGAGTTTCTTATATGTTTTTCATCTTTTGATTGATAGTTGTTTGTGATGATTGATTTTGAGGTTAGAGAATGATTGTAGGCATTCTTGAGATGTCAAATAAGCTAAGAAGTATTAAGGATATTCTGTGAAGACCATAAATTGTGATCGAACCTTAAGAAATATGATATAAGTGTTTTAATAGAGTATGTAGAGATTATTGCAATATGATGCTTAAGAAAGAATTTTATGTGTTCTGATGAGGTTTAGCTGATCCTAAGATCGGCGTGAGTAGTTAAGCGAAGGAATTATTACAAGTAACTTATGTATATGCCATATGGACTGAGTGAATTTTAAAGGGGCAAGTTTGTTGTTATCAGATTCCTCAGATAATTTGAGTATAAATAAGTAAGTTGGTGATTGAGGACCTGAGTTCAACTTTTTGTTATTTCGATAATTATAAGGTAATGTTTCTGGGTGATTCCATTAACCCAACTAGTACACACTGCCACTAATATTATGCATTAGTCATTCATGTGTACATTTGTATTTCAGTCCATGCATAAAGATACGATATACATGCATACAGTTCAGTCATGTGGCCACATGCTTCATAGTCTACATATTAAATGTTATTGTATAGTCATACACTTACATGTTTTCTATTTGGTTTTGTTAGTGGCAGTTTTGTTATACTAGTAAGAGGTTATAGTGGAAACCCAACACAGACTTCATCAGTTATATTGAATAAGAAGCCTATGTACAGAAATCAAATATCAGAGTTGAATAACGGAGATCAGGATAACCAAGAGTTTAAAAGAGTGATTTGGTTAAGTGATGAAAGGGTTAAAGTCTTAATAAAGCAGTATTTGATTAAGTTAAAAAAAATAGGAGTTACTCTTTGGAGATAGTTACAGTTAATTAAAGTTTTATTCTCGTTCACATTTATACAAGTATTGGGTTATAACGTATTTTAACTTCATATATGCCAAGATAAAAGAACTATTGTTCTAGAAGGATAAGTTTGATAAAGAATAGTTTTAGGAAGTTGATAGTAATAGTGGTATAGATTATCGGTTTGAATTTCGAGGACGAAATTCCTTAAAGGGGAGAAAATTGTAATGTCCCGAAAATGACTCTAATCGAAATTGCACGACTCACTGTATTAATATTTAATTTAAATTGATTAAATGTGTAAATTTATGTTTGATTAAGACTAAGATATATATGTGTGTGTATATATATATATATATATATATAGATAGATAGAGCAAAGAGGGCAAGTGATATGTTCAATTTATGTTATGATTTAAATATATATTATTTGACATGAAATGTTTTAAGAGTAAAATTGAAATAAATAGTATGAGGCTAAGGTAAATGTCTAAAGGTTTGGGTCAACAATTAAAAAGAAGAGCAAATTGGGGGTTATTATTATTATTATGATTATTATTATTATTAAAAAAAAAGAGAAAGAAAGGGAGAGAGAAGAGGGGAGTGAGGATCGGGGAAGAGGGAACGGGAAGGGAAGGAGAGGGCGGAGGGAGGCGCTGTCGCCGATCAACGGCACCTGCATCAGCGATCGGCGTGGCTGCCACCATCTCCTCGCCGTCCCTTCTCTCCGGCGGCGTCTGCGTGTGTTTCTTCTTCCCTTTGGCCGGATCGTTTTCTCTCCTTTTCTGACTAGTGACGACGGCAGCTAAGGGCACAAACACCACCGGAGACATCCCAATGGCATATCGACTCTCTCTGGGCCCTCTGTTTCTTCCCACTCGCCGGCATTAAGGAGATCGAAAATGGGGTGGCCAGTCATTGTTTGGGTGTTTTTTGGTGGATCGAGACGGCGTAAAGGCGCGTGACCACCGCCGGCAAGCTTGGGATGGCGTGAACTCCATTCCGGCGCTGATCATGCATCTCCGGTGAGGCTCCGGCGAAGCACTGGTGACTGGTCCGACAAGGACTGAAATAGGCAGTTTTGAAGCCAATTTCTTCTAATAGGTATGGGAACTATGCTAAGACATTGATTTCATGTACAAGATTAAAGTAAGCTTTGAGTTAATTTTTATGAGATTATGGTTAAGTGTTTCATGATTAAATTAAGTATAGTGAATTATATGCTGCAGTATAATTATTAGCTTAGGAATGTAAGGAAGTTTTATGACTGTAAGTGTCAAAATGGACCTTAAAAGTATGTGTGAATTGTTTATGAGAATTAAGTTTAATTGAAGGTATTGTGGAATTAAATGAGTTGATTGCAAGTTATATGATCATGAGGAGTTTTAATAAATATTAATGGTATGTAAGAGTTATTGACAGATCTTGAAATCAATGTTTGACAGTGAACTTAAGATGTGAATTTAGTAGGATTTTTAATTAAAACTTATGATATAGGATTAGATAAGTTTAATAAATTTTAAGTAATGACAGGGTGTTTAATTTTTCATGCAAAGTCCTTGGGTTGAGTTGGATAATGGTGGAGCTAAAGCAAAAGAAGTAATATGACAGTAAAAACATTTGCTTTTGTATGTGTAATTCTTGAATTGCACTGATTTAATTAAGATGGAATATGCATGTTAGTATTTGAGATTTATTGGTCGTTAAGTATATAGAATTTAACTAAAGAGTAATGAATTGTATTGGTTATTAAGATTGAAGTTACAATTAATACCCAAATAAGTTATAGTTGAAGTTTTACAAAGTTACTTAAGGGAAAGTTTAGGGATGGTAATAGAAAACAATAATGAAAATTTGTGGTTATAGGTAAAAGATCATATTTGGAGTTTGTAGGCTGAATGGGGGAAAGTATAGTTTTTTTGTGCTTGATCGAGAGGTAATGTTGTATCATGCGTTCATTTGATTTATTTTGAGCAATCAAGATATATAAGCCTAAAATTATTGTGTAATTAACCTTATAGCAGTCTTGAAGTTTGATAAGCATTGATTATAAGCATTTGGTTGATAAGTTTTGGTTATATGTTAAAACTTAATAATGGATTAATGAGTTATTATTTGACATTGTACTTAAGATGTAGATTTTAATTGAATTTCAATTGGACTTTCTGAAATAAGTTGAGACTTAGTGGGTTATTAATATTAAAGTTATTGAAGGATAATATAAGGTATGTGAATGTTAGATGATGGAGGTTTAATTTTGGAATGTGAACTTATTTTGAAATGATTTCATAAATATCCTAAGCACTATAATTTTCATAGTTATTTAAGCTAGATGAACAACCTACTGATATAATGAGACCATGTAAGGTTGAACAAGGTTGATTATCATTGTTAGAGCTTGGGAAGTATGATTACCAGAAATATTACTATAGGATTTACTGAACTTATGTTCATAAAGTTTAACTATACTATTTATTAAGAATTCTCTCCAACATCCTTTAGAAAAAAAAAATATATTGAATAGTTATTATTTAAGTAACTTACTGATCCCCACAATTGAATAGATTATAAGCGAGAATTATAATGTTATGATACAAAATAAGTGATAATGTAAGTAGTATAGTGGCGAGCTATTGGTTCCGTTGATAATGAATTAGGAATATCTTTATATTTAATGGAGTAGGTGTAGTGGTACGTTTATACTTTTATGATAGTATGAGAAACCAATGTTAAAAATGCTATACTCGTACATGTTGTTGCCTTAGTATCTACCTATTTAAGATCATATAGTTGCATATATAAGCATGATATGAAATTTATATGCATATATAGACATCTCCATTAAAAGTGACGCATTGAATACATGTATCAAATATAATATCTGAGTATGAATGTTTTATGACTAAATTAAGTACAGTAGAGCACGGGAGATGATTAAGATAAATCATACAGGTACGTCCTTCTGTAGTGATTATGTGTTTATATGTTGCATTATGCACCAATGATTTAAATACTTGTATATGAATGCATTTTTATGACCATAAAATTAGTACAAATATTGTCAATATGTGGCCATTAGGATGTTTAAAGTAATTTGAAAGAATCTGTATAAAATAGATTCCTCTGATGACTGAAGAATGTTTTAAAGAGAAATTACTGAATTATTGTGAAATAATTCATGATATAAGTGAAAGATGGTTCACAAACTGTACAAAAATATTGAATATTCTAAATAACTGTATTATCTGGATTGAAAAGGAATTGAAATGATGATAAAGTTGATAAATGTACCGAAAGTAAGTGATCTTTTCGCCCTTAGAAAATAGTCTAGCAGTAAAAACTAGCTCAGGATATAATTGGCTAGCCATAGGGACATCTGTACCTTGGTGCAAGTCATGGCGACTTGCTTAGTTATGGTAGGATCACTGATCTCCATAGCTTCTGTTTGTATCTGGTATCTGCTATGTGAAAAATGGTCTTTGAGATCATTTTTCAGTCTGTATGTGGCCATGGGGTCCACGTCCCGAGTATCCAGTCTGAGTATTTTTGTCGGCACTGTTCTAGGGGCATTAATATGGAAATAAATTAAAAAGTATAAAAGACAATAAATGTTATAGTTCAAAACTAATGTGCATAAGAACTATCTTGTATAAGTACATCAAATGGATAATAAATTGCAAGTTATAATATTGATGAACATGTGATTCTCTAATTCTTTATAAGCATTATGTATCTATATATCTATGTATAGGTATGTACGTCATTCTGTTATCGATCAAGTATATAATATATGACACACTATGGTGTTAAGTATTATATTGTTCAATTTGTTAAGATTATTTAATGATTACATGAAAGTGAATTTTGAATGCATGCTATGTTTTAAATGATGTAGATTTATGAAAGAAATATGCCGAATGTCTTTTGTGGTAACAATGAATGATGCATTGATTGCTGAGTTATTAAGTTTTATTGCCTATGTAAGTAAGATGTTATGTTGCTTATGCTTGTGATTTATTGCTGAATGTAAGAACTGGGATCTAAGGTAATTGAAGGTATCTGTTAAGAGTGTTATCAACTTTGTACTTGGATAATTGATATTAAATGTTTAAAAGATTATCTTTAGATTACTCTGTTCCCCACTAAGCTTTATAGCTTAACACGGATTTTGTTATCCGTGTAGGTAGCAGGATAGACTTATTTTTGGTTAGACAGCTGCTTCGGCTCAACCATCAGAAGAAGGGATCTAGTTTCGAGCAATTCATCTTTTGACATTCACAGTTGTAGTGAGGCGATTTTAAGTGTAAATTGTTTCTATTTTGAAGTATTATAATGACTTAAGAGTGTAATTTGTAATATTGACTTATCTTAGAAAATGTGATTAATAATGAGAATGGATGTATGAGATGCATGATGAAATTATTTTTGTATTGTTGTGTCCTTGATGGGCTGAGGGAATTGTCTGATTTTTCAGGTGGAATAGATAAGGTTTTAGACATTATATTGCCGGATTTTTATTTGGTAATTAGTCACTTGGACAATTATAGTTTTACCGGCTTGCTTAATTTATAAGTATTTCTTTTTGGATAAGTTTGAAGTCGATGGGATAGTTAAGGAAAAAAAGGAAATTTCGGGTCATCACATGCTTCAGTCAGTCTGTTCAGGAAGTGTGTTACACATTGACTGTATTTTGGATCATTATTTTATTAATAGTAATTTTTGTTATGTCAATAAATGATCATGATTGGTATGCAATTTTACAGAATATTATGTATCTGTTGAATATGATAAATTATTGTGCCTCTTGGAGGCTGTGTATTGTTTAATTTTTAGGGGGGGTCGTTAAGTGGGTAGCTGTTATGCTGCCAGAATTTTCAATGACTTGTATTTGCATAAGATTGGTTATCGGTGTAAAAAAAAATTTCAAGCAAATTGTAAAAGTTCATATTGGAGTGAACTGTTCCGTTAAGGTTCCATTAAGGGCGTTTCATTTAGTGGTATTAGCGCGATGGTTTAAGCAGTTCTAAGATCGGAGTGGGATAAGATTAAGTGATAGATTTATCTCTATATACATGCTAAAAGTCAGTGGATAAGTGATAAGGAGTATGATGTGTACTTGCTCCCTATTATGATTGAAAGTGAAAAATTGACATCTGATCGAGATTGTCAGGTGTATGTGGTTAATTCTGCATAGTAAAGACAATAGAGAGTTAGAATGAAAGTGTTGTTGTTTGAGGCTAAAGTAAAATGGTGAATTGTTAACTGAATTTAAGTGTAATCCAAGTACGTAAGTGTTATTGTGAATGAGAATCAGTTAATTGATAAATGAAATAAAAAGGGTATGTTAGAAAGTTGGGAATAAATTATATATTAAGTTCAGACAGACTGTAACTGTCACACCCTACTCGGAATAGTCTTTTCGACGCGAAACTTAGCCGAAATTGGTACATTTTTTTCACCGAATAATTCGAACACTTAAAATACTTTTACATTAATTCTAGAATCATACAACAGTCTTGTAAACAGTTAAAACATATACAAAAAATAATTTCACTTAATGTCATTACTATCGCTTTTTAACATTAAATATGAAATTAATATTATTTTTCAAACTTGTCACTTTTCCCACTAACAATTGGTGCAGGAAAATATCAATTAATTAAATTTATCTTTTTCATGTAAAATAAAAATGCATTTTAAATCCTTTTTCATTATAAAAGCTTAACTTAATCTTTATTTTACATTTTATTCTTATAAAATCTCTCTTTTTCTTTTTCTTATTAATTACATTTTTTGGAAACCTTTACAGATTTATTTTAACTTTACGTTTTCTTCCAAACGAATCGTTTTTCATTATAACTTTTATATTCAATTCATTTAAATAATACTGATTTATTCATTTCGATGCGCCTCTAGTGCAATATAAAAGGATTCTCAAAAAGGATACTCGGGACTGGGCCCGAAGGTCTCACTGAACAGATAGAGAAATGATCTCGAAAGATCAAGTCTCACAGAGCAAAAAACAGATACATTTTCACTTTCACTAAAGTTATGAAGATTAAAGATCCCACCCATAGCAAAGCAAGTCGTCATGACTTGCACCGTGGTACAGAAGTGTCCCTATGGCTAGCCAATTATATCCTAAACAAGAATAAAATTACCTGCTTATCGCTAAGGGCAAAATAATAAGTTATATTAGAAATTCTTTTAAATATTTAAAAATCTTTAATTTCCTTCTTTTATTTACTGTTTCACTATATTCTGATCAAATGTACTCTTTTAACATTTTTGACTATTCAATAACTTTTTGTTCTTTCTTTTACTTTATCTTTTTAGATCACTTTTGTGAATTATTCTTCGATAATTCACACAGATACTTAAGCTTTTCAGTCTTTTATACAAATTATGAATTTTGGCATTAAAATTCACAATTTTCTTTTATTCTTTTTGTATAATTCTTTACGAATTATTTTCCAATAATGCAAGGCTTGACTTTTTACAAATTTTTTTTCTATCCAACTTTTCAATTATTCAATATGCCGATTTTTATTTCGTTGGCGAATTATTTTATAATCATTCACTCTTTTAATACTTTTTATTGACTAATTTATTTTGATAAATTAGTCACGCATTTATTTTACTACTTTTTACGTAATTAGGAATTCTATTAATATAATTCATTATTTTATGTCTCGAAAATGCATAATTTGACTTTTTCTATAGGATTATTTATTTCAAAAGCATAATTATAATTTTACCATTATAAGCTTATTTTTGTTCTTTAAACTAAAAATTGAAATATTTTATATTTCCATACACTTAAATTGTCATTTATAAGCAGAATTACATTTTAGTCCCTAAACTTTTCTTTTCTTTCATATTGATTTTGTCACTTACTTATCAATTTATTCCCATCATTTTCACTCATTTTATGAATTATTTATCAATAATTCATTATGCTTATTATTTTTATGACTTAGTATTTATTTCGAAGAATTTCATCGGTTGACTTTTTATTTCATTTCTATTGACTTTACTTTAATTTCATATTAATTCATCATTCTAGTCACTTTTATACAATTATGCACTAATATTTCAATTATTTTCATTATACATATTCACATGAAAATTCCAATAAAATCCCAATAAATTTCAATAAAATTTATTTATGCATTATTTATTATTTAGCGTCATTTTTTACTAAAATAATCAATTATTTCCCATTATTTCACAATTTCCACTATAAACATATTCAATACATAGAATTTAACATTTCAAAATAAATTCTAATAATTCACTAAAAATTTAAGGGCACCAATTATCATCTTTATATTCTATTTAAGCTAATATATATTATTTTCATGCAAAATTTCACACTTTTCCCTTAGTGCACAATTCGGCCACCATTACTTTTCTACCCTAAAATTTTTCTTTCTCTCATTTTTACTTTTCATTTACCTTTTCTGTAGTTTAATCACAATTACCCTAACATAATTGCATCAATTAATCACTTTAAATATTTTTACCTTAAATATATAATTGAGAAAAATTCATAATAATAAGGAAATTAAAGGATTTTGTAGTCACTTATAATTTTTTCTTGCTTAGGAGTGCCAAACACTTCTTTTCTTTTGCTCTACACTTGCAAACTTTTCTTCCTCCTTTACCATCAACCATGGCCGGCCCATCAAGCCTTCCTAACCTCAATTTTTTTGTCCTCAAATAAAAAATCCAAGCTCATAATTAGCTTCTACACCTCAAAAACTATAAGAAAACACCAAAAAACTAATTAAAATCACTTAATTTCTTAAGTTCCATCTTACCTCTTTTCCTTTCTTCACTTGATTCCTTGCTCAAATTACTTGATTGAGGCCACTAGGGTGACCTAGAAAGAGAACTTCATCTTTTATGTTGGAGTTTAAGGGAGATTTGGAGTGAAAGAAAAAGAAATCAAAGAGAGAGAGAAGAAGAAGATGGTTCAGCCACCATGAGAGGGAGAAAAAGCTGGAGGATTCTGGAGCAAATCTCTAGATTTTTAGCTCTATAAATACTCTATTGATGGGCCAAAATTGGGCTTAAATGAGTGGAATTTGCCCACTTAAACATTAAGGCCCATTTTAGGCCAGTTAAGGCTCAATTCAATTTTTCTCTCTTTCTTACTTCAAATCACTTCAAAAATGATTTCATTATTCTTAAAACATCAAAAATATCTAGCACACAAATTTTTGGCTCAATCGAAGTCCATTATCGATCCGATTTAAACTTATCGGTCCGATTTGACAACTGCCTGTGTCACCGAAAAATTCAATTCTCATTACCAAATATTCTACATAAAAATTCATGTAGGCATGCAAAATATGGAAATATTCGGAGTTCATTTACTATTTTTAATTATTTATGCAATATCAAGTCCCCTTCCTTACCAGGGAAATTGACTCGCTACCTTTTTCGTATTTTTGACTTTTGGAGACTCATTTGACCTCAATTTCACTTAAAATTTCAACCACAAGCTCACTATAACCATTACTTTCCAATGGTACAATAAAATATTTTTGACTTTCGGGTGTCCTTTCGAGCCCGAAAAATACTATTCATTGTCGGAAAATACTATTCATGACTGATCCGGTGTCGAGGCCATTACAGTAACAGACATAGAGAAACCTTGACTTCCATGTCATGGTTTAAATGGTTATCGAATTAGAAGTGATACAGTCGGAGGAAGTTTCTAATAGTTAAAATGGTTCTGATGATAAGTTGAGGTCATTTAAAATGCTCTATATATATCTGTCAGTAATTCCTTGCAGGTGTGGATACTTGATTAGATGTTTCATAGTTCTGGGATGAGCTATGATATATGCATTATATGAGAATATGTGACCGTATATTGTTGCATATATAAAATCATTCATTCATAGCATAGTATTTTACATTGTGTGACAACATCTGATTTGCATCATATCATTTGTATAGACCTCACCAGATATGAAAAAACTAACAGGAGATATGATGAGCGTTGAAATGACCTAATAGCAAGGAAAGATTACCATTGTACTGTGATGAAGTAAAAAGAAATAGTGTATTCAAGATTATTGTTTTTGATTTTGATGTGATCATTATGAGTTATTGGTCACGTCATTCAGATTTGTAAATGTACTGACTGACTATATAGACTCGATAAATAGGATTTTCTACCCCTATTTGGACTTGTTTATAATTATTTTTATTGGTATTATTCTGATGAGATTTGAGATACTAAAAGAATGTGATAAGTATTTGAGCTTTGTTCTGCCAGTATTGAAGAAAAAGTAACTATTTGTTGAAATTAATTAATGTAATCTCTGGTTGATTTGATTTGTGGTATAAATGAGATCTGTATACATGATGATACGACCTGTGAAGTAAGATTGGTAAAGATTTTTGACTTAAAGATTAGTCAGTCCAAGAATGAACAGGTTCTATAAGTAAGCATGCTTTGAAATCATCAAATGTGGAAGAATCTTTGATAAGACAATAATATTGTCTCATCTACTTTTTGTTATAAGTAAATTTCAAGGGCGAAATTTCGTTTAGTAGGGGAGAAATGTAATGACCTCAACACCGGGTTAGCCGTAAATAATATTTTCTAACAGTGAATAGTATTTCTCGGGCTGAAAAATGCACCCGGAAGTGAAAAATATTTTATTTGACCATCGAAAAATATTGGTCATGGTGAGTCCGTGGTTGAAATTTGAAGTGAAATCGAGGTCAAATGAGCCTCCAAAAATTAAAAATAAGAAAAAGGTAGCGAGTTAATTTTTATTATTCGGGAATTGACTCAACTTTGTATAAATATTTAAAAATAGCAAACGGACTCCGAAAATTACCAAAAATTGCAGTAAAGCCTAAAATAATATGTAAATTATTTTGACTATAAAAAGTAAATTTTTCTATAATATCGGTATTTTTGGATCGGACCGATTTAATTGAACAGGACAAAAAATGGACTCTAATTGAGCCAAAAATTTGCGTACAACCTATTTTCAGGGTGATAAAAATTATGAAATTATTTTTGAAGTGATTTGAAATTTAAAAGTGAAATAAATAAATTAAAAACTGTTATTGGGTAGTTAATGGGCTTGATTAATTAATCAAGGCCCATTAAGCAAAGCCCAAGGCCAAGCCCATTTGAGAGTCTATAAAAGGAAAGATTTCTCTCTAATATTTCAGAACATCCCACGTTTCCAGTAGATTTCCCTTGTCATGGTGGCCGAACTCTATTGTTGCCTCTTTTCTCTCAAAATTCTTCATCTTTTCTTGATTATTTTCTCTTGATCCAAACACCAAAAATGATTTTTAGCTTCTCTAGTTGCTGGATCTAATCTCAAATTAAAGATTGAAGGAAGAAAGCTAAGGAAAACAACGACATAAGGCATGGAGGTCAATTTTAGGTAAGTGAAATCTTGATTTTTAATTTGATTTCAAGGCACTTATAGCTAGATTTAGGTGCCTAGAGTATGTTTTTAAGGTTGTATTAAACTGAAATTGTGGTTGTCTTGGTGAATTATGAGGTGAAAATTTCAGCCAAGGAATGAAGTTTTTATTAGATGGTGATTTTCATGATTTCAAGTGAACAAAAGGAAGTTCAAGGGAAGATTATGCAAGGAGAAAGGTTAGTGACTACTAAATCCTAGTAAATTTCATTTAATTTAATGATTTCCTTAGGACTAATTAAGAAAAAATTTGTATAATTGATTAAATTTGAAATTTATTGGGTAATAGTGCAATTAGACTATAATTAAGTGTGTTAGAATATTTAAATTAGATGAAAAAAATTTATAGGAAAATTTTAGTAAAATGGCCGAAATTCTTGAGCAAGGAAAAAAATTGTATGTTAAGTATTTTAGTGAATTTAGGCCTTAATTTAATAGTATATGTGAAATAATGCATGTATAAATTTTTGTGAAATTTATGGACATTATGTGAATATTTTTGAAATATTTATTGAAATTGTAATTAAAAAAAATTGAAAATAAAAAAGTATGTATATTGGAATTACCCTTAATGTAATACAATTGAATCTTAATTAAGCTTAAATATAAGCTTATTTAAATTGAAATAAATTTTTAAGGAGAAATTCCTTAAATACCAAAATCCATTATTAAATAAAAAGAATGTGTATACTAAGAAATGAAATTAATTAAGGTATAAGAAACTTGCATGGAAAGTGATAGTAAATGGGAAAACATGTGGGAAGTGCTTTGATTAAGAGGGGAAAGAATAAGAATTATATGGAATAAATTTATTAAGTAGTTATAATTATGCAGAAATAATAAAGTTGGGTTTTTTTTCATGGGCCCTAAGGAATACACAAATGGATGATAAAATTAATCCATTAAGTAAAGGTTAAAAAAAAACGTGTACTAACAATTGCATGGCCCATGATAAATAAAATGGTAGAAATGAAATATTAACAAAGAAAGTGATGAGGTTAATTTAGATGAATTGGTGAAATTAATGTATGTAAGTTTATAAATAATTATACCAATAATTCAATGAACAAGAAAAAGTTAGTGAATTAATATAAATTAATTTATATTCCCTATAAAGAAAATAAAAAATTCAAATAATGGATTTAAGGAAAATAAAAAGTATATTAAGTTAAATAACCATATTGAATTATTATAAATAATTCAAAATTTCTATATAAGTATTCCGAATAATCACAATTTCAAACCAAAAAGGTAAGAAATTAATTAAAAGTCAAAAAGGAATTAAATGGATGTAAAAGGATAAAATATTGAATTATTGAGTAATAGTTCAATAAGTGCCAAGGAAAAATGAATTATAATGATATAATTCACAAATTATGTAAAAAGGTACTAAAAGAATATTCGACTAAGTAATGAATTGAAATAAAAGACTCTGAAAAGAGAGTGTATGGTAATCGAAATGACTTATAAAAACATAATTTATCCACTGTATAAAAGTACTGAAAAAGAATTGAATGACATAATGTACTGATATGAAAAATGAATTATGAAAGTTAAAAATCTCTGAAAATTTTTAGTGAAGAATGCTTATGGTGAATTATTGTAAAATAATTCAAAAAAATGATTGAAAATAAACAAAGATAAAGTGATTGAAAGTTAATGATTTGAATAGTCAAACTTCTGAAAAGAATGGCTGAAAAAGTTTACCGATTCCAAATAAAAGAATTTACAACTGTCTATACTTGAAAAGTATTTTAAAAGTTCTGTCAAAAGATTAAAAAGTGACTGAATAGTTAAAAGCACTAAAACAAGTGTGATTGACAAAAATATACTGTTCAAGAAAAAGAAAGAAATTAAAATGCTCTGAAAGTCTGAAAAGTATTCTGAAAATAATTGATTGATTTTGCCCTTAGCAATAGTCGGGTAGTAACATTCTTGTACAGGATATAAATGGCTAGCCATAGGGACACCTTATACTGCGGTGTAAGTCATGGCGACTTGCTATGCTATGGACTGGATCTCTGATCACCATGGCATTCTCTGTCTCTGTTCTATGCTCTGTGAGAAATGGTCCCTTGGGGATCATTTCTCTCTCTGTTGTGGCCCTGTAGGTCCATATCCTGCGTATCCTTTCTGAGAGTCCTGTCATATTGCATTAGGGGCACATTGAAAAGAATAAATCAGAATTTATAAAAGTAAACTGAATGTAAAAGTTATGAATAAAAGAACTTGCTTGAATGAATTAAAAAGTTCCAGGGTAAAAAATGTAAGTTTTTACAAAAATTGAAATTAATAAGCAAAGATGGAAAGATATTATTTTACAAGGTAAAATACTAATTTAATGATTAATAGCCCAAAAATATGCTTCTGTAAAAGAAAAGTGGTTAGTTCATAATTAGAAATTATGGATTAAAACAATAATATGTTATATAAAAAATTCAAACAAAATCTAATCTAAACTTTGGTAAGTCAAAAGTTAACTGAAGTTAAAAATAAGCAAATAGACGACAATTCTGTAATTAGAAATGAAAAGTGCCAAGTTTACCATAAGTAGATAAAAGAACCTTTGTATAGAAAAAGGAAGGAATCAAATATTTATTTGCAAAGTATTTCTAATTAAGTACATCACTTTGCATTAAATGTTAAAAACTTTGATAATTGGAATCTGACAAGTAGTTCAAAAAGCCCAAGTAAAATAAAAGAATAAATAACGAAATTGAAATTTTTGCTATGAAAAGAATAATGTTGCAATTAATGAAGATATAAAGTACTGCATTGAAAATCTGTCATTACCGTGGCAATTAATTATGTAATTCATTTCACCAAAATAAGATTGTACTGAAGTAATTAAATAGAGAATTTTACTTGAAAAGTCAATTCATACGTAAAAGTTAAGTAAAAGTAAAAATAAGAAAACAAAAATATTAATTTTTACCATTGAACGGTAAAAAGAGAATATTCTGAATTAAGTAAAAAGTTTAAATCAATGTAAAAAGTTTACCAAAGTGTTGATAGTGATTTGAAAAGTCTGTTAAGATGATTAAAAGAAACTTTTGATAAGGCAGCGTAATAATTGGCATAAATATGATAATTATGCTTAATTTGAAAATTTTAGGATTGGTAGTCACCACTGAGCATATCCAGTGCTCAGCACATAGTTTTTACTGCGTGCAGGTTCTGAAAATAAGCTGGAGCATAGTACACAGCAGAGTGAAACTTGAAGAAAAATATTGTCTAGACTTTTAAATATTTTTGGCATGTATATACTCAGCTAAGGATAGTAAGCATTGACTGTATTTTGGATGATTATTTTATTAATAGTAATTTTTGTTATGTCAATAAATGATCATGATTGGTATGCAATTTTACAGAATGTTATGTATCTGTTGAATATGATAAATTATTGTGCGTTTTGGAGGTTGTGTATTGTTTGATTTTCAGGGGGGTTGTTAAGTGGGTAGCCGTTATGCTGCCCGAATTTTCAATGACTTGTGTTTGCATAAGATTGGTTATCGGTGCAAAAAAAAATTCAAGCAAATCGTATAAGTTCATATCGGAGTGAACTATTCCGTTAAGGTTCCATTAAGGGCGTTACAATGTATATCCTTTCAGTTCCTTTATTAATTGCGGCATAATAAAATGATCTTATATTTGACATGATAGATGATGTACATCCAATGGATGTAAAATTTTTTATGTATGCTATAGTATGTAAATGCATCTTATGTAGTAACAATGCATATTTCCTACCCCATGTTGTAAAATGTTTAAGTGATCGCCCTCACTATTAAAGGTCACTGATAGGTGTACAGAGCACCATAACCTCCTCATTTATTAACCATAATCTATTTGTCTCTATACCTAGAAATGCCTAAACCAGGTTCTAATACTACTAAATGTAACACCCTATACCCGGTCAGTTAAAAGATCCAAATATCGGATGTCACACATGAATAAATCCTTTTTAATCCTTCGTAAATTGATTAGTTAATTTCCCATAATAAAAACTTATCACCATTACAAACATTATTAAATTTATAAATAAAAATTATGGCAAAGTTTTCCCAATATTTTCTAACACCTCCTACAAAGTAACTTTATTTACACTTCTAAAATCACACGACTAACTTCAGAATCACCAAAACAAACTCCTTTCACAGAACATTATCCCATCCTCCTTATATTTCAACTCATTGAAATCAAATCCAAATATAATAATACATGTCATTCCTATATATGCAAGTTATAAATTTACATGTACAAACTCACTTATACAAACACGTTCTACATTTTCTATCTAGTGTACATGCCGAAATCACACTATAAATCCCTTTTGAAATTTCTCACCTCAGTATTTTCCAAGAATCAGTAGGACCGACAACCCCATTTTTTCCTCAATTTTCATACTACTATTTTTAAACCTGCGCACAAAAAATAACCACGAGCTAAGCTTATAGCTTAGTGAGAGTACTCCACTAAATTTACTTTCTTTTTAATATCGCAATTGCAAATATAATATTAACATAAAAATATATTTGTACAAAAATCAAAATTTACAACTACATCAACTATTACCATAAAGGTAAGATGATACAATATAGTTATCTTATTGATGAATCAGTATAAGAATTCATTAATCATACAAAACTTTTGTAAAATCTAATTTTAATTGTCATTTTCAAAATTGACATTTTAATGAGCATACTTTATTCATTAGATAATACAACATGGACATCAAATCTCCAACATTCACCTATTTGTACATATGTATATGATCGGTGTCTAGCAAGTGTACTAGATCGGCTAGTAATATAGGGAAACATAATTATGACCGAAAATATCGAACCCAAGGAAAACTTGTGTTTGTGTGAGTGATTTTAATTTTAAAACAGAATTTGTGTTGAAGAGGAAAGAAGAAAAATTCAAAAATTGTGATGGTTGAAGTTAAAAACTAAAAACTGAATTTTAAAACTAAAAATAAAATAAAACAGTTAAAAGAGTTGAAATAATTGAACATAAAACAAAAGCAAACAATTAATTGAGGTAAAAATTAATATTAAAAATAACTTTCACTAAAAGACTATCCTCCTTAACCAATATTATTATGACTTAATCAAAAGAGAAACACAAGTGATTATGAAGAATTCAGATTAATAAACCCAGATAACTTTACTCAATATTATCATTCCAAGCATTAAAATTCTCTTATTCAGAACAATATAACACTTAGCATAAAGATCTGAATTAATCCTCCTAGATATCTATTAAATCCTTTCTCAAGTAATTCAACTTTCACCTATTCTTAGTTACTCCCTTCTTAATCTTCACTTACTTCAATTAACACAAAATTATATCTTATTTAGATTATAATAATGCATTAACCTAAATAAATTAACCTAAAAATATGCATATCAATGATCTAACCAAAAATCAACTACTAACCAATGCTTAATCAAGTTAACAATCAATTTTTAGTTAAATAAAGATAAGACTGTATTCAAGAACTAAGAAATAATCAAACTTGCATTAAAATTAAGCACAAGCTTAAGTCATAACAATAAAAGTTAAGTATTCAAGTATCCTTTAGCAAAAGCTAAAGAAAATAACTCACTAGACATGTTTAAAATTAAAACAAATCTTTTAAAGAAAATAATAAAATAACAAAGACATAAAACTACGTAAAAACTAAAACTAATGAACTATTGAAAACTAATGTTGATGATTGATTCCTCCTATTTTTTAATGCTTCAGACTTCTTTTTATAGGAAAAAATAGTGGTAGAATCCTTCTAAACCTTCAGAACTAAAGTAAGAAGAAAACTCTTCTTAATCGGGAAGTCTAGAAAATCCCTTGCTGCATGGGAATGAAAACACACGGCCACTTGAATTCCTTCTTCACTAGATGCACTGTCGTGTACCTTCTCTTAATGAAGTACACGGCCACTTAATATCCTTTGAGATGATTCACACGGCCACTTGAACTTCTTCCAGCAAAATTGATACATAGCCACTTATTTTTCCAACCTATGCATCACACAGCCAAGTAAAGAAAACCTAGCAAGATGCACGGCCACTTAAGTTTTCAAGCAATGAAATACACGGCCACTCATGAGTTTACTGGACTTCACGTCTATTTTCTTGCATGAATTTTCTAAATTCACATTTTTTGCCAAATCTTCCTATCTTTTTGCAATTAAGCCATTTTCTTAGCAAAATATACCTGAAAAGCACCAAAACTTTAAATTAACTTCTAAAACATACAAATCAATATTTTAACTCTAAATTAACCAAAATTAAACAAAATTAACTAAATAAAAACACTTAAAACATACTAAAAACTATATATAATTTACACTTATTAGTATACTAAGCACATGCTTAGAAATATTTAATTATATCAACTTATGAAATGCTTAATTCATCACCATCAAAATGTACAAGCTAATTACTTATATTCATTATTATGAAAATTTTATCTATTTATTGATTTCAGCTTAATTGTTGTCTTTTCTACATTATCTGTACTTGCTATCTTTTTTGTATTTTCTATAGTTCTGTCTTTTTTATATTTCTTTATTTGATGTCTTTGCTACATTTTTTACATTTCTATCTTTTCTACATTTTTTGTATTTTCCTTACAAAAGATATAAATTACCAACATTGCATTTAATAAAACAATAAGTATACACACACGCACACGCACACAAATTTTAAGTATTATTAGTTAATTACCCTTGTCTCACAACAATAACTAATATCACAAGTAAATCATATAGTTACATATGTTGAACCCTAATAAAATCACAAAATACATTTATATAAATAGTGTAACAAATATTATTATATATCCATCATTATGTGCCATTTAATTATATATATATATATATATATATTTCTTTGCCTATAGTAATTCGAAGGAATTGTCTAGCGGATACACGAAACTGAGACCCTTTTTGGTCTATATAGACCAGAGTGGTTGAAACCTGACAATCCACTCCTTTAGAAAGTAAATTTTGAAATGGAGTGGTCGAAACCTGACACTGCACTCCTTTGTAAAGCAAATTTTGAAATGGAGTGATCGAAATTTGACACTGCATTCCAATTGTTGGTATAAAAGGGGTCAAAACCTGACACTGCCTTTTTTACTCCTAATGGTGAGTAATTTCTTTATATATACAAAATACCATTATCTAGAATATCAATCAAAACTTCATCCCTATGGCTGGTTAATTGTATTCTACTTAGAATTTCCTATCATTGCTAAGGGCATTAATGTCATTATATTCTCACATATTACTTCATGTTTTAATACCAATAAATAACAATTTCTCTGTATTATTATTTTTTTATACTCATGTCGAGTTCATTCACTAGTACCATAGTTTACCCTTTTTGCCATCTTTCAAAACTCAATTAATCACCCATCTTCTCATTCATATAAATACACATTATTTGTCTTAGTCATTCTCAATTCACACTTTAAAATCAAGTGTAGTCATGTTTCAAGCATAACAATAATTATTTCATATTTGTCAAATTTTAGCCAAAAAAATGAATTCACTTCTCATGGTTAAAATAGGATTACTCATTGAAACATAACTTATATTTAAATATAGAAGCCATTATTATACAAAATTTGATCACCTTATAAAGACTGCCTTATTTATTTTACTTTTCTTCATTAAACTATCATGTATTCATACAATTTGCAAAACAATTTTTATCTCATTATTTATTCATATAACATATGCATTAAATTTTTGAGTTCAAACAATTTACCAAATCAACATCACCATCTTTTCATTTGTTAGCATTTTTTTCACATCAGAAAAGATTTTTCCTTGGATATTGTTGTTCACGTATACATCACTGTTCACTTATACGGTTACTATTCACTTTATATAGTGGGAGCAGATTTTTGATCAAAGAAGTTATAGAATTACAAATATTTACAAAAACTTTTACAATTTAGCTAAGATCATATATTCATCACTAATTTTTAATTTTGTTCAATCAATATTTTATTATTTAACTTATAACTTCATAACCCTATTATTGCTTTAATTAGAAAACTAACAGAGCCTTTTTATTTCAAATTAACCATTAAATATAACATCACAAGTTATAAAAATATTTTCTACAACTTCAAGGAGCTAAGTAAGGATGATTTTAACTCACCTAAATTATTTAATTTGGTCATTTTAGCTTATTTCACCCCAAAACACTAATTAATTTGCAAATTTCATTTACTATTAATGTATTTATATAACCATAAAAATTAGTAAAAAGGTAAATTTAGTGGAGTACTTACTAGTTGATGTCAAAATCCACATTTTAACTCATTTTCCCATTGTGACCATACTATTCCCATCGATCATCAGAGCTTCGTCGGAGAGACATCACCACTGCCATCATGAAGCCCAAAGTGCTAGGGACCCGTTGCTGGTGGTCACATGTTCATACCCCTTGCCATTTGATCAGGATTCATGTCAGAAGATTTCGGCATCCTTAACTTCGATCTCCCATTTACTGACGAGTGGGGATGATCGGTGTATATAGAAGGGAGCATCTGGTCACAACGAGTCTAACAGTGGTGCTCATATCACCATCCAAAGTCAAAGTTGGTTGAAATCACGAAGGAAAGTCATTGGGTTTTAAAAATAAATAAAGAAAGAAAATAAAAAATAAAGACAAATGGCGACTTACCGGAGAGAAGACGGTGGTTGGTTGGTGCGGTGGAGATGACGTTGATCTATTGCTGACGTTGGTGAGTCACTCGCTGCTCTCAACCTTCTTTGGCTACCTCCCTCTCCTTTAATCCCTATTCCCTTATCTTCCTTTCTACTCTTTGTTTTTCTTTATCCCATCATCTTTTGTTTCGTTTATTCCTTCTTTCTTTCTAATATTTTATTATTATTATTTTTATAATCATTAATACTACTTATACTTTTTATTTTTTGTTTTTGCATGTGGCTCAGGATGTTACATATTCATTTTCTTTGACTCCTTATTTATTGGGATTTCCACATGTACCTTAAGACTTTTATAAATAGAGTCGATTTTTATGTTTTTATCTATTCTCTTTTTTCTTCGTTATCTTCTTTTCTACTTACTTCCTTCTTTGTCGCTTGCTCTTACTTCTCCCATAAAACCCCCTAATTATCTCTTGCCTTGCTTTGATATTGCCATTTTAGGAAGATGAATGAACAGTCAGGCGATTCCCTATCATGGCATCACCTACTATATCGGGTGATGCTTTCTCTATCTTTTGTTGCTTCCTTCATCCTCATCTTTTCAAACCATGATTCATCTTCTTTCATTTTCTAGGTTTCGATGTGCTACAAGTGAGAGATATTTACAACATCTTAAAGGTTGAGGAAGAACAACACCAATCAATGATGGACATAGGATTCTATTTTCTTTTTTGTAAACTTCAAATGTAATATTTTGGAAAGAGCTTTAATAAACTTAATTTTCTTGCTCATTGCTTTATTATTTGCAATATATATATCGATATGTTTATTGGATCAATAATTCAAATTTCTATTAAGCGAAGTTAAGAAAAATAATTTTGTTAAGCAAATTTTATTCATCAATCTTTCGATCGAATTCATCAATCTTTTGATTGAATTCATCAATCTTTCGATCGAATTCATCAATCTTTTGATTGGAATGATAATAAATTTTCATTGATCTTTCAATCGAGATAATGACAAATTTTATCGAACTTTCGATCGAGATGATAATAAATTTTTATCGATCTTTAGATTGAGATAATAATAAATTTCATTGATCATTCAATTGGGATAATGCTAAATTTCATCGATTTTTCGATTGGGATGATAATAAATTTTCATCGATTGGGATAATGATAAGTTTTTTATGACTATTTTTCCTTGCTCTGAGGTGCTTTTTCATTTAGGGCCTTCTTCACCATAGGTAAATATATCAACTAGGTATGAACCTATCCATTTTTAACATTGGTCACCATAGGTTCTTAAGGATCTACGTTGCTTTTTTTTTCTCCTTTCTCATTGGGCCTTTTTTTTTCCTTTTTTGGCATTAAGGCCTCCTTTCTCCAATTTGACTTCCTCCTTTTAATACATCCCGAACTGATTGAATGCAAAAAAGGCAATTTTTGCTCGCCTAGTTTTTCCCTTTCCTTTGCACCCAATCATATTTCATCCTTTCGTTCTTACTTTATTTCTCTATGTTTTCTGGAAGGAGAATCTAATGAGGTAAAAGCACACAATCCATATTTTGGATTGCTGAAGTGTATAAAGGTAGTCCCTTATTCTTCATACATCTTTTTTATGAGAGAATTGTTAGGACTTGCTTCTTGGTGCATGATATCGAGGAAAGGGAGATGGTTCATCCTCTTTCAATATTAATGTAGGCAATTTCATCTTCCTTTAATATTAGGTATGCTTTTTCCAAGGTCGCCTATTAAATTGCTTTGGCAAGGGCTCCCATCCCTATCAGTTCTATCTCTTATGGCAAAAGATGTTTAAATACAACCCTTTGGTTTTAACACTAGGGTCATGAGGTCAGTTCCTTTTCTCCAAGATGAAAAGAGGGGTGATTTGATTTGCTTAGAGATGAGGAGTGAGGTGACCATTTCATCCCTCCTAGTACTTTTCTCAATATGCCAATTTTAGAAGCCTTCTACATTTGTTGTGTGATATGTAGGAAGATATTTTGCTTCCTTTCGGCCTTGGCATATAATTTTTTACTTTCTTTAAGTTTTGGATCTCATTTTTACCATATTCTATCTTTCATATAGTCTCAAAGAATTTTATGGTGCATTCTCTCTATAGTTATAAACCCGTACTCCTTTATAGGTATGGGAATTTGGATGTTTTTGCTCATTCATCGATTCTCAACGAAAGTACCAAATGATAAATCATAAATTTTCATAAAGAAAGGAGAAGTTTTCGTGTAAAAAATAAGGAGAGGTTCGATGGTCAAGAGAGCAAATTTCGATCAAACTAAAGTAGATAAGACCTATAAAAGGTGCTTATCCGGTTGTCCGAGCATTAGTACTTCGAGGCTTAAGTTAGCAATAGAAAAAAAGCTCTTAAAAAGAGAATATATATTTTACTTAGAGAGATAGTGTGTGTGTTTTACATAATAAACCTATTATTTATAGAGATCGAGGAAGCTTAAATAGTGTTCTTCAAATAGTGGCTTATTTTAAAGTAGTTATGGTCAATTGTATAAGTAATGGCAATTTAACGATGGTGTGTGTTAGATAGCCTTATAATATTAGGGAGAGGTCACATATGATCTGATGGCCTCATTTCTCATATTTTTAGTCGGCCATTTACACTTTTATAGGCTTCTTAATAATGGGCCTTTGATTAGGCCTGGTTTTGATTTTTAGGGTATTATCAGTTAGGATTAATGGATAGTGGGTCCATTTGATTATTTGAATATTAACATGGATAAATAATTTATCTATGTACATATCACGCTAGTGACTCAATATTCATTTCAATATCGTTATCTCTTTTTAATAAGTTTGGCAAATTAGTTTCAAGTTTTGAAATATTTTAGATGAAATTGATAAAAAAAATTTGGAGCACATAACTCCAAATAAAATACTATAAGGATAAATTAATATCTTCTCCTTTTTTATAATCTATAGGATGTAGGGGTGTGCATTGATCGGGTTCGGATCAATTCGAATCGAACTCGATGAACCCAAAATTTGATTTTTCATATATTTTCTCACCTAACCCTACCCTATTTAATTATTAGGCCCCTACCCGATTAACCTAACTTTTTTTGGACCCCAACCCCTTTAACTCGATCAATCCGTTTTTACTTCCTCTCTAATGAGCAATGGATAAAATAAAAACTTCCTTTCATTTCTCACAATGCCATTGTTTTTAAACTTCAAAATACCTAATAAGTGAATACTACTTCAAAAGAAGAAAAATAGCTAGAATAATCCAAACAATTAAGAATGTGAATTCACAAATAAGAAGAAAAATAACCAGAACAATCACAACTTTTCAAATTCTAAACCCTCCATTTGATTACCGAGAAATATTCACCAGAATTCCAAATCTAAATTGTTTAAATCATTCATCAAAAAAATGAAAAGCAAAAATAGCAGTTGCTAAGCTCCACAAAACAAAAATAACAAGTAAATTAGGTTCTAGAAAATGCAAAAGAAAGTACCTCTTATTCAATGGATTTGACAATATCAAAGGACTATATGTTTTTTTTTGTGCTTGTAAACACAAAAAAAAATAATAGATCACAAGAAAATAACAACAAATATGGAAGATCAAAACACATTGTTTAATGGATTTAAAAATCTCAAATCTGCACTTCCTACTACTGCTTAGTAAACCTAAAAAAAAAACAATTGGTAAAATAGCAAATCCAAACCATCCCATCTCATCACGATACCAATAATAAAAAGAAGAAGAGAGATAAAAAGAGGTAGATAAAACTAGAGAAGAGAGAGAGAGAGAGAGAGATAAAGATAGAAGGAAAAAGGTAAGGGAGAGGGAAATAGAGATCGATAGAGGGAGAAGGTGAGGGAAAGAAAACAAGGGAGAGGGTGAGGGAAAGAGAGATCAAAAAAGATATAGAGACACAAAAGGATAGAGAGTGAGTGAGGGATAAAAAAACAAACAAACAAATAATATATATATATATATATATATATATATATATATATATATATATATATATATATATATATATATATATATATATATATATATATATATATATATATATATATATATATTGTTGGTCAGGTAAGGTTTAGGAGGGTTTTAACCTAAATCGACCAGAATCTGAAATGTATCCAAACATAAAACCTGAATCGACCCTGCTAACCCTAAAAACCCTACCCGAATGCATCTGATCAGGTTGAATTCTTTGGGTACGTCGGATTAGATCGGGTTTTGCACACCTCTAATAGGATGGGTTCAATTGAAAATATATTTAATTAGTCTTACAAAGCAATATTTTTTTCTTTTAATTTGTTTCTTACATTTTGTTTCATCTTAGTTTTTTCTTTAATTTTTTTTCTTAGTAGTGTTTTATTCTTCGGTTGTTATCAAAAACCTTTGCATGATTGTTTAGTTCACCTTTAGTTGTTTTTGATGTGGATAACCTGAACTTAGGCTTAGAAAAGCTTGTTTAGGGCAGTTTAATGATCAGAGAGTAGTTCATCATTGATTGTTTACCTTTTTCGTTTAGGTTCAATTGAATTAATACTAGTAGGTCTCCTAAAATTTTTGTACTTTAGGCCTATTTTAGTAAAAAAAAAATTAGAAAAACTAGTGCATAAAAAAGATCAGATAGAATTTTAGAGCGCTAGAACCTTCCTCATCACCCTTCAAAGTATTAAAGACAATTCGAATTCAGAGCTTGAAGTGATTTAGGAAAATTTTCTTGTTGAGCCTCTAAAAGACCTTAGACCTACCCGGTGTTGATTTGTTCTCCCTTGCATAGTCTCGTTGAACCTATTGTAGTATGCTAAATGCGTACTAAATTTTGAATTTTTATTGGTACCCTCGTAAGTGTCCTAGCTTTAAAAGCCTTTTTTTTGACCCTTTTGGAACTGGCCATTCTTCAAATGAGTAGGAAAAAAATTTGGGACTTAAAAAGAGGTGAATTAAGATAAAGGTATTTTGTCAAGAAGAGTCTTAGATTGGGATTAATTGGTGAATGCAAAGCTTACTTTCGGAGCATAATTTTGTAATGGTCCTTTTTAGCTAGCCCCTATGTTTCTTCTTTTAAAAAAAAAAGAGGAAAAAGAAGAAGATAAGTTTAATCATAGCTTGAAAAAAGTGTGGGGTGGCTTGCTGAATTAGAGAAGGAAATTTTAGATTTTGAAATTGAGCTAGCAATGTATTCCTTCTCTTGGAAAATAAAACTTTTGAAAGACCATGATGCATTCTGGGTAGTCTAGCATTCAGAGTATCTTTTGAGTCAAGAAAAGGGTAGAATACGAGTTAAAATTTATTTTAGAGTGTTGTTAGGATAAAAAGAGTTATGGAATGGTTGTTTTACTTTGCATATCCTACACATTTTTTGTTCGCCATACCCCAGCCTCATTGCAACCTGTTGCAGTCCTAATGATCTTATTCTATTTAGATTATTTGCGGAGATGACTTTCAGGTTTCGGTACTAAAGGAGAGACCTATGGTATCTCTTGAGTTTCAAGAGCAAAACCACATGTGCAAATTTTTACAAGTGAATTTTTTTGGTTGTCGAATTGCACTAGAGTTTTATAACTTAAAAATTTTCATTAGGCATTGCACACATACTGGGAGACTAGCCAGTATGATTTAAGCTGAATTCTCTTCGATTTGGGTAAGTAGTTAGTGGCTTCTACTGTAGTGTTGTTGAACTTCTTTGAACTTATAATTTCTTTTTTTGAGTTTGTGTTTATGGGAATTTGGTTATCCAATTGCTCGAGGGCGAGCAAATGCTAAGTGTGGGGTAGTCGATAACTCCGATTTAAGTGTTTATTTTCAGTATATTCTCTTATGTTCTTATGCCTTATTTTGCATGTTTCATGTGTTTTTAGTGTTAAAGTTTTCTTTTTTTTTCATTTAGGTTTATTTTGATAATTGTGAAGTTTTTGAGTGGTTTATGGTGCTATTTTGATTTTTGTGCAGAGAAAAAGGCTAGCTTGGCTGAGACTATTGGTCCCAGCCATATGCAAAATAGATCCTCAAAACGTACCATTTCACCAAGGGACACAGCTGAGATCAAAGTGTCTCAGTTGTGTCCAATGCAACCTTCGATGATAATTTGATCCAGAATGGTAGACTCAGTTGAGACCAAAGTGTCTCAACCGTGTCTCCATGGAAATCTATATAAAAGTTGTAGTTTTATCTATTTTAAGGGAGATCTTTTTAGGGTTTTATGTTATAGGGTTTCTTTCAAGTAGTTTAGCTCGTAGTTCTTCATAGTTAAAGGGTTTTCATACATAGTTTCATAGATTTACTTGTAAAATCACTCTTTTAGTGTATTTTTACTATAAAAACACAAAATACTTAGTTTTTAGCTTAGCTTACACTTCAAGTTATAGTTTTCACTCAAGTTCCAACTTAGAGAAAGAGATAGGAAGCTTCATTAACTTCAGATCTGCAACTCCAAATGGGTTTTATAGTTTTTCTTTTCTTTTATTTGTTAATTACGTACATTATGATTAGTGAGTAGTTTTGTTGTCTAAAGATCCCCTAACCATATAAGTATTATGAACTTATTTTCTTAATATATGTTTGGATGTTTCTTTTCCCTTATGCTTAGCTTGATGTGAATGTTTTACAAGTATCTATGGAATTAATCTTATTCAAGTTGATGAATGGATGCTTATTGTATGTTTATATCATGAATGTTTAGTTTTACCTCATATAAGCTATAATTTTAATGGCGTTTCCAAAATAAAAGCTGTTAGGTCTAGGGTTAGTGTGTGGTAATATCTGAAAAGGGAGGAAAATAAATAGGTGTTGAGTTAGTAAGCTCTGGAATGGGATATTAATTCAACTTAGATCTTGGAACCCATGCTTATGCTAGCTATTGGGTAGGCTCTGAAATGGGATAATGAGTAGTTAGAATAGTAGACTTCGAAAAGGGATACTAAAGGTTTAGATGGGTCGACCACATCCAAGACATATGAACATTGTATTGAAAATGAACCTTGCATGGGAAGGGAAAGATTAGATTTTCCAAATAATGTTTTAAGTCATTGTTAGTTTCGTCAATAGCATAATTTTTTCTTTTAGTGTTTTGGTAGTTTATACTTTATATTGCTTTAATTTTATAATTAATCAATTTCAATTTTGAACACTACATAATCATCAACAAATTGGATAATTTTAAGCACATTTCTTTAATCAATCAATTTTGCTTGTGCCAATCATTTCCTTAGGGTTCGATATCTGTGGTCTTAAAAATCTCTACTATATTACTTTTCGATTCGGTACACTTACCGACATCACAACACTTGTTTGGAAATGGGTAGGCCCTCAGCGGGTTCATACTTTTCTTTGGCTTTGCATGCACAACAGGTTGCTGACTAATGGTGAGAGGGCTAAACAGCATCTAACCTCTTTAGGTAGTTGTTAGGCTTGTAAATTTCTAGAAGAGACTGTTTTACATATGCTATGAGACTGCAAAAAGGCCAAAGAAGTTTGGGAGGAGTTGTTAAGTCCTTAAGAGACAACCTCATTCTTATCGGATTCAAGAGGAATTTGATATGTTAAAAATCTCAGAGGTAGTTATCATGGTCGATTCTCTTTGGATTGGAGCATCCTGTTTGGGTTTGCGATATGAAAAATTTGGAAATGGAGAAATGAAGTCATTTTTAACCAGATTCATGTGACTGATCAATCAAAAGTCAGAATGATAATTACGGAAGCTAAAGCTGATTGGCTTGCATTGTCCTCTTTGCAAAACACAACCTTCTAGGAATAGAGCTGATAACCATAATGCAAAATGGTCACCTCCAAACGTTGGATGGGTGGCTCTCAACACAGATGGATCCTCTGTTTTGGGGTTTCATATAGGTGTTGTGAGTAGAGGTGCTCACGGGCCGGGACGGGACCGGGGATTGCACCTCCACTCACTGCTTCGTCGAGGTCGGGAATTCCCCGTCCCCTTTCCCGATTCTATAATGGGGAGAAAATTCCTCCTGTCCCTGCCCCACGAGAATCCCCATCCCCCACGGAGATTCCCATCCTTCGAAAAACTAATTTTTTAATTTTAAAATATAATATTTTATAAATAATTAAAATTAAAATATAACATTTAATAAATAAAAAATGTAAAATTAATCATAATTTAAATTAATATAAATTTTAACCATTCAAAAATTTAAAATTAAGTATAATTTAAAACTTAATAATTATAAAATTAAGTTATATTTTAATTTTAATTATTTATAAAATATTATATTTTAAAATTAAAAAAAATTATTTTTTTTCGAGCAGGGATCCCCGCAGGGCGAATACCCCATTCCCCGTCCTCGCCCCGAAATACATATCGGGAATTTTTTCTCCCATGTCTGTCCTCTCGGGGAAAAAATTCGAGAATTTCTTGTCTCAAACGGAGCAGATCGCTGTCGGGGTCGGGAATTCCCCGTCCGTGAGCATCCCTTGCTGCGAGTGGTATCTTCAAGGACAACATTAGTTCCTGGCTTGGTGGCTTCTCCTCTCGCTTTAATAATGCAGGTTCTTCTTTTTCGGAACTCTAGGCAGTCAAACAAGGACTTCATCTTGCTTGGCCTAAGAGTTGGAGGAAGGTGGTAGTTCAAACAGGCTGCCTTGAAACAGTTGTGCGCTTGACTCACACGAATGATGTTGATCCACATCTCTCAGATGTAGTTATGGACACTAAAGGGCTGATGAGCGAGGATTGGGATGTTCGAGTTTTTCACGTTAGAAGAGGTGCATACATGGTAGCTGACCTTTTAGACAAGACAGGCCTGAACCAAAGTTCGCAGTTCATTTGGTTTGATACTCCCCCCAAAGGATTAAAGAGCTCTTATCTTATTATTCTAGAGGGTTAACTTCCCCTCAATTTAGTTATCTGTAATGGTTTTTCTTTTCTTCTCCATAATAATAATAATAATAATAATAATAATAATAATAATAATAATAATAATAATAATAATAATAATAATAATAAATAGAATTGCTCTGTTGATTCCAGTCATTAATGTAAAAGTGGTTAAGAATTGCAATCAATAGCATAATAATGTTTAGACGCCATCGTATACCATTATTGGAAAATATTATTAAATAGTTTCAAAGTTTTCTATTAATGGTAAGAAAAATAAATTATCCAAATAAAGTTTTTTCTTGTTCATGGGACTTCAATTATTCATAAAATAATTTTATTAGTATCAGTGAATGAAATATCAGTAGTCCTTTTATGGTTATTTCAGTAAGTAGTTAAGTTAGAAAAATTAAAAAGAAAAAATTATGAATACATCCTCGGAAAGTAGTGTAATTTTTTTCACTTATAGATTTTCTTTTAAAAATAATATGTAACATTATTTCACCTAAAATCATAAAAATTATATGTCAATAACGCAACTACTTTCATCTATTCACGCAAAATTATTAATTAACATTAATTTTATAAAATATTTATTATAATTTAATAAAATATCATTTTATTAATAGTTATTATTATATATTATCATTTTATTATTATTATTATTATTATTATTATTATTATTATTATTATTATTATTATTATTATTATTATCTTTGCATATGGGAGGCAGTAAAAAATAATTCCTGAGGGAGCGAGATTAAAAAGGGCTGAAGCTAAATTTATTCAGGGGAGCTAAAGCTAAAATTTTACAATTTTTTGATATGTAAATTAATTTTTTCAAAGAAAATCAGGAGCCCATCGTTCCATGTGGCACTATCCCTATACATAAAAGTAGAATATGAAATATCACAATGTATATATTTTTTAAAATTTAAAAATTATCATGATAAATAAAGTAAAAAATATTAAAAATTGTCATTATAAGTGTAACGTAGAAAATACAATCGAAGACATGTCCTCTATCAGTCGTCGCTCTTCTGCACCTTAGAGAAAAGAACAAATCCTTTAAACCTATTTAAAGCCTCATCAAATTTACAGAAAGAAATACCCAAAAAAGATGGCAAGAGTTGGAATACAAACCTCTTTAACTCGCGTTTCCTTGTCCAAAATCCTTCTAAGAAAACTGGGATTTTCACCATCAGAATCAAAGATCATGAACATCGATTCTCTTACCCAAAAATCATCAAAAGATTTATCAGAACACACAATAGTTTTTGACATGGAAGGTGCGTTGTTAAAGTCATCGTCTTTGTTTCCGTACTTCATGCTTGTAGCCTTTGAAGCCGGTGGCCTCATAAGATCACTCGTTTTGCTTCTTTCATACCCTTTTCTTTTTCTACTAGGAAAAGAAATGGAAATCAAGATTATGGTTTTTATATCTTTTTTTGGGTTAAGAACAGATAAATTCAAAGTTGGAAGTGCTGTTTTGCCTAAGTTTTTTCTTGAAGATGTTGTGAGTGAGGGGTTTGATCTAGTTATGAGGTTTGAGAATAGGATTGGAGTGAGCAGGTTGCCAAGAATTATGGTTGAAGGGTTCTTGAAAGATTATATTGGGGTGGAGAGTGTTTTGGGTAGAGAATTGATGGTAATTAATGGGTTTTTTGTGGGTTTAATGGAGCAAAAAGAAAGTTTGATTCTTGATGAGAAGAAAATTGGATCTAATTCTGCTATTGGTATCGGATGTTCCTCCAACGTGACTATTCTTTGGCAACTTCTTCAAAATTGTAAGGTTGATTACATCAATTCCTTCTTTTTCTTTTCTTTTCTTTTCTTTCTTCTTCTTCTTCTTTTTTTTTTTTCTCTCGTAATATCTGTTTAAGGAATATATATAAATTATTTTTTAAACAATCACATTTAACAGATTATCTTTTAAATCAATTAAATATTAAATTATTCTTAAATTTGTTAAAATGTCTAATTATTTATATGAAACATGTGACAGATTATGAAAATTGCATGAAAATCAATGAATAGTGAGAGGAGAGTAACATGACATTTTGAATAAGTTCACATACATTTTATTTAGTTTTTAATAGTATAAAAACCACTATTTACACATTTAATAAATTTAAAAATAATGTGACACTCGATTATTTATTAAATAGTGATGGGTTTAGTAAAAAATTATATATGTTCACAAAAATAAACTAGGCACATCGTTGACAAATCCTCGGTTTGGGGAAACAAAATTATGATAGAACCGTTCTTCGTGATGATTTTAAAGAGTTTCAATTAAGGTCAATGTAGTTGAGTCTTCCAACTCATTTTGAAAAATAATTTTCATTTAACTTTGCTTGTTTTTGTCGTGGAATTTATCTATAGTGCTAATTTTCATTTATATATAACTCAGTCAAATAATTTATCACAGTGCTAATTATATAATTTATATATAAGTGTAAAAAGAAAAAAAAATGATCGGAATATTCCTGGAGTATAAAAGGGTAAAACAGTATGATACATTTTTCTTTTGTTAATTATCTTATTGTTTTAATGAAATGATGAAGCATTTAATTTTTATTCAAACTTGTGATTTCTTCACAATGTTATGACTTTTTGATGCTTTACCATTGTTAAATATCAATTCTATTCTTTGATTGAAAACATAAGACTGGGGCAGTTGCTAATATAACTCGTGTAACCATAAAATTAATTACTATTATTGTTATTTGGAGTGACAACAGGAAATATACTCGGTAGCAGAATCGGAGAAAAGGAATTGGAAAAACCTTGAAAGAGAAAGATATCCAAAGCCATTGATCTTCCACGACAGCAGATTGGGTTTCAGGCCAACTGCATTTTCTACAATAGCCATGTTTATGTGGCTTCCATTTGGGCTTTTCATTTCCCTTATCAGAATCATTGTCGGCGTCTCATTGCCTTGGCAAATTGCTGGCTTTATTCATGCATTGAGTGGGGCATCAATCATTATATCTAAAACCAAACAACCTTTTACCTCAGCCAGCAACAATCAAAAACCAGGAGTCCTCTATGCTTGTAACCATAGAACACTACTAGACCCCATCTATATCGGGGTTGCACTCGGAAAGCCCGTTTCTGCTGTCACCTACAGTATGAGCAGATTCAATGAAATGATTTCTCCGATCAAAACAACACGTTTATCGAGAGACCGTGAAACAGATAGAAAACAGATGAGCAAGATGCGTAGCCAGGGGGATGTTGTGGTTTGCCCTGAAGGAACAACTTGCAGGGAACCTTACCTACTGAGGTTTAGTCCGTTGTTTGCAGAGATCACCGATGACATAGTTCCTGTTGCTATAGATGTGCATATCACCATGTTCTATGGATCAACAGCTGCAGGAATGAAATGCTTAGACCCCATATTTCAACTCCTGAATCCACGTCCGGTATACTTCATCAAAATTCTTGAGAAGTTACCGGGTTTGCAGACTCATATCCTAGGCGGAGTATCACATATCGCTGTTGCTAATAAAGTACAGGCTAAGATTGCCAAAACTCTAGGCTTTGAGTGCACCAATCTTACAAGGAAAGACAAATACATAATCTTGGCAGGTAATGAGGGAATTGTTTAGGACACAACACGAGTCTAGTTAAAAATAAGAGCAGTGAATGTCCAAATCATAGAGTAACAAAACGAGGCATCGAGGGCATGAGATCTGCAATATGATCCTCGGCCTCACTGGTTTTTAGCTCGTATTAAGTTAACTGTTTGAAAATTTACAAGAAAGTTGTATATTTGAATACACGAGGCAATAATCACAGAGGACCTTGCCAAAATTCAAGAAAGCAGGTAAATTGCTTTCTGGCTGATACTAACCAAATCTATTTCAACTTTTTTTTTTGTTATAAACATACTTCCTGCTTCCTTTATGCATATTTTTGTGAAAGAAGATACATAAATTTGTACAAGGAAAAGCTAAGGCTACAAATTCAAACCCCAATCATAAGGCTGGTATGTCACCTTTAACCGGCCATATTGAAGCAACTCCAGCAAAGCTTCGGAAGTGGTGGGCTCCAAATAGTTTGATGCATGCTTGAGTAGCTCTACCTCATTCTCACCAAAATCTGCTCTAAACCTGTGCATCGATTGAGTACCAAATAAGAAAGCAATAAAAAGCGTACTTGGTATATAACTTCAATTCGGGCAAGGTAAAAGAAAAAAAAAAAGGTAAACAGGCGAAAAATGGCCCAACTACAGCCTACTGTGTGATATATACTAATGACTTCAAATATTTGTGAAATCTAGCTAAGCTAAAACATAATTATTATGACTTCGATGTTAAAAAAAGATGGGGAATATGCCTTAACCCGAAAATCATATAATTTGTTTCATTTAACTTTTGGCAAGATACACGATGTAAAGTTTGCATGCATGCTAATAGTCAAACCAGCTGTGAAGATTCAAATATCAGCTTCAGAGTCAAAGAACAAATTTGTTTGCATCCAAGCTTTACAATTTCATAGTTTATGTAATTGTATATATATTCAAAAGATCAGCCCCTAGATTGTAATATGCGTAGTATAACATGGTTCTGGTTTGATATTGTGCTAGATAGCATGCACTTTTGCTTGTCTACTTATCTTGTGTGTTTAGGAAAGGAGATTAAATACGATGTCCGTCTTTGGACAAGCAACTTTACAAACCCAAATAAATGATGCATCGAGGGTGTTACAGCGGAAAAACTTACCATTTGATGATTTTACTCAGATATACAACCTTAGCATCCAAATCAATGGTAAGTCCTCCACCTCTCAAGAAATTACGGGCTGAATCCATCAACTCTTTATCAATGTTCCCAGGTGAGTAACATTGAAGCGCAGGTCCAGATCGGGTCCCCAAACATAATGCAAAATGAATTAGAGGCTCTGGATATGGAAGCACTGCCTGATGAAAACATAAATTGAGCATTAGATAACTAATTTCCAGATAGTGCACTCTTTCAATGAAATTTGTGTCCATTTAAATTTTTCACCTGGCCAAGCAGAAGCAATTTAAGAAGAAATCCAAGTAAAAATCAGCCCATTAGATACCCACTAAAAGTTAAAAATTGAGATTGAACCTAGCTCTGATTTGTCTTTTTTACCCTTAAATACAAGACAAGATTTCCTTTTTTCTCATGTCATAAATACAAGAGGGAAGATCACTTCCTCTTAAACATCCCCAACCCCTCTGTTCCCATGAAAAAGAAAGTAAATGGAAGTTAAAATTCAAATAAGAGGAAAAGAAGGGCAGATATATAGATTAATTAGCATTTATCCCCCAAAATGGAAAACGTGAATTAAGCCAAGAAGAAAGAAAAAAATATTGACCCCGAATAAAGTTCATCTACAAGTTGTTTTTAAATCTGACCCATTATCAATCCTTTGCGGATCACTCTGACACCAACAACAAGAACTTATAAAATCACAATAATAGGTCAAATCTTCAATATTCTTGAAATGATTGGCGCTTTGAAGAGCACATATCGGAGGTCTTTGATTGAATGTTTACACAAAAATAATTAAAAGTCTGAACTGCTTTGGCCAACAACACGAGAAACTACTAAATGAAGCAGGAAAAAGTATGCTGAATTTAAAGAAAAAGGTAAAAATAAAAACTTGCCAGAAAAATCCGAACATCAAAAGCCCACCCTAAAGAAAAGAAAAATAATAATAAAGAGAACAGCACAAAACAGGACAGAAAAAGCAAACACAATTGGCGGCAGCCATAAGCGACTAATACTTATTACCACTGCTGGTGGCAGTTGAAAGAAGAACAGCTTAGCATGAAATGTCATCTTAATAGCAATAAAATGAAGGAAAATACTGAACAGATTAAAGCCATTAATCAGAAAAATACGTCAATTCACTTACCTTGAAAAATCTATCATTCCCAAAAGGTTTCATGACAGCGAAGGGTGGTCGCTGGTTGCATCTTAAAACGCCATTTTGAATGGCTGAAAGTGAATAAGGGTATCCACCTATCACATACTTGAAGTCTCCCAAGAACTTTCTTCGTTCAGTTGTTCCATTCGGATGACCCAAAACCAATATTGCATGAATAATCATCATGTTGAATAGATTTATAAAAAATGCAAGCTTCTCTTCCCTTGGTATATCTTGAACTTCCACCCTTTGGAGCTCTTGAATTATCCTCAAATACCTGCAAACATATCATATCAATTAAAACGTGGATAACAGAAAACCACGAATATGCATTCACAGGATGTCAAATCGACAAAATTTTGATAAATAAAATGCACCACACCTTGCAAATTCCTCACTTCCATGAATATTTCTGTAGTCAACATGCTTCCCATCTTCTGATGTGTAGGCTTCATAAATTGCATTTGACAAAAACCTTAGCCTTGATGCAATTTCTCTAATGGGCTTAGGCTTTGCCTCGATTATACCTCTAGGAATGTTGTGACATTGAGATGAAAGAGTTGGATTATCATCCAAGAACCAGTACAAGAAGTTGCCATCCTCAAATAGATTCTCACTACAGTGATAGGCATTATATAGAACAAATGGCAAAAGAAAAAGAAAATGTCAGTTAAAAAGTATTATAGAAACAAAGCGTAATGTAATTAGAAACTATATCAAGGACTCACTCAAGGACATGTTGAAAGAACAGTTTGCTTGCCAGCTTTCGCCCGAATTCAATAGCCTGTTTCAAAGAGCAGGAACATGAGAGGAAATCTTAAAAATTGATATATCATACTCATATATCAGGAATGTCTAAAGTGCCTTTATTTTAAATCTGTGATGAACTCCATATTCTAAAGATGAAATTAGTTATTACAAAAAAAGAAAAAAAATTAATGAAGCACTCATAATTTCTAAAAATAGTGAGACTCGAATCTAAATGTTCCAGCACAATAAAAAAAAAAAAAAAAAGGAATAACCGTTCTGACTCACTAAGTACCCAAAAAGGAAAAGAAAAACAAGCAGACCTCTTCCCTCTCCAAGCACTGATCTTCTGATAAGAAATTGACAGCTTCTGAACCTAGAAAGCACTTTGATAACCTCCTCATCTTATAGAAACGATCCTTAACGACTATGGATTCTTTCATTTTCCGGACAACAAGAGCTAATTCATCAACAGACCCACTGCTGGACATGTCATCTTCACCAGAAAGTGGTGGTAGAGGAGCCTCATATGCTGGTTCTTCATTAATCAAAAAATCAATCTTCTCTTCAAGTTTACCTGATTCATCCAAGCTCCTGAGCTCACTCAACCCTCCAATCACAATTTCATTGAAAAACACTTTAGGAACATCACAAGAACCAGTAAACTTCTCTAGTTCCCGTTTTCTACTAGGGTACACATCAATGTTAATCTCAACGTACCTAAACCTTTTATTATACAAAAATGACCTAACCTCTTTACAACTTTGACACCCTAATCTAGTATACAATATAATTCTTCCTTTCATGACTAGTGGTTCAGGTGCTTCTGCCCCATCAATCTTGTTTTCCACATTACGAGAAATAATATAATTTAGAGGATTCCATGCAGATCTATCTCCTGTTTTTGGAGAACCTCTTGCAACTTCTCTATCATCAGCTAAATCTGAAGCATCCCCTTTCTCATCAGCACTAAACTTCCCGGAGAAGGCACGGAGAAAAGTTGAGACAGCAATTATACCTTTCCCCCTAACAAGGTTCTTAAAAGTTGTAGCCTTCTCAGGCTGAACAGATCCCTCAGTTTCATCATCAGCCCCTGAAGAATGCAAACATCTGCTCCTGTTGGCTTCAATTTTAGGCTCCACTGCTGCAATAACAACAGGGTCTGATTCCCCACTGCAATTTATCCCAGTAATTTGCTTTATTTCTTTTACAGGTTTGGACTGGAAATCATTTACCTTATCTATCTTTATACCCAGGTCAACTTGTCCAATATCATTGTTTAAAGTTACTTCTCGGGATTTAAACTCATCATCCATGCCTGCATGCACCTCACCCATATTATCATGTTTAATACCATCACCATAATTTTCTTCGGAAGTCTGCTTTCTTTCCTCTTCAGGTTTAAGTTCAAAATTCTTTCCCTCATCCCTCTTGTCAAGCTGGTCAGCTTGTTCAATATTATTGATTAAAGTTCCTTCTTGGGATTTAGAATCATGATCCGTCCTTACATCCATCTTGCCAAAATCATCATTTTTAATACTGTCACCAAGCTTCTCTATTTGACATTTGGATTTTGGGGCACCACTATCATCAATATTCCTACCAGTATCAAATTTCCCATTATCCTTGTCATGTTCAGAATTGCAATTGCTGATTTCAACAGATTTGATCTCTTGAAATAGTTCCACTTGGTCATCTTTGAGAACATCACCGGTGTCTTGCCTTGGCGTTTCAGAAGTTGGGGAATCAGTTATGCTTTTCTCCACTAATACACTGACTCCTGAAGAATGCAAAGACATGCTCCTGTTTGCTACCAGTTCAGGCATATCCGTTCTGTCATAAACAGAATCTGACTCCTCCTTACCATGATTTTCCCTAGTAGTTTGCCTTATTTCTTCTTCAGGTTTAGACTCGAAATTCCTCCCCTCATCCATCTTCTCATTTTGGACAACTTGTTCAATACCCTTGCTTAAAGTTCCTTGTAGGGATTTAGAATCAAGATGCATAATGGCATCCATCTGCCCTAAATCTTGTTCAATGGCAACACAATTTTCTCTTGTAGCCTGCTCTATTTCTTCTTCAGGTTTCAGCTCTAAACTTTTTCCCTCATCCCTCTTCTCACCCTGGTCAACTTGGTTAATATCACTGCTAAGAGTTACTTCACAGGATTTAGACTCAATATCTATACTTGCTTCCTTCTCGCCCAAATGATCATATTCAATATTTCCATCAGTAGCTTGGCCTGGTCTCTCAGAAGTTGGCGTGTTGGTTTTGTTTTTCTCCATTAATTCCTCCTTGCTGGTTATCTGCAATATGTTTCCCTCCATTAATGTATCAGCACCTGAAGAATGCAAAGATGAGATCCAGTTTGCTCCCTGTTCAGGCATGTCTGCTTCTTCAAAATCAGAATCTGTCTCCTTATCCCCACAACTTTTGCCAGTAGTTTGATTCATCTTTTCTTCAGCTTTAGACTCAAAATTGTTTCCCTCATCCATCTTCTCACTCTTCTCCATTAAATCCTCGCTGGTTATCTCCAGTATGTTTCTCTCCATTGATGTATCAGCACCTGCAGAATGCAAAGATGAGGTCAAGTTTGCACCCAGTTCAGGCATGTCTACTTCAAAAACAGAATCTGTTTCCTCATCCCAACAACTTTCCACAATAGTTTGATTTGTCTTTTCTTCAGGTTTAGGCTCAAAAGTCTTTCCGTCATCCATCTTCTCACTCTTTTCTGTTAACTGCTCGCTGTTCATCTCCAATATGTTCCTTCCCATTAATGTATCAGCACCTAAAGAATGCAAAGATGAGGTCAAGTTTGCTTCCAGTTCAGGCATGTCTGCTTCTTCAAAAATAGAAACTGTTCCCTCATTCCCACAACTTTCCCTAGTAGTTTGATTCGTTTTTTCTTCAGGTTTAGACTCAAAATTCTTTCCCTCATCCATCTTCTCACTCTTCTCAACCTGTTCAATATCATTGCTTAAAATTCCTTGTTGGGATTTAGAATCAAGATCCATAGATGCAACCTTCTCACCAAAACCATCATGTTCAATACCATCACCACGATTTTCTCTAGTAGTATGCTTTCTTTCTTCTTCAGGTTTAGGCTTAAAATTCTTTTCATCATCACTCTTCTCACCCTTGTCAACTTCTTCAATATCATTGGTTGAAGTTTCTTCTTGGGATTTAGACATATTATCTATAGTTTCATCCATCTTGCCAAAATTATCATGTTTAATATCGTCACCAAACTTCTCTGTTTGACAGTTTGGTTCTGAGGGACTAATCTTGTAAACGCTGCTGCCAAATTTTCGATCATTTTTTACCAATTCAGACTCACCATATCTGATTTCTGCAGATTTGAGCTCTTCAAATTGTTTCATTTGATCATAGTTTAGAACATCAACATTGTCTTGCCCTAGTATTTCAGAAGTTAGAGTATCAGCTTCGTCTTTCTCCATTAGTGCCTCCCTTTTCAATACCTCCATTATGTTTTTCTCCATTATCACATCAGTCCCCAAAGAATGTAAGGATGAGCTCCTGGTTGCTTCTATTTCAGGCACCTCTACTCCATCAGAAACAGGATCTGACTCGCCACAATTTGCCCTAGTAGTTTGCATAATTCCTTCTTCTGGTTTAGACTTAAAATGCTTTCTCTCCTCCATCTTCTCAGCCCGGCCAACTTGTTCAATATCATTACTGAAAATTCCATGGGATTTAGAATCAAGATCCATGCTTGCATGCATCTCAACCAAATCATCATGTTCAATACCATCACCACACTTTTCTCCGGTAGTCTGCTTTCCTTCTTCAGGTTCACACTTGAAAACCTTTCCCCCATCCCTCCTCATTCTGGTCAACTTGTTCAATATCATTGCTTAAAGTTCCTCTTTGGGATTTGGAATGAAGATCCGCACTTGCATCCATCCATCCCAAATCATCATGTTCAGTACTATCACCACAATTTTCTCTGGTAGTCTGCTTTATTTGTTCTTCAGGTTTAGGCTCAAAATTATTTCCCTCATCCGTGTTCACACCCTGGTCAACTTGTTTAATATCATTGCTTAAGGTATCCATACTTGCATCCATATGGCCCAAATTGTCATGTTTAATATTATTAGTAAGCTTCTCCACTTGACCTCTAGGTTCTGAGAGACTACTCTCATTAATGCTTCCATCGCTATTATCCTTGTCAAGTTCAGAATTGACTTGGCTGATTTCTATAGATTCAAACTTGTCTGACAGTTCTGTCTGATGATCTTGCAGAACATTGGCTGTGTCTTGCCCTGGCAAGATTATCAAAACATCAGCATTGTCTTGCCCTGGTCTATCAGAGTTTGGAGCATCAGTTAGGTTTGTCTCCATCAATGCCTCCTTTCTAATTATGATATTGTATAGTCAGTCACTCCACAGTGCATGCTTAACTTCAACTCCACTTGCTAGGAAAGATCAATGGAATAATAGAAACCTAGAAGAGGCACATGTAAGCTTAAACATGGAGAACAAAGGAACATGCTGATAGAAGACAATATAATAAGTCTTTAGGACAAAAAGCTGACTCACATAAATAGTAAGTGCATTTCTATCGTTGGACAACTATATAAATATTGCTTGATAAGGCAGAACCTATAATATACTAAGCAGGAATAAAAATATGAATCCAAACATCAGTACAACTGAATGTTAAAGTGGATTATAGGTTCTGAAACCTTTCTCTCTTCCTGAAGTAATACCGATACATTATTGTCCAAAGCATATCTCAGGGGACCAAAAGGAGACTAAAATCAAGGAGCTGAAAAGGAAAAGCAAAAAATTGTGAAATTATGCCAAACCATGCCACACTATATGCATTCAATAAGCAATTTTATGCCACATTATTTTTTATAAACAAATATACACCATATCTAAATCAGTCACACAGAGTAGACCCTTAAAGCTAGTACAAAATGATTCTGAGCAGCACGTGCATAGGGAGACCCGGACAGCAAGGAAAACAAGGGATTGGCTAAATGGATGCAAAATAGGGAAAAATTAAAATTTACGCACTGTATTTTAAAGAGGATTTTTTTTTTCTTAAATAAAAAAACACTATTCAACTACAGAAAATATAATGCAAATAAATTTAATTTTATGTAGATAATAAAATGAATGTGCCTAGTTTAAAGCTTCATTTTGTGTAGATAAAATCATTTCAACTACAGATAATATAATGCAGATAAATTCTTCTTTTTATGTACAAATTCAACCAAAAGAAACGAAAAATGAAGTGCCTAGTTTAAAGCTTCCCTTCCCAGTTTTCTCAGCAACCAAACATAGAGAAAAATAACAACATATACAATTTCATGTGTACAAAAACCATAAGTTGAATATAAAATATAGAACATTAGGGCTATGAGATGCAATCAGAGATGACAAACAGAAAGAAACCAAAGAAAGAGGGGAGAAGAGAACTTACAGATCCGAAGAGATGAAGAGAAAAATGAAGTATTAACGAGAGCAATTCTGGAGAAAATGTGAAGTGAAAATGAAAAAAAAAATAAGAAAATGGCAATTTGTTTCAAATTCTTCAGAATAAAATAGAGAGAAGTGAAAGGGAAGGATTGTGGTAATGGGGATCGTTTTCAGAGGTGAGGCAGAGAGGGAAGGAAGAGAAGGGATACGCGGAAGACGCGGGAAGTCCGTGAGCTGAAAATGGAAAAAGATTTTATTATTTCTTCTTGATATTTTGGACCCACCTTTTTTATTAATAGATATGTGGACCCCTGAATTTCTACTTTTTTTGGCAAATTACCCCTGCACTTTCTCAATGTTAGAATTGATTTTGATTCAAGGATACACAATTATGTCGAATAATCAATTAAATTTGATATACTCATATATGAATTAAATTTTAAAATTGTAAGATCGTATGATTTTATGGATTGATAACAATTGAGCTTTATAAAATGTTGAAAAACTAGTTTTAATCTTCTGTTTCTTATGTACTCATGTCTATGAGGTCAAATAATCAGAAAAAATAGGTCATTTTCATAGTTAGCTAGTTCATAATAGTTGCATTCCGTTTATTAACCATACCCTTGCTGCTCAAAGATTAATTTGACGGAAATAAAAAGGATATAGTCAAGGTAAATTTACTTCCCTTTGTGTAAATAGAACTACTGAGTTTGATACAATTACAGCAAATGCGAAAGATTTGGCTTTTCCAGTAACTTCATAACCATAAATTTAAAGTTGTTCTTAGAAATAATATTCCAGCAGCTAGTAACATCTTCCTCATTCCAACAAGATGAAGAATGTCCTTCAAAGGCTGTAATTTTTGTATCGAAGAAAGAAAATGGTGACAACCCGAATGATCATAACTTTCTGTTGCTTCAAGTGGCATCCTTCATCCCCCAACCCCCCCACTGCAAAAAGTGAAACAATAAATAGTTTTAAGAACTGAAGACAGATCATGACCAAGGCAAGTTTATGGAGGAGTTTCTGTACTTATATAGTACCTGTTTATGATGGCTTCTAAAGATGATTTTTGCATATCAGCATATATTCGTTACGTAATGCATGGTGTCTAGTGAAGGCCTCCAACACTATATTGCAGTTTCAAGAGGACCTTGTGCTTCTTTAGTTTGAAACCTTACAACGTTCCTTATCCCAATGGAGCAGCAGGATGCCAAGACTGAATTGAAGGCAATTAAGTCTCCTCAAATCAGTTTCACATTTTCTTATCACCGTAATTGCTATAGTCGTGTTGCTGGTATGGCCAACTATGCAGTTGTTCAGGCATTGTTGTAGATTAGACCGGATGACTCGGCACAAATTATTTAGATTGTAAACTGTACGTAAATGAAGACTCTGTTTTCTATTCTACATCTCCACATGCACTCGTGACAGTATTATAGACGTAAGCATCCACCTCAATGCCCTCTGCTTGCATCCGATACACAAGCTTCAAAGCCTCTGGGCAAAGCCCATTCCTTGCATAACTCAAAATCATCGTTTTCCAAGAAATCAAGTTCCGCTCTGGCATGCTGTCAAAAACTTGAATTGCATCAGATAAACATCCACATTTGGAGTACATATATATTAATGCACTGCCCACAAACACATTGGACGAGGCAGGAGACTTCTTGGCAAAAGAGTGAATTAATTTTCCTTGCACAACAGCTTCAAGATTAGCACAAGCTTTCAGAGCTGACGAATAAGTAAATGCATTTGGTTCTACTCCTTCCATCATTTTTGTCAAGAATTGAAGATCTTCAGACTCATGCCCGAGACATGCATAACCAGAAATGATGGCGGTCCATGAGACAACATTCCTAAGGGGCATTTGTTGAAACACTTTTGAGGCAATATGAAATTCCCCACATTTGTAGTAGAACCACACAAGAGTGCTTCCCAAGTACTCATTTAATTTGACGCCACCTTTGATAATTTGTGCATGAACTTCCCTCCCTGTTTGCAAAGCCCTAATTGAGCCACAAGCCCTCAGAATGCTTACTACAGTCATATTGTTAGAAATTAACTTCTGTCTCTTCATCACTCGAAAGAGACTTATGGCCTCCTCACCAAGCCCCTTCCTAGCATACCCAGCTATAATGGAAGTCTGTAACTGTATTTCTATCCTTCATTCCATTAAACACTTTCCTCGAATCCAAAATTTCTCCACATTTCGCATACATGTCCACCAAAGAGGTTCCTATAAAAACATCATCTTTGTACATCTTCTTGACTATGGCACCATGCAGCTGTCTACCAAACTTCAGTGCTTTCTTCTCTCCACAAGCCTTTAGAATACCACATGCTGTAAACTCATTAGGCAAAAATCCCTCACGTAGCATTTCTAAAAACATCTTAAAAGCTTCGTCCCCATGTCCTTGTTGTGAACAGGCAGTAATCATAGTCGTCCAACAAACTACATCCTTTGCCACCATCCAATCAAACGCACAAAATGCGCTTGTCAAATCACCACATTGAGCATAAAAAGAAACAACAGCACTATCAACAATCAAGTTTCTCCAATTACCCTTTATAACACAAGCATGTATTTGCCTACCTAACTGTAAATCCAATCTTCTACTACACAAATTCAATACACACACAAACGTCCTGCTATTCCAACACCTCCATTTTCTAAAAACTCACTGAGAAACCTCAATGCTTCGTCATCCAAACCAAAACTAGAGTACCCATCAATCATAGCCGTCCAACTAACAACATTCCGTTTGGGCATTCCATCGAACACCTTCCGGGCCAGAACTAAATCCCCAACTTTCAAGTACACACCAATCAAATTATTATTTACATAAGTGACCGGATTCCTTAAACACTTCAAAACAACCGCGTGTATAATCTTAACAGCCTTTCCTCTGTGACATGACTGAAGCCAGAGTGCAGCCAGACGATAATCGACGAAACGAATTGATGATTGAGTATTATACAAGTGGGCATCTGGGCTTCCGCCGATATCCAAAACCGAAGAATTGCTGGTTGGATAGCTATAAGCAGCAGAGGATGAATTACTGTCGACCCCGCAAGAGAAGCAGCGGAAATTTGCATGGTTATGTCTTACTCCCTTTGAGGTGATTTTGGGTTTTGATGATTGCAGCGATTGAAAGAGATTGGTATTCAATGAGAAACTCAGGCACAGCATTGGCCTTGTTGCTTCAAAATTTTCTGAGAAAGATTAGAAGCTCTCTGTTTTAAACTGGCCAGCAAAAAATTTGAAAGCCGTTAAAGGCGCTGGCCACCACTCATCAGCGCTGAAAGCTTTGGATGTTTACACAAAGACTGATTTGCCCTTTCCGCTTGCCTTTGTCTGCATGTCCAAAAACGGTAGCGTTTATACTTTAGCCAAAACCCCTTCCCTGAAATACCAGGCAAGCTCCTGAAACTCTAAACCCCCTCTGTTTACGAACCTAAATTCAAGAAATTTCTATGGAGCTAGCTTCTGCGTCTATTCAGATATGTTGTTGTCTATCTGTTTCAGCTTCTTCCTCCTCAATTTCATTTCGAGCTCAACCTCCTTCTCTCTTCTGGTTTAGATTTTCAACTCCAAATCTTAATCTCTTTTCTAAATTCAAAGGTACATCATTCTTTTCATTTCTTGTCTCGTTTCCTGAAATCGATTTGGTGTGAAGTGTAAGTAAATCCGCAAAAATTATGCTGGAGTATAAATTCGTAGTTTTAAAAAAAAATTTTCTTTAATTTTCCGTTTTTATTACTGTATTTTGATTTAGAAATTGGTAATAATTGTGAGTTTTCCAGGTTGTTCGCAGCCTGTTATTGTCGCCAGGCGGCGGAAATCTCCGGTGGCTGCTGCTACTGGCGGCGCTACTGAAGTTTCCAGTGGCTTAAAAGAGGAACAATTGAAATTATCTGATTCTCCTGAGCCTTCAACGATCGGGAATAATACTTCTGGAAACGATGACATAAAAGATAAGGTAGATGAGGATAAAATGGTGCGAGTTTGTGACAAGCTAATTGGAGTATTCATGGTTGACAAGCCCTCACCCACTGATTGGAGAAGGTTACTCGCTTTTAGTAAAGAATGGGACAATATTCGGCCTCACTTCTATAAGCGTTGCCAAGAAAAAGCAGAAAGTGAGCAGGATCCAGGAATGAAGCATCAATTACTCAGGCTCTCAAGGAAGCTGAAAGAGGTAGAATTTTTAGATTCAAATTTTCTTCTAGAAATTTAATTCTGTTAGTCTATTTTATTTTGTTTCTAGTGTTTAACATATCCCATTTTCCCTGGATTGTGATATATATCTTTACGAGTTATGTCAAATATTTTCTGCCTGTGGTCTTTTAGTACCAAAGCATGGAGCTTCACCTTCTAGAGGTCAATGTTATTGCTTAATCTTGAATGTTATATTTGCCAGATTGATGCTGATGTACAAAGACATAATGAACTTATTGATGTTATCAGAAAGGCGCCATCAGAAATGAATGAAGTTATTGCTAGGCGACGTAAAGATTTTACAAAAGAGTTTTTTGTGCATCTTTTCACTGTAGCGCAATCATATCATGACAACCCAACCGAGCAAAATGGTGAGGCTTAAGATGGATTTTTTTGACTATGGTTTATTTGATTTTTCCTTGGTCTAAATGCTATATGACAGGAATGACTTAGAATATACCAAGGGCTTGAACTGAAATTCTTTATCTGAGTTCAAACTATATGTGTTTGTCGTGTCAATTACTAAAGTATTGGTCTAGAAATTGAGACCCAATCAATTATAACTATCAACCTTCCTGTTTGAAATTGATTAAGTAAGCTTCACTTAAGAGTGAAAGGAAGAGGATTGTTGGAACTAAATATGAACGTTCCTAGTAGTAAAAAAATTTTGTCTGTTTAACAATAAATGCCATGTGGAAGTTGACAATTTCTCATTGTACTTATTGGTGGAAGCCTGTAGCTTTTTCATTGATTACACGTCTGGTTTGATACTTTATCATGTAAATATATTACGTCAACACCAGATGAAGGATTGGATAGGTTCTTATTTAGCCGGGATATTATGGCTAAGCTTCAACATGGATCAAACTTCCAGTCTTATAATGATGCTGTGTGACTGATATTTTTTTCCTTCTTTGTGCAACAAGGCTTGGCAAAGCTTGGAAATGATTGCTTTGCTGCTGTACAAGCCTATGATAATGCTACAGAAAGCATTGAAGCACTGCAAGCAGCAGAACTGAAGTTACAAGATATTATCAATGCTCCTTCTCTGGGTGCTGCTTGCAGGAAGATAGATGATTTGGCAGAGAGAAATCAACTTGATTCCTCATTAGTTTTAATGATCACAAAAGCATGGTCATCTGCTAAAGAGTCCAACATGACAAAAGATGAGGTAAGTGATTGCTTGCCCAAAAATGCCTCTGGTTTTTTGATGTGTATGTACTTCTGTTTTACCAGAAAATTTGATCGATGTTAATGTGTTTCTGGGACATGCCAAAACATATGCTTATAAATCAGAATTGTATGTTTCTCCTTTATAAAAAACGATGATGTCTTACTATTATAATGTTTTTAAGAGACAGAGCAAGCATGACGTCTTACTATTACAATGTTTTTCTTTCTTGTCAAATATTGAAGGGGATAGGGGTAGATTGATGCTATATCTGATTCTGTATCTCATTTGCTGATAATGAGCTAAGAATGAATCTTTCTATAATAATCATGGTGTTACTAGGAGTTTGTAAAGCTTGGAAGTCCTGCATCAATCCTAGATAATAGAAATAAATTTATATATTTTGACTGCTACCTAGAATTTATTTATTCCGCCCCCATCTCCCAACCTGAAAATTAATTCATAGATAAGCAAAATTTTAAAAAAATATATAAAGAAATAAAATGAAAGAAAGAAAGTTGTTACTTGGCCACATGTTTTTAGAATTTGGTTTAGCATAAATCATTTATTTTCCTGCATTTCAGGTAAAGGACATACTTTATCATCTCTACAAGACAGCAGTAGGTAATCTTCAAAGGCAAATGCCAAAGGACATTAGAATACTCAAGTATCTTCTTAAGATTGAGGATCCTGAGGAGCAATTATGTGCACTGCATGATGCATTTACCCCGGGAGAAGAAGTTGAAGGAAAGGATGTAGACTCCTTGTACACGTAAGTGGAAGAAAATCTGTAACTTGATTGTTTGAGAATTTCATGCTTTTAGCCATCATATAGTGAAACAAATCTCCAACAATCTGTTGTTGATTTTTCAAGCATTCCGTTCACAGTTTACATCTTTAAAATTTTGGCTAAGACTTTTAGCATGAGTTTCAAAATAATTTTACAAGCTTTCTTAATCTACTAGAACAAGTTTTTACTTTTAGATTAACTGATATATTTTTGCGTTGATATTGCTATAGAACCCCAGAAAAGCTACACACGTGGATAAAGGCTGTGGTGGATGCCTACCATTTCAGTAGGGAAGGCACTCTTATTAGAGAGGCTAGGGATCTGATGAATCCAAAGATCATCAAGAGGCTGGAGGAACTGAAGAAGTTAGTTGAAGATAAGTTCATGTGATAAAGAGTTAGGATCATACTTATGAGAAGATTCTATACGCATTTACTGGTATGGAAAGTCGCAATTTACTTGATTGATTACGCGAAAAGTGAAAATCAAAAAGGTTCTACATAACAAGTTAGTATTCTCTAAGCCCATGTAGCTATGATTTTTGAAACATAATTACGATATGAAATGTCAGTTTGTTACGGTTTTCATTTTTCTTTCCTTTTATCTTAAATCTGGGAATTGATGCTGCACACTCTTTGGGGTTGGATAGAACACAGAACATTTAGAGATCTTGTATTCTAATGTACAGGGCTCTTTTAATGGTTGTAGACAAGGTCAGTACGAAAATACTTATTTACACCGCTACAAATCCATTGTGAATTCATAAAGCGGTAGACAAATTCTACATTAGTCCATAGTTTCGTTCACCTGTGCCTGCATAATTTTTTTCTCTTTTTAAGTACTAAAAATGACATGCATAAAAGCTCCAAGCCCCAAGAATGTCCTTTGATTTGTGGTCTTGTAGCTTCTCTCTCTCTCTCTGCCACTATGTCATCGAGGTGAGTGTTATTTGATTCATGTTCATGGAATTTCTTTTTTTCTTGGAAAATGAAAGGCAGCATGCAATGATTTGGAAGGCATCGTATTGTTAATATTGTATGGAGAGGGAGGGCGTTAAAATTGCGGTTACGTGTTCTTCATGGGGTGGGTATGTAGCCATCTTCGTTTTTTCTATTGTTTTAGAAAAACCGTACAATATCAAACCTTGAACTTAAGAAGTTCGACAATTATATGTATATTTACCTTTTTTCTTTTTCTGTGTAAACGCTCAATATCGGAAGCCACAATCCCGACTAATTTGATTTCTTTTCCTATTTCATTCAGGGAATTATAAACGCTAGCATTGGCATGGGGTTGTTCTACTAATAAAATCCTCGCACCAATTGATCAGATAGTCTAGCCCTAATTAACGAAGTAATAACGGCCTCAGAATGCAGGCCAAAAATTTTACGACTTATCTATAAATTGAAAAATAAAACAGATTCAATCAAACTAAGGAGAAAATTATCATTGTGAAATATATTCAGAGACTAGAATGAAGCTGAACTGGTTCGTCGAAGTTGGTATCTTGGCATACAGATTGGATCAGGGAATAGGAGCACTTCCTTTTCCTGCTAGCACAACGAGGTTAGATGAAAATGGAAAAAGAGAGCCAAAAAAAAAAAAAGGAAAAACAATAATAGGGGTGTCGCTTGCTGCGTTCGTGCGTTGTGCACGTATTTACACACTATTTACCTAATTAGAAGGTGCACACGCGTGATACATTAGATGGCAACTCCAAACAATAGTACTTTCTTTTCCTTATCAGAGCAACATATTCCATTTTACTGATTAATTACCTAAGAAAATGCAAAGGTGTAGTGCAGTTTGGTTGGGAAAAATGTGAAAGTTTGGAACTTTTATTGGATCTGTTGGTTACAATTCCAAGTACACTTCTTGGGCTGAGTCAAAATTATTAATTTCACAGTCAGTGTCATTCCCAGAAATCAAATTGGCATAAATTAATCAAAAATAATATATTTCTTATTTTTACCCATTCCACATTGATGTGCATAATCAGTACATATGCATTCAATTGTTAGGCGCTTGTCAATCCTTACTAAGGTGACAAAAAAAAAATCTTGTTTCCAAGAAAAACACTTTATTTTCTTTAATGTAATAATTTCTCATAAAACATATGCTGGTAGGTCCAATTAAGATAAAAGACATTAGCTATATAAATTAGGTTTACAAAATTTATTAATTAAACAAACCGTGGATCATTTGTATTTTAATCCAAAAATTAAAAGTTAATTTTCTCATGTATAATATTTTATCAAAAATTAATGGCCTAATAGAAGCACTTGAAATGCAAGTTGATACTGTAAAGGCAATGGTACCTTGAGCTTCTTGAGCCAAGCATTGGTTTTCTTCAATTGAAACACTTCATGCTCCAACTGAGCAGTGTAAGCCTATAAATCACGCATAGAAAATATTTAAAAACACCTTGGAAGTTGAAAAAGTAATTAATTACACATTTCGACTTATATATTTTATACATTTAAAATTAATAAAAATAATTTATTATTCATATGAACTCAAAAATATATACACATATTATATGTAAATGTAATTATTGCTCTCTAAATTCTTTTAATGTGTGAATTTTTTTTTAAATTTAAAAATAATAGATATATTTTTATCAATATCCTACGCCAATCCAAAGTTTTTCGGAGGTAATAGGCATTTTTATCAATATTCTCAAATTCGTACACAACAATTTTTTTTTTTTGTAATTTAATATATATGAAAATTCATTAATAAAGTTTTTATATTATGAAGGGTGTTCTTATATGCCGTTCAAAATACCAATTATAGTTGACGAACTTCGAATGGCAAAATTTAGGAATTTAATTTTTGATAAAAGTTCACCTGTTTTCTTGCTCTTGATCTCGCGGCAGACTCTCGATTCTTGATCATCCTCTTCTGTCTTCTCTCAATGGTTTTCACCATCATTTCGTCAGAGTGTCGCCGCTTCTTTTCCGCCTGAGCTGAAATCGCCGGCATTGACATGCTCACTTGATTATCTCCGTATCCGACATCAACACAAGTATTCTCATACACCGATTCCGATATATGAAAGTTCGAATCCAGTACCGTCATTTGCCGCTGTTGCTCCGCCTCCGCCAACTGAAGCTGCAGCCAATCCGCTTGCTGTGAGACCATAACCAGTGGATCAATCCCCATAATTTGCTGCTGATGATGATTGATCGTGCCGTTTTGATTATTAGCTCCGTTGATAACTCCGGCTCGAACTAGAAAATCCTCAAGCGTAGTTTCTCCAATTTGTTGGTGAATCGATTGGTTATCCACGGGATTGATATTGTTAATCTCTTTCCAAACGTCATCCACAGATTTCTTATTAGAATCGAAATTCCCAGGGAATAAAGGAGAAGCTGAGGAGGAAGAAGAAGAGGAGGAAGAGGAAGAGGATGGATTAAATTGAGGTTCATCAACAGAAATCACATTTTTGAAGAACTCATCCAGTTTCATTGTATTCAAGGGCTTCCCTGCATTTCCTAGCTGATCAAAGGTATGACTAACTGATCTATTTGGTGAAACCATAATTTGTAATATATACTATAATTAAGAAATTAAACAAAATGAAGTGTGATTAATAAAGTAATTAGAGTGTGATTAAGAAACAGCAAAACGTGAATTATAGTGTCTGATTAAGGTGGTGAAGACTGAAGAAGAGTAAGAGAGAAAATGGAAAAAGGCCGCCATAAATATAGAAGAACCCGTTAGAAACAATATTTGCAGAAATGGGTGGGTTCTAAATTTAGATTTTGTGGGAGAAAATCATCTCAACAGACACCTGATTTTGTGCTTGATAGGTGGGATACAGGGAGAGAGCCTATTACGTACCTCATTTCTTTCATACTTTTCTTGGGCTTTCATACCATGGCGATACTAATTTTCATTCTCGAGTTTAATAAATATTTCTGTGTGACTTGAGATTTACAAAATTAATCTTCATTATAGGATGGAACATTAATAAAAATTAATCTCCATCATATTTTTTCATCGGAAATTCACCTTATTGTATAGAAATTCACATTCCATCAATTGTAAGAAATTTTAAGATTATAATAATATATATTGCTCATCACATAGGTTAAAACTTTATTTATATAAACTGAATTGACCAAGTTATTTTTATGTAAAACAACATCATTTCAACTTATTTAATTCTTGAAAAAAAAAACTTATTTAATTTATGGTCAAACCAAAATAACTTACTAAACCAATTAGAGTATTGTTTATCAAATCGGTTTGTTAAATATGAAGCATTTACGTACATTCATGCAAAAAGAAAATATAAAAAACAAAAATTAAGGGTGTGTTTAGTAAGGTTGTATTTTTTTAGTTGTTAGTTTTTTAAAATTCATAAACTACTTTTAGTTTTTATTATTGATTTTTCAAAATTTATTTAAACATTGTTTTTCTATTTGTTTTTTAAAAAATATTCTGATACCCATCAATACATGTTATATATATATAATATAATTATTAATATTGAATAATAAATATTTAATGAAATTCAAAATTTAAAATCTAGTACATTAAAAAATCATCATAATAAAAAAATTAATCACTATTTAAGAAAAATTATCAATATAAATGTCAATTATTATAATTCAACCATAATCTATATGCTATTTTATCTCGAGTACTGTTCATCTAACGAAGTTGATTTGCATTTATATCAACAATTTTTCGCAGCTCTAAAGTACTGGCTTCATTATTTTGTTGATAATCTCCAAGCACAATATTTTTATTTGCATACTCTATAAATAAAGAATCTATACTTCCTTGTATTCTAATAAAATTATAAATCACACAACATGCAAGGGGTATATATTTTTGCCGCTTTATGTCATATGAAGGCATATCTCTAAGGATGGAAAAATGTGCCTTCAAAACTTCAAAACAACGTTCTATGACATTGCGTAATGAAAAATGCATATAATTAAATAATTCTTCTCAACCTTGTGAATTTGATTCTTCTCTATAATCACGTAAATGATAATGTTTCCCACGATATGGATTAAAAAATTCAGGCATATTAGCATACCTGAATCAACTAGATAATAATTCTAAAACCAAGTCCAAAAATCATTTTACAAACACGTAAGACGAGGTAGTTCGAAGGATTAAGCCCAATCCACCGTTGGGCTCACTAAGCTACTAAGTAAACTCAAAGAATGAAGTTGGGCTTGATACATGAGTTGCCACGTGGAAATGATTGAAACCATTGTCGGTTAAAAAAACCAAAAAGAAAAAGAAAAAGGCCGTTAGATTTCTTTGCAGAAGCCATAAAGAATCACATTCTTCATTTGACTATTCATCATCCGCACCTGGAACTCCCAATACAACAAAAATGGACTTACGCGAAGCAATAAGCAACCAAACCGATGTCGCTTTGTCCTTATCTAAGCACGTCTTCTTAAACCATGCCAAGACTTATAATTCTGTCTTATCCTCACTTTCGATCCAGGTGGTTCTCGGCCTTATTGCCACCGGTTCCGGCGGTCCTACTCTCCAACAACTGCTCTCTTTCCTGAAATCTAAGTCCACCAATCACTTCAATTCTTTCTCCTCATAGCTCATTTTCGTGGTTTTCTCTATGAAAAATGAAAATCAATTGACAGTTAATAAGCAAAGCTAGTCGATCTTATTGTGTAAAGTAAACAGGCACCCATGTATAAGACAGATACCTTCAGATATCAAAAGAAACCTTGTGCTAGACGGCGACAACACTGAAGAGGTGGGCGGCGGCGGCGGCGGCTTGAGCGATGGTCGTCGCTCCACAGAAGAAACAAATATATAGCAACAGTGAATATTAAGCTAATTAAAAACTAAACCTATAATCCATATTTTGTGGATTCTTATTTTTAATTTTTATTTAGAAAAACAATTCTGGTAGAATTTTACAGAAACTAAACACACCAAGGTGGAGCCAAACATGTTTCTATTTTTTAAAAAAAAAAACGAAAACCTTAAAAATAAAACGTCTTTGAATAGGGCCTAAAAGTATTGCGTTTTATGATTTTCGTGAGTTATGTAAAGGAAGATTTTGTTGGAAATTTTTTATGGTAGAGTTAATTTTACGTTATTGTAATGGGCTTAACATCAGATCAGCCGTGAATACTATTTTTCAATAATGAACAGTGCTTTCGGACTGAAAAATGCACCCGCAAGTGAAAAGTATTTTATTTGACCATCGGAAAAATATTGATCATGATTACTCTAACGTTAAAATTTGAAGTGAAATTGAGGTCAAATAGATTTCCAAAAATCAAAAACACTAAAAACGAAACGGTTCAATTTAAATAGTAATTAAATTTATCTAAATTTGATTGAGCCATTAAAAATAGCAAATAAAATCTAAAAATTATCAAATATATACCTAAAATGATGTGTAGAATATTTTGGTTGCAAAAAGTAAATTTTTCGGTAACACCGTTAATGGTTAAATCGAATCAATCTGATTGAATCAAATCAATGACCGACTCCGATTGGGTTGAAATTTTGTGTACATCTTATTTTTGATATGATAAGAATGATGGAATTGATTTTAGAGTAATTTAGATTTGGAAAGGAAGAGAATTACAAGAAAGTGACAAAATAAGCTTGATTTTGGATTAATGGGCTTTAATTAGTGGGCTTGGGTTGAACCATAGCCCAATCCAATTCAGCCACTATATAAGGGAAGGGGAGTGGATATTTTTGAGAGTTTATCTCATCTCCTTTAGCTCCTCTTACCCCTTTCATGGCCGAACCTCTCTTTCTCTCTCTCTCTCTCAAGATTTTTCAAATCTCTCTCTTTTCCTTGAAATCCAACCATCATAAGTGTTAATTGATCTCCTTAGAAGAGTATTTAAGCTTCTATCATTTGATTAGAGGAATTTAAGTAAGAGAAAACAAGTTGTAAAGTTTAGGGGATCATTTTGAGGTAAGTGAAAATTATGAGTTTAATTTGGTTTTAAGGTGCCTATGAGTATTTTAGGGTGTCTAAAGTTCATTTATGGTGTTATTTGAAGCATTAAAGATAAAACAAAATGATAATTCTTATGTTAAAGTATTCGACCCCTTGTAGATTTTCAAGGTGGTGGATAATCTTTTAAGGCTAAAGGTAATGAAAAGGAAGCCTAAGAAGGATAAAGCAAGTAAGAAAGGTTAGTGGCTAATAAATCTTTCTATTTTCCTTAATCATTTTCCTTTATGAAACTTAGAAAAAATATGTATAATTGAAATTGACATTAGAATATTGAAATATGACCTTGAATAAGCTTATTAGAAAGCTTAATTTGATTTAAAAACATGTGTAAGGTTGAATTCTTTTGTTGGCCGAATGGTAATTTAAAGAGAATTAATATGTATTTTGTGTATTTATGATAAATTAAGCCATAAAATGACTATAGAAATGAAATAATATGTCCATAAATTTTTGTAAAATTTATAAAAATTAATTGAATATTTTTTAGAAGAAATTTGACTATGTACTAAATGAAATTATTGAATTATTGTGAAATAAATCATAATTTGATGAGAAAATGGTGCATTATTGTGAAATAATTCACAAACTATGTAAAAGTATTGAAAAAGATGACTCACAAATCTACTGTATTGAAAAAAATAAATAAACTTTTCAAAAATCTAAAAAATAATTTGAAAAATATATGAATTTTTGCCCTTAGCAATCAGACAATCGAAATCTAGCTTAGAATAGAATTGGCTAGCCATAAGAATATTTATACTATGGTGCAATTCATGGCAATTTACTTTGCTATGGTAGGATCACTGATCTCCCATAGTATCTAGATGTTCTGTTATTTGCTCTATGAGAAATGATCTTTTGAAATTATTTCTCAGTCTGTATATGGCTAGCTATATGGGATTTACATCTCATATATCCGATTTGAAAAATTATGTCGGGATTGTACTAGGGTATAATGATAAGAATAAGTTAAAAATGCAAAAATAAAGCTAAAAATAAAATTTAAAATGAAAAGGACCTAATTGAAAAAGAAATAAAAATTTTAGGAGCAAAATGGTAATTTTTTTAAAAAATTGCATTTAATAAGTAAAAGTGATAAAGAAATTAATAGAAAGGGTAAAATGATAATTTAATGAACAGTCTAAAACCAATAAAATTAACACAATTAAGCCAACTTAACAATCAAAAGATAAAATTTAAGAATAAAACTAAAATATAGTGAAAATTAACTACTAAACTGGTATTCTAACCTAAAATTACTTAAAAAAGATCCATAAAAACCTATGTAAAACCTACTAACAAACCAATTGGTAATTTTGTATGCCAAAAGTTAAGTGTAAAGTGAAAACAAGAAAACTAATGGCATTTTTGTAATTAAAGTGTAAAAATATATTTTTGTAATAAAATGAAAAATTAAGAACTAAAGTGAAAAGTTTAGAAAGTGTTGGTATTGAATTGAAAAGACTGTTAAAAATATTGAAAAGTACATTTTGATAAGAAAAATTGGTAATTTTACATAATTAATATAATTATGCATGTTTGGGAAATATCTCGATTTTTAGTCACCACTGGGTATATTTAATGCTCAGCACGTATAATTTACTGTGTGCAGGTACTGAAAAAGTTCTGGAGCATTAATACATGGAGAAGTAAATTTTAAAGGAACAGGAGTTGAATAGGAATGACTTTTTATTTTGGCATGTATATTATTATAAATATTGAAGTAAAAGAATTGGCCTGTATTAATACAGTATTGGTATATATGTAATTATATATTTGATAGGTAGTGGGTTGATTATGTATGTGGATTTAAAATTGAGAATGTATGGATGAAAATGATATATTATTTATAAACTGTTGTGCCCTTGAGGGCCTGTGTACTTATTTGATTTTTTAGGAGGATAGTTAAGTTTATAGCCGTTATATTATCAGATTTTTGTAAAATAAATAGTAAAATTTGGACAATTATAGGTTGGCGATGAGTTGGACTTATGAACTTGATTAATGGATAAGCATTAGTAATTAAGAAATTATGGAGTTAAGTATATTTTTTTAAGATAAGAAAATAAAATAATTTCGACCAATCTCTTAAATCTATAAGTCTGTAATAGTAAAAGTGTTACATTTTATGGTATTAGGGCAATGGTTTAAGCGATTTTAAGATCGGAGTAGGAATAAGTGAATGATTTATCTGTATATACATGCCAATTATCAGTGAAAAAGGTGTTATGAAATCTAATGGATACTTGCTCCTTTTTGTTTTATAGTGAAAAGATGCCCTTTGACAGAAATAGACACGTGGAGGATGGTGAGAGTGAGGCTTCTATTGGCACTAGACAGCAGCTGGCTTCTTTGCCAGCAGTGTCACCTCCACCCCACAGCTGGACTTTCTTAATCTAATGGCAGATTATATTCAGTAGAGGCTGCAGGCAGGTTAGGCACAGCCTTCTCAGGCCACAATACATGTTCAGTTAGCTCCACTTAGAACAAAAACTATTCTTGAGCAGTTAAAAAGGTTAAGTGCTAAGAATTTTCATGGACGTGATCCATTAACACCAGCCCAGGCAAAGAGTGATTATTTAATATAAAAAGATTATTTGAAATTACAAATAGCTCACTGAAAGAAAAATTTAAAGGTATTGTGGCTTTACTTGAGGGGTCAGCTTTCATCTGATGGGATTCAGTCAGAAGGCACATTCCAATGGATCAATTAAGTTAGGGATTCTTTGTATTCTAGTTTAAAAAGAAATATATTGGCTCAGAATACAAAGTAGCTTTGCATGATGTCTTTTGGTGGCTGAAGCAGGGTAATAAATCAGTGGCTAAATATGAGCATGAGTTTGAGTGCATGAGTGCCTATCTAGATGAGAGTTAGTCCATAGAAGAAATATTATGTCAAAAATTTAAAAGGGGACTACATACAAGCTCAAATAGATTATTGAAAATCCAGAAGTACCCTGATTTGAGATCCATAGTCGAGGCTGCAATCAAGTTAGAGGCCATCCAAATAGAAGATGCTAATAGAAAGTCTAGGTTTTAGTAGAAGAGGAAACAGGGATAGTCCAGTGGTAAGGGGGGTCATAGTAAGAATTTCAAGGAATCTCTAGCATCTCAGGGCTGTTCACCAGCTGTAGCAAGCCAAGAACAGGGTAGTGCACCCCAAGGTAGGGCACCTGTTTCTTTAGCAAATAACACATTCTAAGATAGAGATAGTGGGACAGTTGTAGCATGTGATCATTGTGGTAGGATTTATCCAAATGAGTGCAGATATTTGAATGAAGCATGATTCAGGTGTGGATCCAAAGATCACCAGATCAAAGACTGTCATGTATTGCAGACTGCTTTAGCCACATCACCAGTGGCAGGTACTGGGTCTTCTGCACCGAGAGATAGAGGTAAGGGAACCGCCCCTATCACTTCAGCATCTTGATCGGCTGGGCAATCATCTTAGGGTCAAAGGTGTGCTGCAGGTCTGGCCTATGTTGTCAGGGCTAGAGAGGAGGAGGATGCTTCAAATGTGATAGTAGGTAAATTCCTCCTATTATCTGATTTAGTACATTCTTTGATAGATCCTGATTCTACTCATTCTTATATTAGAATTGATTTAGCATGAAATAAAGGGATGGGAAATACATACTTAGACTAGGATATTTTGGTGAGTAATCCTTTGGAACATAGTGTAATGGTGAACAAAGTATACATATAATATCTTATTAGTGCCCAGGATCAGGTATTCCTAGCAAACTTGATTGAGTTGCCCTTTCACGAGTTCAATGTGATTTTAGGGATGGATTAGTTATTCATCCACTAAGCGACTATTGACTGTAAAAGAAAGAGGGTCACTTTAAAGCTTGAAGAAAGTAAAAAAATCATAGTTGTAGGGATGAGAACCAACTTCTTATCTGATATGATATTTGTTATTGCTGCCAAAAGATTGATCAAGAAAGGGTGCACAACTTACTTGTGTTATGCAGTGGAGGAAAAAATGGATACTCCAAAGGTTTCAAAAGTGCCTACTATCAGAGAGTTCCTTGATGTATTCCCTGATGAGTTACCAAGCTTACCACTTGACAAAAAAGTGAAATTCTCCATTGATGTTACTCAAAGCACTACTCCTATCTCCATTGCTCCCTATAAAATGGCACCTATAGAATTACAAGAATTGAAGATTCAGCTGCAAGAATTGCTTGACAATAAGTTTATCAGACCTAGTGTTTCTCCATGAGAAGCACTAGTCCTTTTTGTGAAAAAGAAAGACGGGACACTCAAGTTGTGTATTGACTATAGACAGCTGAACAAGGTGACTATTAAGAACAAACACCATCTTTCTTACATTGAAGACTTGTTTGATCAGCTGAAGGGAGTGGAAGTATTTTCAAAGATTGAACTGAGATCGGGCTATTACCAGATGCCAGTGAAAGAGATAGATGTGCCCAAAATTGCTTTTCGCACTAGATATGATCATTATGAGTTTTTGATCATGCCATTTGAGCTTATAAATGCACCAGCCATGGACTTGATGAATAGGATCTTCCACCTTTATTTGGATAAGTTTGGGGTGATCTTCATTGATGATATTTTGGTGTATTGCAAGACACTGGAAGAGCATAACAAGCATCTGAGAATTATTCTGAAGATGTTAAGGGAAAAGCAATTGTATGCTAAGTTCAGCATATGTGATTTTTTTATTGAATAAAGTATCTTTCTTGTGCCATATAATGTCTACTAAAGGTATAAAGGTGGATCCTTCAAAGATTGATTTCAGTGAAAGCCACCTAAAAATATTACAGAAGTGAGAAATTTTCTGGATTTAATCTGGTATTATAGAAGATTCATGAAGGGCTTATCTGCTATTGTAGTTTTTATGACTTGACTGTTATAGAAGCATACTAAGTTTGTATGGACTGACAAATTTCAAGAATATTTTGAAAAGCTTAAAGGTATGCTGACATAAGCTTTTATTCTTACACAACCAGAGTCAAACAAGAATTTTGTGATCTACAGTGATGCCTCCAGAAATGATTTAGGCTATGTACTGATGCGTGAAGGCAAGGTGATTGCTTATGCCTTTTGACAAATTAAGACTCATGAGAAAAACTATCCTACTCATTATCTTGAGCTAGCAGTTATTGTTTTTGCATTAAAGATTTAGAAGCACTATCTGTATGGAGAAAGATGCTACATTTATTCAGATCACAAGAGTTTGAAATATCTGCTTACTAAGAGGAAGCTTAACATTAGACAAAGATGTTGGTTGGATTTGATTAAAGATTATGATTGCTTTATCGACTACCATTCAGGAAAAGCTAATGTAATAGTTGATACACTTAGTAGGAAATTCATATCAGGTAATGTGAATGCTTTCAAATGAATTTGTATAAGTGATTGATAAGTGTAATTGACTGATAATAGTAATATTTGCAGCTCTTTTAATTATAAATGTCAACTTAAATTTGGCTCCAGATGGGATATTATTAGCTAAAATGCAATTGAAGCCTTACTTTATGCATAAGGTAAGAGTAGCCCAGAAACAACATGATCGACTAAGAGCCATTGTGAATAAGCTTAAGGATAGTGGTGATAAAGACTATTCCTTGAATGGTGATGGAAGCCTTTGCTACAAGAAAAGACTATGTGTTCTAAATCAGGTTGAATTGAAGAAGAACATTCTTACCAAAACTCACCATAGTAGTTACGTCATGCATCCTGGGGGTAACAAGATGTACCAGGACTTAAAAGTTTATTATTGGCGGCTAGATATGAAGTGGGATGTGACAGAGTTTGTAAATAAATATCTGATGTGTCAGCAAGTAAAGGCAGAGCACCAGATTTTTTTGGGATTGCTTCATCCCATTTTAATACTAGAGTTAAAATGGAAAGGATGACTATGGATTTTGTAACAGGATTGCCTGTCACTCAAAGAAAACACGATGCTATATGGATGATCATCGACAAACTCATCAAATCTACTTATTTTTTGCTAGTGCAGATAGATTATCCTTTGACCAAGCTAGCAGAAATCTACATCAATAAAGTAGTGAGGTTTCATAGAGTGCCATCATCCATTATTTCTAACAGGGATCCCAGATTTACCTTTCATTTTTTAAAAAATCTACAAGAAGCTCTGAGTATGAGGCTTCATTTCAACACAGTATTTCATCCTCAAATAGATGGTCAATCCGAATGGATGATTCAAATATTAAAAGATATGTTGTGATACTATGCACTAGAATTTGATGATATTTGAGATAAGTATTTGTCTGTAGCAGAGTTCGCCTACAACAACAACTATCAGTCCAGCATAAAGATAGCTCCTTTTGAATCTTTATATGAAAGAAAATGCAGAACTCCCTTATGTTGGACAGAACTAAGCGAAAAGAAAATGGTAGGATATGAATTGTTCAGTGATTCAGAAGAAAAATTTCGAATCATCAAAGGTAGATTGAAAGAAGCCATGGATTGTCAGAAATCCTATGCAAATCTAAAGAGAAAAGATATAGAGTTCCAGATAGAAGATAAAATTTTCCTAAAGGTATCTTCGTGGAAAAAGGTTTTGAGATTTAAAAAGAATGGCAAGCTTAGTTCCAAATTCATTGGCCCTTATGAGATACTTCAGCAAATGGATCCGGTAGCTTACCTATAAGGAACCAAAATAGGCCTTAGTGGAATTCAAGGGCAATTTTACATTATTAAAGTATAATTAAACATTATTGGATGAATTATTATGTTTTTCTTGACCTTTTGGCACTCTTTTGACTATATCTCGAGTTATAGAGCACAAAATTAGATGATTCAAATTGGGTTTGAAAATATACATCAATACTAAGATTTCATATGAAGAAACCAAGTTCGAAATATGTCTTTAACTAGGCTATATTTAAGCATAAATTTCGGAATAGTTTGCAGCCTACTCACTATGAATAGATCTCAATATTTTGTAAATATCTTAAAATATACAAATGCTATGGAGATGATTCTTAATGTTTTAGAAACTAGAAACATAGTGTAATAAGTTTGTAGAAGATAACATTTGAAAAAAATGGCTTTTGAAAGGTCAAAAATTACATACAAATCGAATTCAAAAAACTACCTATGATAGAGGATACAATAGTCAAGTGATAATATAGTTTAAAGGCTAATTTAAAAGAGGATGAAAATTTAGGGGTCAAATTGTTAATATGAAACTTGAAGGGTAAATTATGAAAAAGGGATATAAAGGAGAGGTTGATTTAAGAAAAGAAAAAAATGAGTGGAACATTATGTCACATGTAAATAAATGAGAGAAATTTATGTAACATGCAATTAGTTAGAGGATTAAAAGAGATATTTGTGTGGGACATGCTGATGTCATTTTTCCACTTAATTCACCATGCAAGAATTTTTTTTAGGAGTATATATAGTGGGTTGGTTGAAAAATATGATTTCTCCTTATATCTTCCTCATTTTTACTCATCTCTCATCTTTCTCTAAAAGTTCTACATTTTATCTCTATAATTTTCAAGAGGAAATCCTGCTGCATGTTATTTGAATTACAAGTTTTTGAAGGAGAAAAGTAAGACATGCTTAGTGAGGGCCGAATTTTGTAGAGAGAATTATAGAAAATTCACTTCTTCTGTTTTTTCTCATTTCTTAAAGCCATAGTGATCTCTCAAGAAATTCTTAAAGAAAAGTCTTTGCATGTAGAGTTAATCAAGTATAGTTGGTGTTAAACAACAAGGTAAGTGTATAAATTTGTTAGTTAATCTCTTCTTCTTCATCTTCATCTTCCTTAGTTGATGGTCTAATGAGTTAAATGCTGGAATTTTAGTGTTGAATGAATGAATTGATATAAAGGAAAAGAAGAAGGTAGAGGGAACAAGGAAAAAAGGCTTGCAAAGGATTGAGAATGAAAAAGGGATTTCGGCCAAAGGTATGGGAACTTAGGGCTGTTCATATTACATATGAAATTATCTGCTGGAACATGTTGTGGTTGACTTGAAATCTTGAGTAAATTAAAGAGAATACAAGATAAGAAATGCATATGAAGTTACGGTATGATTCCATTGACCTAGTGACAGAAATTTTAGTGTAAGTTAAAATAGAGACCTCAAAATGTAACAAATCGAATTTCTGTAGTTATATAAGACATTTTCCTACAAAATTGAAGAAGGAACCTACCTTCAATTCTGCCTCTAGATATTTTTTTATGATTTATTGAAATTGAGAGAACTGTAAATTTTGGATTCTGGACCAGGTTGTGGAAAAATTGAGATATCTGTATGTACAATGATCAGAATGAAATGAAATTTATTTCTATTCAAAATAGACTCATAAATACAGATTTTATATGAAGGAAGTAATGCCTAATTTTATTTCTATGTACGTCAAATAATTAGCATGAAATTAGTTGAATCTGTTTGTACTGTTAAGATACAGATGTTGGTATTTTGGGCATAAGTATTAGTAGAGAAGTCAAAATCTTATGCTGTAAAATTATGGGTAATTTAGATACCTAGGATTACGTTTTTGATGAAGAAATTCTGGTCTAAATCCCTCTTGATTTTGTGATATGAATTTTTATAAGTGACAGCTAACACTGTTTTGGTTCTATGAACAACCTATAATATTTCTCAAATATCTCGAGCTATAGGTCTGATATTAAGGTGAATTTTGATGCTCTGAAAACTATACCCATAGGGGAATAATATTGTAGAAGATAATTTGGCCTAAAAATGATATTTTCAAATTTATTTGTGGCTCGCAGATTGAGTCCATAATGCTGCCCTGTGCAGATTTTTAATGTACTTTATCTTATGATTTTTAATTAATTGAGTTAAATATGTGTTTATGTGATTACAAAATGAATTAGATAGGGCATGTAATATGACTATTTAATACAAGATTATATGTATACATATACATTCACACGTGTACATATGTAAGGACTAGTGATGAATATATCTAACATATATTTGTGATTAAGTTTGTACATAATTGTTATATGCAAGGTTAATGTATGTATGTACTCTTATGATGAGTAAGTGTATATTTTAACATGTACCTATACTATGAGAAGAAAAAAATACAATAGTATGACCATGTTTACATGTAATGTCTTATGGGTAACATATTAAAGTATATATATTATGATGATATATGCTCAATTATCAATAAGCAATTTCTAACATAGAAATACATGTATCTAAGGATTGTTGGTAATGATATAAAAATATTCATATGTGATCAAACTTATGTACATGGTTGTTGTGTGCAATTATGCTTTCATGTACATATTTTTAATAATGGAGTAAATGTTTATTTGATGCATGCATGTATACTATGAAGTTAAGAAATGTTTAAATATGATAAATGAAAGTTTATAATATAAGACTATCATATGATTACATGAATGTAATATATATAAATGTATATATATATGTAATGTCTAAATGATTATACACGATTTTTATTGATCTCTTGAAGTTACTATGATACTTATAGTTTGAAATATTAATTCTACTTGTAAAAAGAAGTAATATGACTAGTAGAATATATGTATACACATAAACATATACATAAATAGTATGATCTTACATGATTGGGTTTGAAAGATGTTTTAGTGTAATGATTTAAAGCATATATTTAAAGTGAAATGCATGAATATGTCTTTGCTTAATTGAAATGACATGATTAAGCATTTGTGATGTCACATGTTAGCATACTAAAATATAGATCTACAGAGCAATAGGCTCAATTATAGAAATCTTATTAAAGTATATAATGACAATGTTATATGTGACTATGTATACAAGTGTATGCATTAAAGAAGGAGTATCTTGTCATGTGATTGTTACATGAGCAAATTGTATAAATTATTTTATGAATTATGCATATATGTTTATGCACTAGAGAAGATATATATTTATACATAATTATGCACATGTGCAAACAGTATAATATAGGTACAATCTTGTTATACGAAATAGTTACACGATTGAATAAGATTACAAGCACAAAATAGTAATACCCAATAGTGAGCATGTTCAAAGGTTTACATAAAGTTACGCATATACATGTATATGATATCTTACTTATAGTTATAAAGGAATATATATATAGATACCTATATGTAAATGATGAATAGAGCAAAGTAAAGAATAACATTGCTCAATAGCCATACATGAGCATGTACATGATTATTTTATTCATATTTATACAAGGGTATAAATTTGCATATACGAATATGATTGAATAGAGTAAAAGTAAACTAAAGAAAGATAAATGAGAGATTATATTTGCCTGCTACTAGAGTTTAATTATGGATAGATAGGCGCCTATAAGGAAAATTACAGCTGTCATAGTTTGGCCCAATTGGGTCTAAAGTACATTTGATTCCGTTTGGATCATGAACAGCCTCGTTTGGATTGTTAGGTGATCCTGTTTGGGTCTGCTTGACCAGTCTAAAGTATAATTTGGCCCTGTTTGGGTCTATAGATCCGATATCTTCGGATATTCCCCATTTTGATATCGAAGTGTATCGATAGTTCCCGTTATCCACTGATAGAACTAAGAAAAGTTAAACTATAAGTATAGTACAGACATTAAAGTATAAAGTATTAAGCAAGCATCATATAAAAGTTAAGGATATTGCTTGATTACATGTCTGACATGATTTGCTCGTATTATTTCATAAGTTTAAATAAATAGAGGTTACCAAGTAACGCATGATATGTATGCTATTTATAGTTGGTTCCAAATGTTCAAAATTGCTTAAATGAGTTAAATGCATGAAGAATTCTAATCAATATACAATACCAGCATGCTAAGTAAACTGTTAAGTTTTTTAAATGTTTTTATTGTTTACTACGTGAGGTTGATAGATTTGTCAAGATTTTCTAATCCATTGATTACATTTTAAATAAATGTATATGTATAAAGTGTGCAGAGTGTGATTACTGATGAAGTAATGTTAATATCGAAATGCTTTAAAAGTTAAAAAAAATATATAAGGTAAAGATATAATAGTTTAATAAAAATAGTAAGTATTCAAACAAATGAGAAATATGGCATTTTACACATGGAATATATTATACAGAGGTACAAGGAATATAATTTTTCTGAATACAGTACCATGCTTCTAAGATAGTTAAGTATATCAAAGTGATCACTAAAATCAAAATGTGAAAACTCATAAAGTATAGATGAAGTATATATAAATGCTTGTAAATAAGTGATAGAAATATGGCATAGTTATTAAAATGTTTGGCAATTGATTTTAATACATGAATAATATAGTCATCAATGTTTGACAACTAATAATTTAAAGTAATTGGTTAATAGTAACATATAGAAATTCAAAAAGTAAGCTTGATATTGGTTATAAATATAGCAAAAAAGAATATAATTATGGGAGATTTTTGTGAATATTGTTTATAATGATTGGTTTACTTGCTTTAAGATGTATATATATATGGGTTTTCATCTTGATGACCTTTAAAAAGGGATTTTTCACATATTTTTGTTCCCTGCTAAGCTTTATAGCTTAGTACGGGTGTTTCATCCGTATAGGTTGCAAGTAAGGATTTTTTCCTGGAATGATATCTGCAGCGGGATGGCCAACATAAGAGAGAGATTGAAAGTATAGTCTAATGTTAAGTGCAATTTGATTATGAGATTCTTATTTACTTTGAAAAGGATGTGATGTACAAATAATTCATAAAAGTAAATATTGTATTGCTTAAAGATACTCTTAAGTATGCAGTAAAGTTTTTTGAGCATAAGAACATGGTTAGCATGCTTAATGAAATATGATATAGTACTTATAGTTATGTATGGAATAAGGGTGCTACATTACCAGTTGAAGCTATCATCGGGGTTAGAGAAGATGCATGATGTGTTCCACGTGTCCATACTTAGAAGGTACAAATTTGATCCTAGCCATATGATCACACCGAAAAAAATATAAGTACAGATTGATATGACCTATGAAGAAAGACCAGTTCAGATCCAAGCTAGGAAAATCATATAGCTCAGGAATAAATAAATTTCACTAGTGGAGGTATCATGATTCCATCATAATATGGAAGAGGCTACATGGAAACCTGAAGCTACAATGAGATAATAGTACCCTCTGCTCTTCGATACAGATAAATTTTAAGGAAGAAATTTCTTTTAGTAGGGAAAAATTGTAATGGTCTGAATGCATGATCAGCCGTAAATGGTATTTTTCGATAGTGAATAATGCTTTTGGGCTGAAAAATACACTAGGAGGTAAAAAGTATTTTATTTGACCATCGAAAAAATATTGATCATGATTAGTTTGGGGTTGAAATTTAAAATAAAATTGAGATCAAATAGGCCTTCAAAAGTTAAAAAATATATATATGAAAAACTGAGCGGTTCGGTTTAAATAGTAACTAGATTGATTTAGGTTTGATCGAACCATTAAAAATAGTAAATGAAGTCTAAAAATTATCAAAAATTTCATATGTACCTAAAATGATGTGTAGAATATTTTGGTTGCAAAAAGTAAATTTTTTGGTAACATCGATAATGGTTAAATCAAATCAATCTAATTGAATCGAATCAGTAACTAACTTTGATTGGGATGAAAATTTGTGTACATTCTATTTTTGACATGATAAGAATGATGAAATTAATTTTAGAGTAAAGGGAGAGAATTACAAGAAAATCGTAAAATAAGCTTGATTTTGGGTTAATAGGCTTGAATTAGTGAACTTGGGTTGAACCAAAGCCCAATCCAATTCAACCACTATATAAGGAAAGGGGAACAAATATTTTTGAGAGTTTATCTCACCTCATTCAGCTCCTTTTAGCCTTTTTCATGGCCGAACATCTCTTTCTCTCTCTCTCTCAAGATTTTTTCAAATCTCTCTCTCTTTTTCTTTAGTTTCAACCATCATAAGTGTTAATTGATCTTCCTAGAAGAGTATATGAGCCTCCATCCTTTTATTAGAGGAAGTTAAGCAAAAGAAAATAAGTTGTAAAGTTTAAGGGATCATTTTGAGATAAGTGAAAATCATGAGTTTAATTTGATTTTAAGGTGCCTATAAGTATTTTAGGGTGCCTAGAGTTCATTTATGGTGTTATTTTAAGCATTAGAGATCAAAAAATGATGATTTTTATGTTGTCCTTTGTAGATTTTTAAGGTGGTGGATAATCCTCTAAGGCTAAAGGCAAGAAAAAGGAAGTTAAGAAGGATAAAGTAAGTGAGAAAGGCTAGTGGCTAATAAATTCTTCTATTTTCCTTAATTTTGCATCATTTTCATTTATATAACTTAGTGAAGATTTAGGAAAATGTGTATAATTTAAATTGACATTAGAATATTGAAATAGGACCTTGAATAAACTTATTAGAAAGCTTAATCTAATTTAAAAGCATGTGTAAGGTTGAATTCCTTTGATAGATGAATGGTACTTTGAAGAGAATTAATGTGAATTTGTGATAAATTAAGCCGTAAAATGACTATAAAAATAAAATAATGTGTCCATGAATTTTTGTAGAATTTATGAAAATTAATTGAATATTTTTTTAGAAGAAATTTGAGTATGTATTAAACGAAATTGTTGAATTATTGTGAAATAAACCATAGTTTGATGAGAAAATGGTGAATTATTGTGAAATAATTCACAAACTGTGTAAAAAGTATTGAAAATTTTGACTGATAAATGTACTGTATTGAAAAAGTAAATAAATTTATCAAAATTCTGAAAAATGATTTGAAAATATGTGAATTTTTATCCTTAGCAGTAGTCAGGCAGTTAAAATATAACTTAGAATATAATTGACTAGCCATAAGGACATCTATACCGCAGTGCAAGTCATGACGACTTATTTTGCTATGATAGGATCACTGATCTCCTATAGTATCTATATAATCTATTATCTGCTCTATTAAAAATAATCTTTTGAGATCATTTCTGAGTCTGTATGTGGTCTTGTGTGGTCCACTTTCATATATTCGATCTGAAAATTTCTGTTGGGATTGTACTACAGGTATAATGATAAAAATAAGTTAAAAGTGCAAAAAAAGCTAAAAATGAAGTTTAGAATGAAAAATATCCTAATTGAAAAAGAAATAAAAAAATTTAGGAGCAAAACGGTAAAATTTTTAAAAATTGTATTTAATAAGCAAAAGTGATAAAAAAAATGAATAGAAAGGGTAAATTGGTAATCTAATCAACAAACAGTCCAAAAAATAAAATTTTGTAAAGCACAAGGATTAAAATAAAATGTTGTATAAAAAGTTAAAATAAGAATCAATTAGTAGTTTTGTATGCCAAAAGTTAAGTTTAAAGTGAAAACAAGAAAACTAATGACAATTTTGTAATTAAAGTATAAAAATGGTATTTTTGTAATAAAATAAAAAATTAAGGAATAAAGTGAAAAGTTTACCAAAGTATTAGTATTGAATTGAAAAGATGTTAAAAATATTGAAAAGTACATTTTGATAAGAAAAATTGGTAATTTTGCATAATTAATGCAATTATGCGTGTTTGGAAAATACCTTAATTTTTAGTCATCGCTTGGCATACTTAATGTTCAGCACGTAAGATTTACTGCGTGCAGGTACTGAAGAAGTTTTGGAGCATTAGTACACGGAGAAGAAAATTTTGAAGGAACAAGAGTTGGATAGGAATGACTTTTATTTTGGTATGTATATTATTGTAAATATTGAAGTAAAAAAATTTATCTGTATTAATATAATATTGGTATATATATAATTATGTATTTGACGGGTAGTGGATTGATTATGTATGTGGATTTGAAATTGAGAATGTATAGATGAAAATGATATATTGTTTATAAACTATTATATCCCTAAGGGGCTGTGTACTTGTTTGATTTTTCAGGAGGCTAGTTAAGTTTATAGCCGTTATATTGCCGAATTTTTGTAAAATAAATAGTAAAATTTGGATAGTTATAGATCGGCAATGAGTTGGACTTATGAACTTGATTACTGGATAAACATTAGTAATTAAGAAATTATGAAGTTAACCATATATTTTTTTAAGATAAGAAAAGAAAAAGAAAAATTTTCCGGCAATCACTTAAATTTGTAGGTCTATAATAGTAAGGATATTACAGTATCATATAAAAAAGGCTAAATATGCAAAATTACCCTTAATATTTTTTTAAAATAGCAATTTTACCTTTAATATTTAGTTATGAATAATATTATCTCTAAAATTATTAAAATTGTGTAATTTTGCTTCCGAAATAATAGGACTGTTAATTTGACGTAATTCTATCAAAATAATATAATATGTTCATGTCAGTGGTTAAAAGACGGAATACGATCAAATTAATAGTTTCGTTATTTAAGGAGTAAAATTATATTTAAAATTACATCATTTTGATAATTTTAAAAATAATATTGCATGTAACTAAATATTAATAACAAAATTATTATTTGTGGTAAACATTAAGGAAATTTTTGCATGCGAAGCCTATAAAAAAATATAACTTTTTAGTTTTGTATATATGTTTTGAGAATAAATCTAACATATTTTTAAACTGAAACAACTATTCTTTTCTTGCGTGACAATCAACAATGAGCCTTGTCGACAAATAAATGGGTTAGCTCCGAAGAGAGAGAGTAGGGAAATTTTAAATGTAGAGAGAAAGTAAATTAAATAATAGCAGTGTTGTAAAAAGCATGGGTGCTTCTGCAACTACAACATGAAATATTCATTTTCAAGAAATTACAAAATCAGGTTTGGCGTACATTAATCATTCAAGTATTCATACGGAAATTCAAGCTCAATATCTCAAAGTCCTTCAAAATATATATTTATGTATGATAAAGCATCAATCAATCTAAGCTAATTGGAACCTAAGGGGACTGATATAGATTATTATAAAGAGGTCGTCCATCGCATAAAGAGTTAGTTAAATATGAAATTTATGATAAAAATATATATTCAATAATAATCAAATCCTGTCTTGCTACTGATTGCAAAACTTTGACCAACTTATTTATGCACAAACGATTGAAATGTTGAATAAATTACCTACCTAAATTATTTGACTTCCTTGCACCGAATGCAATGCATCAAAGTGATGGTATAATATATATTATTATTAATTGCATGTATCATGCACCCATCCCATACTATATATCCCACAATATAAAAGTCATATACACAAAGTTGGGTTGGGAGGATTAATTAATTAAAATAAGGGGTGGAGGCAGTTAGGTGTCATCTTGGGTCCATATAGATTTATAGAACAGGGCACATCGTTCGTCACCATACCCGGGGAATGGATGGGTTGCTCCGTTTCCCTTTCGGAGAAGATAATAACCCTATCGCATCTTTTTTTCTTTTTCTTATTTTTTTGAAAGGACTAAAAAGATGAAAGTTAATGTGACATTTCATTTTAGCTTCGGGTCACATAGATGCCCCTCACCCTGGGAGCCTGATTTCTTAATGCTCTTTTCTTACTTATTTCAATGGCTGACTGTTAATTCAAATGGTACAGAATCAGAAATTAATTTCATTGAATGTTCTAAATTAGAAACCAAATTCAACTCATGTTTACATACACACTACCATTAATTTGTCAGCTTTAGAAGAAGGAATCCAAGAAGTCATCACGTCATGTGGCACGTGAGAATGTTCCTTGGTTTGTATAACAAAAGCAATTCTAGTGGCTCATAATATTTGGTTCACTTAGGCCACCAAATTTAGCATAGATTATGATATTAACATATTAGCTGTACACATCCCCAAGAGACGTGAACTTTGTTCATCACTTTCTTTGCTAATTATGTACACCCATCGATTGCACTTTCCCTTTTCAAATGGCATCCATAGATTCCTACTCCATTTTTTACCATAATAGTGGGTTTAGATTATAGTAAATAGTTATGGGTAGGAATAGGTGCAGAGCTACTATTTCAGATTAAGAGAAACAAATTTGGATAAAATCATTATTGAATAAAGAAAATAGTCAAAATTAAAACGGTAAATTTATAAATTTATAATTTCTTTTAAGAGAAAAATTTTATTTTTCAAAAAATCAAGTATATCTAGTATGTGTATGCTTGCATATTGCTTACTTCTTTACCCAAAAGCTAGTGTAGGAAAATTTCATAAAAGTAGATTACGGTCCACTAATCAAATAATTTAAATTTAGTTTATGATTTTATTCAAGAATCAAATTAATAATATACTTTCATGTGAAAGAATAAACAAACAAAAAGAATGGAACTGATTTAATCATGAAGGTTATGTATTCAAAATTTAAATGGCGTACATAACAGTATGTGGTTGAATTGGATCATAAATCTGTTTATAAACTTGATGTGTTGAAAAAAAATCTTATTATAATCAAATAATTTTGAATAAATTTTCAATGTTATGGAGTCAAAATTCATTAACTGGCATTAAAATGTCAATCTCTAAGGATTTCTCATTACTAGTAAAAGCAATTTAGTATCCGAATTTTTATAAAAAGTAATATATTTTTGCAACTAACTAATGTGTTTGTTTAAGTTCAGTGCCGATCACATGAACAAAAATTTTGGAGGATGAAATTTGTAAGGGTTGGTGACTCAACATTAAGAAAATGAAATTGAACTTAAATACAAAAGCTAATTTATAAATAAAATTGCCTAAATTTTTGTAAGAAATATTATATTTTTTTGTAAGTGATAGATCGCTCGCTGACCGATCAGATATGAGGTCTTCCGATACTAAGGCTCTCGTCTCGCATTTCCGATGGTAGAAGGATCCGATCGGGGAGGAGGATTCGATCGGGCTGTATATATATTGTCCGTTTTGGGTCTAAGCCCTCACGGCTTTACCTCTGGGGTGCTGTTCCAAAACACATATACAGGAAGAATGTATTCATGGCCTTATAAGATCCACTTTCAGCTCATATTCAGCTGATGTTAGATAAAAGATAACAGACGTTATCACTATTCTCCCTCCTGAGAGAGGTCTACGGGTGATGCTGCCACCCTCATCTTTTAACGAAAGCATCTAATGATAGATCTCTCACTAACCGATCGAGTAGGAGGTCTTCGGGCACTAGGACCTTCATCTTGCGTATCCGATGGTAGGAGGAGGGCCCAGCGTCCGAAAATTTCCTATCCAGTCGGTCAGCGAGCGATCTATCAGTAAGTAATAAATGTGAAATATTTAATAATAACATTACTTATTAACCTTTCTAATAATTTCTTTATATAAGAAATACAATTTCTATTAATTTTAATACTTAAATTTTGAGATTGATTTGAGTTTCCAAATATGGTGGCAAAACCCGACTCACTTTTTATATCTCTTAATTATCTGATCTCTAAGTGATATTTAGATAATTTTTTTAATAGGTAAAGGTAGAAGAAATTAAAGCTAAACACGTCCATTGCTTTATACCAATTAGGTTTAAAAAGCAAATAAATAAATATAAAATCTAACAAAGATATATTTAATATATGATCTAAGCATGTCATTATCCAAAGCACTTTGCTTACCATGTGTAAAGCTTTAAAAAACAATAAAGAAATACTTGCTAGAAAAGAAAAGAAAATTAAAAAGTAACCAAGAAGAGGATCGTCCAAACAAAATACCTTTAGCAAAATTGTATTGAAAGAAGTTTCACGTTAGCATATATTAAGTTATTATGTGATGATTGTAAGCAAATTAAATTAAATATTATCTAAGTTCCGTAGATGATAGGAGTTATTGTAAAAGAGAAATTCCATTATCTAAAAAGACGTTATCAGAATTTCATGCCATATTTCCTGCATTTAAATCGTTAAATATTTAAAATAAACGTTTTATTTAAATATATAGTTAGCATATATTGATTCAACCTAGCTAAGAAAAAAATAAAAATATCTTTATATGTTTATTAATCACAAACATAAAAAAAAAACTCTCATAATTTATTTAAAAATTTATAAAATTAACCCACTAAAATATATTTACAAAGTTTTTTTTTTCTTTTTATATATAGATGATTTTTTTTATTAATTGTCACAACTTTTGACCTCATTAAATTAAAGTTTTGGCTTGTCAAGATACAAATTTAAATTAGTTGAATAAACAAATTTTAAATATCGAATTTTATTTATATATAAAGAAAAGAAAAAAAAAATATGCCATTAGCAACGGACCTCATTAAAAGATTAAAAAAAACGAATTAAAGAAAAAGAATCCAAATATCCCAACTTGGATGCATTATTAAAATATAAAGGTAAAGTGCAGCCGCTTATGTATGGCCTAATCTGGGGGAGTGGGTGGCTTTAAGCCTTTACATCCATTGACATAGATTCTAATACTGATCCTGCAATTACAGAGAAAATTAAGCTTTTCAATTATAACTTTTTCCAAATTCTTAGTTGATAAGTACATTATAATTTGTACTAAATTACTCGACTGTTTGCATTAGCATCCATCCGATCACTCTGGTTTTGGAATCTAAGAGAGAATATAATTACTTTTTAATTTTTTTTATATTACATTCGATACCCTATATTTATTGGCTCTCCTAATCCCAATATTTAAAATGTTTATAACGATAATGTCCTTAAAGAATTAGCTATAATTGATCTAATTAAATGAAAATATACTATTATTGTTTTTAAAAAGGTGCATGAAATTTTTATTTTTATTTTTCTTTTTGACATTTATAAATAATTTATATGCCATTTTTTTATAACTAAATTAAAAGAAAATTTGTCGACTGGGGCAATTAAATTAATAAGTTTTTATTATTTATCTATTTTTGAAGGAACACACCTTTGGTGGCAATCATGTAGTAGAAAAGAGGTATAGCTAGTATGACAAAATGGCAATCCATTAAGCACACCCACTTGGCCATTCATTTTTTCTTCTTTTATTTGTCCATTTATCTTTTCTTTTTCGTCCTTTTTCTTTATGTGACGTTATTGCTTAGCAGATCAGCACTTCTCTTGCTTAATTTATTAAGCTGCCTAATTATAATTAATCACTAAATTACTCTTAAACCCACATGCATGCAGCACTTTATTATAATGAATGGTTGAAAATAATTAATACTGACATGATTAAGACATATTAATATAATTCAGTTTTGCATGTGAAGACAATGCCATTATGCAACAAAGCATTGAATTGCTTCTTTTTGGTTATGGAAGAAAAGTGTATTTGGATGGAAATTTGCTCATTAATTCCTGTCCCTCTTAACACCAGGAAGAGGCAATTAAATTGAAAGTAATGGAGATTAAAAAAAAAAAAAGTTTTCTTCAATCATTGGTTTGCTTTTGTTGCTATCCAAATCTGCTTTTGTTGTATGTGGTGTCTATGCATTCATATTATTTGGATTGTCGATATTAATATTCAATGATTGGTAAATTAAATCTTAATTTTTAGACAAGATAATTTCTTAATTACGTATTTAAATTTTATTACAATTGAGTTTGATGAAAATTCGAGTTCTGACTCCAATCAGGCCTTATTCCTGCGAGAATAGACATCCATCATATCATATGTCAATCATAAGTAAGAAGCATTTGGTAACTTATGGAGGTCAAACCAATACAGTTAAACAACAACCTGACTAATTAATAAGAATATTTTATGTTAATTAACATATCAAAATAACACGTAAATAATAAAATATTGTTGAATTAATTATTTATTTATAACATAATATATAGATTATTTTTTTTCATTTTTACAAGTTGAAAATCATTGATTTTCGTATTTTAAGACATAAAATTAAATGACTTATATGCAAATTATCCTCCAATTTTTTTTTAATTTGAATTTAATTCGGCCAAAAATTTGTTTTTCGTTTAAAAATAAAAATAAAGCACACATTTACGGAACGGATAGAATAAACTCTTTGTTAATGTTGTTTATAAACAATTGACACTAAAAAAATAAGAACTATTTTTAATAATTAATTATTAATTTAATTGGTAAATAAATTTATCAATCCAATTTAGATAAATAAAATAAAATGCACAAATTAGTGGGACTGCGAACGATAAATGTACCCATAATTAATTAACCATACATTAAGGTTTGGACAACAAGCATGAAAGCAACTCAAAATTATGAATATTTTCTTTACTTTTTTTCATAATTTTATAAATAAAGAACTAAAAAAATTGACATGAGAGAGAGTGTTCATATAATTGAAGAAGACACTAATGTTGGACTTCCGGGCCCTCTTCTGACACAAATCGTTACGTGGCAAAACACACTACACTCTCTCTCCATCCTAATCAGCTCCTTTTGTCCACGAACAAAACAAAGTCTACAAAATTTAAAAAAAAAAGCCATCAAGATGAACGCTATATTCACCCGCCACGCAACTCCCTCGCCCACCGCCACTCTCCACGTGGCAATTGATTTTGTAACCGGCGTTGAACCGCTTCGCCGGTATGTGACGTCATCTAAATTCCCAGCTTCTTAAAGATGACGCAATGGTGGTGTATCAGGTAAGGAGTGCGCAGGCCAAAGTGAACAAAGGTGCGCATTTTATGCTTTTATTTTACTCACAACAACGTTTACGGGTTGACTGTAGCATTTCCAACCAAAAAACAAAAAAGCAGAAATCTTTTCCATTAGTTGTTTGATTATTTTGATTCTGTTTTCTTTAGCGACTTTCGTGTGTCACTTTTGAGTCTTGTTTGCTTTCGGAAGACGAATAGATGGATGGTGGTGATGTTGATTCTCGAAAGCAACTAGTATTAAAGGCTGAACCCTTGTGTTAAATTGGGGTTTCTTGAACTAGAACTACTTACAAAGATTTTTAGTTTCTTGGTAGGCTAATCAAGAAGCGAACTTTGTTTTAGTTCGGTTCCCTTGTGGTAAAACTCTTGTTGTTTGGCTATCCTGGCCCAATTAAAAATTGAAAACGTGTGATTTTTCGTTTTTGGCTCCATTTTTAGCCAAGTATCCATCAAAGGATGTTGTAAGAGGTAAGTACAGACTCTGGTCACTCACTTTTGTCTCACTAGATTTAGCTTAATTTTGTACTTTTGTTTGGACTAGTTTGAATTGAAATTTTTGGTCTTGCTGTGTTAAAGGGTTTCTGGTCCGGTTTTGTTTTATAGGCCAAAGGAAATTGAATTGAAGGTTCCAAATTTATTCCTGTTATCTTATCTTCCATTTTAGTGAATTAGTAAAGGAGTTGATGCAATATACTAATCTACTGAGAGTATAGTGAGTTATTACTTCTTCTCTGAAAAGCTTGTTCCTTGGTGAATATGCATACTATTCTACTAGGAATTTGTTTATACCTGTCAAAATTCTTTACTTAGTCTATTAGAATGATGCTGGGAAATAATATTGAAGCCTATTGCTTTGCCATAGTGTGATACAGACTGATAGCATCTAAGGTTAAGCTAATCAAACCCATGAAAAATGCAGATTTTACTATTCTATGCATTTAAAAGGCTTTCTTCTTCTTCTTCTTCTTCTTCTTATGGGAGCTAATTATAGATCTGAACATGAGCGGAGGTTTCTGTATGTATTAAAGTTGTGTTACTTATGTCCCGAGATGTTGTAGTTGTGAGTCTAGTTTCTAAAAGATAGCTTTAGATTATCAGTTGCAGGCCTTACAGTAGTGTGAAACATGAGAGGTTTGGGGCACTAAAATGATAACCACTTGTATTGGATGTTCTAATCAATCGTTTTGAATCTATCACCTGGTGATTAATTTCCAAACTTTTGAATAAAAAGAAGGCCAAATTTGTTTCAAGATAATTTGTCATGAGGTGAGTCCAACGTGAGAATCCTTGTTTTGATGCCAACCCATTAGATGTCTTGATATGGTGATGAGATTTCTAGCCACAAAGATGTAGATAAAGTACTGTTATTTATATGTATTAACTGGTGAGCGAAGCAGCCTTACTGTTAAATCATCTTTAGAGTATGGAGGGAAACTAAAATGGGGATTGATAGGAAGGGAGAACTCTAGTGTCCTGGAAAAGTTATCTTTTTACATACTCCTTTGTTCCTACTTTCTGTAGCAAAGTAAATAAATAATGGCATGATGCACTTTCCCTTAAAGGCAGATTTGCTTACCCTACCCCTGCTTGTTTTCTTTTCCCTCACTCTTGCTATGTCTCTCTCGTTCTCTCTTTCATTTTAATGTTACTATAGCTGCTATTGTAATTTTCCAAATTTGTCTTTGCCCTGTTGATAGCACAGAAGTCAATTCTAGTTGTATGATTTGCTGATGTTTAGCTTTTATGTGGGAAAAGCTAGTGATTTCTATCCCACAGATGGAATATAATGGCTTCTTGTCATTTTTCCCTCTCCTTATTAATAATACTCCACTATGCATAGCTTTTTTTTTTTTGTTTGTTTTAATTTAGAAAGCCAGTATTCTGTAATTTTATCATGCATTTCATGATCAAAAGAGTTTATTCAATATGTCCAATCGCTCACTCTTTTCTGTATTTTGATTTTCCCAGTGGATTTTTACAAATGGGCACTTCATCTACCCAGCTTCCTGCTTTCAGAGGAATGGGCATTTATGAGCCATTTCACCAGATTAACTCATGGGGCGACACCTTTAGAGGAGATGGAAGCCTAAATAATATTGGGACATCCACAATTTTGCCAGTGGATGCTGGGCTAAGCGATAAGGTAAGGGTGCCTAATGTTTTCTTTCTTTACTAAGGAATATAACAGTTGCTTTTATCTGACTGCTAAAGTAATTGATACTTTCTGGTTTGCTTCTCTCTAGACTGAGTTTGTCTCTCAGGACTTGATGGAACCTTCTAGAAGTGATCAAGAAGCAAACAAACCACCTGATAAGGTTATGTGAAACCACCTCTACATCTCTTTCACTTTTTTCTTTTAATAAAAGAACCAGAGTATTATTATTATTATTTTTAATTGATTTGAATTTAGTTTCATAAATACATGGTATGTGAATCTTGAATTTTTCACCTGAAAACTGAATTAAAGGTTGCTTCTAATTTTACTTGAGATGGAACTTCTGCTGTAAGCTTTTATTGGCAAAAGATTCTCTCTTAAGCACACAAGTTTCTGAAGAATCTTGCTTCATGAAGGTTGTATTCTTGAAAGTGGTTATTTGGTTAGCTCAAATATACCTTAAGAAATTTCATAGAATGGCATTGCTCTTCAAGCATGAATGAGGAAGCCAATCTGGGAGCTATGTTGGATGTGCTTGATGCATGTGGGTGCTGTGTAGGGCATGCTTGATGCATATCTTTTTTCTAATCATTAACTTTCTCTTGATGCTTCACAACCTTTCAAGAAACGATGTCTCTTAAATATGGGAAAATGCTTGCCTGGCCATTTCAGTGAGAGGATGTCACATGTGCCTTTTGAAAACTACTTTTGTTATGGCCTTTTATGATTGGCCTGGTCCATGGAACAACTCATGGATCAGGTCTAGGCAAGTATTGTCCTTAAAGTAGAATAATTGCTTCAAAGGAAGATTGTAGAATTTTTTCTCCACTGCAAAAAGGTCAAAAATAGCTTCAGTGATTGTTATCTGAATGCACATTATCTGTCCTCAGATACAGAGACGTCTGGCTCAAAATCGTGAAGCTGCTCGGAAAAGTCGTTTGCGGAAAAAGGTATATTCATGCATTCTTATGCAAAATTGCTGACTTAAAATTAAGAAATAAAGTGAAGAGAGGAAGAAATTGCAATAGGATGCATTTTTATATTGCAACAAAGAGTTAATATTGTTATTGTCTCTTAGGCCTATGTTCAACAACTAGAATCTAGTCGCTTGAAGTTGGTGCAATTGGAGCAGGAACTTGAGAAGGCTAGGCAACAGGTGAGATTTAGGGGGGAAAAAGATTTAGAACTCTTGCTTTATTTTTATTTTTTTGATTATATTGCATCTCTTAGAACAATGCATTTCCCTTTTCTCGCTGAGGCATGCTACCTATCTAATTGATTTGTTAATGTCTTGCTGCAGGGTTTATATATAAGTAGTGCTTTAGATTCCTGTCGTTTTGGATTGCCAGGATCTGCAAATTCAGGTCTGCCATCTCTTGTGCTCGAAATCACAGTTCTGTATTTTGTTTAATCCTCGCCTTTAATTATTCACTCAACACATTTGTTTTTAATTGAAAGATAACCAGAATCTATAAATTATAATGTAAACATAGTTTTGCCTAAAATATCCATACTCGAGTGATCTGTTTTTTAAGACTTCCTAATTGCAATTATTATAGGAGCTACCTGCAGTAAATTGTTTTCCAATGCTAACAAATAATTAGATTAATGTTTCTTAATTCTAAAAAATGCATTAGCTTTGAAATAATGGTTCTGCAGTTGTACAAATACATTTTTAGAAGAGGCATTTTTGAGTTATTGGTCTGCCATTATAGCTACTGTGTTCTGCTTGGACAGGCAAAAATCATTAGAAGAGGATCTAAAATTTAGTTGAATGGTGAAAGTTAGGACTTTCTCTTGAAATATGATATCCATTTGAAGGATTTGCAATTTACCTGAAAACAAGGGTGCTACATGCCCCCTTTCCTACTATAATGAACAGTACTAATGGACAAGATGCTTATTCACTAATAAACTTTGTGATCGATTGCATATTTGAGGGTAACATAGTTGCCATAACATCTTATTTACTATTATTGCAAAGTGGCCGATGGGCTTGGCAATATTTTATAGCATTATCCCTTGTTTCAGATTTCTTGCCTTCAGTTGTATCCTGATTTAATTTAACCTTTACATGCCTTTTTTCTTTTCTCCCTTATAACATCTAAGGGAACATCTTGATTTTCAGAGTGGTGGGGAAACTTCAACCGCTGTTAATATTAGGAATGCTATACATGCGATGGTAAACTGGATGACCTTCCTTTATCAATTCCCAGGATCTTTAAAGCAGTTCTGATTCTTATTTGCAGGAATTGCTACATTTGAAATGGAATATTGTCACTGGCTTGTAGAGCAACATAAACATATTTCTGAACTTAGGAATGCATTGCAAGCTCATGTTACCGACATAGAGCTCCAGATACTAGTAGAGAATGGCTTGAATCACTACAACAACCTCTTCCGCATGAAAGCAGATGCTGCAAAGGCTGATGTCTTCTACTTGATATCGGGCAAGTGGAGGACATCAGTGGAACGCTTTTTCCAATGGATTGGGGGATTCCGCCCATCAGAGCTTCTAAATGTTGGTCTTGCTTCTGTTTCTTCTTGACTTTTTAACCCATGATTCAAAGAAACATATGCAAGTCCTTACAGGACTGGTCTGGAAATTGTATTTTTTCGCCTGCAGGTTCTGATGCCACAAATTGAGCCTTTGACTGATCAGCAACTTGTGGTTGTTTGTAACCTTCGGCAATCTTCTCAGCAAGCTGAAGATGCACTCTCACAAGGTATTGATAAACTCCAGCAGGGCATAGCAGCAGATCTAACAACTGCTACAAGTTACGGGGATGCAATCCAGAAGTTAGTAGCAGTAGAGGGCTTTGTGAATCAGGTAACGTTCACTTATTCCCCTCAAGTTCTTAGCTTTTAACTGGATTTCCTTAAATTGCCCCATTTCTAAATAGAATATACGTGGCTCATTCCTGAAACAGGCAGATCATCTTCGGCAACAAACTTTGCAGCACTTGTCTCGGATCCTCACAACACGCCAAGCTGCCCGGGGTTTACTTGCCCTGGGAGAATACTTCCACCGGCTACGTGCACTAAGTTCGCTATGGGCAGCTCGTCCTCGCGAGCCTGCCCAAGCTACAGAATAATATGAGCCAGAAAAAACTGCCATATATATGTTAGGTTGATTTACCACAAGCATTGATGCCTGGGCTACGAAAGAATGGACAGTCGGTGGATTTTGCTATATACTACTTTTTCAAAAGCCGCATATAGGTTGTTATGTAGCAGCTTCTGTTTGGAAGAAAGAAAATGTATATATATAAATGGAAACAATGTGTCTTGTTAAGAGGTTATGTAATCGAGTTTAAGTTCAATGAATATTGTACAGCATAGTGTTACAAGGATTAATTTGATATGAAGGTCATGTTCAGACAGTTCTCATCAAACTTACATTATATATGGAAACCCTTATCTAAATTCAGTCTAGAATTTTTTTTAATAAACTAAATTAATAATAAATTTTCATATTAAATAATGTGATTAATAAATTAAGGTTACTGATAATCGGATTGTACATTGGGTTCGGTCCATGGCCCAAATTTCTATTAGGATGGATTGTTCGGGATTTAAATGATGGCCTTTAACGGCACCGTCGGTGGATCTTATTGAGATGCGGATTAAATAAGTGTTTGATCAAGATTGAACTCCTTTTAGGGAAGTTTGGCATAGCTTCCTCTTGAGGAAGGACTTATATTCGAGGACTCCTACGTTCACGAGGAATCCCAACTAAAGTAGGAGGGTCACTCTATAAATAGCTAGGTGAAAAGGTATTTTCCCTCTCTTAGCCACTCTTACCAAAATTGCTCTTTTTATTTATTGCTTACTCGACTGTCGGACCCCCTACCAGGATTTATTTGGTTTTAGATACTTTTAGAGAGTGCAGAATCTAAGTCAGATCCGATATTAGCCCGGTAATTTCTGAACTATTATCATTTGGTGCAATGAGCGTGGATCTTATTCCCGAATAATCATGAATTCCGATGATGAAAACACCAAAGCAGGGAATGACCAAAGTAACACACCACCACCACCCAACACCCCCCCTCCCCCCACATACCAGTCTTTCCATCCCTCGAACCCACCTTTCAGAGCGCCCCCATTGCTCTTCCCATTGTTGGCCTCCCTCCTGCAACCCCTATAATCCCCATACTCGGCTTGACTCCCCAGCCCTCCCAAGCCTTTCTGGCTACACTATCCCACTTAACGGCACAGGCACCATCGCAACCGACACCACAAATTGCCACAACAAAAACCCTCCTCAAACTTTGAGAACTCGAACTCCACATCCCAACCAAATGATATAACGTCCACATTCACCTTGACGTAGGAAGAACTGGATAGAATTATGAAAGAAAGGTTGCAACGACAACAGAGTCACAATGCAGTGCAATATCAAAGCAGCTTCTGCTCCCCTCTCGCTAAGTCCATCCTCGTTACTCCCTTTCCAAACATAAAATTGCCTAATCCGCCGAAGTATAACGGGGGCACCGATTCCCGAGTACATGTACATCAGTTTCACCACACCATATTAATCCATACCACGGAAGATGCTGCCCTATTCAAACTCTTCCTCCAGACTTTGATGGAGTCTACCTAGATTTGGTTCAAGAACTTGCCAGAGCACTCCATAAATAATTTCCAGCAATTTACTGACATGTTTACAGCAAAGTTTGTGGCAACTATTCGACCAACAAAGGTCTCGACCGATCTGCATTAGGTCATCCAGTAGAGAGAAAAGTCTCAATGAAATTACATGGATAGATTCAATATGGTAGCTATGGACATTCAGCACTGGAATTTGAAAGTCACTATTAACGCACTGAATCGAAACACAAGATGTCAGGACTTCAACGATTCTTTGAGCAAGAAAGCCCCTGCTGACTTTATAGAACTAATGAACAAGGCTCACAAATACATATGGATGGATGAAGCAAGGCATCTGAAATATAGCAAACATATGAAGGAGGACAATGAGAGCTCTACAGGGATGGGTCGAGAGAGAGAAAGCTCGTAAAGAAGTGATTTATGAGATATAGGGGGACTGAACAGGACGTATGTAGTGTCTAAACCGTACTGAAACAATCGAAGTGAAGAATAGCTCACAAAGTTGAATGCCTCCCTTGCACATATTCTATCCTGGATGAAGAAAAATGATCGAGTACACTGGCTAAAGCCTATGAGGGAGAATTTGAATAGGGATCAAAGTCTGTATAGTTCCTTACATAGGGATAAGAGGTATGAAACCAATGATTGCATGCAACTTAAAAAAGAAATATAGTATAAAATCAAGAAAGGCAAGCTGAAAAAGTTCATCAAAGGGAGCAAAAGCGAAGACAAGCGATCCCCATCTAGGTAACCAGACAGAGGGGAAAGAAGTAACAGCAAGAAAGCTGCAGTAGGGGTAATCCATGTGATCATAGATGGAAAGCATTATGACGTGTTCGGAGACACTAAAAGAGGAAGGCGAAGGAGGTTTTCTCCCTCGAAACCAGCTTGCCCACCTCTACGGACATCATTCATTTATCCCTGAAAGACAGGAAACATGTCCTGCAACCCCATAATGATGCACTAGTAATTGAGGCAATGATCAAAGATTTTCTAGTACAATGGATCTTAGTAGACACGGGCAGTACGATCAATCTCATTACTTTACAGGCATATAAGGCCTTGAGGATGCCAAGCCCGATGGAGGAAGTATCAGTCCCACTAATCGATATATCTAGTTAGCCCATCAAGGTGGAAGGCTCGATCAACTTAAGCCTATAGCTAAAAGATGATGCAATAGTCAGGTAATGTATAATATATTTTATGGTTATAAACATGTCGTTATCCTATAATGTAATTTTTGGCCGACCTTTGTTGGCTTCAGTAAATGCTTACATTTATATGCAGAAGTTGATCATGAAAATCCCAACACCAGAATGAATGACTATGTTACAAGGAAACTAGGTAGTAGCTTGTGAAACATATGTCACTATATTGAAGGAAGCAAATCAGGCATTTCCAGTAGACACATTAGACATTCCAACCGATGTAGCTTAGAAAGAAAGCTGAATCGATTGACTCACTACAGGAAGTAGAGCTACTGCCAGGGAAAATAGTGAAGATAGGCTCAATAAAATCCAGTTTGGAAATCAAAGCATTTTTCGTAGTTCTAAAGCTCTACGCGGATGTGTTTGCTTGGCAACTAGGGGTGTGCAACGATTGGTTCAATTTGATAACTGAACCAAAATAACCAAAAACTAAAATTTTAATCAACCAAACCGAATCGAGTTTTTTAAATAATTGAATATTAATCAAACTGAATTTTTCGATCGGTTCGATTCGGTTAATCGAAAATTAAAACTATTTTTTACAAAAATAAAAAACTATGTCTAAAAATTATACAAAATTACAAATCATAATATAATAAAGTAAAAAAATCTAAATTATACAAAATAATAGTCCAAATTAAAGATACAATCCCAAAATATATAATAATTAATACAACAAAAATCGTTAAATAAATTTTTATATTCAATCGATTTTCAATCCAATCGTCAAAATTCGAAATTATAACCTAAAAATAAATATTAATAATTGATAAATGTACTCATAATTTACAACTCAAAATAAGATAATTTACATATACAAAATAATTAATCAATTAAAAAAATTCAAAAAATTACCTAATTATATAGAATTTCAACCGGTTCAATTCTTTTACGATTTTATCCTTTAAAAATCAAATCGAATCGAAAAACCAAAATTTTCTAAAATTCAAAATCAAAATTGAATTGAAAAACAAAATCGAATTAAAAAAAATTTATCGGTTTGGTTCGGTTTTTCGATTTGAACCGAACTTTGCACACCTCTATTAGCAACCGTCAGATATAATCGACATCTCACCATAAGTCATATCCCCTTCACTGAGTATATAGCCAGGTTGCAAATCAATCAAGCAAAAGAAGCATAATCATACGCCCGAACGGTAGTTAGCAATAAATGAGAAAACAAGCATCTTGCTAAAAAATAGGTTCATTATAGAGGTATTATACCCAGACTGATTATCCAATGTGATGCTTGTTAAGAAGTCCAATAGAAAGTGAAGGATCTGCATAAATTTCAAGGACCTGAATAAGGTATGCTTGAAAGACAGTTACCCATAACCGAACATAGATATATCGGTGGACTCAATGATCAGATTTGAAGAGTATGTTTTCTTAGATGCCTTGACGAGCTATCACTGGATCCTTATGAATTTAGAAGATGAAGAGAATATAACATTTATCACTCATAGGGTGACCTATTGCTACAAAGTGATGCCTTTCGGCCTTAAGAACATAGGGGAAACTTATACGAGGCTGATGAACAAGTTATTTGCGAAGTAGATAGGTCAAAACATAGAGGTACATGTAGATGATATGATTGTCAAAAGCAAAACCTCGGAAGACTTGCCAAAACAGCTTGAAATGACATTTTTAACTTCAAAGAAGTTTGGCCTTAAGTTAAATCCAAAAAAGTGCACATTTAAAGTTCGATCGAGTAAGTTAAAGGCTAACCCAACAAAGATTGATGCCATACTGAAGATGGAGCCACGAAAATCCATTAAGAAAGTACATATATTAAATGGAAAAATTACAGCTCTAGGGAGGTTCATCTCCTGTTCAGCAAAACGATGTCTTCCATTCTATAAGGCCTTAAAGAACTTGAAAAACTTTGAATAAAGCTCAGAATGTTAATACGCTTTTGAAGCTCTCAAGCAGTTCCTAAGTTCCCCATTATTGCTTAGTCGACCACAGCCCGGTGAGAGTCTATTCATATACCTAGCAATCTCGAAAGGGGCAACAAGCTTGATTTTGGTTAGGAAAGAAGGAACTTAGCAGTTTCTCATCTATTACACAAGCAAAGTCCTAAGAGGAGCCGAGATAAGATACCCGATCCTCGAATAATTGGCTTTAGCTTTGATTATTTTGATAGTAAAGCTATGTCCTTATTTTCTAGCTCATACGGTAATTATTCAAACTAACACTTCTCTTAAAAAGGTGATATAGAAATTGAAAGTTTCGAGAAGGATAACAGAATAGGTAGCCCATTTGGGAGAGTTTGATGATCGATACGAGCCTCATCTGACCATGAAGGCATAGGTGTTGGCTAATTTTGTACCCGAGCTCCATGCCCTTCCTGTCGAACCAAGTAAAATGACATGGAGGATGAATTTTGATGAGGCAGTATCATTGGAAGGAGCCAGAATGGGAGTGGTGTTATCTAGTCCCAGAAGAATCTCTATACGTGGAATGGCCAGAATATCTTTTCCAGCATCAAATAATGAGGTGGAGTACGAAGCACTATGCTTTGGTTTACAACTCACCCTCGAAGTAAAACCAAACTCATTACTTATTCGTTTTGATTCTAAATTAGTTGTCAGCTAGCTGCTAGGGAAGTTTGAAGCTAAAGAGCAGACAATGACAAAATATCGAGACTTGGTATCAAACCTGCTAAGTCAACTAGAAAAATATGGGAGCTTATGGATAATCGAGCAGATATCTTAGGAAAAAACATAGAGAAGTTGATTCATTGTCCAAGCAAACATCCATGAAAGGCACCATATAATTAGAGGATATAGTTTGGATGATCATCGATCAACCATCATATAAGACTTACATGATTTAGCTAAATGAGCAGATGGATGAATGGCAACTTTCGATCTATCAGTTCCTTGATACGAGTGCTCTTTCAAAAGATAAAACTGAAGCCAAAAGAATAGTTTGGCAGGTCAGTCTTTACTCCATTATAGATGGAAAACTATACAAAAGATCTTTTTCTCACCTTTGGTCGCTACGCCTGAGCATGGAGGAAGGTGAGTATATCCTCAAAAAAATTCATGAAGGTATTTGCGGAGCACATGAAAGGGCTGAGGCAATAGCTCAAAAGGCATTATTGCAAGAGTACAACTTGCCAAGTATAGAAATTGACGCTAAATAATTAGTGAAGAAGTGTTATAAGTGCCAACAATTCAGTAAGATATCTCCCTAGGAATCGATCCGGCAAATCCATATACATGGTTCATGGGCCTTCGAATAGTGGGGGGGATAGATATACTAATGCCTTTCCCATTGGCCAATGTGCAAAGAAAATTTTTAGCCATAGCAGTTGACTATTTCACCAAATGGGTTGAAGCTAAGCCCTTGGCAACCATCACTCTAGTAAATATAATCAAGTTTGTTCAGAAGTCAATTGTCACCAGGTTCAGTATACCTAACATTTTCATTATCGATAATGGTAAATAGTTCAATTGTCATTCTTTTAGGAATTTTTATAAAGAGCTGCAAATTCAGCTCAAATATACATCAGTTTATCACCCTCAATCAAATGGTATGATCGAGGTCACCAATAGAGCAATCCTATCAAGATTGAAGAAAATATTTGACGAAGCAAAAGGCTTGTGGGTAGATGAGCTGAACAATGTACTATAGGCGTATCGAACATCACCTTGATCAGCAACAGGAGCAACTCTTTTTGCATTGACTTATGGCATAGAAGCAGTCATTTCCTATGAGATAAGAGTGCTAAATCCAAGGAATGAGATTTACCATGAAGAAGCAAACAAGGAGTTAATGCTTTACCACTTGGATACACTTGAGGAAAGAAGAGAGCATGCCCAGATCCAGGCAGTGGTGTACAAACACCATTTGGTAAGAGTTAGTAAATTGAGCCTAATTGGGTAGGTCCATTTAAGATATATGAAGTAGTGAACTTCAGAGCTTATCACCTTAAGGATATGTTTGGAAAAATATTGTTGCACTTTTGAAACATCTCTAGCCTAACGAAAAATCACCAGTAGTACGGCTTAAATCGGTGATTTCTCTACAAGTCTACCCTTTAGCTCAAATTGGCATTGTGACACCCTAAGTTCATTCCTTTGTCCCTATATTCCACATAAATCTAACACTGATATCATCACAACATTCACATATATATATATTCAATATATGTATATATAAACCAACATTTATAATATCATTTGCGTTTACACTAATGATTCCATAAATTACATACCAGTCACTGATTATAAATAGCCTAACTTAATAGTTATCCTCTTACTCATCCTCGATGTACATGCCATGCCAGTCTTCCATTATGTCCTTGAGTACCTGTTCTTACGCACAGTCAATAAACTGTGCGCTAAGTGTTGGAATTTATCGATTACATGCATCTCATACATAAGTGAAATTTAAAATTTTGAACCAATAGATCTGATCTTGCCATGAATTTACAATACACATATTAATGGAAATAAGAAAAATCACTTTTAATTTTTGTTGAACAGTTGATTTTCCTTCTCACCGGGTTGTCCCAAACCACAGTGTCCAAAATCGAACACCTTCAATGAGTAATCCATACTAGAGAAGGATTGAATGAACCAACTAAGGAAGAGAACAAGGGCTGGCCGAAATTTCCTAGATGCTAGCAAAGGAAGTGGCGGCTAGGGTTGAGAGAAAAGAGAAAATGTTTTCTCTTAATTGTTCACACTTAACCCTAATACCCTATCACTTGGATTTTTATAGTTAGGTTAAAAATTCAACTTCATAATATGATTGGGCTCTATAAAATTTCTGGAAAAATATCAATTGGGCTTCTAGAATTATTAATAATTTATTTGGGCTCAATTAAATCCAATTTATGCCCTTTCACAAAAGACTATGCATAAAACCCACAAACTAGGCCCTTTGTGCATATACTTAGATTTAATTACCCAAATGAATTTCAAATCCAACCAAATTAAATATGTAGTCTTCATAAGACTTATGAAATATATTTAATTTATTTTGGTCCAAGAATTAGAACTCCAATGCCTTCTGTTTGTAGTTGGCGTGTAACCCTTCCTCTAGAGGGTTTCTACGCCAACTTCACTTCTTTGGGCCTCTTTAATTCCTTCAATAGATCTATTAATTATTATATCAGTCCTATAATACTTATAGTCCAATAATAATTAATTATGAAATATATTATTTCAATTAGGTCCATTTTACAGAATATTTATAAAAAGTGCAAATAATTTTACTTGATCATAATTAATTAAACTCTTTAATTAATTATTCTCTTATTCACTTCTCTATCCCCATAATAATATCAAATATTATTATCCTTTTCATTTTACCATTTTATCATTTTCTCTATATGTGTGTGACCTATTGGGTTCCTGTCCATATTGGCAGTATAATATGTAATTGTGAGTTCTATTCAAAAATAAACTTCTTTAAATCATTTTATCAATTCCTATTGATATTTATGATACATTATTATACAAGTCATGATTAGCTCTAGTTAGGCATCATGACTATCCAAATGTCAAGAAAGTCAAGTGGTTTGACTATACCCTTCCATAGAACAGTTACTGTGCAATTACTCCTTTCACCACTCTTATCTCAATTAGATTTTGAGTATGGATTTCTGTCAACTCATATAAATCTAATTATGTATGTTCAATTAATTTAACTATTATTTCCAAAATGCCCTTCATGGATCTCTATCCATCTTGGCATATTACTCTGGCCAGAGATTCTCTGAACAAGGTAATTATAAAATCATGCGAGATAACTTCCCTTAATAAATCTAGGATGGTGAATCCTTTGTCAATCACTTAACTATCTTCAAGTAGGTCATGATATACCCAACCTCCTAACTATGTTCACCCCCAGTTGGAAGTAATCAGTTATGGAGTCAAAGTATACTACTTACTACTTAAGATAACTTTGGTGATCTCAAGTCTAAGGATACTTGAACAACCGCTATGAAGAGATTTCTCACTGACATAGATTTAATATTCATGTGAGGATTCTTTTTATAGGTCTCTAATGAACTTGTTCTTCTAACAAACATCCACATGGTAGCTTTGATTATCTTCCATAATCATAGTTATGAGAACCACTGCTTGAACCATTCAAGAAGCATAACATGTGCTAGTCTGTTGGAATTAATAATGTCCTATCTTGTTAATTCTATGACTAGGGATATTTAGATATTAACACATTTGCATGCAATAGAAACCTCATATCATGAACACTTTCATAATTGCCTTTGCATTGTGTTTATAATATCAAGGACTTCATTTATTAATTTAAGATTTACAAACTCATGTATTTAAATATAGCATTAATAAATGAATAATGTCTTTTATTAAGAATATAAATTCATACATATGAAATTCATCCATTTTACATGGGCTCTAGGGCATACTTTCTAACAATCCCCCACTTGCACTAGAGCCAATCACTCATATGTCTCAGACCCATGCTATTTATATGGTGATCGTGCTTTATCTAGAAAAGTGCTTTAGTGAGGGGATCCGCCACATTATCATCTGTAGGGACCCTTTCTATTTTCACATCATTTCTAGCTACAGTTTCCCTTATGAGATGGTAGCGTCTGAGAATATGCTTGGATTGTTGATGAGACCGTGGTTTCTTTGCTTACGCAATGGCTCCATTGTTGTCACGATATAGAGAAATTGGATCAACAATGCTAGGCACCACTCCTAGTTCAGATACGAACTTTTTGATCTTGACTGCTTCTTTGGCTGCTTTCGAAGCAGTAATGTACTCAGCTTCTGTCGTGGAATCAGCAGTTGTTTCTTGTTTGGAACTCTTCCAACTAACTGCCCCTTCTCCCATTATGAACACATAACCAGATTGTGATTTACAATCATCCTTGTTAAATTGAAAGCTGGCATCTGTATACCCACTTACTTTCAAACTACCCTCTCTATATACAAGAATATATCCTTAGTCCTTCTCAAGTACTTAAGGATATTCTTGACACCTGTCCAGTGTTCCTCTCTAAAATTGGATTAGAATCTGCTTGTGACACTCAAAGCAAATGCTACATTTGGACGTATACATAACATAGTATACATGATAGAACTAATTACCGATGCATATGGTATTCTATTCATGCTCTCTCTATCCTCTAGTGTTTGTGGACACATAGAATTAGAAAGGTGTTTCCCATATACCATGGGTATAAACCCTTTCTTAGAGAGATCCATATTGAATCTCTTTAATACCTTATCTATATATGTACTTTGAGAAAGACCTAACAACCTATTGGATCTATGTCTATAGATCCTTATTCCCAGAATATAGGATGCTTCTCCAAGGTCTTTCATGGAGAATTGCTTGGATAACCATATTTTAACATATTGGAGAAGAGAAATGTCGTTTCTCATGATCAATATGTCATCCACATATAGAACTAGGAAGACAATTGCACTCCCACTGACCCTTTTATATACACAAGGTTCATCTTCATTCTGTGAGAAACCAAACTCTTTGATTGTCTCATTGAATCGTATGTTTTAACTCCTAGAGGTTTGCTTCAATCCATAAATGGATCTTTGAAGCTTGCATACCTTTTCGCCATTTCCTAATGTGAACCCTTCTGGTTGTGTCATATACACATCCTCAGTCAGATTTCCATTTAGGAAAGTTGTCTTCACATCCATTTGCCAAATTCATAATCAAAATGAGCTCCAATTGCTAAAAGTATTCTTATAGACTTAAGCATCACTATAGGAGAAAATGTTTCATCATAGTCAATACCTTCTTTTTGACGATAGCCTTTTTCTACTAAGTGAGCTTTATAGGTAACTATATTACCTTCCATGTTGGTCTTCTTTTTGAAGACCTATTTGCACCCTATGGGTTTTATCCCTTCAGGTGGTTGAGTTAACGTCCATACTTTATTCTTATACATGGAGTCCATTTTAGACTGCATAGCTTTAAGCCATAAATCACGTTTTGAACTGTTCAAAACTTCTTGATAGCTTGTAGGCTCATTGTCCCCTACTACAACTATGCCTCTATCTGAATCAATGTGAAATCCATATCTCACGGGGATAGAATGCATCCTAGTAGATCTTCTAGAATTTTGTGTATAATCATGTTCAACTGTAATCTCATCATTATAAAATTCAGTCTTGGGTTCAATCGGTTGATCTACTTCTATTTGTGGGTCTTGACTGGTGTCTAGCAAGTGTACTAGATCGGCTAGTAATATAGGAAAATAAAATTATGACCCAAAATATCGAACCCAAGGGAAACTTGTGCTTGTATGTGCTATTTCAATTTCAAAACCAATTTTGTGCGTAAAGAGAGAAGAGAAATCCCAAAGTTGTGATGATTTGAAAACAATAATTTAAAACTAAATTAAAACAATTAAAAAAACTAAAGTAAAGAAAAGATTTATTGACAGCAAGTAAATTGAATGAGTTAAAAAAAATCAATGATAAAAACAACTTTCACTAAAGGACTATCCACCTTAACCAATATTGCTATGACTTAATTAAAATAAAACATACAAGTGATTATGGAGAATTCAGTTTAATAAACCCAGATAACTTTATTCAAGATTCTCATTCCAAGTATTAAACTCCCTTATTCAGAACAATTCAATACTTAGCATAAAATTCGGAATTAATCCCCTAGATGTCTATTAAAACCTTTCTCAAGAGCTTTAATTTCCAACTATTCTTGATTACTCCTTTCTTAATCTCAATTTAATCAAATTAACACATAATCATAACTTATTCAGAATATAAACATGTATTAATTCAACTAAATTAACCTAAGAACATGCGAGTCATTAATCAACTTAAACCAATTAATTAACCGATGCTTAATCACGTTAATAATTAACTTAAGATTGAATGAAAACAAGACTAAGTTTAAGAACCAAGAAATAATCAAACTTGTATTAAATTGAAGAACAAATTCAAGTCATAACAATACAAGTCAAGGATTCAAGTATCCTTTAGCAAAAGTTAAAGAAACTACTTACAAAACATAGTTAAAACTAAAAACAAAAGTTGAATAAAAACAGTGAAAACAAAGAACGTAAAAAAACTAAGAAAGCAACGCATAATTCTAAGGCTTGATTCTAAGGATTGATCTCCAAGATTCCACCACCTCTTCTGTGTTTTAGCTTGCTATTTATAGGCCAAAGAAGATCTAAATTACTTCCTAAATTCTTAGAATTGAATTGGAAGTAATCTAGCTACTCAAAACAGGAAAGTCTGCCAAAACAGGAAACTCGACAAAACTTCGCAAATAAGAATTCTGGAATCACGTGGCCACGGGTTCATCAGTGCCTTTCCTACACGTGGGCACGGTTTCATTTTCTCCTCCTCCACACGTGGCCACGTGTGGTCCTTCACTAAGAATCCACGTGGTCACGTGGTCTTTGCATTTCTTCTCCCTTTCTCATCACATGGCCACGGCATCTTCAAAATCATTCCTACACGTGACCACGTGTCAAACTCTTCCTTGCCTTCACGTGGTCACGTGTCAAGGCTCTGGACTGTACCTTCGTTTTCTCGACCAAATTTCTCATAATTGTACTTTTGGCCCTGAACTTTACACTTTTTACACTTTAAGCCCTTTTTTATCAATTTGACCCTGAAAATCATACAAAACACAGAATTAACCTTAAAAACATAAACATTAACAAAATAAATCTAATTTAACCTAAATAAAATCAAAATAACTAAATAACACAACTAAAAACACATTAAAAACTATATATAATTCACACTTATCAAATACTCCACACTTAAACCTTGCTTGCCCTCAAGCAAATTAGAACAAACCCTCCTTTAAAACTTTTAAACTTGTATCAAGATATGCAATTTCATAACCAAACTTAGCATTTTAACACAAGCACTTAATATAACCTCTAAATAAATCAATCTTCAAACAGGACAATATGAGATAGTTTCCTTGTGTGTGTGCAAGATCAAATCATTTTAAGTATTTTCCAAATCCAAAACACCAATGCAAATTCATAATCAATTTTATAATGAATGTACACATAAGTATACACATGGTTTCGTGCTTGAAACTCTAGAAACACCATAGGCCTCTCCTTTAGCACCGGAACCCGAAGGTCATCTCCGCTAAACAACTCAAAAACAAACTTAAAATCACATAGATCTTACAAAGGTTGTAATGGGGCTAAGGGTATGGGTTATCAAAGAATGGATAAAAGATCAACAATAAGATTAGCCACTCTAAGATAAAATAAACTAACTTTTCATCCCATTAACTTAAACAAAAACTTAGCCAAACTTTCTCAACTTTTCACAATTCAAAGCTCTTATAAGAGAGAAATAATAATTAAAACTCTCTTTCATTCACAATTTATACCCTTTTTCCAAGAAGTCATATTTTATTTTTCCTTGTAACTACCCCACACTTAAGATTTTTGCCATACTTGCTAGCTTTATTTTTTTCCTCTTTCTTTTTTTTTTTTCTTTTTTCTCTTTTCTTTTCTAGCTTTGATGTTGGCAATACAATAATATAACATGGGTAATAACAAGATAATAATTCACTATTTCTTTGACTTCAACACATCTTATCACACCCATCAAGATACCCAATTCCTATTAATTCATCCTATCCTAGAGTGGCCAATTCTAGAAGGGAAGTTAAAAGCTTTTTAAGTTATATGGTAACATAACTGAGTGTAAAAAAAATAAATATGGCACGTATTAAGCATACCTCATTAAGCTCCAAATGGCTAACAAAGGATAAATATGCATATAAGGTAAGAAAATGAGTTAAGATATGGCTCAACAAGAAAAACATTGCCTAGAACACTTTCCAAATTGTTTTGAGTTGCTCTTATACTTTGAAGGGTGATGAGGAAGGTTCTAGTGTTCTAAAATTTATCACTTAACTATGTCAATGCATTGTTTTTCTCTAAGTTTAAAAACAAGTCTTAAGTGCTAAAAAAGGATGAAAACTAACAAATATTTATCAAGCTGAAAATTAACCTATCTAAAGATTTATTAAACAACATAAATGTTCTCTTGCTAAGCAAAGGTTTAAAACATGCATATTCCATATCCAAGTTCAAATTGTTCTAAGTCTTGAAGATAACTAGGGCAAACTAAGTGAAAAAGTGAACTATATACATTTTAACAAGTTTTACAACCTTAAGCAACCAAACAAAACATAAACAAAAACAAACTAATGGAAAATAAAACACAAAAACACAACATAAAAACTTGATTCATGAAAAAGAAAAGAAAGAGAGAAGACAAACTCCCTGAAAGGAGGCTACCCCCTCCTCAAAACATTGCTGTCCGCAGCAACCAAAGATCTATTCAAATGGAGGTGGTGGTGGTGGTGGAGGAAACCGCTGCCAAAAATGATTGATAAAATGCTCAACCCTCCTATTTCCTTCCATTACCGTATCCTTAAGCATATCCAATCTCCCTTGCATCTGATCGAGCCTCATTTGTTGAGCATCCAACCGACCACTCAATTGATTAAATGGTGCTTCCCATTCTGGTGTTGTGGGTTCATTTATGGGAGACGGGACTGCTGTGGCAACATGCTCTTCTTCTGGCTCATTTGGCTGCTCCTCTTGCTCTGTAATCCTAATATGATTCTCTCTCAAATACTCCTCTCATGTTGCCCAATGTCCTCAGGGCTTAGGTATCAGAATCTTCATCCTTTTCAACATTCTATTATCAATGCAAGGCAAATCTCCTGGAAGTGGCTCGCTAATAACCTGATGATTAACTGCACCTGCCAAAACTGTAGCTATCCATCCAATAGAGATATTATCAATGTTACCTGGCATTTTCTGTAAATCCTTAATTCGACTAGCTATGATGCCCGCTCCATTAATTGCAATGCCATCCATCATACATCTTAAAACCATTGCTTGAGAGACACTAATAGTATTTACATTGTCCTCCTACCCAAGGCTCATTCAATTCAAGATCTTTAATTCTCTCCCAATTCTCTGCAGGTGAAGCATCTTTCAATTCCCAGGGAGCAATTGGCACAAAACCTAAAATTTCAGAAAACTGAGTGAAAGTTAGAGAATAACCTTTCTTACTGAGTTTAAATCCTACTATTCCATCCGCAGCATCTCGCCTGAAATAACATTCAAAGGAATAAAGAAAATCTCTAGCCATATCCGGGTACACCTTTGGTTTCTTTTTTTATGAATTCCCCCCAGCCAATATTTTGAATCAACGGTTCGATCTCATAATCCCACAAATTTCCTGCTGGGATATTGAGGAACAAATGGCTTAAGTAGGCTGGCTGGACATAGGTGCACTTGCTAAAGGAGTCAAACTTATTGATTTTTGCCCTGTCCACATATGACGGAATGCGTACACCAGATGAACTAGCGACATCAGGGTATTTAGTCCTTCGAGGTGCCACTGCAACCAAAGAAAAACACAATGTAAATATCAGTTCTTAACCCAAAATAGATTGATTATAAGTGCATGAACATGTATAAAGTGAAATAATGCACAATTTGGATGAAATACTAAGTTAAAAGCATATGTGATTATCGGTAAAAGATGTATGCAGAATATGAGCACAAAGAATGTGTGAATAAGATCATAAACAACTCTTTCACAAGGTATGTGCCATGCATCAACGCCAACTATAAACATGCCAATCAAAGAGTGGAAGTTAAAAGTTTTTATTTAAAGAAAAACTCATTGAGGCATTTCATCGAACACATTGTGAGCATAAGTTTGAGCATAAATTTAAGAAGCATAACAAAGAGTGTTCACTACCCAATTTCATACCAAGCATCTATTACATGCACATATTAATCATAAACATCCAAAAAAGCGAAAAGAATGGACATGCAAACAATATGTGAAGTGCAAATTAACCTAAAAACTAAGCTTTTATTGAACAAATATGCACAAAACACAACCATTGATGCCAAAAAAATGATAATTAAGGAGTAGAGGAAGTAAATACTTACTTGGAAATGAGAAATTCACCAAAAATGTAGCACAAGGTGGAGATAGTGTGTGAGATGTAGAAAAAACCTAAAAATGAGGATGCAAATGTGGAGACCAAGGTGATGAATGATGGAAGAGAGAAGAAATTGAAAGAGGAAGCTCATGGAGATGATGAGTGTTGGTAGGTGGCGAAAATTCGTGGGGACGGGTGAAAATTGGTTTTGGTGAGGCGTGGGCACGGGAAAGAACAAAAGAAATGAGAATGAAGCAAAAATAAAATCGTGAAGTGTGTATATAAGCAGCAAGATGAGGCGTGGCCACGTGCGGTTCTGTGAAGAACCACGCGTGGTCACGCGTGAGTTTCTCTTTGAGTGGGGCGTGGCCACGTGTGGTCTTATACAAAGAATCCACGTGGTCACGTGAATGAAAACAATGGATCCAGAGCTTCTAGGCGTGGCCACGTGATTTCTTGTATAAGAACACACGTGGTCACGTGTTTCAAATGATTTTCTTCCCTCTTCCAACCCGTGGCCACGTGTAGGTATATTTCCTGCCTTCTTCCTTCGTTTTTGACACACAAATACACGAAACTCTTTTTTCCATGCAAGTTTTCCATTTCAATCTTTTTAACACACCAAATCTTTTCCAGGAAAAACATGTCTTCATTTTAAAAACCTTAATTTACTCAATTTTTTCATGAATCAAAACACATAAACACACAAACATGCAGAAAATACAAATTTTGACTGAAAATATAAAAGAGATAGAAAGTTAGAGTTCTGAGTTTTTGGAGTCTCCATCTGGACTCTCCAAACTATTTTTTAAGTATCTTTAAGAACCATGGTTGCTTCAGCAACCTCTTGTTGTTCGATTTGGTATGGTTTAAGTCGATGACCATCGACTGTAAATTCACATCCATCTTTTAGGCTTTTGATCGTCACTACACCAAGATTACTGCTTGTCATCACTTGATATGGTCCAAGCCACTTCGATTTCAGCTTTCCTGAAAACAAACGAAGACGACTATTATAAAGTAGCACTAACATTCTCGGAAAAAAATCTTTTACCCTTAAATGCTTGTCATGCCATCGTTTTGTCTTTTCTTTGTAAAGTGCAGCATTGCTATATGACCATTGTCGAATTTCATCAAGTTCATTGAGCTGCAATTTTCTTCTTTCACCTGCATTACTCAAATCAAAGTTAAGAAATTTTGTAGCCCAATATGCTTTATGTTCTAATTTGACTGGAAGGTGACATGCTTTCCCAAAAACAAGTCTAAAGGGAGACATATCTATAGGGGTTTTAAATGCAGTTCGATAAGCCCATAAAGCCTCATCTAACCTAAGAGACCAATCTTTTCTAGAGTTATTTATTGTTTTCTCCAAAATTGATTTCAACTCCCTATTAGATACTTCCACTTGGCCATTGGCTTGAGGGTGGTATGGGGTTGTGATTTTGTGCTTGACACCAAATTTCTTGAGTAAGGTCTTAAATTGATGGTTGACAAAGTGTTTGCCTCCATCACTTATAATAGCTCTAGGTGCTCCGAATCTAGTGAAGATATTCTTTCTAATGAATTCCAGCACAATTTTTGCATCACATGTTCTAATAGCTATTGCCTCTACCCATTTACTCACATAATCCACAGCTACCAATATATACTCAAACCCAAATGAATTTGGAAAAGGACCCATAAAATCAATGCCCCAAACATCAAATATTTCTACTTCTAGCACATTGTTCATAGGCATCTCATCTCTCTTGGATATGTTTCCTACTCCTTGACATTTATCACAAGTGGCTATGAAAGATTTTACATCCTCAAATAAAGTAGGCCAGAAAAAACCTGATTGGAGTATCTTTTGAACTATTCTATTTGGTCCATGATGACCTCCAACTTCACCCCCATGGCATTGGTGTATGATAGCTCTTTGTTCTGATTCCGGTACACACCTTCTCAATACTTGATCCGGACATATCTTGAAAAGGCATGGATCATCCCAAAGGTAACGCTTGGCATCCGCTATGAGCTTTTTCTTCAGTTGCCAAGTAAATTCCTTAGGGAGATAGCCACCTGCAAGAAAATTGGCTATATTAGCGTACCATGGAACTGAATTTTCATAAGTAAAACAAGCACAAATATGTTCATCAGGAAATAAATCAGGAATTTCTCCCTTTTCGATGTTAGCATGATCCAATCTAGATAGATGGTCGGCTACAAAATTTTCTGCTCCTTTCTTATCCTTGATTTCGATATCAAATTCTTGAAGTAGTAACACCCATCGGATAAGTCTTGGTTTGAAATCCTTCTTGGCAAAAAGGTGTCTCAATGCAGCGTGATCCGACCAAACTGTGATTTTAAATCCTAAAAGGTAAGATCGGAATTTCTCAAATGAAAAGACTATGGCCAAGAGTTCCTTCTCCGTAGTGGTGTAATTTACTTGGGCTCCAGTAAGTGTGTGGCTCGTATAATAAATGGTGTAGAAAATCTTCTCCTTTCGCTGTCCTAAAATCGCTCTAACTGCGTAATCACTTGCATCACACATAATTTCGAACGGTAAGCTCCAATCGGGTGATGCAATGACCGATGCACTAACTAATTTTTGCTTCAATAGGTTAAAAGCCTGCAAACACTCAGCATCAAAGTTAAATGTAGCATCTTTAAGCAATAAATTAGATAGTGGCTTGGCAATTTTAGAGAAATCCTTAATAAATCGACGATAAAATCCAGCATGACCAAGGAAACTCCTAATGCCTCTTACACTAGTTGGTGGAGGTAATTTTTCTATCACATCAATTTTTGCTCTATCCACTTCAATGCCTTTTTCAGAAATTTTATGCCCTAAGACAATGCCTTCTCTAACCATGAAATGACATTTTTCCCAATTTAGCACAAGATTAGTTTCTTGACATCTTTTTAAAACCATTGCTAGATTATGCAAACAAGAATCAAAACCATGCCCATAAATGGTGAAATCATCCATAAAAACTTCCATAAATTTTTCAATAAAATCATGAAATATGGCCATCATGCATCGTTGAAATGTGGCAGGTGCATTACAAAGACCAAAAGGCATTCTCCTATATGCAAATGTTCCATATGGACATGTGAATGTGGTCTTTTCTTGATCTTCCGGGGCTATAGGTATTTGCATATACACCTAATATCCATCTAGGAAACAATAAAATTTATTTCCTGCCAACCTTTCTAGCATTTGATCAATAAAGGGCAATGGAAAATTGTCTTTTCTAGTGGCATTATTTAACCTTCTATAATCAATGCATACTCTCCATCCCGTTACTGTGCGTGTAGGAATTAATTCATTTTTTTCATTTACTACTACAGCCATTCCCCCCTTTTTAGGCACACATTGAACAGGACTAACCCAATTACTATCGGAGATAGGATAGATAATACCTGCATCAAGTAGTTTCGATACCTCCTTTTTCACTACCTCTTACATAGTTGGGTTGAGCCTTCGTTGAGGTTGCACTACTGGCTTAAAATTTTCTTTCATGGGTATGCGATGTGTACAATAGCTTGGACTAATTCCTTTTAAATCGGATGTTGCCCAACCAATTGCTCCTTTGTGCTTTTTGAGGACTTCGATGAGCCTTTCTTCTTCCAAATCTGTCAATAAAGATGAAATGATTACCGGGTTAGCATTATTACTCAAAAATACATATTTTAAATGTGATGGAAGTGTTTTAAGTTTAGAATCCCCCTTAAGAGGGGATGGTTCATCCTCTTTTTCCTCATCCTCACTGTGCTCTTGTTCTAGAATTTGTATCAACTTTTTCTCCTTTGTATCCAACTCTTCCTCTTTCCTTGGATGCATTAAACAATTTTTGAGCTCATATTTGAGAATGACTTCTTCTTGCTTTGTGTTGGCACATTCTTGAATCTCATCAACAAAACAAATGGATTCTTCAAAATCATACGAGGGGTGTTTTAAAATTTTATTAACATTAAAAATCATCTTCTCCTCGTTAAATCTTAAAGTAACCGTTTGTACATGAGCATCAATTAAAGCTCTTGTTGTGTTCAAGAATGGCCTCCCCACAATTAACGGCACCTTTCTATCCTCTTCCATGTCCATTACCACAAAGTCAACTGGAAATATAAAATTCCCTACTTTAACCAATAAGTCTTCAATGATTTCCTTTGGCCTTTTCACCGATCTATCCACCAATTGAAGCGTCATTCGGGTTTCATTAAGATCACCTAAATTCAATTTCCTGCAAATTGAATAAGGCATTAGATTAATACTAGCACGCAAATCACATAAAGCACTTCCAACAAAATTTCCACCTAGTTCACAAGGCAATGTAAAACTACCTGGATCTTCCAATTTTTCAGGAATTTTGTTGGTTAAAATGGCACTACAATTACCGGATAATTGAATCGTTCCTATACCTTCTAGCTTTTTCTTATTAGTGCACAATTCTTTCATAAATTTAGCATATTTAGGCATGTGTAATAAAGCTTCAGCAAATGGTAAATTTATATGCAGCTTCTTAAACATATCTAAAAATCGACTCAATTGCTCATTTTGTTTTTCTTTTCTAGCTAGAACAGGAAAAGGTAATTGAGACTCATCAAGAACAGTAGAGACAAGCTTTTCTTTACCTTTACCCTTCTCAACCGTAGGAGGCACTTTTTCATTATTTTCAGAATTAAAAACACTTACCTCTGTTGTCGGTTCCGCCTTTTTAGAAGAATTCTTACCAAGTTCAGTCTTCTCTAACTCTTTCCCACTTCTTAAGGTGATTGCTTTGGCTTCCTCCTTCGAATTTCGGTTGACATTGGATGGAAATGTCCCTTGAGCATGGTTTGATAAAGAACTAGCAAGTTGCCCCATTTGGTTTTCTAAGTTCCTAATGGATGCCTCTTGGTTTCTCATCCAAATATCTTGCGATTTCCACCTAGCATCTTGACTAGCTAAAATTGAGTTTTAGGATGCCATGAAATTTGCAATCATTTCCTCAATATTAGATTTCTTTTCTTGAGGTGGGGGAGGTTGAGGTTTTTGAAAACCGGGTGGTTGGTGGTATACTTGTGATGGGTATTGGTTTTGATAATGTTGTGGAGCTTGGTTTTGGTATGGAAGTTGGTTATTGGAAGTTTGGTTGTGGTTAAATTGGGGTCTAGGATTGGGGTTAGAAGAACCTTGATTACCTTCCCTCCATGAAAAATTTGGATGGCTTCTCCATCCCGCATTGTAAGTGTTGCTATAGGGATTCAAGGCATTCACTTCTTCCACCATATTTTTAGCATTCTTCATTCCCAAAGGTCCTGGAATTCCTGCATAAGATTCAACTTTATTAGACAACATAGAGACATTTTTAGCTTTAAGCTCATTTATTTCTTTTAAATGTCTTTTTTGCATTAATCCCTTTTGAGCTTTCAACATAGCTATTTCATCAACATTATGAACTCCCTGTTTCTTTTGAGTTGCTCTAGAGCTTGCCCATTGAGCATCATTAGTGGCCATTTCATCAAGGAGTAAGAATGCATCCTCGAAAACTTGATTCATAAAACTCCCATTTGAAGCTGCATCTAACAAGGATCTTGTTGATGGATGAGCACCTGCATAAAAAAATATGCATCAGTTGAAAAACAGGAACTTCATGATGAGGGCAACTTTTCAAAAGTCTCCTAAATCTTTCCCATGCCTTATGGAATGGCTCCTCATAATATTGTTGAAAATCACTAATTTGTTTCCTAATGAGGGCAATCTTAGTGGGTGGAAAAAACTTGCAAAGAAATTTTTCTTGCATTTGTTGCCAAGAATGGATGGATTGATTTGGTAGCATTTGTAGCCAATCCCTAGCTTTTCCTATTAGAGTGAATGGAAAGAGTTTCAACCTAATTGCATCAGTCGATACATTAGGAATTTGCACAGTGTCACTCACTTCTAAGAACATATCCAAATGTCGTGCAGGATCTTCTATATCCGAACCCGAAAATTGGTTTCTTTGTACTATAGTGATGGTAGCGGGTTTAATCTCAAAGGGTTGGTGGTGAGGGATCCTAATAGTTCTATGTTCTTCATTCCACCTAGGGATAGCATAATGCCTTATGGTTCTAGGTCTATATCCATTTCCGGGAGCTTGGTGGGGTATGTGTTGCTCTTCGATCCTAGGTGGTGGATCATCCATAGGTTGTTCAATTTCTGGGTCGTTCATATTGCCTCTTCTATTCCTATGGAATGTCCTCTCAATTTCAAGGTCTAATGGTAAGATGGGGTTGTCTCTCACCATAAACCACTAATCAACCAAAAAGAAAATAAGAGATGAAGAAGAGAAGAAAACACACAAAAATCACTTTAAAATCAAAGTAAACAAACAAACGCCAATGATTCCCCGGCAACGGCACCAAAAACTTGACCGGTGTCTAGCAAGTGTACTAGATCAGCTAGTAATATAGGAAAATAAAATTATGACCCAAAATATCGAACCCAAGGGAAACTTGTACTTGTATGTGCTATTTCAATTTCAAAATCAATTTTTTGCGTAAAGAGAGAAGAGAAATCCCAAAGTTGTGATGATTTGAAAACAATAATTTAAAACTAAATTAAAACAATTAAAAAAACTAAAGTAAAGAAAAGATTTATTGAAAGCAAGTAAATTGAATGAGTTAAAAAAAATCAATGATAGAAATAACTTTCACTAAAGGACTATCCACCTTAACTAATATTGCTATGACTTAATTAAAATAAAACATATAAGTGATTATGGAGAATTCAGTTTAATAAACCCAGATAACTTTATTCAAGATTATCATTCCAAGTATTAAACTCACTTATTCAGAACAATTCAATACTTAGCATAAAATTCGGAATTAATCCCCTAGATGTCTATTAAAACCTTTTTCAAGAGCTTTAATTTCCAAGTATTCTTGATTACTCCTTTCTTAATCTCAATTTAATCAAATTAACACATAATCATAACTTATTCAGAATATAAACATGTATTAATTCAACTAAATTAACCTAAGAACATGCAAGTCATTAATCAACTTAAACCAATTAATTAACCGATGCTTAATCACGTTAATAATTAACTTAAGATTGAATGAAAACAAGACTAAGTTTAAGAACCAAGAAATAATCAAACTTGTATTAAATTAAAGAACAAATTCAAGTCATAACAATACAAGTCAAGGATTCAAGTATCCTTTAGCAAAAGTTAAAGAAACTACTTACAAAACATAGTTAAAACTAAAAACAAAAGTTGAATAAAAACAGTGAAAACAAAGAACGTAAAAAAAAACTAAGAAAGCAAAGCTTAATTCTAAGGCTTGATTCTAAGGATTGATCTCCAAGATTCCACCACCTCTTCTGTGTTTTAGCTTGCTATTTATAGGCCAAAGAAGATCTAAATTACTTCCTAAACTCTTAGAATTGAATTGGAAGTAATCTAGCTGCTCAAAACAGGAAAGTCTGCCAAAACAGGAAACTCGACAAAACTTCGCAAATAAGAATTCTGGAATCACGTGGCCACGGGTTCATCAGTGCCTTTCCTACACGTGGGCATGGTTTCATTTTCTCCTCCTCCACACGTGGCCACGTGTGGTCCTTCACTAGGAATCCACATGGTCACGTGGTCTTTGTATTTCTTCTCCCTTTCTCATCACATGGCAACGGCATCTTCAAAATCATTCCTACACGTGACCACGTCTCAAACTCTTCCTTGCCTTCATGTGGTCACGTGTCAAGGCTCTAGACTGTACCTTCGTTTTCTCGACCAAATTTCTCATAATTGCACTTTTGGCCCTGAACTTTGCACTTTTTACACTTTAAGCCCTTTTTTATCAATTTGACCTTGAAAATCATACAAAACACAGAATTAACCTTAAAAACATAAACATTAAAAAAATAACTCTAATTTAACCTAAATAAGACCAAAATAACTAAATAACACAACTAAAAACACATTAAAAACTATATATAATTCACACTTATCAGGTCTTTAACTTAACCAAGTTCAATTTTACTCCCACTGTCCTCTCGTAGAAGAAATTCTCTTTCCAAGAGGACAACATACCTTGAAACAAATACTTTTTGTTCTAAGGGATGGTAGAAATAATATCCAAACGTTTCTTTTGGATATCCAACAAATAAACATTTATCAGACTTAACATCTAGTTTGTTTGACATTGTCCTCTTCACATAAGCAGGACAACCCCATACTTTCATATGAAAAAGTGTGGATTTCTTGTTATTCCACATCTCATATTGAGTAACATCAACCGATTTTCTGGAAACTCTGTTTAACACATAAACAGCAGTTTCTAGTGTATATTCCTAAAAGAACTTAGGCAAGTTTGCTCGGCTCATCATGGATTGAACCATATCTAATAGTGTTCAATTTCTCCTCTCAGATACACCATTATGTTGTGGTGTATATGGTGGAGTCCATTGCAATAAAATACCATTATCTCTAAGATAATCTTGAAATTCTTGGCTTAAGTGTTCTCCACCTCGATCTGATCTAAGTGTTTTAATACTCTTGCCAAGTTGCTTCTCTACTTCATTTTTGAATTCTTTGAACTTTTCAAATGCTTCTGATTTATATTTCATTAGATAGATATATGCAAATTTGGAGTAATCATCTATGAAAGTAATGAAGTAGGAGTAATCTCCTCTGGCATGTGTAGTCATCAGACCACATACATCTGAATGTATTAAGTCCAAAACCATTTTAGCTCGTTCTCCTTTACCAATAAAGGGAGCTTTTGTCATTTTTCTCAATAAACAAGATTCACAAGTATCAAATGATTTATAATCAAATGATCCCAAATCACCTGACTTGTGTAATTTGGTCATGCATTTCTCATTTATATGTCCTAAACGACAATGCCATAAATATGAGGTATTTAGATTATCGTGTTTTATTCTCTTGGTATCCACATTATGCACTTCTTTAATTAAATCAAGAACAAATATACCATTCTCAATGATAGCTTTTGCATAAAAAATATTGTTCTTAAAAATGTAACAACACTTGTCCTTTAAAGAAATGTCATAATCGTTCAATAAACAACTGAAAGAATAATACTTTTGGATAAAGCTGGAACATAATAACAATTATTTAATTCCAATATTAATCCACTTGGAAGAGGCAAATGGTAAGTCCCCATAACTGTTGTAGAGATGTTTTGTCCAGTAGCTGACTGCAAACATATATCTGCCTTTCCAACTTTTTTAAAGCTTCTAAGCCCCTGTAGATCATTATACAAATGAGATTCACATCCGGTATCTAATATCCAAGATTGTTTTGAAGTAATAGAATAAGTATTAATTTCAATCATATGAATACCTGAAGTAGAAGCATCAGCTTGCTTCTTCTCCTTGAAAGAAACTAGATAGGCCTTGCAGTTACGCTTCCAACGACCATTTTTCCACAATGGAAGCAAGTTCCTTTGGGATTATCTTTCTTGGCAACCTTCTTTTTGGAGATTTCACCATTCTTTGGCTGCACCTTGGTTATCTTTTTCTTCTTCTGCTTCTTGCCTTTAGCAGAAGTGACAACCATGACACGTTTTGAATCTTTCTTGAAGGATCCATGAGCTGTTTTGAGCATGTTGATTAACTCAGGAATGGTTACTTGGATCTTGTTCATGTTAAAGTTAAGCACAAAAGGTGCATAACTTGGAGCCAACGAGTACAAGATTAAATCTATATATAGATCATTATCCATTACATAGCCAAGTCTACTCAAATGCTCAATATACCCATACATCTTTAATGCATGAGTAGCAGCCGAAGTGTCCTCCACCATTTTACAGCTAAATAGAGCTCGAACAATCTCATATTGCTCAGTTCTAGCCTGAGAAGAATAAAGCTCCTCTAAATGCAAAATGATGGTTCTAGCATCCATCATCTCATGTTGCTTTTGAAGCTCCGAGGACATAGCACCCAGCATCATATATGCTGCTGCTTCACTATCCTCCATGTATTTTCGATAAGTGCCCTTGATCTCATCAATGGCATCATCTGATGGAAGTGGTGGTGGATCTTTATCCAAGACAAATGGATCTTTTTAGCTCTGAGAACAATTCTCACTTGCCTGATCTAGTCAGAATAGCTGCTGCCAACCAGCTTGTTATCCAAGATTGATCGTATGTTAATGTTTGATGTGCTCATGATGATGACCTAAATGTGAAAAAGAAAACATATGAAAGTATATTCATATATATGTATGCATTAATTAGGTCTTTAATTAATCCATTTACTCCCACTATTTTATTGCGAATTAATAGCCCTCACTATTTAATCCGAGAAATCCTGATGGTTTTCTTAGTGGGCCAATATCCAATTCTTGATATTAAATTTGACCTTAATTGTGGTCAACAAATCAAACTCCATACCCTTGAAAGGTAGGTATCTCTATACCAATTGTGTCTCTATACAACTATTAGATCATTAGGTTATCAACTCTTGATACATGCATATCATATATCTATTTTTTAATCTTGCCTCTAGAACCATTAGCCTTGACTATGGTCAACAAGCTAATGGACTAGCTAAGATGACCCATTTAATTAGATTCGAACATATTCGATATAATGTGAGCTTGATTGTGGTCAACAACCCACTCTATAAAGAACTCTGGTTCTCCTCAAATTAATGGAAGGCTTATATACCTTAGTATTAGTATGAGGGATTTTAGTTAATTAAGTCTCATCATACATGGTTGGCATACATTGGTATGCATCCTATATCTATCTCATAAATATAAGCATACAAATATGGTATAGTTATGGACTTTACTACATTGATTTCCCCGAGCTAAAAGGGAAATCAAAAGGTCACACCTAGGTAGTATGCATGATTCAAACAAGTAAAATAATTACATTATCTTCAAACTTATTAGATCTCCATCCGGCATATCTTGCTCCTTGATAATGATATCCATCTCTATTTCTAATTCTAATCTAAGTAATCTAATTACATATTACAATTTGAAAAAGAAATACAAACCAAAAATAAGTGATCGGGACATGAAAGTCCTCATTGGGCCAAACATGCATTAGGCCTTTATCCATAACTATTCATCATGCCAATCATACACCCTTATATGCATTTATAATGCATAAAATATAACATATTATGGATTACTAACTTTGTTTCAACTCTTGAAACTTGCTTTTGAGTTATTTTAATAATGATCAAATTAGGAAACTTTTTCATTTTGGAAACTTCCATTTTAGAAAATCTTTTTGTATGCAATTGTTATTGCCTTAATAATCAATCCAATTGATTATTAATTAATTAATCATATTAAATAATTAAAAAATCAATTTTGGGCTTAAAACAAGGGTGGGCCAAAACTCACACAATAAAACCCTAAAATGTGTTCATACACAAACTAGTTTTGTGTTAATTGGACCATTTGGGCCTTTTGGAATGAGCCAAGCCCACTCCAGCCCTTAAAACCCATTAATAAACTTAATTATAGTTTATTATATTTGATTTAAATCAGCTCCTTGGTTCCACTAAGTCATTTACTAATTTAAACCAAGTCCGTAAATATAATTAAGCCCATTAAGTGATTTTAATGAATTAAAATTAATCCAATTAATTCAAGGCTCATTTTAATTAATCCAATTAATTAAAAACACATTAATATATCAGATTTAGAAGATTAAAAAATGTTTTAAACATGAACACACTAAGAACATACCAAGAACACACGAAGAACACCAATTTATCGAACTTTTCGACTAAACTAGTTTTCATGCAAAACTTGTTTGATTTTAATTTTGTTTGATCCTATGGCTTAATATCACATATTAAACACATAAATTATCATAAAAATAATTTTAGAGTGGATCAATAAAAAATTTAATTTAGAACAGCCCCTAAACTTTATTGTAAAATAAAAGCCATTCACGCCATTCTCAATGGTTATTTTCTCAAAAGAATCGTTTTTATTTTTCGTTTTATATATTTGATCACATACATCCAGAAATCAATATTTCTCATTCATGAACAATAAAATTTGATATTTTAAATTTCATGAAATAAATAACTCAAAAACAAAAACTATTCCGCATAAAAATATAGAATTGTAGATTCATGGAAAAATCGAGACTCTGATACCTTGTTGGAATTTATCGGTTACATGCATCTCATACATAAGCGGAATTTAAAATTTTTAACCAATAGATCTGATCTTACCATAAATTTACAATATACATATTAATGGGAATAAGAAAAATCACATTTGATTTTTGTTGAACAGTTGAGTTTCCTTCTCACCGGGTTGTCGCAAATCACAGTGCCCAAAATCGAACACCTCTAATGAGTAATCCACACTAGAAAAGGATTGAATGAACCAACTAAGGAAGAGAACAAGGGCTGGCCGAAATTCCCTAGATGCTAGCAAGGGAAGTGGCGGCTAGGGTCGAGAGAAAAGAGAGAAAATATTTTCTCTTAATTGTTCACACTTAACCCTAATACCCTATTACTTGGATTTTTATAATTAGGTTAAAAATCTAACTTCATAATAGGATTGGGATCTTTAAAATTGCTGGGGAAATATTAATTGGGCTTCTGAAATTATTAATAATTTATTTGGGCTTAATTAAATCCAATTTATGCCATTTCACAAAAGACTATGCATAAAACCCACAAACTAGGCCATTTGTGCATATACTTAGATTTAATTACCCAAATGAATTTCAAATCCAACCAAATTAAATATGTAGGCTCCATAACACTTATGAAATATATTTAATTTATTTTGGTCCAAGAATTAGATCTGTAAGGCCTTCTGTTTATAGTTGGCATGTAACCCTTCCTCTGGAGGGTTTCTGCGCCAACTTCACTTCTTTGGGCATCTTTAATTCCTCCAATAGATCTATTAATTATTATATCAGCCATATAATACTTATAGTCTAATAATAATTAATTATAAAATACATTTTTTTAATTAGGTCCATTTTACAGAATATTTCTAAAAAGTTCTGCAAACAATTTTACTTGATCATAATTAATTAAACTCTTTAATTATTTATTTTCTTATTCACTTCTCTATCCCCATAATAATATCAAATATTATTATCCTTGTTATTTTATCATTTTATAATTTTCTCTATATGTGTGTGACCTATTGGGTTCCTTTCCATATTGGCAGTATAATATGTAATTGTGAGTTCTATTCAAAACTCACATGATTTAAACTCCTTTAAATCATTTTATCAATCCCTATTGATATTTATGATACATTATTATACAAGTCATGATTGGCCTCTAGCTAGGCATCATGACTATCCAAATGTCAAGAAAGTCGAGTGGTTTTGACTATACCCTTTCATAGAACAGTTACCGTACAATTACTCATTTCACCACTCTTATCTCAATTAGATTCTGAGTATGGATTTCTATCAACTCATATAAATCTAATTATGTATGTTCTATTAATTTAACCATTGTTTCCGAAATGCCCTTCATGGATCTCTATCCATCTTAGCATATTACTCTGGCCAGAGATTCTCTGAACAAGGCAATTATAGAATCATGCGAGATAACTTCCCTTAATAAATATGGGATGGTGAATCATTTATCAATTACTCAACTATCTTCAAGTAGGTCATGATATATCCAACCTCCTAACTATGTTCACCCCTAGATGGAAGTAATCAGTTATGGAGTCAAAGTATACTACTTGCTACTTAAGATAACTTTGGTGATCTCAAGTCTAAGGATACTTGCACAACCTCTATGAAGAGATTCCTCACTGACATAGATTTAATATCCATGTGAGGATTCTCTTTGTAGGTCTCCAATGAACTTGTTCTTCTAACAAGCATCCACATGTTAACTTTGATTATCTTTCATAATCACAGTTATGAGAACCACTGCTTGAACCATTCAAGAAGCATAACATGTGCTAGTCTGTCGGAATTAATAATGTCCTATCTTGTTAATTCTATGACTAGAAATATTTAGATATTAACACATTTACATGCAATAGACACCTCATATCATGAATACTTTTATGATTGCCTTTGCACTGTATTTATAATATTAAGGACTTCATTTATTAATTTAAGATTTATAAACTCATGTATTTAAACATAGCATTAATAAATGAATAATGCCTTTTATTAAAAATATAAATTCATACATATGAAATTCATCCTTTTTACATAGGCTCTAGGGCATACTCTCTTGCTTAGTGTTGAATACAATTACGTAAAATTTCATTCAACTAAAATTTTATTTTAAATTATTATTATTATTATTATTTTAAAAAATTATATTTGGTTGACTGATGTTGTCTTCTAATGTTTTACTGATTTGTTATCACAATTATAATTTAGATTATACCCCTGCCCCTGCAGTTTGCATTATTATTATTTACTAGTCCTTACCTATCTCTTATTTCCCATTATCCTTTCTTTGTTACTTTACTTGGAATTCTATATTGATTCATTATAATATATAAAGCAAGTTTTCCCTAGTCAAAGTTCATTAGTTGTGAAATTCCATTTCTATTTTCTTTCCAATCTTCTTCTTTCATTTGTTAATTCATACTTTGTCATACCCCATTCCCCTGTTATTTTCTCTTTTCCTTTTATATTTTTGATTTGGTTATTATTTTTGTTCGAATTACAACTTAAATTTTTCTGTCTAGCTAAATCAATATTTCATTAATTATTTTCTCAAAACTGCTAATTTACCTTCCGTTTCTCTTTAAATATTTCTCGTCATGAAACTTTTATTTTCTATCGATTTGATCCTTAATTCCATTCTTTGATTCATTCTATCATTTCATATTTTATTTTTCTTTCTCTGACCATGCTACATTTCCATCCATTATTTATAATAATTTATTCAAATTCTCTTTTTACTTTTTCTTATACTTAATTCTTTAGCACTAAATGATATATATATATATATATATATATATATATATATATAGTCGGATGTAACATTTCGGTTAGAGCCCTGAGCTCACTATCCATTGTCCTTAATTCTAATTATCTTCGTTTTAATTCATTTGACCTTCTTTACTTTTCTTTATCCTGATTATATAGGTTTTTTTATTAAATTTCATTTCTCTCCTTATCAAATAGAAAAATCACAATTAAATCCTTATAATTTCCTTCTATTATATAAATTCATGATTTATTCTTATCATACTTATAATTTACTTTAAATTTCTTTATCACTCATCCTTTCGAATTAATTTCAAAATTTTTTTATACTTAAGTGAAAATTTTAGTTTAGTCCCTAAAGTTGACTTTTCTTTAATTTGACCAATTTTGACTTGTTGACTTCTTTTGGTCTTTAATTTAAATTAAGTACATAAATTGCAATTTAGATCCTGAAATTTTTCTTATGGTAACAAATTACATTTTGGTCCTTCTTAATTTGTCTCATCAATTTAATTTCTTTAAATGCTATATTCATATTCAAATTCATGATTTCACCCTGTTTAATCACACATTTACCTTTTTATACTTTTTAAGCCTATTAATTATTTTTTTTTCACTTTAATATTTTTAATTGCATTTACGATTTTCTTTATTTATTTTCTTACTGAATTTCATTTGTTTACCAAACTTCATGTAAATAATTTCAATTAAATCCTTGAGTTGACTTGTTCTCCAATTTAACTTACATTTTGACTCGTTTGACTTTGTTTGACTTTTATTTAATTTTTAATGTATAAGTTACATTTTAATCCTCTGAATTTCTCAAAGATGGCACATTTATAACTTAATCCCTAAACTTGACTAATTACAAAATTTACCCCTTTTATCGTATTTAACTATTTTAACTTCATTATTCACTCTTTTTGCTTCAATTGACCAATTTACCCTTATTCTATCATGTAATTACGATTTTGCCCTTACTTAGCACATTGATCTTATTTTCACATTATTTATTATTTATTTATATTTATGGCATCTAAGTTATCATAATTACTCTTTTATCCCAATTTTATACAAAATTATCATTTTGTCCCTAGCCATGGATAACCATGAACTGGATAAACAGGCCGTAAATATGGTGTACTAGGGGGATCCCACCACCAGGTGCGACACAAAAATCCCAGTACTAATGCATATAGTACGCTGGCTATCTTGTCTCATATCTCATGGTCATTTCTGATAATAAATATCTCATATACTTATGGTATCCCGCAGAATAAATTTCTATGGCTAGCCATACTATCCAAAGAACTAAATTTTCCACTGGCACTAAGGGCATTATTAAATTTTATTTCTTATCACATTTATGCATTATTATTTTTTCCTTATTATTTTATTTTAGTCACATCATGCTCACAAACACATTCAATTAAGCTCATCAATTAGGCATTCATCACATAAATGCTCATTATCATATAACTGTGACTAAACCATAAAATTTACTCATATTCATCATTCAGCCATCAAGAGATTTTCCACTAATGAATTGTTTCTCACTCCAACTTCATGTCATACATAACTATATATCCAATTATATTCATTTCATGGTGAAGTGAAATAATTACACATGGTAAATTTCAAGTTTCATTAACTTTTTACATTATGTAATTATTACATAATTAGGTACCTTCCTCATTTTCCATTCTAATCAAAATTATTATATTTCTTATGCCTTATTTTGCCTAATTATTATTAATTACTCAACTAAACATCAATTATACATTTTACATCCCATTAAATACATTTCGGCCATTATATATTTTTTACAACCATAAATCTTTTTATGCTTTAATCTATGCTATTTATACTTTTAATATTTATTTATAGGATAATGTACCAATTTATGCTTCATTTTTCTTAATATCAATTAATTCTCTATATGAACATCATTATGTTTCATACATAATTCCTTACATATCTATTATTTTTTACTCAATTTCACTTTAATACATTTAATCACTATTATTTTGCTAAATTTTTATTTAATACTTTATAAATCATCAAAATTTCACTTAATATTCTTAGGGTTCCCATTCGACCACTATAGCTTTTACTCTTAATTAATTATTTTCTTTGTATATTTATGTTCTCTTCATATTAAAATGTTCTCTTGTAATTTTACCTTAAATTATTTCAGACAATTCTTCCATTTCATGTTGTTTCATAATGTAAAATTTATACCAAAATTCACAATTTAAATGAAATTGAGTGTAGTTTGTATCCACATACCTCTTGATGGTCTAAAATCTCTTATTATTTCTTTCTTATCCCTTCTCCTTCAAGCTTTCTCCTTTACCCCTAAATTTTCTTTGTTGGCCGAAAATGGAGAAGGATAGCTCATGAAATTTTGTCACAAATTTAAGCAATTTAAAACTATAAATCAACTCTCCTAATCAATATCTACATGCTCATATAATATCTCCCACTAATATCATCAAAATCTCATAAAATCATAAAATTTTCGTTACTTTCTCTTACCTTTTTCCTTAGTGTTCTTGGCTTCTTTTTGATACAAGCTCTTTTAAGATATAAATAGGAATAAATTGTGAGGATAAGGATAAAATTTGAGCTGAAAATTTAAAGGAATGAGGCTTGGTTAGATGAAAATGGAGAAAAGAGATAGAAAAATGGAGATTTTGGTTTGGCTGAAGAAAGGAGGTGAATATGGTTGATTTTCCAGGAGATTTCTTGATCCTTTGTCCCTTATATATGCTGCTTTAAGTGTGCCAAATGTGAGATTAAGATTCATTCATTCACTATTGAATCTAATGGCATTAAAATTAGCCACTTGTCACTCATATAGACACTTAGGCTTATCCTACCTTTATGATCTCACACGCACATGATCATTATACCAAAATATCATGGTCAAATTCTTGAATTTGACCCTCCTAATGACCCGATTTTGGATTTTAACTCTGAAATATGAATTTTCGATCTCGATATCGGATTGCCCTAAAATTTTTCTCTGAATTTCACTATATATTCAAGAATATATGGTAAAAATTTCAGCTCATTCCAACATTATTTCGGTATACTTTTAGCTCCAGAGGCCTGTACAGTCGATCCAAAATCAAAAATTCCAAAACTATCAGAACACTTATTTTTTTACTTCTAATAGGTTATTTAAGTTATTACTAACATATTTATGAGATTAGAATAATTTTCAGAGGTCAATACATCAATTCAGAGTATAGTCAAACTTTTAGTCAACCCTTCCTATAGTGTCGGGTGAAAACTTCTTTACCTCATTTAAAGGTCGATCTAAGCTCATTTTCAGCTCAAATTGTACAATCGAACTTCGTCTAATACTTACTTTCATAAACTGCTCTTAGAATAAACTGCCCATCGGGTCACCCATCAATGAATTACCCTGACCTGAGCACATTTAACCTTTATATTTTCTTGAATTTCTTTATTCTCTTCAATCTGTTTGTTTCGAAAACTATCCCGGAATTATCTTTCATGCTCTACAACATGTTTAGAATATCGAATACAAATTTTTGGGGCGTTACAGGCACATCACCGCAACCATTATCATTGTAAGCTCAAATAGGCAGTTTGCCATGAGCCCTAATTTGTTTTAGCTCAATTCGATAGTTTCATCACGAGCAATTTTAAGCTCAATTTAGTAATTTTGCCACTAGTATAAGTTTTTAATTCAATCTAATAATTTTTACATGAATATAATTTTTATATAAAAGCTAAGCTCGGCAGCTTAAGCCATGAGCACAACATTTTCAGTTTAGTCTTACATACTCGCCATGAATATTATTTTATGTAAAAGCTCATCAAGGTAGCTTAAGCCATGAGCGCATTTATCAATAATACAAATAGCTTCACCCGGCAGCTTAATCCATAGGTATTCTTATTATTTAGTACACATGTTGTTTTTTCAAACTTCATAATCATTCTTAATGATTATTAATTAATTACTGCCGAACTGGCTTAGATTGCTTTTCAGATTCAATCTTATTTGAATTAGCTCAGATTAAAACCAACAGTCACCAGCTCTGATTACTAGCAGGGATCGTTCATTACCGACTCAAACACTATCAAAATAATCAAACCAATTCAAGATAGAATATTATTTTAAAAAGGATCTCATTAAAAGATAGTACAAAGAAAAGTACATTTGGAAAAAAAAGAGAAAATGATCTTTATACTTCTCGTCAAGATCGAAATCATCCACCTAAGAAAAGTCCTCTTAGGGAAATTTGCTCTTCATGACTTAGATGATCTTATCGCAATATGCAACAACTTTTTCTATGGCAAGATCATCCATCTTCTCTTCCAACTCAAACATTTTCTTTTCTAGTTTGACGTACCTACTTTCTAAACGGGCCTTCTTAACCTTGCACTTCTCTAGCTCGGTTTTGAAGGATAGGCACTCCTCTCATACTTTTACCATGGAGGTCTCCGCTTTAGTCAGCTTTTAATCAGCTTTCTCAGCTACCTTGTGACTTGCCTCTTTCGCCTCCTTAGCCTCGGCCTTAACGACACCAGTATGATCCTTTCATCCATTGGCTGCTTGTTCGGCCTTCTTCAGCTTTCCATTAAGCTTAGTAGTGATTTTTTTTCTTCTTTCAGTAGGCTAAGGAGCCTGTTCATCTTGTCGGTCACCGTATTATAAAGTATCATACTCTGTATAGAAGAACATATAAAAAAAACAACAAAGAAGGAAAACTGATAGGCGGTGGTAATACTTCGACTTGATGCCTCCTCATAATAGCAGACAAGTAGTCCACCCATATGTTAATAAAGGATGATACCTCATCTGAAATATAGGTCAACAGTGAGTAAAAACTATTAAACTCTAGGTTATTGGAACTGTAGGTGAAAGGTTTCTGCAACCATATCTCCTTAACCTCCTCAATCACTTTATTAGCCTACATTGTTTTGGCTAACAAGGGAGGTAGGGAAGGCATCTGATATACTAATTATGTTAGAAGGGTTATTGTATGGTGAGCTAGAAGCTAGGGCAACTTGAGTCAAGCTTACAAAGACAGCTGCAGGTTCTGCCATCACACTGGTTATCAAAGTCGATGCATCAATGGCTAGAGGAGAAGCCATATTCCCCGACTGTACAAGCACCGTGTTAGTCGGTTGAGAACTCTCTCCAACTTTGGCGCCTTTTTGGCTTTGACTTTTTCACCAAAGGATTGCTTGTCTGCTCTCTTCATAACTATAAAACAATAATATAATAAGAATAATTAGATTTTTTATTGAACAAGAATTAGCAAATGTACCCTTATCTCATTAGGGGACTCAGGGGAGGACTCAAAGTCTAGAAAGTTATAAATGTTGATTTTCTTTCTGGAAAACTCCCTCCATCGAACTAAATTTTTTTCTTTATCTTAGGTTAGCATCAAGTGTTGGTCACTCCTATTCATGTAGCACCCTAAAAAGTTTGGATGGGGAACTCTTGCTCATACTTTACAATAAAGAACCAGCTCTTCCTATTTTTTAGGGAGTCCGATTTCCCTGAAAAGAATTTGTACCCTGCTCGAGCTTAACTATAACAGTGGTCTTCTATCATATTCCTAAGTCTAACTATGTAAGTTTCTTTAAATAGATAGACAGTGAGATTGATTGTATTTTTTGATGTCCAAATCTGTAAGGCTGTTAAAATAAACCAAGCATTTGGGTGTAGTTGACTCGCAATAAGGTCGTAATATCTTTAAAAAATCTCAAAATAAATTAAGGGAAAAGTGAACGCTGCTGGGATGTCGGCTTCTAAAGCACAAGTTTTTTCTTTTCATTAAAGTTGAAGTCAGCAAAAATGTGAGGGCTCAAAGCTAAGAGCTTATATTAGGTAAGAATTCCTAATTTCTTTTTTTAAATTGGGAAGCTGGATGACATTTATAGATGAACTAATGTGAGGAACTCAAGGATTAGACCTCGAGGGTTTACGAGGTTTAGGTTCTAGAGTTTTTATGTTTGGGGTATTTATTGGAGCAATTTTTGGGTTTATGTACATGTTTTATGTAGCCATCTGGAATGCTAGAAGTTTTATTAGGACACTTTCAGTAGATGAACTATGAGCAGACGTGCTCAGCATACTGTCATCTAATAGGCCATCTGAAATCCTAATATCGTTAAACCCCGCAGATTCACTCATTTTGAAAAATAAATAGAAAGTCAATACAAAAAAATAAAAGGGAAAGGATCTAGAGCACTGACCTACAATGACAGTTGGAGAAACCTAAAAAAGATTCGGAGGAGAATTATAAAGCAAAGAGAGATGAAAAATAGAGTAGGAAAATGACAGTGAAAAAATAAAAATGGATAAGTGTTAAGAGTATTTATAGGGAAGCTAAGCCATCGGATGAAAGTTGAATAGAGGGTTCATATGTCCTTAATATGTGTGAAAATAATTACATTTGCAGTTGTTGCACGAGATTCAAGGAAACATCATTTGATATGAGCTTGAATAGTTCATATTTAGTTAGTGTTTTGCATTTGGAATTGTGATATAATTTTTAGTTTTAGTTATTTATGTTTAGAATTTGGTATCTTTTATAATTTTGTGTTGTTTTGTGTGATTATAGGAGTAAATGGAGAAAGGGCTAGGAAAAGGAGGCAAATTAAAGCAAAGAATTCAAGGTCCTATCGCGAGCCTGACATCCATTGCGAGCGTGATCTAGGAAAGAAAGAATAAGAGAAGGAAAAAGCAAATTCAGAGGACATGTGTTTACTTGCGAGCATGACTTCCTTCGAAGGCATGACAGAAGGAGGTTATGCATTTGAAAATTCGAACAAAGCTTCAAAGAGACATGACATTTTACTAGGGGTTGTGTACCTTTAGAAGGGTGTTTGAAAAGTTGTATTTTTTTGCAAAGGGCTATAAAAGAAATGAAGATTAGGAAAGAAAATATACAATTTTTAGATTATTGATAACAATTAGACATTTATTATTTTTGTAAAGAGATAGAAGAATTTATCTTTTGAAGACAAGAAAAGATTGAAGAAGAAGGAGAAGAACATTTAATGAGTAAAGTATTGAGATATCAACTTTTATTTATCTTGCAGTGAAATTAAGGTCAAATAGATCTCCAAAAGTAAAAAAACATGAAAAACGAAGCGGTTCGATTTAAATAGTAACTAGGTTTATCTAGGTTTGATCAAGCTTTTAAAAATAGCAAATGAAGTCTAAAAATTACCAAAATTTACATGTGTATATAAAATGATGTGCTAAATATTTTGGCTATAAAAAGTTAACTTTTTAGTGACACCAGTAATTATTAGATCGGATCGATCTGATTGAATCGAACCAGTAACTAAAATTTTGCATACTTCCTATTTTAAATATGATAAGAATGATGGAATCAATTTTAGAGTCATTTGAATTTAGAAAGCGAGAAAATTATAGAAAAATAGCATAATTGACTTTATTTTGGGCTTTTGTGCCTAGATTAGTGGACTTTAGGTTAGATCAAAATCCAACCTATTCAGCCACTATAAAAGCCTATTGGGAGATGATGTTTTGAGCAATCAACCTTATCTCTTCAGCCTTTATCTCCTTCTTACTATGGCAAACCACCATTATTCCTTTTCTCTCTCAAAATTTCTTCAAGTTTCTCTCTCTTTCTCTCTAAATCCAAGCATCTTAGCTGGTATTCTACCTCTCTAGATGATTAATTAAGCCTCTATCCCTTGATTAGAGGAAGTTAAGTAAGAAAAATTAAGCAAAAAACCTTAGGGTGTTAATTTGAGGTAATAGAAAATCATGATTTTAATTTTGTTTAAGGGTTCCTACTAGTATTTTTAGGTACCTGTATTTCATTTATGGTGTAATTTAAGCATTTAAAATAAAAAAAATTGGGGTTTTGTTTGATTGAAATTTTGGCTATGGTAGGTTCTTAAGGTGAGGGACAAGTTTTCAAGACTAAAGAAAAAGAAAATGAAGTCTAGAGGAGCCTAAGCTAGTGAGAAAAGTTAGTGGCTATTAAATCCTTCTATTTTCCTTAAATTGGCTTGATTTTCCTTTATGTAACTTAGGAAAAACTAAAAAAAATGCATGTATAATTGAAATTGACCTTCGAATAATAATTTAGGATCTTGAAAATAGTTATTAGAATGCTTAATTTAATTTAAAAGAAAATGTAAGGTGAACAACTTCATGTGGCTGAATGGTAATTATGGAAAACTAAAGTATACTTTGTATATTTTTGATAAACTATGCCATAAAATGAATCTAAAGATGATAATTATGTTCATCAATTTTTGTAGAATTTATAAAAATTATTTAATTATTTTTTAGAAGGAAATTAGGTTATACATGTAAGGTATTTGTTGAATTATTGTGAAATAATTCATTAATTAAGTGAAAAATGATGAATTATTGTGAAATAATTCACAAACTATGCAAAGTATTGAAAAAAATTGAATGATTGATTTACTGAACTGAAAAAGCAAATGAAAATGTCAAAGATCTAAAAAGTGAATTGAAATTAAGTGAATATTGCCCTTAGTAATAGTCAGACGGTAAAAAATCTAGCTCAGGATATGATTGGCTAGCCATATGGACACCTATACCGTGGTGTAAATCATGGTGACTTATTTTGCTATGGCAGGATCACTGATCTTTCATAGTATATGTTTTGTTTTGTACTCTATTATGTGATAAATGACTCTTAGGGATCATTTCTCAATCTGTATTATGGTCCTGTGAGATCCATATCTTGTATATCTGGTCTAAAAATTTCTGTTGAGATTGTACTGAGGGTATAATAATAAGAATAAATTAAAAATGCAAAAAGAAAGCTAACATAAAGTTTGAAATGAAAAATGACCTAATTGAAAAGAAATAAAAAGTTTAGAGGCAAAATGATAATTTTTCTAAATATTGTATATAATGAGTAAAAGTGATAAAAAAAAGAATCAAAAGGGTAAAAGGGTAATTTAGTGATCAAACAGTCCAAAAATAAATTTTTAAGAAGTAAAAAGATTAAAATATAATTTTACATAAAAAAGCTAAAATAAGAACCAATTGATAGGACTGTTTAGCACCTTACACTCCTGTGCAACCCGAGGTCTTTTTCCTGTAGATGCACCACCTCTGGCAAATCTTCTTTTCTGTTCTCTCTCATTCTTAACCACTTCACTCTTCTCTACTCGAATGGCAGCTTTTACCAATAGATAATAGTCCATTGTATGTAATAAGGTAGCTCTAATCAAGTGTTCCCGAATGCGATCATTTAAGCCATCCTCGAACTGCTGACACTTAAAGGCTTCGATTAGCATATAGCTTTTGGTACATATTTACTTAGACATCTGAATTCCTTTTCATACTCAGCTACCGTCATGCATCTCTGCTTCAGGTTTAAAAATTGTCGCAGTTTCTCTTCTTTGTAAGCCTATGTTACATATCTTTTCTTGAACACGTCCTCAAAGAAATCCTAAGTAAGAGAGTCGAGTAATTGGGGTTGTTGAAGCACTAGTTTCCACCAGTCATATGTTATTCTCTGAAGTAAAGACACAACACATATTAATTTCTGACTAGCCAAATATTGGATCTCATAAAAAACAAGCCGAATTCTTTCTAGCCAATACTCTGGCCTTTTTTACTTTTCTAATGTAATGTCAAAGAACTCCTCTGCTCCATGCTTTCTAACTTATGTTATAGGAGCTTTAGTAGTCATCATCCTCTGTAAAATCTGAGCCATATCCTGAGAAAATTTCAATAATGCTTCCCTAGGAATAGTGCAGGTACATCACCCCGTGTAGAGGTTGAGGATTATGGATTATAAGGATTTAATCTCACTGGTAAGTTACTTTCAGCCATTTCTTCTCTTGCTCCCCTAGACTCTTCTATGATCAACTATATATAAAAAAAATAGGGGTAGTCTACATTAGGCCAACACAATAACACATCCTGTACATGCATGACCTTATAGCATAGTAGCCAAAACCACCTAAACCTATGCTCTGATACCAAAATATAAAGACTAACCTAAGATTTTTCTATTAACATAATCAGGTTCAATTACTATCACAAATGTTACTTATATATAACCAGTTTTGATATGGTTCATTCGTACAATCATCATATTAATTGGTAATTGTCTAGCCATAACTTCACACTAGATAAAATTATATAAAAGAAATTGCTTAATGTATATTAAACTTTACAACTATTTTTAGTTTCTACAACTTTACTTAGTACAAAAGTCAAAAACATGAATAAATCCACATGATGTTATAGTATAAGAGATCCATATGTTCTTTCTCAATTAAATTATTAATTAATAAGAAAAAAAAATGAGAGGAAGAGAGAAAGTAATTACCCTAAATTAGTAACCTCTAATTTATCTCTCTTCTTAGTAATAAAGCTAAACTTTTTGGGGAGTGTTTATAGATTATTTAAGGGTTGGGAATGAGAGAAATGGTTGCCCTTTTGTGGGTTTGAAGTGACCGGCCATCCTCTCAATTCTTTATATATTTCTTTAGCATTTATGTTCTCTCTAGAGAAATGAGGTGTCATCCACCCATTGGCCCTTATTTTCATCTTTCTAATATAACTCTTAAGCCCTTTCCTTTCCCAAATCCACACTGCTACCCCTAAACTTATTCTTTCTCTTTTCAATTAGGTCCCTTAATTTGTGTATTTTTCATAATTAACCACATACATTACTTAATTTATAGTGACCATTTTATCCCTCCTCTATTACACTAATTATCTTTATACCCTTACTTACAATGTACTAGCCACACACACACACAGTGTTCATAATCTCATCTAAGCACACGCATACATTCTCCTAGGGCCTAAATAAAGGCCTTACATAAAGCACTTAAGTACCTTATAGACGAAAATGTATGCATGAAACTTGATCTAATCGATGCATGTGTGTTAAAAATTCTGGAGAATGAGGATCAAGAGAAAGCAGATATTAGAGATGAGGCTCAAAATGAGGTGGAGCAAGTTGATCATCGACCTGAGATTTTACATAAAAGTGAAAAGACACTTCCACCATCCATTGTAAGTCCTCTGGTTGTTGAGTTGGAAGAATTACCAAGCCATTTGAGGTATGCATTTCTTGGTGCTAATAACACTTTATTGATTATAATTTCTAGCAAGCTTACTTTGATGCACGAAAATTCATTTTTACAAGTTTTTAGGAAGAGATTTAAAAGCATAGGATGGCAAATTTCTAATTTGAGGGGAATTAGCCATAATGTAGTTATGCATAGAATTCACATGGAAGATGGATATCAATCTAAGGCAGATAGGCAAAAGAGACTTAACTCAAATATGAAAGAAGTAGTTAAGAAAGAAGTAATAAAATTACTTGATGTCGGCATAATTTATCCAATTTCGGATAGTGCTTGGGTGAGTCCAATTCAATGTGTTCCTAAGAAGGAAGGCATGACTGCAGTTAAAAATGAGAATGGAGAATTAATTCCTACATGAACCACCACTAGTTGGAGGGTTTTATAGATTATAAAAAAGCTAAATTCACACTGCAAGAAAATTAGCAAATACCAACGAAAATTAGTAACCGAATTTGTTGAATTTTCGTTGCTATTAAAAATTAGTAACGAAAAATAGCAACGGAATATTCGGTTGCAAATTTGACAGTTGGCATTTTTTGCAACGAAAATTATTTTCCGTTGCAAAATTTAGCAACGGATTTCAATTTTCGTTGCTATTTTTACCAACGGCCATATTTAGCAACCGAATAGAAATTCTGTTGCTATTTATGGCAACCGAAATCAATTTTCATTGTTATTTATAGCAACTGAATTAAAGTTTTCGTTGCTAAATTCAACCAGTATTATAAAAAAATTACGACGGAATTATCGTCGCTATTCCATCACTAAATCATTGTTGATTTTTCACAAAAAATTTATGCAAAAACCTACAAGTAACATGATTAAAGTTCATCCCTCATCCTCATATGAGAGGGAGAAAAGAGAGCAGCAAATGACAAAAAAGCAGTTGAAGGAAACTGAATATGCAGAAGGCAAACATATTAAATAGTTCCTGTTAGATTTAAAAATAAATGTTCATGAAATTAGACACTATGCAGCAAGATATCTTCCCAATGATACTTTCAATACGTTCCATAGATTTCTTTTGATGATGTTCTACATTATCAACTGCAATTTCTATGTTCTTGGAACTAACTTGTATTGATTAGCAAGTTACCTAGAACAACTTATTCTTGGTGCATCTATATGATTGTACTATTTCTCTTTGATTTCAATTTAATTTGAAAATATTATTGAGTTCAATTTCTAACAATCAATATATACATATACATTTGGGCATTGTGACAAGGGTTGTTCACCTAGGAACAATAAAAGTGAACAACTGGAAAAAAAAAATATATATGATGATTTGAGTCTAGATAACTATAAAGTTTCGTATCCAATACATCAAAAACAAAACAAATACTTGTTACCTAGAAGAAGTTAGAAAAGGACCTTAGTCCAATTCTAGTGCAAAGTAATGATTTGACTAGACTAGCAACTTATGCACAGTAAAATATATATTACCACAATCTACACAACAAAACCACTTCCCTTTTGGCAATTCCTATCAAACAAGTATCAGATATGTTCAACCAAAGAGCAGCATTGCCATCAGACAAGAAAACTGAAGTTATACCAATTAAAATGAAGTATGAATTACTTAACCACAATACCTTTAGATTTGCTATTTTATGACTTCTCAAACAGCTCACATGAAATTCTTTCTCACACTGCCACAAAAAATGAGAATGAAGAACAATATCAATTTTAAATGAATTGATAAATATGACTCCATATTTGAAGCACGTGTAAGATTGACATGACAAAAATGATATGAAAAATAGGAAGAAAACCCATGAGAAAGAATATCTCCAATTAAATTTAGATATGCAACTAGCTCATACTAAAATCCTAAGGATGAAGCATTCACATTAGAACCATAAACAATTACCTGATCATAGAGGACGATTGTGCGTGGACCAAATCTAGATCTGCTAAAATCATAACCTCTGCAGAGAAGAGATATTTAAAATGACTACAAATTGACATGGAAAGTGGTTGATTAAAAGACATAAACATATTGATAGAAAGAAGCTCCACAAAGTTGCATTACCAAGCTCATGAGTCATGACATAATCCATATGTTACAATTATTTCAATGTAGCACAAAACAACATTTTTACCTGTATAGCAGACATCCACTAAGATCTACTTCTATGTTTTTGACAATACGAATGCATCACTTGGTTATATGTTCTATAGGATCAACTCCTGAGATCCTTCCAGCTGCACTACCGAAACAAATTCAAGGAAAAAAATCAGAGACCACAATAAAGAAAAAAATTTTACCTATTCAACTATTACAATGTGTACAACCATAGGTCTCCATGTTTCTTTTAAGTTGTAGTATCACAGTAGAGAATCTTCTTTGATTTTCATCTACTCTTATATAAACAAGGTTTCAACTCAGGCCATTCAATTGCTTTTCTCTTTAAACTTTGCTTCTCCTACAAAACACAAGAACTCCTACTCAACTTTCTAAGAACACATAAATTAAATGATAAATATCAGAAAGTAATATTTAATCTACAAAACCAACACACCTTTTGGAAGTATAATAGAATAAACATTTTATTTGATAAGTCCTGCACATAATTTGTATCAGTATCAAGACAGAAATAATTATTGGGGCAAACAGGGAGAATATTTAATTATATTTATAACCTTGACCATTGAAGCAAATCTAATATCAGTTATGGCTTTTGAAAACATATTTGGGTCTGCTCCTTCAGTTTTTGGATCAAATTTGCTCTTCACCTTTGCTATCAATAGCCAACCACTATAAAAAAAAAGCAAGAAAGTTGAATAACAAGAATTTACAGGCCAAAAGGTAATCTGAAAGAATGGAAATTAGAATATGAAAATATGAAATTTGTCATAATTAAATCACTATCTCCACCTTTCAGCAAAAGATTAAAAGTAACATTGGAGAATAGAATATGAAAATGAGAAATCCCGTGAAGAAATATCTAAAGATTTTGCACTTTTTTTTAAATGCAAGATTTCATCTCATTTTTCGAGTAAAAAATATCTTTCATTGTTAAAAAGTGCTCTGTGCATCAAATATTTGCTTGGCGTGTATAAATATCAAGATTGCTTATTGTTTATCTGATATAAACATCAAGATTTTTTATGCACACAGAGGAATATGTCACTATCAATTCCATGCAGAAGATCTAACATAATTTGGCACATTCATTTGATCTATTACCATTATAACAAATAGTATAAAAAATATGTATCACTTTGACAATCAATTATACACCACTAGTCCAAAAGATTTTTTCTATTGCATCACGTAATCAATAACTAAAGCTTATTTCTAATCTCTTAGTTAATATCTTTTAGCAGAGAATTTTCATTACATATAGTTAAGTAAAAGTTATGCAGTATATAATAATTATTAAATGCACCAAGTAATTAATGTTTATTATAATTGCTTATAATAACCCAATTCGCTGCAAATGATATTAGCGATCAAATTAGTGGTAACTTGACCAAAGTAACTTGGTTATCCATTACTACTGTAAGCCTATAATTTAAGCAGGAGTTTATTTTCAAACTCGTGTAGATAATTAAAGAAGAAACCAAGTATTTATGTTCAGCATGTGCATAGAAAAACACCATCTACCACTTTGAAAGAAACTACATAAATTACATGATTGAACTGATATTCTGGTTTACTTTGCAAAAACCAACTAAGACATATGTGCCATTAGCAAATTGAATAAATTTCCAAACATTTCTAAACTGTTAGCCTGTGGAAAGAATGGAATAAATAATTACCTATCGATCGCCCTCTACTAAGCCTTTAGTAAAGCAACTTGGTTTTATCTTCTTGGTAGCAACATCAAACACTATCCATTTTCCACGGTAAATTGTTCCATATGTGCCTGAGCTGAGTTCTTTTACATACTCCAAATTTGAATTTTTAATGGTCTATAGAACAAGACAAATAACCGTTAGTAGTACAGTTTTACTCATTAAAGATAAAAAATATAAGATACAGATATTATAGATGCTTAACAGACTACCTGCAATTCTCTAGCATCTAGATGAGTATAAAATGCAACCAAGTCATTAAAGATTCAACCGATGACCTTAGAGCATTTAATGCTTTGTTTAATTTCATCCTGCCAAATCAGATTATGTCACTAATGAGATGCTTGACCCCTTCCTGCTCTCACATGAATGTAATCTTATTTACCACTGAGTTAGTATGCCTAAGTTGGGGTGCATATAAGTAGTGACTTTTACAAAGGTATATTAGCTTTTGATGGGTTTGATTAGAGAGCAGAATTGCTTTAAGCCCCTGTTGGTGTTTCATAACAAAAGATTAGGAACAAGAGGCAGTCTTTTCCTTAGGGATGCTAGACGCTAAATAGCAGATATTACTACTATTGCTTCAGTTTAAAGGCCCACAAAAATGAATATTTGTTTGGTGAAAAGGAAGGTAATCAATAAAAGCAATATGAAAGCTTTGCCAACCAATTGGTAATCATTTTGGATATCCTTTCCATTTTTCTTTCATAGACCTTTTGGCAGAATTTTTACATCTATTACTCTATTGTTAATTACACTATAAACTAATATTTTATTACACACTTTGAGCCTTGAGGGTTAGACATGTTTCCCTACAATTTTTAGAGACCATGGAGTCCAACTGGCAATTGCCCCTTTTTGACGTTCTTCTGCTAATTTAAGGGTTCAACACAAAGAAATTATCAAATACGAAGTTGGAATACAACTCCCTCCCAATTATTGGATTAACCAAGGTATAAGAATTTTAAGACGAGAAAAGAACCTAATTAGCTTTGGCCCCTCTTTGATGGAAATGTGGGTGCAGTTAAAGATTGAAAAAATCATAACTCCCACTCTCTTTCTTGACCCTCGAAGAGGATGGACCATCTTAGAAACAGCATTCCCAACAAGCCACACTGTTGTTCTAATAACAGTGTCATCAATCTAATTCAGCTTGTCTTTTTAAATAAATTATATTGATATCAAGAAATAATTAAATGAAAAAATCTATATTGAAATAGAAAAAGAAATATTAAGAACACGTAAAATGCAAATATATTAACATCTCAATAAGTACCAGAGGGAAGCGTGGCCTACCACATATTAAAAACCAAATATTGAATAAAAATTTATCAAACTAATGCTGCACTGTTGTGGATTTACTCACAAAAGATGAAAATAAGTATAAAATCCACATCACCTCCAGCTGTAACTTCTGTTATAGAATAAATCATGCAAATTTAATGCAACAGTGAGGAAAGAGAGCCTATGGACTGACTAATTATATTTTATAAAGTCCCACTAAATAATTATTTCATCAAAGTCTATATTAGTACCATAAAACTCACCCAATAGCAGAAGCATTCAATTCCTTCTTGGAAAGGATAATTGTAATCATGGACACATGCCTTGTGGTTTTCAAACTGTGATAACACAAGCAAGGGTCATTGTCACAATTACAGTAGAAACCATGACAATGTATGATAGAATAACATAAGGCATTAAGGCTTTCATCTCAAGAATGAGCATAAGGCAGTAGGCCTTCCTCAAGGGGCTCCCATGTATCAGTTATGTCTGTGGATCCAATTACTGTGATCTGATGGAGACCGACAATTCTTTGCTGCATCAAAATAAATTAAAAAAAATACATAACCATCGCTGATAAAAAAGCAAGAAACTCAATCATACTATTATTAAGTGAGCTAAGGGGGGAATAATACCTTGATTAGCTTTACTATAGTCACAGTCTTGTTGATGGCTCTTCCCATTGCTTTAAATATATTTTCATTTAACCTTTTTTCCTGTAAATTAGACATAATAGGAATGCAGAAATCATCAATTGTAAATGAAAATTAAATTATTAAACCAAGAATAACTAAAATCACCACGGGGCCTTAGGAACATGCACAATGGAAAACACTTTTTGCTCTATAGACATTCAGAATTGTTATCAAAGAGTGAAGGTTGATTTAGTTCATCACATTCCACATTTAAAAAAGAATAACAACAACAACAAAAATGAAAAGGTAACCAATACATATAAAAGAAGCCACTGTAGTATGATTAGCTAACTCCTAGTAATAGAATGACGTTCAAATTCAACTGTAAAGATCCAAGTTGGAGCTCCAGGCCATCATATATATATATAACCAAAACCCAAAAATTACAGAGTCAACAAAAAATCTCATGAAAGCCAAAACTTGTAAAAAAAAGAACAAGTCACAGAAATGAAAACTGACTTGTCATGCAAAGACATACCTGAAGCAGACTCATGGCATATGAGATATAACTGCACATCCTTCCTTGACTAGTAATGCGAATCTCATTCTCATCAATTGGTGTATCTGCTTTCGGCTTCTCCACTCTCTGGTACTGATCCATCTACAGTAATAATTTGAAAAAATAGGAAAAGAAAAGGTCAAACCATCTCAAAAAAAAACAATAAAAGCTTATAGTTGAAGCAGAAAAATTATGAAGACGAACAGGTTTTATAGCGAAGAATCGAAAAGGAAACAGAACTAGGGTTTGAATGGATCTGAGAGAAAGATACCTTGGAAAATTTAGAAGCAAATTTTGCTTGGCCAAGAAAGAGCATCCCACCAACATGAAAATAGTTAAATCAAAACCGTATAAAACTGAAACCATTATGAATAAAACAAAAAAACAAAAAAAGATCAACAATAACGCATACAAACCTTAGATCTTTTGGATGATGAAGACGGAGGAGATTAAACGAAAGGCCGCTTAGAGGAAGTGTTACGCCTGGTTTCAACCATTTATCTTATTCTTTGGTGAGGATAAAGGACACTGCGCTCTCTCTGCTCCAACAAAAGGCCAACACCGATCTCATTTCATTGAGTAAGAGAGAAACAGAGAGAAATAAAGGAGAATAAAAAAGAAAATTGACTATTTATACCTAGAGCAATAGGGCAAAAATGAAAATAGCAACCAAAAATAAATTTCGTTGTTATTTTTAATTGAAAATAAAAATTAGCAATGGAAATACAATTTCGTTGCTATTTTTCATTGAAATTGTAAATTAGCAACGGAATTTTATTCAGTTGGTAATTTAGCAACGGAATATGATTTTCGTTGCTATTTTAGCAACGAAAAAATAATTCCGTTGCTAATTTGGAACTGAATTTTTCTACTTCTAGTAATTTAACAACTGAATACCAACAAATTTTTTTTCCGTTGGTAAAATAGCAACCGAATTCAATTCCGTTGCGATTTTACAAACGAAAAAAATTTTCGTTGGTATTTTTGGTCCCAAAGTTTTTCCACATACTCACAAAATACCAACGAAATTATTTCTTCGTTGCTAAAATTGCAACGAAATTGAAATTCCATTGCAATTTTAGCAACGAAGAAATAATTCCATTGGTTTTTTTAGATCCAAAGTTATTGCACCTCCTTGGCACCAAAAATACCAACCGAATTCTATTTTTGTTGCTAAAATAGCAATGGACTTTAAATTCGGTTTCAATTTTAGCAACGGAAAAATAATTTCGTTGCTAAATTAGCAACAGATATATTTTTCATTGTTATTTTTCGTTCTAAAATTTCTTCGCCAACTTTTGGTGCCTTTTTTAGCAAAGATTTAAGGATTTCGTTGCTAATTTTCGTTGCTAAATTTTAGCGCTAATAATTTCCTCCATTTTTAGCAACGAAAAATAATCAAATATATTTTCGTTGCTAAATTTGCAAAGTTTAACCAAATTTAGCTATGAAATATATTTTTCATTGCTAAATAGCAACAAAATTCCTTTCTGTTGCTAATTTAGCAACGAAATCAATTTTGTTGCTATTTTTTCGTTGCTATTTTTAGATTTTCTTGTAGTGTCAGCAACTAAAAAGAATCATTTTTCTTTACCATTTATAGATCAAATGTTAGAGCACATTGCTGATCATTCTCATTATTATTTTCTTGATGGATTTTCTGGTTATTTTAAATTTTTATATACCCTAGTGATTAAGAGAAAACAACATTTATTTGTCCTTATGAAATATTTGCGTATAGAAGAATGCCTTTTCGAGTTGCGTAATGCATCAGCAACTTTTCAAAGATACATGACTATAATTTTTGGTGATATGATAGAGGAAATCATTGAAGTATTCATGTACAATGTTTTTGTGTATGGTGACTCATTTGGGTTATGCTTGTATAACTTAGATAAAGTTTTGTCTAGATGTGAGGACTCCAACTTGGTACTTAGTTGGGAGAAGTGCCATTTCATGATAGAAGAGGGAACAATATTGGATCATAAAATTTTTAAGAAAGGTATTGAAGTAGATAAGGCTAGAACTGAATTGATTGAGAAGTTACATCCACCTTTTACAATTAAAGGTGTGAGATCATTCTTAGAACATGCAAGTTTTTATAAAATGTTCATTAAAGATTTTTCTTTGATTGTTAAACGTCTAACTAATCTTTTAGTAAAGGATGTGCCTTTTAATGTTTCTGTTAAATGTATAAAAGCATTTGAGAGCTTGAAGAAGGCTCTTGTGAGTGCTCTTATTATTATTTCACTTGATTAGAGTCTTTCGTTTGACATCATGTGTGATGTTAGTGACCTAGCAGTTGGATGTGTTTTAGGTCAACGTAAAGATAAACGCTTGCATGTTGTATACTATGCTAGTCACACATTATCGGATCCTTAATTGAACTACACCACCATAGAAAAAGAGATGCTAGCTATAGTGTTTGCATGTGATAAGTTAATTTCTTATTGTTTGGGATCAAAAGTTATTGTAAATACTGACCATACAGCTTTAAGATACTTGTGTTGTAAAAAAGATGCAAAACCTCATCTTATTCGTTGGGTCCTTTTATTGCAAGAATTTGATATTGAAATAAGAGATAAAAAAGGATATGAGAATTTAATGGCAATCATTTATCAAGGATGGAGAATAATCAAGGACCTATAGGGGATTCGAATGAAATCAATGAAGATTTTCTTGATGAAGTTTTGATGTTGGTAAGGCACTTAAGTACTCTTTAGTTTGTTGATTCTACTAACTTTATTGCTGCAAGAATTTTGCCACATGATACGCCTTATTAACAAGAAATAAGTTCTTTGCGTATGTTAAGCATTATATTTAGGAGGAGCGATTCTTATTCAAAGTTTGTGGTAATGGTGTCATTCAACGCTGTGCAGGTAAGGAAGAGTATGTTAATATTTTAATCCATTGTCATTCAGCCTTATATTCAGGTTATCATTATGATTAATTATTGACATCATAAAAATCGAAGGCATAGGTCTCGTAATTATTATGGGCAGCCTATCAAGATGCCTCATTTAGATCAATTCAGACTTTTTACGCGTGCAGATGCTCAATCCCCTTCTTCAACTTAAATGTCTTTTGCCTGGAGGGAACTTATGATAACAGAACTATACACTGGGTCCCGCCCATGGCCCAGATTCCAAATAGGGTGGATTGTCCAGGATCCAAATGATGGCCTTTAACGGCACCATTTCAATGAATCTTGCTGAGATGCGAATTAAATAGGTGTCTGATCAAGATTGAACTCCCTTTAGGGAAGTTTGGCATAGCTTCCTCTTAAGGAAGAACTTCTATTCGAGCGGGACTCCTACGTTCATAAGAAATCCCAGCTAGAGTAGTAGGGTCACTCTATAAATAACTAGGCAAACAAGTATTTTCCCTCTCTTAGCCACTCTTATCAAAATTACTCTTTTTATCTATTGCTGATTTAACCGTCAAAAAGTTTTCCATCGAACCCTTATCGGGATTTTTTTTTATTTCAGGTATCTTTAGATAGCCCAAAATCTAAGTTAGATCCGATATTAGCTCGTTAATTTTCGAACTATTATCAATTACTAATAAATCAGCTCACGAAAATAGAATTTTTTAGACGAATGATTGGAGCTCATGAACTAAAGAAAAGAAAATTGAGCTCATTTTAATTAAAAATTAATAATAAAAATCTAACATATCCTAGAATATATTTGCTTTAGCAGGTTTATTTAATTTAATTTAAAAAAAATTGCTATGAAATTACTAATAACAAAGGGGATGATAAATTTAATTATATTTTTAATTATGTTTTTTTCATTAAAAAAATATTATAAAGAGGAAAATGGCGGGTAAATTAAAGATATATTAATTTACGGCCACAACGGCCACCAACCGTCTACAAAATTCCCGGTAAATAAATAAATAAAGGCCAAAAAAAGATTCAGTTGGATTCCATTCAAGTGGTTCGTTGTCAAATACTTTGTGCGCTAACGATTATCATTTCATTCACGTCTTCAAGACTTAACAATCATTCTCTGAAAACCCTAATTTTCCCTCTCTTTCGCTTTTAGCTTCTCGGACTTCAAGAAAATTTGAAAAAGGAAAACAATTTAAGGGAGGAAATGAGCAATTTGAGAACATTTTGTAGGCCTCACACTGTCTTCACTTCCTCCATTTGTTGTAGGCACCAAGCTCGATCTAGAGTTAGGGTTTCATTTCGTAATCCTGACTATAAGCCTCCTTTATCTTCGCCTTCTCTTTTCTCTTCTTGGCTTCATGGAAATGACCTTTGGTTTCGTGTTAATCAGAGAAGAACTGTCGCTAGGGCTTCCAATTGGATAGATCAGAAGTCTCCATATGATACTCTGGGTAATTTAATATGTTTTCTGTTTATTTATGGGGATTTTCTTTTCCTCATATACTGTTTTTAATTTTTGTTTGCTGATAGAGTATAAAATTATTTCGATGTAACTGTATCAGAATTTTATAGTAAATAAATTGTTTACGTGGGGTTTTTATTCTTTTATAGTTTCAATTGGTTACTTCCTGGAAATTGTAGTTTGGGGGCTGACTAAAAATTTCCTGTGAAATTTTACTTTTAAATGCAGAGTTAGAAAGAGGTGCAGATGAAGAGGAGATTAAGGTTGCTTATAGGCGCTTGGCCAAATTTTATCATCCAGATGGTTAGTTACCCCTTTTTTCTCAAATTATTTGAGGTTGTTATGTGAATATTGTGTTCACGGTATATTATTACAAAGATTGACTCTAGGAATTTTAATTTCGTGCCAACTAGGAGAGCTACCACGTCCTAATTTCTAGTCACAGTTGGGTAGAGGTTTTAGATTTATAGGCTTTGCTAACTCTTCTTTTATGTCGCCCTCTCTACTCATTCCTTAGCATAAATGACAATTGTTATTACTGATATGTGATCTTTGGAGCAAGGTGGTCGTTCAAGAGATTGATAAACTATTATCTTTACTCCTATGAGTGTTTATTGTTAGAGAATAACTCCAAGTTGTTTAGTAATTTATACTTCCATAATTTATACTTCCATACCTCGACAGTCAGATCAGATTTGCAAAATCTATAAATAGTTTTAGGATAGTAGGATTCTTTCTTCCTTACATCATCTATTTAGTTTTTATTATCCGCCTCAGTTTATGCTAGGCTGCTGTGCATGTCCAACTAGTCCATTTATAATGCATAGATGAACCACGTGTAAAATTTCTGGAGAGTGGAGACAGATTATTTGATGTAAATTCATGTAATAAACTACTAAAAAAAGTTTAAAAATAAAGAAGACGAAACTGAAGCTTAGAAGTAATGGTGTTTTTCATATAGATGCAGTAATGTCCTATTCTGTGTTACATTACTTCTTGGTTTCACATGGCTCTAAGTATTTTTATATTATTCTCATAGCGAGTTTAGGGTCGTTTCTGCTGCCAATTCCTTTTTTTTTTTCCTGCAAACTTCTACTTGAGAACTTTGAACTCATCCATTTTCTCTTCCATTCTAAAGTTTATGATGGTAGAGGGACTCTTGAGGAAGGGGAGACAGCTGAAGCTAGATTCATCAAGATTCAAGCTGCATATGAGTTGCTTATGGATGAGGAACAACGCAGAAAATATGATATGGATCACAGGGTCAATCCAATGAAGGTAAGACTGTAAAACAACAGAGCCTGTAAATTAATTTGAAGTTTAATGGGAAAAACTAGAAAGCCTTCCAGTGGATTCCATTACCTGCTCATCTCTATTATCTACTGGTCCCCCTTTGGTAACAAACTTATATGCATAAATTACTTCTAATACTTGTAAAAAGAAATTTCATAGACATCAATCATCAATGAGATGACAAGGAAGAGTAACAATATTTTCAAAATTTTGTATTTTAAATTTCATTATGAGACCTGACAAAACTGTTTTCACCTGATCATTAGATCCTCTGGTTTTCCCAATGAGAGTGTTAATATAATTTTCTCTGTGTGTGGGATGGAGGGAGACTAACTGGCTGAAGTAAAATGATTTCTTTCTTTTCTGTAAGCCTCCTTCACAAAACAATTCCATACCACTAATAAACTGCATTTTCATGTAGGCATCACAAGCATGGATGGACTGGCTCATGAAAAAGCGAAAAGCTTTTGACCAACGGGGCGATATGGCTATTGCAGCTTGGGCTGAACAGCAGCAGCTTGAGATGAATCTCCGTGCACGTCGTCTTGCTCGTTCAAAGGTCTGTAAAGCTTTTCTTTATTTCTCAGATGGCTTTAATTCTCCATAGTTCCTTTATTGTCATCTACGTAGTATTCTAGCCTAGTGTGTCAATTTTTTTTTGTTTTTTACTAAATAGGGATACTGCATCATATTATCATTATTGTGGAGAGTGGTTGACCTGTTTAATAGTTCAATTTTGTGTTGGATGAATCTAATCCCAACATCAATTGAATCGAACATAAAACTGTGGCTCTTCCAAAATCGTTTATGGGAAGCTTGTTTTTTTTGCCTGTGGCAAGATTCGTTGATGTATCTTCTGATGCTGTGAAGCATCTCTAGTACTGTTATTGACTTATTGGTGACAAAGTTGCTATCAACAAATATGCTTCATATATATATATATATAGCTAATTTGCTTGTGTATGTCCTAATTTTTGCATTTAATCAAAATTCTAGATTGACCCTGAAGAAGAGAGAAAAATCTTGGCGAGAGAGAAAAAAGCATCAAGGGAGTATTTTAACAGTACCCTGAAGCGGCACACACTTGTCTTAAAGAAAAGGGACTTGATGCGAAAGAAGGCAGAGGAAGAGAGGAAAAAGGCTATCAGTCAGCTTTTGGCCGCCGAAGGCTTAGAGGTGGAAACGGATGATGACGAGTCTCTCTAGAGAACGAATCTCTTGGCTTGCTACTCTGAATTACAACAGTATACGATTCAGAATGTCTTTCAGGACCAAAACAATGCATATTGTAATTTTTATTTTGTACAAAAGGAAAATGTATATATGATTAAAAATACCAAGAAATGAATGAGAAAATTCCATTTAGGACTTGAGGACTGCCTCAGCCACCTCTCAACTTTTGATTCCTAACTACCTGAACCTTGGAGAAGCAGAAAGAATAGCTATTTTCTTAAGATTAAGGTCTACGAGGATGTAAATGTCGCAAAAACAAAAATAAGTTAAATTGAGGAAAAAGAAGAATGTTTTCTCATACATTACATCTGTATTCGTTTCATTATTTTTCCATAACAGAAATAGGACACTGTGAAATAACAATAACGTCCCCTGCATTTAATTCATCAGAGTTTAAAAATTTTAAATGCCACAATATCTCATAAAATTTCTTCAATATATTGGCTGAAAATTATGTTGTTTATATCACTAATATGGTGCTGTAGGTGGAAAAATCACATCTCAGAATCCTTAATATAAGCTGAATGCCCCTCCACAAGAAGTTCGACTAGGGGTTCTTCCACATCAGAATTAGATCGAGTCTTGTCACGGTGGACATGAATCTTTTGGTCAGATGTGACAACTGTAACCTCTTCTTTGCGGGTAAAAAGCTCATTTGCCACAACAATATTCATCTTGTACTTTTTAAGAGCCACATCTGCCTTCTCCAGAAGAATCTTTGAATCTGTCTCCAGCTGTAGGGTCAGGTAAGTAACAAAATTGTAAGTAATGGTAAAAGAATCTATCTTGAAGTCCAAGTTGATAATAACAATCTCTTCCTGCAAAGGTTTGGCACAGAGAAGAAGCTGACATGAATCTTCTTTTCCATTAGATACCAGGATCATAATGAAGTCCTTCAGTTCGACCGAATAATGAAGTCCTTACAATGAAACAGCAAGATAAAGTTTCTCTACATTTGCTTTCCAATTTATTTATTAAACTGGGAATAAACATGAATCAAGATATCAGAAAGTAAGAAGCATCTATCAAGTCAAATCTTTCTCATTGTCCAAAGAGACGTTAAGGACAGTATGGCACATCATCTAACCTTGAAAGATACACAGAAGGCCAGGGGAGCCCATTCTTTCCTCAATACAGAGAGCATTTTTGGCACTTGCACAAGTCGCATGTCAAGAGGGCCCAATCTTGATTGAATCTTGTGCTCCTCCTGCATGTATTATTATGCTATTTAAAACAAATACAAAAGCAGAAAATAGCAATTTCGTCCTCCAAAATGTCTTAAATCATCAGGATCCTGAAAACAGTATTTTGCCTATGTTTTAAATCCCAGCTTCTAACAGAGGAAAACTTTCCCAAATTCTGGAACACAAATAACAAGCTAGTCAAGTTTCATGTAGCTCCTGCAAAAATATTCTCCTTCTAACAGCAATAATATGCAAATATAGAGCACTCTTCAGACATTAGAACTAGAATAATAGTAATTAGATGTCCAAAAGTAATCTGCGGCCAAATTCAGTTTATCTTTCCTTCTTTAATAAGTAATGCTAGCAAAAGAATGGGGACCAATATAGTCACCATGCATGGGGGGGGCACCTATTCTGCACACAAAAGTGATCACCACAATCTATCAAGTAACATCTTATAAGTTATAAACATCAAATTTTAGGAAAATTCTACATTCCACATCTCTATTAGTTGTTCAGGGCCTTGCATCATTTGTCTTGGGAGAAAATAAAATCAGAGAAAGAGTTCACGAGTTCTGGTTTTGGTATGTTGTAATCAGTGTGCATGAGGTTTATGTAATATATATAGCTGTAATTGTTTGGAAATAGCTTCCTGAATGCACAGTCATTTTCCTTTTGCTCTTAACTTCCATAAAACTAGAATATGAAAAATATGATATTTCCTGTCATTGAGAATCCTTATGTGTCTATTTGGTGCTTTGGCAGGTCAAAAGAGTATACCATATCTTTCCATGGGACATAAAAGTCAGACACTGCAGCAGCAAGAAAGAACATAGTTTGTTGCCCAAGGTTCTTCATTGTTATCGCAATCATCTGTAACATCTGCCAGTTATAAAAGAACATTATTCTTACATGTAGAGTAGTCCCCATTGCAGAAGTAAGAAAAAATAGTTTGTGCACTGAAGAGGAAAAAAAGGGAGGGGGGAAAGCTCACCTGAAGATATTCAAAAATGGTTGTAAAGGGAAGTTTTAACAGATGCCCTCCTGCTACAGCCTACACAAAAACGAAAGCCAAGTACTTCAATTGTTGAGTTGAACTGGAATAGCATAATTCAGATTGAAAAAAGAAGTTAAATGTACAAAAGTTACACAAGGCTCAAGATAAGTTCTCAGTAGGTCATACAGAATGATGATCATGTATGGCTCTCTTCACTGCTGCAGAACATGATTCCAGCACTGAAATATTTAAGGAAACTCAATCACATAACAAAAAACAATGAATGTCCATGCCACTTAATTTATGATCAAGTTGAGTAATTAGTGATCAGTCTTTTGAGTTGTGTTGCTCCAATAGAGCAAGTAATGATAAGCATGACTCACCAAATTAAATTCACCTCTTAGTAGGCCATGGATGAAGATGTTTGAAGTTAACTGTAGCAAACAGAAACTACTGACCTTGGACTTTGTAGTCATTAGTGCTCTCAAAACACTGAAGCAATGGATCCTCAGGAAGAGCTTGACAATATGGCTGGCAAGTTCCCCTGCAGAAGGCAAAAAAAATATTTTCAGCAAAAAGTTGTTCTTGATGCAATGCTTCTTAAATTTTTCAAAATGTCAGCTTAATCAACAATAAACCCACCTCCTATATAAAAAAATTACTTCATATCCAGCCTTGATAAAGTACCTACAATAAGGTAATTCCATAAATTTCCATCTCCAATTGAAAAGCAGATCAAATAATGAATAAGTTTCAATACTCAGTGGCTGCCGCTCCTCTGTGACCTGAGCTGAAATTATCAATATAACGAACACAACGTTGTTCCAGGGGAACTGTAGTACCACCAGATGTCACACACACAAATCTCCTAGTATTTCCATTTCCTGCATTTACTTATGAAAATAATTAATACAACGTAAATGCTAAAAAGAATTATAGACATATACGCAAACTCATACACCAGATGGTTTCTATATGCTCCTTACCTGGTCCGGAAGAATTGAGTTCAATGAATTCCATCAATTTCTTGCGGATATTATCACCATCTCTTAGAGGCGGAGCTGAATCAAAAAACGATGTGATTTCTGAATCCAGTGAACTTTGAGGAACTTGAATTGCTGACCCATTAGTAGAATCCATTCAATTGCCTAAGCAGTGTCGAATACAAAAATTAAACATCCAAGTACTTGATAATATCGAAGAACCCTAATTGAGAGCAAACGACGTAGAAAATGAAAATCGATAGGAGTTGAATACAATAATCAGACATGTTTTACCTCAAGCGATATGAGATTGGAGAGAGTCAATACAACGAATGTAGCAGAGCGGTTCGCAAGTCTCATCTTATTGATCATATTTTAATGAATTATTATTGATTAAAAAAATAGGAATTCATGGCAAATCCTATATCTGACGATTTAAGTTTGCGCACGCTCTTTTAATCCTTTTCATTATTTCAGAAACGCATTGAACTTTTACACAGCGTTTTTTACTTCTTTAATCGTAAAAAAAAAAAAACTTTTACTCGTTGTGCGCATACCCTCCGAATAATATCAGTAATTATATTAAAAATTAAATAATACTGCCTATTATACCAAAATAAATTTGGATAAAATCTAATATTCAGAAATTTTGCTTATAAATCATTTTTTTGGATCAATTTTTATCCTTAATTGTTTGAATAAAAAAATTTGGGTTTATACTCTTAAAAACTTAGGGTGACTTGCAGATGATTTTATTTTTAATTTTTAATTTTTTTCTTAAAAATAAAATAAAAATATATTCTGCAAATTTATTTTTATTTTAATTTTTACAAAAATTTAAAAAGTAATTTTGACAATAAAAATTAAAATTCTTTAAAATATGATTTTTATATTTTTATTTTTATCAACAATTTAATTATTTCATTCTTATTATCACCACCGCTACCACTAATATACCGCTATCATTATCGACACCACCACCATATCATCGTCGCCACCACACCGACGCCCCCACCACCCCCACACCGCCACTGCCGACGTTGCCACCATTGCTACTGCCATCTTTGCCGCCACTGCCACCACACTGGTTCCACTATCACTATAACACTGTCGCTGTTGCCACCACCACCGCTACCATCTTCGTCACCATCATAGCTACTACCGCCACAACTGCTATCGTTGTCGTCATCATTGCTACCACTACCACCACACTGCCATCTCCATTACAATTGCCACGACCGCAATCAAACTATTATTGTTGCTACCATCGCCATTGCCACACTATACTGTTACTGCCGTCGTCATTGTCGCTGCCACCACCTCTATCGCTGCTGCTGCTACCACCACCACCATATGATGATTTTTTTAATATAATAAATTTTAAATTTTGAAATTTATTAAATATTTATTATTTAATATTAATAATTAGATTATATATTGTATAATATGTATTAATGAATATTAGAATATTTTTTAAAAAATAAATATAAAAATAGTTTTTAAAAAACAAATAACAAAAATTAAAAACAGTTTATGAATTTTAAAAAATAAAAAATGTTACCAAATACAACTTTATCTTATTAGCTTATCAAAATAGATATATTTTATTTTTAAACATAAATGATAAATAATATTATATAATTAATTGCCAAAATAAATATTATATTTTTGACAAAATAGGAATTGAACCCGACGTGAATCGAACACGCAACCTTCTGATCTGGAGTCAGACGCGCTACCATTGCGCCACGGATCCATTTGACGCTCAGGAATAATCATGTATTTATAAGATCTATTATTTCAATTTGTAAAATAGTTTCCCGCCCAATCTAACTGCAGACAGTTGTTAATCTCTTCTGCCTCTCAATCACTTGTGACTCCATGGCAGAGAAAAAGAATTTCCCGATGGAAGAAACATTCGAAGTGGTTACAAAACTCGAAATCAAGGCGGCAGATTCCTCAGTCTTCTTCGATTTCAGCGAATCTATTCAAGAAAATAAGACGCCGTTCTTCAAATCCCGCTCTCGCCGAAGAAGGAGCGATACGTGGGTCATTTCTATCTTTCTTATCTTCCACCTCGTAGCATTTGTGGCTACAATGCTTGTCAACGACTGTTTGACTATTTCTCGCGGTGATTGTGCTGTCAAGGCCCTCCGCCGGTTCTCGTTTCAGCCGCTTACCGAGAACCCCCTTCTCGGCCCCTCTGCTTCCACGTCAGTCTTCTCAGTTTTTCTCTGCGTTTTTGTTTTCTTCTTTAATCTTTTTCTTTTTAATTTTACTTTCTTGAAGGTCTGTGCAATTGGAACTTCTTCATTTTCTGTGCAATTGTCTTATCGGCTTCAATTGACTTTGTTTTATGTGTTTAGGTTTTTCTTTCCTTTTGATATTTCTGCTAGATTTATGGGTCTATTTGAGAAGAAGGAAGGTAAAGGAAAATTGTATTGCGTTTTGTGCCGTTTTGATTAAGCTAAAGAGGTACATGAATTGGTATTTATAGTTTTTCGCTGAGAAATTTGGTATGAAAAAGAAGAATGGTCTTTTTGACAAGCCTATTAGGGTTTTTGGTGCATTCTATTTTACCATCCATGTTGCTCACTTTTCATTTCATCAATGGAAATAGAGATTTGTATCTAATTTTTTTTTTTTTTAGATCGGTTAAATGTACTTTTTGTTTGTTTATCCCCATTTTCTCAATAAGCACTGTGACTAATAAAATTATCTCAATTACTTATTGCGTTTTTGCTTTCTTGCTTAGTGAACTGGTTTAAGTTTTAATCATGCTTGTATGCATATGAAGTTCTAATTATGCTTGTTTTGTATATACAGACAGCATTGCTGCTAAATGTATATAACTAGGGACAAGTTCCAGTGCCCAAATATTCATTTACTATAAGTACATTCTAATCCTAGTTTTTCCATGTTTGTTGATTTCTACTGCCTGTTTATTAGAAGAAAAATATGATCGAGGAGAAAAATAAATGAAAATGATTGCCATATTACAATGACAATATCTCATTACATTTAATTGTTACTATGTAATTGAAAGGATATACCCTGATAAGTTTTGTTTGTTCAGTGCCGCAGTCAAAGTGAAGTTGTATCAGACATTGTTTAGCCTATTTCACCAAGTTTCCTGAAGATGCAACAACGTACATGGCCTTGTATATATACATTGCTTAAATTCTATTTCTGTTGCAGGCTGGATAAAATGGGGGCTCTGCGCAAGCAAATGGTGGTGGAACGACAAACTTGGCATCTTTTTGCATGTCCATTTCTTCATGCTGGGCTCATCCACCTCATTCTCAACCTCACATGTGTCTTATTTCTAGGAATTTACCTTGAGCAAGAGTTTGGGCCATGTAAGGATGGGATTGCAGTCACTATTATTAAGCGAACAGCTTATGTCATACTTTTTTTTCTGAAAAATGACCTTTCTTTCTTGTTGTTTGTTTTGCACAGTAAGGATTGGGATAATCTACATACTTTCTGCCCTTTATGGCACCTTGATGACTGCGTCTTTTGTTCGAGATAGCCCAGTAGTTTGCGCCTCTGGTGCTCAACTTGGATTGCTTGGGGCTACAGTCTCTGCACTTCTAAGGAACTGGAGATTTTATACTAATAGGGTCCTGCACTTTCTTTTCTTGTGCCGTACTCATCTATTGCGTTATTCATTTAGTTGACTAGTTTATTTTCTTCCTTTCCTTGATAGCAGGCTGCAGCTGTGCTGATACTTTTCATTGTATTTGCATGTGATTTCATGCTTGGTTTGCTACCTTACACAGCGAACTATTCAAACATAGGGGGTCTTATATCAGGATTTCTACTAGGATTTGTGCTCTTGTCCCCTGTTCAGCTTGGGCCATTGGTTCAAAATAAATCAGGCCTTCATGACTGTGGTGCCAAAAGTTTTATTAACTTGAAACAGAGACTCAGCTGGAGTATCAGAAGTTATTTTAACTTGAGGCAGAAACTGGACAGGCCTATCCTGATGATTGTTTCTCTTCTTCTTTTTGCTTTCCTGTGAGTTTTTTCATTTGTACCAAAAAATGACTTCTGTTGGTCGCTCTGGTCTTTCTGATAGTAAAAAAGGATCATATATTTGTCTGCAGATTCATCGGATTTCTTCTCGTAGCACTGCTGGGCATCAATATAAGCCAGTATTGCAGGTGGTGTGGCTATTTTGATTGTATTCCTTCCAAAAGCTGGAGCTGCAACGATTTGACAACTTCTTGTGAGGTAGAGTTATGATTTTAGCGTCTAGTTTTAGCTTTAGACCAGGGACATTTACTTGCATCATATTCATATATCTATGTGCTAGTGATGGGTTTCATTTGGCTGAGAAAGACATGACGTCTCACCTATGGTGGGGCTTAAAAAGACTTAGCTATCATTTGTGACAATTTCACATAAATCTTATTTTTCTTATAGGAGGTTTTGGCTCCTTGACACTTTAGTTTCTTTCCCTTATTTAATTGCACGTTAATGTTTGTTTGTTAGATGATACACTCGTTGCTTTTTGCTAATTCATGCTATGCAATGTTAAATGCAGACTATGATGAGTGATACAGAGACAACTTTGACCTGTATGGTTAATGGAAACTTCAGGGTTTTCCCATTCACAGACATTTCACAAGAGAGAGCAAAGGATTTGTGTACTCTATTATGCTCGTGAAAACTTGCACAATTTTGGTTGATTTTCCCTTTTACAATGTATTTCTTTTGCTGAGTTACAACTCTTCGGCAATCCTGTAAATGACATTTGAGAAACTGTAAAAGTTGAAATGTTACTGTAAATTTGTAGAAGGCAAGAGGTCACATGTGTAACACAGTGTAAGAGCTTGTGAATTTAGCTAATAACGTGGATCAGAAAAAACTAGTTCATTAAGTGGGAATCAGGTATGACATAATAGGTTGCAACTTTCCATTTTTGTTGGTTATCTTCGGCCTACTCACTTGAATTCAGTTCAATTGATTGATGTACATTCGTTGTTCATGGCCACTATTCATTATTATGTGATTGCCACCTTAGTGGCTTCTAGTCCCGATGCAGAGTTGTCAAGAAACAGTCCCATACTATTGGAAGATACTTTCTTCCATTGTTAGTGCTAGAGTTCAGCTTGTACTCTTGCAATGCATTATGTCTTTGGAAGGGTTTGAGGTATTAGTTGAATGATATATAAAATCGTTTTATGCTCAATTTCCCGTAAGCGCCCATGGCCTAATGGATAAGGCGCCTGACTTCTAATCAGGCGATTGTGGGTTCGAGTCCCACTGGGCGTGAAGTTATATTTTTCTTGAAGTGCCACTTTTTTACTTTCTTCTTTATTTATTTTTTGTTGGAAGTCTAAATATAAATATTTACACAGCGGCCCCGGTGTCCTAGTGACAGCCCATAGGGCCAAGCAGCCGCAAATGCTTTTATAAAATAATAAATGTAAGAGTTTTGATTACATTTATAAGCCTTTTGCAGCTTACATAAAAAGCATCTAAAAATGTGGCCCTATCACCCTACGCCTTCCCATTCATTGGGTACTAAACTAAACCCTTTTTCCCCCTCCAATCCCATCCCTACCCAAGGGAATTACACCTTCTCTTTTCTTTTGTATGCACTTTCAATTTTGTTTGTATAATTTTGGACCATAATCCATAATTACTATAACTAAACCCATTGATAGCCCACAAAATTCATAATCAGCTAGTTTCCCTTTCCTTTTAGTGATTTCACAGCTGGCTTCTTGTCAATGACAACTAGGATTCTACGTGTAAGGTTTTATTAACTAACTCAATCTTCTTTTCTTAAGTGTGTATTTGTCAAATACAGTGGATTGGAAAGTGACCATGGACCAAGTAATAGACTTGGTGTCTACTAAGCTACTTTTGCACGGTGACCTTAACTATATTTCTAATTTTGTTCGTATGTCTTGGACAGTCCATTTTTTAAAAAAATCTAAAAAAGTTACGTGTGAGCAAACTAGTTAAAAAAGTTAAAGAATATATATATATATATATATATATATATATATATATATATATATATATATATATATATATATATATATATATATATATATATATATATATATATATTATTTGCTTTATTACTTGCTAATTTCGGAATTGTAAATTTATGTGTCGAGTACTGCGCACCGTCCAATAAGCATATGTAAGTTGATCGAATGATGTACAATGTTCAATGTATAATTTATAGAATGATTGCTCTAATTTTAGTATTAAAATTTTATTTATTTTAGTTATTTGACTTGATACACGAACTTATTTTATGTGTTTCGTTGATATGTTTAATGATTTATTTTGATGATTATTTATATATGTATTAAAATGAAAGGCTTTTGTTTATTAAGTTGAGTTGGTTTCATATGGTATACAGTTGTTATTAAATAGTTTTTGGTTAAAAAAAGGTGAAGAAAAACAAAAGTTTGCATATATGTATATTAATATTTGAAAAAAAAAAGTTTATATATATATATATATATATATATATATATATATATTTGAGATGTGGAAAAAGAAGAAGAATGAAAGATTGATGTGATTCACTTAGTTTATTATGTTCAAACTTTGTCATGATGATGAATAGATTCAAATTAATATTTTTTATGTTATTTTTGACGGTGTATATGTTTTTTTAATGTATTTTTATTTTTTATATGGTGTTTCTCGTACTATATTTTCATTTTTAATAAATAGTTATATAAAAAAGACAAAAAAATTCAATTGAATTCAATTAAATCAATCCAACCATATTTTAGTTAACCGTATCTAATATCCAATTCTATTTTTAAAACGGATCACTGTGTATATGTAAATATGTATCTAAATTTAGCAGTGGTACCTTTTTTTTTTAATTGTATATATAGACATTAGACGAGAAATTCATTTCCTTTAATAATAATTTGATTATTTTTTCCATTCATATTATACGTGCAAAGCTAATTATTACTAAATCAAGTGAGTTTAACATTATTTTTTCACCCTATGTTTGTTAGATTGTTATATTAAATTCATAAAATTAAATTAACATTCTTAAAGAATCGCAAAATTTACATTCTAATAACGTTTTTAAAGATTACATCACGAGTTGTTCCTTCTTTGAATGTGTAGGCTTTATATATATATATACACTACAAGTTTCTATTGAGGCATTCGCCTTGTTAATCCCCTTCACCTTGCTATTAATTGATGCGTTTTTTTTAATAAAAAAATTAAAAAAAAAAACCCCACAACTAATCGGCCACGATTAAAGTGAAGAAACAAATCACTTGTGAAAAAGTTCTGATTTTGTTAGCAAATTTCCATTGAGGTAAGCGAGCAGTAAATAAATGAGATGTGGCATGTTGGCATTAGCACATGGTCCTTAGCCACATTGGCATGCAAATTCTAGATCAAAATGATAATCATGAAAAAAGCGAAAGGTTCTCATAAGATAGATACCCCATTACAAACCCTAAAAGCAATCCTTCTGCTGAACTCACTACAAGAAAAAAGGCTTTCAAGGACGGGAAATACGGTCCTTAAAAGTGCCAATCCGGTCCCTAAAACTTAACAAGGACGGGAAAAACCGGTCGCTATCCCGTCCTTATAGGCTCCGCCGCTAATGATAATCAAGGACGAGATACATCTACCGGTCCTTAAAAGTTTTAAGGACCGGGTAAAAAACTGGTCCCTAAATAGTATTAAGGACCGATTTTCCCGTCCTTAATAATGTCAGTCACGTGCTCTTTAGGGTTAATAAGGACCGGATATATGGTCCACAAAACCATTATAGACCGGATAAAAACTGGTCCCAATTAGTATTAAGGACCGGCTTTACCGTCCTTAATAATGTAAGTCACCTGGTCATTACAAAAAAATATGGACCAAAAATCCGATCCTTAAAAATGTAATATTTTTAGTAAATTTTTAAGGACCATACTAAAATCCGGTCGTTGAAATATAAATAAGGAAAGGAAATGCCATCCTTAAAAGTAATAATTATAGGACCATATGATAGATTAAAAACCATAAAACTTTAATTAGAGACAATTCTTTTTACCCTGTATTTTTAATTTAGTATCACAACTAGAGCATCCAAATTAAGATTGCTCAAAAGCATAGACAATTAATAATATAATACATTCATAGATAATTTGTAATTGATACGTATATAGAATTATCATCCAAAAAATCAATGCATTGTTTATACAGCCCCCTGTGCAAAAAAAAAAATTATCTATAACAAAATAAGATAATGCTTCTCTATCTAGCCAAAAATCTTGCCAGGACTGTTGTGCGTTCAAATCCCTGCTTATCATGAGCAGGTTCAACAAAATTTGCTTCCAGCACACCTGTCAGTAGAGATTAAATGCCTCATGTACTTGAGCCGAGAAACAAACAATAAGAAGTTTCAAATAAATAAATACCTATAACTCCACGGCCATCACTTCCAGCAGCATTCCAGAGCCTCCAAAATGGTTGAAAAGCACAAGTTCTTAGTTGAAGAATCATGCATATCTATTTCATGTTATGTTTAGCAATCATGAAAGCACTTAAAATATAAATATTGGGATCTGCAACACATGTTTGCTGATAGTTCATGTATATGTTATCATACATTTCCAATTTGGCGTTAGTTAAATAAAAAATTCTCTCCAGCATGTCTTAAAGCACATTATTAAATTTAGATTAACATAAGACCACCAAATGCCCAATTAGAAAATCCATGCACACCAGCTTCACTATAAAGCAGTAATAAATTTATTTGTATTTCAGTCAATATCAAAACTTTAAGAAAAGGCAAGAAGTGAAATGAGATAGTAGCTACCGAAAGGGAAAAGAATAAGAATTAAAAATAAGCATAATAAAAAACCAAAAAGGTTTTCCCAGTAAGCCATGCATCTAGCAATTTACTCCACGGTATATTTCAAAGCAAGCTAACCCCTTTCTTTTTTCTTTTTTCTTTTTTCTTTTTTCATTTTCTTTTTATGAAGAAAACAAACTAACCTTAATGAGTCTATTTTTGTGGTAAACATTAAAGCCCTGAATATCAATATGATGTTTTGCGTCCTTCACAAAGCCAATAGTTACAACAGCTGACATCTGTTGTCAACAATAGCAAACAATCAAGCATTAATATTAGCAACTAGCAACTCATCCACATTCATTTATTAAGCAACATAAAGTAGTATATAGAGATTAACTACCCTTAGAGAATGCCTATAAGTCGGGAAATGCCTGGAGTTTGGAAATTCTCTGGCCATTTGTACATTCTTCTCATCTCGATTGACCCCTCTAAGTTGGATATCCTGCAACATGAAAAATGTGTGCAAAAAAAAAATCTCTTATGAACATGATAAAGTTAGAACTCACTTGAGATCAATAACATCAAAAAGAAAATTATTAACAAAAGAATGCTGTATAGTGAAAACATACATGAGGATCAGTGTCAAATTCAAGCTCCAGGAATCCTTGATCATCCTCCCAAAGATTGTATATTATTATTCGCGTTCCATGATCTGACATGATATTAAACTATACAAGAGCATTTCTTCAGCCTCTTCAGCATTTTAAGTTACCCACAAACGGGAAAATGCCGAGATGCAATGCATGCAAATGTTAGACTTTGCTTTTACAACTCATGAATAGAAATCACCTGACGAGGAGGTCATCATTTCCAGAAACTAACAACAATAAAAATAGTAATTTGGAAAGTTCAGTTTTGTTCTGTCAATTAACAATAATAATCTAAAGGTAAAATGCAATCAGGGGTAACCCATACAGGCGCCAATTATCTATTAGTTGTTGGTATTAATATTTTGGCTCATATATATTTTCTAAAGAGAATGGTTATATCAAAAACCCCAAGGGAGGTTAAATTCTCAAGATTGGGATTAGAAATTTAGTATGCAAATCCTACATCAAAGCATTTAACACCTAAAGCATATGATCATGGAGAACAATGTAGCAACTAAAACAGCCGAAACCATGAAACAAATCTCAGATGGATGCAAAATAAAAATTTACTTTGCATCAAACAAACAAGTCAGATATTTCAAAGCATAAAAATCAAATAGTGTCAAGTTAAAAAAAATACACATAATAAATCTTGCTCCATATATAGTTCACATACTGCATAAGTAAACTAAGAATTAAACTGCAATTACAGAATTATGCAGAAACATTTGCATATATGGCCCAGGATAATAAGCTTAGCAGATAAAGTTGGGAAATCAAACAAGATATTTTGAGCCTACCCAAAATTAGGACTATATTCTTGCATTAAATCATGCCTAAGAAAGATTGGCAATAAAATTGAAATCATAGAGAGTGTGAACCATATACCCAAAATTAGAGTAAAAACTCCACCAAATCACAGGACTCCTCTAATCCCGAACTGGGTCAACTATAAATCAATTCAAACAAATTGCTGCAAGATTGAACAACCTGTAATCTGCAAAGAAAGATAATTTGTCCAAAAATCTATAACATTAACAAGCAATCAAAATTAATAAAAAAAAAGCCAACAGCACTAAGAACAAAGAGCCAACAGCAAACACCATCCTTTGAGTATACAATCTCCCAAACCTGACATTCAAAATTAGATTCAAGTTTCAGCAGCTTAGGATTATAGTTCAGGTTCCAAAAGAGACTTTGTATCTTGCACTATGCCAAAACTGGGTTATAACTTATTTAGATACACAAAGTACAGAGAATGACAAGCAGACAGAACAGGAGGCTAGAAAAAGGGGCAGAAAGAGAGAAGGAAATGAGAACAAAAGAAATGAATAAAAGAAAAAATCTCTACAATTTGAATTGCAACAAGAAAGTAATAACTCTGGCTTATCCTTATCATGTTAGCCCATGTCCTTGTCCTAGCTACATAATACTGAATGTTTATACTCTACCAAAATACAAGAGGCAAAGGATATAAATCCACACCTAAGCCATTCATGAAGAGTATCAATATCCTGCTCTTTTTATACAATTATTGCTATTGCAAATTGCAAGATAACCTTTGTATACCTAATCCACAAACATCAATGAATTAATTATAGTGACCATAGTAAAGTAAATGCATCCTCTAAACAAGTAAAACATAAAATCAGAATCTAAAACAAGAAATTGGAACCATCAAGGAATAGTATTGTTCTGGTTTTGATTTCAAGTCATAAATCATGTTGAGGATAATGAAGAAATAGCAAGTCACATGTTTTTTCTTCAATCTAACTATTTGAATAAGTCGATTAGCTATCCTAGTTTCATGGTAGTTGATATTTGTCAATTATTTTAGGAGATTTGATTATCATTTCTTCTTGGTTGCCTAATTTGTGGGATTTTCAGTCATACTTTGCCATATTTACCGTATCAGTTCTTCATTTGCTGCTCTTGCCGACAAATTTTTGTGTGAAGATCGTTTTCACTTGCTCTGCTCTCTTGATTTTGCAGGCAAGTAAAAATGTCTTGTTAATTATTCATAACAATATTTTTAAAGTTAACAAATCATTCGTCCACAAAAATATAAATTAAAAATAAATCGAGAAGTAGATGAAAATAAAAATCAGCAATCCTCCATTCAAGTATAACAGAGAACTGGAAAATTATATCAAGAAGACAGCTAAGTACCTCACACCATTCGCTCTGGTGGTAAAACCCTGTGCATCTGCTATCTTCCTCGACACATCAAGCTCCATAATCTGAAATCACATCAAAATTTTCAGAGAAGTTGACTTCAGGATGTCTTAGACTTAAGGATGATGGATGCCTTTAACAACTTACCATTGTCAGAAGCTTTTGCATGGCATTACAAGTAGTGTTTCTCACTTCAGGTAGAACAAGTGCTATGGCCATATGCCCATTTTGAGAAGTTTTTTCCATAGATTCGTCATGTGATCCAAGATCATTATCAAGCTCTGCAGAAACTTACATAGTCCACACATAATGGACAAACAATCCTAAACTCCTAATCGAAGAACCAACAGACCCATTAACCTTACACTATGTTTTATGACTAATTAAAAATAAGAAATTTAAATTCAAGTCTCAAACCTTACACAAATGCCTGCTTTCACTCCGATTCGTGTATAATTGGAATCTTGAACAGAGATCTGGCCCTTTTTCTCTTATGAGAAACGTCTTCAGCCATCGATTGTGAAGCACATCGTCTCGGAGCTGTCCATCGTGGAGCGATTTGGAGTTCGATCGACAGTGAAGCAAGTATATAATATAAATCAAGCTAAACTAGGGCAGAGAAAGTTTCGTTAGAGAGAAAATAAAACAAAGCAAATGGCTTTTATGAAAAGTTTTGTTAAAAAATAAATAAACAAAGCAAAAAGGAGATGGTTTTTTTCGGGGACCAGAAATTAATAATTTCTCAGAAACAAAGAAAATGGCGCGGGTTTGTCCCGCCTAATTTTGGTCATTTTAGGGACCAGAAATTAATAATTTTAGGACCGGTTTTTATGCCATCACAAATAATATGGACTAAATTAAAAATTAAAGACCATATAAAAAATTGGTCCTTATTGGTATATTTTTAAAGACCAGAAAACTGACCGGTCCATAAACTGTGGTCTTTAATAAAGCTTTTTCTTGTAGTGACTATATATTACTAAAAGTCCTTCTATAAGTCGATGGATTTGAAGATAATATAAAATTAATTAATTTTAAAAAAAAGGGGTTCCTTCTTTAAGGGATAAAGGGTAGGTTATAGTGGCAAGGAATCATTAAGTGGGTTTTAGGCTAGTCGATGAAGTAAAAGGTAAAGACTAAAGAATGAGATTTATTGTGTTTGTAATCCATCTCCACTCTCTCGCCATCAACATTGGTCAAACACAACTAATGGGCTATAGGGTCTATACCCCCCAAAGTTTATGTTCTCTTCTCTTCGCTATCATCATTGCCTCCTTTCTTCCCATTTCATCATTTCATTTCATTTCTACTTCCCTTCTACTTTCTTTCTTTTTACATATAAAGATGCTAAAATGATTCAGTGTGCTGCACATATCATATATAATTAGGATATAGTATCAATGAATAGATAGAAAATTAAAATAACCATTTAAAATGTAACATAATTAAAAATTTGAACAGATTAAACCGAAAATCGAAATATTCATTTAAAATTATCATAGAATCCAACAATAAGTCTCAAAATCAAACAAACAAAAAAATAATCATAGAGTCCACACATGTTGCATACAACACACACTCAATGTATCTAATCAAAACACAGAGCTATATGTGCTCGTTGGTTGACCCTTGCTCTTCTTACTTTCTCAAATCTCATAGGATTGTGTGTAGAATCAAATCAATCAATCCCCCACACTACATACTTGTAAATAAGATTTTGTTTAAAGTGTTTGTTTTTTTAATAATGATGATACTACAACATTATTTAAATTTTTGGTATATTGATGGGGATCAATATTTATCACACAGCCAAACAAAAAAAAATAAGACAGCTCAATGAAAAAAGATTGTATTGATAAATTTTTCAAGTAATAATAACAAGCCTTCCAATAATGATTCCAAAGAAAAATACAAGAAACAAATAATGAAAAAGAAGAACGAATAGAAACGGGAGAAGAGACCTCTATTGCACTATTTCCTTTCTCCCCTGATCAGTCCCTGCTGAACGTCAAACAAACATTCCCAATTGATGCCTCTCTACTCTCAGCTACTGTTTTATTTATACCCTCCCATTAACTAACTTTGCCAGCTCATTCATTCCTCATGCTATCATTCATTTTTTTTGCACTTCTCTTTGATTTCATGTCGTAAGCTCTCCATATGGTAGGCCTTTGGGCTTGAAATTCTGGGCTAGTAGCATTTTCTTCATCATTGCCGCCCAGTGGGGAAGCAATCTTGTCCTCAAGACTGAAATGGAGACGTCGGAAAGGTCCGCTTCAAGATTCCTCCTCCAATCCATCAATATTGCCTGATACACTGTCGTGTTTCCAGACACGAAGCTTATAATGCCAACTTCAAGAGAATTCCTGACAGATTTTTGGTTCAAAATTTTCTCCATGTTTGAGAGGTCATCATCAGAATTTTTAAGCAACCCTATATCCAATGCATAATCTGTGGAAAATAATGATGATTCAACTATCTCAGAAAGGTCATCAAATAGGCGATTTATTTTATCTTCAAATATAGTCTTTGCTCGGTTGGTCTTTCCTCTAACTGTCTCTTAAGTTCCATCTTGTAAGGCCCATATATGAGACTAAGATGAGTAACTGATGCAAGTTGTGAGCAATAAAGCACTAAAACTAGCATACACTACTGGAGAAAATAATGAAAAATATGTTGTTGTGTTTCCTAACACGGCCTTGCCATCAAAATCAAATAATGAAAGATCACTGTATAATTATTGCACCTCACCACTATCATAGTAATCCTTGTAGAGTTTGTTGACTTGAACCTCTACATTGAAAGCATCAGTTGATGTAGTTTGAAACCCACTTGGACCTAGTATATCTCTTACAATGAAATTCAACCCTTGTGGCACGGTAATCGAGCCTCTGAAACTCCCAGCAGCATTAAGAATTCCCCCAGCCATACTAAGAAGCATTGCTAAATGTACCCCAATAGGAGCAAACCGACCAGCCAGTCCCCTAAAAGCATATAGGGATGGTCCCAAAGCCCATTTAGCAGTAATATTTCCCAATGTTCGTAACCAGTTCACCCATAATATCAAATTCCACCCTCCGAAATATGTCTCTAATGTGTCAATGAAACCATGGTAGTCACTTATTTGAATAGAAATTTCCATATATCCCTTATCTACCCTAATCAAGTTTCCATTCTCAAGTCTAATTTCAAGGGTTTTAATGCGGCGTATCTGAAATTCCAACATCAGCAACAGCTGAAGCAATTTGGAAGTGTGTGTTGTGCCACTATCCACCAGCATCAACATAGGAATCTCATTGGTGGTTCGCATCAACATCATCGTCCACACATCCTTAGTAGTACCTAGGAGCTTGATGGCATTCAATCTCGACCCTTCTACCATCGAAGCACCACCGTCGATCCCTATGTAATTTAATTCAAGAGTATGACACTCACCATCAATTGGCGGTTCAAAATTGCCCTCCTCTGCTACGAAAAATTCTTCTTCAGTCTCAGCTTCCTCTCCTTCGCCAAGCAACATCACCTTTAGTTTTGTCGTGGAACATTGGTGCTAAGGTGAGTAGGTGAGCTCACTCTAAAAATACAACCCCTTGCGGTGCCTCTCCTTCCATTATGTCTTAGGGAGTTATCGGATCGGGGATCTCTTATTTCCCCTTCGATTGGCATTGATTGGCGAGTGGTGGTTGTAGTTATATGGAGTAGTAAAAATTTGGAAGAATCGACTTGGGTGACTGTTTGTAGTAGGGGCTAGATGTTTGTTTAGGCTTGACTTAAAAGCAAGATAAGGCTGCCACTGAGGTGGCTCAATTCTCTTAGGACCCTTCCTAAGTCCAGTAGTAAAGTCCAGTGAAAAGATTGGTTCCTTCTTCCTGGTCGAACACTGCCCTGACTTCGCCGACACCTTTCCCATAAATTGAACCACCATCTCTTGCCAGCCAGTTTGCAGAGGTGCTTCGACAGAGCACGTAAGTTTCATGGCTTCCACCTTGTTCGCCGATTTATGAACCTTCACCTAGTCCTTCATCTCTTCCTTCAATCCACTACTTACACTTCACATATGTTACGGTTCAGGCAGATCTGGAGAGGTAGCAACCATAGTCTCATAGCCTCCAATGGTTTGGTTGACGTTCCCACCTTGTTTCGAATCTGATGAATCTTTAAATAGATAGGAGGAGTAACTACTTCTATATCTCCTTATCATCTCCGTCTTGAACTGCTCTATGTCAAGTTAGGATATATATCCAAGAGCATTGAATACCAATGTATGGTTGCACCTTTCATAGAAGTTTCAGTCAATCAAACATGCATCTCAGGAGCAATCTAGTGTATATAACAATGTGTCTTCGCTCGGACGATCCATCCCTTGGGGTCTTTCCCATTGAACATAAAGAGTGTAATTTTTTACAAGGGTGGATGGGGATCAGCGATTCCAGTTCCCTTCATCGTCAGTTCTCCTAGAAAATTGAAGTCCTCCGTTGATTGAGGTTGTTTGTCTAATCTCTTCATCTAGTTCATGAAGAACCCTCGGAACTCCTCCTCCTCCTTTTTATCAGCCTAAATCTGGGGAACGGACTCGGTTAGTTCATTTATGTGAACAGTGAGCTTTGCAAGTTGCTGGGTATTTTCATCTATTCTGGCTTGCAATGATTGTTAATAGGTCTCCATTGGGATCCGGCAGGTTGGACCAATAATGGGGATCAACATTTATCACACAGCCAATCAGAAAAAAGTGGGACAGCTCAATGAAAAAAATTGTATTGATAATTTTTCCAAGTAATAATAGCAAGCCTTCCAGTAATGATTCCAAATGAAAATACAAGAAACAAATAATGAAAAAGAAGAACGAACAGAAATAGGAGAAAAGATCTCTATTGCATTATTCCCTTTCTGCCATGATTAGCCCCTACTGAACCCCAAACAAACATTCCCAATTGATGCCTCTCTACTCTCAGCTACTGCTCTATTTATACCCTCCCCTTAACTAACTTTGCCAGCTCATTCATTCTTTGTGCCATCATTCATTCCTTTTGCACTTCTCTTTGATTTTCTATCGTAAGCTCTCTATATGGTGGGCCTTTGGGCTTGAAACTTTGGATTGGTAGCATTTTCTTCATCATATATATTCAAATTCAAAGAGCACCTTTCACTGTTTCTCAAAAATAAAATAAAATAAAACTTTCGTTGAAAAAATAAAATAAAATAAAATTTTGTTAGATGAATTATATACGTTAAACAGTAATACATATGTTATAATCTTGTGATTAAGATTTATTTTACGCGAGTGAGTGAATGTTTTTTCATATTTTTATTTGAGAGCAACCGATGTTGATTTATGCAATCTTTTCATATTGTTTCCTCCCTTCGTTCCCACGGTATTAGCAGATAAACATTATAATCAAGCCCAAAAAAATCATCAAAAGATGAGATAAAATAGTTAAAATATATTTTTCAACTAAATTCTTTTTAACTTAATTTTATGAAACTAGTTGAGCTAATTTTTATCATATTATACCCCTTTAATTTCAAATAAAAACTTCTAAAATTGAATACAACATATTAAAATTCTTAAAATCATCTATGTTAATTAAATTTAAGTTAAAAGGAATGATACAGTTCTCAATATTGTTGCACAATATAAAATGAGTACTGTTGGATCATAAATGATAACACAATTAATTAAATTCAATTCCATAAATTTAGATCAACCAAACTAATTAAATTAGAGGTGTGTATCGGATGAATTTCAGGTCAACCCGAATAGAATCTGAATAACCCGTAATCCAAAAATTTTTCTAAATCACAACCCTATCCTATCCAATAAATAGTTCAGGTCCCTACCAAATTGTTCTTCTCTTTTGCTATGACAAGGAGCCTTGACACACCCTATATCCATTAGCTTTCTCAAATCCCCAAATGGAAGAAAGCCCCACAACTTCAATTCTGATTTTACATTAATAGGGAAAGACAAAAGCAAAATTTCACATTAGACTTTAGTCCCAGCAACATGTATGCTCTTCATCTTCAACATAACCTGCACAAAAGGAAAGTTTCAAATGATAAGTATACATATTAAATTAAAATTTCGTATTGAACCAAATTGGAAAAAGAGCATCTCATGAGTGCTCTTGCTTTGAAAATCTTGTTGCTCCTAATCAAAATTCTTTTCCATGTGATTCATTTTGCTATCTATTTCATCATTTGATAAAATCTATGATTTAAGAACATAAAATAAAGTCCAAATGCTAGAATCAAAAAGAAAATGAATCAAAGAATATCAAAATTTTCAGATTTTGAAAACTAAAATCCTTATAGGAATATAAATATAAATACACACACACTCTATTTTCTTGGTACTAACAGAAGAAATATTTTTCTTTTGGGTCAAAAATAATGTTGCATTACTCTAGAATGATTTTGGACTTAATACATTCAGATGTATGTGGTCCAATGACTACACATGCCAGAGAAGGTTACTCCTACTTCATTACTTTCATAGATGATTATTCCAGGTTTGAATACATCTATCTAATGAAATATAAATCAGAAGCTTTTGAAAAGTTCAAAGAATTCAAAAATGAAGTAGAGAAACAACTTGGCAAGAGTATTAAAACACTTAGATCAGATTGAGGTGGAGAATACTTAAGCCAAGAATTTCAAGATTATCATAGAGATAATGGAATTTTATCTCAATAGACTCCACCATATACACCATAACACAATGGTATATTTGAAAAGAGAAATCGAATGCTATTAGATATGGTTCATTCAATGATGAGCTTAGCAGACTTGTCTAAGTCTTTTTGGGGATATACACTAGAAACTATTGTTTATGTGTTAAACAGAGTTCCTAGTAAATTGGTTGATGTTACTCCATATGAGATGTGGAATAACAAGAAACCCACGCTTTCTCATATGAAAGTATGGGGTTGTCCTGCTTATGTGAAGAGGATAATGTCAGACAAACTAGATGTTAAGTTTGACAAATATTTATTTGTAGGATATCCAAAAGAAACGTTTGGATATTATTTCTATCATCCCTTAGAACAAAAGGTATTTATTTCAAGGTATGTTGACTTCTTGAAAAGAGAATTTCTCCTACGAGAGGACAATGGGAGTAAAATTGAACTTGGTGAAGTTCAAGATTCACAAATAAAAGTGGATCAACCAATTGAACCCGAGACTGAATTTTATAATGATGAGATTACAGTTGAACCTGATTATACACAAAATCCTAAAAGATCTACTAGGATGCGTTCTATTCCTGTGAGATATGGATTTCACATTGATTCGGATAAAGGCATAACTGTAGTAGAGGACAATGAGCCTACAAGCTATCAAGAAGTTTTGAATAGTTCAGAACGTGATTTATGGCTTAAGGCTATGCAGTCTGAAATGCACTCCATGTATGATAATAAAGTATGGACTTTAACTCGATCACCTGAAGGGATAAAACCCATAAGATGCAAATGAATCTTCAAAAAAAAGACCGACATGGAAGGTAATATAGTTACCTATAAAGCTCGCTTAGTAACAAAGGGATATCGTCAAAAAGAAGGTATTGACTATGATAAAACTTTTTCTCCTGTAGCGATGCTTAAGTCTATAAGAATACTTCTAGCCATTGCAGCTCATTATGATTATGAGATTTGGCAAATAGATGTAAAGACAGCTTTTCTAAATGAAAATATGACTGAGGATGTGTATATGAAACAACCAGAAGGGTTCATATCTGAAAATGACGAAAATATATGCAAGCTTTAAAAATTCATTTATGGATTGAAGCAAGCCTCTAGGAGCTAGAACATACGATTCAATGAGAAAATTAAAGAGTTTGGTTTCTCACAAAATGAAGATGAACCTTGTGTGTATAAAAGGGTCTGTGGAAGTGCAATTGTCTTCCTAGTTCTATATATAGATGACATATTGATCATGGAAAATGACATTTCTCTTTTCCAATCTATTAAAATATATTTATCTAAGCAATTCTCAATGAAAGACCTTGGAGAAGCATCCTATATTCTGGGAATAAGGATCTATAGAGATAGATCCAATAGGTTGCTAGGTCTTTCTCAAAGTAAATATATAGATAAGGTATTGAAGAGGTTCAATATGAATCTCTCTAAGAAATGGTTTATATCTATGGTGCATGAAAAATACCTTTCTAAGTCTATATGTCCGCAGACATTAGAGGATAGATAGAGCATGAATAGAATATCATATGCATCGGCAATTGGTTCTATCATGTATGCTATGTTATGTACACGTCCAGATGTAGCATTTGCTTTGAGTGTCACAAGCAGATTCCAATCCAATTTTAGAGAGGAACACTGGACAGCTGTCAAGAATATCCTTAAGTACTTGAGAAGGACTAAGGATATATTCTTGGTATATGAAGAAGGCAGTTTGGAAATAAAAGGGTATACAGATGCTAGCTTCCAATTTGACAAATATGATTGTAAATTACATTCTGGTTATGTATTCATAATGGGAGGAGGAGCAGTTAGTTGAAAGAGTTCCAAACAAGAAATAACTGCTGATTCCACGACAGAAGCTGAGTACATTGCTGCTTCGAAAGCAGCCAAAGAAGCAGTCTGGATCAAAAAGTTCCTATCTGAACTAGGAGTGGTGCTTAGCATTGTTGATCCGATTCCTTTATATTGTGACAACAATGGAGCCATTGCGCAAGCAAAGGAACCACGGTCTCATCAGCGATCCAAGCATGTTCTTAGACGTTACCATCTTATAAGGAAAATAGTAGCTAGAAATGATGTAAAAATAGAAAGGGTCCCTACAGATGATAATGTGGCGAATTCCCTCACTAAAGCACTTTTCCAGATAAAGCACGATTACCATATAAATAGCATGGGTCTGAGACATATGAGTGATTGACTCTAGTGCAAGTGGAAGATTGTTAGAGAGTATGCCCTAGAGCCCATGTCAAATGGATGAATTTCATATGTATGAATTTATATTTTTAATAAAAGGCATTATTCATTTATTAATGCTATGTTTAAATATATGATTTTGTAAATCTTAAATTAATAAATGAAGTCCTTGATATTATAAACACAGTGCAAATGTGTTAATATCTAAATATACGTAGTCATAGAATTAACAAGATAGGACATTGTTAATTCGGACAGACTAGCACATGTTATGCTTCCTGAATGGTTCAAGCAGTGGTTCTCATAACTGTGATTATGAAAGATAATCAAAGCTAACATGTGGATGGTATTTAGAAGAACAAGTTCATTGGAGACCTGCAAAAAGAATCCTCACATGGATATTAAATCTATGTTATTGAGGAATTTCTTCATAGTGGTTGTGCAAGTATCCTTGGACTTGAGATCACCAAAGTTATCTTAAGTAACAAGTGGTATATTTTGACTCCATAACTGATTACTTCCAACTGAAAGTGAACATAGTTAAGAGATTGGGTATATCATGACCTACTTGAAGATAGTTGAGTGATTGACAAAGGATTCACCATCCCAGATTTAATAAGAAAAGTTATCTCGCATGATTCTATAATTGCCTTGTTCAGAGAATTTCTGGCCAGAGTAATATGCCAAGATGGATAGAAATCCATGGAGGGCATTTTGAAAACAATGGTTAAATTAATAGAACATACATAATTAGATTTATATGAGTTGACAGAAATCCGTACTCAGAATCTAATTGAGATAAAAGTGGTGAAAGGAGAAATTGCACAGTAACAGTTCTACGGAAGGGTATAGTCAAACCACTTGACTTTCGTGACATTTGGGTAGTCATGATACCTAGCTAGAGGCCAATCATGATTTGTATAATAGTGTATCAAGAATATCAATAGGGATTGATAAAATGATTTAAAGAAGTTTAAATCATGTGAGTTTTGAATAGAACTCACAATTACATATTATACTGCCAATATGAACAGGAACCCAATAAGTCACACACATATAGAGAAAAAGGATAAAATGGTAAAATGACAAGGATAATAATATTTGATATTATTATAGGGATAGATAAGTGAATAAGATAGTAATTAATTAAAGAGTTTAATTAATTATGATCAAGTAAAATTGTTCGCAGAACTTTTTTGAAATATTCTGTAAAATTGAATCTAATTGAAATAATGTATTTCATAATTGATTGAACTATAAGTGTTATAGAGCTGATATAATAATTAATAGGTCCATTGAAGGAATTATAAAGGCCCAAAGAAGTGAAGTTGGTGCATAAGCCCTCCAGAAGAAGGGCCACACGCCAACTCCAAAACAAAAGGCCTTAGAGGCCTACTTCTTGGACCAAAATAAATTAAATATGTTACATTAATGTTGTAGAGCCTACATATTTAATTTGATTGGATTTGAAATTTATTTGGGTAATTAAATCCAAGTATATGTACAAAAGGCCTAGTTTGTAGATTTTGTGCATAGCCTTTTGTGAAAGGGCTTAAATTGGATTTAATTGAGCCCAAATAATTATAAATAATTTCAGAAGCCTAATTAATAATTCTCCATCAATTTTAAAGAGCTCAATCCCATTATGAAGTTTGATTTTTTTAACCTAACTATAAAAATCCAAGAGATATGGAATTAGGGTTAAGTGTGAACAATTAAGAAAATACTCTCTCTTTTTCTCTCAACCCTAGCCACCACCTTCCCTAGCTAGCATCTAGGGATTTCGGCCAGCCCTTGTTCCTCCCAATTATTGGTTCTTTCAATCCTTCTCTAGTGTGGATTACTCATTGGAGGTATTCAATTTTGGACACTGTGGTTTGCGACAACCCAGTGAGAAGTAAAATCAACTGTTCAACAAAAATCAAAATTTTCTTATTCTCATTAATATGTATATTGTAGATTCATGACAGGATCAGATATATTGGTTAAAAATTTTAAATTCTGCTTATGTATGAGATGTATGTAACCGATAATTTCCAACAACAAAAAATTCACAGTCATGAAAATGATAAAGGGGGAGATTTGACCTTGAGGATACGAATCTCATTATCGAGAAGATGAGAGGCTCTAACAATATCATTCGTGGTCATAGACGCCAGCTGATCATCTTCGAAGCTCGAATCCTCCACCATCGTTGTGGCCATCATGTATGATGGTTGCTATAAACTACCGTCGGAACTAAGAAAACAAGAAGAGAGTAAAGATTGGAAAACACAAAAAAAAAATTACAACAGGATTCAGAGAAGAGAGAGCTTGGTGAAGCCGCTTTTTGATGTTGGTTTTATGAGGAATGGAAGGAAAGTAATACGGCAGAAGAAAGAACACAAAATGAAATTAACTTGCCGTGGTTGAAGTGTAGATGCCAACGACGACAGAGGTTAAGATCAAATGCCGACGATGACAAGAGGCAGGGGTAGGGATGTTATGGATTTCAGATTTATGCAGTATTTTTATATTATTTCCTCCCTTCTTTCTCATGGTATTAGCAGATAAAACATGATAATCAAGCCCAAAAAATTCATCAAAAAAGGACATAAAATAGTTAAAATATATTTTTTCCACTAAATTCTTTTTAACTTAATTTTATGAAACTGATTGAGCTAATTTTTATCATATTATACCCCCTTTAATTTCAAATAAAAACTTCTGAAATTGAATACAACACATTACAATTTTTAAAATCATCAATGTTAATTAAATTTAAGTTAAAAGGAATGATACGTTCTCAATATTGTTGCACAATATAAAATGAGTACTGTTAGATCATAAATGATAACACAATTAAATAAATCCAATTCCATAAATTTAGATCAATAGAACTAATTAAATAGATATAAAAAAAAAGTTACAAATAATTATGGTAGTTCATAGTTATCATTAAATTAGACGTTACAAGATATTGAAATCTATCAATTAAATACAAGCAAGTTTTTTATATACTATTGTCTTTTTATTTTTTTTTATTTTAATATATTTAATTGAACGTCCGAGATTAAGTAAAAATAGGTATAACTAAAAAATATATAAATATGGGGAAATTTTGGTGGCCCATCCCGCATGGATGGCACGTCTGGAGGCATTGAATGGCATGGTTATGAGTCATGTCAATATATTGTATGTTGTGGGTCGTTGTCCACACGTAAATCTCACTTAATTAATGATATATTCTCAATCCAACCCATATTAGTGAGATTTTGTGCTCCTTATTATTAACTAGCTACTTCATTTATTTAATTCTCACTTCTTAATTACTCCCTCTATTTTTTATCAATTACTTTTATTATTTTCATTAAAATTAAAAAATAATAAATAATTTTAAATTTAGTATTAAATTACGTAATTAAAATTAAATTATCAAATCTGATTGATTCTAATTTTATTAAAAAAATAAATTGAAAAAATAAATTAAATTACATTAAAAATTTAAAAATTACAGATAAATAAAATTTAAATTTTAATTAGAAGTGTAAGATAAAAAAAAAGGAAAGAGTACCATATATTTCCCTTTCATCGCTTTCCAATAATTTTTTTATCTTTTTATTTTTTTTATTATATCAAGAGTCTTGTTATAAGAGAAAAAAAATTCAATCAAAACGTAACAATTATTTCATAAAATTTACATACTTATGATTAAAACAATATGATTACCATGCAATAAAATTGTCAAGTTAGTGGTAATACATAGCCATAAATTGGGAATTATTATTTTTATTTAATACGGAAAATTCGAAATCTTATAATTGTAGAATAAAATGATTGATAAGGTATTAAATATGAGGGACATATTTTATCAAATCATTTTCTAATGACATATTGGTAGGTAAAGAAGAAAATGTCAGGCCAACAATTGTTTTCAGAAATACAGAAAAATTAATTTCCAAGATGCAGATTTAGATTATGATCCATTATAAACCACAAGATTGGACGCAAAATATTTTGCTTTTGATTTTATGATTTAACTTATTTAGTTAATTAATATCTAATAGAGAATTAAAAAATAATTAAAAAAAAGGATCAATAGGTGGGCCATAAGAATAGTGGGAACTTTGGAAGGTTGAGCATATGATTATTATCATCCAGTTGTGTAGTTTTCTGTTTGCCATCTGTCCTACACAATTTCTAGCTTACACTTTTACCCTTAGCTTAGCTTTTATACATTACTTTTATTTATTTATTTTTATTTTTTTTTAGTTATGGAATTTTTTTTTTAGTTGCTCTTGTTCACTGTTAAGTGATAATTTGAGCACCCCTTTTAGAACATGACAATGATGCCCTTTTCCCCTACTTTAATTTTTTATTCTTCAATTTATTTTAATTTTTTGATATTTGATTTTCTTCTGGAATTATAACAAAATAATATGGGATTGTTAATTCTGCTCCACTAGTCAAATTACTTAAATTATATTCTTCTTTTATTTTTCAATTTAATCTCGTTAAAAAATTGTCTATTGAGAAAAATTTAATAAAATTAATTTTCTAGATAATTTTAGTACAATTGAGCACAAGCATTTAAGGGCTGTAAATTGATATTCCTTCCGTTCTTGTTTATTAGTCATTTTTGTTATTTTCATCAAGATTAAAATATAATAAATAGGTTTAAATTTAATATTAAATTATGTGATAAATACTAAATTATTAAATTTAATATTAAATTTGATTGATTTTAATTTTATTTAAAAAAATAAATTAAATTATATTAAAAATTTAAAAGTGACAGATAAATAAAATATAAATTTTATTTATAAGTAAAGTATAAAAAATATAAGTTAGTTTAATAATAATATTATTTGTTTTGTTGCGGAGATTTGAAGTTTGATAGTGCCAAATCAGTTAAAAGAAAAAGACTGCGAATTGAAACGTAATCAGAAGTAATAAATTAAGAAAACTTTGAAGATAATAATTGCTGAATTTGAGCAACAAAGTAAATAATAAATAGCACACAAAAGAATACATATATATATAGAAAGATTATAGGGTGTGTTGTGAGTGATAAATTGGTAGGTGGGGAGGCAGCTAAGCTTATAGCCATAGCCATAGCCATAGCCATGGGCCTGAATTTGATTTTGAGGTTCAAGTTCAAGTATTCAATTATTGTGTGCATAAAGTATCAAAGTTTCAACCCATCAGTTTATTAATTTTTTATTTTTTATTTGAAATATTTTCTCTTCTTCTGCACCATCATTATTTCCAGTAGTATTTACCACTCGCAAAAAACTTAATTAATGGACTGCCCATTTAAATTCCAGTTGAAACTTAAAAAGAGGTTTATGTTGCAGCCTTTGAATCAGATTCTGAATTTCTTATTTTTCCAGGAATTAATTATTAGAAACAGAAAAAAAAAACATTATATTCTAAAATTCCATCTTCTTTTCCATATGATTTTCGGTGTCTTTTTAAACCAACTAATCTAAAATCTGTCACTATTAAATCCATAATTATAAATAGTTTTTTCAATGATTTATATTTTATACATCAAATAATAATTGAATCTGATATTTCCCAGACACTTTCATATTTCAATAATAAGGTTACATGTTATTTTGATTATTCGACCCAATTGTAAATTAAAAATATATTGAACTGATAACATATTCTATATTTTTATATATTACTGTTCTTTCATATTTTTCATTAAAAATCAAAGATGAAAAATTAAAGCGAGTGGTCCCCTTACAGCATATCAACCTTCACTTCTTGAGCTGATAGCATATTCTATTTTCTCTACGTTACTATTTGTATTTATTTTATTGGCAATTTCATATTCAATATGAGAAAAATGAAGTTCTATTTTGAACAATTATTCCGTCGTATCATTTTCATATGTTAATAGCCATAGAGGACCATCCAGTTGTATCCTTCTAATGCCATTAAGAAGAAAATGAAACATTCCCCAAATTGGGTTTTCTTGGGTAAATTGGATGATGCTATGAAAGTGATATTTGCCAATTAATAAGTCTACCCATCTATTAACTGTTCTAGCTCCATTGTGCTCAAAAATCCAAATTTTCTTAAATGAGATTTTTTATTTTATACGTGATCTTATGCACCGGGTATATATTATTAAAAGGATTATTTCGTCCGATAATACTTAATTTTAAATTAATCAGTTTTATAAATTTAAAAGAATTGAATTAGATACGAAAAGTTACAGATTAAACTAAAAAATTTATTTTATTTTTTCACTTAAAAAAAAATCTGACCTGAATTTATAGAAATTATTTGAATTTAACGGCGAAACCGGAAAGGTTTCCTTTTGCATATATGAAGTAAAAACAAATATCCCAATAAATGTGTATGGTCTGCATGGACAACTAAGCAATTCTATCCCCACCTATAAGATCCTTAATCTACAATTGGCAGGATTTTCGACCTTTAGAAGTGTACTTAACTTTGATTAATTGGCAAAAACTGAAAGCTCCTTCTGATTTGGCATTTTCTTTCCTCCGAAATTCTGAATTCAATTTTCTTTTGTTTTTTAAAAGAAAAAGAGTAAAAATTCGAATTTAAAACTTTCAACTGCCATATACTATGCCAATTTCATTGTCTCAATTATTTTGTCATTTGAGATCGAAAGAAAAAAAAAATAACAATCCAATTAGGAGAAAAAATGGGTAAAAAAAAAACTATTGAGTGAAAAAGTTAAGACATTGTATGAATATACGGTGATAAAGATATTAATATAGTATACGGTCATGCTTGTATTAAATGGATCGAATTATTAATTCTAAACAACGGCTATTACATAATAGTTGGTCATTAATAATATAATATCTAATTAAATGCTAATAACTCTCATTTCAAATATTTAAATGCATTTTTTTTCAAGTTCAATAATTAATTTTTTTTTTACAAAATAATTATAATTCATCCTTCAGACACAAAAAGTTTGAAGTTCCTTTTAGATTTCACCATCTTAAAATTGGATAATATTTGAATTATTGGTATCAAATTGATGCAGACAAGTCAAAATGGAATTTACTCTCATCTTATGAACCACATATTAAATCGAACTACATCTAGAATAATTTGTAAAAAAATAATTATTAGATAATTGACATGGGTGAAAGGAAGTATGTATGTATGTATGTATGTATGTATGTGTATACATATTTCCATGGACAAAACTATTCTATCAAATTAGAATAATTTGTAAAAAAATAATTATTAGATAATTGAGATGGGTGAAAGGGAGTATGTAATTAGGTGGAGCGCTGTGGGTGCCCATATCTATACCCTTAAGTTAAAATAATAATGGTGTTTAATTCTTGTTGGGTTTCCAATGAAATCTTGAAAGACCAACATACTCATATTCTTAAGATGTCCCATTCTCCAAAAACCCACGACCACTCTTCATAAACAAATTTCTATGCCAAATATTAACTCAATATACATAAAGATTTGATGGTCCCCCACCTCCAAAACACACACATAAATACAACCATACCAAATTAATCAACAAGCTCCGACCTAATTTGCATTACCATCGGTTTGGTTTAGAATTTGCGAATCAAACCGAACAAATCGAATTCAACCTATTAACTCGAAAGTTATATTAAAAACCGAACCATTAAAATGCTAATGTCTACAAAGAGAATAGACATAAGAATAGGAAGAAAAAAAAACACTAAATTCCCACAGCTTTAGACATTCCATTGCTTACCAATTAATGATTAGGAACCCAAATGGTGAAATGCCAAAAATTATTATTTTTTATCCGCCGTTTGATGGGTCCAAATGAATGGTTTGGATGGATTAAGAAAATGGAGTTGAATGGAGAATGCATGATTATGATTGTTAGGGTGTTAAGGCAATAAGAAATTGAATTGAAGATATATAAAATAAAACCCAAATAGGCAAAGAACATCATGATGATTCCAAATTCAAATCTAGGAGAAATAAAACCCACAAATTTCAATAGACCGAATTGGAAGTAAAGGAGCAAAGTCAGTTGCTCGAGGAAGAAAAAGAGGGAAGAAGCACTCAAATCAAAACACCCATTTCTTCAATCTTAATTTCATCAAAACTCAAATACCATTTGACAACTTGTAGAACCACAATCTCAGTCAACAATTCAGTCAAACTTTCTTACAACCCAATAACCCCTCTCTCTCTCTCTCTCTATTATTATCAAATCATAATATAACATTGCCAACTAATATTCTTATTATCATATATTTCTCTTTCTTTGGAATATTTTAATTAATGGGTAGAAAAGCGGAGGAAAAAAATGGAAGGGAGCTAATGAAAATATCATATTAATTTTTCCTATAATTTCTTACATTACCTTTTTGATAAATCTTCTTCTTCTTTATTTAATTTGTAAGCCATTAATAATCTTTTTTTTTAATAATTAAATTATTTTTTCCCTTTTCCTTCCTTTCTGCCCATTAAACAATGAAAATGGTATATTACCAATCATCCTTTCCCCTCTATAGGAAACACCCATCATTGCTCCCAACAATCCTTTTCAACCTTAGAAACCTGAGCTTCTAAGATATTCCCTCTCTTCAATTTCTTCCCTTTTTTCTCTTTTCTTCCTTCTTCTTACTATTATGCCTCTCTTCTCTAAATTTAAATATCCTCCATCTTCATGAACTTTTCTCTCCCTCTTCTCCTTCTCCTTCTCTTTAGACTCTGTTTCTGATAATTATGGATCCTTCCTCTACAAATTCCGTCAATGGGTTTTACTCATTTCTCACAAGAGGAATTGATGATCTTGAACGAGTTTATCTCTCAAACAATTTCATGTCAATCCAATTCCTCCAAAAGGTTCTATCTTTGTTAAGATCCTTTCATACCCAGTTGACTTTAATTGTCCACAAACTCCATTTACCTGTTGGGGACAAGTGGCTTGATGAATACATGGATGAAAGTTCGAAACTTTGGGAAGCGTGTCTTGTTCTCAAATCAGGCATGGCCGCCATGGAAAATTACTGCTCTGCTGGTCTCAACATCACTTCTTCTCTTGATAGCCATCGCCGCCTCACTTCTCAGCTTTCTCGCCAGGTTCGTTAATCAAATTCTTGATTCTTTCTTTGGGTTTTTTTTTAATGATTCGACCAAATGAGTTGGAAAATTGAATTGTTGAAACAGGTAATAAGGGCAATCTCAGTGTGTAGAAGAGAAGCACTGGGATTAGAAGAAGAAAACAGAGCATTAATGGAAACAAGAATCCAACCATTAGCATTAAGGTTCGATGAGAAAGTATCAATAGAATCGAAATTAAATGGGTTCAATGGATTTAGAGGGGTACTGTATGCAATGAGAAATGTGAGTTCATTGCTTCTGATGATACTATTATATGGGTTAGTATATTGCTGGGGAGAGCCAAGTTTTGTGAGAGGTGGATATGAAGGGTGCTTGTTTTTCGGATCAGCTTTTATGATCTCAACAGCAAGATTGCAACAGAGAGTAGCAGAAGAGATAAATGGGATAAATGGGAGAGCAGGGATTTTGATGGATGAATATAGAAGATCAAAGATGGCCATGGAAGAGCTCAGAGGAGAGCTTGAGAGAAGGTGTGGACAAGGAATAGCAGTGGATTGGGAAACAGAGGTGGAGATTAGAGAAAGAGTGGAGAATTTGAGAGCTTGTTTTGGGGTATTAAGATCTGGGGCTGACAATATTGGTGGCCAGCTTGATGATTTCTTTGACGAGATTGTTGAGGGCAGAAAGAAGCTTTTGGACTTTTGCAGTCATAGGTAGATATATATATATATATATATATATATATATATATATATATATATATATATATATATATATATATATGGTAAAAAAATTTTTCTCAAAGAAAATACAAGGTAGAGGAAGCAGTTGTTGGGTGTTGTTGTACCTTTAATTCTTCTCTCTTCCTTTTTTTTTCCTTATTTTTAATTTTGTTTTCTCTCCCCGTGGTCCTGTTCATTACACTTGGTATATTTCTGTGAAAACCCAAAGAAGAAAAATTGGAAAGAAGAGAAACCAGAAAAACTGGGTTGGAGACGTGTTATTAAATATTTGTTAGTATGCAGGGACCAAGCTGTTTTCTTCGGACGTGAACATGAAACACCAACTTCTTAGTACCATTAATTAAATTAAAATAGACCAAAGAAATGGAAGCTTCTTGTTCTTTTCTATTTTTGCAATATTTTTTTAGTTATATTATCTTAATATATTTTTATAATTCTAAGTGGTTTTCCCTCCTGTTCCTGGTTGCACATATATAAATATAGGAACAAAGAAAAAGAGAGAATGGTGCCTGCCTTGTTTGTAGTGAATTAGTAATAATTCTAGTAGCAGCAGTATATGAATGGTGAACAAGGATGGCTTATAACTGTAGAGAAGTGCTGTTAGATTCCTGATTTACACTTTATTTTCAAAAGCAGCCATGATTTTGGAGGAAAAAAAAAAAGTCTGATTTACTTCCCTATCAAACCAATGGAGTTCATAATGAAAGTCTCCTCTCTTCATCTCTTTCTGACATGTTTCTTCCTCTAAGTAGTATGCTCCCTTCTCTCTCTTTATTCCTCTCAACTTAGGTTTAGTTTAATCTTTTTTTTTAGCAGTGAGAGTTATATTTTACATAAATTATAAATAATCTAGGGAGCCAATTTCCACTCCCTTTTTTGGGGGGTACAGGGGAAATATAAAATGCAGAAATTAGGGGAAGAGAAGGGGGATCACTTGAGAAAAACCGTATCTCATGCTTTTTGTCCCTTGCCGGAAATTCATGGCTTGCCTCCTTTCAAGGGTTCCATATGAGAGTTGGTGGATTAAACAAAACTATATAATTTAATAATAATAATAATAATAATAAGGGAAAAAGATGTGAACATAACGACAAAAATAACATAGTTGAATAAATAAAGGTTGCTAGCTAATAGCTCAGCTGCAACAGAAGCAGGAAAAACTTTGGCAGCAAGTTGTGTTCCAAGAAAGCTGTTGGTAGCAGCTTCCTGTAAACTATCAGTACGCTTTATACCAAAGCACCCCAGCCTTTAATTATCACCTGCAATCATTTTCTTCCTTACTCCGACCAACATTCAAAATATATCAAATCAGACACGGAAAATTGACACCACCTTCCACCCCCCTAGTACTTTTTTCCCCCTTTTAATCTGCGCATGGTAAATTAAATTTATGATCAACAGCATTAAGATAACAATAACAGCATTTGCGCTGCGAAAAAGCAAGTTCAATTAAACAACAAGAACATTAAGAAGATTATCAACAGCAATGCAAGAACATAAACTCGGAAGTCACAGCAGTCTCATGGCGCAGCAGGTTGCCTTAAAATCTGCATCGTGCCTAATAACCTGGGGAAGCACCAACAGAAATCTCCTCCTAAGTAAACATTCACACTTCTAGCACGCTTGACATTTGGAAGAGTGTTTTTCTTTCTTCAACTTCAATCAACATTAAAATTAAACATCCAGAACGCTCACAAAGTGCTCAAAGCAAAAATTTAGCTAAGCATTCCAAAGTTTTGAATGATTCGTGTAATCTTTACAAAATCAGAAAGTTCCAAAATTTAATATTGCTATACTCTCAAGACATCCACATTTTAATTTACAATATATGAATGAACATATAGTATGGAGTAAAAATGGACATGTTACTGTGAAGAAAAGTCAAGCACCCGCAGAAGCAAAGATATTAATTTATGAATGCATGCAAGACGCCCCTTTTACATTCAAAAGTCACATCCAGGCATAGCAAACTGGGAGGCGAAGGTCTCAACCCTGTTTCGGAGCTCAATAATATCTCTATTGTTTTGGAGACCCCTGAGAAAATCTTTCTGGATCTTTCCATGTTCTCTCTGTACTGCACATGTAATTTGAGCTGCTCTCAGAAGAAAATCAGCTATGGTCTCAAAATCAACTTCTAAACAGCCTCTTGATGTCATTGCAGGGGTGCCTGAAGGGCAATAAACAAAAGATTCATAGATTAAACTAGTAGCTACTTTGTGGACAAGTCATTCGCTGTATTAGTGAAACAAGAATAATTCAAAACTTGAGAGACTGGATTAACTCAAGATTATTTGAGAGTATTTAAGCGTCCAATATCAAATTTTATGATCTGCTCTACAGTGCCTAAAAGTTGTATTAGAAATCTATGGATTTTTTTATTCTGTTTTGAAACCTTTAATCCCTCAAAGTGTATTACAATTATCAGAACAGAGCCACAACTCACCGATTCTCACTCCACCAAGACAAATAGCACCATTATCACCATATATAGCACTTTTATTTAATGTGATGTGGCACATTTCACATACTCTCTCATAATTTTTCCCTGAACAAGAAATCAAACAACAAGAAAGTAGTCATTATATAGCAATAGAATCTGTACAAGCATGCAGGACCAAAGACAAAATTGCACTAATAACTTCATTGAAACACCGACAGGGGGCAGGAATAAACACACAGCTCCACAGGTATACTTGAAGAGAAAAAGATTCGCATCACAAAACAGGAGTGGGACACATTAAAATACATGGAGTCCACGTTCACAAGATCCCTTAAACGTGTATAGTAACTTTTGCTCCTTTAAAAGTCACCATGTCAGCAATAAAATTGGTACTGCTAAAGCAAAAGGCATTATATGTGTCCCCAGAGCAACTTAAAAGTGATAGAAAGTGTAATCAGTAATCAAACGGTCAACAATTTAGAACAGTACTGGAAAGAATAGAGCCCACACTAATTTTGTTCCTGGACCCTAAACACTATTTCCTCTTGTGATTCCCTTCTTATGACCATAATAGTGAATGCAAAGCTCATCATCAGCTTCTGGACCCCAACTAGAATCAGCCTCATCAGGCTCATCTTCAAAAAGCTACACAGAATTTTTACCCTCAAGTCAACTATTTACAAGTAGGAACAAGCTCAAGATAGAAAGATTTTGTATTCAGAAAGAATACTACACGGGAGGTACATGATAACCATTTCTTTCCATTCCAAAATTTCCAATTTTTGTCCACACCATGGATTCACAATTATAATGCATTTCCAAAATTGGAAGCTACAATTTCTTATGAGTAAATTCCACACAATCTCATGTGTCTTCAGAACCACACTGAAGCTAACACATCACGAAGACAGCTCAGATTGAATCTGAAGCAAAAATGCCCAGAAATATCAGACTGAATCTCAACTAATCAACTTAAGCAGAACCAAAAGACTCTACAACTCGAATGCATTCTGCATTTTCAACAAGCAACAAATAACAGCAATATAATTTTGAATACCAATGGTTGATCAAAACTAAAAATACCAAATAAATGTTTTGGTTGCCATGCCAAATGTTTAGGGTGCGTTTACTTGCAGAAAACAGTATTCCGTTTTCTATAATCTATTTTCTTAAAAAAACGAAATAGTTATTTTCTATAGAAAAATTGAAAAATGCATTCATTTACCAATAAATAAAAAATTAAATTATTTATTTTCTATATATATGTTTATGTATATATACATATGTATGCACATACATATAAATATGTATGGATATGTATGCACATATATATGTACACACACACATATATATAACGTCTTTTATTAGTTTTTCAATCTCTTTTTTTATTTTGGAAAACCGATACATTCATTTTTTATTTTTATTTTAGAAAATTGACTAAAATAATCATGATTTCTATTTTTCCTTACTTTTTCATTTGGAAAAATAGATGAATCTTCTCCAACAGCAAACGAAAGAGGTTGAGGAAAGATTATTACAGAAGTGATTTAAAAAAAGAAAAAAAAAACAAATAAAAGGATTATATTAAGGGGAATTTGACCAGCATATCACAAATTTATCATCGAATATAATGTCCACAAAACTAAGAGCGCACCAACTTATCAGCAACCAAATGCAGCCACAATAAAAAGAGGGGTGAAGATGGACTGGATACAGACATTAAAGGTAACCTGAAGTTCCAAATGCAGCCACAATAAAAAGCTAATGAATCTAAGTTCTCTGCACAAACAAACTAGCTAAACGTTGATAATCTTAACAAAAATAACTAATCAAGTAACCATGATTGTTGATTAGATCTGTTGAGACATATTAATATCTTAATATAATTGTACAAATTTTTATATCCAAAAGTCAAAAATTGAACCACAAAGGAATAGCAGAAAAAAAAAAGGCAATCTATAGTTAAATTAAATATGTGGTTTATTTGATTCCCACCTCTTTAACTACTGTAGGAAAGTGTCTTTCCACCACTCCCACCTTCTAGATAAGCTGATAGGAATTGGGGATTAATGTTCCATTTTTATTTTTTACATCTCTTAGAAAATATGTCCTAAGTCACATTTCTCTTCTTCCTAATAAAATTCTATCTGCTAAAAAAAGGGTCATGCCAATCCAACCATTGCATTAAAACATGCCTAGTTTCTTACATAAACTGGACTCTAATGGGAATGCAATTGATTTCCCAAAAGCCTCCTGAATTTATGCATCAAGAACTATGGAAGGGTGCATCAGTTTCCACATCTTGATTGCTTCAACATTTGTTCAACCATTAATGAAAATCACATATAAGCAACGGTTTAGTCTGCAGTCAAGATATTGTTACGACATTTTTCAAGAATATCACATGTACTCAAACATATGATATCTTCATGTTATATAAATTACCTGCCAAGCCAAGAGTAGTTAGATCCCATAGCAACAAATGATTGTCAGTACCCCCAGTCACCAATCTGCATTTTCTTCTTATCAAAGCACAAGCTAATGCCCGGGCATTTTTCTTCACCTGCTGCATGTATGCTTTGTACTCTGGACTTGCTACTTGCTTTAAGGCTATAGCAAGAGCAGCTATGTGATTATTGTGTGGACCACCTTGTAATGATGGATGAACTGAAAAATTTATCCTGTCTTCAAAGTCATACTGGCCACTGCCATCACCATGACTTAAATGCATGCTTGGCTTCCTTGATTTTGGCCCTTTCCGGTAAAAAATAATTCCTCCCCTAGGACCTCGAAGACTTTTATGAGTTGTAGAGGTAACAATATCACAATAATCAAATGGACTTGCACATTCCTGAAAAGGCAGCAGAGAAAATTGTTGTAACGCTTTTAAATCTTATACTACTCACATTATATACATGGATTTCCAAGTGCAAAAGATTTTTCTTTTAAGTAGTTTCTCTCAGCATAATATTCTTCCATCTCAATATTATAAAGAGGAAAAAAAAGGAAAAGGACAAAAAAAAATGCATGTAGATATTTAAAGGATCTTATTGTATTAATAATGTGCAACTACTTCAATTAGATTTTAGCTCTTTCTAATGAAACTCCCTAGAAAGAAGAAATACGCAACATAAGCAATTTGAAAGTGAGAGTACTCAAGATGCATCAGAATTTATGGTGTCAACAATCAGGGAAACATGTGCATCACTGTATGGACATGGAGAATATCATACAAGACTTCAGTGATATTAATGAGCATAATGCTGCAAACGACTTCAGTTTTCGAGATAAAATTCTACCCTTAAAAACAAAAAGCACCGAGAATTATAATAAATAATGTTCCTGTAAGAAAGCAACTAATTACCGCATATTGGCTGGAAAAAGTCACCAATTCAGAGCAATTTGAAGTGTATTAAAGCACACAGAAACGTCTATGTAGGGTATTATGATGGTATACTCAAACATTAAAGTTTAGATAACAACACATATCCACAAGAAATAAAAGCAAACGATTAAAATTCCAAACCTTAGCTGCTACAAGGCCGCTAATGTGAGCCATATCACACATCAAAACTGCTCCGATCTTATCTGCAACTTGCCTAAACCTTGAATAATCCCATTCCCTTGGATACGAGCTTCCACCACAAATAAGTATCTTGGGTCTAAAATCCATCGCTTTCTCCTCCATCTTATCATAATCAATGTACCCAGTCAGTGGATTCACTTTGTAAGGTAAAGTCTCAAAAAAAATCGATGAAGCTGACACCTTCTTCCCTCCTGGAGTATAATAGCCATGACTCAAATGCCCTCCAGAAGGTGAATCCAAACCCATTATACGATCTCCAGGCAACAAAAGGCCAGTATAAACCGCAAAATTAGCGGAAGTACACGAGTATGGCTGAACATTGACACCCCATTTCTCAGAGTCAAGCCCAAAAGCCGCTAATGCCCGGGCACAACATAGCAATTCAATTTGGTCTATATACTGATTACCCGTGTAGTACCTCCCTCCAGGCAATCCCTCAGAGTATTTGTTGGTCAGGTGGCTACCAAGGGCTTCCATCACCCCCCGGCAAACAAAGTTCTCAGATGCAATAAGTTCGATCCCCCTCGTCTGCCTATGCTTCTCTTTTTCCATAATTTCATGAATTTCTGGGTCCGCAACGGGAAGGGGCTGATTCCCCCAGCTTCGAACCATGGCTCGACGGCCGGCTCTACCGCGGCTCGCTTAGGGGGATTCGGTGACGATGACGACGAGTGACCATCTCTTTGCCTCTTCAAACACATTGGATGCCCTAAAATGCTAAAATTCTCCTCTTCTTCTGACTGATGCTCATCATTCTTCTCCACTGAATTCTCCTCTTCTTTTTGATCAAGTAACTGCAACGGAATCCGAATCGGAATCGGCGACGAGTGCGAGTGAAACCCTAGAGATAAACCCGGTTGAGCTTGCGTCAAATCCATCTCAACAACAAAACCAAAGGTTAGGGATTTAATAATCAAGGATAACTGTAAAAACAGCAAAAACAGCGACAACAGCGCTTAAAGAAACTACAATGCAAGTATCGAATTCGAGGCCTATTACTATTCTCTCTTGAAGGAGCAGAAGCACCGACTTCCATGAAATTTCTCCAGAAACCCTAATACACACAAAAATAAATGGCAACCCTTCAAATATTTTGAGAAAGAATGAGGAGAATGAGACTGGCAGATACCACAAATGGTAAGAGAGGGGATGAACCTGGATGGAATTTTGGCAATCTGTGGTTTGTAAAGGTGGAAAGGCAGGTAACCGGGAGTAGCCGGTAGCATATAGCAGAATGTACACGTGCCGTAATTTGAGGCAGATAGCTGCCTTTACGTGGACGGAATAGCGGTTAGGTTCAGTGAAGAAATGGGCGGTTTCTTTGCCCTTTTGACCGTGTTGTTGTTGGATATTTAATAGGGTATATTATGATTGATTGGTTAGGGCATGGCAGATTGTTTATAGCCGAGATGAGGGCCCAATAGGAGCCCATGTACGCCCAGGCCATTAAAATCTAGGAATTTTTACAGAACTATACGGAAAAAAATATAAAATAACAAAAAATACAAACACTACATAATTTTTCTATTAATACAACTTTTTAAATTTTTAATATAAAAAATACAACTTTTATTTTCATAAAATATCTCTTTTATACTTCTCCACATTTCATCTTTACAAATCTAGGTATTCTCCCTTTTATACTTTCTCAGTTAACCACCCTTTAAAGCCTTTCCGATCACCGGTGACTTTCTCTCTCGATCGATTACCGATTTCTCATTCAGGTCAGTTATAATTTCTCATCGATGTTTCCTTAATATTTTTACTTTCTTTTTCTTTTTTTTTTTAATTTTTTTTATTTTTCGGTTTATGTCGATTTATTGATGAGATTTTAATACTTTTCTGTCACCGGCGAATTTCTCTCTCAATCGATTACTGATTTCTCATTCAGGTCAGTTATGATTTCTCATCGATCTTCCGTTAATATTTTTACTTTCTTTTTTTTATTGTTTTTTATTTATTTTGATTCTTCGATTTCTGTCGATTTATTGATGAGATTTTGATACTTTTCTGTCACTGGCGACTTTCTCTCTCGATCGATTACCGATTTCTCATTCAGGTCAGTTATGATTTCACATCGATCTTCCGTTAATATTTCTACTTTTTTTATTTTGATTTTTCTGTTTCTGTCGATTTATTGATGAGATTTTGATACTTTTCTGTCACCGGCGACTATCTGTCTCGATCGACCATTCTTCATTCAAAATTTCGAATCTCTCTACTCTCTGTCAAAATTTCCATATGCTTGTCTGTGTTTTTTTCGATTTATCAATAACGTTGCTCTTTTTAATTTGTTTTGCTGATAGGGCTTTTATTCCTTTCTATTTGATACTCTATTTTGCTTTTCAATTAGAATGAGCGATTGAATGGATTTTGCTAACTATTATTTTTAGAATATTAAGTGTTTGTTAAAAGTCCTAAAAGAAGTGAACACATATTCTCATTTTCTTTCACGTAACCAAAACAGCAAGAGACTGCTGTAAACTTTTCTGATTTCAAATCTTATCCTTTTACATATTGCTTCGTTTAACTAATGCCCTTCCATGTTTTTTACATTCACCAGTCTGTTAATTTCTTAAAACTATTTCTATGGCATTCTGTTACATAGTTTGGAAAGTTTGAGGAATAATGGTTACTCTTGATAATTTTATTGTAGTCACTCGGTCACTTTGGCTTTTTTGGCGAGCAGTTTGTTGTGGTAAATGGGTTTTTTTAATATTATTCATTTTATTTATTTGTTTATTGTTTGAAGATACTTTATCCTAGCTACGAGCTTTGTCCAATTTAGAGTCCTAGGAAAGCAATTTGACTTGTAAAGAAAATAATATAATGCATCTTCCTTTACTGGGCTTATGAAAATGCCAATATATCTATATTTACTATTTCTTTTTGCATGGGAGTGTTGTTTTATTGAACATGTGATTCAAATTTCCTTTCGATACAAAACAGAGGGATCAGAACTAAGATTAGTGTTTTTGTTATTTACCTGTTTATATCACAGACAAAAATGGTTGATACTAGATTGAGTTCATCTCCTCGACCTAGAAGTGTTTCACAAATTATCAATAAAATAAAAAAAAGGAATGACAAGAAGAACATGAAAGAAGACAAAAGCGGAGATGCTGGCTCGAGTTCAAAGACCATAAAAAGAGCTAAGAGAAATCGTAGTAAAACTGCAACAATAAGTCATGATTCTCAAACTACCAAAAAACAAAAGGTAATATTTTTTTCTTTTTCTTTACATTTTGAATGTATTATAATGTAATGCTAATGGTAAATTTTAAATGTAAATTACAATGTATGTTTTTATAATATGTATTAAACATGTGTACTTGGTGTACACATTGTGTACATGATGTATATAGTATGTACAATCACTGTATACTTACTGTATACATTATGTACACACCGTGTACAGCATATACACACTATGTGTATTAAATGTACACACGGTGTATATCATGTGTACTACATGTACACAAGGTGCAAACATCATATACACACTATGTACAGCATGTATACACTATGTATACTAGCTGTACAAACGGTGTGTATTATGTGTACTAGCTGTACACACAGTGTGTATCATGTATACTAGCTGTACACATGGTGTATACATGATATACACACTGTGTACAGCATGTACACACTATGTGTACTACATGTACACACGGGGTATATCATGTGTACTAGATGTACACATGGTGTATACATGATATACACACCGTGTACAGCATGTACACACTATGTGTACTAGATGTACACACTGTGTACAGCATGTACACACTATGTATACTAGATGTACACACGGTGTATATCATGTGTACTAGCTGTACACACGGTGTGTATCATATGTACTAGTTGTACACACAGTGTGTATCATGTGTACTACATGTACACACGGGGTATACATGATATACACACTGTGTACAGCATGTACACACTGTAGTACACACGGTGTATATCATGTGTACTAGATGTGCACAAGGTGTATACATAATATACACACTGTGTACAGCATGTACACACTATGGGTACTATATGTACACATGGTGTATATCTATGTCCACATTGTGTACATCTAGTACACATACTGTATACTTGTGTAAACAATGTACTATGTACTTGTTTACATAATGTACTGTGTACTTGTGTACAGTACACAATGTGTACATGATATACACATAATGTGTACATGCTGTATACAGTATCTCCACATTGTGTACATGATTTACACATACTGTGTACTAGATGTGTACATGTTATACACATAATATACACAGTTGTATGTATACTGTACATGATGTTTACTAGCTTTATGCAATATGTATACTTTTTATTTTATTATATTTGTTTTTATGCATCATTTGTACTGTTAATATTGCTCTAATACCTAATTTTTTATTCAGGTTGAGAATACAGATGATTTCCAAACAGTACGATTTAACTTCTGCATGAATTATTCCGCCGTCAATGTGATAAAGGATAAGCTGACAACATCACAAGTAGAAAGATTCAGAAAAAAATATTTCGGGTATTTTTTAGATATGCCTGAAATAAATCTCCATGGTCAACTTTTTCATTTGTTATTTCTTAGAGAAGTACATTCTGATAATGAAAAAGAATTTTGTTTAATGCATGATGGAGTCGAATTGACGTTTGGGTTAGATGAATTTGCACTAATAACTGGTATGAAGTGCCATGGAAAAATGATAAAAAGCTTGCAATGTCAAAGTGGTACACTCTTTGAAAAATATTTTCATAGTTCTCCAAAAATTTGCAAGCAGTCAATATCCAGCACTTTTTTAAATGTTAGTTTTGATGATGATGATGAAGCTGTGAAGATGGCAGTATTATTCGTTATACACTATTTTTTACTAGCTCACAATAATAAAAAAATGTATCCAAGGAGGATATAGATTTTGTTGATTGTGGAAACTTTGATGATTATCCATGGGGAAAAGAGGTGTTCAATTATACAATTATAAAAAAATGTATCCAAGGAGGATATAGATTTTGATGATTGTGGAATCACCCCATGGGGAAAGTTGATTCGGAAAAGGGCTAGAGTTGACAAAAAAGAATCGAATGTCACAATGTGTAGAATATATGGGTTTGTTTATGCATTCCAAGTATGGTTTTACGAGTGCTGTGGAAATGTGACCAAGTATTTGGACATAAAAGAAGAAAACAAAAGCCCACGGATCCTAAAGTGAAAAGATAATGGAATTCAGTTAAGCTTGAAGGATATTTCAAGCATATTATTCAGAAATTCTGCAAAAGATGTAAGTCATCATGTTTCTTCCTTTTTTTCCTTTATTTGAAATCGTATTAATTTGGGATGATCTTGCGATAATTCGTTATTTGTTTTTTTTTTTTTTTATTTTTTAGTTGAATTTGAGAAATATTTGTCCATCCGAAGATGAGAGGACGAATTTGAATTTGATTGGAACATTCAAAAAGGGAGAACAAAGAAATATTGGTGAAGTTGATGAGGCATTACAGAATATTGATGATGACAATTCTCCTATACAGCCTGATTTTCCAGCTTCTTCTACACATAAAAGAAAAGAAAAATTCCATGGAAAACATGAAGATTTGGAATTAAGAAGAATGATAGAAAAATTGGATAAAAGGCAAAAGAAAATGAAAAAATATATTAGAAGCTTAAAGTCCAGCATGGACAACATGAAAGCCAACTTTGAAAAAAACTTCAAAACTGTTATTAACACAATTGTTGGACTTTCACAGAAACTGAATTCTGTCAACAGCTCCCAGGTAAATTTAATTTTTTTTTAATCTTTTTTATTTATCTTCATGTCTACTATTTTAATATTTCTACAATTTTAATTTTTTTTCCATTTAATAGACTCACTACAATGAGTCTCAAGAACATCGCGAGTTTCAAAACGATGGACTGGACGACGATGCAGAATTGGGTGCAGATCAACAGACACATGGGGTGATGTTTTCCTTTGCATATGAATTTCTAATATCTTGAAAAAATAAATAATACATTTGGATATACATTATTTAATTTTCCATTATATATGTTATTATGGTGTGTAGTTATCTGATTATGAAGTATGATATGAAAAATGCATCAATGATGATGGAGCTAAAACAAAAGATTATATGAAAGAGCAAATTGATGAACAGCATGAAAAATTTGATGATGAAATGGTATGTTTATTATGTTATTTAAAATATTTGTGTTTCATTTTTTTAAGTTTAACAAAATTTATTTTGTTGCTATAATCTGTAATATGCATTCATTAATTTTTTAGGGTGTTAAAGCCCACAAAATGAAGATGAATACAGAAGAATGCCTTTTTGTATCTAGTTTGCTTAAAAGTGATGATATGGATATCACTTTATTTGATGAGATATATGCAGCTGCCATACTTAATGACTGCTAACTAAATAATAATGTGTGTCTTTTATCTGTACTTGATATTAATTCAGAATTTGTAGTATGTTTTCTAATATTATATTCGATTCATTTTTTAAAAAAGGATATTGAAGAGCTTACCGTAACTGGGACCGAAATTGTAGTATATGAAGGTGAAAGCCATGACATGACACCAGTTGTTGATAAACGGTATGTTAAACCATCAATTGTGATGAAATCACCTTATGTTACTAATTTTGGTTCAAGTGATGTAAAAGTGAAAAACATCTGCATCAAGACTTTGGTCAAAGGTTCAGTACCTTTAGACAACAAAATAGGTGAGGATGTTGATTTGAAATTGATGTCAGCCTTCAATACCTTCGTGGACACTGGAATGATAACTAAGAATAGGTAATAAAAAATCTTAAAATTTAATTTTTATTTGATGGTAATGTATATTAAGATGCATTGATACATGCTTATGTTTTTTAGGAAAAAAGTTTATCGTCCAGAAGATGATGTTTTAAATCCTCCATTTGATTTTGAAGTTGATGAAATTACACAGAGGTCATGGTTCCATTACTTGGTATATGACGGTCAACCTATATCCTCTAGGGTATGTATATCTAAAATCACACTTCTAATTTGTTATACAGAGAGAATTTAGGGAGTTTGATAATTACATGCTATGCTATTTCTGTGAACATTTTAATATTTATGTATATAATTTACACTGTGCGTACAATATGTACATACATTGTACATATATACACAAGGTATATATAGTGTGCATAGACGGTATGTACTAGTTGTACACAGTATGTGTACATCATGTACACAAGGTGTAAACATGATATACACATTGTGTACAGCATGTATACACTATGTATACTAGCTGTACACACGGTGTGTATCATGTGTACTAGATGTACACACGGTGTGTATCATGTGTACTAGATGTACACAAGGTGTATACATGATATACACACCGTGTATAGCATGTACACACTATGTGTACTAGATGTACACATGGTGTATATCATATTTACTACATTTACATACTATGTGTACTAGATGTACACACGGTGTATATCATGTGTATTCGATATACACAAGATGTACATACTGTGTACATCATGTACACACAATGTGTACTAGATGTACACATACTGTGTACAACTAGTACACACGGTGTACACATGATACACAACGTGTGTACTACTAGTACACATGGTGTAAACATGATATACACACTGTGTACAGCTAGTACAAAGTGTGTACATGATGTACACACTGTGTACAACTAGTACACACTGTGTGTGCATCTAGTACACATTATGTTCATGCTGTATACACATGAATTACATGTTCTACACATTTTATACATCTAGTACACAACTATTATACATCTAATATACATCTAGTGCACACCGTACATACTAGTTGTACATAGTTTGTGTACTAGTTGTATACACCATGTACACATGATGTATACCCTGTGTACCTGCTGTATATTGTGTGTTAACTGGTAGTATACCTAAAATAGGAATAGATGTGTACTTAAGTGTATAAAATGAGCGTATTTGATGCATATTAATTTTAATTTTTGAATTCTTTTTTATTTAATTGCTTTTTGTATTTATTTTGTCTACAGCACTTAAATGTCATCTTTTACTACATAAGGAAGAAGGGAAAATATTCAGATGGTGTTTGTATGAACTTCACGACAACTGATAACTTCTTTGACCAATTTATACAAAAATTTTATAAAAAATTTCTGAAAAAAGAGTGTGACATGAGCTTAGTTGGGAAAGAGGAAACTATTATTGAATATATCTTAGGTGGTGGTTTGCATTGTGCTCGACCATGGGTAGAAGTTGACGATATCTTTTTTCCCATAAATGTCACTAAAAAATTTCATTGGATATTGGGTCATCTGTGTATTCAAAAGAGATGCATCTATGTTTATGATTCTTTGGGAACTTCTGCAAGTAAAGCATCCTTTGAGGACACCATTATGGCTTATAGTGTTGGGTTGCCATTATTCTTGGACTATATTGGTTTCTATCAATTAAGGAAGGATATCAAGCTTGACGAAAGCCCATACAAAGATGTGAATTTAGCTGACCCTTTTGATTTTATTTATGTAAAAGATTTGCCCAAACAACGCGATCTGTAAGTTTTACATGCAGGTTTTCAGAATTTTATTTTACTACTTGATTTTTAGCTGCTAATAAATGATTCTGCTTTGTATTGTTGTAGTGATTGTGGGGTGTTTGTTGCTTCATTCATTGAGTACGTCATTGAAGGTAAAGCATGGCCAATCAAAGATTTTGACGTGGAAACGCATCGACAAAGGCTAGCTGTTTTATTATATCATCATGGACTAAAAAAACAGCAGCAGAACATTGCAAGTAATGATGAAGCACCAACTAAAAAGAGCTCAAAAACATTTATAAAGAAAAAAATGAATGAATGATGTTTTTATTGTATAAAAACAATCCCTTCTGTATATCATCATTGCTCAATTAATGTATGAAAAATATTGTTTTTATATTACTTCTGATTTCACTTCGAAAATTGGAATTAAATTAAATGAAATACTAGGTTACAAAAAAAGCAACAGGTATTTTAATTTTGATTTGGTGGAATATTCTTACAAATTATACTATATTTCATTGATCAAAAGTAAGGTGGTGAAATATGGTATTTTTATATTATATGCATGGCAAATTTGCAACTATGCGTAGAAAGATGCAATAGATAATTTATCTTTAGCAGTATATGGATTTGATACTATTGTAAAAGGAAAGGAAGCATTATAGGCATTATCTCCCAATGTTGTTAAGTGAAGCAGATATCATATCCCACGTTTGCTAAATTTGAACTATGTATCTACATCAAAACCATCTGTCAAACCACTAATAAAACACATCCCAAAAATTAAAGATATAGAAACAGGGAATTAAGATTTATGACTATATATATATATATATATATATATACATATACTGAAGCAAATTATAAAGAACAAGTTTGCTGAACAATAAAAACAGACCTAGCATCCAAATAAAAACTAGAAGAATATAAAATATCAATAATACTTTTCATGTCAATTTTTCATAATATTCATCCAAATCTTTAAATTTCAATTATGTACGGATTTTTTATATTTGCTAAACAATTTGTATTTTTCTATGAAGAATGAAACAATAAAAAAAAACAGCTTTATTGTCATTTTTTAGGAATGCCTCTACATGTCTTTCGATTGTGCCCATGTTTTCCACATCTGATGCACCTTATTTTGATGTTTGATTCCCATCCTGCTCTGATTCTTCTTTTCTTGGGTCTTCCTGATTTGTGTTTTCCTATTGGTGGTAATACAAGCTCCTCTTCAACAGTATTTGGTGTGTTCCAATACATCTGACTAGGAATAGGATGCACAACTCCCTCATATATTGCCAACATAGTCTCTTTCGTGTAGTAATTTGAGCAGTATTCATAACAATCCATATGCTTATCATTTATCACTGCTAAGGCATGTGCACATGGTAATTCATCCATCTAGAACTTATTGCAAGTGCATGTTCTCTCTTTAAAATCTACATTAAAAGTTTTTTCTTGCACCAACACGCTAAATATATCATTATTTGATGGTATGACCTGCAAATACATATTTAATTAGGATGAAAACTATTAGCTCTACATGTTTAAAGCCCCCAATTTCTGGTCAACCTGATATCTACAGCAAACAACAATAACCAACTAATCTAACAACGTGATAACCAACAACCTAATATCTAACACCAACCAGCAAATATCAAAACAAAAAGACACATTATTACATGCATGATAACATAAATATATATGACCATATGACAATAACAACAAAATAAAAATAAAAATCATGTTGTTACCTTCATTCTCATAGATGAAATGTAGTTTTCCTTCAACCGGTCTTCATACTTTTTAGTGAGTTTTGTAAATGTTGACATGGCTATATTCCTATTTGCATAAGTCCACTCTTGAACCAAATTGCGTAAATACTCAACTAAACCTATAATTGGTATATTTCTGGCAGCTTTTATTGCAGAATTCAAAGACTCAGCAATGTTAGAAGTCATTGTCGAATACCTGTTATTAATAGAATGGACTCTCGACCATTTCTCATATCCAACCATCCACAGGTAGTCTGTTATCCTACTATCAACTTTCTTAATCTCCGCCATATAATAATCAAACTGCTCAATTGTATATGCTTCAGCTGCTTTAAACAATAAATTTTTAATCTTCTTCGAGTTTTTCTTGAACCTTGTTTTCACATTGTTTAGCAAGTGATACACACATATGCAATGAGGGACACCAGGATACACTTTTGTAGCTGCTGTATGAATACTTTCATGTCTATCAGATATTACACACATTTTATCTCTTGTACCAAATGTTTGCCTAAATTTTCCAAAAAACCACTCCCAAGAACTATCATTCTCATAATCAACAATGCAAAATGCTAAAAGAAAAATTTTTCCAGCAGCATCTTGGGTTGAAGCAGTAATTAAAGTCCCCCCATGTGTTGCCTTTAAAAATGTACCATCCACAACTATTATTGGCATGCAATATTTTCACCCAATAATTGATGCATCCACAGCAATGAAAAGATATAAAAATGACATGTCATATTGTGTTTCCAAATGTATTGCAGAACCAGGATTTGTATTTTCCAGCATATACAAATACTTTGGCAATAATGAGTATGACTCGGAAGGTTTACCTATAATGCTATCCATAGCTTTTTCCATTGACCTCCATGCTTTCATATATTTAATATTTACACCATATTCATCCCTCATATCTCTTATTATATCAGCTGGTGTGTACACAGTCTTCACATCAACAAATTTTGATTTTATCAAAAAAGCAATAACATTTGATGTTGCTTGCCTTTTACTGCTTAACCTTGACCTCAAATCGCAGGAATGGGTTGCTATGAACTTTCGAATTTTAAACATCTTAGTATTCCCTTTCCTTGAAGCTCTTAATTGCCATGGGCATGCCTCATCCAAGCAATTAACATCATACCTTCTTTCACAAGACCTGTACACCTCAAATTGGAAATCATTTTTTACAGCATAAAAGTTTAATGTTGTCTTCAATATATCCTTGTCTTTAAACAACTTTCCAGCTTCAATTGCAGATAACATTGGATTTGACATAATTTGTTCATCCTCTTCTACTTCTTCAACTTTGTTATTCAAACTCTCAACTGTTTGTTTACACACCAAACTCACATAATCAATCATATCTATAAAATCATCATTTGAGTTAACAATTGTCTGCTCTTGCTCCACGCAAAAATTTGTTGTTTCAGTTTCAACTTCTATGATTCCAAGATTATCTGAGGTTATTTTGTAACTTTCACCTATTACAAAAACAAATAAATAGCTTTATTACACTCTAACTATAACACAAAATACACAAAAATACATGTTTTAATTGGATTATATAGTGTGTACTCACTGTATACCATATGTCTACTAGAAGTATAATGTATAAGTGCTAGGTATATAGGATAAATTACCTGTTTCGCACTTGTCCATCTCTGTAATGCACATTGGATATGATTTGAAACATGACTCTTTGGTTTTTAATTCCAAATAAAAAAACATTGACATATCATCCTTTATTATCAATGGTGGATACCCATCTTCAATAGAATATTTGATTTCCAACATCTTGTTTGTATTTCTGCCACTCAGATTATTGTTTATAATAGACAACAATTCATCATAGCTGCAACCAGATGGAATCAGTATTCCATGCACTTCAAAATTTTCATATTTGTTTTGTTCACTCCATTTCCCATTATATTGCAACAGGATTGGAATGCTCCCTGTCATTGTAAACGTCCTACAAAACACAAATATAACCACATTTAAAATCTAATAAATATAATATAACACTAAAATATAATATAACTACAATAATCATTAACTGCATAACACTAAAATATAATATAACTACAACCAACTACATTTAAACTTAATTATTATTTTCAACCATCATTAATTTCACACAGATGAAATTTATAATGACAATAGCATGTGAACAAAAAGGACACTATCTGCACTAAACAAAAATCATATTACATAGAGTTTAAGCCATTTGGATTTAGGAATTTGTAGATGCATTGAAAAAATTGATTACCTTATCTCATCCGTTGTAAAAATTATCAACAAATCCCAATTTTTGATAATCTCTTACTTGATAATTCACCAAATAATTTACCCTATCGAAACTAACATTTTGCCTTCTGAAAATATGAATAAAATAACCTGCTAAATAACCCTGGAGCTCCTGATGGGTATTTTGAATCTTCATATTTGGGCTATTTGTGCTACAAATACGTAGCTTCATACTTTTTTTCTCCTTTATCAATTCCGAACTATCAATAACAAATCTTACATACTCATCATCCACTATCTTCATTGCCTTCTCAATTCTCTTCGCCATCTCTGCTAATGCTTCTGATATAATTTCACCGCACAATCCACTTGCCGTTGTATGTGTTACTAAATTCCCAAAATACCCTATCGAAACTAACATTTTGCCTTCTGGTAATTTTTTCATCCCTCTATCAATTCGTTCATAAATTTGAATTTCAGAACCACATCATTTCTCCATGTAAAACTGATAAATAATTTACAATCAAAATATACATATTCAACAAACAATCTAAGATATGAAGTCAGTGGTATCAGTTATGATAAACAATCAAAACACACACCGCAAAACGTCACTTGAAGTTTTAGATTGCTGGAACTGTCGGAAAGATAGCACAAGCTCGCCGGATAATGAACAAATCCTCTGAAATCGTCAACAACGGAAAGAAAATTCGATCGGCGTAATATAAACAAAAAAACAATTGAGAACAATAGAAATTTCGATCAGCTGAGAGCTAAACAAAACACGGCATAGATGAAGGATAATAGAGTTTTTATATTGTGATAAAAAGTTGTATTTATGAAACAAAAAATTTAAAAGGTAAGATTTATGAAATCTAAGTGGAGGGGGTTGTATTTTCCGAAACAATGTAAAAAAACTTGGTAACTGGGGTAATTTCCACTAAAATCTAACAAAGGACGGGGGAAATAAGGAAAGAAGAAGCTTTTCGTCAATGGAGTGTTTGCCTGCTACGCTTTCACAGTGGGATTATTTGGTATTGTTAATTTTGCGTCCAGTCCTTGCCATCTATTTCGTGGTGTTGTTAATATCTCTGGGTATGTTTCTAATTTTTGTAATTAATTTGTTAATTTTGTTTGATTAGCGGGGTGGGATTGGTTAATTTTTCGATGATTGAATGTTTAGTTTTGTTAATGAAAATTGCAGGATGGTTTTTGGCATGGAAATCGGTGCTGGTACATGTACCACTAGTGCAAGAGATATTTGGGTTGCGTAAAAATCCTGCTAAACCCAAACCCAAACCCATGACCCGTCGATTTTCTAGATATTACAACTTCATTAATGCCCGAAGTTCTGCTTCTGGGTAAGCTGTTCAATTCCTCTTTTTTTTCTTTTTTATTTATTTTTTTGGTTATTTCCTTGTAAAATTTGTTGGATTTTAATTCTTCCAATTGCAATTAGTGTACAAATACAATATAGATGATCGAATTTGATGGTGGCAATGCACAGGGCAAACGCAGGAGACCAAAGTTCATGAAATCTTGTAGGCTCTTCGAGGAGGGAAAGGACTGGTGAAGCAACGAAAACTATATTTATTGTGGATATATCGACTTTGAAGCTTCAAATTATTATGTAGATAATTTAAGATTATGCTTGTTGGATATAGGATTGATTTATCATTCTGAGATTGTGGTATTCACTGAAAATTGGGAATCCAGTTCCACAAAATGCTGAATATTAATTTAATTTTATTGTAATTTTATACACGCGGGATGTATTTTTATGATTATGGTTAATGCTAGAAAGAGATTTTCCATTGAATTGCTTTACCTCTTGTATAAGAGATTATTTTGAACTTCATAGTTGCTGTGGTTTGTCCCATATACTGCATCTGATTGTTGGAATGTGGAAAGCAGAAATATCCCCAGCAGACAATTGATCCAACCAATAACCACTCCCTGCAAATGATCTTAATGCCATCTGATCTACCTCTATTCATAAACTCTAATTCCATATGGATGTCTAGATTTATGCCTCAATATGATAACGGGAAAGCCAACAACATCTTGTAATGAAAAAAAGAAAAAGAATTGGTCTAAAACGTATCTTATGAGCAATGTAGATTGGGATAAGTAATGCAACAAATACAAAATAGACGACACCAGATAAACTAATTGGTTAACACGTTGTGTTCTTCTACTCGTATCCGGCTATGCTCCTTTCTTTTTGTAAATTGTTTTTCCAATACAAAATGTCTATAAGTTATCTGTTTGTAAGACTTGAATCCTGGCCTCTAGAGCCTGGATATAATGTTCTGCCTTTTTTCCCCTTGGAAAGTAAAAGGAACAAAGTTAATTCAATGGCAAATGCTTCTCAAGCAGGAAATCACCCAACAGCAGTTCAAAACATGAACCCTCATCTGAGAAAACAGATTTGCATTAGTATCATCAGTCTTCGACCACAGCTACTGTTGCAGGTGGCTCAGTACTGACAGGGGATTTCTTCCCACCAGGTCCAGCGGAAACTTTAACCATGGCTGGTCTCAGAAGCCGGTCACCAAGACGAAATCCACGCCTGAACTCTTGAATTATAATGCCTTCCTTGTACTCTTGTGACTCTTCACGTGCAATGGCCTCATGCAGCTGTAACGAGAAAAGAAAAGTGCAACTCAAATATAATAATGGTATGGTAAGATAACTAAATGACAGCTTACTTGGTGATTAGTTATTACAATACTTGGAATTATGCATTACATCGTATCTGGAAGATAAACGTAGCATGATGCAAATGGATTCCTTTATTGATTTATTTATTCTTTCTCTACCAACTAAGGCATAAAACAAGCACTTTGGCAATTATTATATCACGTTCCTAAAGGAGCTAGAAACAAGAACATTGAAGAATATGAATCTTTCCAACAATCCATGCAGTTTCCTCAACATGAATGAATTAAAACAAAGGAATAATTCAGAAACATTTAACATGAAAAGCAATCTTTACAGGAATTACATACCAAGGGATCAAAAGGCTTTCCCACTGTTGCCACAGCAGCCACCTGCAAGCTCCTCATGATCTCCACAAACTGCTTGTATATTCCCTGGTAACTTGTATCAATCCTCTTTTCCTTTTCTGTATCAGGTTTTAATTGTTGTTTGGCTCTTTCAAAGCTGTCCACCATGGGCAACAGGCTCTCAATCACCTCTCCCTGGGCATTGCTCCTAACAGCAGCCCTTTCCTTCTCTGCCCTCTTTCTAAAATTATCAAAATCTGCTTGCAAGCGAATATATTTCTCCTTGCCCGAGTTTATTTCAGCAGATAAATCTGAAACCTTCTGGGATAATTCGTATTTCTCATTTTCTATAATCTCTAATCTAGCCTCGATATCTGAAACAGTCCTCTCATCTCCAAGAAGAATAGCCTCTTTATAAACCTTAATCAGGTTCTTCAAACTAGGTACATGTTTTCTATCTGAATCTTGATTCTCCTCTTTGTCATTTGTCTGAAAATTATGAAAGAAAAAATTATTATTTTTGAACTACGACTCACTTTCAGGAAAAAGAAAATGTTATAAACATAAAAAATAACACTAAAATGGTAACTATACTTAAAAAAAAGAATAAAGGATGAGAAGTTAAAGCCAACTACAGCATGATTTATTTAACCCAACTTCAAAGTTAAGAATATCCCTTATGCAAACAAATTCTGAATTCTTCACCGTTCCCAAGTGGTAATGCCAAACTTTTTTTGTAAGCATTTATATGACCGCTGATATCTCACTATAGTTGTTAATTCTTGGTCAGATATGTATGATTCAAAATAGACCAGCATAAAGCATGCACATTCAAATAACAATCCAACTAAGCCTGATACCATTACCATTACTGACGGTGCATAATGTTCCATGCCCACTCAAGAAACCAATGGAGACCATATTCTACATACTCCGTTTAAAACAGCAAAAACTAAATTCAATAGCTGAGGAGCACAGAAAGAGATTCAAAGGCATACAGCATCTCACAACAATGCCCTTGCAAGTATATAGACAATTAGACATCCCATGTAACTACGCAATCGTGAAGTCAAAAACAACTGTAATGGTTGATATATCCACGAAACTGTTCAAGGACATTAACCGGCAAAAATGTTAGTATTAACATTGTACTTGGAAAATAGACATCTTAAAACGAAGAATATAGATCAAAAAGTCAACCAGAATATGTCCAAGAGTTTTCTTGCTGTGCCATAAATTGCTTAGAGAAGACTCAGTTTCTGTAGGAAACAATCTAAAATTCTTCCGAGACCTATACCTGATGATCACTGGTTTAATCTTCATTTAACATCCCCAAATAGTTATACCAAATGCATCTAATCCCAATCCGATTGCTAACAAAAGTTCGGACTCCTACATGAACCGGGGCCAGTAACATACACCAATTCTGTAACGGAGTAGCTGCCACCTTTTTTTTTTTCTCTCTCTCTTTTCATGGTTATATACTACGATATCTATCTAAACTCTCTGAATATCTGTCATTTCATACACCAGACATCTAGCAAAACCCATAAACAGTACATGTTACAGAAGAACAGAACCGTAGGATTAAACAATTCAATTGCATATTGAGAAAGCATAAAACAAAATACATACAGTAGATGAGGAGTCTTCGGCGGAGAAATAAGCCTTGAAGGAACGCCTTGGGAAGTGCTTGTTGGTGATTGGAGAAGAATTAGAATGAGAAAAGTCAATGATAGGATTGCACAGGCGGAGGGATAGAAAAGGTAATGAAGTTTTGGAGTCTAGGGTTTTGGAGGGTTTTGCAGAGAATAGACGAGAGGGGCGAGGAGGAGCCAAGAGAGAGCTGTTAGAAAAACAAACCGCCATCGAATTGATGATGATAGGCTCCTAATTTCACAAGTCGAACATTCTGAAGCAGTTTGGCATTTAAATTAGTGCCCAAGGAATTGACCTGGAGATGAGGTTGATTTTAATTTTATGTTTTAAATTTTCTTGAAAACTAAAATATTATTAATTACCTTAGGTAATATCTATTATGATATTCATTATAAGGCTTATGAATTTTTAAAAAAATGTTTACATTAAGTTTCTATAAAAAAAATTTCCGGTTAGTGTTATATACTTTATTAATATGGGATGAAGTTCGACGATTTTTTATAAATAATATCTACATTTTAATCACCGTTGACAATATTCACCGTTGACAACATATTATATTGGTAAAATTTATTCTTATTAAATCCTTCGGGTGCATTAAGGAAAGATTTTGTTTTCAATTTTTAATTTTTTTTCTTAAAAATCAAATCAAAATATGTCCAGTAGATTATTTTCCATTTTGATTTTTTAAAAAATTTTAAAAAATAATTTTCATATAAAAAACAAAAATAAAAAATATTCAAAATAAATTTTGATTTTATCAATAATTTAATTATTTTACTCTCATTATCATTATCGTTACCACCACCACACCGTTGCTGCAGCTGTTGCCCCTATCAGCTGCCGTCGCCACCATCGCTGCTGTTGAAACCACAACCGTTATCGCTGTTGTTGCCACTGTTATTGTCTTTGCTATCACTATTGCCGCTACTATCACCAGACCGTCACCACTGCTCCCGCCAACGTTGTCGCTACCGCTGCAGTCACCATTGCTACCGCTATCATTGTTACCACCATACTGTTACTGCCGCCGTCATCACCTTTATACTGTCATCACCACTTTTATTGCCGTCACCACAAAAATTATTAATATAATATACATAAATAATTAAAAAATATAATACAATATTTTAAAAAATAAATAATAAAAATTAAAAATAATTTTTGAATTTTAAAAAATTAAAAAATAAAAATCTATAATTTTACCAATAGTATTCTTAAATTTCTAAATTTTTTCACATTAAATCTTTTTTTTTTTAAGATTACTTAAACAGTGATAGTTATTAAAAGACCTTTTATGCTGGAATGTTCTGATGTTTTATTGTTTTAGGCTTCTAGCTATAGCGTTAGACCAATGATGGTCGGATAACAGAAGTTGTAATATTAACACCCTTTGGTTGGCCTTTGTTTAAATGTTGACTCGACCGAGCTGGGAATGATACGGAACCGACACCCCAAAACCAATCATATTATCGTGCGAAAATTGAGTGTTTCTCAAATTTAAAGTACAATCTGAAAGCATATATCAAAATCAGCAGCCATTCACAGGGTCGGTCTTACAAGAAACCATTTGTCAAGGGAGATGCCCACCACTAAAACTCGAAAATTATTGGAATTTAGTGCCAATTAACTATCAAAAGTCTCGAACCAACCAGCAATTGTTTCCTTATAAAGTCCATTAAACAAAGAACATTCAAAAGAGAGAAGCCGAACGGGGCAACCAAAATATTATGATCACATTCACAGGTCATCACCAGAAGAGTTCCGACACTTAGTTGAGCACTCTTAATTTCCAGTACAAAAATGACTTTCCCGTGTAATTAAAAAGAAAGAAGCAAGTATTTCCTTCTTCCTTCTTCTTGAGGTCAGGGAACCAGGGAAACCCTCTCCTTATAAAACCATATTACATGGCAACAAAGAAATATAGTGCAATCTCAAATATTATCATATCCACAAAAGTGTTAAAAACCAATTTGAACATACTAAGCTTACAATTATCCAATTTCCAACATCATAGACTAAACCAAAAACGCCACTGTCACTACTGCCAGTGCCTGAAAAGAAGTCAGCTTACTGCCTGCTTACAGTACCTGCAACCATGAATAAATACATAATATATCAGGAGCTTAGTGGTGACACACATGCCACAATGACCTTTTTAGATTCAGTAGTCTCTATCTAGAACCAATCAAATCCATGGATGGCAAAACACTTTTTACTGGTATTTGGTAGTATGGTAGTAAGCAGCTCCAAAAATTAAATCATGCAATTTAATGCTTCATACGATCATCATACAGGCAACCCTAGGTAACACTGCATGCCAAATATTGAATAGAAATTTTTATTTCCTTTTCCCTTTTTTATGTAATTTGCTTTGAAACCAAAGAAAAAACCTCAAGTTCTCTGCAAAGTTGCCAAACTAAAAAGGTTTAAACTGTCTGCTTGCAAGTGGTAATGAACATATACCATGGAGTGATAACAACATAGCAATTCATCTTCCATTTGCAAATCCCTTAATGTCGGAAACAGAAAGACACAACATTTTCTCAGATTTGACAAACTCAACTTGCTGTTCAAGAAGGTTCTGTATGGAATCATCAATATGCTCACAAACGAAGATTAGGACATGTTGCACATCTTCATAGAGCACTATACAAACACCTAATCATAAATATGTTATACCGTACTTTGATAGTATTATTGAAAGGCACCATTCTGAACATAGTGAATTGCATTGAATATAATTACAACCCATATATGTGGCTGCAAGAACTCTAGAAAAACACCACAATAAAAAATGAAATATATAACCTCAACTAACAGCGTAACGTTTCTTCAGCCATAAGAAATTAATCTATATTTTCAAAGTAGATTTAAGAAAATAAAAGTGCACTATCAGCATAAATTTTAACAGTAGTGGGCCTGCCACCCAAATCCAGTTCAAAATGACAAAAAGAATACATCAACATATTCTTGAACTGTCCCTATATTCCACATATGCTAACACAAGATGAACAAACTACAGGGAGCACATTGTGTAATGAAAAGAGAGAGGGGGGAATGTAACACTATTAGAGCAAAAAAGGAGAACATTATAGACAAAGATTGCATTTAATTTGAGATTCTGAGACAGAATATATACCTTAGACAGCTAATCATCTCTTAAAACTAATAAAAAAAATTCATATGTTAACTCAATTCATGCAAGCACAAAATGACAGAGTAGGTTAAATCTAGTCAGAGACAAGCACACCTGTACAGCTACTTATCTGCACAACTACTAGTTCATAAAGAACATGCTTCAACGGCTGAGGCTCCTTGGCACTGGACATCAATCCTGTTGAGCAATTCTGTGTAAGATGATGTTAATGCAAGGTCCAGTGGATTGCTTTCATTCCATGAAGCCAACATCATCAAAGCAATTTCCAACAGGCTGGTTCATGTGAATGATCTTACCAAACAACTGAAATGAGCTAACACCAACTTTTGTTGATTTGCAGCCCTGGTTGCCAACAAGTTCTGTACCAAAAGAATGAGCACTGCTCTGACTGTCTGGTGATAGGTTTTCTGATTGTGAACTGCCAATGTTCAGCTCAGTAGACACCGTTTTCAATTTTGGCACCATCTTGTTGCCAAAGACATTATCAGTACTCATCTGAGAAGGATTCTCACTTAAGAAACTGGGTAAACTATATACAGAAAAAGGATTTTGCCTGGCTCCCTGCATGCCAACAGGAAAAGAAGGATAATTCAACAATGAATGGTTCATGTTCCCCATTGTTGAATTGGTTGTTCCTGACATAGGAAAGAAGAGATCTCCATCTCCATCAGTCAGAAATCCAGAATTCTCAGGAAATCTGAACTTTTTTGTGGGAGGGAAAGCAGCATGAAGTGACGGTGTGGATGCCATATACTCAACTTGCCAAGGGCTCACTCGCTTTGCATTCTGCAGAACTTCAGGTTCATCCCACGTAATCTGCATTATGGAGAGAAATAGCAGTGAATAAATTAATCAGAAATTTTATAACCACAGATAACAATATCAAATCTCGTAACCATCAAGTCTTATCCCCTATGGTGCTCCAATAATAAAACTGAAACAAAATAAACTAACCATAAGCAACAGCAATGCATCAAGGAACAAATTACAAGTCTCTGGCCAAGTGCCACAGCCCAAAATTCTGATCAACAGGCTTCTTAAATTTAAAACATTGCTTCTTCATCACAAAGACATATACAAACAACCTATCATACTTAGCAAATTGCATGTTCTTTTATCCGATCCTCGAGTGCCATAAAAATTCCCAATTGATCAAGTTGTTACCACAGGGCATTGGCATGTCCAAGGTGCTACACTCAGATAAGAACAATTCCACATAGGATATCACGCAATGTATCATGATAAATCAAATGAATGCAATTTTAGAATACATTGCTATGTGGAGACTCAATCTACTTGATTTCATCTTATTTTATCAATTGTAGGATCTCCACCGCATAAAAAGACGTGCATGAAACATTTCTCTATTTAAGATCTTAAAAAAGGCAATTATTTCAGCATGAGAATAATCAACCATCCCAAGCATCGAGTAATTGAAAGATACTATCATTGCAAATCTTTATCTACGATAAGTTGCCAAAAATTAAACTCCACTACACAGCAAGGCTCAGATTCACACTGCACTCTCTCAATTCGATTGATAAATCATTATGTTGTGTAAAACTCATGAGAACACATTGAGCAGAAACAGTCAGCCATGAAGTTGACAGTCGTTAGAGAATTCCCTATCTCCTAATCGTCGTTATCAATTATCAATATGACTATCTATTTTAGTTATCAGAGCAAGAAATTATTGGAATGATAATACACATCCAAACAAATGACGAATCAAATGCAGACCTGAAGCATACGCCAAGGAGAGCATCGCCATGGTCCACAGTCAGGCACAGCCGCAGATGCTACTGTCCCCTGAAACCAAGTCATCCTGGAAGAGTCCTCTGTCTCCATCGCCATCTTCACTCTCATTCCCGGCGCCCAATATACATTCAACGCTCCCTCAACCACCTCAGCCCTCACAACGAAATCAGAATACAACCCTGCCTTCGGATAATACACGACCTCAAACGGCAGCCCCTGCGCTGCCCTCTCAACTGCCTCCAGAACGGACTCTGGTGACACTTTCCCTCTCCCGGTCATCGAGAATCCATCGTCCTTCACCTTCATTTTCACATCTCCGGCCCCGTAACCAATCTGCTGCCGCCACCTAGCAGAATCCCCGCCATTGTTAAGCCTGACAGCCCGCCGCACTCCGATAAACATCTCTCCCGCCATATTTCTCATAAAAACCACCGAATCACCAGCGATCAACTTCTTGTGGTTGACGAACTTACTCCACCCGGTGGTCAACAAGTGCCTACGTGGCGTCCCTCGATAAATGTGCCTAAAATCCCACGGAACGCCATGAATGTCGGTTACCGTTAGGGTTTGGACAGGTGGCTCTGCTTGGTAGTTCAACGGCGGAAATATCGAGTCCGCACAGAACCTGGGAACAGAGAAACCACCCCCATTATTAGCATCGGACGGCGTCAAAATCTTGGCAAAAACCACAATCTTATCGTCATCATCCTCGTCTCCACCATCCCGCTCGAAACGGCCAGAAGATTCCATAAGAGGCAGCGAAGAGTTGAGCGAAGAATCAACAGGAAACAGCAGCAGTTTCGTGTAAACCTCATCGGTAACAGGATCAGCAAGGAACTGAACAGCAGAGATATGACAAGTGACAAAAGGCTTGGAAAGAGCAAGAGAGGAGAGAAGAGAAGGCGGAGATGGAGAAGAAGAGGATTGTTCGAGATGACCTTGAGGGAAGTAGTAAACCCTAGAATTAAGAGTAGGAATTTGGACAGAGGAGCCCGCGCAGGCACGCCAAATCCGGGAGTCGACAGGGCGGAGATGGTCGCCGGAAGGCTGCAGTGGCAGCGGCAGCGGCATTGGACAGAAGGTAGGGTTTTTGAATTGGAAGAAAATGGAGACGGTTACTGTAACATAGAGATATCAGGAAAACCCTCTCTCTCTCTCTGGGGAGCGATCTAATAAGAGTGTGAGAGAGTGTGTGAGAGAGAAATAAGTGTCTGAGGTGAGGTAGGAAAGAGAAGAGAGGCGTGTAGGGGTCGGACAACCAGCACGGAAGCAAATACCAGAGGGAAGTTTTTTAATTGGTTAGACTTATTTACGGTTTTACCCATACACACGCACTCTCTCCCTCCCTCTAACGCAACTAACTTTAGGAATGTCAAGCCCCCAATTCCCCCTTCTTCTTTTTTTACTCTTTTTACTCCCGCGTGGATTTCACGCTCTCTTAACTGAACGATGAACAATCCGTGAGTGATTTACAGACATTGCAATTACCCTTCTTCCTACAATTAGAAATCACTTTTTTTTTTGTTATTTAAAAAAGGAATTACATTTTTCTTACATCTCTGATCATTTTCTTGCTATTGTATTCACTATTCAGGTTCCGTGATGCATAAACTTCCTCTTTTCTGAAAACCCGTAATTGATAAATTTCCAATATAAATAATATATTAGGATTAAATGACATTTTTTTATTATATGATTTATTTTATTTATATTAGAAAGATAAATGAAAGTAAAAGATGCAGATAAAATATAAATTTGTGCGTTAAGAGTATCAGTAGAAGTTCAAATTATAGATAAAATATGCAGTGAAGAGTAGACAGGATGAGAGTAATTAAAAGCAGTGGTTATTAATGGTAAGCCGTAGACGAAGTGATCTTAAAAGAAATCTGATTGAGGACAGATTATGAATGTCCCTTTTGGCCTTTTAAGTAATTAATACCTGGAACTTAGATTCTCTTTTTATAGATCCGTTGCAAACAGTACCGCAGAAAGTTTACTATTAATCTCATGCTTTGCATTTAAATTCATGCAGGACTAGCAGTGATATACACTTCGAATCTCACAGGAAATCGTTACCCTGATTTTGTTAAATCCAATGGTAATTATGCGCCGGAGCTTTATATCATTTTAATGAGACATTTTTTTTATTAATGTATTTTAAAATATTAATTATCATTTTAAAATGTGTTAGAAATTATTTACGAATTTGAAATGTAAAACTAAAATCACTGCCAGATGAAACGATTTAGTCAAAAATGCATTATGGTGGGTTTGGTTTCAGCCTGAAACTGCTGACTGCTGCAACTATTTTGAAGCTGAAGCTGAAACCACAACAGACCTCAGCAATTTTAGACTCTAAAACTACTGTAGCAGTCAACGATTTCAGGCTAAAATTGGGTTCACCCATCATTCTTCAGTTGAAAGAATTTTTTTTTTCGCTCTTATATAAATGTTGCCGATCACTTTCATTTGCACGTTAACAATTTATATTCTTTACATTTAATTAAATTTATTATTATTATTATTAATTTTTTAATTGTTATTAAATTTATTATTATTATTATTACTGTCGATATTAATTTTGTTATTATACTTGGTGAGGGGGGTGCAGGAGCCAGTAGACCAATATATGAACATGGATATCAATTTACAAGTGAGAACTGCGGAACTCCAGCTGTACTCACCAGCAACTTCTAAATTCTTTAATAAGGGGAGCCACATTAAATGTATACGATTATTAGACTGTTCCAAACAAAATTACCTACCTATACAATGAAGAATCCACGCTAGAGTAAAACATTATATCTGGTACTCAGATTTTTCGACAGGCATCAAATTAAAATGTCTGGACAGCCATATCAATTTAACAGTATCAGGAACATGACCTAAAAGACGGTCACAAAGCTCATGTCAATTATGGTCTAAATGCTCGATCACAACACATCATATGGGTAACCCGATAAGTATAGCAATATCCTGAAGAGTGATTGTGGCTTCACCTACAGCAAGATGAAATGTATGTGTCTCTAGTCACCACCTCTCAACAAGTGTTGTTATTAATTCAACATTAACATGCATGCTTCCAATTTGTGAAACTCTAAAAAAACCTATTATCCGTAAATATGGAATAATTCGCTCGTCAATATTTTTATAATGACTATCCACACTGGCTTGGCGGGCTGGCAGCACATTATGTTGAACCTAATAAAAATATAAATTATTAGTAATTTATCCATGATAACCTACGCTAATTTAAATTATTTTTAACTAGAAAATATATTTACCGTTCCATTCCAAACAGCATCCGCTTGATGTCTGCGCTATAGCATCAGGATATCATCCTCGATTGGTCCGAAATTAATATTTTTATTAATACTATTACTAAATTTATAACATTTTTAAAATTTAATATTATATATTAACTTGCCTTTTTGTGGATCATAAAATAATCGAATTTATAACATTTGTCAAATATAAATTAATAAAATATTTAAAAGTATTATTATAATCTTTACTGGAACTATATCTTATTTATAACAATTAATTTATGCAACAATATTTTTTTATAGCAACTTTTACTAACATAACAATTTAATTAATTTAATCAATTATAAAAATCATATTAAATAATTTTATATTATTTTAAAATTTCCCAACAAGTTAAATTATCCTATTCAATTTTTATTATTAATATTTCACTATTTTACTTAAATCAAGTACAACAATTTAATAAAAAATTCTACATTATAAATACAAAATAAATAAAAAAATTATAACTTCTTGATTTATAAAAATTCTACATTATAATTTTTAATTTATAAATTAAATAAGCAAAAAAAAAATCAAAGTTGTAGGAACTTACCTGGAGCCTCGAGGGGCTGCAAAAAAGATAGGGAAGGAGAGGGCATTTGCCCTTGTTATCTCGGATGAATGCCCTTAATATATGGCTTTTGCCCTTCAAAAATTTCTGTAAAATAATTTATTTTCGATGTCACGGACTGAGGAGCGTGGGGAGCAAAACTAAAATTTCATGTAGACCTAGGAGGAAATTCTACAGCGTCTGAAAATCACTGCAAACTGTAGCAGTTTCAGAGTCTGAAATGGTTACAGTCTGCAGTGATTTCAGAAGTTGCAGATATTTTGTCCCCCACGCTCTCTCACGCGCTCCGACATCCACTAACAAAATCGCTCCAGATAGCAGCGATTTCAGAAGAATACCTCACTTCTGTAAATTATTTCTGACACATCCCAAAATGATAATTAATTTTTTAAAACGCATTAATAAAAAAATGTCCCCATTTTACCATTATTGCATGCAATAAAAGAAAATATAGATGAGATATCAATTTGGTATGTGAGAAATCCTGAAGTTGATAAAACTTGTGCATTCAAAAAACTGTTAAAGCTACTATTTATGAAGAAAAAAAATATAAATATATTTTATATGGGATAGGATGAAGTTTCTATTAGAGTGAAAATACTAATCGCAATTTAATTTTGTATTTCTAATCTCCTTGAATATGTCAATATTATTCCCCTTCTTTCATATGTGATTATATGTACATAAGGCCATGTGATCGTGGTAAGCAAGCAATTCCAATTTGAAGTTGCAGGTAGGAAGAAAAAAAAGATACTAGACCTGGTAGACCACAATGATTAAGCCTAAATTCCAAGGGAATAAAAAAGAATTGAATGATAGGAAGGAATAAAACAAATCGGAAAAGGCAACTTACATCAATGAATTCGAAAGCTTTTACATTTTTCGTGAGGTCTCTATCCGATGAGAATTTGCATTGCTTGCGTCCTGATTGTTTCTTCATTAACAGTTTTAACTTCATCAAGCAAAGAGTTGCTTCCATTAATAATCATGATTCCCAGCAAGTTGATATTTATTTATTTAATAAAATTAGCGCAAAGGCTTTTCAAAATTAGTTCGAGATCCAAAATTCTGGATGAGAATTAGAATGAAGGCTAATCGGCCCCACATAAAGCAAGATAAGCATTTCCCACGTTAATCCAAATATGCCATCCATGTAGTCCAAACAATAATATAATATCACAAGCAATAACAATATATATTTAATATCAAACTCCAAACCGATAATCAGCAAACAAATGAACATCACAGCAAACCTAACCACGAGTAGAACTAGGAGAAATCGAACAAGGATTGAGTGCCATAAAAGCACAATAATGCTCGCTCAATTATCTCCTCCCTTATTGCAGCAAAGATGATTAAAACCATCAATTGCTGTCACAACAAACTTTATTAAATACTTGTAATATTATAGAACTAGACAATACTTCCCAGTTATCACTCCTCAGATTCGGATTCAGATTCAGCATTCTCAAGCCACTCTACAAAAGGCTTCACACTCTTCCAAACAGGAGAATCTTTGTTGCCACTAGTCAAGCCCTTCTTGTACCAACCTAGGATATATTCCTCTTCGAGTACATCATTGTCATACAACACTTTCAGAACCAACGCCACCTCTTTCACTGCATCAGGGCTCAACTTACCAAAGAAAGACTCTATAGCATGCAGAAGACACATCTGTGATTCCTCTTCTTGAGTTGCTGCAGCCAGATAGTTCTTCTTTTTTGTCACCTCTTTAGTAAAACCTTTCTCTATGCCACAAAAGAGGGCAGCAAACAGAGCAGTCATTACTTCCTGAGATGTCCCAGAAAGCGAATTCAAGAAAGGTTTCAGCTGGCTTGGAGGTGAACCCCTTCTAAGAAATCCCTTTACCTCGCTAACAAGCCCATCCTCATGGCCATTGCTCTTAGTGCCATTCTCTTTCGGATGAGCCTTGGTCTCACGTTCTGGAGACTTCTTTCCTGACTTCACCTTCTGTTCAGTCGTGGACAGCATAACCATATCTGCAGTAACGGCACTCAACTGCTCCTGGATACGTTGCTTAGCTGCCTCCAGTGAAGTATCTGTTTGCCACTGGATATCATCATCATCCTCATCATCATCAGCTATCACTAGGTCATTTTCATCAGCCTGGCTTCGTGCTGGGGAGTGATCCTCATCTGAGCCATTGCCTTTCTTCTTGGAAGATGTGCTTTTTGAAACATCTTTTGTACCAGCAGTAGAACTTTTCTTCTTTCCTCCATCCTTTTTGAGCTTCTTCTGCTCTTCATCAGCAGCCTCACCCTCCTTGAGCCGTTCCTTCTCAGCCCTCCTCATTGCTTTCTTGTCTTTGGATCCCTTCTTGGCCTCAGGTGGGTTCTTGAGAATAAATGTCGTTAGTTTGTCCCTCATATCAACATCAGAAACAAACCCACAAGCAGCACACTTCAGAGTTACCATCTGCGTCTTAGTAATAAGAATCTCAGTTTCAGGGTTCCCGCAGCCATAGCATTGGATATATTTCTTGATGAAGTTCTCAAGCAACCCAGCAAGCTTTGAAGTTTCATGAGCTCCATTCACGAGTGATGTTCCAGTCTTCTCATCAAACTTGGACTGAGCTCCAAGCTCATTTCCAAAGTACTTTGTTGCGTATGAAGCAGGCCTAGCCAGGGCCTTAGCAATCTCAACCATGTTAACAACGTTAGTTTTAATGCCATTTCCCCTGCCCTCAATCTTGGTTATCATTTTTGGCATCTTATACCTATAAAAGGCATCATCACTATTGGAAGCACCAATATTTTGCAATGCCATCCTGTTGTTAAAGATGAAAAGGCCAGTATCAAGTTAATCAAAAGGGACAAAAAACAGTAGCACCGTGTTCTCTGGTATCTGGAAATCCTCCTTTAGCAGGCAGGTCCCTTACAGAAGGAAATGGCCGCATAAACTGGCACCCTATATATTCTGTGCTATTCTGTGCTATGAATCCTCCAAGATGCATGCAGCCAACCTTAGCTGAGGAACGTCTGTTCTTTTTTCTAGACGTAGGACAGTACTCTCCAAGTAATCCAATTGATAACAAAAAGAGAGAGGCCCGTTCAGACATAAAAAACACTTCAAACTTAACAAGCTCCACTTTTGCTAAACGCAAATAAAGCAGACAAAACTGCCAACAGCCTGAAAACACAACAGGATCATTAAAGAAACTAGACCATCCACAGAAATACTAGCATCACATGAACATTTCCATCATTATTGATGGCAAGTATGAAAGAAATCCTACAGACAGAAAATAATAATGAGATAGCACACAAACTAATAGCAAAAGTAGGATAATCCAGCTTATGCAATTAAATTAAAATCTCAATGTAAGCAACTTAAGAGCAGGACCTCCGTCAAGATTCTCAATGTTATGAAATTTAATACAGCAAGAGTGCAGACTAGAAGCTAATAAATTCTATTTTTATTTTTCGATTTTTAGAACCAAATGTACCTCCAACATAATTTTATTTTGATGAAAAACAAACTCAATAAAAAGTAGTAAGCTTTCCAAATATGAATCATTCTTCCAACATATTAAGGGAATTGCAGTTGTAAAAAAAAAGTTACCAATGTTCCTTCTCCATAAAGAGTGCATTTCTCTTTATACATTGTTTTGAGTTAGTAGAACAGTAAGGCAATAATACTTCAGTTTTCAAAAGGAAATAGTTTTAAAACAAAGAACCTAAAAATTGCAAAACTTATAAAAAGAATCCCAGTACGTTTATTCAATTTAAGCATTACATACAAAAAATTATCAGCTAATAAAGACCATATAGGCAAAAGAAAATACGAAATTAATTGCCCAGTTTTCATATCAAACCTCTGATCCAGAGGATGAATAGATGCGGTCTAAGCATAAAATCCACCATCTAGGGTTTAGAAATACGACAAAGATCCCAATCTATTGCCCAAGTCGAACAAAAAAATCCACCATCTAGGATTTAGGAATAGAAAGAACAAAAATCACAATTTACGGCATGATTGGAACAAATCAAAAGTAAGTAAAGAATCAACTTTCAATAAATGTAACACAAGCCAAAAATAGCGTCTGCTTCATCTGCAACGGAGAATCAAGATCGGACTTTGTCAAAATCCAAAACCTGATATTGCATCGATCAATCCAAACAATTAATAGCTATATCATAAATCAAAAACAACAAAATCCCAGCTAATAGACACACAATAAATCTCAAACAAGCAAAAAGAAAAGGCCAAATCATAGATCTACAATCATATGGCAACAAAAACACAAAATCCTAGCTCTGATCGAACCAAAACAGTTCGCATCTGACAAAAGGCGGAAAGAAACAGGAAGAAATTACAAGAAAGTTGCTAAATACCGCAGAAAATAAAAGAGAAACGATGATAGAATCAGACTCTAATTTGATCGACCAATAATATGAAAAAACCCTTACCTAGGAAGGTATAAAAGGGAAAAGAGATAGGCCGCAGACGGAGGATATGTTGATGCCCTGCTTGCTGTGCTCGTGAAAGATTGTGAATTGTTTAGGGCGAGGGCTTGGCCTATATATATAGAGCAACAACGTAGAGAGAGATTAGGATTTTTAGGGCAAACTCAGCCTCCTAATTTTTATAATTCCTTTTCTTTTTCGGATTTTTTTTTTCCAATTCAATCCGGCTGAGATTTTTTTTTTTTTTTCTTGTGTCCCAATTTTACATGTTTACGGTTTTACCCTTCCTTCCAGATTTTTCTTCTTTTTTTTTTCTGAAATCAGCAAGTAATTTTTTTCTTTCACAGTAATCCAAGACCATTGTTTGTTTGTATGTATAAAATAATATTTTAAAATTATTTATGGCGTTCGATAATTGTATTGCTATTAGTTGTCAAATCTTAGGGTTGTTTTAATTGAGATGTCAATCGCCCATAATCAGAAAATGGTTTTGCTAATAATCTTAGGGTCGTTAAAGTCATTTTGTAAATTTTAATTTTTTTTAGTGTTTTAAAGTTTAAACTTCCAACTCAAACTTTCAAAATATCGAAATATTTTTCCTACAATTAAAAAAAAAATATCAAGCTTATCAAAGAAAAACTAATAAATAATAATGGAGCATTGTATTTTTCCATCGTCTGGAAACATTTTAATTTATAGTTAATAATAGCTAATTGCCAATGTTACTAAGTATAACAAATAGTTGTTTTAACAATTTTCTTTTTAATTTGATAAAATCAATATTTACAGATCACCCAAAACGATTTATAGTTTAAAAGCCAGTAAAGTCACTTGTGGAGGTGTAAAATTAATAAATTAAACTCCTCAATCTACCCATATATTTTGGAATAAATAAATTTCATAAAATTTATTTATAATTCTAAAATTTTATATTTATAATATTAAAAAAATTCATCTATAAAATTTCAAATTCATGAAATTGAATATAATTATCTCAAATTTAACTAAAATAAATGAAATTTATAAATAAATTTTACAGAATTTAAAAAAATAATTATAGATAAAAATATATTATACAATATACATGTTACGGGGGAGAAAATTCGAAAATATAGTTAACCGTAAAATCGGTTTAAAATCGAATCAATTTTTACGGTTAACTCGATTACAATTTTTAGTTTTTATATTTTCGATGTTTAGTTACGGCTTAGTTTTTTAACGATTAACCGGTTCATATATATTATATTTTTATTTTTATATCTTAATTTTTTTTTTCGATTTCTCTATAAATTTTACATAAAATAATACTTTAAAATATATTTAAATTATATTTTTATTTTTATACCTTATTTTTTTATTTTTCTATAAAATTTATATAATATTTTTAAATTGAATTTATAGTATGTCATTCTTTTTAATTATATAATAATATTTATATATAATATCCGATTAACTTTTATATATATTATTTTTTATCATATAATGATATTCATATTTTACTTAATAGCATTTAATTATATTTTCTTATATTTTAGAGTTTATGTTATAACATTTAATATTATTCAAAATTTTATTAACTTAAAATTAAAAATATTAATTTTCAATAAATATCAAATATTTTTATAGTATTAACTATTAATTTATAAAATAAGAATTTTGGATAGTAAATTATGTTTATTTTGAATTATTTTGAACATTTAAAATTGAATTGAATTTTATCTATTTTTTATAATTTTATGTTTTAGATTTTAATGATTAATCGAAAAAATTTAATTAATCAAACAAAAAAATTGAAATTGATTAATTGATTAATCGAATCTAATAGACGGATTAATGATTAATAATTTTAAAAAATAATATTAATGCATTGATTACATGTCATCTTTCTTCTTGTATTTCTCTCACTTCCCAACCTATCTCTCTTTCTCTCTTCTTACTCTCTTTCCACCGTCTCTCTCTTTCTTTCTTTCCTTTCCTATCTATTTTTCTTCCTCATTTCTTTTTCTTTTTTTTTAACTGAAAGCTTGCATTAAAAATATAAGTCAGCAATTATAGTGGCATTGAAGGAAAATTAAATTCTCATATATATAAATTTAATAAAGAACTATGTACTCTTACTAGTTTATGATTTAATAAAAAACTATGTACTCTTATTTTTTTATATGAGAAAGGGAAAAAATAACAAACAATTACAAGAAACTTGGGCCATTTATGCCCCTGTTATCTTGCTCTAACAGCTTCTTAACATAAGTAGGGGGCCATCAAACCATGTACACGTGGCCATCTGATTATCTCCATCCTTGATCAAAGCATCTGCAACCCTATTAGCTTATCTCCTAACATGCCCAATCTTCTCCTACCATTTGTGGTTCAAAAGGATTTTAACCTCCATGTTCATATCTGAAAGATGAGCAACAACATCCACTTGATTATTAAGGCGATTCACAATCTCCTGGCAATCAGACTGAACAGCAACTCTCCACCATTGCCTGTCCTAAGCAAATTTCAGCCCTCTCTTTATTGCCCATAGCTCTGAATGAAGATCACCTGCATTGTTAAGGCTCAAAATATAGCCATCTAACCACGTCCCAAGCCCTATTTTCTCTGCTGCCAATTTGAGATGTACCATCCGTATTTAGCATTACCCACCCCACTGAAGGTGGCTGCCACCTTATCCAACTAGTCTCACCTCCCCTTCTTGAGAACGCAACTTTCTTCAGCTTAGAAAGACATAAAAGATCTGCTTTAACTTCATTCAAAATAAGTTTAATTTTAAAATCACAAGGCAATATAGAGTTATTAAAAACCATTTTGTTTCTCTACCTCCAGATGTGCCACACCGTAAATCCAAACACAATTTTCAGTCGAGATTATATCTACCAGCGAACTTCCCCTTCAAATTACCAGTCATCCAACCTATGAAATTTTTGAAAAAGAAACTCGATGCTTCACAAAAATTAAGAAGCCCGTCCCAAATTTCTTTTTCTTTGCAATAATCTCTCAACATATGCAAAAGATCCTCTACTTCTTTATTACAAATCGAACAAAGACTTGATGGAGCTAGATGTTTTCTATTTCTTTCAGCATTAGTAAGCAACTTTCTATGAAAATATAGCCATAAAAAACATCTAACCCTTTGAGGTCCACTCCATTTCCACACTAGCTGCCACTGACTTCTCTCTCTACTAATCAAACTATCTTTAAGAAGCTCATAAGCCATTTTTAAAGCAAAGTTACCCGAAGCTGTGGAATTCTATAAATTAAATCCACCCCTATCGCACCATTAGGTGGTAGCATCCCACAGACCTGGTTCATACCTCTGCTGCAAGAAAAAAACTTAGCTTCGATATATCCCAATAATCCAGCTTCATAGTGACATCTTTGACTTTCCATCCCAGCATTTCCTTGTTTGCTTCATCCACTACATGATCAATTAATTTATAACTACCACACCATTTGTCCAACCAAAATCTCACCTGTTTTTTATCTCGAAGGCTGACACTGGTGTGTTCTGAAATAAAAGACCAAGCTTTGATTAAATTCCTCCAAATTGGAGTGCAGCAACAAGATTGGATACAAATGGAATCATCAGTCCTTCTTTTACCATATTTACCAAGCAAAACTTGCACCCATAAAGCATCTGATTCATTAATGGATCTCTAAACCAACTTCACCATAAAAGCTTGGTTTAGAACCATAAGGTTACGAAAGCCCAAACCTCCCTTACTTTTTGGCAAACATAGATCACTCCACCTGATGAGATGAACTTGCTTATGGTCACCACTGGAACCTCATAAAAAGTTCCTGCAAAGACCTTCAATTTTATCACAGATTGATCGAGGTAAAACTAACATCTGGAGAGCATAGACCGGCACTGCCATTAAAATTGACTGGATCAAGGTAACACAACCTGCAAAGGAGAGAGAGTTGGCTTTCCAGCACCTCAAACGTTTTCTAATTTTATCAATTAAGTACTGAAAGTAATGCTTCCCATTTTGACCATTAATGACCGACACACCAAGATGATGGCCTAAATTTGTAGAAATAGAGAAACATAACTTCTCTTCAGTCAGCTTCTAATCTCATTATTAACATTTTTAGACACAAACAAAGAGGTTTTGCCTTTGTTGATTTTCTAACCTGAACATTGGCAGAAATCCTCAAGCACATCGCACATAACTGATAAATTCTCCTCATTAGCTTTTCTAAAGAGCAGGAGATCATTAGCAAAAAATAAATATGAAATCAGAACCCCATGTTGGCCTATTTTTATTGGTTTCCACAGACCTTTGTCCACCACTTTATTAATCGCCTGAGTTAATCTCTCCATGCATATGATAAATATGTACGGCGAGAGAGGGTCTCCTTGTTGTACTTCCCTTGTCGATTTGAAATAGTCCATCACTTCACCATTCCATAGGATCCTGGTGCTGTTATTCTCCCAACTATTGACCAGAACTTGGAGAAAAGAATGCGGCAAACCTGCATTTATCAAAGTATAAAAAATGAACTCTCATCTAAACCTGTCATAGGCTTTGTCCAAGTATAATTTGATGTTCATCTAGCCCTTCTTACCTTTTTTATTATTCATGGAATGCATCACTTCCTGAGTAATAAAAATGTTATCAATTTATTTGCCTTTCAGGAACAAAACTGATCTAATTTTTGTTGATGAGATTCACTAAACACGATTTTATTCTATTAACTAAAACCTTCATCAACACTTTAAACACCACCGGTAAAAGACTAATTGGCTTAAAATTAGCAATCGTAGTCGGTTTGTCTTTTTTGAGGATAAGGGTAATGAGAGCTTGAAAAATAAAAAGGTCAAACTGTTTCCCACTCGGGCTATCATTAACAAATCTACAAATGGAGCTTTTAACAACATTCCAGTTGCTTTGAAAGAAACCAGCGCACATCCTGTCATTCCCACGGGCTTTAAAAGGCTTCATACTAAAGAGAGATTCTCGTACTTCCTCCTCTGTAGCTACTGCACCCATCATATCAATAAGATGATCAGGAATCTTTGCAAATCGACCTCTTATGGGAAAGGCTGGACTAAACAAAGTTTTTTCAGTATAGAGGTGAAAGTAAAAAATCGTAGCATTGTTTTTTAACTTTAATATTTCTGAGCTCCAAAAACCACCATGCAATTAAAGTATGTCAATAGTCAATCTATGTTTCTTCATTCTATTTTTATTATGGAAGTAACAGGTATTTTTGTTTCTAAAGGAGTTCCTCTTGATGAAGTACCTTCTCGTACTCTCCTCTCACATTAGACTCGAGCTGAGAAAGAAAATATGAGTGTCTTTTTTCAAGAGCCCGATTAATTTTATTAAGCCTCGTCAACATATTTTTCTTCCTCGAAAAAATGTTGCCAAAAACCTCTCGATTCCAAGTTGTGACATGACTAGAAAGGAGTTTATAATTGTACTAATCTCTACCTTCAAATCCCACTTTTCTCTGACAAATAAGGGGAACTCTTTATGTAACAACCAAGGGGCTAAAAATCGAAAAGGGGTGGGACTTTTAGAGCCTGACCTATTGTTAGTGGAGATAATAAGTGGCATGTGATCCAAAACAATCTTAGAAAGATGATGCACACTAGCCCAGTCGAACTCGTGGTGTCATTCTACATTGTACACAGCTCTATCTAGTCTCTCTTGGACACAACCCCTCTACTAGGTAAATTTAGGATCTTGAAATCCAAGATCTAGCAAATTACATTTTATCATACAATCCTGGAAAAGCTGGCATGGTTTACTACCTCTAGAAGAACTGCCAAACTTTTCATGAAAAAATAAAAAAGAATTAAAATCACCCGTAAGACACCAAGGCTCCAAAAAATAACTGTTAAGCTTAACCAAATTTATCCATAATTTATGTAATGACCCTCAGTATACCCTAGTAGTAATATCACTAATTAATTATGCTTGTTTATATTTAATTAAATATAAGTATATAAAGAAGGACCCAATTGCATAGCTAAAGGGTAAGTTTTGGGGTAAAAGTGAAAATAAGAGAAATTAAGGGATTTAAGGGTAAGATCTTCTTTCAAGTGACACGTGGACCTATTAGAGAGAAAAGAGAGGGAGATATTTGGTGGAGGTTGGCCGGCCAAACAAGGGTCTTCATCTCCATCTTTATCTTCTCTATATCTCTAAACTCTCTCTCTAGATTTCTTAGAATTGGGGAAAGGAAAAGAAAGGTTTTTCCTAGTTTAATATTAAGGTAATCTTGATTCTTCTTTAATATGTATTGTTCTTTGTTTAGCTTGAATAATATTTATGGAAGTGTTTTATATTATAGAAGGAGAATCAAGCAAAAGGAAAGGGAAAGAGGCTCTCTAAGGTTGAAGAAGACTTGGAGCTTAGTAAGGTATGGGAACTTAGGTTTATGTGTGTGTGTTTGATGTTTGGCCATGAGAGAGGGAGACCTTGAATGTCTCTCTTATATAATTTATAGATGATTTCAAGGTTAGAAGGGTTTAGAGTTAAAAATATGCAAGTTTGGTTGAAAAACATGAAAAATCGGTTTTAAGGTTTATTGGACCAGTTTGCACATTTATGCTCATATCTTGAGCTATAGTTGTCCAAATGATGAAATTCCAGTTGGCATAGAAACTAGACTTGTAAATCTTGATTTTGTTAGAAGAAACCGAAATCTGATTTTCACTGCATGATAGTGAAAATCAGAATTGAATTCTGACTGTGGTTGTGAATGTACCCTTATGAACAGTCTGTGGTTTTTCTTAAATATTTAAAGATTTACAGGTCCTATTGAGGAGATTTTTAATGCTTTGGAAACTGGAAATATAGGCTTAAAACTTTGTAGAAGATATTATTTCCAGAAAAATTCGTTTGGGATGTTGAAAATGAGATAAAATCTAAGTTTTGAAATAAGTTTATTTGAATTTTGAGCAATAAGCTTGGAGGCGTTCGACTTATCGCTTTCCGTCGCGAGCGCGACTAGTGTCGCGAGCGCGATAGCAAGCGGCAGCTTTGTGTCGCGAGCGCGACTTATGCCGTGAGCGCGACATCAAAGCATGCTCATATAGGCCATTGTTCTCCGTCGCGAGCGCGATTAACGCCGCGGCCGCGACATTCGTCCTGAGCGCGACTAGTGTCGCGAGCGCGACAATATGCCTTTATGTTATATTTTAATATTTGTATTTTTATGACTTCAATTGGGATTTAAAATTTGTCTAAACCCTTCTAAGCTTACAAATCGTCCTGAATTACAAGTTTACAGTAAGGAATCCCTTTAATTACCAGATTCGCTAATAACAAAAAAAAGTAAGTTCTATTACCTTAAATGAGTTTATGCATGCGTTATCTCCTTGTAATACAAATAAATGATTGTTTGACAATAAAGAATAGCAATAAATGATAGTAAATTTTCCTTGCATTTATTAATGCTATAGTTGTATATGTTGATACAATGTCACACGATATGAAAAGTAATTGAATTAGGCCTGCACTTAAAGACTTGGTTGTGGATAGATAGGCATGCCTATAGGGTTATAGTTGCAGCTGCTATAGTCTGACTCATATGAGTCTATAATTGTCTCTACATGAGACCATAGTTCTGGCCCAATGGGTCCACAGATTCGATGCCTTCGGGTATCCATAGTACTAATACCTTCAGGTATTTACAGACTTGATACCTCATGGTATCCACAGCACCCGTTATCCACACCCACAGGAAACTGAGGCAGGCACAACTTATAAGATAAATGAAATGCATATACAGTTTATAATTTTTCATTCTATAATTTAATGAAACAAGTTATTCCTTCCAATAATGCATTTGGTTATTCTATAGTTGTGAAATATATATATATATATATATATATATATATGAACTTGTTATATACTTTTATTGCATGCTTGGTGATAACCACTGTGAGTGGTTATCAACATATTAGTTTGTTCCCCACTAAGCTTTATAGCTTAGCACGGGAGTTTATCCGTGTAGGTTCGCAGGGTAGAACTCTTGTTCAGGGACAAAGCCAACAATCTTCCAAGTCAACATCGAAATAGGAGTGGCATTTTGATGTATGAAAATTAACTTTTACATCTCTTTTGGTTACACCCAATATATTTGTATTTAAAGGCATGTAATTATTAAGTTATGAAAAAAAATAGTAAACAACATGAGAAGTATCACCCTCCACCAAACATGACTAGTATAATATGAAAGTATGTATGCTTATATATGCATCGGTAACAGATGACTTATATGATTAACAGGATTAAATGAATGTATTTAGTAACAGTAATCCAGATTATCTAGTATAGTCATTACATCTTTGGTATCAGAGCGCCTTGGTTTAGGCGGTTCTGGCCAATAGAAATTTTAAGGGTTATAGATATAGATCTCTTGTTGATGTTGGCTTATTGTGGTTGTCCCTGTGTTTCTTTTGATATAGTTAGTGATGGAAGGACATCATGAAGTAGTAGATGAATCGGCTGAAAGCAATTTACCTGGTCAATCGAATCCTTCCCAGCCTGAATCTTCTGCATCCTCTAGAGGCGGTGTAGCTGCTGCTGAGTCTGGTGAAGCATTGTTGAAAATTTCCTACGACATGGCTCAGATTTTACAGCAGATGACTGCACCAAAGGCTCCTATTTCTGAGATCAGGAAGCATGGTGCAGAAGAATTTCTAGGTTCTACTTGGAAAGAATCCGAGAAAGCAGAGTTATGGCTTGAAAGGTTAGAGCGGGTGTTTGTAGAACTTCAATGCCCAGCTAATCAAAAGGTGACTTGTGCTGTGTCCTTGCTTCAGGGAGCAGCCTACAACTGGTGGAAACTAGTTCAGACACAAACTCAGTTGCCTGATTCTTTCACTTGGGAGTTCTTTGTATCAGAGTTTAAAAAAAGGTATGTGACTGAAGCATATAAGGATGAAAGGTTGAAGCAATTTTTGAATTTGAAGCAAAGAGGTATGTCAGTGGCTGCTTATGAAGCAGAATTCAGCCGTCTGAGCAAATATGTACCAAAACCTATGCTGACTGGGACTTTCAAGTGTCGTCAGTTTGAGGATGGATTAAATGACTAGATTCAGGATCATTTGATAGGGCCTATTTCCCTGCATCCTGTTGATTACCATCAGCTAATTCAAGCAGCTATTCGGGTTGAGAAAGAAGAGAATGTTAAAAGAGAGAGAGAACAAAGAAGAAGAAGTTTTGCTCGGGGTGGTTCTTCATCAGGGAAAAGATCAAGACTGACCCAAGGAGAACGACCAATGGAGTCTGGTTCTCGCCCTGCATCTAGAGGTGGTCGGCAGGGGACTTCTACTCCAGCCGGATCGGGTAGAGGTACTACATCAGGGCAGGGCAGAGGTCAAGCTCCAGAATGTTCGTATTGTTTTAGGCGACATTAGGGCACTTGTAGAATGCTCACGGGTGGTTGCTTCAGATGTGGCAGCACGGAGCATTTTATGGCAAATTGTCCTCTGACGCAGGATCAAGCCTCCAGTCAACAAAGTAATCGAGGAGCTTCTAATGTACCCTCTTCAGGTAGGGGTCGTGGTAGAGGCAGAGGTGGATTGGGCCAGTTTAGAGCCCAGTCCAGGAATATTTCTGAGTCGGTGGATCGACCCTTCGCTCCTACACCTTCTGTTAGAGCTTATGCTATGAAAGGTCGTGAAGATGCTGATGCTCCTGAGGTCATAGCTGGTACATTCTCTCTCTTTGATACTGATGTGTATGTGCTTATAGACCCAGGATCTACACATTCATATATTTGTAATGGGGAGTTGGGTAGAAATATATCTGTTGTAGATCATTTGAACTATGATATTCGTGTAATAAGTCCTTTGGGCCACAGTATACATGTAAATGAAGTTTTTAGGGATTGTCCTATTAGAATTCAAAGAAGAGAATTTCCAGTTGACTTAATTGTTCTACCCTTCCATGAATTTGATGTAATCCTAGGTATGGATTGGTTGTCTAGATACCAAGCCATAGTGGATTGTAAAGCTAAAACAGTAGTAGTTAAGAATGCTGGGAAAGAAGAGACATTGATTCAAGGTATTAAGTCTGAACCTTTAACTAATGTTATTTCGGCTATGCAAGCGAAAAGATTACTGAGAAAAGGCTGCCAAGTATTCTTGGCTTTGATTCTTGATTCTAAGAGGGAGACAGTTAATCTTCAGGATATTCCAGTGATCAATGAGTTTCTTGATGTTTTTCCCGAGGAACTTTCGGGTTTGCCACCAAAGAGAGAAGTCGAGTTATCTATTAAGACTTTGCCTGGAACTGCTCATGTTTCTAGAACACCTTACAGAATGGCACCAACAGAACTAAAAGAGTTAAAGGTTCAGTTACAAGAATTGTTAGATAAAGGCTTCATCAAGCCTAGTGTATCACCTTGGGGAGCTCCGGTATTGTTCGTCAAAAAGAAAGATGGCACTTTGAGAATGTGTATAGACTACAGACAACTCAACAGGGTAACTGTGAAGAACAAGTATCCTTTACCTCGGATTGAGGATCTCTTTGATCAGTTACGGGGTGCTTGAGTGTTTTCAAAAATTGATCTGAGGTCAGGATACTATCAACTTCGGGTTAAGGATATAGATGTTCAGAAGACTGCTTTTAGAACTCGATATGGTCATTACGAATTCTTAGTAATGCCTTTCGGGTTGACTAACGCACCAGCAGCCTTCATGGATCTGATGAATAGGGTGTTCAGACCCTATTTAGACCAGTTTGTTGTGGTGTTTATAGATGATATCCTGGTCTATTCTCGGGATGAAGCAGAGCATGCAGAGCATTTGAGATTAGTATTACAGATTTTGCGAGAACAACAATTATATGCAAAGCTAAGTAAATGTGAGTTTTGGCTTAAAGAAGTCTCTTTCCTTGGGCACGTGGTGTCTTCTGAAGGCATTAGAGTGGACCCTAAAAAGATTGAAGCTATTGTTAACTGGAAGCCGCCTCGCAATGTCCCAGAAGTCCGAAGTTTCTTGGGCCTAGCTGGTTATTATAGGAGATTTGTAGGAGGCTTTTCAATTATCGCCTCCCCACTCACTAAGCTACTTCGGAAAGAAGCCATATTTGAATGGTCAAATCGTTGTCAAGCCAGCTTTGAACAGTTAAAGAAGATGTTAATGGAAGCTCCAGTTCTTATTCAGCCAATAGCGGGTAAAGAATATGCTATGTATAGTGATGCGTCGAGAAATGGACTAGGGTGTGTATTGATGCAAGAGGGTAAAGTGGTGGCTTATGCATCAAGGCAGTTGAAACCTCATGAACAGAATTATCCGACTCATGATTTGGAGTTAGCCGCAGTTGTATTTGCTTTGAAAATATGGCGGCATTACCTTTATGGTGAGAAGTGCAAAATTTATACAGATCACAAGAGTATTAAATACTTGCTTACTCAGCGAGATCTCAACTTAAGACAGCGTAGATGGCTAGAATTGTTCAAAGATTACAATTGTATAGTTGACTATCACCCAGGAAAGGCAAACGTGGTGGCTGATGCTTTAAGCAGGAAAATGATGGCAACTTTGTTATTACAAGAGTGTAAATGGAAGTTTGCACCTGATGGGGCTTTGTTAGCTCAATTGCGAGCTCGCCCTAATCTTAAGCAGGCAGTAATAGATGCACAGACAGATGATGTAAAGCTGCAACAATTGGCCCAATCAGTTCATGCAGGAGGTCCGACAGAATATTCTATTGGGATTGATGGTGGTCTCTACTATCGAAATCGATTATGTGTGCCAGATGTTGAAGATTTGAAGAGAGCTTTATTGCAAGAAGCCCATAGCACAGTATTCACCATGCATCCCGATGGCAACAAAATGTATAGAGATCTGAAACAGTTTTACTGGTGGCCGGGAATGAAGAAAGACGTGACCGAGTACGTCTCCAAATGCCTAACATGTCAGCAAGTAAAGGCAGAGCCTCAACTCCCTTCAGGACTTCTGAATCCCCTTCCTATCCCTCAGTGGAAATGGGATAATGTTACTATGGACTTTTTTACAGGCTTACCCACTACTCAGAAGAAACATGATGCAGTGTGGGTCATAGTAGACAGACTGACAAATGTAGCTCACTTTTTACCAATCCGAACCAATTATTCGATGGACAAGTTAGCTGAATTGTATATAGATCAGATTGTTAGATTGCATGGAGTGCCAATCTCAATCGTGTCAGATCGGGATCCGCGATTCACTTTCAGGTTTTGGAAAAGTTTACAATAAGCCTTAGGCACCAAGCTTCTTCTTAGTACTGCTTTTCATCCTCAAACTGATTGGCAATCAGAAAGGATCATTCAGGTACTAGAAGACATGTTAAGAGGCTGTGTTTTAGATTTTCCCGGGAGTTGGGATAAATATGTAACTTTGATGGAGTTTGCATACAACAATGGCTATCAAACTAGTATTAGTATGCCACCATATGAAGCTCTCTACGGTCGGAAATGTAGAACTCCTTCCTGCTGGACGGAGTTAGCTGAAAGCAAGTTGACAGGTCCTGACATTGTTAGAGATACCAAAGAAAAGATTCAACTTGTCAAACAATGATTGAAAGAAGCCAGTGATAGACAAAAATCATATGCAGATTTGAAGAGAAAGAACATTGAATATCAGGTTGGTGATAAAGTGTTCTTAAAGGTATCCCCATGGAGAAAAGTACTACGGTTCGGAAAGAAAGGAAAACTCAGTCCCCGGTTTATAGGTCCTTACAGAATTCTGGAAAGAATTGGGCCTGTAGCATATCGATTGGATCTTCCCAGTGAATTATCAAAGTTGCACAATGTATTTCATGTTTCTATGCTCCGGCGTTATCGATCTGACGAGTCACACATCATACCAGTACAAGATATCAGTGTTGGATCTGATTATACGTATGATGAAGAGCCTAAAAAAATTTTAGCCAGAGAAGTTAAGCAGTTAAGGAACAAAGAAATCCCCTTAGTCAAAGTGTTATGGCAACACCATGGCATACAAGAAGCGACTTGGGAACCTGAAATAACTATGCGGGCTCAATACCCACAGCTCTTCAGTACAGGTATGAATTTCGAGGACGAAATTCTTTTAGGGGGAGAGAGTTGTAATGACCCTCAGTATACCCTAGTAGTAATATCACTAATTAATTATGAGTGTTTATATTTAATTAAATATAAGTATATAAAGAAGGACCCAATTGCATAGCTAAAGGGTAAGTTTTGGGGTAAAAGTGGAAATAAGAGAAATTAAGGGATTTAAGGGTAAGATCTTCTTTCAAGTGACATGTGGACCTATTAGAGAGAAAAGAGAGGGAGAAATTTGGTGGAGGTTGGCCGGCCAAACAAGGGTCTTCATCTCCATCTTTATCTTCTCTATATCTCTAAACTCTCTCTCATTCTCTCTCTCTCTAGATTTCTTAGAATTGGGGAAAGGAAAAGAAAGGTTTTTCCTAGTTTAATATTAATGTAATCTTGATTCTTCTTTAATATGTATTGTTCTTTGTTTAGCTTGAATAATATTTATGGAAGTGTTTTATATTATAGAAGGAGAATCAAGCAAAAGGAAAGGGAAAGAGGCTCTTTAAGGTTGAAGAAGACTTGGAGCTTAGTAAGGTATGAGAACTTAGGTTTATGTGTGTGTGTTTGATGTTTGGCCATGAGAGAGGGAGACCTTGAATGTCTCTCTTATATAATTTATAGATGATTTCAAGGTTAGAAGGGTTTAGAGTTAAAAATATGCAAGTTTGGTTGAAAAACAAGAAAAATCGGTTTTAAGGTTTATTGGACCAGTTTGCACATTTTTGCTCATATCTTGAGCTATAGTTGTCCAAATGATGAAATTCCAGTTGTCATAGAAACTAGACTTGTAAATCTTGATTTTTTTAGAAGAAACCGAAATCTGATTTTCACTGCATGATAGTGAAAATCGGAATTGAATTCTGACTGTGGTTGTGAATGTACCCTTATGAACAGTCTGTGGTTTTTCTTAAATATTTAAAGATTTACAGGTCCTATTGAGGAGATTTTTAATGCTTTGGAAACTGGAAATATAGGCTTAAAACTTTGTAGAAGATATTGTTTTCATAAAAATTCGTTTGGGATGTTGAAAATGAGATAAAATCTGAGTTTTGAAATAAGTTTATTTGGATTTTGAGCAATAAGCTTGGATGCATTCGACTTGTCGCTTTTCGTCGCGAGCGCGATAGCAAGCAGCAGCTTTGTGTCACGAGCGTGACTTATGCCGCGAGCGCGACATCAAAGCATGCTCATATAGGCCATTGTTCTCTATCGCGAGCGTGATTAACGCCGCGGCCGCGACATTCGTCTCGAACGCGACTAGTGTCGCGAGTGCGACAATATGCCTTTATGTTCTATTTTAATATTTGTATTTTTATGACTTCAATTGAGATTTAAAATTTGTCTAAACCCTTCTAAGCTTACAAATCGTCCTGAATTACAAGTTTACAGTAAGGAATCCCTTTAATTACCAGATTCGCTAATAACAAAAAAAAGTAAGTTCTATTACCTTAAATGAGTTTATGCATGCGTTATCTCCTTGTAATACAAATAAATAATTGTTTGACAATAAAGAATAGCAATAAATGATAGTAAATTTTCCTTGCATTTATTAATGCTATAGTTGTATATGTTGATACAATGTCACACGATATGAAAAGTAATTGAATTAGGCCTGCACTTAAAGACTTGGTTGTGGATAGATAGGCATCCCTATAGGGTTATAGTTGCAGCTGCTGTAGTCTGACTCATATGAGTCTATAATTGTCTCTACATGAGACCATAGTTCTGGCCCAATGGGTCCACAGATTCGATGCCTTCGGGTATCCATAGTACTAATACCTTCGGGTATTTACAGACTTGATACCTCATGGTATCCACAGCACCCGTTATCCACACCCATAAGAAACTGAGGCAGGCACAACTTATAAGATAAATGAAATGCATATACAGTTTATAATTTTTCATTCTATAATTTAATGAAACAAGTTATTCCTTCCAATAATGCATTTGGTTATTCTATAGTTGTGAAATATATATATATATATATATATATATATATATATATATATATATATATATATATGAACTTGTTATATACTTTTATTGCATGCTTGGTGATAACCACTGTGAGTGGTTATCAACATATTAGTTTGTTCCGCACTAAGCTTTATAGCTTAGCACGGGTGTTTATCCGTGTAGGTTCGCAGGGTAGAACTCTTGTTCAGGGACAAAGCCAACAATCTTCCAAGTCAACATCGAAATAGGAGTAGCATTTTGATGTATGAAAATTAACTTTTACATCTCTTTTGGTTACACCCAATATATTTGTATTTAAAGGCATGTAATTATTAAGTTATGAAAAAAAATAGTAAATAACATGAGAAGTATCATCCTCCACCAAACATGACTAGTATAATATGAAAGTATGTATGCTTATATATGCATCGGTAACAGATGACTTATATGATTAACAGGATTAAATGAATCTATTTAGTAACAGTAATGCAGATTATCTAGTATAGTCATTACAATTTACATCTATTTAAAGCTATAAGGTCTGCATAAATAACAGTAAAAATAGAGTCAGTTCTATCTGGATAAGAGATTCTCAAGTTCACCCATTAATAAGTAAAAGGGATGACATTTAGGGAAATGAAACTCTTCCATAAGGTCCAAATGCCTCATGAAAAACCTACCGCTTCCGCTCAAAAAGAATAATCAAACCCAATTCTTTTAATGATTTTATCCACACCACTGCCACTTACTCGAGTTTCCAATAGAATAAGGATGGAAACTTTAAACTATCTATAAAAATCTTTGACAATATTAACATATTTTCTAGACCCAGCCCCTTGGCAATTCCAGAAACCAAGTTAACACTACTGTACATTACCATCAGAATTAGTAGTCTGATGTTTCGCTCTAACTTTATCTCTGTTTCCTTCCACCTCTATCATTGTGTTAACTAATTAAAGAATAGCCTTGTCAATAGAGCCAATACTATCTCTTGGAATAATTGCTACTTTTCCACTACTCTTTGGTTTTTTTTCAATGCTTATATTAGGAGGGCAACTTCCTCTGTTTTTTTCGATCTTCAGGTATCTATGAGAATTGAATCTCGATGATGAAGAAAGGATAATTGGTTTTTTAGCAATAACTACAAAATGCTTACTCAAGTCCAGAATTAGAGACACAAGGTTATGAACATCACTGTCCATATGAAAAGTATGGTCCTTATTTGCTTCTGTTGTGGTTAAAAGGACATTCTCCTTAATTAACCCATCCTGCTTATCAATGACATTAATCATAACATAAGAACTCTCCTTTTTCTCTAACGATCCTTCAGATTCAATGGGACTACACTCGTAGTTCATCAACTCTATTTTGGCATTTTCCTTTTGAGTTTCAAACATTACATTCTTTGATTGTTGTCTGTGATTAATTAGTACCCGACCCACTTTATCCTGACCCACTTTATCATTCTCTCTCTTCTTAATAATCTCACCAAGGGAGTTCTCTGCTTACACCAAAGTGACTTCTTCCTCATGCTTGTCATTCTCATTATTGTCATTGCCAGCCTCAAATAATGCATTAGTAGATAACACGTTGAACCATATGTGTTGTTCATATTTCTTGTATCTCTCCTATTATTGGACTGGGGCCATCCTCTTCTTCCCTTATTATACACTATCATCCAAGGGCAATATGGTGCATCCTCTTGCCAAGCATTCTCCTGGTTTTATCTTTTTACAACTGCTTCCACCTGATTATTACCTGCTAGGTCATTCTCTTTGTCAATAGTACAATTCAAGGGATATAGCTGTAATGCCCTTCATTATACCCTAGGAGAATTTTTCACTAATTAATAATTAGGGTCTATGTTGAATTACATGTAAATGCATAGAGAATGACCTAATTGAAAAGTGAAAGGGTTAGGCTTGGGGCATAATTAGAAATAAAGGAAAGATAAGGACCAAAGAGCAATTTTTCCTTGTAAATGACATTTAGGCCAATAGAAAAAGAGATAGAGGGAGATATTTTAAGAGGTGGCCAGCCAAAACTAGTGGTTTCCTTCCTTCATCTTCATCCTCTCTCAAACCTTAAAGTCTCTCTCTCAAAACCTCTCTCTCTAGATCTCTTGGATTTTTGGCAAAAAGAAGAAGATTTAGTTAGTTTTTGCTTTTAAGGTATCTTTATTTCTTCTTTTTTATATGTTGTTCATTGAATAAATGGATAGGTGTTCATGGTAGTGTCTTATTTTATAGAAGGAGAAGCAAGTAAAAAGAAGGGAAAGGAAGTTATTCAAGAGTGAAGAAAAAGTTGGAGCTTAAAAAGGTATAGGAACTTACATGGTTGTGTATGTGTACTTGAGTTTTTGACATAAGAGGTGTCTTTAATGTTGCAATTATATGTTTTATGTGTTGATTTTAAGCTTGAAAGTGGTTTATAAATGAAATAAGCAAGTTTTGTTGAAAGATACAAAAATCTATTTTAAGAATCAATAGACCAGTTTGTACTCTTTTAGACATATCTTGAGTTATATTTATTCAAATGGAGAAATTATAGTTGGTATAGAAACTAGACACACATATCTTAATTTTGTTAGAAGAAATCGAGAACTGATTTTCACTGCATGATAATGAAAATTTGTGTTGAAATCTGGTTATGGCTGTTACCCTTTTTTGGGAATAACCTGTGGTTTTCTTTGCATATCTTAAGATTTATAGGTCTTATTTAGATGATTTTTGGTTTTTTGAAAACTAGAGACATAGGCCTACAACTTTGTAGAAGGGCATATTTTCTGAAAATATTGTTTTACAGGTCAAAATTGGCTTAGAACCTAAAACTGGAAATCTACTGTTGGGCAGATTAGGGCATCACGGTTACTATGTTTTTTATAGTAACTGTGAGGTAGCCCAATTTTTAGTCCAGACCCAAAATTCATCCTAGCTCACGGTTACTATGAATTTGGTAGTAATCGTGATGCATTCTCGTAGCTTTACTTCACGGTTATCACCCTAGGCTTAGTAATCGTGAGGTAGTTAGCCTTTAGTCCAAAATCGAGGTGCAATATATGTCACGTTTACTATGAATTTGGTAGTTACCGTGACCCCTATTGCATGATTAGGCTCACGGTTACCATGAATTTGGTAGTAACCGTAACCCTTCACCCCATATTTTAATATTTGGAATTTTATGACCCCACTTGATGCCTAAACCTACCTAAGCTCTTTCTAAATTTATAAATCATTTTAAATTGCAAGTATATAGTATTATACCTCTTTAAACATAAGATGATAGTTGAATAGATTAATAGCATCCCATTTATTATGGATTAATGAAATATAATTAGTGTCAGTAATCAGGATTATCTAGTATAGTCATTACATTTTTGGTATTATAGCACCTTAGTTTAGGCGGTTCTGGCCGATAGGAATTTAAAGGTCCTTAGGCATAAACTTCTTTTTGATGTTGGCTTATTATTGTTGTCCCTGTGTTTCTTTTGATATAGTTAGATATGGAAGGACAACGTGAAGTGGTAGATGAATCGGTCGAAAGCAATATACCTAGTCAATCGAATCCTTCTCAGCTAGAATCTTCTGCATCTACTAGAGGTGGTGTAGCTGCTGCTGAGCCTGGGAAAGCACTATTGAAAATTTTCCATGACATGGCTCAAATTTTACAAAGGATGACTGCACCAAAAGCTCCTATTTTTGAGATCAGAAAACATGATGCAGAAGAGTTTCTGGGCACTACTTGGGACGAGTCTGAGAAAGATGAGTTATGGCTTGAAAGATTGGAATGGATATTTACAGAGGTTCAGTGCCCAGCTAATCAAAAGGTGACCTGTACTGTTTCCTTGCTTCAAGGAGCAGCTTATGATTGGTGAAAGCTAGTTCAGACACAACCTCAGCTACCTGATTCCCTCTCTTGGGATTTATTTGTGGAAGAATTCAAAAAGAGGTATGTGACGAAAGCCTATATAGATGAGAGGTTGAAGCAATTCTTGAATCTAAAACAGAAGGGTATGTTAGTGGCTGAATATGAAGCAGAATTCAGTCGCTTGAGCAAATATGTACCAAAACCTATACTGACTGGGACTTTCAAGTGTCACCAGTTTGAAGATGGGTTGAATGATTGAATTCGGGAACATTTGATAGGACCTATCTCTTTACACCCAGTGGATTATCATCAGTTGGTTCAAGCAGCTATTCGGGTGGAGAAAGAAGAGGATGCCAAAAGAGATAGAGAACAAAGAAGAAAAAGTTTTTCTCGGGGTGGGTTTTCATTAGGAAAAAGATCGAGAATGACTCCAGGAGATCAATCAGTTGAGTCTAGTAATCGCCCTACATCTAGAGGTAGACAACAGGGAACTTTTTCTTTAGCTGGATCTAGTAGAGGCACTGCATCAGGACAGGGCAGAGGTCAAGCTCCAAAATGTACCTACTATTTTAGGTGGCATTAGGGCACTTACAGAATGTTCACTGGTGTTTGCTTCAGATGTGGTAGCACAGAGTATTTTATGCCAAATTGTCCTATAAAGCAGGAGCAAGCCTCCGGTCAACAAAGTAACAAAGGAGCTTCTAATGCACCCTCCTCAGGTAGAGGTCTTGGTAGAGGCAGAGGTGAATTGGGTCAATTTAGAGCACATTCCAGGAATATTTCTGAGATAGTAGATCGACCATTCGCTCCTACACCTCCTATTAAAGCTTATGCCATGAAAACTTGAGAAGATACTGATGCTCCTGAGGTCATAGCTGGTACATTCTCTCTCTTTGATACTGATGTGCATGTGCTTATAGACTCGGGATCTACACATTCATATATTTGTAATACGGAGTTGGGTAGAAATGTATTTGCTGTAGATTATCTGAGTTATGATATATGTGTAATCAGTCCCTTAGGCAACAGTATATGTGTAAATGAAATCTATAGAAATTGCCCTATTATGATACAAGGGAGAGAGTTTCTAGCTAACTTAATTGTTTTACTTTTTCATGAATTTGATGTAATCCTGGGTATGCATTGGTTATCTAGATACCAAGCCATAGTGAACTGTAAAGTTAAAACAGTAGTAGTTAAGGATGCCGGGGAGAAAGAGATTGATTCAGGGTATTAAGTCTAAACCCTTAACCAATGTTATCTCTGCTATGAAAGCAAAGTGATTCCTTAGAAAAGGATGCAAAGCATTCTTGGCTTTGGTTCTTGATTCTAAGAGAGAGATAGTTAATCTTCAAGATATTCCATTAATCAATGAGTTTCCTGATGTTTTTTCCGAAGAACTTTTGGGTTTGCCATCAGAGAGAGAAGTAGAGTTGTCTATCGAAACTCTGCTTGAAACTGCTCTTATCTCCCAAGCACCTTACAGAATGGCGCCATCAGAATTGAAGGAGTTAAAGGTTCAATTACAAGAGCTGCTGGATAAAGGTTTCATCAAGCCTAGTGTGTCATCTTGAGGCGCACCGGTATTATTTGTCAAGAAGAAGGATGGCACTTTGAGGATGTGCATTGACTACAGACAGCTCAACAAAGTAACTGTGAAGAACAAGTATCTTTTACCTCAGATTAAAGATTTATTTGATCAGTTAAAGGGTGTTAGGGTGTTTTCTAAAATTGATCTGAGATCGAGATATTACAAACTACAGGTCAAGGATGCATATGTTTAGAAGACTGCTTTTTAAACTCGATATGATCATTACAAATTCTTAGTAATGCCTTTCGGGTTGACTAATGCACCAGCAGCATTCATGGATCTGATGAATAGGGTGTTTAGCCCCTATTTAGACAAGTTTGTGGTGGTGTTTATCGATGACATCTTAGTCTATTCTCGCAATGAAGCAGAGCATGCAGAACACCTGATAATTGTATTGCAAACTTTACGAGAAAAGCAGTTATATGGAAAGCTGAGTAAGTGTGAGTTCTGGCTTAAAGAAGTTTCTTTTATTGGGCACGTGGTGTCTTCAGAAGGCATCAGGGTGGACCCTAAAAAGATTGAAGCTATTGTAAATTGGAAACCGCCTAAGAATGTGCTGAAAGTTAGGAGTTTCTTAGGCTTAGCTGGCTATTATAAACAATTTGTGAAAGGCTTTTCAATTATTGCTTCCCCGCTCACTAAGTTACTTAGGAAAGAGACCAGATTTGTATGGACAGATCAATGCCAAGCAAGTTTTGAGTAGCTAAAGAAGATGCCAACGGAAGCCCAAGTTTTTAGCCAACTAATATCGGGTAAAGAATATGCTATGTATAGTGATGCATCGAAAAATGGCTTAGGATGTGTGTTGATGCAAGAGTGTAAAGTAGTAGCTTATGCATCAAGGCAGTTAAAGCCTCATGAACAAAATTATCCTACTCATTGTTTAGAACTGGTAGCAGCCTTTTTTGCTTTGAAGATATGGCGACATTACCTCTATGGTGCGAAATGCAGAATCTATACAGATCATAAAAGTCTTAAATATCTGTTTACCCAGCGAGATCTCAATCTAAGGCAACGTAGATGGCTGTAATTATTCAAAGACTATGATTGTATAGTTGACTATCATCCAGGAAAGGCCAATATGGTGGCTGATGCATTGAGTCGAAAGATGATGGCAACCCTATTGTTATAAGATTATAAATGGAAGTTTGCATCTGATGGAGCTTTGTTAGCTCAATTACGAGCTCGACCTAATCTAAGACAGGTAGTAATTAATACACAGGCGAGTGATGAAAAACTACAACAAATGGCTCAATTAGTTCATGAAGGGGGCCCAGTAGAGTATTTAATCGGGATTGATGGTAGTCTCTATTATCAAAACCGTTTATGTGTGCTAGATGTTAAAGAATTGAAGAGAGATTTATTGTAAGAAGCCTACAATACTGTATTCACCATGCATCCCGATGGCAACAAGATGTATAAAGATTTGAAACAGTTCTACCGGTAGCCAAGAATGAAGAGAGATGTAACTGAGTATGTTTCCAAATGCTTGACATGTCAGCAAGTAAAAGCAGAGCACCAATTTCCTTCGGGACTGTTGAATCCTCTTCCCATTCCTTAGTGGAAGTGGGACAATGTTACTATGGATTTTGTCATAGGTTTACCCACTACTCAGAAGAAGCATGATGTTATATGGGTCATAGTAGATAGATTGACAAAGATGGCTCATTTTATACCGGTCCAAACTAACTACTCGATGGACAAGTTGGCTGAGTTGTATATAGATCAAATTGTTAGATTGCATGGGGTACCAATATCAATCATTTCAGATCGGGATCTGAGATTTACTTCCAGATTTTGAAAAAGTCTACAACAAGCTTTGGGTACAAAGCTCTTTCTTAGTACTACTTTTCATCCTCAAACAAATAGGCTGTCGAAAAGGATTATACAAGTGTTGGAGGACATGCTGAGAGTTTGTGTTTTAGATTTTCCCGGGAATTAGGATAAATATAGGACCTTGATGGAATTCTCATACAACAATGGCTATCAAACTAGTATTGGTATGCCACCTTATGAGGCACTCTATGGTCGAAAATTTAGAACTCCCTCCTGTTGGATAGAGTTAGTTGAAAGCAAATTGATGGGTCCTGAAATTATAAAAGATACTGAAGAGAAAATCCAACTTGTCAAGTAAAGATTAAAAGAAGTATGTGATAGACATAAGTCGTATGCAGACTTAAAAAGAAAGGACATTAAGTATCAGGTTGGTGAGAAAGTGTTCTTGAAGGTATCCCCATGGAGAAAAGTTTTGCAATTCGGAAAGAAAGAAAAACTCAGTCCCAGATTTATAAGTCCTTACAGAATTCTGGAACAGGTTGGGCCGGTAGCATACCAACTGGATCTTTCCAATGATTTATCAAAGTTGCATGATATTTTTCATGTTTCTATGCTCCGACGGTATCGATCAAATGAGTCGCATATCGTACCTGTGCAAGACATTAGTGTCAAATCTGATTACACATATGATGAAGAGCCTAAAATGATCTTGGCCAGGGATGTTCGACAATTGAGGAACAAAGAAATTCCTCTAGTCAAAGTATTATGGCAACACCATGGTGTACAAGAAGCAACTTGGGAGCCTGAAACAATAATACGGGCTCAGTACCCACTGCTTTTCAATACAGGTATGAATTTCAATGACGAAATTCTTTGAGGGGGTGAGAGTTATAATACCCTTCATTATACCCTAAGAGAATTTTTCACTAGTTAATAATTAGGGTCTATATTGAATTAAGTGTAAATGCATAGAGAGGGACCTAATTGAAAAGTGAAAGGGTTAAGTTTGGGGCATAATTAGAAATAAAGGAAAGATGAGGACCAAAGAGCAATTTTTCCATGAAAATGACATTTGGGCCAATAGAAAAAGAGAGAGAGGGAGATATTTTGAGAGGTGGCTGAACAAAACTAGTGGTCTCCTTCATCTTCATCCTTTCTCAAACCCTAAAGTCTCTCTCTCAAAATCTCTCTCTATATCTCTTGGGTTTTTGGCAAAAAGAAGAAGATTTAGTTAGTTTTTGCTTTTAAGGTATCCTTGTTTCTTCCTTGTTCTATGTTGTTCATTGAATAAATGGATAGGTGTTCATGGTAGTGTCTTATTTTATAGAAGGAGAAGAAAGTAAAAATAAGGGAAAGGAAGTTATTCAAGAGTGAAGGAAAAGTTGGAGCTTCAAAAGGTATGGAAATTTGCATGGTTGTGTGCGTGTACTTGAGTTTTTGATATGTGAGATGTCTTCAATGTTGCTATTATATGTTTTATGTGTTGATTTTAAGCTTGGAAGTGGTTTAGAAATGAAATAAGCAAGTTTTGTTGAAAGATACAAAAATCTGTTTTAAGAATTAATGGACTAGTTTGTACTCTTTTAGCCATATCTTGAGTTATATTTATTCAAATGGATAAATTCTAGTTGTTATATAAACTAGACACACATATCTTAATTTTGTTAGAAGAAATCGAGAATTGATTTTCACTGCATAATAGTGAAAATTTGTGTTAAAATCTGGTTATGGCTGTTACCCCATTTTTGGGAACAATTTGTTGTTTTCTTTGAATATCTTATGATTTACAGGTCCTATTGAGATGGTTTTTGGTGTTTTGGATACTAGAGACATAGGCTTACAACTTTGTAGAAGGGCATATTTGCTATAAATGTTGTTTTACAGGTCAAAATTGGCTTTGAATCCAGAACTGGAAATCTATCGTTGGGCAGATTAGGGCATCACGGTTGCTAGATTTTTGATAGTAACCGTGAGGTAGCCCAATTTTTAGTCCAGACTCAAAATTCATCATAGCTCACGGTTACTATGAATTTGGTAGTAACCATGACGTTTTCTCGTAGCTTTACTTCATAATTATCACCCTAGACTTAGTAACCGTGAGGTAGTTAGTCCTTAGTCCAGAATCGAGGTACAATATATGTCACGGTTAATATAAATTTGGTAGTAACTGTGACCCCTATTGCATGATTAGGCTCACGGTTACCATGAATTTGGTAGTAACCGTGACCTCTATTGCATGATTAGGCTCACAGTTATCATGAATTTGGTAGTAACCGTGACCCTTCCCCTATATTTGAATACTTGAAATTTTATGACCCCACTTGATGCCTAAACCTACCTAAGCCTTTCCTAAGCTTATAAATCATTTTAAATTGCAAGTATATAGTATTATACCTCTTTAAGCATAAGAATTGTTTAAGAATAGGAAATTAAGGTTATATTACTTAAAGTATAGTATGCATGTGTTTACTTCAAATTAATTGCAGTATAATGATTATTGCTTATGCTATGAAGTTAAAACTGTATTCTGTTATAGCACTTTGCACTCATCCATGTTATATGGGATTATATTAATACAAATTAATGACATATGGAATATGATTAGTTTTTCCTGAATATAAAAATTTGGTGGTGGATAGATAGGCATGCCTATAGGGTTACAGTCTTAGCTGTTATAATCTGACTCTTATGGATCCATGGTATGTCTCTAAATGAGACCATAGTTCTGACCCCGATTGGATCCACAGATTTAATATCTTCGGGTATCCATAGCATCTATTATCCACACCCACAGGAATTTAAGCAGGTAGTTTATAGAAAGAATGACATGCATACATAGTTTGCATTCTTTTATTACTATGATTAAATGATATAGTTGTTTCTTCCAATAATGTACTTAGTATTATTTCTTAATGAAGTAAATACATTTTATTATGTATTATTGTTGTATGCTTGGTGATAACCACTGTGAGTGGTTATCAACATGTTATTTTTGTTCCCCATGAAGCTTTATAGCTTAGCACAGTGTTTATCCATGTAGGTTTACAGGTTAGACCTTTTCTTCAGGGGCAAAGCCAACAATTTCAGAAGCCAACATCAGATTACGAAGAATCATTTTGATGTATGAGACTCATTTTTGGTACGTTTTTGTGATGTATTTTGTATTAGAGTTATGTGATTATCAAGTTTTGTAATTAATAACCCACTAGTATTTCAATGTAACAAACTTAATTTTATATGATTTGTAAAGTATATATGGATATATATATATATGTATCTATATGCATCTTTAACAGGTAATTCATATGTTACAATACAGGATAGTTGAATAGATTAATAGTATCCCATATATTATGGATTAATGAAATATAATTAGTGTCAGTAATCAGGATTATCTAGTATAGTCATTATAATAGCTCTAACATATGTCAATACTTGCCACACTTAAAGCATATCTTAGAGAGATTTTCATGTTGTATATTGTGCAAATTTCCATTCGGCTTGAATTTTGACAACAATGGCTTTGTAAGATCCAAATCCATTGCAATGCTGGAAAACCTCCCCCTTTCGGATTGAGACATGTTGTAGTCTATTTTTACAAGTCTACCCAATAATTGGTTGATTTTTCGAAGAATTCGTTTATGGTATCTATGTAGCGCCATCCCAAAAATCCTAACCCATGCCGCTACTGCCAATAAATTTTCATTCTCAGTGGAGAAGCTGGGATGCCAAAGCTGCATGATCAGGTAATGACCAAGGACCGTCCAATGAACACCCAAAAGAACATTGAGGTAATCCTCTTTGTCCTCAAATTACACCAAGAAGAAGTTATTTTCCAAATCCACCACTTTGTATTTACCCCTTATATTCCATAACTTTTCAATCTTAGTACATAAAAGGTTATAGCTAATGTACTTACCCAGAATCTTTACTATCACTGATTGTCTCCAAGGCTTAGCCAATTTGACTTCTAGCCATTCTAAAATGGTAATTGAAGGAAGGCCTTCATCCCATTCCATTGAGATCTCATTTTCATCATCCAGTGTCTCCTCTAAGTCTATTTCCATGCCTTCCATATCCATACTTATGGTTTCATCATGCACAGGGTCCTCATTATCAGCCTTCGATAATTGCGTTAAGGGGTCCTCATTGTTACCAGCCTTACAAAGTAAGGCATCACGAAAAGAACGGTTAGCAGGAGATATGTCAGTCCCATTACTAGTCCGAGTCTTATCCAGTTTATGCCTAGACTTCTTGGCCGATTGGTCATTCGGCGGTGTCAGCGGCGACGCCTTCTCAAGCATCCAAATAGATTTTGTTTCCACCAAGGTTTCCTCGTTCATAGCGAAAACCTAACTTTTGCCAAAAAAAAACTGTGTACTTTTATTAGTTTACAAGCAATTTAATTTGTAGATCTAAAAATAAAATAAAAAATAACATTACATAATTTTTTTTATAAATTGAAATAATCATCAATAATAAAATTAAATTCAAAAGCATTTCTAAACTGATTCTTCAATCACTTAACTTGTGAATCAGATTTCACAATCACATTAGATAAGTCAATATCTTTCATTCAACTCAATGCTTTAGCTTTTCAAATTTATTACATGTATATTTTGGTCGACTTTGAATTTATAAACTCGCATTGAAATGCTTGTTTAATTTGAAAAAATGCGGCGTTATGATTTTATAGATGTGATAAATGGACGGGTTTGATGGATTTAGATTTGATTATTAATGGATAAATCATGAATTGATAAAAAATATATAGATCAATATTCAAACGAATTAAACGAATTTGAATCGATCCATAAATTTAATATAAATTATTATAAAATTTTTAATTAATTAATTAATTCGATAATAATAATAATATTTAATTAAAAATATAATATAAATAATAAATTGATATATAAAGAAAAATAAAAATTTTATTAATAATTTAATTTTACTCCAAAAATAAAAATTTATGCAAATATTGACTATTTAAATAGCAAAAATTAGTTTTATATATATATATATATATATATATATATATATATATATATATAATAAAACAGTAAAAAACACATAACCAATATATATTTCTCTTTTTAATAAAATAAACAAAAGTACTCCTATACTTCGGGACATTAATTGGGTAGACATGGTCTGCCTTGTACTAACTTACCCACGCCACTGTATTCAGTTTGTACTTTATTTTTCTTTGTTTTCCTTATAAATCTTTATTCCACGCGGAAGGAAAAAAAAAAAAAAAATACAGCTCCCTCGCCACAATTACTAAAAAAAAAAAATTCATTAACTTGATAAGCATTTCAATGGACTTTGCAACAAACATGGTAAAATTACTCCCTCACTCCCATTTTAAAAGTTATTTTTTCTATTTTAATTTATCCTACTTTAAATATATTTTTAAAAATTTAAAAAATATATTTACATGTATATTCTCATTTATTATATAATTTATTAAATATTGTTTATTACTCTTTACTTTTAACTAAAATTAAATGAAATTCTTAAAAATATAAAATGATATTTTTATCAATTACTATAATTTTTTTATAAAATTAAAGTATTTTAATTGTTTTTAATTTTCGTGAAAATAGAAAAGTATCTCTTAAAATGGAACGAAAAAAATATTATTATTAATAAAATAGAATAATAAACGTGTATAACGAGTGACATCTACAATAGGAATTATCAGCTTACTATTAGGGATGTACAAATGATCTGTTCGGTTCGATTTTGGACCGAATCAAATAGATCGAAAATCGAATTTTTTAAATTAAAAGAAATTTTTGAAACCGAAATCGAATAGACCGAATTAATTTCGATTGATTTGGTTTGGTCCAATCGGTTATGGGTCAATATGGACTTATTTTTTATTGGACTTATAACCTATATGGGTTCATAAATTAAATTAATTTATATTCAACAAAATAAAATTATTTAAAATAACTAAAATTAAAATAATTTACATAAATTTATTATATTATGTCTATAATAAATACTAATCAAAATTATATTAAAAAAATATACTACTAAAATAATATTTTAAAAAATATATTAAAAAATCTCCAATAAAAAAATTATACATATTTGAAGTTTGATACAACATAAAAAAAATAAGGAGATCAAGTGATTTACATTGAAAATACTATTATACATATTTGAAATTTAATAGCTAAAAGAATTCAAATGTTTGAATAGTATAAGTTAGCAAATTAAGGGATAGTATAATTGGAAAATCCACAAGTGAAATAGAATATTAAAAGACCTACAAAAATTAAAGGGTAAGGCATACAAAATTAGTTTGTCGGTTTGCTTTTTTATTTTTTTCTTAAGAAATATTATGAATTTCAATTTTGATCTTTACATTAATGACATTAAAGGAAAACTATTCATGATTATGCCTCATTTTGGAATTTAATAAATTAAAGATTATTTTAGTAACTTTTTTAGGTACTTTAAATATAAGTAATCAAAATATATTATATTATTTATTTAATCAAAAAACACTTTAAATTAATGAATATTGCTGATTAAAATCAAAATCAAAATTAAAAATTAATTTGATTAAATATTTATTAAATTTACAATAATTTTTTTATAGATACCTTTACAATATTTGATAAGTTATTTTATTGTAATTTTCTTTATTGCAAAGAATTCGATTTATATTGGAATCCGAAATCTAATCATTATTAATATAAAATAAGGTTTTATATTATATTTATATTTAATTGCAATTATATACTATTGGAAACCAACACATTTCTTTATTTAAATGAAAATAAAATACAAAAAAATGTCTGCTTAATATTTCCAAATATGATATGTCTGATAAACTTTTGCAGGTTTTAACTATATCACGAGTGAAACCAATTCGGAGATTAACATTGTTCTTGCTCTATTTATCCAAATGCATTTATGCTATGAGTAATAAATTTGATGTTTGGGAAAGATGTAAACAATAATTAAAAACATTAAAAAATGTAATGTCAGCCTTCATTGCTAAAAAAATTGGGTAGATACATCAATCTGACAAAAAATTAAAAAAAGAATTTATAGTTTTAATTTTAATAATAATTAAATTGACTTGCTGTTAAGTAAAAAAAATTTCCTCTACTTAGTTAAGTAAAAAAAATTTAAATAAAAAATTTGAGAAAGGTAAAAAGATTAAAGTAAAAAAAATAAATGTAAAAAATTAGTGAATTATATTTTTGTAAAGTAAAAAAAATATTAAAATAAAACTTTTAAAGTAAAAATATGAAAAAATAAAAAAAACAAAAAAAAAGATTAAAGTAAAAAAAATAAAAAAATAGAGAATTAGATTTTTTGTAAAGTAAAAAAAAAACAAAACAAAACTTCTAAAGTAAAAAAATTGAAAAAAATTGAAGTAAAAAAAATAAAAAAACTGCATATATGCCGTTTGTGAGATTTGAACACGGATCTTAGAGGATTTTGTTCTTTTTTGCACCATCAATCACCATCAATCGAAGTTATCATCTTTGAAACATTAATACTATAAAATATATATGTATAAAGACTTCGATCAGTTTGGTTCTTTTAATTTTAAGAACCAAATCGAACCGATTAAATCGATTTTTTATTTCGATTTAAAATCGAATGAATAAAAAATTAAAATAACTGAATTAAATAGATCAAAATTCGTTCGGTTTAGTTCTGCACATTCCTACTTACTGTACTATCATGCTTAAAAAAAAGGAAGGGACGAAATTCATTTGATATTTTAACTAACAAAATTTTTGAAAAAAATCAATTATGTACTGATTTAATTGATTGAATAATGAAATCGATCGGTTTTGGATTGATCCAATAGGCATTGGAGTAAATTGAGTTGGATTGAAAATAAAATGAATCAGTTTTAAATTGATATAGTGGATATTTATTTGGATTATTTTTTGGTCATTTTTTTGGCAAGTTTGGATGAAATTTTAGGTTTGTATCAATTTCGTCAGGTCTAATTTTATTTATTTCTATAAAATTGTAATGTTTAGGACAATTAGAATATAGCAATTGAATTTTAATACTGAATTTATTATAAATAAAAAATATGTAATTCAATTCAAATACATATTATATACTTTGACAATATAAATATGATAATTTATTTGCAAATAAACCTTACGTTTTGATTTTCAGTTTGCCAAGAGTGCTGTAAATGTCAAGTGGATCAAGTAGCAACCAAATTCACATCGAGTTTCAATTTTATAATTGATAGTTTAACAAAATTTTAAGCATATATTATAAGGTTTGTTTAAACAACTTTACTTTATCCTTTAACTTTTTTCATTAAAAAAAATTATGCATACATAACCCTAGAAATAATGTTTTTTATATTCATATCATAGAAAAAGTTATAAATATAAATAATATATACTAATTATACACGTGCGTTATAAATGGATTGAATCATACGGATCATATAATAAGTCAAATTATTTTATTAATTAAATAAATCAGGTCATAATAAAATTAAGTTGGATTTAGATCGCACTTATAGATTGGATCATATTCATTGATATTAATAATAAGTATACGAGGCCACCATTTTTTTATATATATTTTTACATGTCTATGATGTATAATAAAGGGCTTTGCAAATTGTTGGTTCAGTTTGATCCAAATCGAAAATTAAATTTCATTAAAAAAAGAACTGAATTGTAAATCGAACTATAGAACCAATGCCGAATAGACAAAATTAATTTCGGTTGGTTCGGTCTATTCGGTTCTGAATCAATATAAACTTTTTTTTTAATTGAGCTTTTAACATATATAAACCCATAAATTAAATTAATTTATATTCATCAAAATAAAATCATTTAAAATAACTAAAATTAAAATAATACACATAAATTTATCATATTATGTACATAATAAATACTAATCAAAATTATGTTAAAAAATATATTATTATAATAATATTTAAAAATACATTCAAAGTCATCCAATTAAAAAAATTCATGTAAAATAAAAATATAATTTAATTTCTCGTGTATAATATAAGTAAAAAATTTAAAAAATATATTAAAATAATGCACGTAAATTTATCATATTATACATGATAAAATAATAAATACTAATCAAAATTATATTAAAAAATATATTGTTGTAATAATATTTAGAAATATATTCAAAGTCCTCCAATAAAAATATAATATAATTTTTTCAAATTTCAAATAAGTTAGAAATAAAAAATATTAAAATAATGCACATAAATTTATCATATTATGTACATAATAAATACTAATCAAAATTATATTAAAAAAATATATTGTTATAATAATATTGAAAAATACATTTAAAGTCCAACAAAAAAATTTCATGTAAAATAAAAATATAATATAATTTTTTAAATATAAAATAAGTCAAAAATAAAAAATAAAACTTTTAAAGTAGGAAAAGTCCTCCAATAAAAAAAATTCATGTAAAATAAAAATATAATATAATTTTTCAAATACAAAATAAGTCAAAAATAAAAAAAATAAAACTTTTAAAGTAGGAAAACAAAACTGCTAAAAAAAAACTTGAAATTGCAAACAAAATGTCATAGGATTTGAACTCGGGACAATATAGTAGTAATAAGGATTTCACCCCAATCATCCAAACTATTTCCCTCACAAAATTTAATAATATAATATAAATATATTTGTAAATATTGGTTGGTTCAATTATTTTGATTTTTCAATTTCAAAAACTGAATTGATTAACCTGCAAATTTATTTTGGACCATAATCGAACAAATCGAAAACTGAATAAACTGAACCAAACATATCAAAATATACTCAATTCGGTTTTTTATTTCAATTCGGTTATGCACAACCCTAGTATATAATATATATTGATATATACTAATTTTTATAACTAATAAATTATATTTTAGCAGTAAATGTTGATTTTAATGTATTGGAAGGTTTCAGGTATAAACTTCTGCTTACCCTTCCTCTATATAAAAAAATATTAGTATATTAGACAACTAATCTCAAAAATATATATTATATATTTAATATATTGATCGTATACTTTATGAGTTTAATTTGATTTTACATTATTAACTTTCCCCTTCAATAAAAGTTTATAGTACCGTATTTTAATACTACAACCAAGGGTTATTCGGCTATAGACTTATAGTATAAATTTACGAAGAAAATGGTATCAATTAAATAAACTAATTCAAAGTGTATAGAAAAAAGTAATTCATGTAAGAAATATGATATGATGTTATGATCCATATTTTGTAGGTCCATTAGGTTTAGGATTTTATTATTTTGATAGTACATTAAATTTTGACCGTTAATTAATTAGTACCATTAGTTAATTAGTACTTGATTGATGTACAAAATTTAAAGTTAATAGGTATATAAACTGATCATCTTTTCACCCTAATTAAGCGTACGCAAATAAAATAAAATATAAAATTATCATATTTTAGGCTATCTATTAAGCCACTGCTATAGAAAGATGGTTAAGGAAGAAAAACCAGTCGGACTGATTCGTGATAATTGAAAGCTCTCACATCATGTCAAATTCCACATAAGGTAAGTGATCTATTCGTTTAATTTTTTATGTGATTATTATCATATTTGAAAGCCACGGCTATAAAAAGAGGGTTAAGGGAGAGAAACTAATCTGACTGATTTGTGATCATTGAAAGCTCTCGCATCATGTCAAGTTTCACACAAGATAAGTGATCTATCCGTTTAATTTTTTATATGATTATTATCATATTTGAGATCCAAATGCGCATAATATTTATTATTGATTTACATTTTAATGAAAAAATATCTGGTATCAGAATCTGTGATTTTAAATAGATAATAATGTTTAGATTTATGATTGTTTCAATAATGTTAATTATGAATATTATGATGTTTATCAAAATTATGAATTTAGGGTTTTACATCAAGATTAATTTTTCCTAATTAAAAAAAATACTGTTATTATTTGTTGTCGCCGCACACCTTTTGCCCCAGAATGAATATTGGCCATGCTGCTTCCCTTTTCTTGCTTAGGAATATTATTTTGAATTAGAAAGCCACCTTTCCCTAAACAAACAATTGCTTGCTGACATCATAAAAAAAGGAAGAAAATCGTTGGCTACTGTTCAACTTTAATTGCCACTGTTTGTAATTGGTTTACAATTGCACATGTGTGAATGTTGGTTGCTGTACAAATATAGCTTCTGTATATTATTGATTTTCAATTCCTTTTTGAAAGAATGACGTGAGATTTAGGTTTATTGTTTATGGCAAATTAGCCTTTCATGCATAAAGTTTTAATGATGAATAAATTAATTTTAAAGTTATGATTTCTTAAGTTTTGGATCATATTAATTTTATTTTGACCTGTAATAAAAAATTTTAAACTTAATTTTATCTTATGGACATACTATTGTTTATTATTATTGTTGTTTTATTTTATTATATGATATTATGATTAAAATTAATTTGTTAGTCACCAAAGTGGCCAACTTAATATTTGAATATGTAGTCGTATAATTCACTTTATATATATATATATATATATATATATATATATATATGACAATATGATTAAAATTAATTTGTTAGTCACCAAAGTGACAAAATTAATTTTGAATGTGTGGTCATATAATTTATGTATTTTATGAAATGTCATTACGAATAATTTATTGGTTGATAGAAATTAAGGATTTTATCCAAAGATAAAATCAATATCCTATAACTAATAAATATAAAGTAGAAAATTAATATACTTTTGTCATATATATATAGTTATCCAAAGATGATATATGTATTTGATGAAGTTTATTTATTTTCTTATAAAGTTTAAATGGCATTCTAATAATGACCATGATATGTATTGTTGTGTTTACCCAAAGGAAACTTGTGATAATTGTGAATTATATAATATTTTTAGTATGTTTTTAGGTGTTTAAGTTAGTTAATTTGACTTTAATTTGATTGAATTATAGGTTAAATGTTTACATTTGTGTTTTAGGAGCTAATTATAAGTTTTGATATTTTTCAAGATTAAATTGAAAGAAAAATAGCTTAATTGCAAAAGACAAGAAGTTATGGGCCAAAACTGTGAAATTGAAAAAGTTATGCTAGTAAATTACACGTGAAGTCCAGTGAAGCAATGAGTGGTCGTGCATGAAAAATACATGGGAAATTAAACGGTCGAGTATGAAGACGAGGCAAGTTAGTCATCCCTTGAGTGGCCGTGCATCTGAAGAACATTATACTTGAGTGGCCGTGCATTTGTCTTGCATGGGAAGTGGAAAAAGTTCAAGTGGCCGTGCACCCCTTTTGGAGAAGAATGCAAGGCAGTGCATCTAATAAGGCAAGGTTTTGCTTGGTCGTGAAAAAGAAGTCCGATGGTTTGAAGGATTTTCTAGTTTAAGAATAAGTCTTTTCCTATTTTAATAAAGGAAGTTTAGAAGACCACTATGTCTTATTTTGCCTATAAATAAACAACTCAAACACCAAAGGAAGATCACCAATTAGAAGAGCTCAATAGTTTTTAGTTTTACGTTGTTTTTCTATTTCTTCTATTTTTATTCAATATTATTTTTCAAAACCTTGTTTTAGTTTTGAAACATGAGTAGTGAGTAGTTTTCTTTAATTTTTGCTAAAGGATACTTGAATCCTTAACTCTTTATTGTTATGACTTAGTTTGTGTTTAAAGTTTAATGCAAGTTTTGATTATTTCTTAGTTTTGAGCATAATTTTATCATTGATTAGCTAAACCTTGGTTGTTAACTTGTTTAATTATTGGTTAATAATTGATTTTTGGTTTAATAATTGATATGCATGTTTTTAGGTTAGTTTATTTATGCTAATGCATGATTATGTTCTTTATTAGATATAATTATGTGTTAATTAAGGTAAGTTAAGGCTAAGAAGAGTATAACTAAGAATAGGTGGATGTTGAATTTACTTGAAAGAGGATTTAACAGACATCTAGAAGATTTAACTCAGATTTTTATGCTAAGTATTGATTATTCTTAATAAGAAATTTTTAATGCTTGGAATGATAATCTTAAGATAAGTTATCTGGTTTTATTTATTTGAGTTCTTTATAATCACTTGTTTTTCTTTTTAATTAAGTCATGATAATATAGGTTAAGGTGGATGAGTCCTTTAGTGAAAGTTGCTTTTAAATATTGATTTTTACCTCATTTGATTATTTGCTTTCATTTTAGTTTGATTAAATTGTTTTAAAATATTTCATTATTATTATTTTCAGTTAAAATTTTTTATTTTTATTTTTCAACCTTCAACATCACAACTTTGGGATTTCTTTTATGTCTTTAACACACAAATTATGTTTTAAAACTCAATTCATTCATACATATAGAAGTTTCCCTTGGGTTCGATATTTTGAGGTCATAATTATATTTTCCTATACTACTAACCGATTGATAATAGTCATTTATATAGTATTTTTAGTATGTTTTTAAGTGTTTAATTAGGTTAATTTTGTGTTAATTAGGTTTAATTTGAGTTTAATTTGTTAGTTTTATGTTTTTGGAGTTAATTGTAAATTTTGGTTGATTTTCAGGGTTAATTTGACATAAAGGGCTTAAAGTGTAAAAAGGGCAAAGTTTAAGGCCAAAAATGCAAATATGAAGAATTGATGTAAGACAAGTTGACGTCCAGGCCAGAGCCCTGAGACGTGATCACGTGAGTTCATTGAAGAGTCTCACACGTGGCCACGTGAAGAACAAAGCTAGTAGAGACGTGGCCATGTGAGAAGAAATAAAGAAGAGCAAGAAGAAAACCCATGGCCACGTGATTTTCTTCAAACAACAACACATGGCCACGTGTGAATTAACACTAGGGAACACATGGCCACGTGATGAAGACTCCCATGAAGCGAAGGATTCCGATTTTTCTAATTCAAGAAGGATTCTTCTCCTACTCCAATTTGGAAAGTTTAGAAGGCTTCTACAACATATTTTGCCTATAAATAGACAACTCTAACACCAAAGAAAGGAAGAATGAAGGATTAGAAGAGATTAATTGCTTTAGTTTTAGTTTTACTTTTTTTTTCTAGTTTTTCTGTTTTTGTTTTTCTTTTGATTTTGTTTTAGTTCTTCAACTTTGTTTTAGTTTTTAATTATGTTTAAGAAGTAATTTTTTCTTCTTTTGCTAATGGATTCTTGAGATCTTAAATTTTTCATTGTTATGACTTTGTTTTGAGCTTAATTTCAATATTGGTTGATTATTTCTTGGTTTTAAGCATATTCTTATCCTTGATTGTATTGAGATTAGTTGTTGGTTTATTGAATAAATAACTAAGAATTGGTTTTGACATAGTTAATGATTTGCATGTGCTTGGGTTGGCTCTTTAAAGTTTGTGCATGATTATTATCCGAAATATGAAATGATTATATATGAATGTTATTGGTTAATACTAAGAGAGGAAGAACTAAGAATGGGTGAAAGTTAAATCTCTTGAGAAAGGCTTTAATAGACATCTAGGAGGATTAATTCAGACTTTTAGGCCAAGTGTTGAATTGTTCTGAATAAGGGAGTTTAATGCTTGGAATGATAATCTTGAATAAAGTTATCTGGTTTTATTTATCTGAATTCTTCATAATCACTGGTATTATTCTTTGAATTTAAGTCATTACAATGAAAGTTAAGGTGGATAGTTTCCTTAGCAAGAGAATTTCAGTTATTGCTTTGTTTTTAATTCATGCTTTTGTTTTGTTTAATTGTTTATTTTGTTTAATTTTTGCTTTTAAATCAAAAACATTTGGGAAACAATCTCGGATTAATTTAATTCATACATAGGTATTATTCTTAGCAATCCATGTTCCCTTGGGTACGATATTTTGGGGTCTTAATCTATATTTTCCTATATTACTAGCCGATCTAGTACATTTGCTAGACACCGGTCACCGATCTAGTACACTTGCTAGATACCGATCAAGTTTTTGGCACTGTTGCCAGGGAGACATTGGCGTTTGTTTATTTATCTTGATTTTAAAGTAGATTTTTGTGCGTTATTCTTCTATTTTTTATCTATTTTCTGATTTTTATTTTGATTTTTTTAGGTGTGATTGGTTTATGGTAAGAAACAACCCCATTTTACCCATAGACCTTGAGATTGAATGGACATTTCATAGGATAAGAAGGTTAAGAGGCAATATGAATGACCCAAAAATAGAACCACTTATGAATGATCCTCTATCACTTAGGATTGAAGAACAAGACATACCTCATCAAGCTCTAGGAAATGGGTTTAGACCTAGGACCATTAGGGATTATGCTATTCCTAGGTAGAAAGAAGAACATAAAACTATTAGGATTCCTCACCATCAACCATTTGAGATTAAACCTGCTACCATTACGATGGTACAAAGAAACTAATTTTCAGGCTCAGATATAGAGGATCCCGCACAACATCTGGATATGTTCTTAGAAGTTAGTGATACTGTACAAATTCTAAATATATCAACAGATGCTATTAGGCTTAAACTTTTTTCTTTTACCCTCATAGGAAAGGCTAGAGATTGGTTACAAATGCTACCTAATCAATCCATTCATTCTTGGCATCAAATGCAAGAAAAATTCCTGTGCAAATTTTTTTCACCTACCAAGACAGCCCTTATTAGGAAATAAATCAATGACTTTCAACAATTCTATGAGGAGCCTTTTCATGAAGCCTGAGAAAGATTTAGGAGACTTTTAAAAAGCTGTTCACATCATGAATTTCTTATTTATCAATTAATGCATATTTTCTATGCAGGAGCAAATCAAGCAACAAGGTCTTTATTAGATGCAGCATCCAATGGTAGTTTCATGAACCAAGTCCCTGAAGAAGCATTTCTATTTCTTGATGAGATGGCTACCAATGACGCTCAATGAGCGACCTCTAGGGCAACACAAAGGAAATAGGAAGTTTATAATATATATGAAATAGCTATGTTAAAAGTTCAAATGGAATTAATGAGAAAAGAGCATTTAAGAGAAATAAATGAGCTTAAAGTTAAAAATGTATCTATATTGTCTAATGAATGTGATGCTTATGCAGGAACTCAAGGAGTACTCGAAATGAAAAATGGTAAAGGATTGGTAGAGAAAGTGAATGCCTTGAACCCCTATAGTAACACCTATAACCCGGGATGGAGAAACCATCCAAATTTTTCATAGAGAGAAGGCAATCAAGTAACCACTTCTAACCCTTATCCTAGGGCTCTCATTAATCAAAATCAACCCTCAAATAACCATCCCACATACCAATCTCAACCTTACCAACCACCTGGATTTTAAAAACCTTAACCCCCACCCTCATAAGAGAAGAAATCAAATATAAAAGAGATGATTGCAAATTTTATGGCCTCCCAAAATTCAATCTTAGCTAATCAAGATGCTAGGTGGAAATCACAAGACACTTGGATGAGGAATCAAGAGGCATCCATTAGGAATCTAGAAAATCAAATAGGGCAACTTGCTAACTCGCTATCCAATAGATCTTAAGGAACCTTTCCATCCAATGTAGATCACAATCCAAAGGATGAAGCCAAGACAATCACCTTGAGGAGTGAGAAAGAGTTACAAGAAGCTGATGTGGTAAGAATTCCCCTAATAGAGTGGAACCAACATTGGAGGTAAGTATTTCTAATTTTGAAAAAATTGACAAAGTGCCTCCTACGATTAAGAAGGGTAAAGGTAAGGAAAAATTTTTTTCTATTGTTCTTGATGAATCTCAGTTACCCTTTTCTATTCTAGCTAGAAAAGAAAAGCAAAATGAGCAATTAACTAGTTTTTTAGACATGTTTTAAAAGCTACATATAAATCTACCATTTGCTGAAACTTTATTACACATGCCTAAATATGCTAAATTCATGAAAGAGCTTTGCACTAATAAGAAAAAGCTAGAAAGCATAGGAATAATCCAATTATCTGAAAATGGTAGTGCAATTCTAATGAATAAAATTCCAGCAAAACTAGAAGATTTTGATAGTTTTACATTACCTTGCGAACTAGGTGGTAACTTTGTTGGACATATTTTATGTGATTTGGATGCCAATATTAATTTAATATCTTATTCAATTTGTAGGAAATTGAACTTATAGATATCAAAGAGACCCCGATGACATTATAATTGACAGATAGATCGGTAAAGAAATCAAATAGGATTATTAAAGATTTGTTAGTAAAAGTAGGCAATTTTATATTTTCGACAGACTTTGTGATGATGGATATGGAGGATGATAAAAAGGTACCTTTGATAGTAGGTAGACCATTTTGAACACGATAAGAGCTTTAATCGATGTTCATGGACAAACGGGCACTTTGAGGTTCAATGAGAAAGAACTGGCCTTCAACATAAATAAAGTTTTGAAACACCCCTCATATGACTTTGAGGAATCACTTTGTTTCGTTGATAGTATTCAAGAATGTGTCAAGCAAAGCAAGAGAAAATCATTCTAGATGATGAACTTTAAGAATGTTTGATGCATTAGAAGAAAACAGATGAATTAGAAGCTATGAAAAAGGAGTTGATACAAGATTTGGAAAATGAGTGCAGTGAAAATGAAAATATGGAGGATGAACCATCCCTTTTTAAGGGAGATAATTCTGAACTTAAAACACTTATATCTCGTTTGAAATATGTATTCTTAAGAGATAATGCAGGATCAATAATTATTTCATCTTTATTGACATGTTTGGAAGAAAATGCTCATTGGCGTACTTAAAAAGCATAAAGGAGCAATTGATTGGTCAACATCTGACTTAAAAGGGATTAACCTCAGTTATTGTATGCACCGGATATTTATAGAAGATGACTTCAAACTGGTGGTACAACCCCAAAAGAGACTAAATCCCATAAATGCAAGAAGTGATAAAAGAGGAGGTACTTAAACTCCTTGATGCAGGTATTATCTATCTTATTTCTGATGGTAGTTGGGTGAGTCCGATTTAATGTGTACCTAATAAAGAAGGCATGACTGTAATAACCAATGAGAATAATAAGTTAATTCCTACATGCACAGTGACGGGATGAAGAGTATGCATTGATTATAGGAGATTAAATAATGTCACTAGAAAATATCACTTTCCATTACCCTTTATCGATCAAATATTAGAAAGACTAGTAGAAAAGATTTTACTATTTTTTAGATTGATATTCGGGATACATGCAAATACCTATGCCCCGGAAGACCAAAAAAGAACACGTTCACATGTCCTTATAGAATATTTGCATATAAAAGGATGCCCTTTAGTCATTGTAATGCCCCTGCCATATTTCAATGATGCATGATGGCCATATTTCATGATTTTATTGAGAAATTCATGGAAGTTTTCATGGATGATTTTACATTATATGGTCATGATTTTGAGTCTTGCCTAAATAATCTTGAATTGGTCTTAAAGAAGTGTCAAGAAACAAACATTATTCTTAATTGGAAAAAATACCATTTCATGGTTAGAGAAGGAATTGTTCTAGGGCATAAAATCTCTGACAAAGGAATTGAAGTAGATAAGGAAAAATTTGATGTTATAGAAAAACTACCTCCTCTGACTAGTATTAAAGGCGTTAGAAGTTTCCTTGGTCATACCAGATTTTATCGTCGATTTATTAAGATTTTTTCTAAAATAGCTAAGTCGCTATCTAATTTACTGATTAAGGATGTTGCATTTAACTTTGATGCTAAGTGCTTGTATGCTTTTAATTTATTGAAGCAAAAGTTAGTCGGTGCCCAAGTCATAGCATCATCGGATTGAAGTTTACCCTTCGAAATTATGTGTGATGCTAGTGATTATACAGTGGGAGCCATATTAGGATAGCAAAAGGAGAAAATTTTCTACACTATCTACTACTATGCCAGTCATACACTCACCGGAGCTCAAGTCAATTATACAACCACGGAGAAATAAATTTTAGCGATAGTATTTTCCTTTGAAAAATTCAGATCTTATCTTCTGGGATCCAAAGTTACTGTGTGATCAGATCATGCTGTATTAAAATACCTTTTTTCTAAGAAGGAATCCAAACCAAGGCTTATTCGATGAGTTTTGCTACTACACAAATTTGATGTTGAAATAAAGGATAAGAAAGGAGCTTAAAATTTTGTAGTTGACCATTTATCTAGATTAGATCATGCTAGCATTGAAAAGGGAGAAATTTTTGACTTATTTCCTGATGAACATATTTGTGCTTTTTATTCAAACTCATTTGGTTTTAAGTTTATTTTAGTAGTTGTGGATTATGTCAGTAAATGGGTCGAAGCCATAGCTATTAGAACTTGTAATGCCTGAATTGTGCTTGAATTTATTAGAAAAAATATTTTCACTAGATTTGGAGCATTGGGAGCTATAATCAATGATGGAGGCAAATATTTTGTCAACCATCAATTTCAAACTTTGCTTAGGAGATTCAGAGTCAAACACAAAATAACTACCCTATATCATCCTCAGGCAAATGGACAAGTAAAGGTGTCTAATAAAGAGCTGAAATCAATTTTAGAAAAGACAGTTAACATTTCTAGGAAAGATTGGTCTCAGAAATTAAATGAGACTCTATGGGCCTATAGAACTACATTTAAAACCCTATAGGCATGTCTCCTTATAGAATGTTCTTTGAGAAAGTATGTCATCTTCCAGTCGAATTATAAAATAAAGCTTATTGGGCTACGAAATTCCTTAACTTTGATTTGAGAAGTGTAGGAGAAAAGAGAAAATTGTAGCTTAGTGAACTTGATGAAATTCGGCAATGGTCTTATGACAACGTAGCATTATACAAAGAGAAGACAAAACGTTGGCATGACAAGTGCTTAAAGGTAAAAGACTTTGTTCCTGGTATGTTAGTACTATTATATAACAGCCGTCTTTGATTGTTTCCAGGAAACCTAAAATCCAAGTGGCTCGGGCCATATCGAGTCTTGTCAAGCAATGAGTTTGGAGTTGTGATGATAAAAAATCCTAGAAATGGTCGCAAATACAAGGTAAATGGTCATCGACTCAAACCATATAAAGTTGGTCAACATGAGGTTGCTGAGGCAACTATGGTGCTTCAAGATTATTGAATACGGTTTGATAGTCTACCTGAGGACTCTTAAACTCAGAACTTTAAATCTCTTCTCCCTTTATCTTTATTAGTAGGTAACTTTTTGATTTTTGTGTGTTTTTAGTTGGTTTTAATTTCATTAGTTTCGATTCATGAATTAATTATAGGTGTGGATTAGAATGTTTTTTGGATCACTAAGATTGACTACTTTAATTGGTTTTTAAACAAATGTGTTTCAACTCTAAAATGAAAAATCATTTTTAAAGGAAAATTTGAATTTTGGAAGGTACATATATAGAGAAAAGGTTTTTGGAGGTGAATCTCAGTTTTAACTAGATCATAATTTTTTTTTCAAATTCAGCAGTCCAAGGTGCAGTCGCATGCCATTTTTCTTCCTTCCCTGTGTGCCCACGCAATTTGCCGAGCAGCAGTGCACCCTGCTCATTTCTTTTCCTTTTCCCCTGCATGCCCGTGCGGAGACTGGCTGGAGCACCCCTGCACTGCAGCATGAAAAGTTCCCTTTTTCCTGAGTGCCCCCGCGCGTTTCTCTACCCTTTTCCCTGTGTGCTTGAGTGTGCCGCTTTCTGCTCCTATGCACGGCCGTGTAGGGGGTACTGCCATATATTTTGCTCCTTTAATTTTTTTTAGTTCTTTATTTTATTTTCTTATATCTTTGTTCCACGCCCTTGCACCTTCTCCATTGCAACTCATCCCACAGCCACTCATCACCTTTTTTCTTCTCCAACCACCACATTATTCTTTTCTCTTTATTTTTCTCTTTTTCTCATCATCATCATCATCATCATCATCATCTTCTTCTTCTTCCTTATGTTTTTACGGTTTTCCCCACATCACCCACATCACACACTCACTCATTTTATCATCAGAATTTTTGCACCCATTGATTGACTATCAAAATTCAAGTAAGTATCTTCTCTCTTTGGATTTTTCTATGATACTTCATGTCAATTTTTTCTTATTATCTTATTAGGATTGCATTTTTTTAGGTCACGATTGATCGGTGTCTAACAAGTATACTAGATCGGCTAGTAATATAGGAAAATATAGATTAAGATTCCAAATATCGTACCCAAGGGAACATGGAATGCTAAGGATAATATCTATGTATGAATTAAATGAATCTGAGATTGTTTCCCAATTTTTTTTGATTTAAAGGTAAAAATTAAACTAAATAAACAATTAAACAAAATAAAAACTAAAATTAAACTAACATAAATTAAAAACAAGACATTAACTGAAATTCTCTTGTTAAAGAAACTATCAACCTTAACTTTCATTGTAATGACTTAATTAAAAGAGAAATACAAGTGATTATGAAAAATTCAGATGAATAAAACCAGATAACTTTACACAAGATTATCATTCCAAGTATTAAAATTCTCTTATTCAGAATAATTTAATACTTAGCATAAAGATCTAAATTAATTCTCTTAGATGTCTATTAAATCCTTTTTTAAGTAATTTAACTTTCACCTATTCTTAGTTACAGTTTTTCTTAATCTTAACTTACTTTAATTAACACAAAATTATCTCTTATTCAGAACATAATCATGCATCAATCCAAGCAAACTAATCTAAGAACATGCACAAAAATAATAACATGCACATCAAACTAATCTTTTTTTCTTTTCTTTCTTTTTTCTATTTTTTACTAGCTTTGTTGTTGGCAATACAATAATAACATGGATAATAATAAGGTAATATTTCACTATTCACTTGACTTCAATAATAGCCATTGATAACAAAGTCAAAAATATCTTACTACACCCATCAAGAATTTCAATTTCTAGTAATCCATTCAATCCTAGAGTGATCAATTCTAGAAGGAAAGACAAAAGCTTTTTAGGCTATATGGTAAAATAAATGAGTGTAACAAGAAAAATAAATATGGCACGCATTAAATATACCTCATTAGGCTTAAAATGGCTAACAAAAGATAAATATGCAAATCAGGTAGGAAAACAAGTTAAGATATGACTTAACAATAAAAACATTGCCTAGATCACTTTTTAGCTCGTTTTGAGTTACTTGTATGCTTTGAAGGGTGATGAAGAAGGTTCTAGTGTTTTAAAATTCCTTACTCAACTAATTCATGCATTGTTTTTTTTCTAAGTTCAAAAACTGGTCTTAAGTGCTCAAAAAGATAGAAACTAACAAACATAAGCTAAGTTGAATGTTAAACTAGCTAAAAATTCATTAAACAACATGTTCGTTCTAATGCTAAACAAGATTTTTAAACATAGCACATTCTAAATTCAAGTTCAAAATGTTCAATTTTTGAGAAAAAAACTAGGGCGAACTAAGTTAAATGTACAATAAATGATAAATAAATTAACTAAACTAACATACAAAATAAAAAAACTAAACATGCAAACTAAATTAGAATGAACCTTTAAAACAAACAAACCGAATAAAATAAAATAATTCATGAGTAAGAAAATGAGCAAGGTAAGAAACTCCTTTAATTTGATCTTCAAAATCTAGCTCAGCTGAGCTCTATCCCCCTCTTTAAAATCTTGTTGTCCTCAGCAAAGTGTTAAAAATTTTAGCTCACTACATAACTTTTGAGAAATGAGTTAGTGCCCAAAAGAAATGTAAGCTAAAGCACACTATACCTAAAACCATAATCAAGCCAAAAATTAAGCATGAGATTAACGGAATTGAGTTAACAAGCAAACATGCCTTTAAAATCAATATAGTACAATAAACAAGACTTAATAATCATGGAGACTAAGTGAACAAATGTAACTAGGCCAAACTTACTTAAGTGCTCCATGCATAATATCCATATGTTACAAGGTGGACAATGCATAATCTCAAGTGGAAAGATAATTGGTGATGGTTAGGCTTAAATAAAAGGAAGAGAAAGATTTTAATTGGTCAAGGTAAGCAAAAAATAAAATTAGCCAATTCAAATACAACTCCACCTATATCAAGCCAACAATAAATTTCAATTCCAAACTATAGGTAGCTAAGAGTCATGGAATGTAAATAAACATAACTCAATTCAAAATGAAACTCTAAGAAAACCTATATTTAAGAACAATAAAGTCACACCAATTCAAGCATATTAATCTCAGCAAGCAAATTGAAGTTTTGAGTAGATAAAAAACAAATAAAAATTACCTATAAAACTTAAAACTGAAAATTGAAAGCTTAAACATCATTTTTAAGGTCCAAAACGAGCTTTTACATCAGGCAAAGCCTATGTAGCAAATGTTTGTCTCGAAATGAGCTTTTCGACAATATATTATAATAGTCAATAGGATACCTGTAGCAAAAGTTATGATAAAAACAGTAGCTATCGTAATAAAAACTTAAAACAAGTAAAAAATGTGCAGGTGCAGGAGGTGGATAAGTGGTCGTGGGGTGCAAAGGAATATGTGGCACCTGACAACTCATATAGGTAGCAAATTTCATATGGGCGCACAACTCACAAGGGAGTATCATCACGCGACAACGCAAGGGGCATGCCTGAGACGCGCGGGCAAACAGGGCAAAGGAAGGGGCATCACGCGACCAGGCGCAGGAGGCTACTAGTTGGCAGAGGCCCCACACGCGGGCACGTCTGGGCAGGGAAGGGAAAATATGTGGCCGCATAAAATGCAAGGGGCGAAGCAAACTTTTCATATGTGGGCGTGCAAGAAACTGGGCATACTGACCTGCTGGTGCGTAGGGAGACTGGGCAGCATACTCGAAAAAAATTTCTGATCTTCCTATTGCACTTTTTAGCTCAATTTTTCTGCACATTAAAGCACCAAGTTAAATTTCATTCAGCTTCATTCCTTTTTAACCAATTCTAATCAATCCTATTAACAATATTACTCCTTCAATCATGTAAATCAAAAATTAAATCAATATTTGTTAAAACTCCGTCAAATTTGATTTTTAAGCCATATAAACCAATTACAATTCATACTCACTTAATTATGCCTTTCCTTCTTTTCAAGCTCTAATTTCATTATGCCAAATAATATGCAAATCTACAAATTAATTACATAGTAAGTTCACTCTTAGCTCAGCATATGCAAAGTTCTCTCTTACGTTCATGAAGCTTTATGCAACTAAAATCAATCGCACATTTATCCAACTCAAGAAACATAAATCTTTGATAAGTTCAATTAAATTGTGATTCCCTTACCTAAAAAATCATAATAGCTCTTTAATTACTTTTAAAAGCACTTACTAATCTAAATTTAACCATGAAGCATAAAAATCGTTACAAGTAGCTACTTTTTCAAACCCAAATCTTAAAACTCATGAATTAAAAGACACAAACCAATAACAAACATGCATTAAACTTTAAACTAAAAAAAATAATGACAAAACAAATTATTGAAAATAACATGCAAAACATAAAAAAAATTGATGAAAATTTAAAGAGAAGAGTTAGAGAAGAAGTTCTGGTTTATTGAGTCCTAGCTCGACTCATGTTACTCTCGAGAGGTTGAGCTTGTGATCCAAATATAGGACTTTTCGGACTTTGCTCCTCATTTTCTCCCATTAGTAGAAGAAATCTATCATAATTCACCAAAGCTGGAAATTCCATGTCTTCAATAAAGTCTGATTCCTCTTTTGGCTCATTAAAAATGAACTCTACCAGCTCCTCTAGCCTACTTTAATCCCAATATCTCCACTTGAGAATTTTTTCCTTCTTGCTCCTTTGGTGATAAATTCTCTACAAGAGATCCTACTTCCTCTAAATAAACACATGACTTATCTTCAAAAATGAATTGTTCTTCTTGTAACCTATTCCCTATTATTGAATGATTTGTTTCCTTTTCCTTACCACCATCACCTTGAAATTCCATAGAAGCGCTCAAAAGTTCTAGTTTAGATTCCAACTTTTCAATTTCTTTCTCTATCCCTTAATAAATTTTCTTGACTCTTAATTGTTTCCTTTTGAGTCTTTATCTTTTCTTCATGAATTCTTAGTTTTTCCTCTTGAATTCTAAACTTCTCTTCTTGAATTATAAACTTTTCCTCTTGAGCCCTTAATGTAGCCTCCCAATCCTATTTTTCAGCATAAAATTTTATTTCCTTTCTTATAAGTAGGTCACAAATATTTTCAGTTTCGGAGATAATAGCCTCTTGTGTGGCCCTCCATTTTTCTTTTTCAGCCCAAAATTGCTTATCCTTACATGTAAGAAGGTTATGAAGACGTTGATTTTTGAAGCTACATGTTTCTTTTGAATATCACAGTTCTTGATTCTCTCTTCTTAATTTTTCCATTTGTGCTCTCAAAGCCCAAAGAAAATAAGACTCTTTAGCAACTGATGGTGATGAATAAGAATTTTGTGATTGTGCACATAATAGTTTTATCTCTTCTCTTTCTCTTACTACCTTATTCATTTGCTGTTTCAAAAAAACCAATTCATAGTTTTGGACATCATCTTGCATCATCTTGAAGAATGTATCAAATTATTCCTGCAAAGAACAATCACCAAATCAAAATAAAATAAAAAAAATCTTAGACTAACTCAATCAAGGATATTAAACAAACAATACCGTTGTTCCCTGATAATGACACCAAAAACTTGACCGGTGTCTAGCAAGTGTACTAGATCGGTTAGTAATATAGGAAAATATAGATTAAGATCCCAAATATCATACCCAAGGGAACATAGATTGCTAAGGATAATATCTATTTATGAATTAAATCAATATGAGATTGTTTCCCAAATGTTTTTGATTTAAAGGTAAAAATAAAACTAAGCAAACAATTAAACAAAATAAAAACTAAAATTAAACTAACATGAATTAAAAACAAAACATTAACTGAAATTCTCTTGCTAAAGAAACTATCAACCTTAACTTTCATTGTAATGACTTAATTAAAAGAGAAACACAAGTGATTATGAATAATTCAGATGAATAAAACCAGATAACTTTACTCAAGATTATCATTCCAAGTATTAAAATTCTCTTATTCAGAACAATTCAACACTTAGCATAGAGATCTGAATTAATCCTCTTAGATGTCTATTAAATCCTTTTTCAAGTAATTTAACTTTCTCATATTCTTAGTTACAGTTTTTCTTAATCTTAACTTACTTTAATTAACACAAAATTATCTCTTATTCAGAACAAAATCATGCATCAATCCAAGCAAACTAATCTAAGAACATGCACATCAATGATCAAACCAAAAGTCAATTATTAACCAATAATTAATCAAGCTAACAACCAAAATTTAGTTAAATAATGATAAGAATATGCTTAAGAACTAAGAAATAATCAAACTTGCATTAAAATTAAGCACAAGCTTAAGTCATAACAATAAAAGTTAAGGATTCAAGTATCCTCTAGCAAAAGTTAAAGAAAACTATTCACTAGACATGTTTAAAACTAAAACAAAGCTTTAAGAAAACAATAAAAATAGAGAAAATAGAAAACAACGTAAAAAAACTAAAAACTAATGAATTTTTGAGAATTGATCATTGATCTTTTGTTGCTTCCCTTTTTCTGGTGCTTTTCGACTGTATTTATAGACTAAATCTCCAGTTTTCCACAATAGAACAAGAAAAATAACTCTAGCTTAATAGGAAGTTTTATCGACTTTAACTTCCTTTTTCCTGCGGTCAAGTATGCATTTCCTTCTTGGGTTGCACGGCCAGTTGAAGAAAACTTCTTTTGTTTGCACGGCCAAGTGAGATTGCACTTCTTGCATTACACGGTTGGGCACAAAGTAATTCATCACATGGCCGGGTAGCAATTTCTTCTTTAATTCAAGCGGTCGGGCATAATTCATTTTGCCTTTTCCAACAAAACTTTAATTTTTCACTCTTCAATCCAGAACCAAATCGCACGGCCGTTTTAAATTTTCACTCGGTAGTGTTAAAATCTTCGGGACTAAACGTTTGTCTTTTGATAATCGATTTCTTGAAATTTACACAATTGCCTTAAAACTTTGCATTTTTCTTAATTAAATCATTTTTCTTCAATTTTAACCCTGAAAAGCATCAAAATTTACAATTAACTCCAAAAATATCAAATTAACCAATTAATCTCTAATTTAACCTAATTGATACAAAATTAACCTAATTAAATACCTAAAAACATACTAAAAATATCATTAATTTCATAATTATCAATGATCAACATGCCATTTGCACTTCATGCTTAATCCTTTTGGTAATATTGGTTATTGTGCTCTTAATATAAATGTATATAATGCTTCATATCAATTTTGGTGATTAAAACACTTCATTATGATCTTCAAGTTAACTCTCAAACATGCACACGCCACTTGCTCGATAAAATATGTCAACGACTTTTATCTTTGTTTTGACTTAGCAGTACCTCTTTTGTTGACACTATTTTGATCGATATTCATGATTCATTACCTCTCCATTGTCTTTCATACTCATTTGCATATATTTATGGTATGTTCTCATTATAATTAGTGGCTTTAAATCTTTCATGCCAACTTCCTCTCTCTCAAAATTTTGGCATCATAGTCATGAACTCATGTTTGTTTTTATAATGACTATCATAATACCACAAGCATATTAACTTGATTATATACTCATTCTTATCTTTGTAGGGTATTCTTTCCTAATAAATTGTGTTACCAATATTTTCATGTCCTTAGCTTGCCATTTTACACTCATATTTATATTTTGTTTTTTAATGGCACCTAAGAAGACTAAAAACACTGAAGCTTCAAGTTCTTCTGGTATTCGTATTCCATCTTATGTTGACAGAGCTAAGGTTGCTCAATTTGACTACTTCAGTGCCTGTACTTATGTTCAACCAGCATACCCAAGTCAATTCTTTCTCAATATTTCTGTTGGTAATTTATGGAACGAGGTACTCCTATTAATTCAGCACATTGGGTGGAAAAATTTCATCGACCACAAGCTTAAAGTCTACCCCAATCTTGCGCGAGATTTTTTTATATTCCTTTGAGTGCTATTTTAAGGTAGATAGTGATAACACGGGTACAATAGGATTTAAGTTTGGGAAGAAAGGATATTCAATGACCTTCAAGCAGTTTTCAGAACACTTAAGATTTTTACTGGATGCTTTACTAGAATTGATTGATGCTTTTGCTGAGAATAATTAGGCACACATCCGAGATCCGTTAAACCTTGAGCCATGAAGAGCAGAAAGATGTAAAGTCCATGCCTTAAGAGATCATACACTTAGAATCATTCATAGGTTTTTAACCAAGAGTGTCTACAATAATTTTAAAAATTTAAGTGCAGTGAATGCTTCACAGACCATGCTTCTTTAGTGTATGGTGGATGGAATCTTCATCACTAGGGATATGATTATTGCACATAGGATTAAGGAATTAGTGAAGATGCCTTCTAATGTCAATAGCATCTCCATTGGTTGGATTGCTACAATTTTGGCAGCAGCAGTTGGTCATCCCACCATAGGCGACCCAATTGAGGGTGATTTGCCATGTATTGATAATGTTATGTTGAAAATAATGAAGATCCTACTACCTAAGCCACGTTGTCATTAGACAACAAAGGAGGAATATTTAAGGAAAAATAACATCCGACTTGATAAGCAACCTAATAAACCAGATGAAAAGGAAGCCACACCAACAGCTGATCCAGCTACACCTGAGTGGGAAGCTCATTTTTATCAATTGAGTAGTTGGTTGGATGCACATCAGATTTTTCTGGAACAAATTCATGGAAGGATTGAGACATTGTAGGATACTGTTTTGGATGTCAAGCATATAGTGGAGACTTTTATGCATGAATTTTGAAAATGCTACCCACCACCTCCGCCTTCATCAGCATAGTCCTTCTACATTTGCTGTGGACAACAAAGTTTTTAGGAGGGGGTAAAGCTTAAACTCAATTTTATTCAGGGAGTTGACACTTCTAACGCTCTTCATTTAATTCATGAATCGATTTTGTGTTTGTTTTATTGTGTTTATGTTTAAATTTGACATTTTGTGTTTCCTTTGCTTTAAAAGTTTGTAAGATTTTCTAAAAATAGAATGTAGTTCAACTTTATTATCTAGTTTGCACAAGAACTTAGTTTGCCCATTTTTTCCTCAACATTGTGAACATGTTGAACTTGAATGCAAGAATGTGCATGTTAGAATTTTTACTTAGCAGTAGAACAAATATGTTGTTAGATAAATCTTTAGATAGTTTAATCTTCAACTTGATAAATATCTGTTAGTTTTCATTCTCTTGAAAGCACTTAAGACCAATTTTTAATTTAGAAAAAATAATGCAATGAATTAGTGAAGTAAGGAATTTTAGAACACTAGAACCTTTCTTATCACCCTTCAAAGCATATAAGTAACTCAAACGACTTAGAAAATGATCTAGGCAATAATTTTTTTTGTTAAAATTATAAAAGACCTTTTTCCTACCCTTATGAAAGTTTTATCTCTTGTAAGCCAAATTGAGCCTAAAAAGGTATGCTTAATGCGCACCATCAATAATTTTTCTTATTACACTTAATTTTTAACCACATAGCCTAAAAAGCTTTTATCTTTCCATATATAATTGGACACTTTAGGATTAAATGGATTAATGGGAAGTAAATATCTTGATGAGTGTATAAAGAGATTTTGATCTTATTAGCAGGAACTATTATTGAAGTCAAGTGGATAAGTACTTTGTGATTACCTAGGGCATTTTTATCTTGCTAGCATCAACGAAAGTTTTGATTAAAAAAAAACAATTGGAAATAGAGCTAGCATGTATGGTAAAATTTTAAGTGTGGGGTAGTTACAAGAAAAAATGATGGTGATTTCTAAAAGGGTATGAATTGGGGAAGTTAAGAGGATTTCAATATGTTTTCTCTCATAAGAGCTTTTGAGTTATGAAAGTTTAAACCAGTTAGATGCAGCTCTTTATTGATTAAGTAATGGGATGATATTTTAAGAATTGTTAGTTTATTTTATCTTAGAGTGGCTATTCTTTTTGACTATCTTATATCCATTCTTTGATAACTATTTCCTTAGCCCCACTATAACCTTTGAAAGATCTAAGTGATTTTAAGTTCTATTTTGAGTTGTTTAGCAAAGATGATCATCGGGTTCCGGTGCTAAAGGAGAGGCTTATGGTGTTTCTAGAGTTTTAAGCGCGAAACCATTTGTATGTATATGTATACATCCATTCTAAGCTTCACTATGTAGTTATATTGATTTTTTAATACTTAAGATGATTTGGTCTTGCACACGCACAAGAAAACTAACGTATGTTATCTTGATTGAAGTTATTCTATTTAGAGATTCTATTAAGTGCTTTTGTTAAATGCTGAGATTGGTTATAAAATGCATAATTCTTTAGTCAAGTTTGATTATTTTGAGGAGTTGGATTGTTCTAATTTGCTCGAGGACGAGCAAAGTTTAAGTGTAGGGTATTTGATAATTGTTAATTATATAATGTTTTTAGTATGTGTTTAGGTGTTTAAGTTAGTTAATTTGGCTTTCATTTGATTGAATTATAGTTTAATTGTTTACATTTGTGTTTTAGGAGCTAATTATAAGTTTTGGTATTGTTCAGGGTTAAATTAAAAGAAAAAAAGCTTAATTACAAAAGACAAGAAGTTATGGGCCCAAACTGTAAATTGAAAAAGTTATGTTAGTAAATTACACGTGAAGTCCAGTGAAGCAATGAGTGGCTGTGCATGAAAAATACATGAGAAATTAAATGGTCGCGTATGAAAAAGAGTCAAGTTAGTCATCCTTTGAGTGGCCGTGCATCTGAAGAACATTATACTTGAGTGGTCGTACATTTGTCGTGCATAGGAAGTGGAAAAAGTTCAAGTGGTCATACACCCCTTTGGAAAAGAATGCACGATAGTGCATCTAATAAGGCAAGGTTTCGCTTGGCCATGCAAAAGGAGTCCGATGCTTCAAAGGATTTTCTAGTTTAAGAATAAGTCTTTTCCTATTCTAATATATGAAGTTTAGAAGATCACTATGTCTTATTTTGCCTATAAATAGACAACTTAAACACCAAAGGAAGATCATCAATTAAAAGAGCTCAATAGTTTTTAGTTTTACGTTGTTTTTCTATTTCTTCTATTTTTATTCAGTATTGTTTTTAAAAACCTTGTTTTAGTTTTGAAACATGCGTAGTGAGTAGTTTTCTTTAACTTTTGCTAAAGGATACTTGAATCCTTAACTCTTTATTGTTATGACTTAGTTTGTGCTTAAAGTTTAATGCAAGTTTTGATTATTTCTTAGTTTTGAGCATAGTTTATCATTGATTAGCTAAATCTTGGTTGTTAACTTGTTTAATAATTGGTTAATAATTGATTTTTGGTTTAATCATTGATATGCATGTTTTTAGGTTTGTTTATTTATGTTGATGCATGATTATGTTCTTCATTAGATATAATTATGTGTAAATTAAGATAAGTTAAGGCTAAGAAGAGTATAACTAAGAATAGATGGAAGTTGAATTTACTTTAAAGAGGATTTAACAGACATGTAGGAGATTTAACTCTGATTTTTATGCTAAGTATTGAATTATTCTTAATAAGAAAGTTTTAATGCTTGGAATGATAATCTTAAGATAAGTTATCTAGTTTTATTTTTCTGAGTTCTTCATAATCACTGATGGGATATCCATGGCATATACATGATGATCATGCAGCGAAAAAATAAAAAATTTAAATCATACATGCCACGCAATATGCGACAACGAATCGAATCATGCAATTTTAGGGTTTTGAAAAACTTACAACTTTGAATGCTCTTAAAACTTGATTTTTGCTATGGCCAACAAATAAGATAGACTTATATACTTCTGATCTTGAACACCAATGCCAAAGGAGCAGCCTTTACGCCACACCACTCTATGCTCGCACACACACTTGCAAAGATGGCTTACAACTAGAGTGCTAGCTCTAACCTTTGTGTATTTGGCTATGGGTATTCAAATGAGGATACAATATCTGATCTTGTTCTTCCTAAGGTTTACTAATGGCTACCCAAAATCCAAGTGAAGAAGGAAGAATCCTTTCCCCTTGAGAGTGGCGGCAATGAGAGAGAAAAAACCCTAATTGGCAAAGTTACTTCTTATCCATATATATCACTTAGCTTTGGGTTTTGTGTGTGCCGAAATTCACTAGCATTTAGGTAGTAATTTCAACCTCCACCACTTCCTAATTAAGTGGTATATATTGATTCAAAGACATATATGAATTTAAATTTAATTAACTTAATTATCTAAAGATAAATAATCAATTATCTAAAGATAAATAAATAATCAATTAACCATTCCTTTTGCCGTGTTTTTCACTCTTCATGGGCCAAAGTCCATTTAGCAATTTTAATACCCATTATCCATATTAATTTGACTTTAAATAAAAGTCCAAATTAATGTCCAATATACTATTTAAATATTTTAAGCCCAATGCTTTGTGTTCGATCCTATAGGTCCATTTAATATTGACAATGAATTAATAAATTAATTCAAAGGCTATAGATATATTCTCTAGCAAGATATTATAGCATTCTAAATTAAATGAAAATGCAAATGGCATTTAGTAACCTAATGCAATTTTGTATAGTCCCTTACCCATAAATATCAGAATTAATATAATGTATGGAACTAGTCATCCTTATATATACTAATTCATTTCTTGATATTCCAGTGATACTGAACTCTCAGATAAATAATTATCTCTCATTATTTCATCTCAGTATGGCCATGCACTTCTCAGTTCACCGATCAAGTGGCCAATGATATTTTCTCTCTTATCGAGAGGGGTAATCCCTTCACTTCTCTCATGCTCTCTAACATAAATTAGTGCATACCCAAGCATACCCATACTTGTTACCCCGTTATGAGTACGTTATGTGTATGTCAAAGTACACAACAATTCATAAAGAGTTTCATAGAGATTTCAGGTCTAAGAACTCTGATGCAAAACTTGCACATGAGAAACAATTATGACTTGTACCATGTAATGTTCTCATGAACGGATCGAATTTAGATACCATGTTTTAAACATGTATCTATGATCTCTGATTGACACTCTAGTCCTTATGATCCGTAAGACATAACTCAACTTATTAGAGAGACCATACTAGTCTTAATTCATTTGTTATTCCCATAACTATGACTGACTAGGGATATTTTGAATGAAGTCTCAATTGTTTCAAGGTCTTACAACCATGTGCCTCACACATGATAACTTAAACTGAAACAACATTCTTGGATAGTTCTATCAATTGATATGCACAGGAATACAATAGATAAAACAAATGCCTCATTTATTAACTTAAGTATTTTATAACAATGCATTGGGGCTAGGGCTTACACTAACAATCTCCCACTAGCACTAGTCCCAATTGGGCATAGCCCTAATACCGAACGCTTTCAAATGAGCTTCATGTAGATTTGGGCGCAATTGTTTCATCAAAGGATCTGCTACATTATTTTCACTTGCTATCTTGATAATCTTGACATCCTCACGATCAATGATCTCTCTGATCAGGTGGTATCTCCTGAGTATGTGTTTGGATTTCTAGTGTGATCGGGGCTCCTTTACTTGTACGATGGCCCTCTTTACCTGTGCGATGGCCCCGTTATTGTCATAGAAAATTTCTAATGGATCTAAGATGCTTGGGACTACTCCTAATCCAGAAATAAAATTTCTAATCCAAACGGCCTCCTTTGAAGCCTCACGCGGTGCAATATACTCAGATTTTATCGTTTAGTCGGCAACGGTCTCTTGCTTTGAGCTTCTCCAGCTGACAGCACCACCATTCAAAACAAAAATAAAACCAGATTACGATCTTGAGTCCTGAGTGCCAGTCTAAAAAGTAGCATCGGCACAACCTTATATGACGAGATCTTCTTGGCCACCATACACCAAGAAGTGATCCTTAGTCCTTCGCAGGTACTTTAGAATCCCTTTACAGCAGACCGGTGCTTTTCACTAGGGTCTTGCTGAAACCTACAGGTTATACTCAGTGTATAAGCAACATCCAACCTAGTACATAACATAACATACATGATAGATCCAATAGCAGATGCATATGGGATTCTACTCACGTTGTCCCTCTCCTCTTTAGTTTTAGGACATTGTTCTTTAGTCATAGGAGCTCCCAAAGCCAAAGGTATGTACCCTTTCTTTGAGTCTCCCATACTAAAATGCTTTAGTACTTTGTCTATGTACTTTTCTTTACTTAGTCCCAAGAGCCGATTCGATCTATCTCTATAGATCCAAATACCAAGTATTATCTCAGCTTCACCTAAGTCTATCATTGAGAAACATTTCCCCAACCATTGCTTAACCTTTTGCAATATTGAAATGTCATTCCTAATGAGAAGGATGTCTTCCACATATAGGACCAGAAATACTATTATGCTCCCACTAACCTTCTTGTACACACAAGGCTCATCTTCATTCTTGATGAAGTCAAATTCTTTGACTGCTTCATTAAAATGGAGATTCCAACTCCGGGATGCTTGCTTTAGTCCATAAATGGATTTTTGAAGCTTGCAAATCTTCTTAGGATGCTTGGGATTGACAAAACCCTCAGGCTATGTCATATACACATCCTCAAGGAGATTTTCGTTGAGGAAAGCAATTTTGACATCCATTTGCCATATCTCATGGTCATGATATGCAGCTATGGCAAGCAAGATCCTAATGGACTTGAGCATGACTACAAGCAAAAAGGTCTCATCATAGTCTACACTATGAGTTTGTCGAAAACCTTTTGCTACTAGTCTACCTTTGTAGGTTTTGTCAGCTTTGAGTTTAAATAGCCACTTGCATTCAATTACATTAGCACCTTCCGATAGATCAACCAAGGTCAAAACGTGGTTATCGTACATTGATTGCATATCGAATTTCATGGCTTCAAGCCAATTTTCTAAGTCAGGGCTCTCAATAGCTTCTCGGTAGGTAGTTGGATCCTCACGATCCACTAACTCAATAGTGTCACTGTCGGTGATTAGAAATCCATATCTCTCAATCTCCCAACGTACCTTACTGAACCTTCTAGTCACCGACAATGTACTTAATGGTCCACATACATTGGTTTGTATTAGTTCCAATAAGTCACTAGTCCTTTCACCTTTCTTGTTAAAAGGACTCTTTGTCATCTTTCCATGCAAACATGGCTCATATGTGTTATAAGATTCTAAGTCGAATGACCCAAGCACTCTAGATTTATGGAGTCTTGAAATGCATTTTTCATTTACATGTCCTAAACGACAATGCCAGAAGTAAGTAGGGTTTAATTTATTTGATTTAACCCTCTTTGTATTAATATTTTATATGGACTCTTTGTTTTGTAGATCAAGGATATAAAGGCCTTTTTGTAACATGGCATTGTCATATGAAATGCCTTGGTGACCAATATGAATATTGCAGTAACACCCTTACTGTAACGATCTTATCGGACAGGCAGACGGTCGGAAATTTTTTTTTTAATTCCCTTAACAATCAATATGCATAAGTAACTTTCATTATTCAATGACCTATAACTGTTCAGAATCACTATGCATTTAATAAAATTTTGGCAATATAACGGCTATATTCTTAGCTAGCCCCCTAAAAAGCAGACATTTACACAGCCTCTCGGAGGCACAACAGTTTAAATCAAATCATATAACACATCCACAGACATTATCAAGCAACCCCTATATATCATTCATTCCCGGCAATTCCTTATCCCCATACTACCATAAATAATACAAAATACGATCATAGCTACAGTATTATCTTCATATACAAAACATGATAGGTATATATATATGTATATACATGCCACAAAAACAATCCTTTTAACTCTTCAGCTTCAATTTTTTTCCCTTTATGTACCCATGCTCCAGACTATTTGTACCTGCACACAGTAAATTCTACGTGCTGAGCATTAAACATGCCCAGCGGTGACTAAAAAATCATAGTATTTTCCTATAATATAAGTGTATTAATAATTTTGGCTTAAGTAACTTATTATCAATTTTTCTTATCTAAAAGCAATAAATTATTTTATGAATGACTAATTTTTCGTTCAATTCATAAATTCTCTTATATTTTCAAGTTAATCCTTGAACTTTTCATTTATTACAAAAATGCCCTTTTTACTCTATTAATTACTACTTTACCCTTTTTAGTCCTTATTTTCTTATCTTACCTTATTAGTTAACTTATAATTTACCGTTTAATCCTTAATTTAACATTTTTCATGTAAAATTACATTTTAGTCCTTTAACTTTATACAGTTGACTTTTTACCCAACTAGTTGACTAAATTACCATTTTACCCTTATTACTTATTTCTTTTAATACTTTTATCAATTAATTTCACCTTTAGGAAAAATTACCATTTTACCCCTAACTTTTAAATTCTTTTCATTTTAGTCCTTTTTTTCATATAAAACTTTCATTTTAACTTCTCTTCCACACTTTTAACATTTTTTTATCAATATGCCCCTAGTACAGACCTGACAGAAAACTCTCAGACCGGATATGCGGGACGTGGACCCCACAGGGCCACAACAAAATGAGAAATGACCTCCAAGAATCATTTCTCATATAACATATGACATGTGACAGTACGTATGATAAATATACTATGGAGATCAGTGATCCATCCATAGTAAAGCAAGTCGCCATGACTTGCACCGCGGTATATGTATCCCTATGGCCAGCCAATTATATCCTGAACTAGGTTTTACTGCCTGACTCTTTCTAAGGGCACATATTTTCTTAATTTCTTACTTTTCATTACTTGTCAATACAATATTAATACTTTATCATTACGGTCAATCTTATTTACACATATTACAAGCCATTTTACAGTAATTCATCATGAAATCACTAAATTATGCCATAATTCATTTAAATGTCATATTTTTCAACTAATACCTAATTAATATTTATTCCGAAAATATTCATTTAATTCCCATAAATTCGATAAAAATTCATACTCATTAATTTACATTAGTATTAATATTAGGAAGCTTAAAATCATTAAAATCATCAATTTTTACATTAATTTCTTATGACATACCATTCGGTCAACACTATAAGTCTCTCATATCATGGGTTTTAAATTCATTTAAAGTCTCTAATAGGCATATATAACTCCTAAATGCATGAATATAATATTAATTTCAATTATATCACAATACATAAAAATTTTCTTAAGAAACCTAAAGGAATTTCATTAATTTAATTGGGAAATAAAAGGATTTATTAGTCACACACCTTTTTCTATGGATTAGCCTTGCCTAGGCTTCCTTTCCCTTTCCTTTGGCTTGAGAACTTTGCTCCTCTTTTTGAAATCCTTAACAAACCAAAATTTCCATCAATGTTATCTCAATTATTTTGGCTTCAAATGCTAAATTTAACAACAAAAATGAACTCTAGGCACCCAAAATTAGTAGTAGGCACCTAAAAACCCAATAAAAAGCAATAAACTCACATACCTAATTTTGACACCTAAACTTTAACTCTAAATTTCTCTTGATTTTCTTATTTGAATCAAGGATTGGAGCTGATGAAGGCAATCTAGAGAGGCTGAAATCACTTTAGGAGGCTTTGATTTGGTGATAATTGGAGAAGAATTGAAAGAAAAAGAGAGGAATTTGAGAGAGGTAGAATTCGGTCACCAAGAGGGAAGAAGAAGAGAGGAGTTGCTGCTGGAGATTTCTGGAGAGATTCATCTTATATAGGTCTTATTAATGGGCCATGGTCTGGGCCTTAAATGGGCTTGAACTATTTATTAGTTTATGCCCATTATTTACCCAATTTTAGCCCTAATTAATTTCTCTCCCTTAATAACTTCAATTTTCTTCAAATTTGATTCCATTATTCATATCACATCAAAAATAGGCTACAACTAAAATTTCAGCCCAATCGGAGTTCGTTTTGGGTCCGATTCAATTTTATCGGTCCAATTAAATCATATCGGTCTGATTCCAAAAATACCAGTGTGACCGAAAAATTTAATTTTTGCTACCAAAATAATATAAATATTATTTTATACATATATATAATTTTTGATAATTTTTAGACTTCATTTGCTATTTTTAGTAACCAAAACGGTCAAAAATTCAATTAAAAATCCTAATTCCTAATTTTTCTCGATTTTCGTTCTTTTGACTTTCGGAGGCCTATTTGACCTCAATTTTACTCCAAATTTCAACCCCGAACTACTCATGACTAGTACTTTCCAATAAAAATTTTTTCACTTCCGGGTGTCATTTTCAGCCTGAAGACACTATTCACTGTCGGAAATTACTATTCACGATCAGTCCGACGTTGAGGCCATTACAATTTCCATTATTAATAACAAAATCAAATCCATCCATATCCAAACAAGAAACTGAAATAATGTTTCTGCTCATAGTAGGCACATAATAATAATTTTTTAAATCTAAATAAAGTTCGGAAGGTAAAGTGAGTTGATAGTCACCTATCTCCATGGCAGCAACTCGTACTCCATTCCCCACACGGAGATCCACTTCATTCTTTTCAAGTAACCTTCTATTTCTTAACCCCTGCACATTTGAACAAATGTGAGAACCACAACCGGTATCCAATACCCAAGTGGTAGAAATAGAAAGATTAATTTCAACAACAAAAATACCAGAAATGGATGCCTTGACTCCATTTTTCTTTTGTTCTTCCTTGAAGATAGCACAATTTTCCCTCCAATGCCCTAACTTGTTGCAATGGAAGCATGTGCTCTCGCTCTCCTTAAGCTTTTATGCCTTGGGCTTGGGTTGGGCCTGAGGTGCACTCCCACTAGACTTAAGTCGAGCCAGATCATACTTGGGTTTTGCATTTCCCTTTCCCTTAGCGGGTCCCTTCTTAATGCCTCATTGAACCATAAATATGGGATTAGTCTTTCGAATGTTCTCTTCGGCATTCTTAAGCATCCCATGAAGCTCGATGACTGTCTTGTTCATTGCATACATGTTATAATTTATTACAAATGGATCATAATCATCAGTCAATGAACCCAAGATCAAGTCAGTGGCCAATTCTTTTGGCACTTGTAACTCAAGTTTCTCAAGAGTATTAAGATACCCTTTCATCTTGAGTACATGAGTACTAATGGGAGTACCCGTATCCATCTTACAAGAAATCAAGGCCTTTGTTGTCGCGAATCTTTCGTGACGAGCTTGCTCTTGGAACATCTCCTTGAGGTGCACCATGATTGCATAAGCCTTTTGGTCCATGAATTGCTTTTGTAAATCAGGCACCATAGTGGCCAGCATCAGACAGGTCACATCATTGGAGTCGTTCTTCTTAGTCTCAAAAGTTTCCTTTTGAACTGTAGAGGCGTTCCTAACAGGTTCTTCGGGCAAGGGTACATCCAAAACATACGACTTCTTCTCTTGCTTGAGAACTATTCTAAAGTTTCGAGATCGGTCTATGAAATTGGTGCCATTTAGTTTGTCCTTTTCTAGGAACGATTGCAATGAAAAGTTGTTGTTTGAAGATGCTATTTTTCAATCTACAATAATAAAATTTAGCAAGATTAAATGAGGTCATATTATAATCTCACAAACCGAATTAATAACCCTTTAAATAATTCATGTTAGTGATTTTAATGTGGGCCAAGATCCACTTTTCACAACAACTTATTAGTCAAGCTGAGCTTGTACACCTAACAAGTTAAGTTACTTAGGTAAGAAAACTCCAATCATGTCTCGTACATGACTCTTGGATCAAATGGGCTAACATTTTAATATGTTATAGCACAAACCCAGTTATTAGTTGCCTAGGTCTGGACATCTCTTTCCATATTAAGTCCAACCTACATTCACAACCCATGCCTCACAAAGATAATTTGACGCATCTAGGACTCCTGGTCTACGTGACCGATGATCGATGTCTTGACATGTTTCGAATTAGGAAGGCAATTTTATGACTTACTATTTTAGGGATTCATTTTATTATGGCTTAAATGGCATACACTTTGTCATCCATTCATAGCATGCATATATATATAATTGCATAAAGTAAAACATGACAAACATGGGCCCAAAAAGCTATAATTAAGATTCTATACTATTACATAAGAATCTTCGAGTTGGGCTTATCCACTCCGATGGGATTCGTCTTGATTTACAAAGTCTTCAAATAAATTCTACACTTAGAAATAAATGAAACTTTTACAATAATACATAATGGCTCGCAGGCCATATTTAATTAAAAAAACCCAGCACCCATGAATTCACCATGCATATCCATTCATCACACAAAATGAGCAAATAAACATACATAACATTCATGGATAAAACAAAGTTTAATTTTAATTAATTTAGCCAAGCCCATTAATGGAAATTGTTTACTTGAACTTTTAAGAGAAGACCCGTAATGGGCTTGGGCCAAAGCCCAATGGACTAAATCCCCTTATTGAATAAGTTCTCTTAAAAGTCCAAAACACAAACTAGTTAGATTTGTGCTATAAATCAACTCTAGTATAATTTCCAAATTTGTCATTTTTTTAATATTATGTCATACAGCCCATAAATATTAAAATACATATAATATGAACCAACATGAATTAAACATAAAAATTCATAAAGAACATATGTCATACACGACATATATACTAAAACAAACAAACAACAATGAAACTAGTTGTTTAATGCTCATATAATGCCACAAACAATGCACAAACACTTAAAGCGATTTTATGAGCTATTTAATAATTTAAATAAGGTCATAAATATTGAGTTAAGGTTCTATTCGGATATGATCTAACTGTATTTTTTCCATTTTAATCAAAACATAACAAACAATGTTGATTAAACATGCAACAAACACAAACTAATCATAGTTTTAAGTGATTTTAAAATTAATCAATTAAATTGTCATGGACCATAATTCAAATCACTCCAAAAATAATTCCATCACTCTTATCACATCAAAAATAGGTAGTACGCAAATTTTTTGCTCAATCGAAGTCCGTTATGGGTCTAATTCAAACTTATTGACAACTGCCGGTATCACCAAAAGATTCAATTTTCATTACCAAAATATTCTACATAAAAATTCATGAAGACCCATAAAATCTGGCAATTTTTGAAGTTTGTTTACTATTTTAAAAAATTTATGCAAAATCAAGTCACCTTCCCTATCAGGAAAATTAACTCGTTACCTTTTTCATATTTTTGACCTTTTGAGGCCCATTTGACCTCAGTTTTACTCTAAATTTCAACTCTGGACTCACCATGACCAATAATTTTTGATGGTATAATAAAATATTTTTGACTTTCGGGTATACTTTTCGGCCCGAAAAGCACTATTCACCATCGGAAAGTACTTTTAACGATTGATCCGGTGTTGAAGCCATTACATTTCACCCCTACAAAAAAAATTTCATCCTCAAAATTTACCTGGACTGAAGAGTAGAGGATATTGTAGTCTCACAGTTGTTTCAGGTTCCCATGTCGCTTCTTTAACGTTATGGTGATACCACCGGACTTTCACCAATGGGATCTGCTTGTTACTGAGCTATCAGGTTTTCCTAGCCCAAGATCTTCATCGGCTTTTCTTCATAGCTCATGTTAGTCTGTACCTGAATCTCATCCGGTGCTATAACATGACTTGTATCAGACCTGTATCGACGGAGCATAGACACATATAAGACATCATATATCTTCTCTAAAGCAGATGGTAGCTTCAATCTGTAAGCTACAAGACCCACTCGCTGAAGTATCTCATATGGACCAATGAATCTAGGGCTTAACTTGCCCTTCTTGCCAAATCTCAGAACTTTCTTTCATGAAGATGCCTTCAGAAAAACCTTGTCTTTGACTTGAAACTCGATATCTCTTCTCTTCAGATCTGCATATGACTTTTGACGATCCATAACTTCTTTCAATCAACTTTTAATAATCTGAACTTTTTCCTCGGAGTCACGGATCAAATATGAACCTAATAACTTCCTTTCATTCAGTTCAGTCTAGCACAAGGAGTTTTGCACTTTCTACCATATAATGCTTCAAAATGAGCCATTTTTAAACTAAACTGGTAGCTATTGTTGTATGAAAACTCGGCCAAAGGTAAATATTTTCCCAGTTGGTGCCAAACTTAAGAACACAGCATTTAAGTATATCCTCTAGTGTCTGAATTACCCGCTTAGATTGGCCATCGGTCTGAGGGTGGAATGGTGTGCTAAGGCGAAGTCTAGTACCTAGAGCATCCTAAAAACTCTTCCAAAAATAAGAAGTAAACCTAGGATCCCAATCAAACACAATCGATGTAGGTACTCTATGCAACCTAACCACCTCACTAATATAGATCTTCGCCAGCCTGGTCAAGGAATAATCCATTTGTATTGGTAAGAAATGAGCAGATTTAGTGAGCCGGTCAACGATTACCCAGATAGCATCGTGCTTCCTCTGAACCGGTTATCTTCTTTTTGAGGCACCTTCACTTAATGTATAAAGTCCGATTTAATTCACAGTTCGGCTACTATAGCTCCATCTGGTGCCATACTTAGACTGGCATTCATAGCCCAAAGAGCTACAAAGATCACTATTAATCATTTACACTTATTAATATCTTATACATATTCATTCAAAAGCATTAACCTTACCTGATATAAATTTTCTACTAAGTGCATCAGCTACTACATTCGCTTTTCCTGGATGGTAGTCAATATAACAGTCATAATCTTTAATCAACTCTATCTAGCATCTTTGTTTGAGGTTGAGTTCTTTCTGGGTAAATAGATATTTCAAACTTTTATGATCTGAATAGATGTAACATTTCTCACCATACAAATAATGCCTCCAAATCTTTAATGCAAAAACAATAGCTACCAACTCTAAATCATGAGTAAGATAGCTTTTTCTCATGAGTTTTGAGTTGTTGGGAGCTATAAGCAATCACTTTGCCTTCCTACATCAGAACACAGCCCAAAGTGTTCCTGGAGGAGTCACTATAGATCACAAAGTCTTTGCCTGACTCAGGTTGCATAAGGTTAGGAACTTCTGTCAATATAGTTTTAAGCTTCTCGAAATATTCTTGGCTTTTGTCGGCCCACACAAATTTAACATTCTTCTGTAGCAGTCATGTCAAGGGAACTGCAATGGTGGAGAAGCCCTTGATAAATCTCCTATAATACCTAGTCAATCCCAAAAAACTTCATACTTTGATCACATTCTTGGGTGGCTTCCACTAAAGGATTGCATCAATCTTTGAAGGATCTACTTTGATGTCCTCTGCAGATATAACATGACCTAGAAAAGATACCTCATTCAGCCAAAAAACACATTTGCTGAATTTGACATACAACTGCTTTTCTCTCAGAGTCGGCAGAACAATCCTTAAGTGCTTATCATGATCTTCCGGTGTCTTAGAATGTACCAAAATGTCATCAATGAAGACCACCATAAACTGATCGAAATCGGAATGGAAAACCCTGTTCATCAGATCCATGAAAGTTGTTGGTGCGTTTGTAAGCACAAATGGCATGACCAAGAACTCAAAATGGCTATTTCTGGTATGAAAAGCAGTCTTGGGTACATCAGCTTCCTTCACCCCCATCTGATAATAACTTGACCTCAGATCGATTTTGGAGAAGACACCCGCTCCCTTAAACTGGTCAAATAACTCTTCAATACGAGGGAGAGGATATTTGTTCTTCACAGTCACTTTATTCAACTGTTTATAATCGATGCACAATCGGAGAGTCCCATCCTTTTTCTTTACAAATAGGGCAGGTGCATCCTAAGGAGAAATGTTGGGTCTGATAAACCCCTTGTCAAGCAACTCCTAAAGCTGAATCTTTAATTCTTTCAACTTAGTAGGTGCCATTCTATACGGAGTAATAGAAATGGGAGCAGTAACAAATGCGACATCAATCTAGAATTTCACCTCTCTGTCAGATGGTAAACCTGGAAGCTCATCTGGAAATACATCCTGGAACTCCCTAACAGTAGGCACATCCGAGACCTTCAAACTATCTTTCTTCACCTCTACTGCATAACACAAATAAGCTTTACAACCTTTCCTGATTAGTCTTTTTGTAGCAGTAGCTGATATCACATCAGATAGGAAATTAGATCTCACACCCATAACTGTGATTTCATCACCATTCTGAAGTTGTAAAGTGACTCTTCTTTTTGCAATCTACAGTTGCTTGGTGGGCAGATAGCCAATCCATCCCCAGAATCAAGTCAAACTCATATAAGGATAACTCGATCAGATTTTCCAAGAATACATATCCCTGGACGTCGAAAGGATACTGTCTGTAAACTTTGTTTACTACCACATTGTGCCCCAGAGGATTGCTCACCAAGATATTCTGGTCCAAGCATGCCTCTTTCATCCCTTTACCATGTGCCAGTTTTGTGCTTATATAGGAATGTGTGGAACCAGGATCAATTAGTGCATGCACAAAATCAGATAACAGAAAAAACTTACCCACTATCACATCAGGAGCATCCTCCTCTTTTCGTGCCCTAACAGCATATGTCTGCCCCGTTGCTTGCCTTTGTCCTTAGGATGACTGACCAGCTGGTCTAGAAGCTGAAGTATTAGGGGCGGCTTCCCTACCATATCCTTTGGGTGTAGATAACCCCGTACCAGATGCTGGTGAGGTGGCTGGAGCAATAGGTAGCATAGGACAATCTTTGATACAATGATCTCAGGACCCATACCTGAAGCAGGCACTTGTCAGTAATCTGCACTTCCTAGGATGCATCTTGCCACAGTGGTCACACTTTACTACTATCCCACTGTCTCTACCTCGGGGTGTATTGAAAGCTGTAGTGGCTGTAGATTTGCCACATGAGGCACTACCCTATCCTCGGCCTGCTGGTGGGTGGCCCTGAGGTGCCTACTAACCCTTATGCTTCTTACCCTATCCTGACTTTCCACTGCTCTATCTTTGCTTCCTCTTTTATTGAAATCGAGACTGTCTTTCAGCTTGCTCGGCTTGAGTGGCTTCTAATTTGATAGCCGCTTTAATCATAGATCGCAAGTCAGGATAATGTTGAGCTTCAATAATCTACCTCAGCTCAGTATGCAACCCTCTCTCAAACCGCTGACATAACCTCTCTTATGTGGCCTGATCCTCATCTAGATAGGCGCTTAAATGCTTAAATTCTCTATCATACTCTGCCATTGTGCGGTTACCCTGTTTCAACCTCCAGAAGGCATCATGCATAGCAATTTTATATTCAAACCAAATATATTTCTTCTCGAACTAATCAATGAAAAATTCCCAATTCAGGCAATCTGCCGGAGTATGCCTTCTAATTGAATCCCACCATACAAATATCGATCCCTGAAGTAATGCGACTATACCCTCAAACTTCTCCTCCAGAGGACTACGGGTGATCTCAAATAGTCTTTTAATCTTATATAACCACTCCTCTACAGTTGCAGGTGTCAAGGGATCATGCCATGAGAATTCTTCAGCTCCAAGTCTTTTTAACTGCTCTAGAATAGGTTTTCTTCTAAACGGAGCAGGTGGTTGAATCTGTACTACTGAAGGCTGTGCTGGGCTTGAGCAGTCTGTAATTTATGTTGAATATAATCTAACATTGAATTGAGGAAGTCTAGCTGAAGAAGAGGGGGATAAGGAGGCGTTATTGGTGGAGGTGTTTGTTATTGTGGAGCCTCATGTTGTCCTACATTGCTGGAGACCTCACTCTTGTTATTTCCCACCTCACGGCTGGGTTCTCCAGACATCTTTTCACTATAAAATAGAAGGGAGCAAGAATACATTAATTCCAAAACACCTTCTCAAAATAACAATTGGCATGTATATATGCAATTAAATCAAACATTAATACCCACTCCGATTTTAGAACCGTCTAAACCACTTCTCTGATACCACTAAATGTAACACCCTTATCATCTCTGTTAATGTACCGGCGTACTATAAGCTGAAATTTTTTTTCCTTAACTTTAGTTAAACCTGAACGTTCTACCTTTAAAACTTAATTTCATAACTTAATCTCAAAAATTCGCCACTGACTTATAACTATCCAATTCACTATGCACTTAATAAAATTTTTGCAATATAACAAATGTATATTGCACTAGCCTCCTGAAAAGCAAACAATACTCAGCCTTTCAGAGGCACAATAATATCATATAATCATTCAATTACTTATTATCCCATCATCATTCACACCATATCTGTCATACCATCCATTTTTATTCCATATCACATTCATATTTCTATTACACATACATTCATTTATATCCATAGTATCAATCATTCATATCCAAGCATTCAAAGTTTACAACTCAAATACAATAGTCCTTTATACACCTCTTTACAAGAAAAATTACATAGGTACTGTATACATATATATACATACCACAAAATTTACAATTACTAAGTCAGTCAAAGAAGTCTTGAAGCATGTACTCATACTCCTGCTCCTATGAACCTACACGCAGTCATAACTACGCGTTGAGCACTGACATGTCCGGTGGTGACTAACAATCTAAATATTTCTTACAATTATCTTACATAGTTCAATTATGCAAAAATTATCATCTTAAAACTTTTAAAGAAAAATTTAAACAAACCATTAACTTTTCTTTTCAAATATCATTTTAATCTTAGTACATTTTTATCCATCTAATACTTATTCCTTATTGCACTGTACACTTAATTCAAAACTTTCACTTTTATTCAATTTAGTCCATTTTTATCGTTTAATTATGAGTTTAACCTTATTATACTTCTTTGTTTATATCTTTAAGCTATTAATTAAGGTACTTAACCTCAATTTACACTTATTTGAGCATTTTTATGCAAAATTATATTTTAATCTTTGTTGACTATAAAACTTTATTTTTAAATAGTTTAACCATCAATTGACTATTTTACCCTTAATTAAGCATTTTTTAATTAATTAGCTTAATTTTTACTCTTTTGAAAAAAATTACCATTTTGCCCCTAAACTTTCTTTTTCTTTCAAATTAGTCTTTTTCACTTTTAATTAGCATTTTTCACATTTTAACATTTTATGTGCATTATGCCCCTAGTACAGACCCGATAGAAAATCTCAGATCGAATACACAAGATGCGGGCCTTACAGGATTACAACAGACAGATAAACGACCCCCAAGGAACCATTTCTCACAGAATAGATGCAGATACAGATAGAAGGTATGGAGATCAGGGATCCTACCCATAGCAAAGCAAGTTGCCATGACTTGCACCGCGATACTGATATCCCTATGGCCAGCCAATTATATCTTGAGCTAGTTTTTACTGCCTGATTATTTTTAAGGGCATTATTGTACATATTTTTATTCAATTTCAGTTATTCCAATTACTTTAAACATTTTTTTCATTCTCAAAAATTTTATCAGTTGACTTTTTCATTGCTTTTACACGTATGGTGAATTAATTCGCATTAATTCACTTTCTTACACTTATTTATTGAATTATTTCCCAATAATTCAATATTTCTCTTTGAACATTTTCAATATTTTATTTCTTATTTAATCATATAGTGTACGTAAATTCTCTAAAAATTTATATACACATCATTTTACATTTACTACCCATATTCACTTAATTTATGAATTATTTCTATATAATTCATCAATTTCACTACTTACATACCCATTCATTAAACATAAAAATTTCCAAATTAATTTCATAAGTCTTTTAATAATTCATGAACATTAATTATATCATTTATGGTTAATTTGGGCTAATATATATTAATTTCATGCAAAAATCAACTTATTTTCCTTAAGCAAAAATTTCGGCCACTATAATTATTATCCTTAAAAATTTTCCTACCTTGTTCTAAGCATTCAATTAATATTATACATAGTTCAATTTCATTTTCCTCACATTAATTGCATTATTTAAGCAATTTAACAATTTTTTTCCTAAATACATAAAAGAAATTAATTCAATTAAATAGAAAATATTAAGATTTATTAGCCACATACCAATATCTCTTGCTTAAGGGTGTCTAAACTTCTTTTTCTTTGCCCTTATCCCTTGCTAGCCTTTCTTCCTCACCTACCATGGCTGGCCAAAGAAGCTTATTAAATCGTTTTTTTGTCCTCAAATGCAGAATTTAAGTGCATAATTAAATTATACACCTCAAAAAATATAAGGAAGCACTAAAGAACTAATTAAAACCAATCAAAATCAATTACTTACTTCAAACCCTTAAGACTTCAAAGCTTGATTTCTTGGCTTTCTTTGCCTAAATCAAGTAATTGAGGCTACTAAAGTGATATAGAGGGATGAAATTTCATATTTTATGTTGGGAAACAAGTGAGATTTGGAGTGGATCAAAGAAGAATCAAAAGGAGAGGGAGAGAGTGAGGGTTCGGCCTTGATGAGAGAAGGAGGGAGAGCTAAAAATTTCTGGGTTATTCTTAGATTTTTCCAGCTATTTATACGGCCCAAAGATGGGCTAAGCCCAATTAAATTCAAAGGCCCAATTTAGGCCATTTAAAGGCCATTCAAAATTCTCCCACTTTCAATCTTCAAATCACTCCAAAAATAATTCCATCACTCTTATCACATCAAAAATAGATAGTACGCAAATTTTTGGCTCAATCGGAGTCTATTATCAGTCTGATTCAAACGTATCAATCCAATTCAACAACTGCTGGTATCACAAAAAAATTCAATTCTCATTACTAAAATATTCTACATAAAAATTCATGAAGACCCGTAAAATATGGCAATTTTTGGAGTTCATTTACTATTTTTAAAAATTTATGCAAAATCAAGTCATCTTCTCTATTAGGGAAATTGACAATATCTTTTTCGTATTTTTGACATTTCGAAATTCATTTGACCTCGATTTTACTTCAAATTTCAACTTCGGATTCACTATGATCAATATTTTTTTATGATATAATAAAATATTTTTGACTTTAAAATGTACTTTTCGGCCTGAAAAGTACTATTCACTATCGAAAAATACTGTCCACTGCTGATCCGATATTGAGACTATTACACTATTTTTAATATTTTAAAAGCAAAATTTACCCTTATCCATTTTCGTAATACCAAATGGAGTAAATTAACTCGTAAACTTATAAGTTATTACATCCTTCGTTTTATTTAACCTGAAAAATTTCAGTACTTTATATAGATTACAAAATTATTAATTAATATTTATTATAGTTTACTAAAATATTCATTTATTAACGGTTTATAATTATATAATCTTATGAATTATTTTTTTATATATGCAGATAAAATAAGAAATACATAAGTAATATTTTTAAAAATAAAAATATTATCATATTAAATGAAATAAAAAATAAAAAATTATCGTGATAAATAAGTAGGAAAAAGTATAAAAATTACATAATAAATTAATTATGAATTTTTCTTTTCTATTTTAATTAAAAAAAAAAAGAGAGCTGAGAATTGGTTTGGTAGATTTTGTAAATATGAATAGTTGAATATTTATCATTTTCCACGTAATGCTGCTGTATAAGAATCATCCAAAAAAGGCTGGACCATTAGAGAAGAAGGGAGGAAAATTTTAATTTCAACCAGAAACAGAAAGCATACCTCGCTTTCTTCGTGTTTCTTGGAGCTGAAAGGGAATACAAAATAATCATGACATTGAATTTTGATTATTTTTCTGCAACCTAATTAGTTTCTTTGACACAAATTATGTGTTCATCGCTTTTAATCTAACAGCTTTAATCGTGATTTTTCTTATAATATAAAAAAATTAATCAGCGAATGGTAAACGTTGATGTCAACTGTCCGCTGCCGATTTCGTTAAATCCGACAACCGGTTAGTTTTAATTTATGTCTTTTGCTCATTCAATTTTTTATTTTTTATTTTTCTAGTTTGAGTTTGACGATTATGGCGGTCATATTCGCTTTGTGGCTTTAAAAAAGCACCTTAACCCATGGCGTGACTGGCTAGGCGATTAGCAAGAGAGAGAGAGAGACATTGGAGGTTTCCACGTGACAGCCACTTTCTGACCAAAAGGAACCAAAATTGGCATCTTCCGTTTTGCCTAACTTTTGGCTGCCCGACGCGGGTAACTTTGATCAAAGTTTTAACATTTTCTTCCCTGAAACCACAGATAAATCAAACATTTCTTGCTGCCTCAAGGACTCATTCTTCTCTTTCCATTGTCATTGACCAAAGAAACTGCGTATTGTCTCTTTGTTTAGTTTGTTATTCGTGATGAAGAGCCGGAGCACTCCAAAAATCTCAATCAGATGGATTCCGTTTATCTGCGTTTTCTGTTTTGCCCTTGGAATTATTTTCTCTAACAGGTTATTCTTTCTGTTTACTGTGGATTTTGTGCATTTTCTTTCTTCTTTGGTATCCAAATTTAGTTTCTTAATTGGGAACTTTGGAACGTATTTACAGGGCATGGGACCCACCTGAACCCAGCGTTCAGCTTGTAGCTCAGCGTCGAGATGAACGAGAATTGCAAGTCGTCTCTGAAGATCCCCCTGTTCCGAAGGTTCCTTTCTCTAACAAATTCACTCATTCATTTTGCTTCTCGTTCGTCTGTTTTGATTTTGTTGTTCTTCTATTGGGTTGTTTTAGAAGCTTACACACAATAAAGATGTAATGAGCGAAGTTTTGAAAACCCACGAAGCGATCCAGTGAGTTCGAATCCAGCTTTGTTTATCTTCTCCTTTCTAATTTAGCTTTGGATTTTATTGTCTTTCTCCTTTAACAATTTTGTTCACCTTTCTGAATTTGGTCTGCCAGTTCTTTAGATAAGTCAATTGCAATGCTTCAAATGGAGATCGCTGCATCTCGTAATTCTCAAGAGATGAGCTCGGAGACCTCCACCACATTACCTACCTTGCCCCGTGAGGCTTCACACAAGCAGAAAGTTTTCATGGTTATTGGGATCAATACGGCTTTTAGCAGCAGGAAGCGGCGTGATTCTGTTAGAGGGACTTGGATGCCTCAAGGTCTCATGATGGCTTTGACACCTTTGTTTCCTTTTACCTTCTGTGTTGATCATTTTACCAAGTGTATAAATGCTTATTGTTTTTAATTAGGGGAGAAACTTGTTCAGTTGGAGCGCGAGAAGGGGATTGTTATCCGGTTCATGATTGGCCATAGGTGTGAATTGTTTCTGCACTTTTTTGCTTTTTTCCTCCCCTATGCATTAATTTTCTCTTGATACAAGCAAATTTAGTATGACACAGGAAGAAAACTTTAGTTTCCTTAGGAGGTCCATCAATTTTATTTCTCTAAAATATGCTCAAATCTGTTGGTCTTTCATCGTATAATATCTTATTTACATTGGCTTTAATATGATTCTGGGCGATGGATACGTGGCAAAGACAAAGTGGTACTAACATGAAGAAACACTTGCATTCTGGCCGTATGTGTATTACTAATTCTCTCTGGTCATTGTTGCTTTCATATCAAATCCTTCTTTCTTTGAAGCACATTAGGAGAGATTCTACATGAAGTTCTCTTATGAACACAATGCATGAATGAACCAGCAAGTAAATTTATTCATTTTAAATATAGTTGAATATGCTACCAAAAAATAATGAATTAATGTATCTGCTTTTAGAAAAAGAATGTTGACCTTTCCACTAAATAATTGTGACCTCTAAATCATTTACAAGGCTATTAACTTCTAGAGGGTGTCTCCACGACATGTAGTGTAGTCCTTTCTTCACAGTTTCTAACATTTCTTCATTTAGTTGTTTCTTTTGTGTGCTAATAGTTGCACATTTGGGTTGCTGGTGCTTGTTCAACCTGACATTAATTAATAATCATACTGAATGTCAAGGTCAAAAAAATTAAAATTAACATTTTGTGTGAGCATATGCTACTTTTATTGTCCCTTTGGTCATAGACGTAGAAGAATTTTGAAGTTTTTATGCACTGCAGATAAATTGATGTATTTCTTATTACAAGTTAGAACAGCCTGATTTTGGGGCTGTTTGGATGCAGAGTTATAAAGTCCTTGGGGATTATGTCATTATTCTCTTCCAGAATCTCCGTATAGTATATTAGTATGCAAATTATATTATGACGTTGGTCATCAGAACATCCCCTTGCATATATATATTCAACCGTGGCAAAGTGGAAGGGACAAAACAGAAAATATAACAGCCGTGACAGGTTTAATCGTTAGCTACATTATATTAAAGGTTTTCCTTTAGTTAGTTACTGGTGTCCATTGTTTGGTTTAACCAGGTGGATCTTTATGTGATTTGAAAAATTTAAATTTACAGTTCTGTTCAATCTAATATTTATTTCTGTGGAATGGTTAGACAAAAGCGGTCATTGCCATGGAGCTTGTTTTGAGCTGAAATTTCGACCGATGATAATGCAAGTTGGGCATTCCCCTTCGATGCCTACCTTTTCATTTTCATCTCTACTTTGATTTCTATCTGAGGCATGAAATTTTACCGCTAAAGGCATCAAATGGTGGTTTATATAGCTTGCAATTTTCAAGTTGTTGACCAATAGTTTACATGACCTAGTTCATGACATACCTCTTTTTATTTCTTTCAAGGAGTGTTCATAAAAAGACATGCTCATGCGACATCTCTCTCTCGCTCGCTTTTTTTTTTTTTTTTGAGTTTGTGCCTTCATTTTTTGCAGTGCAACATCCAATAGTATTTTAGATAGAGCAATTGATTCAGAGGATGCTCAGCATAAGGATTTTCTTAGACTGGTAAGGGTGCCTTTTGTGTGTTTGAGACTTGAGTATTGTTTTTATAAGATCTGGGGCATTAGTCAGTTGCTCAAGTTTTTGACATCTTGTAGGAGCATGTTGAGGGATACCATGAATTGTCTGCAAAAACAAAAATTTTCTTTACCACTGCAGTTGCAAAATGGGATGCAGAATTTTATATCAAGGTGGATGATGATGTCCATGTTAATCTGGGTATGCACCCTCTCTTGGCATCCTCTTATCATTGAAATGCTTTCATTTCTGTTGCAAAAGAGTGGAAGATAATTTTTTTACTTATTTTTCCTCTTAGGTGTGCTGGCTGCTACTCTTGCCCGGCATCGGTCAAAACCCAGGGTGTACATTGGATGTATGAAGTCTGGACCTGTTCTTTCTCAAAAGTAATCCACCTTATATTGATGAACATAAAGATTGATGAGAGTATACATGTTCTTTATTGGCTTTCTAAATGGCTAATGATTTATTCTTGAAACTTTTCTTTCTTTAGGAATGTCAAGTATCATGAACCAGAATATTGGAAATTTGGAGAGGAGGGGAACAAATATTTCCGACATGCAACTGGACAAATATATGCAATCTCAAAGGATCTTGCTACTTATATATCAATCAACCAGTGAGGATATTGCTTTCATTTCCCCTGTTATTTATTTATATTTTGGCTGAAGAACATAAGTCAGATTGCTTCTCTGAGTTAAACCATGCATAGGTTCACGGGTTCCATCTTAGCGAATTTGCCTAATGCTAGCATAAAATATTTTGTGTTCCCTGTTTTAACATCAATACATATTGAACATGAATTGGAATTTTGGTCTTGGCCAAATGGCACTTCTGAATATTGTATTTGACTTTGACCAATATGGCTGAAACAAATTGGTCTATGGATGGTTGGTATAGTGCAGATGCCTGATAAAATATGAGATGCAATGAGTTTGACATTATTAAATTGCACATAAAATTATTCTTTCAGAAATCATTGAAATTTGTTGACACATACTTATGATATTTGCACTTTGTGCTTTCACAAAATCAAACTTAAAGTTGTGTTTGATGTTGATCATTGATGCAGGCCCATATTGCATAAATATGCAAACGAAGATGTGTCACTGGGAGCATGGTTTATCGGTCTTGAGGTTGAGCACATTGATGACCGCAACATGTGCTGTGGAACTCCACCAGGTACTTTTGTCAGCAATGATTCGTGGAGATATTTAATATTCACTTGAAACCATTCAATGTCAATGTCGTTGTTGACTTCTTCTTCATAGCCACTCCCCTCTTTTCCAATTCTTGTTGCCTCTGATTTGAAATTGAATTTTCACTGCTACTGCAGATTGTGAGTGGAAGGCACAGGCTGGCAATGTTTGCATTGCATCTTTTGACTGGAGCTGCAGTGGAATCTGCAAGTCCGTGGAGAAGATCAAATTTGTTCATGAAAGGTGCGGTGAAGGTGATGGAGCTGTATGGAGTGCTCTCTTTTAAACTTAAAAGGTATACTTTGGACAAAAAAACAATTCATATACTCAGCCAGTGGGATGTGCTACTGGAGAACGCATTGCAAATTAGATGCTGTACAAGTTTCAAATATATATATTCCTTACTCTCTGAGGAAGCTCTGCAATATTTAGGAGCTAGAGCTGGAGCAGCAGTTACATTTTTTTTTTTCAAAAGCTACCTGTTTGATAGACATGGTGTATTCATTAGTTTTTTTCCCCCTTTTTTTTTTTAACCGAAGGGTATTCATTATATATTTGTCTTTTCTTTTTGGAAGCGTAAGAGGACACAAAAACAAAGAATATGTATACAGAAAACATAGTGCTTTTAGATACGAATTAGGACACAATGTAATTTAAATGCTTTTTAGATACTCTACACGGGCATGCAGTGCGGCTGTCATTTTTTTTAGTTAGATGTCTTGCAAACTTTTGAATGAATTTTGGTGAATGCAGTTTTTGAAAAGGTTTAGAGACACTTGAATCTGCATTTGATTTGATTAACAATAATTTATTAAATATTTATATTTATTAATTTCATAAATAATAAATATAGATTTACATTACCTTTGAAAAATTGAAATGTATAAGGTATAAAATTATAAGATTTAGTCACATCAAATTTGAATTATTATAACGAAAAAATATATTCATTATGCACAGAAATTGAAAACAAAACAAGTCAATTTTCTAATTAATATTACTATGTTGTTATATCAATACGGTTTAGTATTATGCATTTTGATTTTTTTGTAAAATATAAATTTATATTTATTATTTATAAAATTAATAAATATATCTATTTAATAAAATATTGTTGATTTTTTTAAATTTAAAATTATTATTTATAAAATTGATAAATATATTTATTTAATAAAATTTAGGTGTTATAACTTTTTAACTTAAGATGTCCATACATCACATATGCATTAATCCTTTAAAAAAGAGTTTGAAATAATAAACTTTTTTGGTGACAGTTTGAAATAATGAACTTCTTATTGATAGAGTTTTGTATTTGAACTAGCAGGCTGAAATTATTGTGAAAGTAAATGAACACTTTTTCCCCGCTACCCAGCAGTGCCCATCATTATTGTCGTTTCTTCTATACTTCATTTCATTTCTTTTTTAGCTTGGGTTTGTTAACCTTCAAAAGATTGAAATTGAAAAAAAAAATAAAATTATTTCAATATGATATAAAAAAAATAAAATTATTTCAAAATTTTTTATCTTTTTAAACATTTGTTAAAAAAAAATAAATTACATAAAAAAAATTTAACTACTTATATCTTAAAAGATCAAGATATATATATATATATATATATATATTGACATGCAGTTAAGATATGCATTTTTATATTTTGACATATAAAAAATAATTAAAAAAATTGAAAAAAATATATTTTTAATTCATCCGAAAATTTTAATAAATAATTGAAAAAAATTTTAAGGAATGCTTTCCATTCTTATTTTGACTATTGCATATTTTAATTCGAAAAATATTTCACTTTTATCTTAAAATTATTTATCCGAAAAGTATTTCATTTTTTTTTAAATTTACAAGTCTGTAGAAATTGATTTTGAAATGAAAAGGCTTATAAAATTCATGAGAAAAAAAATCAAAATAAATAATGTGATTTTATGCTTTATTATGCTTTATTACATGTAAAATTATTAGTTTCTCTTCTTAAATTTTAAATTTTAGTTATGTGATTTTATGTCCTTTTTTTTCTGCATGTTTTTGATGTTGTCAGTATAATAATTCTGCAATATCAAAATAAATAATGTTAATATTGATTTTTTTGTGCAATTATTATTTATAAAATTTGTGAAACTCTTTTAATGCCAAATGATCAAATTATGGGATTGGGGTTAGAAAAAAAATCGAAAATATGGTTAATCATAAAATCGATTCGAAATCGAATCGATTTTTACGATTAACCGATCCGATAAATTTGGTTACGATTTTTAATTTTTACATTTTTTGTTAATAATTATGGTTTAGGTTTTTAAGTATCGATTAATCGTTAGTCCACGATTAATATATATATATATATATATATATATATATATATATATATATATATATATATATATATATATATATATATATATATATTATTTTTATATCTTCAAATTTTTTTATTTCTCTTTAAAATTTATGTAAAATAATATTTTAAAATAAATTTTTATTTTTATACCTTAATTTTTTATATTTTTTTATAAAATTTATATAATACTTTAAACTAAATTTATATTAAATCATTCTCTTTAATTATATAGCAATATTTGTATATAGTATACAATTAACTTATATATATATATATATATATATATATATATATATATATATATATTTTATCATATATTGGTATTCATATTTTACTTAATAACATTTAATTACATTATTATCCAAAATTTTCAAATATAGTAATTTTCAATAAATATCAAATCTATTTTATAATATTGGCTATTAATTTATAAAATATGAATTTTGACTAGTAAATTATGTTTGTTTTGTAATTTTTATAATAAATTACTTCACATATTGCAAATTGAATTAAACTTTATCTGATTTTTTTATATAATTTTATGTTATAAATTTTAATGATTAACAAAAAAAATATTGGATAATCAAATCGAAAAATCGAAATCAATGAACTGATTAATCGAATATAACAGATTAATTAATGGTTAATAATTTTAAAAAATTAATATTAATTAATTGATTAATTTTTTTACTTATTAACTGCTTAATCGATCTATGCTTACTCCTATAACATGATATATCAAATTCTGAATTTAATAAAAAAATTACAAAACAGTGAAATTTTCTTTGATTGCCCCTTAATTTTATACAGAAGCTGGACCAACAGATGGCAGGCCGATAAGCACATTAAAAAAAGGCTTTTTTTTTTTTTTTCTTTTTCTGCAATGGAAATAAAAGAAAATAAAAGAAAAGAAACTCATTCTCTTAAATTATGACGTTGAATTTTAGTTAGTCCGCAACGCGATTTGTTTCTTTATGACAAACTCACTTTATGCACCCAAAAACTCACCTTGTCTCTCTGTGGACTTCCTTACTCTTCACTTCACCTTCAGCCATTTTCAATTCTTCCTCTCTTCTAAATCTAATAGCCTTAATCTTGATTTTGTTCTTCTTATAATACTTGGCCAAAAGAAAATTAATCAGACGGTGGTAGAATGGAGAACGCCGACGTCTTCCTCGGCTTGCACGACTTCCTTGAACGCATGCGTCAGCCGTCAGCCGCCGATTTCGTAAAATCCATCAAGAGGTTAATTTCTCTTCTCCATATTCCAATTTTTCTTTTATTTCTGCTTTTGAATTGGTTGATTGCAGTTTACAACGGTCATTTTGCTTTGTGGATTTAATTGAAAGATAACTTTAAGTTCAGTGAATTTAATTGGAATTTTTCGTAAGAGAATTTGGTCTCTGTATGGCAGCTTCATTGTTTCCTTCTCCAACAATGCTCCTGATCCAGAAAGGGACAGTGCTCTTGTACAGGAGTTCCTTGCTAATATGGAAGCGGCTTTCAGGGCTCATCCCCTCTGGGCTGGTTGCTCGGAGGAAGAGCTGGAGAGTGCTGGTGAAGTGAGTTGCTGGACTTTTACCTTTTATTAAGTTCATTATGAAGGAATGCTTCCTGATTTTGTGTTTTCATTTGTACTAATTGTCATTGCAATTTAGTTCTCTTTTGATATGGAATATGTTTTAAGTAATTATTTTATAAAATTCTAGCCACATTATTCCACGTCTTTGACGAGAGATCCACAAGTATGCGTCATGAATTGTTGGCTACTAAATTTTCGCCTTTCTCGGTGAACTGCTAATGTTTCTGAACAACTACCAAGTGAGCCACCGCTGCTTCTTATTATATTTTTGTCCACCTTAGAGTTTGCGATGTCAGAATATGTGATATTTATGTTGTATTCCAAGAATTGGTATTTTTCAAAAGTTAAAGCAATCTGCAAATTTTGTGGAAGAAATGACTGTGACAATAGTGTTTCCTTAGGAGAATTTCTAATTGCCTGGGATGGAGTAACTGTGGTGATATTATTATCACTACTCCTTCAACATATCAAGAAGGTGTATGCAAGTCCTCCAGGAAATTGGATTTGCTGCTAGTATCAAGAGTGAAAATTAATTATAGCTGTCCAATTCTGAAAACCTCCTCCTGCTAGTGTAACCTGCATTATCAGGTGTCTTGAAATAAAAATTACCCCTTCCTAAAAAAAATAAAATAAAATGAAAAGAGGAGGTCTCTCACAGCGCCTCAGGCATCCTCCACATATTTTCTTCTGGTGACTTGTGTCAGATGGGAGCAACAAGATAAAAGAAGTTAAAGAGAGGAAAGGTGGAAGCAGTCTAAGCAGGAGGAACTGGTGTTTTGTTGTTGAAAATATCTTGTAATATTCTTTGGCCTTTATGATATATGAACCAACAAAATTGATATTCACTTGCATAAATTCAATTTATAGTTGCTTGTGTTTGGTTTTATTTATTTTTCTCCTATCCCAATTTTCTTCCTCGAAAGAGAGAGAGTAATTACAGGGTGCTGTTAGTGGAATGATAACTTTATTGATTAAATTTGTTTCTTCCGGCTTTCTTTGATATACAGGGACTGGAGAAGTATGTGATGGCAAAGTTATTTACCCGTGTATTTGCTTCACTTCCAGATGATGTTAAAGCTGACGAGCAACTTTCTGAGAAGATGTCCTTGATTCAACAATTCATTCGTCCTGAAAATTTAGATATTAGGCCTACCTATCAAAATGAGACGTCGTGGCTGGTGGGTAAAGAATCCAATATTTTTATTAATATGTCTGTCCATGTGAAGAATACTTGCTTTGCATGGTCTAAAAGAACATGTGTAGATGACACAATTCTTGAAAGTAATTATGAATGCCTAATCAGAAAAACAATTACTACAGATATATATGTTAATTTGGATCTATAAGTATTCATGCATGCTTTAGGACATTCTAATATGCTGCGGTACAGTAAGGAGGGACATAATTAGAAACCTATGTTTGTGTTGGCCAAAGTTTAATAGTATGAAGATTATAAACAAGGATACTAATAGAAGGTTTAATATTGATACATATATAATATTAAGAAGTTAAAATGAAACAATAAAATGGAAATAAATGTTATTTGAATAAACCTATAGGAGTCATAAAAAAATATCGATAAATTTAGGAGTTATAACTAATCTTTTAAATATTCTTACCCTGCATGGCAGCTTGCACAGAAAGAACTGCAGAAGATCAATATGTACAAAGCACCAAGGGACAAACTTGTATGCATTCTCAATTGTTGCAAGGTCATAAATAACTTATTGCTTAATGCTTCAATCGCTTCAAATGAGAATCCTCCTGGAGCTGATGATTTTCTTCCTGTCCTAATATATGTTACCATAAAGGTGAGATCACCTAACACAAAATCTTGTCTCCCCTTGCTAGTTCTCATGCTTGTGAAAGATCATGTTGTTGACAATAAAATGTGTTACTATTCCCCACTAATTATATTATATATAAACTTTCAAGTATCAAGATCTTCTGATAATCTGTTAATATTTTACTTCCTTTACTGTCTATCTTTTTACCCTTATGCTTATTTTTCTTGCATTGAAGAACTATAGATCAATGAAGGTAAGTCTGTTAAAATCAATAAGAACGATGATATGCTAGCCACTGGTTTAGTAATTTTATTCCATCTATAGTGGCAAAATACATATAATCAGTGACAGGTTGAAATTAATGCTATTAAGCTAAATCTGGAGTTTTAAATTTTTATGTTTTCTCATGGTTTCATTTCATTTGAGATGTGATATGCATTTCAAAAACTTGTTTTGATTCACTAAAATTATGCAGGCAAATCCTCCACAACTGCACTCAAATTTGTTGTATATACAAAGGTATAGGTGTCAATCCCGGTTAGTTGGAGAAGCTGCCTACTTTTTCACAAATATGCTCTCTGCAGAGTCTTTCATATCAAATATTGATGCAAAATCCATTTCCATGGAAGAAACTGAATTTGAAATGAACATGGAATCTGCTCGAGCTCTTCTATCTGGGCTTTCAACTGATCTGGATAGTCTACCTACCCAAAGTGATCAGAATGCAGGACATAATTTTAATACAGGATTTATGGAAGCCAAACCTCTTGTCTTGAGTTCTAAGGAAAGTGATACTTCAGTTCGATATAAATCGTCTGAAACAAGATACATCTCTAAGGATGCAGAATATGCAAAAGGCGAGTCATCAATGGCAAAAGTTCCTTCTCTCTCAGATATTGAGAATAGAGGAGCAACAATGCTCTTGAAGGAGGATTTCGCCAATAGAGTCTTTCAAGAATATCCATACTTGTTTGCTCAAGTTGGTGATCTGACAATCAATGATGTAGAAGACCTACTAAACAATTACAAACAACTGGTTTTCAAGTATGTATGTCTTTCCAAGGGGTTGGGTGGTACTACTGCATCTCTTAACCCCTTTAATTCGCAAACTCATCTCCACCGTGATGTAGAAACTGTCAAGGAACATCAAGATGCGGGAGCAGCAGAGCCAAGAGATGAATCACAAAAATATACTACAATGAGAAATAGTTCTAGTACAGTTTCTCTTGTTAGCGAAGAAAACACTGAATCAAAGTCCTCACAAAATGTGTCAATGGCACTTCAAGAGGAGGCAAAGGAGGAGACTTCTCAATAAGAGCTACTGTCTTTGGCGTGTCTTCCATAAGAGTAATTAGCTTTCAAACAACAGCTGCGCCTGAAGCTACTTGTTTCTGCTCCTGATGAAATTGGACTAATTCAGCTTTGGGTTTGCTATGAGATCTCACTTTGGATACACCAGTAAAAGCAAATAATCTTACAACTGAATTCTGCAACACATGAAGCGGTATTCCCTTGGAGGTGAACTTAGAGCAGCCTGAATTGATATTGGGCAAAGCACAATACCTGTTTGCAGCTACTTTTTTCCTCTTTGATATTTATGCTGACATGATTGGTTATTGGCGGGCAGAATGCACATGACCATGGCTTATAATATTCTTGAAGATAACACCTGTTTGTTTTTATTCTCCAAGAGGTACATCTTTGCGGTTTTTCCTTTATTTTTCTCTCTAGTATTCCCATTGTGGCATATACATGAGTGAGGGTGTGTAAAAACGGTGCACAAGTTACTGCAGTACTGCTATCTGAGCCGTTCGTTATGCCGTTCCTTGTTTTCTTGTAGGTCATTAGGAATGATGATACTCTTGGTGGTAATTTTTGACTTCCGTAGTTCATCCTTGCAAACTCTATCATTTGTCAAACATGGCCCAACAGCCTATGTGGGTACTTAACTTCTAGTTGCTTTTAATCCTACTGATAAGAGTTTACCCATCAAAACTGACCAAACATGCATAAAGTGGAGACCAATGGAACCTAATGCATTTGCTCATGAATTTTATGACCCTGAATTGCTCATCTTTCTTTTTAACTATCGTAATTAATATCAAGAATAATGATCTGTATGTCGTTATTTACGAGTATTTTATCGATTTGGGGGATGTAGTTATATTTCTTTCTTTGGCAGAAAGAAAACAAGGACATGCTGTTGTTTTATTATTTTTAATTGGGTATGTTATATAAGTATTTCAGCAATCCAGATATCATATCTATGGCTAATGATACGAAACTTACACATCCATACCTACTGAAATGGCATAAAAGTCCAGAGCCGGAATTTTGGATAAATAAATGCAATCTACTTCTAGAAAACGAAGGTCATCGCATGCATACTTTGCCTATTTCAAAGGGAAAAATATGAAAATGAAGGTTATGGAGAGAGTGATCAATTATCAGCTGATTTGTCAATAGGCTGATGATTGAAACAGTCAGTCTAAATTTATAACTATATCAGCAAAAATATGACATCTTTTCTTCTACATTACGTTGTTATCTTTTAAAAATTGTCAAGTAAAATAGGACCTTTATTCAACGTGGATAATATTCTCCTAATTTTTCTTAATATATGTATATAAATATTATTGTTTTAATTTAATTCATTTTCAGGAACAAAAAAATTAAATTTGATTTATGATTCAACGGTATTGATTTTAAGTTTTTTCTTTTTTAGTCTAAACTAGTTATGTGTGCATCACTTTAATAATATATACAAAGTAATTGATTTAGGTGCATAACGATTTATTATTATATTTTTTGGTATAATTTTATTATTATATTAGTCTATCATCCATTAATTTTTTCATTGACGTAGGTTAGGGGGAAAAAAAGAAAGAAAAGTTAAAACGATATATCAATAACTTTTAGCTCATTGTCACTTTCATTATTTCACAAAACTAAAAGTTTTAAATTAAATTCGAATAGATAATATAATTATATGGTTGCAGTAATGATAAAGGAGAAAATTCTATCTCTAAAATTGTGATTAATAAAATGAAATTATTAATTAAATGAAAGGGAGTTAATTAAGACATAATAAATTTGATTCCTATAAATTTTAAGTGGATATCAAGGTTTTCTGTCTTTATGGTTGCTTCATTTAATTAAAAAATAGATGGAAAACTTAAAAAGAGTTAACAGAATTTGATGGTACGGATTAATTGTTTTAACTTTATTATTCCTTCAATTTTTTTTTATTTATCACTTTTGAGTAAAATTTAAATTTTATTTATCTGTCATTTTTAAACTTTCAATACAATTTAATTTATTTTTTTAATTTATTTTTCTTTTTCAATAAAGTTAGATTTAGTTTTAATCACGTAATTTAATATTAAATTTAAATATATTTATTATTTTTTAATATTAATAAAAATAATAAAAGTGACTGATAAAAAATAACGGAAGGAATAGTATTGAAAAAATATTGCATCAAAATGAACCACATGAATAATATTGTATTCTTTTTTTTTTTTTAATTACAGGGCAATTTTGCCTCTTCATTCGTGAAATAATTGCATCGAATACATAAAGAAGCGATGGAGCCTTTCACGTGCCTCACACATGCCAGCATATATGGCGTGTCGGCTTAGCTGTACTCGTTTAAATAGGCTCTATCATTTTTCGGACGTTCTTATCGCACGTGATCTGCATGTGGTCGGTCCTCCGTTTTGAGCTCCGTTGTACGGTTTAAAGTTTAAACAGGGATCCTGTTATTCTTCTACCGTTTAACATTTAAAGATTCACATGCTTCTTTAGTCATGAGTCATAACACATAATTTTAATTGAATAAGAAATTTCTGTTAATATAATAACACAAATAATTTCATTTTAATTATTACAAATCACTTCTGAGATGTCTTAAAGAGATCATTAAGTAAGAATGATTTTGCAAAATTGTTAACAATTTAATTATTATAAATAAAATTATTGGCATTACATAAGTTATTTTTCTTATCTAGATTTGATCAGTTTTAATTTAATTTTAATAATAAGAAAATTTGTTGTGCTATGTGGATGCGATAATCCATTAATGAATTTAAATAGATGTGATTATAAATTAAAAATTAAATTTGTGCATTTCTTTGATTAACTTCATAGGCCTTGTTAATTGCATTCATGCTGGATAGAATCATATTCTAATAATGATTTGCTCACTGATAAGTTTTATTTCATAAAAATATTTTAATTAAAATTATTTTGGTTAATAAATTATAAATTTGACATAAAAATATCGACATAAAACCTTTGAAAATACGTCAAATGAAATTTTTTAAGTTAATGCCAATTATCACATCAGTATTGGTACATGATTTTTCAATTAAAGTTATTTTAACTGCAGTATTCAAAAAGTAAAAATATTTTTGTTAGATAATTTTTTTTTTTATGACTGAATTGTATGTTGTGCAGTAAATAAAATTAACTCATAGTTCATGTGAGTCCCAAATATACTCTAGAGGGGGTGAATAGAGTATTAAAACTTTTTTAAGTGCCGGTGGAACAAATTTAAATAATTTAAGCACATACATTGAGATCATATAAAATTTATAACAATTAAATAACTCAATATATTTTGATTAATCTTATAAATAAAATTAAGAACTCATGGACGACATTTCTTTTAAAATTACTTTCATGATAGATAAACGAATTTTGTTCTGCAATGGATAGATCTTAAAAGCATGCATATAAATAATAAAGCATAAATGTAGAAAGAGAGAGGAAAAGAGAAATTGACACAACGATTTATAAAGATTTGACCTATGCATATATTTTCTACTTAGACAACTCGTCTTGAGAATTTCTCTTTTTTTAAGGTGACTTTATTTGCAAGTAAGAGTCAAAAGCCTATTACAATAATAGCTATCTAAATTTTTTTCTCAAGTGAAAAACTCTAAAACCCTTAATCATTTTTTTCAAGTAAAAAGATCCAAACATTTAGTTATTTTTTCCAAGTAAAATAACCTAAATACTTTCTTGCTTCTTTTCCTTAAACCCTAGCAACCTAACCCAAATTATCTCACATGATAGATAAATCTCACTATAAAATAATTATAAGTAAAAACTATATTCATCTTGAACAGATGTGAATGATGCCCATGATAAAGTGAAATTTACCGCAAAATTATGTTTAAAAACTAAAGTATTTCACACATGTTTTACACCTTGAAAAAAAACAATATATATTATAGGAAAAACTTTATAGCTAGTTGTAAACGCTTCATTTGAAAATAACGCTCTCGTTAAAAGACTAATTTTAAGCTTTCCTTAAACCAAGTAAACGGCTAGGAATATTTTTTTCAGAAAAAATGTTTCCTTAAAAATATCATTTGATAGTTGAAAATATTTTCCTTTTCTTATTATTTTAAAAAAGATGATTTTAAACAAATTGATTTTGTTTCAGGAAAGAAATCCTGTTTGAATGAGGTGAAGGAATTAAGTAAATAATGAGTGAGTGTGTGAGTATCCTCAATTCATTGCCATTGAAAGAAACATAATATTGAGCAGTTGTAACACACAACATAATCAAGTTGAGCCATCTACTGTCAAAACCCAATTTTAGCATAACAAATTTCAAATAGTTTCAGTCTACTGTATCGTAAGTTTTGCTGATATCAATTTTAAGAGCCACTCCACCTAATTTGGTCTCCCCTTATTCCTCTTATGTTGAATAATTTCAAAGGCATATATATATATATATATTTTAAAATCTTACTATAATGGTTAAACATATAGTAACATTTCCTGGATCATACATCATGAATTATTAATAAGAGAATGGAAGAAAATGTTTCCTGGTAAACGACTAATCATGTGGATTGCATTACAATTTACAAGTAGTAATTGATTAATGTGGATTTGCTTGACTGGATGTTGTCTCACATCACATTTATATATTTATATCAATCAAAGACTTATGATTTTCAAGAATCAAATTTAAAATAAATATCTTCAGCAGGGGGACCAGACCATGAGTTTATTTTTTTAATCGATAGAGACACAAGCATAATAATATTAATATCTTATAATAACATGTAGAAATGCTTATCTTCCTCGGCTTTTTTTCTTTTCTATTTTTTTATTGATCACAAGGATACAAATTATAAATTAATAGAATACAGGAATAGATTCAAATTGATCTGAATAATGAAAAAGCTTCTGAATTTTGAGTCATGACAGGGCAACTTAATATTCATCCAAATATTAGTTTATTTCATGTTATTTTAGAAACCCAGATCCCTGTGGTTTTCTTGTCAAAGACTTGTTTTCAAGATCCTATATTATAACATTTACTAAAAGGCCTGCAGTTAATGTATTATTATTATTATTATTAGGAAAATTTCGATTTGAATCATATCTTCTCCATTTTTAAAGATGTAATTATCGAAAAATTTCCGTCAAAATTCCAAAAGAAAATTATTTTATTAATCAGGTCAGTGTGAGTTAAGATGACGCAAAGTGGAAAATGGATCTGAAATTGGGAATTACTTAGCAGAAGAAGAGGAGACAAAAGGAGGGTCAGCTTATGATATTAGGACATCTATTTTTACAGTCTTGGCATTCTGTGATTGGATGTGAAGGTTGTAGGGTCGAGGTTAGGGACCCTTTTTATTATTGTTGTTATTGTTTTGGTAAAAATTATTATTGTTGTTAAGTACCACTCCTTTGCCTTTCTTTGGATTAAGCATTCAGCTTCTGCTACACACCAAAATAATGGTCTCCCTTTGTGCTTGCTATTAATATTTGATGGTTATTGTTTGAAATATTTTCCAAGAAACTGAGCCCTTTTCTGTCAATTCCATCCCTTTTATTTATTTATATTGAATTCTCTATTTAGGAGCTAATTAAAGACTTATCCTGTTTTAAGTACAATATATAATTCCAATTTGATTTATTTTTTTATTTTTTATTTTTCTAGCAAAGTCAATAGTTAGACACACTTAATTGAAAAGCTATACCTTTTAAGCCTCATACATATATATAAAGCTTTGAGAAACTCAATGCCTTCTATCTTCTAATATTTAACACCTGCCCTCCCTCCCCCCCCTCTCTCTCTCTTTTCTCTATCAAGAACATCAAGATATAAAGTAGGCAGAGTTCTCTTTCTTTTGTTAATAATTTTTTTTTTCTTTCTTCATTTTGTAGCAAGGTCAAGAAAGAGAAGATGGGTAATGGCTACAATCAGCAACAAAACCTTCATCTTCAATACAAAGCTGCATTCTTGCCAATGCTATGTTCAAGGCCATCAATCAAAGATGTGGCTTTACCAAGATTGCAAGATAGATCTATCTCATTCTCCACTGACCCTTTATCTCCAAAGATTGGTTGTATGGGTCAGGTCAAGAGACACAATAATAAAATAGCTGGTTTTCCCACTTCTAACAAGATCACCATTTCTACTCCTGTCAATGTCAAATACTCTAAGCTCAAGAGGATCTTTTCAAGCAAGGCCAGTACTACTAATAATAATAATAATCTCAGTGCAAATGCTAATTCTTGTAGAAGAAGAGGACCCAAGAATATTGATTCTATTAACATAGAAGAAATGGATCCTCCTTTGCCTGTGATCAGGAAAGTGACAAAAGCTGCAGATTCAAGAGAAGTTGATACTCTGTGGAAGAGGAGATCTGGGGGGCTTGCACTGAAAAATTTGCAGCTGCAACAGATTCAACTTAACAGACAAAATTGTGCACCCACTACTCTTTGATGAGTAGACTCCAAATTAATGGAGGTGAGAGAATTCATATATAGGAAATGTATATTGTTTTTGTTTTTGTAATTTCAAATATTTTTGTTAATTGATAATTCTGTGGTTTAATAGGAATCATAATATGGTGATGGTGTCAAGAAAGGATGTATTTGCATTTCTCTATATTATAGATCTATTTGCCTAAACTGTTATCCTTTAAAAAATAAAAACAATTTCTATCCTTCATTTTTTTTATGTTCACTTCTCCGTATCATTTATGTTAATTTCTTGGACTATTATTGGGTTTCTCTTGGGTCGGTCAGTCTGAGTGGGGTCATAGTTTGTTAAGTCTTCCAAATCAACCAAAAAAATCAGGCCGAAGAAGAGACTGATATTGCTTTTTCTAAAGCATGAATATACTTGAATGAAAATGGTGAGAAGAGAGAGAAGGGAAGAAAAAAGGTTATGGAAAATTCAAGAGAGTTACATGTATCATGTATGCAAAACTAAATGCGTGCAAATGAATCAAGAAAGTCAAGAAATTGACATCAAATACTATGGCACGAAGAAAAAGTAAAATGGGAAAAGAAGACAGAAAAGTAAAGACACAATCATATAGCCCAAAAGGCCAAAGCCAAAGGGGAAACTAGCGGACTAATTCTAAGCTAGAGTGATGGCAAAGATAACATAACGACAGTCATCTTGGACAAATTTCACCAAGTGCCGCTGTATATAAATACGATAACGTAGAAATTGAAGCTCTGTAATTTATGGACGTATTTGTTTTCTTACTATTTTCAGGACTACCTGAAATTTAAAATAAAACAAGTTGGAGTTGACACCAGTGGCACTAGGGTGGAATGATATTCTGATCCTTTGGCATTTCCTTCAGTGAAAATGTCCGAGCAATTGGGTCAGTGTGTTGTACGGTGGAAGCCAATCGGTTTTGCAGCTTTTGCCGACTAACCTCAGACAGTTAAACGGGCTTTTTTCTTTTACGGCTTTAGTGACTTTTCACTAAATCTGCACTTCAATCCATGGCTTCACCGGCTTTCTCACAGGAGGCAGCACGCAGACAGAGTCGTGACTTTTACTAAAAACAAAGCATTGACTACGATCTAAGCAGCGTGTACGGAGTTGTTCAAGATAAACAGCACAAAATAGAACCTAAGCAGCTCCTGAAATTTACACTGAAGAAATTAATTTACATGTCTCACTGCAAGTCACCGATCCAGGGGCGTGATTCTATATGTATCTGAGTTAATATCCTAAAATCTACATTTTTTACAAGTTAAGAGCATATGCGAAACTACATAATCATTACATCATAATAAATCAACCCTGTTCTTTGTAAGGAGTCCAGATCAATTTGCTAACATCAACCTCGAGACCACCACGCCCGGCCGCTTTAAGATGACGATCCAAGACTTTTGGATCAGCACAAATCACATGCTGACCCTTCCTGTACTGAATCAACTCCAGGTTCTGGAGGGTGGCCAGAATATCCTCTGCCTTGATTGCTGTCATGTCACTCAGTTCCTGTTAGAAGTGCAGAAAAAAGGCATAATCTATTAATAAGACAACAGGAAATAAACAAAATTTTGTAAGAATATTTATATCTACAAAGAAATTATATTTATATAATTCCCCATTACAAACTTCAGTAAAACATGGTGTTTAACGGACAATATGCTGATGTTTTTCACAATGGAAGGGCCTGCATCCTGCTTTAAATGAACAATTTTTTCCTTGCCATCCTCAAAACACTGAGGATATACACATTAACAAATACCTATCCAATCCATACCAATGTAAATTAGTACAGTAAACATTGTAAATATGCATGTCTCATGCAAAGACTCAAAATCAGAGAAACAAGCAACTGGAAGAAAATTCACTCACAAAATAGAAGAAAGCATACAAAACTTTGCGTATGTTGGAGATAAACCAACGCCACTTTCAGAGCAAAGTGGATACTCCCCTTGTGTAGAGAGTTCCACTTGGAGGAAGAAATGGCTAATCTCACTGTTTTCCAGTCTCATTAACAGGCAAAGGTCATGTCTCTTGGTCTAGATAATACTTTCCTATTAAACTAGGCATTTCGCCTGTGATGCTATGAACAATCAGACGAACTTTATCTCATATATTTAGAGAGGACACTAGTCAAAGAAACATAACAGAACTGATTTAGATTATAATAAAGAGCAAAGTCAGCGTACCTTAATAGAAATATTTCCCTTGTGCTTTTTCAAGATGTCCAAAAGAACTCGTGTCCAGTATCCTCTGTAGCTTAACAACCCCAGGTCAGAGAGTGGTCTTTCAGGTGTTCCAACTTTACCTTCTTTCTTGGAAAGTTCATATGCTTTACCAAATGAAATGAAGAAGAAAACATTAGTGAATATTAACATTGAATTTTTAACATTCTTCCATCAATAAAATTAAAACTGTTTTGCAGGCTTTCAGCCTCTCCAAGTAACTCAATGTTGCCAGTCCAAGACCATATCCAATAAAAGACTACACATTATTGCATATTACATCTTTATAAACACTTGCAGACAATTTTAAATTTGCCAATCCATGGCCGAACAAAGTATGACAAACATCTCATGTATGCAACTCAACATCCACTTGCATTCAAAAGGTAAAAGATAAATTTCTCACTAGTTAAATTTTACTCTTCCACAGTAACCACCGGTAAAATAATTACAAGAAAAGCTACAAGATAACACAAACAATTTACATGACACAAATTAGAGAGAGCAAAAAGTATTAGAGAATATATGGCAGAGAGCTTACAGAAGGCAATTAAAAATTTTCCATAGCCTTTTCTTTGGTAAGGAGGGAGTGTGAGGATACATGCCAAATTATAGGATTCCTCTGAATGCTTTTCCTGTATCAAAATATAAAAATTATAATGTTAATATGATTTTATTATTATTTTTTTAATAATTCAAAGATTCTGAGAACAGCACAATAAATTTCAAGGCATGCCATCTGGAAGTTGCAAAACTAATTAATGAAACTGAAACAACAGACGGACATCCTTTAAACATCCTTCAAACAACAATATCTAGTTGAGGAGAAAATAAGATATGCTGTAACCAGATATATTTTGCAGGCTTTTGCCACTACTGCAAATTCTAGTAAAGCTTTCGTATCCTGCAATTCTTTGTTAAAATCTGCACTAATGAACAAGCAATGAGAATGACCTAACAAATACCTTGGAGAAGTATCCAACCATGTGGCATCCTCGATCATCACATTCACACAACACATAGAATAGAAAAAGGTCAACATCATAATAAAGGGTTTTATGATCAAGAAACAGCTTTGCCAAATAACAAAGGTTCTGCCCATAAACTTTGTTCTTTTTGCCATCAACCTGCATAAAAACATTCAGACAAATCAAAGCAAGATCAACCAGATTTCAAATTTCACCAGATACTGTTCAATATAAAATCAGGGAGAACATAAAGGATAACAAAAATTTATACCAACAGCCTGAAAATCAAGAACACAAAATGCTATCCTCAAAAAGTACAATTAAACTTTTCGGGCTTCATGAAGTTAATGAACTCTGGGGCCAGGATCAATTCTAACAAACAAGAATAAGAATTAACTATGCCGAGAGTAGGAAACACAATTAGAAGAGCAGCAGCAGTCTAGCTACAAACCATGAGCTCTTAAATCATTAACAAGTCTTCGGTAACAACAACCAACGATATTTACGGTTCTGATAACAAAATAACTTTCTAACAGTCCATACATATCAATAACTACCTCAAACATTGACAATGTCCCACTTCGATAAATCTCATCGCCAGGGGGATGTTTGAGATCGCACTTCCTCTACATAAATCAAGTCAGGAAATTAGTAGGCAACATAACATATTAAAACCCTCAAGCAGCCACTCAGCTTCCAATAATAATAATAATAATAAATGGGAAAAAAAAAACTTACTCAGGATCAACAATTAGATATTCCTAGATATACTGCTATTGACATTAAAGAGTGAATGGACAGTGAAGATTTGCTCTGAACTAATTATTACAAGAAACGGATTGAGGAAAGGAATAATTGTGTAAATCAGTAATCAATCTTAACATCAGATCTTGTTTTCATCACAAAATCAAGCTCTCAATTGATGCTTTCGAGTCATCAAAGCTTGAACAGTATTGAGCAATGTGTCTTCAATTTAAAGCTAGCTTTCTGCTCCTCCTTTGACAGAGAAAGAGCAAAGCCAGCTCCCTGAATAGTTGTTTCAAATGGGCACTCAGTTGGTGTTGCAACCTTTCTATTTTTGTCCTCTACCACTTTTACCAATTTATAATTTATTACAGTGAATCAAATTAAAATTAATTTTCGCCGATCCAGTCATGACCCATGAGCCTTCCAACAACATCAACTAACTTTTTTCAGAAAGTATTAGTTGTTATGTTTAAAATACCTCAGGACAGGTAACTAACAGCTTAACCATTCAGGAATTTAAAATAATAAAACCCCACTAAGAATTGATGAATAAAAATGATTTGTAATATGAAGAATTCAGCCAAGTTGGATTTGCAAAAGATGCATAGATCAGAGAAACTTTTGATCAAAAAGATCCATAGCAATGTGATGAACTTGGCAGCATTGGTTGAAGTCAATCTGTTTAGCCAATCTTTCCAGGGAAATAATATAAAGATATCAGTGAGACTAGGAGAAGCAGGCAACTCTAGGAAATTATCCAAAAAAATATTTTTATTATTAAAAATTCACAGCAGTATCAAAACTTCCCATCAACAATATGTAGAAAATTGATGCAAAAAGGACAGTACTAATAACAAAAAATAAAATGAGTGAGAAAAACAAACAAAACAGCTCATAAAAAATAGAGAGTAGCCAGAGTAGTCAAAATTAAGAAAATCAAAATCTATTTGCAAATGCACCAGAATCAAGCGCTGATACTGGCATCATAGACCTGAATTCACAACAAAGTTTGAGCACTAAAATTGAGACATACATGACTGATAATAGGAGTCAAAACTCAGAAAATTAGCATCTATTGCCACATCTATCCGAATCAAAGCTTAAGACCAGTGCCATAAGACTCATATTTAGAGCAAACAAAGTTTAAGAAACACAGAATTAAAAACGTAATTGAGACACAGCTCACCATATGCCTTTGAAGCTGTTCTTTACGCTTCATGAAATTGAGGCAAAACTCACAAAAGTATAGCTTGACAGAATCATTGTATTCTGGTGGAAAGGGGGAGAAGTACCATGTCTCAATCTCATATCTTCCAAGTTCAATAGTGGCTATATTTTTCACTTTTGTGAATTCCTCATGTTCACGCAAGCTGGCAGCATCAAGCTCCTCATGACCCTGTAAATAGAAATAAAACCTTCAGGTCATAAAAATCAAAATGTTCAATATGCTACATTAGGGCCCCACACCGCTTCGCTTTTTTTAGTCTGTAGCTTATCTCATTCTTGGTTCTGTCAATCATTGCTTTTAAATCTCATGTAGGAAAATCTATAATTATCATTCAGCTATAATGCATGATTTTTTCTGCTAGCATATATGCATATATACAAGGGTGAATGAAAGCATAAAATGGTGTTATATGCAGATTAGAAGAGAGTGAAACATCTAGAAAGCACAAAACACCAACAACCAAAATTTGAAAACAAAAGCTTTACCATCTGATCTTTTAAAGATATTATTACTCATCTGTGTACCTTATATTAAAGACATGTTTTTGACGCTATCATACACAGGTGTATTTGCCATCAATATGCTACACGTGCAAACATATACAATATTCAGGGGAAATTTGAAACATGCACATACCTCTACATGTGTTTCATCAATTTTACGCTTCTGATGGCGTGTCATTTTCAAGCTTGTTACCTGGAAATGCAAATTTCTTCAAATCAGATGAAATAATGTATAAGAAAACTCAATTTGCAGAAAGCCTCCACCAACAGTAGAGGCCAATTGATAAAAGGAAAGGACTAATAACAGTCCATCTAGTGTAAGTATTAAGTAAACTGTACACCTGGTAGTCAAAGTCAACCTTTTCCCTATAAAATTATATTACCAAGTTAAAGAGTCTGATTGCCATAATGTCCCATGATGCTTAAAAATATAGGCATTTTAAGAGACTTAAGCATCAAAAAAAATATGCCAGGTCACGTATGCCAAGCAAGCGAATGCAGTACCTTGTCTTCAACCTTCTCATCAACAACAGTCTCTACCGAATCAAGGTCCAGTTGTTCAAGCTTCACCCACTCATCAAGTCTCCTGTTAACTGCAATATTTTAAGGACATGAGATAATCACAAAGAACAAAAGTCCAGAAGAACTAATGTATTCTCCAATCATATTGATGATAAGAAAAAGGCATTCCATGACAATGACAGATAGCCTCAAAAAGATGCTGGAGGATCAATTTCACGTCACCTAGCAATGTCCTAAACTAACACAAGTAAACCCCCAAAATTTCTTCTCACGGCAAAAACATGCATTAAAGCATCTATTCACCAACTTTTCTTTTAGAAAATTATCAGAAAACCACCATTCGTGGTTTTAAATATATCCGCCACCAAATCGCATATTCATACAACCTTGGGCGTTTTTTCATTACAAGCAACAAGTAGTTTCTTCTAACGATTTATATTCAATATTCACAGCTTGAATGCCTAAAAGTCTCATTCTCCATTCTTGCCGTTCTAGCCTAAAAAGGATTCCAGAAAAAGAAACGTGACTCATTCATCGATTCACAGTCCAATTCCTTAAAGTAACTAGAGCAGCATACTAAATCCATTCAGTCCATTTATGTCATGAAGGCGAGTGAATAATCGAAAGCAGCAAATCGAATGAAATTCACTCCGCCCCCAAACAAGAAGCCTTTCTCATATCTTTATGAGCAACACATTAACCCTAACCCTAACTAAATATCAAGCATCAAAATAAACAACAAAACGATTGATACTTACATTCTGTATAATGGACGTAATACTCGTAATCGTTGGGCCCACCGCAATTCATTCTCCGGCGCTCGATTACCTTAACCTGGTGATATTTGCCGTCCCTCCAACGGCACATCACGCGAGTACCCACCTCCAGTGGCAACATACTAGCCCTTCTCCTCTTCAAAGAGTCAGATTCTGTCGGCGTCATTTGCGCTGCGGTTGGAGGCATTCCGTCAAATGCTGATTGAGGCTTCTGGTCAGCGTCGGCGATCGAAACTGCAGAGCCGTTCTCCTGATGCGGTGGTGTTTCAATGGAACCCATGGTCGGTTACAGCGTTAGCCCCGAGTGGGCTCATGAGTTTACAAAATTAAAAAAAAAATACTAGTAGTTACCATTTTGGGCTTTATTTGAACCCATTCTTGTTGTTTCAGAATCTACAGCCTAGCCGGACCATTTTTTTTTTTTTTAATATCTAATGCCCACTTTTCCTACTATTAAATTTAAAAATACATGCGTTTACTTATAAAAAATAAATTTTATTTTTATTTTATATTTTTTTAAAAAATTTGAATATTTATATTCTATAAAAAAATTTAAAAAAATATTCATTTATCAACAAATGACAAACTAAAATATTTATTTTATGCATATATGTATGTATATACATATATAAATATGTATATAAGCATACGCACTCACACACAAGCACACTCGCGCACACGCACACATATTTAAAATGCCCACTTTTCCTATCATTAGGTTTAAAAATATGTGCGTTTATTTACAGAAAATAGTTTTCTGTTTTCTATTTTCTTATAAAATTTGAGTATTTATTTTTTATAAAAAACGCATACATTTATCAACAAATGAAAAATTGAAGTATTTATTTTATGTATATACATATGTATATAAATGCGCGCGCGCGCGCACACACACACACACTATATATATATGTGTGTGTGTGTGTGTGTGCATACATACATATGTATATGCATATATATGTGAATAAATGCATATATATACACATGCATACACATGTTTGTATACATATGTACATGTAGGTATATGCGTATGTGTGTGTGTATATATATATATACATACACACACACACACACCCATATGTATATATATGTATGCATATACATACGCATACACATATGTATGTATGTATGTATGTATGTATGTATGTATGTATGTATGTATGTATGTATGTATGTATGTATGTATGTATGTATGTATGTACAAGCACATATAGATACATGTATATGTATGTGTATGTATATGCATATGTATATATGTATATATATGTATATGCATATATGTGCATAAATATATATATGTATATATGTGTGTGTGTGCGCGCATGCATATGCATATGTATGTATATATATGCACATATACATACATACATATACATATGTTTGTGTGTGTGTGTGCGCACGCACACATATATATACATATCCATATGTGCGTACGTATGCATGTACCACATATACATACACATGCATATACTTATATATGTATGTACATACAAACACATATATAAACATGTATATATGTATGCATGTATATATATATATATGTGTGTGTATTAAGAGTATTCAGAAAATTTGTAAAACATCTTTTATTAATTTTCTAATTTCTTCTTTATTTTGGAAAACTGAAAAATTAATTTTTTAGTTTCTATTTTAAAAAACTGATTAAAATAAACATGATTTTTATTTTCTATTTTCTGTGACAGTTTTTTTGAAAAAATAGAGCAATTTTCTATAAGTGAACAGATCCTAAATTTGCCATTTCATTTGATCTCTAAAAATCTGCTAGTTCAACTTTAATTTTTGTTGGCCGTATTAATATAACGAGCATGATTTTTTAATATTAATTTAAAAAATACAAAAATTGTAAAATATTTTGGACACATATTCTACCAACGTTTTGTTTTTTCTTTTGCTTTTTATATAAGAGAATATAATAAAATAAACTAATACACAATTTTCTTTATGAACTTGTAAAAAACAAATTATATATGGTTTGGGTCCTTCGGGATCCCATATCGCTAGATTGTGGAGTGTGTGTGTGTGTGTGTGTGTGTATATAAGCGTAGACAGTGTCTGTTGCAGTCAGTAATTGCCTATGACGTGTCATTGCTACAGTAAGTTTTGTCATATTCATCCATATAAAAAAAGTTGATGTCTAAATGATGTGTGAGTCTTCTCGCGTGGGCTTGGGTGGGGCTTTGGCCTTCATCGTGGGCTGGGGTGGGACTGGTCCTTCGGGATCCCACATCGCTAAATTATGGAGTGTGTGTATGTATAAGCGTGGACAGTGTCCGTTGAAATCAGTAATTGCCTGTGACTTGTCACTGCTACAGTGAGTCTTGTCATATTCATCCATATAATTATATATGGTTTGAGGTGACAAATTTGGTCTAACTCAGAAATTTCGCTTAAAAAATGGATTCAAATTCAATTTAATCTAAAAATATGATTATCTATACCAATTTGAAATGGCCCCACTAAATTTTGATCGATATGGGTATGTTTTATGTAGCTCAACAAGCATCGATTACAATCAATGGGTCAAAATACCAAATTTATACTAATTATAATTTATTTCACGGCAAATATGCCCAACTTAATCCCCATCCATTGAGGTTCAAAATTGACTCGATCCGAATCCAAATCAACCTGAATTCAATTCAACTCAGAGTAAGCAAGGATTTTATTTACCCAAGCTTATACATAAAAAAAAATTCCTCAAATTTCGGTTAGGTTCAACCCGTATACAATCCATTTCAATCCAGCATGAATTTTATTTATGCAAACTTATGCAAAAAAAATCCCGACCCAAACTAAGCCCAGCCTAAAGTACACTTGAATTTTACTTATGCAAACTTGTGCTAAGAAAATCCTCAAATTCCTACTAGGCTCAATCTGGCCCAACTCGACTCATCCCACCTCGAATTCGACCCAGTCCGAAGTAAATCTAAATTTTATTTATGTATACATGTGCAAAAAGAATCTTCAAATTTCTGTTAAACCTAACCAGTTTGAGCAACGTACCAAATCCAACCTAGCCCACTCCAAAGTAATCTTATATTTTATTTATCGAGTTTATACATAAAAAAATTTCAAATTTTGGTTTGATTGGACTCATTCCAGCCTCACTCGAATCCTATCCATTTCGATTTGATCACAACCAAATTCAATAAACTAGCCCCAAGTAGGACTATATTATATTTATGCAGATTTGTGCAGAAAAATATTTAAATTTAGATTAGAACTAGCTCGACCAAGCCTGAACTTGATCGCCCAACCCAAAATAAGCCTAGATGTTATTTATGTTGACTTGTGTAAAAAAAATCTTCAAACACGTGCTAGACTCGACTATCTCAATCCGATCCAAACTCAACTCATCTCGATTTGATCCGAACATAATCCATTTCGGTTCGACCCCAACCAAACTCAACTAATTCCAACCGGAAGTAGACTTATATTTCATTTTAGACATACTTATTTAGAAAAAAAAAAAATCAATTCTCAACTAGACTTCAATTAGCTTGATTCAATCTTAACTCAGCCCATTTTGTTTGATAAATCTTAATTGCACCAATAGGTTAGCATCTATTAAAAGAATGAGCTAAATAAATTAACCTACAGTTTCACCTTTTACAGATATCATACGATCCATTTAGGTAATCATGTTCTCAAATGTAATTATGTGCTCATTCAAACCGTCATTCAACTCATTTGGATCACGATTCCCCCATTTATAACCCAACGGAAATTCGTCCAACCCAACCCATGCTTAAACTTTATTCGTAGTTAACCAAAACGGGTGTTATATGTTTTTGGTAAAATAAAACGTACCCCTATTTTTTCTTACTCTCAAGGTCACAAAAGCAGAAATCTCAAGAAAGAAACTCCCCGCCAGCACCAAGCCCAATCTCATAAGTCATAAAGGTGATCCACTTTACAATTCATGAAGTCTAATATTTAATCCAATGACATAAAGAGCTCAATGATAAATCCAGAGCAATACATGAAGTACCTAACCCTGATAATTCAATAATGCAATACGACAGAACTCTCATGCAATGATTCTTTGCTAACAATTACTAGGTTTCCCATACAATAAATAAATAAGTACGAACAAATTTTAAGATTAACACAGGCACAGCCTACAAGACAAGCCATTGAGCCAGATAAACATTTGTAAACGATCTTTCTTTTCTCTGTCCATTGTTCTTTCTTTCTTTGTTTCATCCATTCCCCTCCCCTTCCTCTCCCCCCACCGCCCTCTCCTTTCCCGGCCCCCCGACCTACCTATTTTCTCATGTCTTTCTTCTTCTTTATATATATATATATATATATATATATATATATATGACTCAATTCTCATATTCCTGCACCTGTTTAACGTCCCAATTTGTCACAGGAGTTAGTCTAGTTCACAATACATCTAAACAAAAACATTATAAATAGGAAGGAAATTCTGTCAAGAGACGAATCAGAACAACAATCTCCTCCGTACATATGTAATACAGAGTAGCATCGAACAGAACATGGCACCCTCAGATGTCATAAATGTCAAAGTGCACGCCACACTGCAAGTTCCAATAAGTCATCTGTATGCCTGTAACTGCAGAAAATTTGAGAAACCAAAACAATTAAATAATAAAGTCCCAGGCGAAGAATAATTCACATGATCTATCAATCTGAACTTGAGCTTTCTTTGAGATTGAAATTGGAGAAATATTTACATTGACTTTACAGCGCAAGCACAGCAGGCGATGCCTTTTAATTTTCGCGTAAAAATACAAGCAGAGCTTCCCAACCACGAGATACATGATTCAACTGGAATTTGAGCTTCCTTGAAATACATGTAATGGAAAAAACCCTCACCCACTGTACAATTACTCTCACAATGAATATACAACAATGATGTGAAAACCCCCTGCCCCGTTTAGAATGTTAATCCTATTCTCAAGAGGGAGGATGCAATGCCTTACCCATCTCAGCATCACTCTGGTGACACTTGTCAACAAGTCAGATAAATAGCACAGCTCCCAGGACAAAGGCGTCTATTGACAACGGATGGTTGTCAATCTCCAATGCATATTACAGAAACCCAGTATTCCATCCACCTACCTGTGGTGTTCCAACGGTTTGCCAGAACAGGCATCCTGATTGATCTTCTCCTTGGGAAGGCAGTCGACAGGAATATATAAATATCCTTTAGGTAACTGCTGATTCTTCATAGATGCTTGATCTGATGTCATTACCAACTCTTTCTCGAAAGTCTCAAAATGCTGTGTTTGATATACCAAGCAACAATGAGTCTCAGATTCTCCAAGCTTTAGTGTACGCACAAAATGCAATTAAGATACAACTAGGGCCTATGCAGAAGGTGCAAGAAAGCACTAACAATCATAACATAAAATATGGATGAAATTATCATTAAAAAAAAAAAATTCCAAATCCAAATAAAGATTGAAATGAAAATGCAAAACATACTTGAAACACTAATTCTACTAAAGATGCCAATAATGCCTATCCAACAATAGGACTTGCTCATCCTCAAACACAAACAACCTTCCTCTTTATAACTAACATCACGCATTCAAATTGATGACTTCCAATTTCTCCTTTTTCCTTGATCTCACCATTACACCATTTGAAAATCGAACTCATCTCTAATGATATTGCCCCTCAAATGAGAACATATTTTCCACTCCTAAATACTACCAACTGAAGGTGAACATAACACATTTGCCTTTGGTTGATATACTATGAGTCTATGAAAAGTCACCTCCCCAAATACAGTAACTGTGGCAAACCCATTTTTTTCTTTTGACAATGAATACCTTTTTAAGTTAGTTTTGATAATGTTAAGGATGGAATAACCTAAGTTATTTTTCTTTTTCATATAGATAGTACAGGCCGATTGATGAAATAAAATTAATATCAACAAGGCATGGGTTTTTTACGCCTTGTGCCTGACTTAAGAGCAGACCAAAAAGATACAACTTATGGAGTAAAGCCTGATCAATCTTAAGGCTGAGGCATGGCCTCAATAACCATGGGTTCAATGAAAAACAAATAGCCATTCTGCAATCCATACCTTTCTTGATCCTGAGCTCCATTCTCCATCATCCAAACGAGGAGCAAGGGGAGCTCTGAGAGGAATTTGCTTTCCAGCAAATGACAACCTTTCCATAGGTTTCGGGGTAAAATGGTTCTGGGATGTTGAGCTATCATCTGTCTTTTGGTCTGTGTCCACAGTAACTTTAACCCGGTGCTTAACAGACACAGTACTGTCCACTGTTACTTCATCTGATCTTTGCACCACATCACTGCATGATTTATAGCCATCTGTATTGCCCCTAAGGGATGTTGTAGCAGATTCTGAACTAACATCTGGAGGGAAAAAAGGACTATGAACAAGCACAGAACGTGCAACATGATCTCTTTTGCAAGCAAGCATGCTATGAGAACAAAAAACCAACTCCCGCTGCAAAAATACACAAGAAAACAAATACCATTAGATTGATATTGGACCTGAATCTTATCTTGAAAATATTACATTAAGAGAATTTTATCATCGGCAAATAAGTTATCAAGGTGCCACCATCAATTTGATCACCTTCAGCAATATTGATACAACAATGCAAGAAGCACATCACGTCAATAGAGGATCCTCAACATTCATGGCACAATTACATATAATAACACAAGTAGTCTGATCAAATGCAACCACCTAATACTATTACCAAAAGGCATGTACAATTACAGCTCATAAAAGCGAGGTGGCCCAACAGTTCTGATTGCTACTTTAGGAGCTGACAATCATATCTCTCCCCAGCATTATTGAGAATAAATCACTTAAATTACTTATCTTATTCAGCAATTTATGACCATTCATGACTGATTTTTCTGTACAACTCTAATGTCGTGTTCAAAAACTAAACACCAAAACCTTAAAACTCTAACACTTATTCTACAATAATACCTTTATTTTCTCACGCTTGACGATTCTCTCACAAAGAAGACGTAACCTTTCCAGTTCAACCTGTGCAAAAAAAAAAAAGCATAAATAAGGGCACTCAAATATTACACCAAGGGATGAAAGAAATGTTAAGTGAAATCATGACTATGCTGCAATACGAGTAAGAGCAAAAAATACCAAAATCTATTGCAAATTATATTCACACGCATCCTCATGCAAACCATTTTTCATTTGATTGTCAATATTTCAAAGCCTTAAAAATTTTAAATTATTCCAGAGAATCAAAACTGCCTTAGATATTTCAGCTTAACTAATCTAGAACAAAGAAATAACCTTGAACAATTAACAGTAAATGAATCTTGCAATGAAATATCAGAAACAGAAGAAAGCATTTGAGAAGCAATGTAAACTTGTAAATGAAGATGCGGAAGTTCATGAAAAGCATGATCATACCCTGATTTGCTTCATGCTTTTTAACTCCTCGATTCCATGTTTTTGACTTTCAGCCTGTTTGAATCACGCAAAAAAATATCATCAGATAGAGAGAGTTAGAGAAGAAATACTTCGTTTCAATCAAGAGGCTCAGACCTTTGCTCTCTGTTCCGAACCATGCTTTTCACAGTAAGCCTTATGCTGCAACTTGCCATTGATTGTCTTGACATTCATGTAAAGACCAGCGCTTCTAGCACAGGTGGGATGAAATGTTGTCTGACAGTGACCATAACTACACTGCAGAATAAATTTCCAATGCATTAATTAAGGCTGGCATAAGACCTTTTTATTACAAAAGACTTTAGGCTGGGAAAAGTGAAACTTTAAGAATGAAATTAAGATAAACTCACCTTTAAGCAGACACCAAATTTATGGTGGCAAATACAGCAAACATCAATTCCCTTAGCAACTGCCTCCTGGCATCCATTACGTAAAGTGAATGTCACGATACAATGCAACAGCAAGAATATTCTAAGATTTCCTCATACTTGAGCAAATTCAAGTTAAGCTTAAGGATAACTTTGACAATGTTACCACCATGCACATACCATTCCCTCAACAGGATTAACTTGTCCCCTTCTGAATGTTGGTTCAAATACCCACTGCATTTTGAAAACAACATGACATGGTTTTATTTCATCAAAAGTTGAGAGAACTAATAGAAAAACCAATCAGTCAGGGAATCAAGGTTATATCCTACCTCTGCACAAAAAGCATGGACCCAGTGACCATCACTAGATTTCCTAAAAGCACCAGTGGTTCCACCGCATAAACCGCACTCTGCAACAAAAAAGGGCTTCTCCCAGAAATTGACAGAAGCAGTTGCAGAGTATTTAGATGACAATAATTCCTCGCACAGTTCACAACACCAGGGACCAGTAGATTCTTTGACGCTACGGTAGCAATCCAAATGAACTGCAACCTGGTGGTAGGAAGACTTCATTAAAGTCCAGGCACACAAATTGTATCGATAAAATATAAACAAACACAAAAAAGAAAAAGAAAAGACAGCCATGGCTAAGTCTAAAGTCACCTTGCAACTGGAACAGACTAAGATTGGGTTCAGTAGTGTCTCAGATCGTCTGCAAATATCACATGATCTAGGATGCTCTTTAGAAAATTCTGAAACTGACTGCACAAAGTCAGAGTACTTTTCTAATGAATTCCGTGGAACAGCTATCCTTGAAAGCGTCTCCTTTGGACGCAGCATCAGCTGAGAAGAAATGCCAGCCCTCCCACTAGAAATATTAAATTTCTGCAAAGAGGAAAGGAATTATCAAATAATGGATTCCAGCCAAACCAAAGAGACAAAAAAAAAACGAGAAAAACACCAATTGGGTCAAAAAAGTCCAGAAAACAATTTGACGAAGGAAAAAGAACCAGTAATAACCTCCTGATGAGTTGAATCATCATAATTGTCTTTCCTAAAAGATGAAGTCCTAGAAGATGCAGCAGCAGCTGCAGTTGCAGCAGCTAGCACAGCCTGGGCTTCTTTATGCTTTCTTTCTTTCCTGCCTTGTTTCTTTGCTTCTCTAATCTCATTATGATACCCGTTAACAAGCACCGCATCCCATGTCTGTGCCCTGGCTCCATTGATCTCCTGTGGGAGACTCTTAGCAACCTTGCTAATTAAGTTATCTGCCAAAAAAGTTGCAAAACATAATTCAGAAGTGAAAGTGAGAGAAGACAGGGAAGGAAGAGAGAGTTACGAAGTAAAAAGGAGACCGAATGAAGAGACCAGTAAAGCGCTTTCTTGCTACTGCATTGCCAAGTAGCCTGTGCTGAAAATAAATAATCTGTCCTTCCACTTCATCTTCTGGAGAAAAATCGAAAACTCCCAGTTTCTTTGCTTTGATCAGCTGCTCCCCATTCACATCAACTGGCTTGTGAATGTCATGGCACTTTGAATGTTCATTCTGGTGATCACGGCACACGTCATTGGAACAAGCTTCCCGACAGGAGGTTTCTCCCACCCTCAGATCTGCCAAGAGAAAGGATTGCAGATATAAAATATACAATTATTGGGTGCCAAAAAGAGGAAAAATTTACTGCAACAGTTATAGGATGTGCTATTTCTACCTTCCAACCAATCAACATAATCTTCCAGGGAATTCCCACTTTGCATCTGCAGCAGTTTTTTGTGGATATACGGGTGCACATAAGAACTAGAAGGTTCTTTGATCTTTCTGCAGATAACAATTCAGTAAGTTCATATTGTCAAGCACAAAGTCTTGACTTTGTCAACAGATCATATTGTCAACCTTACATTAGATCAGAAAGGACTGAATTCACATCTGAAAGAACGGGGTTCTCTTGATGCACATTAACTGAAGCGCCCTGCTCAGCAACAATGGTGGTCCCCAACTCAGCTTTTTCAAAATGGGCTTCTGATAGAATATCTAAACTTCCGGCAAAGCAAGCATGCATCAAATAAACCAAAAGATACAATATCATTGCAAACCAAGTAGTACACCATTCCGCAAAAGAACAGTAAGCAATCTCCTAGAAATAGAAAGCCGAGATAACAAATGACACCTATTGGCTGCGCATGATCAGCAAAAAGTTCCGAACAACAGAAAAGAAAAAGAAAAAGATGAAGAAAATAAAATAGCATGAGCATTGAATAAAGGTAAGCAAGCAATATTAACTCTTAATTATGCTGGTTCAACTATTTTAACACCCATGAGCATCAACATAATCTTTCATCTCCAACTTTCTATTAGCATAAATTTGATAACATGCCAAAAGGAAAAGAGCAGATTGCTGGGCACGGATTCATAATATTAGTATATGGTGGGGAAAAGCATCAGTTCAACCATAAAAGCTTCAAGCAAGTTAAAAACTGATGGACAGCAAAAAACAATTAGCATATGATTCCCTATTCTTGAAAAGAATTTTAAGTTCCTCTCTCAATCTGTTGTTTAAGTGAAAGACAGTACAGCTCCCGTGCACAAAGATTCTACATCTCTCCATTGACACTCTCCACCACATATAAATTCTCTTAGCACTATCTAGACAGAAGTTTATGAGTCACAAACTATGAAAAGAAGGCTAATTCTTTGTAACAGACAATATATTGAAAGATAATCCATCATATCCCCATCCTCCCTCCTTTTTGAATTAACACCATTCATTATAGATACTCTCCCTCATCTGTACCTGCATATACAACTGCCAATGCAATACATAGAAATACTGGGAATATACCAGATATATGCAAAAATTCTGGATGCTGAAAAACACAAGGCCGACAGAACATTAAAAAATTCAGACAATGATCAATTCCATAGAAACAACACAGACAAATGCCAACAGAGAATTACTGGCTATAAGAAGAGTCTAAATCACAAATGTCGTGAGATTACCACCAAGAAAGAATTCAAATCAGTTACCCTGGTCAGTTGAATTTGAAGTTTCTAGACGGTGGCTAGACAAAAGAGATGTTATAGATAATGATCTACACTGTCACCTAAGCATGGTTAGTCACTCCTAAAGATCTTGATTTCTAGATGGCCATAACAACTATGTTTTACCTCAACTTTATGTTTGGCTTTCATCCTCAGCACTATTAACTATCGAAACAGGCATAAAATCTTGAAAATTTTCAATTTGTCCTTAAGTCATCAGAATTCACAAGGGATCATCATAAAAATACACCAAGCAAGACTGTAACCAAAAATGAAACAGAATTTTGTCCAGAATCCAATACAAGGTCAAGAAGATGATAAAAGAAAAGTATACCTTCAGATATGGGCAAACACGTTTCTGAGGAGCTTTGGAACCCATAACAGTTGACTGATGTCTACACAAATAGCAGCAGAAAGTACAAAATCAGAAATTTAAACAAACAAGGGGAATATAGCCTTTAAACCAACCAACCGATGAAGAATCACAAGTGAACCCTAAACTACTGCTTTCTTCCAGATGTATTTAAAAGATGCTCATTTAATTAAGGAAGAAAATTCATAAACTCAAAATTGCATTCCTTAGGCAACTACTTCCACTCAGTAGAATTAATACAAAGAAGTTCTAGAGATTACATGTAGATGCACATGACATCAACAATAAATGGAGCAGATTGTCAAGACACCATAGTCAGGAATATTTCATACATCAAACCATCCTTCATTGCAAGAACCCTACAACCCAAAGTTTTCTCAAGTGAACATGAAAACATATCTTAATTCTTGCTTCTCTAAAGTTAATTTCCCAGAAAAGCAGACAGTTATTCCTACACTTGATTTACCCACGCCTCTTTCCATCAAACATCATAGTAGCGACTTTTTCAGCTCAACTCTAACATACTCAATTTATTATTATATAGCAATTTTTGCAGCTTTCCATAAAGGCTTCTGCAAGAAAACCTGGTAACACAACCTTGACTTGTGGATACAACTGCTATAAAGAATTTCATAACCATTAACTTTTCACAAGTGTTGTCTGCAGTTAAATGATGAAAACACAAATCAATTTGCAACACTCTAAGTAACCAATAACATGACCAGCAGATGAGAACCATTTTAATTAGCAACATCAAGATGTTGCCATCTCAGTTTAATAAGCAAGAGATGAACAATGATGTACAGCAGGAAAAGACAAATAGGAGATGAACAATATATTGACTTGGCCAACATTTCATATCAAAAAAAGACTAGTAAAAAACTAATGGAAAGGATAAAATGCCACAACCGTGTTCAGTTTTTTTCCCCTCTTTTTGACAAAATGTGTTGAGTATTTTGAATACAAGTCTTATTTAAGAAAAAAGCATAGATTATCATTGTGCCAAATCAAAGCAACTCAAGACAGCTTGTAATTGACAAAAATTAACTTTTTGTGGGCCCACAATAATCAACAGAAAAGCAATAAACTGCAGGAGTCCACCCATTAGATTCATATAGTAAACACCCATATACAAAGTCTCTGCTGCAGTGTCCCACATGAATGCCAAAACTAGGTGCCCCATAATCCAGTGCCCTCACTAATTCACCAAAACACCTTCAAGTCATGGTCTTCTCAAACCATAAAATGCTACACTAAGATCTCAGAAAATATATATGTTACAGACAAACACTTGAGCAATTTTACAAAACAGAACTGCTGCAAAGGAAACGGGCTGCAAGATAGGAAGAGCTCTGAAAAAAGAAGCAGAGAATAATGATGTACTGAAAGGAAGAGCTTTTCCAAATATAAAGGAGGAAAGTTTCATAGATATACAAACACTAGCCTGACAATCCACAAATGTCTGGTTGGATATCATCTAAGGTGTTGATGATCTAGCAATAGTAAACAAGAACACAAATTTTTGCAACATCAATAAGGACACAAAGGAACAAGACAAACTTTATAACGTATCTAAATGATCCTCAGATAAAATACTCACAAATTATTGGGATACAAACAAGCAGCAAGATGAAGCGAGTCAAACATGATGATACAAGAATCTCATGAAAATGAAAAACCAAATTGATCTGTTACCTTTTCACCAGGAATAGTTACTTCACTCAAATCTTCTGCAGCATCGCCACCTAATTGATCTACTTTAACTTCATCCACCGACAACCCACTGCCACTCAAAATCTCCTCAGACGAGCAAGTTACTTTGTTATCCCTCAAAAATCTAATACTACTTTTTGTTCTCCTTCGAGGGGGAACAGACTTAACAGCAACAGGTTCTGTAATATCAGACTCCGATACTGTTACACCCTCAGAATGATCATCCGCTCCCTTCTCAGCCTTTGATAAAATAGAGGATTTTAGTTTAACTTTCAAAGTTTTATGTAAAGTACCCATGTAAGCATGATTTCTAAGCCATTTGAATATTTTGCACTGCAAGTCAGGCAGCAAATTATCTTCCTGCAGAAAGAAGAAAACATTTTTTCATCCTCAACAATATCTAAAATTTTATTTTTTGAAAGTTATTATAGAGAAAAGAAAATCATTTTAGTATTACAGCAAGGCTTGAAAGCAACGAATCAGGTGAGATCCCAATGTCCAATGCTACGTCTTTCAGGTTAACCTTCCCCCGATCAATTAACTGCATCGGAAATGAGCGGCATCAGATAGCACATATAAATAACTCAGTGAGACAACTGATAGATGCATAAAGAGAAGATTTTAGACACATGCATGCTCAAAGTACTAAATACCCATAAGACACTTTACCAGTACCTTTCTCAAAATCAGGGGAAATTTTATTGAAGTACAAAGGTTAGCATCCTCATTTCCACTTCTCTCACACGCCCCAATGTTACTGACCTGGTCCCTATCAGCACATTCTGATGGAAGAACATCGCTTAATCTGGAATCAGAATATGCGAGTTCCCGTGATTCACTATCACCAGATTTATCGGATATAGTATCTGGAGCTTCTATGTGCAATGCAATTCTCTCTCCATTTTGGCTTAAATTTTGTTGTTTGTCTGTCAAAATAGTCAAGGATTAGAGTTGGCAACAGTCTAGTCACAGCTAACAGTAATATCTCCTAATTTAGGGTTAATCTTACCATTGGGCAAGTGTGAATGCTTAGAACAAAAGGCCCGTAATTCAACCTGTGAAATCATTAAAAATATATAAATAAAAATAAAAAAAATGACTGATTAAAAATTCCCATTGAGGTCAAAGCATGAAGTTCTTAATGTACTCCACCATCAACAGTAAAATGAACACAAGTAAAAAAGTGCCAGTTCTGACCATACAGAACAAATAGAAGAAGCTTACATTATCAGACCCAAATTTCCCCCAAATCTCCATCCTATGACTTGCCTCCCTCGCACATACAGGATGAAACGCAGTTCTACAAGTTCCTGAGGAAATGAACCCAACAATTAGAAGCAAATTTGCATGCTTAAACCAAATGGTAGGAGACCACAGCAATGCCACCAGCCAACTACCCAACACTACCAATCATCCAGCGCATTGACACCAAGACAGTCCAGCAAATTTAAGCAGCAACTATTGGTCGTACAAAGACAAAAGAAAAGGAAAAAGCATGGAAACCAGCAGCAGTCAACAAAACAAGTTGAGTAGGTAAATTTAATATGCCAAAAAAAAAGGTTTGAACAGCCACTCATACAAAGAACTTAAAAATGGTGAAAACTAAATGCAAAGCCTGCTCAAGTGCACTGTCTGGAGATTCAGAATGACACTATATGTTCAATGACCTCACTCCCATCAAATTCCTTTAAAATCCTAATAAAGACTCCAAATTCTCAAAGAATCAAGATACTTGAAATATCAATGCCCTCACTCCCATCAAAGCACAACTGATATTCAAAACCAAATCAATTATTAATCACAGCAAACAAATAAAAAGGAGCAACTCTTACTCATTGAAAATGGCCAACTCTAATGATTATAGAAACTTTAATATAAAAAAGGATAACACAGAAAACACATATCTGCTTACATACTTACGCGTGCGCGGGGGTGAAGGAAGACATGAAAAGGGAAACGAGAGATGAAGCAGATATTAAGGAAGCTGAGGAAAATGGAGAGCACCAATGAGGCTGACATTGGAATTTAAGGCCTAGAATTTTGAACTTAGGACATCCCAAACACGCACAAACAGTTCTACAAAATTCCCAAGACCGTAAGAACAGCCAAACAGTGATTAGTCAGCAATGATATCTTGGGGAATAAAATTCAATGTGATGTTTGACATCATTGCTAAAGGTACAATAAGTGCATCATCTTTTCCAAGAACATGTATTAGACGGCAAAAATTGATGCTTTTCTGCAAATATACATATGACAGGTAGTCCTAAAATGTAATTGGACCAACCATAAATCAGTAAAACGTAAATACCAAGAAAGCCCCATAACTCCTAGCCTTATTGAAAGAACATCCATCTAACAATCACTTCAGCAAGCAAAAGAATGAAATCCAACCCCAATAATAACTGGTACCAGATCTAGCAACAGAAACTGCTAGATAGCAACAGTTACACTTTACTTTATAAGCCTGTGAAGAATAGGTTCTTTTGGATAGTTAGACTTGAGAATTAATCTTCAATCTCATCTTTGAAACAGCCATAAGAAAGTATCCCCTCTCACTTCAATCAATAATTTGTACATATTTGCCAATAGCCACTAACTCAATCAGAAGACGATACAAGACAATAGAGAATCTATCTTCATCTAACACTTGATAAACTAACATAAAATGAAGTAGATTTTGGAAACAAAACAACAGTTGCACCATACATAACCATATCACTTTATCTCAATTAGTATTGTTGTGTAACAAATGGATGATAAGCGGCATTTCTAACCTGAAGGAGTACCACCGGCCAACAGAAACAGTAAAAAAAATAGCTAACGTAACAGAATAAGATACAACAGAACATACCATGACTGCAACGGACACAAGCACCACACTTGACCTTGCATACATTGCACACTAATTTCCTTCGAGTTTCCTTTATTTCACGCAAGCCCATTATCGGTTCCATAATTTTTAAATCCTCGACGTAGACTTCAGGCATCCACAGAGAACAAAACAAGTGCGCAAATTCAACAGTAGACCCATTATTCTCCACACCAACAGGTTTCAAAGCACCACCCTGCTTTGGGCACAGGACACAAGGCTGCTTCCCTGAAGCATTACCATCAGTCTTGCGATTGCACCAAGAACACAACCAAGTCCCCTCTAGATCTCCTTTCACACCATAACAGTGGAGATGAACACTCATCTTGCAAGAAGAACAAACAACCAGTCGGTCAGCTTTATTATCCATCTGGCCCTTACAACAAAAATCGCATACTGATGAATCTCCTTCACAAGGTGAAGCAATCAAAACCTTTTCCAGACCTGCATCTGTACCTAAAAGCTTACGCTTCTTCGATGGCCGCTCTGAAGTCAACATAACCCTACTCCTAGAACCTAAAAGCCATTCTAAACCGCTAGAAAACTCTGGAACGGAGCCTACCTTTCTTTCTTCAGGCAAACAGTCAGCTCCATCATGAACCAAACTCTCGACTGTTTGGCTTTGAGCTCCCACACTGTCAATTTCCATAAGCTGCTCATCATCTAGCCTCGCTCCATCATTTACCAAACCTTTATTCCCATGCTCATTTCCATTTCCATCCCGATTCCCATGGTCCTCTCCGTTCCCACTTTGACTTGCCTGCTCATTTCCTTTCTCACAATTTTGGGTGGCATCTGTTAGCGCAGCCGCAGCCTGATTTACAAGTGCATCTACATTCCCACAATTTGAAGAGACAATGGCATCCACGACCTCATTTCTCTGCTCTTTCGTGTCTCCACAATCCAAAAGCAAATTCTCATTCAAGCCCAATGCATTAACCCCTGTCACATTGTTCTCATTTCCGATATGCGGGATCAAAAAACACTCACGAGCAGCTACAGACCTAAGTGAAGAGGACATATGGAACAAAGCATCAATATCGCGCAGTGCCATGTCCCTAAAGTACTCCTCAGTCTCGACCCATATGTTCCCTCCCTTGGACCGCTCACTAGCCCGCGAAGCCTTTTTATCAGCACCAGAATGTGACCTCTTATGCCTCTTTCTACTATCAGATTGCTTCAGCAGAACAGCCAACCCACTAGGCAGAGTAGACACACTCAAACCGCCACCTGCACTGGTGGACCCAGCCCCGTCCTCGGGGACATCAAATGGCGAGCGCTCAGCCAGTGCTTTACGCGCTTGAGAGAAAAAATCAATGCCAAATGAAGTCTGCTGCTTATTTATTGTTGGAATGATTTCAGGCTGGCTCGCCGGAACCCTAGAAATTGGGCGGCAAGGCCTCTCATCGGTGCCGCAACCTCCGTCAGGACCCCTACCCATCATCTTCTTCCGCCGGGGGCATCGGCCTCCGGTCATCTTAGAGGCCAACCACAAGCACCTCCTGAACCACCACCACCCCCACCTAAGCATCCCATAACGGTCAACTCTACCCTAATCCTAATCTTAATTCCAATCTAACAAACGGTTCAAAATACCCCTCTAGAATAAAACCCTAATTTTCAGAACTCGCACCTACCCTAATCCTAATTAGGTTATATCCAGTGGCGTTTCAGTAACGTAGCAGATAGAGCAGAGAAGAAACAAGGTTAAAAAAATTCCTCGGGCTAGGGTTAGGGTTTCAGTAACTCAGGTTCGTGTTGTCGGGGATACGTTTTCACGAGTGGTTTAATTTTTCGAATTAGTTTTGTTTTTTTTCTTTTTCTTTTTTTTTTTCCGTGAAGTTTTGATTTCGCTTTCGAAGCTGAGAGAGAGATTCGCTTTTTGCAGGCAGGAGAGGACGGTTCGTTTTGGAAACATATTTTTATAAGATGGGTTTTGATTGCATGTTATGACGCAATCGATTGTATTCGTGTGGCTGCTGCAATTTGCATGTGGCTTCTGCTCATTGGTCCACATGCTATTCTTCTGTTTTCCTTTTTCTTTCTTTTTATCTATCCTCATTTCTCTCTTAATAATTATATTACCTCCTTCTCTCTAATTTAAGCATTGTTTTTTAATTTTTTTTTTCGTTTTATCTAAAACATTGAAATTTATAATTTGGTAAATGATTTAATACTTAAAAAAAATTAATATATTTTTCATTTTTAGAATAATTATAGAAATTGTTGGAAGTTTTTATTGACGAGTATTCAAAAAACTTCACATATATCTGTTCTATAAATTAAAATCCATTGCCAAGAGTGCACATTAAGCACATTAGCCAAGTCTTATTTTGGTACAATTGGCACAATTTATGCAAGGAATTGCAATGAAAATGGTGAAGGTCCACGCTCACCGCACAAATAATAATATTCTCGAAAAATCTTGATTCGAGCTTATTATCTGCAAAAAAGAATAAATAATCTGTGGAAATTTATGTTAGTTCCTTCGAATAGGAAAAATCATAGAGAAATCATAAAAAATATAGAGAATCCTTTAAGAAGAAAAAAAATTATACTTGAATAAATAATCAATTTAGCTATTTATAGGATTAAAAATTTGCTTATAGTTAAAATTTTAAATGCCATAAAGTTTTACACTAAACTAAACTAGCTTTGATATCAATGTTATTTAGGAAAAAAGATTTAGTTGTGGCATTGAATTTTTTATTAGCATTGGCATTACATTTTTTTGTTATTCCTTAAATAGAGTAAGACATAAAGGTTGGAGTTTTGCAGGTTAGTTTCATCCATAATCACTGAATTTTAATCAAATTATGCAATAATTAAAAAAGAAATTTTTTTTTCATAAAAATCATTGAAATTTACAAATTTATACAGTAAAATCATTTTGATCGGATTTCAACAAAAAATCTTCGGAAAATTCACGTGTCAGCACAGTATGACACGCGATATGCTGACGTGGCAAGTCTAAATGATAACACATGAACTTTTCGGTGATTTTTTCGTCGGAATCTGGTCAAAATAATTTTATTGTATAAATTTACAAAATTAAATTATTTTTATAAAAAAAATATTTTTTTTCTGATTATTACGTAATTTTATCACAAATTCAGTGATTATGAGTGAAACTAATCCGAGTTTTGTTGGTCATATACAAACTTTCCATTTAACTCTATATTAGCAGTGGCATGAAATCTTGGATGAGCGACCACCGTGAACTTTGGGTTAAAATTTTGACTTTTGCAAGTGCAATAAGGCTCCGATTCAATTCGGATAGGAACTATTGTTCATCAACATGGATATAATTGTATATATCAATAAAAAAAAAAAAGGTTTAGTTGCAAGTGTATCTTTGTATATTATTGACGAGGAAAACTCTAACCTTTATGTTTTATTGTTACCTGACACATACGGTTTAACGGGATTTGAGTCATTCAAGAGCTTTGATAAAAATCTTACATTTCTTCCACGACAAAAAGAAATGTATTTAATTCGATTTTTTTATTGATGTTTTCTTAATAATATAATTCTTTATCAATTTACGATTTTTCAATTAATTTCACTGTTGGTTAGTTTTTGATTGTCGAAATGAAATTTTAAAAAGGAATAATCCTATTAATTTAATTATTATATTATTTGTGATTATTTTGGTTAAATATTTAAGAAAATAAATTATTAAATTAATTTGTGTTTATTTTGGATAAAATTAAGTATATAGTTTTTTTATTCGTTACTTTTAATGTTTGAGATGTAAATCTAAAATATGTTTCAACTAATTTATAACTTGAAATATAATATAGTTTATTATTTATCAATTGATATTTATAAAAAAATTAAAAAATATAATTTCAGTTGTCTAGGACCTTAATAATTCAGTCTGAAAAAAAAAATTGGGTTATAAGAATTGTAGGGATAAGCAAATTTCGGTTCAAATCGAAAAATTGAATCGATCAATTTTTTTTATTTAATTTGATTTTTTGGTTCGTTTTTGGTTTTAAATTTTAGAAAATTTTGATTTTTTTGTTCGGTTTGATTTTTAAAGGAAAAATAGCAGAAAAACCAAACCGAAATTATATATAATTATATATTTTTTATTTTTTAATTGAATAATTATTTTATACATGTAAATTATCTTATTTTGAGTTGTAAATTATATGAGTATATTTATCAATTATTAATAGCTATTTTTAGGTGATAATTTAGAATTTTGATGATTAAATTAAAAATCGATTAAATGAAAAAATTTATTTAACGGTTTTATTGTATTATTTATTATATATTTTGAGATTGTATCTTTAATTTGAACATTTATTTTGTACAATTTAGATGTTTTTTATTTTAGTGTATTATGATTTATAATTTTTAGACATAATTTTTTATTTTTCAATTTTTCGGTTAATCTAATCAAACTGACCGAAAATTTTGATTCGGTTTGAATTTGGTTATTCTATAAGTTCGATTCGGTTGATAAAAATATTAAAAATTCGATTTTCGGTTATTTTAATTTGATTTGATTATTAAACCAAATCGATCATTGCATAGGGCTAATGAATCGAGCCTCTATTAATTTTGAATCGAATCAAGTTAAATATTTTTTATAATTAAATTTTACTCCCTCCATTTTTTTATCAGTAATTTTTGTTATTTTCACTATAATCAAGAAATAATAAATAGATTTAAATTTAATATTAAATTACATGATTAAAATTAAATTATCAAATTTGATTAGTTCTGATTTTATTGGAAAAGAAAAATAAATTGAAAAAGCAAATTAAATTACATTAAAAGTCTAAAAGTGACAGATAAATAAAATTTGGATCTTACTCAAAAGTGACAGATAAAAAAAACGAAAAAAATAGATTATTTGGGTTAGATTTTGATCTGACCCAATGGATACATATCTCTATTTAATATTAGAGTTTAGTTTGCCGAAAATGAAGAAGTGATGTGTGTGTGTATATATATATATATATTTTTTTTTGTAATAATTGTTTGCTGAAAATGAAAAGGCGTTATAGTTGTTTTGAAAGAAATCTGTTTGCTGGAAATGAGAGATTGGAAGCGTGCTCTTGAGCATAGAACTCTTCCTTTCTTCGCCAGGTCGAATCGAACATTCAATTGGAGTACGAAAACGTATTACATCAGGAAGAGCTTTTATGGAAACAAAAATCAAACTCTAATTGGATTACCGAGGGGATAGAAATATTAGGTATTTCCCTAACAAGTATCGGGTTAAGAAACACAGGTTGAAAGTGAACCGTCTTTAATTGTCTGATGGCAACTGGAGCTCGAATTTATAAATCATCAAGACCCATGTCATGAAGTTTTACTTCTAACTCTACACTGAAGAAAATAAATATGCCCTAGCTTATCCAATTCAGGGTCCATTTGATAAGGTGAATGGGGATTATTTTGACTCGCTCATTACGGTAGTTATTAAATCTGAAGTTCGGGATGCATTTTTTAGCACGAGGCCCCTCAAAGCACTTGGTAATGACAGTATGCATGCTGGATTTTTTCAACAAAATTGGGACATTGTTAAAAGTTCCATTTGCAAGTTTGTTAACAATTGTATGAATAGGAACTCTTTTTCTCCTATTATTTATCAAGCCATTATCACTCTCATTCCTGAGAAAGATAAACCTTCATGTATTTTTAATTTCAGGTCAATTAGCCTACTTCCTGTGATTTTTAAGATTTTGATGAAGGTTATCACCACCAAAATCAAATCTTATTTGGTGAATCTTGTTGGTAGTACTCAATCCATCTTTGTTTCGGATAGACAAATTATTAACAACATTATTATCACTTAGAAATTTGTTCACTTTATGCGGCATAAGTAGGGAAAGAGAGGTTGGATGCTCATAAAGATTGATCTAGAGAAAGCTTATAATAGGTTTCGATGGAATTTTATTTACGACACACTTGTGGATGTAGGGTTACCTAATTCTATTATTGAAGTGTTGGTCAACAGCTGGTTGTCTAACAATGCAAAGGTTTTATGAAATGGCAGCCCCTCGAATGCATTTAAGCTATCAAGGGGAGTTCGACAAGGGGATCCTCTATCTCCCTATATCTTTGTTTTGTGAATGGAACGAAATGACTATCTCAGGCTATAGTTAAAGCAGTAGAAGAAGGATTATGGAGACCCATAGAGCTTGGAAGAAAATAAGTACCACTCTTTCTCTTATTTTTCATAGATGATCTTATTCTTTTTACCGAAGCCTCAGAAGAATTTATGAAAGTAGTATGTGATGTTTTTGATGGTTTTTGTTAATTTTCCAGCCAAAGAATGAACAAATCCAATTCTTCCTTTTTTTTTCTCAAACAATGTCAGTAATTTTGTGAAGGAAAAGTTGAAGATTTTACAGTACTAATCTTGATTTTCGTCATGGAGTTCCAATTATCCATGGAAGGAATGGTAAAAGCTACTTTCAATACTTAATTAACAAAGTCAATAATCGTTTAAGTAACTTGAAAGCTAGCTCACTCTCATTTGCAGGTCGAACAATGCTAGTGCAATCCGTTCTAATGTCAATCCTAATTTATGCTCTCCAGACGATGGTTTCCCCCAAGGAAGTGTGTTACAAAATTGAAGCTCTTTGTCATGATGTTTTATGGGGCTCTTCGGTAGATCAAAGGAAAATTCATCTTGTTAACTGGAATAAGATTTGCAGGTTTAAGAACATAGGCAAACTGGGTATGAGGAGACTAGTGGAACTAAATCAAGCCTTTTTGGCTAAATTAATTTGGAGAATGGTTAAAAATCTTGATGCTCTGTGGGTTCGAGTCCTTTATGAAAAATATCGCATTTCTATCAAGTATAATATTGTGGGCTTTAAGACCAGGAATTGCACTTCGGTTTGGCAAGCTCTTGTTCATTTATGGTCATTTGTGTTAGAAAACAATAGTTTATGCATGAGAGATGGGCGGCTTATGAAGTTCTAGCTTGACAAATGGTGTGGCAACCGTAGGCTTATAGATCACGTGATAGGCAATATCATAGTAGACATATTAAATTAAAGGGTGCAAGATGCTATAGCATCAAATGGTAGTTAGGATATAACAAAATTCAACAACTTGATACCTGTTGAGGTACTTGCGAAGGTGATTAACTTGAGTCCACCTACAAATGCCATAGGGTCGAAATTGGTCATTTGGAATGCCGCTCATTCAGGGAACTTCACAATTAAAACAACCTATGGAATTCTTGCAAAAGATAGTTATGGAAATAACAGTAACAATTGGAATTTAGCTTGGAAATGGAATGGTCCTCAACGAATCTGGAGCTTCTTATGGCTTCATTTTTATAACAAGCCGATGACAAATGCGGAGAGAGCTAAGTGCCACTTAACTCCCATGAGCTTTTGTATTTTCCATCACCATTAGGAAGAAGACTATTACATGTATTGAGGGATTATATAAAGGTGAGGGAAGTCTAGGATGGTCTTTTAAACCCTTAAGATATTGTTACGTTTTTTTTTTGCAAGTTTAAGGAAGAACTGGTTTACTGCGAACTTGTCTAGGAGATTTCAAGGTCATTTCTTGATAGATTGGCATACTTTCTTTGGCTTTGCAGTATGGAGAATTTGAAAATGGTGGAACGAAGAGGTTTTCAACAACTCTCAAATGACAATTCAATCTAAAATTCTCATGATTTTAAGTAAAACAAAGGTTGCTATTATGGCTTCCTCTTCGTTAAAAAACCTAGCCTTCTCTAGTTACAGTTCTGTGAATAATATAATGAGATGGACTCCTCTGTTGGGTGGCATTGAATACAAATGGATCTTTTTCCATGGGAGCAAATGCCAGTGCTACAATGGGTATCTTTAGAGACAGTATCACCACTAGGCTATGAGGTTATTTGTGCCGTTTTAATAATGTAGGATCCCTTTTCATAGAATTATGGGCTATCAAATAAGGTCTGCAAATTGCTTGGTCTAAAGGATGGAGAAAAGTTCTTATTCAAACATATTGGTTAGAGATGGTTTTGCGTTTAACTTATGATTATGATGCTGAAACTTATCTTTCTAAGTTCATTACCGATGTTAAAAGACTTATGGCTCACAATTGGTAAATTAGTTTCAAGAACGATATGCTTTGTTTGGATGGAAGTAAATTGAATTTACTTTAATGAGTGGAAATGAGAGTAACAAAATTTATATTTCCAATTATTTTTATTATATTTTTTGATAACTTAACAAAAACAGAGAGTGAATTAGATTTTCATATATATATTTAATAATTATGCCTTATCGTGCATCTCCCTGCCTATATCCATGCTTGGCCGTGCATCATGCACAGGAAAATCTTGAGTGGTCGTGCAACACAAGGCAAGAAGCCTTGAGTGGCCGTGCAACTCAAGGTAAATAGCTTTAAGTGGCTGTGCCATACAAGATTTGAATTTAAATAATTTGATAATCCCATTTATTTTATTTTCTTTTCGAATTGAAAGAAAATAAAATACACAAAAAAAAATTAATTAAAAAATTTAATTTTTGTTGAATTTTTCTTTCAATTTTATGATTTTATAATTTAAATAAGGAAAAATAAGATAATTTTAATTTATTTTTTATTCAATTACTTTTACTTTCGTAGATCCAAACATAGTGTAAGAGGAAAACTAACTTTGTGGGCGACCGTTTAGCTAAACTTTGCACGACTCAAGTTTCTCAATTCGTATGGGTTGAGGCACCTCCTTCGGGTGTTAAAAAATGCTGACGTCACGACTGCGGAGGTTTATAAAGTGCTAGTTCAGTTTATTGTAATCTTTAGTTGGCCCTTTTCCTTTTTCATATAAAAAGAAAATTAGTACTATAAGTGTCAGTTTTAGGTTGTCTCAAACTGACACTGCAGCAATAGTTTCTGTCGTAAAGTTTGACTGATTGCCTCTACAATCTGCCCCCAGCCCATAAACTTCTAAATATATTTCTTTCCAAAATTTACATTATTATTTTATTTAAAAAAAAATCAAATATTGGTGAGGCCGGTAGTATTGTATTCGGATCCAAACAAGGTGTAGGACATAAGATACCGGGAAAACCACAAGGAAAAGAAAGAGTGCTATCCCACGAAATGAAGGTGCTGTGTAGTCAGGGTCCATAACAGCTGAAAGTTAGCTGGAACTTTCGTCCAGATTTCAATCTCTAATTATTTGTTATTAATAATAATTAGAATAAAGTAAATAACCGGTTGGGATATGGATTTGTCGGAGTTATGGGCGATCTTCGGCCCCGGCGTTGCAGGCGCGGTTTTCGGTGCCGGCTGGTGGTTTTGGATTGACGCCGTTGTTTGCAGTTCTGTCAAAGTATCCTTCGTTCACTACCTTCCTGGTATATTCTAATTCCTCTCGGAAATTTTTCCCTTTTTTTTTTTAAAAAAAAAAATTTAGGGTTTTGATTTTTCGTTTTGTCGCAGGCATTTTTGCTTCTATTGCAGCTTTGATGTTTAATTGCGTCAGAAAGGAGGATATCGACTACTCTCCTTATGAAGAAGGCGAATGGAGGTTAGCAATTCTGCATCAATTCCTTATTCAGTTTGCTTTTTCTTTGGTACTGATCCGTTTTGATTGGATCGTTCTGATTTCAAGTTTGCATTTGCGTGAGCTATTTATGCTTAGCTGAAGCTGAAGTCATTATAGCAGTAAAGTTAAAAAATAAATCCTGCATTTTGTTAGAATAGGACGCATTTATTGGTATGGATTGAGGAAATTACCCTAGATGGAGAGAACGAGACGACTGATTTGAATAATGTTACAAGTTCCTAGCAGTGTCTAGATACGGAGAGTCTTCAATAATTGGCCAATTATTGTATTTGCAAATTATGATGGAGATTGCTATTTTGTTCTTTGATTCTGCAATGTTCAGACCTTGAAATCATGGAGCAAGATAAAAAGCCAAATGGACATTCTGACAATAGTTTAAACAACTTGCTCATCTTTATGTCAATAAGATAAAGATGTAGCATGTGTCTTGAAATAAAATTAATCCATGGTGGACCACGATGAGTGTAACATTAAATTTTAAGAATACTTGCTCTGTTTGGTAGACCCACGGTCCATAATTGTCAGTCTGATCAGATGCAACATGAATGTCTTGGATAACTTATTTTGATGGATGAATATTTTCACTATTTATGTATCCAAACTTATGAAAGTTTACTATACACAGAGAGGCTTGTTAAAGTTGTACAAATGCAGCCTCGGCACTTCCTCTTTTGCTTTTTGAGTTGACATGCAGAGTTATCCTTAAATGAATTTTGCAAGGTGTACAAGGCATGGTTTAAGAGTGAGCAATCAATTGAATTTTGCGTGACATAAGGCTCAACAGCCAATCAATGAGAATTGCGAAGTTATATATGATGCATACATCTATGAGCTGCACAACTGTACTGCTACATCTATTGAGCAATATTTGTGACATCTGTTGCCACTGAAAAGCAGAATATAGGAAAAGTATGGATTTGTGCTGACACATACATGAGAAAAGAAACAGTGGTATGCAATATTTTAGAATTGGGGAATCTGTAGCAGGTTGTTGTTGCTAAACTCAGAGTTTAAAAATCACTATTTTCGGGAGGGTTTGACATGCGATGTGGAAAATGTATTTGTTTTGTGTTGAATAAAATGGTCTTTGTCTGAAAAGTCTGGAGAGAAACAATAACAAGATTTCAAATCCACTGTAGAAAATGATTTGAAATGCTTTGCAGCAATTCTAAACTATGGTTCCACTTTGAGTGAACAACTGGAGAATTGATCCTGCACAATGAAGTGGAATTGTGCTGTTTGGAGGTATTATTGTTATGAATGGGATAGGCACATTAAGGCATTTATAGTAACAATATTCTGCAAAGTCATCTCCATATCTTTCACGTCTGTAGTTATTAATAAATGATGACATTTGTCGATGTGTGGTGTGGGGGAATGCATAGGAATAAATTGCTAGCTATATGTTTGTAATACATTGTGCAATCAAGGGAGGCATCTAATTTAATTCTTGGCACCCAATTTCTCATGGCTTTGGATGGGGGGCAACTCTTCTGGTACAATTGGAAGATGGTCCTTTCCATTAGACTTGAAAGAATGCCTACTTTCTGTGGATACTTGGGCTTTTACTCACCTAAATTGGAGAGTAATTGTATGATGCAAACCACTTCAATAGATTCATAAACGATCCTAAAAAGGTCGTTTGAATGAACTATCTTGCATTTAGTTCTACTGCAACCATGGATTTGCATCATTAATGAAGTGCAGTTGGTAGTCAGAAGATCTTCCTTTTCCTAACTTTGAGAAAGCTCAGACTTAGGGTTCCTCTACAGTTCTCCAAGTTGACAATGCAGAGTAGAGCAAGTGTGGGATAAAATTTAATGCCTGAATCAGCTGGACTTCTTTAACAAGTTGCACGCTGCTGCCAATATATCATAAAAAGAAAAAACATTACTTACCCAACTTATAATTCCCTCAGCAATTTTTATGGAACAATTGATAATCAATTTTATTATAAAATAACTATTTGTCATGCTCACATGTCAGATGAGATATGATAAAAATTGTTGTGATTATGGGGGTAGACAAAATATGTTGCATACCAACTTCCTTCAGCTCATACGAAGGACTTCCAGTTTTGTCACAGAATGGATTAGTTTTAGCCTTGTTAGTCCATTGAAGCCATGGAAAATTGGACACTACTTTAAGAATATTCCCAACCCATTATATGAAGTGTGTGGTGGATCTAGCCAATATCTGACAGCATGTGATAATTGAAGAAAATAAGTTTGTTTAAGTACATGTCATATTTGAAGGCAATGGGAACCGGCCATTGATTTTATTAGACTGTCCTATTGTATGTCAACACAATTTTCATATTCTTGAAGTGCCATTACTGGTCTTACTCTGTGTGTGCTTGTCAATAATTATTCGGAGTTTCTAATGATAATATGACTTATGTTTATTTTGGTAACATACTTTTCCACATGGCATTTATCTTATCCTTCTCAAGCTGAAAATTTATATTTCTATATTGAATTGCATAAGGATTTGCACTTTTGGTCCTAGATGTCGAGAGAAGCAATTCTTGTCAGTGCATCCAGTTAATTTTGTTTAGTTCAAATTTTGAACGCATCATTTAAGCATCCCCTTTCATTCTCTAATCTCACAACATCTGATGAGAATTATACACATATAAAGCATATTGTAAGGCACAAAAGTAGGTTTCATGGGATGGTCCTGCTCTGGTATCTCCGAAAGTTCTTTTATACATTTTTTATTTGACTCCCAATGTTTGTAATTTTCTGTTGCAGTATGGTTATATGCTTCATGTTTGGGGCTGGGGTTAATTATTTTTCTCTTATCTGATTAATAGCTCCTTCTTTACTACTTATCATCCAGAATTTTAGGTGTGACATGATAGCCTTCAAGTTATTTGAAATGATATGTACTAGGAGAATGATTAATCTACATGCAGACTTGAGTTTTTGCCTTTGCTATCAAATTTATATTGGGTTAACATGGCACATGTTGATGAAAACTTATTTATAGAAGCTCAAGATTTGGGTTTGAGCAGTAAGCTAGGTTATTCTTACAACAAGCATACCTGGATGGGCTAAGTCTACAACTTCAGCTATATTTCCTGTTATGTAAAATATAGGTGCAATCCAATTAATATTAGTTTTCTAAAATATCTGTGCATTATATCAAATTCTTTACTGTGTTTAGTGATTCTAATTCTTCCCACTTGCAGATGTTCCCTGCAAATATCCTGGTAATTGGCATTTAATTCTATTGAGAATTAGGCAGGCTTTTAACAGTTGTGGCCATATTTGGTGTTCAAGTTAATCAATCTTTTGTTCTTGTTTGTAATGGTATTTTAATTTTTCATTTTGGGTTACCTGTAATATTACATTGTGCTGAAGAAAGCAAATATATAAAGATCATTGAGGAGAAAAGGTCAAAAGCAAGGTGATGCAGATTTAGTTGAGACTTTATGCAAGTTTCTCTAAGCATGACTTTTGAAAACTTCGGCTTTTTCACAGTATTGATTGTTACAATTCTTACTATCGTTGCATTGGCCAAAATTTATCACAAATAAAATTTTGACTATATTGCTTGATATTTGTTTTTGTTTATGCTTGTATTCAAGAAATTGGACAAGTGCTGTTGTTTTTCTGACTGTCTTGCAAGTGTCAAGGAGTGCGTGTTTCAAATAGATGTAAATTTGACCTTTGCTCTCCAGCACTTTTTTGATGGTGTGATTTCCAGTTGAAACTGATATATGGGAATAGATGCTTTACTTTCTGTTTTCCTGCTCAAGCTGATGTTCACTTATCCTTTGCAAACCTGCAACAGATTGAAGCTTTGGCTTTTCTTTGCTTATGTTGTATCCTTCGTCTCCCTAGCGGCATCTGTGGGCTTATTAATAGAAGATTCAATTGTCAAAACAGGGCCTTCAGTCTGGACAGGAACTTCAGGGGTTTTGCAGTGTGTGTTTGTGTTGATCAGGTAAAGCATTTCTTTGATTTGTATATTCATATCTGTTACATAACGTTTGATGTGGATTGGTGGGTTGTCAATTCATGATATAACTGGCATTGCTTGGCCAGAAAAAAACACTTCCTCATCCTGAAAGCATCTCAACTTTTGTGCCCGTTATCAAGATTGCATAATTAGATAATCTTTGGATAACTTTAATGAAGCTTCTATTTTAACTTTGCTGAGTCCTAATAGGTGGTCATGGACGTTTGCCTCTGGCACAAATACATGCTCACAGATGGATGAGAGTAGGATAAACATGCATTGGCACAAATGCAGAGACCTTTCTATTCATTATTTTAGAATTTCAATGCAGACATTTTTCGCTCAGAGTGCTAAATTGTTGTTTCGTATTAACTATTTCTTTTCTCTGACTCATGCATACTTCTGTTTGACTAAAACTTGTTTCTTACAGTGGGCTTATCTATTGGACATCACATTCAGAATGAAACATGGGAGATCAGTACATATGCCTTTCAATGGTAGAGATTGAACTTACGATTCACTTAGTTATTCAATGGGATGAAATCTAGTCACCACCTGTACATGTTTATGCTATATCACAATCTTGAGCATCGGCAGTAATCCCGTCCTGCAGAGCTTTTGTAGTTGTCTAAGGGTTTTCCAACTTTGAGTACTAATTTATGCAACTCTGTTGGTGGCTTTAATGTATCGTTAACTCATTATATTCTATCTTTGGGTCATGCATTTGTAATATTGTTGGCTTTTATGTATCGCAATATGCGCTGTTATTTTAACTTTTTCGTACTTTGCTTCTATCATTGGTTAGGTTTTATTTTCAATTACCCAATGGTAGTTAGGAAGTAACCCTCATATTTTTTTTTCTTTTCTATTTTGTCCTTCCTTTACATAACCTTTACTTTGTTAAACACAAAGTAATCGCATGATTTCAGTATATCATAATTGTATATATCAAACGGTCATCCATTATTGATTGATTGAACTTGATAACCTACAAGGTGGGTCAAAGTAAGGAAGTTTAGCAACGATAAAGGAAAGGGGAAGTTGGGGCAAACTTGAGGCGTAGCAGCAACGCTGGTAACTCACAAACCTTTCATTGCCAGTAAGATTCTCGCAAATTGTGCACCAACTCCCTTGCTAGTGTTTCGTACAGATCGCTGTTATTGATTTACATATATGGTGAAGACAGAAGACGTGTAATTCAGCCGAAGGAACTGTTTATTCTATGTTTAGGCAACAGAATCATCTACTCAACCTAAGGGGAAATTAAAATGACTATTGTTTTCAAGGCATAAGAGTACCCGTGATGGGTAAATAGCCTAAGAGTGAACAAAATAATCAACGCCAGCATTGTTGATCCTTCTTTCGTTTTCATTTAAAACATGAAACATGAGGAAGTTTATCCTGGAGCTTCGAACGTATTCGAGTTATATCCGTGTTAAATATATCCAAGTATTCCGAATCCTACAAAAGAAATTCTTTAGTGTTCTCTGTTACAACAAAGATCAAGGAATACATTTTACTATATTAAAACATCAGCAGGCCTAAATTGCTTAAAAATTTAACCAGCCAACAAGAGGACTTGTTACAAATAACATCTTGTGTTGAAAATTTGAAACACATAAATGTTGACAGATCTAATTGAAAGAGATTGACTTATCCAAATAACTATTCATCTCTCTGCTGAGGTGCTTCGGAAGAATGGACTACAAATTATTTTCTACCTCTAAAGCAAAAACCTGATTTCAGTTTTAATGGATAGAAAGAACTTCACAGTAGATTCCGGGGCTGAATGGTCAGGGAAACCATCAAAATAACAAGCATGATCTATAAATGCTAGAACTGAGTATCCGAGAAGACCTCGAAGGCTTAATATTATGTTAGAGATTACTGCCCTCTCCTCCCCAGGCTATAAAGGAGCATGGCCAGAGAGGTGTAACTAGGAGCCCTTTCAATGATAGAAACTAAATATAAAGAGGCGATCGGTAAATCACGACATGAAGGCTATTTTTTAATTAATTAGAATAACGATAGGAGGGGCGAGCACTAAGAGCCGTAATCAAGATAGCAATTAGGATTTTAATTAATTTTTGCAATATCCTCCCAATTCGAGGTCCGGTGATAACAGAGCATAGATGTGAAAATATGAACCTCGGCCTAAAATTTCCTAACTGTAAGTCTTTATAAATCAACCACTTGCTCATAGAGTCATGCGAGACCACAATGTTTATCCATCTGAACGTATCTTCTATTCAGCGACACGAATTTGTGGGTACTTTGCTTGATTGATCAACGAAGACAAAACAATCAAAGAATTGTGCTGCTCCTGCTGCTCATTACCATTTATTTGTGCATATTTAGCGCCAAGAATCTGCAGAAAATTGCTCCAACTGAACAGAAACAACTCCAGAAAAAAAAATCATGAAATAAACTAAAAATGAAACTTTTTGATTTCCTTTTTTTTCCGTAAAATTGACAGCAACACCATAAAACTTTTTTCCTTGTAGAATCAAACCCTCTTGAAAGAAAAATAAAAGAAAAAGCAAAAGATGCAATTCCCCCCAGCATCTTCAATTACAGACAAAATAGCTCCTATCCTACCCTCTCCCCAAAACAACCTTGACACCTAAAATTTCCCTCTACTGGGAAGGCAGGATCGGGGCACCTGTGACTTATTGCACTATTTGCAAAATGTAGAGTTCCCACCAAAAATCCACCCCTCCTTCCATTCGAAACTCATCAGCTTTCTTCAAAAGAAAAGAGAAAAACAGTAAACTAACCATCTGCCTTCAAAAATTGGAATTCTTGCAACTACCACTCACTCAAGGAAACAGCATCACATCTCTGATCCGGAGTCAGACGAGCTCAGTTCAGATGAAGCTCCAACCAAACCAGCTGCATGAGATTCGAACAGCTTCTGCTGCATGCCTCGGCAGAGTTTCAGTGATGGCTTCAATTTGATGCACTGCCAAAGAAAATGAAGCACATATAAGGAAAATGCATCTGTCAATCGTAAACAACCTCAGCCTTCATAACCACAGCAATTAAATACAGAGACACTGGGGCTGCCTTATCAGCCAATGAATTAAATTGACAATGAACAGCCTAGCTAAACCGATTTGGGCACTAGCATATTTATACACCTAATGAATTACAGGAAGTATAAAAATCAAGTAAAACAAAAAAAAATGATTGATTGGACAATTTTGATTTCCTAAAACCAAATGACATCAGAAAGAAATTCTCAAACCAGACCAAAAATTGAAAACTGAAAAAACTACATACCCAGGGTCAAATCAATGAATAACTGCACTGCCAAAAAAAATAAAAAAAAAAAAAGAAAGAAAGAAAATAGAAGAGAATAAAGAGAACAGCTTACCTCCTGAATGAAAGTATTGATCTCCTCCTCTGTAAGGCCCTCGTCCTCCCCATAATTTTCTTCCCATCCAAGAGAACGAAGGAAAGCAGCCTCTTCCTCAGAAAACCTCTGAACCTCTTCACATGTGCCACCATTGCTAGTCAGCTCAGCAACATTCTTAGTAACCTGAAGACTTGAAGGATCACCTTCTGTTTCCTTGCTTACTTCACAAGATTTCTCACTGGTAGGAGATGAAACAGCAGATGACGAATCCGGGAGAGCCACAGAACTGCTTGTTGAGGTCTTCTTCTTCAGAAGATTAAAAAAATCAATTCGGCTCTGGGTTTGTGAAAGAGATGGCTTCTTTTCCACAGTGAACCCTGAAATCAAATTTGAGCTGGTTGATTTACGATCCCCAGAAGAAAGCTTAGGGTTGTTTGGACTCCTCAAAGGTGCAGATGGAACTGGAGGACCAGCAAGTTGGGTGCTTGTAGCTCTGCCGGCATTATTTGGACTTGCAACATCCTTTGGAGAGGAGGATGTGCCATTTTCTCGTGCTGGTTTGAGAACCATGAGCTTCCCATGAGACGCCTTAGATGCATCAGGTTTAACATGCCCCCCATGAAGAGATTGATTAGCAGGGTGCAATGAAGAGGGCTGCTGCTGCATAGTCTTGGCAGCCATATTCATCTCGCCAGATCTGACTACTGTTTTGGGCTTTGATTTGTCTGATGAATTCAGAACCTGATAAAGGAAAATATGCAAGTAAATAGGTCAGAGAAAATGTAGTCACACAAGGAAATAATCAATCGTGCCATTTCTCCTCCTACAACATTTTTATCAAATTATGCATCTCAAACAAATTCAATCATTGAAATCTGGGACAAGATTTCTAGTAACTCAATCATACATAACCCATAAATTTCAAGAGAAGACTAGACAAAATAATCAAGATACAAATAATAATTCCACAACAACACTAGAGCTTTCCTACTTCAATAACATGATATTTAGATAAAAAGAAATTAGACTTTTCTCTCAAGGATAAGTGAGCTCAGTTATCGACCATCTTTTGGGAAACGGTTAGCTTCTCAGAAAATAATTCAACTACCGGCCTGCCCATCCTATACCATAGCGTTCAAGTTGTGGTCTAACAGATTCAGAATAATACTTTAAAATTACAAGAGCAAGAGTATGTATATGTGAGCGCATGCATGTGAGAGAGAGAGAGAGATTGAAATGAACACGTTTTAAATCTTCAAGGATCTGTAGGACCGTAACAATGTCAAACAGAAACAGCCTAAATCTAAATCCAGGGAATGCATCTAATAATCAATAGAATCTAGAGCCCTTAGAAGAATGACATGTCCACATCAAACATCCAGAACCCCATTCTCTAGCCAAACAGAAGAGATATCAGCAGTAACAGTTTTCACATTTGTAAGCTTATTTTTCACTCCCCAATTCCAACTAACCAGAATTTGTTTGTCTTGATATAAACAACCCGCTTGCAAAGCCACAACACTTCTATTTTTATGGTACAAGAATTAACTTGTGATTGAATATGACAACATAGTGAAGTCAGTAATATAAACTGAAGAAACTAACCCACTTCCAGAGGCACAACCATTCTATTTTTATGGTAAAAGAATTAACTTGTGACTGAATATTACAACATGGTGAAGTCAGTAACATATACTAAAGAAACTTGAAAGAAAAAACAAATCAAAGAAAAATTGCAACAAGTCCGTTCATTCTACAAGAAAATGAAAGATGTGAAAGAAGGGTAAAAACCAACCCCAACCCAAAATAGAAAAGAATGCTTTTAATGTCAAAAATGGTGGGCCTAATATAAGAAGTCCTAAAATAGCATGGTAGGACTGCAATGCAGTTTCAAGGTCTTACCATCTTGCTCAATATGCATTTTTCCTCATAGTACAATATTTCATTTAATTGAGAAAAAACCTCGGACAACAGACTTCGCATTAAGCATCCGCCCAAATCCGGATTGATAAAATAGAATTTTACCACGTATGCCCATCCACCTATCTGGACAGGTGACATGAACAATGAGATGGATAAGAAGAACCAGGGGCAGCAATGAGAAGCTCCAATGGACATAAATGTATCTTCAGTAACATATCAAGATGATGGCAAAGGAAGCAATGATAGAAATGAAGAATCAGTCAAACCTCATCTAACATGCTCCTGATCTGGTATTGAGCAACTAGATTCCAGAAGGATTAAAATGTAAAATATGTAATACAGGATAAGGAAAAAAAAAGGGTTTCCAACCAGCACTTTCCTGCATCCTGTACTCCAGTTTGGAACTTTATTCTATCAGACGTTGAAAGACAAACACCATATCATACATCATGAAGATATGCCATGAATCAGACATTACAACAATTGTCTAACCAACTAGAAAAGTAGCACAAAGCCTACAATATCATAAAGGCAGTGCCCTTACCGAACTCTTAGGCATTGAAGGGGTCACTGGTATTAATTGCCTTGATTGCTTAATTGCCAATTCCTCAAGCCTTTGAGTTTGGACAGATAACTACAAGAACATATGAACTCCTAATTAGACCTAAAAAAGATATAAATATAATAACTGCATGAATTCAAAGGTTAACTAACTGCTCTACCTGTGGGGCAGCACGAACTTTCAATGGAGCCTGAGTCAATGCTTCAGCCATATTTAGACCATAAGTTGCACTTGAAGCCCCGGATAGATTAAAAGACGATGTTTGGACAGCAGATGAAGAAACATTGCTACTGTTTCCTATTATAGGGGGCACCTCAGCCAGAGCTGAGGTCCATCCCTCCCCACCAATCGCAGAGCTCCCAATGGGCAAGCTTTGGACAGCTGTGGTCAAGCCAGGAGAAGACACCCTTCCAATATCAGGCATTCCTTGCCTGTCTTCACTGCCGAGGGATGGAAAATCCTTTTCAAAAACTACCTTCTGAATGCCAGTACCAGCACTACTCCCAGAAATCAAGCCATTGCCATTTGCATAATTGCTGCTACTCCCATTTTTTAAGTCCACAGAAGATCTCCGAGGCAACACCTCAACCTGTTTCCTTGACACCATAGAATGGGAACGCCGCAGAGTGTCCTTCTCATTCCTTGACAATATGCTTCCAAAAGGGTCAGAAACATCGCGATCCCAATGATCCCCAAAGTTCAACCTCTCTTTGTCTCTTTCTCTATCCTTATCACGATGACTTCTACTGAAGCTACTGTATGCATGCTTTGCAGACCCATTACTAGAACTCCTCCGGGAATTAGATGAAGAGGTTCGGTCAATAAAAGGAGTGCGAGGCGTATCAAAATCACTTATGCCCTTAGAATTCCTGCTTCTAATGTGCTGTGCTGAAGATGAGATATCTGTTTCACAATAATAACACAATTATCAATCTTGAACTATGCAAGAAAATAAAAATTAAATGACTATACATGCTCAAAATTAACATAAAATTTTGAAGAGCCAAAAGAAGCGGAAATTTTGGAAAGGGAAAAAATACCTGAGAACGAAGAAGATGATGCAAAGTGGTTGGCTGAACTGCCACCACTTGAAACACTTCCAGAACTTCTCAACCATTCTGGAACTAATGTAGGTTCACTTCTTTCCATAAGGAGCAGTGCTGAACATTATCGGATTCAGTGAGGAAAAGAAAAATTCCTCTCTCGCCTTCTTCACCCCCTTCTAACAAAATTATAATCCTTCTACAAAAAATCACTACCTTCTATTACTAGTCCTATGATCCAACCTCGCTCCAGTCAACACCAATTATCCAAGTCAGAAATCGAAAATCATTGTATTCTAAATTGGTCTTTTGGAATTGGTTTCTCTCTATGTGACAAGATAGAGATTAAACAAAGCAAATTCTTTTGAAAAACGCAGATTCTGAAGTTAGTGCAAGCCCACAGCACAAATAGCTCGACAATGGCAATAACAATATGTGAGACCAGACACAAGTACGCAATTAATAAATCAAAAGCCCCTTTAGCTCCTGTCACTTTTATCTCTCTACGCCTCCATCTTCAAACAAAGATGGAATTGCAGATAACAAACAAAAACACGCTCAACAGACCCTCATCCCCGATAAAAGAGACAAAAACGCCGAAATACAGATGTCCCAAAATCTTACGGCGACAATGGAACAAGAACCACGATTGTATAACACGAGTTCACACCATCAAACAGTACAATTAATGGGAAACCCCAAAGGACCGATGAAATCAGAGTGTGAACAACCCAACAAAGAATAATGTGCACAAATAGAAACCCTAGTTATAAACACAACCCTCTATCTGTGCAACTACAACGTTCTAGGGTTTGAGCAAAAACAAAAATATGATTAAATTTAATAGAAAAGGAGAAAAGGGAAACTAGAGATAGAATATGAAAGAGAGAAACAGCCACAGCGAGGTAGAAGAGAAACTAACCCTAGCGCGCTATGATTAAAGGGCTGTAATAGCCCAAAAACGTAACCGTTTCGATAACCGCTGTCGAAGGGTAATTATTCCCAATCCCAAACAATGCGTTTCAAAGCAGAGAAAACAGAGTTGCAGTCTTATGATAGACAGAAAAATAGGAACGCAGAGAGCCCAACAAAAGGGAGAAAATATGTGTTAAGCGAAAAGATTATAATGTCAATGTTCGAAGGTTAGAGCTTTTCTGGAGAAAGAGACGGAAAACAAAAATTAGGGTTTTGCTTGTGGGAATGGGGAGAGAGAAAAAAAAAGAGAGGCGTAATTTCTGTTAGTTTTGGATACTGAGAAGAGAAGGAAACGTATGAAGAACAGCCTCCTTCTTTCTTCTTAGAAATTTTTATTTTCTTTAATTTATAATATTGGCCTCCAAAATTCTCTACGCTCAACAATTCATTTGGATTTTCTTCAAAAATTTTGTGTTTCGTAGAATATTATATATAATAAATAATATTTTCTCTGTTTTTATTGGAATAGAAATACAGATTGGAAATGTAAAATTGATAAATTAAAAAAAAAAAAAGGAAATGCTTGGATAAACTTGAACAAGTAAAATAAAATTGTAAGGACGTGTTTGGGTAAGTAAAAGAGAGAATGCATGGAAATGAATCTGTTTTTGCCATTTATATATGTTCTCCAAGTTGCACGTGTTAGGTCATGTGAGTATGATGTGGCTACGGAGGTTTGTTGGGTTGTATCGGCACAATTGCCCAAATATTGGTCTACTGTGGCTGTCTCTCTTCAATCCTGTTCCTGTCAACGAGGAAGTATTTTTTCTAAACGGGATCCATATGTATTTTTTTTTTATATATAATTACATTTTGGAGGCAGGATTAATTTCATTTAAAGTTATTAAACTTAGAATAGAACAATCATAATATTATAAAAAATTTTGAATTGAAATAATGTCATAAAAATTGTTAATTTGACCTGAAAAAGTATTTTTTTCTAAAAATATCATATACGACCAGTCTAATTATCAAAATATCATTATAAATATGCATGCCATCTTACCATATAAATATTTTCAATTTCACTGTTACATGTGGCCGATTATGTTACTGATAAATTATTTTTAAGCTGACCATTCAGCTTACCATAAAGATTTTCATTGATCTTATTCTTTTTTTCGATTAAAATAACATTTTTCTTGTAATATGGTGATTTTAATAGTGTGTCCTCATGTATGTATAAGAAGTTTAAAATTTTGTAATAGGTGTACAATTTTATTTTTTTTTAAGAGAATAAATCAATTTTATTATCAAAATTTATTATATAAAAAATATATGTCGAGATATTAAGTTATTAACACATCCAGTATTTTTTTCTTGTACCAAAGCTTGCTTCTATTGGAGTTTGAACTCCCAAACAAGTTGACTATGATTTTATTTTATAAATATATAAAAAAAAGAAAAATGAGAAATCGAGTTTTAAATTCCATTTATGTGAAATCCATTAGTGTCACATCATGCATTTTTGAAATCCAATCGTGGCCTTACGTAATTTTTTAATAAGAAAATTTAATACATTTATCAATTAATTTTTAGGAACTTTTTTTTAATAATAATGTGTTTTGAAAATATAATTGAAATTTTGAAGTATTTTAAAAATTATTTGAATTTTTAGTATGTTTTATTCATTTTTGCAATACCTTCTTGCGGAATTTGAGTGGGTGTGGGCCCTTCTCTCCCTCTTTCCCCCTTCCCATTCTCTCTTTAACCATTAATATGTGTTAAATCTAATTAAAAATATCAATTTGATTAATTCCTCTCCACTTTGTATATATTGAATTTTATTTTTATATTATCTTCTTTTTTTATGATAAATGCAATTCATTTATCATTTGTAAAAATATATCTATCTATATATTTAAAAAAAAAACTTTTTAGACAATCTAATATTTTCATTGTTGCTGAAAATAGAAAATTAATTGTTTAAGTAACATCTCCTCCTATTACAACTTTATTTTGTTAAATTGCTCAATCTTAATGCAAATTTTAATTAAAATTAAAGTTTTCTATATTCTAATTATAGTCTAATGCAACAGCTAAATTTTACATGTGATGATGATCTAAAACTCTATAACATTTCCTTCCATCACACTCAAATTTTTTTATCGAGTCTACCGATTTCAATTTTGAGTTTAACTAACATTGAGTATTTCAAAGGGTCTAATAGAATGAAACTACATTTAAAATAACTTACCGGTTTATCCTGTTAGATTTAAAATTAAATAGCTTATTTAATGAAATAAAAAGAAAATCAATAACCACTACAATTCTTAATACTTTACTTAATTGGTTTGGAAATAATTAATTAATATCTAATAATAAATTAAAATGTCATGAAAATGACTTCATTTCATGAATGTTCTTCATATCAATTTTCATAAATTTTGTTCTATGACTAAGAAAGCTATACATGGTATAGACATGAACTTATAAATTTAATTAATTAATTTATATATCTCACACTTGATGGTTTCATTTTATTTTGAAATCAAAATTATAAAGGTAGATAATATAAAAAAAAATTATACAAAGTTGACAATAATTCATAAGTTAATGTTTATAATTAGATTTAACACATATCAATGGTTAGAGAGAGAGTGGAGGAGAGAGAGAGAGGGGGGAGAGTGAACATGGTAGAGAGAGAGAGAGAAAGAGGCATCCACTCAAATTTCGCGAGGTAATGCGGAAATGAATAAAATACGCTAAAAATTCAAATAATTTTCAAAACATCCCAAAATCCCTAATAATATTCACAAATATGTGTACACTTTTTAAAAATGTACTTATTACATGGACTAGTTCCAATTGAAATAAAATAAAAATAGAAAAGTAAATAATATAAAATTATAAATAATATTTTATTAATAAATTTTAAATTGGACCATCCCTATAACTTGGACTAGTTCCAATTGAAAACTCATCAATAATGAGATTTTAAAATTTCAATCTCATTTATGTCTGAAAATTGGGACTGTAATCTCATTGCAAATGCTTTTAGTACCAGGGTCCGGTCCATTAATGGAATATATATTTGAGGAAATTACCTCAAATGCCAGATTTTTATCCTTTTTTTCAAAAAATACAATCCATTTTTGTTATCTATCCTAAATCTCACTTTTTAAATTTTTAATTTCAAAAATACAACTTTTTTATACGAAACAAAAACCTCCTTTTCCAGCCTCATGAGCTTTGTCCTCCTCCTCCTCCTTATTATTCAATTTTGTATATGAACTCGTAAATAGCAAAGTTGCTTCCTTAAGCCAATTACATAAACAGAAGCAAAGAAAAATGTCAATAGCATCATCTCAACAAAGTTTCTTAACAAATGCTCTTACCCCACTTATCCAAAACCCCAAAGCTAAGATCCCAATCTCTACCGCTATCTCTTGCACCTGATGATCTCAAAACTGATTCTTGCTCCAGGTACTTACAATTTTAATCTCAATTTTGCAGTTTATTGGTTTAATCTTGCATTGGGTTAATGAAATTCTGGGGATTTGATTGAGAGAAAACATGAGAATCAATTGGAAAAGCTAGCAATAGTGACATTGGCAGCTGAGGTTCTTACTCTTGGGTCTGTTGGCGATGCTTCCGCTGTTAAATCTGGTGGTAGAGTTGGTGGTCAAGCTTTCAAGTCTTCTGCTCCTAGGTCATCCCCTAGAATCAACAATAATAACTCTAGGTAATTTTGTTTACTTCATTTCTTTTTTTCCTTTTTTAATAAATTTATGTTCTTTTTCTTTTTTGCTGCCTATCACTTAAATGGTAACTGTTGCTTTAGTCTGGTTGAACTACTGCAGAGTGATTCTTGTTTATTGCCTGCATTTTTTTCCATGCAAATAAAAGGTGCTTATGAATTCAATTTAAAGAAACAAAATGTAGTTAAATTTGGCTGAATTGTTAATTCGTACATGCAGATTCAATAACTGAGAAAATATGAAAGAGAAAACCAAAATAAGAATAATTACTGGAATACAAAATTGATAAATTTTCTGTGCAATTTACTCACCACGATGATAGGTCTCAAGAGAAAACATGTAAAAGAGAAAACGGACACTCCGATGCTTAAGGTTAAGAGAAAGATGTAAACATTAGAAAGCGAGAATATTATTGAGTGTTGATTTTTGTTTTGACACAGAATTTTGAAGCTATATTTTATCGACTTACGACAAATTAATTTGATTCCTAATACATACATCTCTAGCCTATGGATCCTTGGCAAGTAGTATTTTAAATTCTATGAATAGTATTTATATATAAATTGATTAAAATGTTAAAACTGTAGAAGAGCATAAACATCAATAACAATTATTTGTTAGAAATTAATTTTGAAGTAAATGCCAATAAATCTGAGGGCTATTGTGCAGCAAGATATTCCACAGAAATGAACCCAATGCAACAATTAAAACAAGTAATAAGGATATGACGAGGAGACAACTGAAGTTATGACCCTGATGAAAGAATAATCAAGTTAGCTAACGATGTAGACAAGAATGCTCCTCTTTCAAGGCTCACTTTGTTCTCTCCTTGCAAGGTTTTTTTCTCATTCTCTTTTCCTTGCTCATCTGTTCTTTTTGCTAATTTATATAGAATGTGCTGTGTTTATTTAGTGTAAATTAATGTTTTCTTGAGAATAACAAATAGGAGAGAATATGGTTATTAGGTTAAAGATGAGCACATTTTAGAGGAGGTATAACTCATCGACTCAATGAAAACTCTATAAACTTTAAGGTATAAGGCATGTGTTTGTTGCTTTAATCAATGTATAAAAAATAACAGCTATCAATGCAAAATATAAAAAGAAAAGCATTTATATATATATATATATATATATATATATATATGTATGTAATGTATAATGTATATCTAATATATCCTTTAATCAATGCAAAATAAATAAAAAGGAGACTATTGACGTGCTCAAAAAATAATAATGAAAACATGGTATAAGGCATGTGTTTATTGCTTTCCTATTTAACTTTATATTATAAAATTTCAGTAAGAAATACCTCTTGGATTTTATTTCATAAAATAGATTTAATTTTTTTTCTTTTATCCAAAACCAATGTTTTTCATAGGATATGATATGCAAGAGAGTTTCCCATTGAAGCAATCGCCTTCCTTGGACTAAGGCTAATTTTGCAATTTGATGCTTTCTAATCTGCATAGACTTTTAAAGTTTAAACCAATGGTTGTAAATAAAAATGTTTCTTCACGCTTTCTCGTACATTTAGAACTTTAATTTATATTGGAATGTTGCATAAATCCACACATTATTGTCAAATATGCGGTGACTACTAAATGCACACACGGTGTGCACTAGATGTACACGTTGTGTATAACACATACACAAGGTGTATACATGATATACACAGTGTGTATAACATGTACATATTATGTGTACTAGATGTAGATACTGTGTACAGCATATACACACTATGTGTACTAGATGTACACACTGTGTACAGCATGTACACACTATGTGTACTAGATGTACACACTGTGTATACAACTAGTATACACTGTGTACTAGATGTACACACTGTGTATACAACTAGTATACATTGTGTACTAGATGTACACACTGTGTACAGTATGTACACAAGGTGTGTACAATGCACGATGCGTACTAGATGTAGATATTGTGTATAGCATGTACACACTATATGTACTAGATGTACACACTGTGTACAGCATGTACACACTATGTGTACTAGATGTACACACTGTGTACAGCATGTATGTGTACAACTAGTACACACTGTGTACTAGATGTACACACTGTGTGTACAGCTAATACATAGTATGTACACACTGTGTATACATGCTGTACACATTTTATTTTTATTTTTTTGATATTGAGTCATTCGTTAATTAATTCTCCGAGCATAATTAACACACACAATCAATTTTTGTCTTTTAAATTTGCCTTATTATGATACCAACTAATGATCAATATAGTCGGGTAGATTTTGATTAATATTGAATATAACGGAAACTTCATACTAGTAATTACTCTTTGAATTAATTAAATATTAGATTATTCCATTTTATTTATAAAATAATTTGTGGAGAAATCATGTATCCGCTCTATATTTAATTGTTTAATCTTTTAGTGACCTATCATCAAATAGGGATGATGACGTGGACCGAGACAAAATGCTGGATTTTGGTTCTCTTAATTGAGTGGGAGTGGGAACAAACAACAAATCTAGGATAGGAAAGAAGGCTTGAGTGGTTCTTACTTAACTTGAGAAAATTCAGTTTAGTTTTGTGGTAAACATTCGTGCCATGTCTACCTCTTTTCTTTCTGTTGTATTATTTTTTACTTTTGGTGTGTCTGCCAATATGCAATCTTAACTGTTCATTCTAATTGATGAAAGGCATCTCTTGCTCAAAAAAATAAAATAAAATAAATTCCCGTTTATGTACACAAATTTCGTAAAATAAATTAATAATGAATTATCGCTTATATATATTAACTATTATCTTACTCTTTTTTCTTTGACTTATTTCAAGGTCTATTTAACCGTTCGTGATAATTGAAAGATAGTTGATAATTGCATTAATTAACATTCAAAATTGGTAAAAAAAACACATCATCCGAAGAAGTTTGCACTTTCAATATAACTAAAACACTAATGAATTTATATTTTTACTATAATCAAGTTTACATTAATTTCCAAAATAATACTATTAATGTTTAATATTATAAATGAGGGGTAAATAATAGAAAAAATTATGTGATACAACTATAAAAAGAAAATGTAAACTTGGCCAATCCACACCATTTCATTGAACTTGGCCTTTTCTCCACTAGCTGATCAAGAAAAAGATCGAAGATGAGACTGAGAGAGATCAACCACGAAGGAGGAAGTTGTTGCAGTGAAAGGTTAGCAAGTTTCTTGTTTTCTCCCTCATTTCCGGTTTGCAACCACAAAATTAATAATGTGGCCTTACAAAGTTCTCATCTTCAAGCAGTGCTGAGTTTATTATTAGGCAGCTGAAAATGAACTTGCATGGCTGCTGACTTTCATTACCTTTTCACTAACTCTACACATATATAATTCATAACCACCAATTCACTGTCCCATGCTTTGCTTTGTAATCCTAACTAGCTGAAAATTTTCCTTATTTGGGTCAGTGTGCAATGAAACATGGATATTAGTTAAGTGGGCAATTTTATGGATACAGGTATGAACATATTATCAGAAAAGTGAGATTTTCTTTGGGGACCCACAAGTTGTAATAAAAAGTAATTAAGCATGTTGGCCACTCAATTGACATGTAAGAGCAGCACCCACATTTAACTCAGAATATTAATTATTAATATTACTTGTGAGTTACTTATATCTAAAGAAAATTAAAAGAAACTTTGATCAAGAGAAACAAATGGAACAATACTTTTCACAAACACGTGGAATGCAACATCTGACACAATAAAACCCATGTCATTTTCACTTGATTTCTCATCCCACAAAATGATCCATTGACCCTATAAACCACGTAAAAACTAGAAATCTAGAACTAGAGCGAGAGAGCCAGTGAACTCATCTTTCACCATTTTCATTTTCGCAGCTTTTTCCATTAAATTTTCCATTTTTCTCGCGCTTTCAGATGTTTTTTCTAAGCTTTCCAATTCAGCCTTTGCCATTCTCTCCATTTCCTCTTCAAATCTCCTGAACTCATCAATGGCGCTTTCCATAACAGAATCAAGATAATCCTCAGCTTGTTGCATAGCTTTTTCTGCTTCTTCTGTCTCGTTTTGCTGCTCTATTTCCACGACTGCCCATGATCTGTATGCTTTGATTTCGAATAGTTTCATCAGATCTTCAATGGATGTTGGATCGAAGTTCTTGTCTCGTAAAGCTTGGTTCGATAGCAAGCTGAACTACGAGAGGAGAGCTTCCATGGAATTTTTTTGTAGAAATCTTTTTTGATGCTTGATTTATGCTCGAAGGAAATAAAATGAAATATGGAATTTTTTGAAAGATCTAGTTAATGGGGATAATGGTGATGAATAGAATCATATAAAGGCTGAATGAGAAATCTAGAGCGAGAGAGCCAGTGAACATCGATGGTGAAAGATGAAGAGGGAGCTAAAGTGAGAAAATGAAAATGAAAAAATTAGTAGAGAAGTAAAAAGCTGTATTTTTTGAAAATATAAATTGTATAATTGATATTAAAAATTTAAAAAATTGTATTAATGAACGAATTAAAGAAGGTTGTAATTTTTGTTATTTTTATTTTTTTTCTATATATTTTTGTAAAAACCCCTATATATTTAGTATAGTTTGATCATGACATTAGCCCTCCTGCTAAATTAATTTTTTTAGTGAAAATTACATAAATTACCTTCTTTTTAATTTTTATTTTCAAAATTGCTCCATATTTTTTTTACACTTTCATTATTGTATTTTTAACCATCAGAAATACCTAATTCTATTTGTATATTTCAATACTGCCTTTTGTTAATTATGTTCATTTTCACTTTTTCTGTTGTACTCGGAGGAGATTTCAAAGACCAAAGATATTGAACTCGTTGAAATTACAACTATTTAATCCAATCTGCCCCGAATTTACGTTATTATCTCTCAAATCTCATTCGCGACCTTGTTTTTACGATCTTCGCCTTCCAATTCAGCGGCTTAAGTCACTAATTATACACTCTTACTATGATTCCACTTCATCAGAACCGTCAACGCCATCTATATTACGTTAATTGGATTTTCGGTTGTCTTCTTTTTCCACGATTCAGAGGGGGACCTTACTCAACCCATATCCTAATGCTCATTGTTATTGCTTGCTCTGTACAATCTCTTTTTTTTCTTAATTTTGTTCTTTTTCAAGTAAATTGAAATTTAAATAGCTAATTATTCGAAGTACTCCAATGTTGTTACCGTTTTCTCCTTCTTTCTTAATTGATATTGATATTTTTCATTTGTTTTATTTGATAGTTTTTTTTTGCAGTATTTGTGTTATCTGATGAACAAGCAATTCTTTTTCTTATTTTGTTTTTTTTTTGTTCCCTATGAAAGCAAAAGATGGTTATCGATAGGCTGAATATACGGTCCTTCCAAATGCTGCTATTAGTCGAAAAAGTGCATATGCCATTTGGTTAGTGAGTAAGAGTATAAAGTCCTACTTGAAGAATTTTCTAGCAAGAAAATGTTAAGCTAATTATGTACTAGAATAGATGAACAATATTTCAGAGACAGTTTATTGCTTCTCACCTTCCAATGTTTTGGATCATAGCCTATAACATAATATGTCATGATCACTTATACACCCACTTCAGCAAAGGTGATTGGAATCTTGAGAATCCATGTAGGCAGGGCGTATGCCCATGAAGGGTAGTAGAGAAGGTCTCTTTGCTTGTAGAAGATGGGAAGTTTCGTGATAGTCATTGCAAGTTTTGAGTATCCATTAAACATATGCAACGGTGAACATTGCAAAGAAAAGGGCAGCCATATAAACACCACCATCTGTTTTTGTGTTTTGATGCATCTCTGTTCTTAGAAATATTGTCATTGCCATGAAAGCCATTATCATAAGCTGAAATTAAAAGAAGGCAACTACGTATATACTGTAACATTAATTCTACTCCTGTATCAAAAAATTATTTTATTTATTTATTTATTTTGGTTTCAACCATTTGCAAATCCTTAGCTTGATAGAATAAAATATATACTATTCAATAAATTTGAATAATTATTTTCTAGGTTCCAATTTCTGCAAATCATTTTTTTATGTCACCTGAGCTTTAATTATTCGAATCGGTCTATTAAAACTACAAAATATTTTCCTTTATTTTGGAGCTTGTTCCAAGTTACTTGTTTGATTCTATAGTTTTCTGTTGAAAATTGTGAAAATGTTTGTTTCTAATTAGTTTCAACCTCGACTATGAATTGGATATGTTTAATATGTATAATGATAAATTTGGAAAAATAAATAAAGAGTCACTTATTGGTTTACATACACTTGACAAACTTGATTGGTGGTGCTTGATGAGAAACAAGCATATATTTTTTATGTGACATCCTGCTAAATGATTGATTTAATGGTCTCTGAAATATGTTATATGCCAATGTCTAATTTATATATGTTTATATGTTGTGTTTATAGGTTTCAGTGTTGATATCATGTTAAATGTCTACTATTTTATGTGTGTTTTCCTTATATTTATGTAGTTAAATATGTAATGTTAATTGTATTTTCGTGTGTTTATGTTCAATTTATATGTTTGTGTTTGTTTCAGGAAGAAATTGGTGAAGTGTGGGACAAATGGAGAAGAATTTGAGAAATTGAAGACAGAAGTCACGAGTCGGACATGAATCACGAGTAGTGAACGCATTCACGAGAGAAGAAGGAGGCGCAGGGCTCACGAGTGAAGAAGCAAGTGTTCACGAGTCGTGAAGGCAGTCACGACTCGGTACGAAAGTGAAGAGGATCACGAGTAGTGAAGAGAAATCACGAGTAGTGAAGAGGATCACGAGTAGTGAAGAGGATCACGAGTAGTGAAGAGAATCACGAGTAGTGAAGAGAATCACGAGTAGTGAAGAGAAATCACGAGTAGTGAAGAGGATCACGAGTAGTGAAGAGGATCACGAGTAGTGAAGAGAAATCACGAGTAGTGAGGAGGCTCATGACTTCAGAAGAATTCAAGGGAATCACGACTCGTGAAGTCATTCACGAGTCGGACAAGGCAACTGTTTCCGAAACATTGTGTCTTTTGAACCTAATTTTTCAACCAACCATCGTGACCCTCCATGGCAACTTTTCACATTGACAACCATTATGAAGAGACATTTCTATAGAGTATTCTCTCTATAAATATGGATGGCATTAATTGGAGAAAGGGGAGGAAGAGATCAATCAATGTTTAGTTTCTAGTTATTATTTTGGATAAATATTTTTACTTAGTTTTTATTAGATGATTACAAAGGGAAAAACCAAAGGAACATGAGATAATTCTCTTTCTCTTGTTTGTCTTTAATTCAATTATATACTTTGGCTAGTTTCCTTTGTACATTATAACTATGCACTAGTATTTTTTTTAAGACATATTTATTCTTAATATGCATGAATTATGATTTACATCCATTTGTGTGCTTTGATTTGCTATGTATGATTGGCCACCATATTTAGCATGTTAGTCAATTTGTTCGCAATGAGAGTTGGAATTCTTTGATGGAAAAACAAATGAATGTACTTGAAGCATTGAATTTCTTTCATGTGACTTAAGGAATTCACTTTGAGGGGTTAAAGAATTGGCATAGAGCTTCATAATTTTTATTTATCTCTATAATGACATGAGAGTGCTTATAGACTCTAAATAAAAACATCTTTACTGACAACGAGAGTTGCTTTAAAGAATCTTGGCTAAATTCTCCAGTCACTTTATTTATACAATTACTAGAACTTGTTCTTAGATGAATTACTATTGCATATTTGTAATGTATGTTCATACTATCATTTAAGTCATCTTTAATCCAAATTCATTAATATATGCAAAGTAGTTTAGATATTTATTTAAATACATAATCTACATTTTATTTGCTACCTATCCATCTACTCTTTGTGATTTCAATACAAAATTTACCCCGTTCCCTTTGGAACGATACCCTACTCATCCTATACGCAGTCTAGTGAGACTAAGGGTTAAATTAAATCCCCATCAAGTGTGCAGGACCTGTGAAGAAATAAATAACAAATTTGAGTTTTGGCATAAGAAGTCAAGTTGAACTAATATTTTAATTATGCATTTGTTTTTAAAAGTTGAGTTTGGTGACAGCTGAGTTAGATATTATGGATTTTGTGGAGAGATTTGCCTATGTTAGCTTGTAAACTTGAGCATTTTGGCTAAGTTCATTATGAATTGGATATACTTTTTACGGTTAACTTGCTACATGGTGCAACAAAATTCTATAGTAAGATATCCCTGTAAGGTGGTGATTGTATTTTATAAGATTTCTTTTTTTTTATTATAATCCTTATATGACTTTGGAGTTCATGACAGTATTAGTTATGTAATAACACCTTCTAATCTTTTTAAATTTCTTTTGGTGATTATTAGGTCTTGAATAACAGAGATATTTGTAGTTTAATTTTTCAAAGTTAAAAAATATGAATGTATAAATAATTTAATTACATTGCATTCTATTTAATAAAACTTAATATATAAATAAATACAGTATATTTTATTTTGACAAAAATCAATACAATTTTCTTTTCACAAAGCACAATAAACTATATTTTATTTTCATGTACAACAAAATAAATAGTATTTTTAATTTTTTATAAACTCTCATGTAGTGTATTGAATTTTCATTAAAAGATAATGCACTGTATTTTCTTTTCATAAAACTCAATACAATATATTATCATTTGATAAAACTCAATACAGTGCATTAAACTTTTAAAAAAAACAAAGTATAGTGTATTAATTTTTGAACATGAACTAAATACAGTTTATTAGCTTTTGTACAAACTAAATACATTGTATTAAATTTTATAAAAACTAAAATACAGTGTATCATTTTTTGTACATAAATAAATACAGTATATTTTCTTTTGCGAAAATTGAACACACTATATTTTTTTTTTCACAAAACACAATAAACTATACTTTCTTTTCATGTACATCAAAATAAATAGTGTTATCAATTTTTTTATAAACTCTCATGCAGTATATTTAATTTTTATCAAAGACAATACACTGTATTTTTTTCACAAAATATAGTTTATTAGCTTTCATATAAATTAAATACAATGTATTAGATTTTATAAAAACTTAAATACAGTATATTTTCTTTTGTAAAAAAATAAATATAGTCTATTTTCTTTTGAAAAAACTCAATATATTATATTTTATTATCACAAAACATAATAAACTGTATTTTCTTTTCATGTACATCAAAATAAATTGTATTTTCAATTTTTTATAAAATCTCATGCAGTGTATTGAATTTTCATTAAAATATAATACACTATATTTTCTTTTCATAAAATTAAATATAGTGTATTATCTTTTGATAAAACTCAATACAGTGTATTGAACTTTATAAAAACAAAATACAGAGTATTAATTTTTGAACTTGAACTAAATACAGTTTATTAGCTTTCATACAAATTAAATACAATGTATTAAATTTTATAAATACTTAAATATAATGTATTTTCTTTTGTACATAAATAAATACAGTATATTTTATTTTTTCAAAACACAATACACTATATTTTATTTTCAAAAAACATAATAAATTGTATTTTATTTTCATATACATCAAAATAAATAGTATTTTTAAATTTTTATGAACTCTAATGCAGTGTATTGAATTTTCATTAAAAGATAATATATTGTATTTTCTTTTCACAAAACTCAATACAGTATATTAAATTTTTTAAAAAATAAAATACAGTATATTAATTTTTGAACCTGAACTAAATACAATTTATTAGTTTTTATACAAACCAAATAAATTGTATTAAATTTTATAAAAACTAAAATTCAGTATATTTTTTTTGTACATAAATAAATATAGCATATTTTATTTTATCAAAACTTAATTAATACACTATATTTTATTTTCACAAAACACAATAAATTGTAGTTTCTTTTCATGTACATCAAAATAAATAGTGTTTTCAATTTTTTATAAAATCTCATAAAGTGTATTGAATTTTTATCAAAAAATAATACATTGTATTTTATTTTCACAAAATTCAATACAGTGTATTATCTTTTGATAAAACTCAATACAGTGTATTAAACTTTATAAAAATAAAATACAGTGTATTAATTTTTAAACTTGAACTAAATACAGTTTATTAGCTTTCATACAAACTAAATACATTGTATTAAATTTTATAAAAACTAAAATACGGTATATTTTTTGTACATAAATAAATATAGTTTATTTTATTTTGCCAAAACTCAATACACTGTATTTTTTTTGCAAAACATAATAAACTGCATTTTTTTCATGTACATCAAAATAAATAATATTTTAAATTTTTTATAAACTTTCATACAATGTGTTGAATTTTCATTAAAAGATAATACACTTTATTTTCTTTTTACAAAACTTAATACAATGTATTAAACTTTATAAAAATAAAATACAGTGTATTAATTTTTGAATCTGAACTAAATACAATTTATTAGCTTTCATACAAACTAAATAGAATATATTAAATTTTATAAAAATTAAAATATAGTGTATTTTCTATTTGTACATAAATAAATATAGTATATTTTCTTTTTTCAAGATTCAATACAATGTATTTTCTTTTCACAAAATATAATAAACTGTACTTTCTTTTTATGTACATTAAAATAAATAGTATTTTCAATTTTTAATAAACTTTTATATAGTGTATTGAATTTTTATCAAAAGACAATACACTGTATTTTTGTTTCACAAAACTCAATATAGTGTATTATCTTTTGATAAAACTCAATATAGTGTATTAAACTTTATAAAAATAAAATAAAGTATATTAATTTTTGAACCTAAACTAAACACTGTTTATTAGCTTTCATACAAAGTAAATATATTGTATTAAGTTTTGATAAAACTAAAATTCATTGTATTTTCTTTTATATATAAATAAATACCGTGTATTTTCTTTTACCAAAACTCAATAAACTGTATTTTTATTTTAAAAAATACAATAAACTGTATTTTATTTTCATGTACATCAAAATAAATAGTATTTTAATTTTTTATAAACTCTCATATAGTGTATTGAATTTTCATCAAAAGATAATACACTGTATTTTCTTTTCACAAAACTCAATATAGTGTATTATATTTTGATAAAACTCAATACTGTGTATTAAATTTTATAAAAATAAAATGCAGTGTGTTAATTTTTGTACCTAAACTAAGTATAGTTTATTAGCTTTC